>CM060894.1:55292500-57692500 GCA_030762935.1 Hymenopus coronatus
GCTTTGATGACATCGACATTTTTGTGTGTAAGATTTTGTCTATGTCTTACGGTTTACCAGTTTTGCAAAATTCCTCTAGAGTAAAAACTTAGGAGACTATTGCCAGAAAATTCAAGGTATAAATTTACTTTGTTGTGAAAATATCGTAATATGTGTGTTTTAATTATAATCGTAGGGGCATTTTGATAACATTAAAATTAGAGAACTGTTCCCATGTAAAGAGTACTTTGGGATAGCTTTTTTTTTAAACATTTTGTCGCATCCTAGGAAGATGCTGAACCTAAATAAACAGGTGTTTTCAGTTTTTATTTATCTATAATGTGAACATACAGGTGTCCCCAATTACAATGCTTACTTAAAATTTACAATATTATTTTGATTACAAAATAAGTGACAAGAACATCACTAAATTAATTACAAAATAAGTCATAGCAGAAAATAAAAAATAACACAACATAAACACAAAAAATAGAAACTTGGTAACATTGATTCACATGTATACTGAATCTATCAATCTACTATTTGTAATAAATAATCACAGGATATAGCAAAACTGTTAATATTCATATGAAGTGTATCACTTTTTAAGGGGTGTAGTTTGTTGTATAGTGATTGAAATCTACGTATAGGCGAATACCTAAGTTTTGAGTTATACTGTTCACGAGCGCGCGCACACACAAACACACACGAATTTTTCTCTTTAAATATTTAATTGGGGGTTCGGGGTCTTAAATCCGTGTATATTTCCGTTGAAATCTTGGCAGCAAATGTTTGGATAGAATGTAATACCTTGTTTACCTACTATGTATGTGGTATATATATATAGTAATAATAATAATAATAATAATAAAAATAATAATAGCTTTTATATAACTCCAGGTTCATTTTATTGATTTATCTTGAACAGCTTTTGCAATTTTTTTAAATTTAAACTTTATAAACAAAGTATGAAAATAAATTATTGTGGGTAGAAAGAACATCCTAAATTTTACTTTTAGTAGTCCCGTATATGCAATCTATATAATGGATATAAAAAGTATGTATTCCACCTACAATTTCGATACCGAAATCTCACCGGAAATATATGTTTTTTGAGGTCCCAAAGTCCGATAAAATCATTTTAAGAAAAAGATTCGTGTGCGTCTCTGTGGACAGCATAGCTCAAAAACGAAAATTCGGTTAAATACCAAACTCGGTACCTAAGTACATAATCTTCCAAGGAAGCGACACGAAGATTTTCAAGAAAATCCCCCACCTCCAACTACCTTTTACATAGAACGTTTTCGAAAATTATTATTTTCTAAAAATTAACTCTAACGATTTTGATTAAATTACCGTATATTAAAGATATTCACATCATAAGTAACTGTATATTTTGGATGTCCTGGAAATAGACTCTAAAAACTATTTATTCTGGATGAATTTTGTGGAATTTTGCATAAGTGCTAAATTGTAAGAGATAGGCAAAAACTTATTTCATGTAGATCTCGTTAAAACACATAACTTATGATAAATACATTTTTTTCTTGGAGTTGAATGTTTTTCAGATACTCATTGCTATTAGTTTCAGCTTTAATACTTGTACTTTTTTTCATACGGGAATTTGACAACTCCTTCCTTAAAAACAAAGATACTTCAATCACATAGCAACCAGGTTTTAAAAGATTTGACTATCTATTTAGCCTATGGTACTCCCTTATTTCCCTTGTACTTACAAGGAAGCAAGTAATAAGACTATTTCTGATAATTTTTTCTCGATTGGCATTAAGTAAATAATTTATTGTAGATATGTAGAGAATATTTAAGATTTTGTTTGAAACTGCCTGGTTTTCTTTCACCTGGTGAGGAGAGCCGGTTTAATATTAAGGGCAAGAAAGCTCCTCTCGTAAACCGTATAGAACAAGTAAATAAATAAAGAATTTAGCAATATATAGAAGGGATTAGAGGAGAGAGAAAAATTGGAAATGTCGCGTGCAGGATAGCCAAAATAAGACGGTCGTCACTTGTATCGAGTTGCCATTGCGGACGGACAAAGCGACGAGGGGGGGAGTGAGGACGAGACAACAACAGGTTCCATTAAGGATGAAGATCCTTCCCGAGATTGATGTTACATTACGGAGACGTGGGAGCAGCACCAGGCAGGATTTCTTTTTTAACCTACTTCCTATTTTCAGAACCCAGTATCTAAATCATCCTTGGCGCATCTGTGTGCATTTAAGAACTAATCCATGACCTTAAATTTAGTCCTTATTGCTGTTTACCCAGTTTAAAAAATGGGTAATTTAAAAAAAATCTGATCCATTCACATGACTTTCTCTACATCTCCGTAACAAATAATTGTTAAAAGGCTTATGCTTCTATTTACTTCATGCTAATCGAGAAAAAATAGCAGGGTCTTATTACGTGCTTCCTCGTAAGTAGAAGCGAAGTAAGGGAGTACCATAGGTTAAAGTGAGAGTCAAAAGCTGGTTGCTATGTCACTGAAGTTTCTTTGTTTGTATGGACAGCAGTTGACAAATTCCTGTATGAGAAAAGTGGAAGTTTTTCATAGCAGAAACCAAAATCAAGGAATGTCTCAAAAACGATGAACTCTATGAAAAAAAATGTATATAACATAAATTGTGTGTTTTAACGTGCTCTAAATTTTTTTTTGTGTGGTAAGTTTTCGTCCACCTCTTACGGTTTAGCAGTTATTCAAAATTCCGAAAAATTCATCCAGAATAAAGTACTCTTCAGAGGCTCTTCCCAAAAAATTCAAGATATACATTTTACTTGTCAGGTAAATAGCTTTAATATACGATATTTTAATCAAAATCGTTAGAGCCATTTTTGAGAAAATCAAAATTTTCGAAAAAAGTTCCATGGGTAGTTGGGGATGGGGGGATTTTTCTCAAAATCTTCGTGTCGCATCCCTAGAAGATACTAAAGTTAAATACCAAGTTTGGTATTTTACCGACTTCTCGTTTTTGAGTTATCGTGTTCACAGACACACGGACACACACACACGGACCTTTTTCCGAAAATGCTATTTTTAGATAAAGGGGATCCTAAAACATTCATTTCCGGTGAAATCTCGGTATAGAATTTTTGGGTGGTATTCAATAAGTTCTCTTTACACTATGTACATAGTACAAACAACAGCAAACAAAGACGGATATGTTACCAATGGCGGTTGCTAAATAAAAACATGTAAAAATCGTACTAATTGCTCTCATGTTAAGGAACAAGGTACTCTGACATAATCAAAATTCAAGTATTTTAGGCACATATAAAATCTCTATTATTTTCAGTTTCAGAAAATATATACTTTTGGGGGCTAAGAGGATATTAACGCATTTAAACAGCATTTATATGCTAGCCTGCATTCCTTTAAAACAGTTATGCAATGCTCCTTTATAGAATATTTGTATCTTTAAATTAAGTTTACTCAAAACATTTTTGGACACCTATGTACCTTTTTCTCAGAAAGTATAAGCGATAGAAAGCTGAAATTTTCAGTACGTGTATACATCACACAGTTGAACGTTCTGAACCACAATCATAAATTTATAATGTATATTAGCTATATTTAAAAGCAATAACATTGCAAATGTTGAACATTTTTACTTTTTTGACCATATAAATAATTGTTTTTTCGTTTTCTAGTGACATTATATATAACTAGGTAATTGAGGTTCAGAAGATAGCTGATTATACAAAAACAAGCATGAAAATGTGTGATACTATATTGCAAATAACATGAGATAAAAGGGTACAAAAATTTACATGTCTTAAGAGCATATTTTATTATTTTTCTGCTGACTGAACTACTTTTTACAGACTCAACCAGATAAATTATCAACTGCGAATAACCGTTTAAAATACTTTTCGTGATTTGTAGGATAATTCATAAGAATTTCAGGAAAAACCATTGAGAAGTTTAAGACCAGTGGTAACTTAACTCATATATGTTCAGACTACCTTGTTCCCTTAAGTAAGGGAGCTCAAATTTTGAGAAATGTCGTAATTTTAAGATTATGACATTCGAATACCATGAGAAACATTAAGAACACCATCTTCTTAACAATGGCGTATTTTCCGAATTTTGAGCTCTGCTATTATATGAAAGTAATAGCGTATTATATTAAATGTTTCATGCAAAACAGAAGGAAAAATATATTTGGAATATTAATTTTTTATATTGTATTCAATATAAAATACAATGCATTATTACTCTCATATAATAGGAGCTCCATAATTGGGGAATTCTGATATATTTCAGATTATGTTTATCGTGGTGTTGATAAAAGTGTTAATAGATTTCTCAAGTGTTGAACTTCTCTACAAACCCAAATTCGCATCGGATACAAAATATAATAATATATGTGTATATTTATAAAATTAAATGTATTTTAAAGTTGGGTCAAAATAGCATATCAATTGGATAGGTAGAGTCAACTGCAAAATTCAATACCGTAGCCGGGATTTGAACTAAGAATCTCCCGGTCTCTAGCCGGTTGCTCTATCACTTATTTACCATGGCAACATGCCGGCACAGCATTGAATTTCTCAACTGACTCGCATGTTTCCCGGTAAACCCCAAGGTGATCTCAAATGTAGTAAGTTTATAGTGAGTTGATCTACCTTTTTGTAACCTTGACAGAAGTAGATAATGTTTATGAACGTGAAACCGCATATTTTGGATTGTCAATATTCTCCACTGTAATTTAATTTCCACATTACTTCGTTATTGTCTTAGAATCCTGTACTTAATGATGTACGCAGAAAACATCGATAAAAATAACTGTGCTGTAATGAGTGTGAAACATGAAAGCAATAATTTCTTATGAACTACCTTAATAGCTTATGTGAGACACAATTTTGATCTGTTGTTAACTGTCCATACTGTTGATACCCTTTCCTATCATGTATACATTTCATATTTTCTCACAGCAGTGGTGTTCTTACAGAGAAAAGAGGAAAAAAATGTTGCCAGGATATCTGCCCCAATTCACCTATAAAATTATGAATGGTAATGATATTAAATTCAATAATAATAATAATAGTAATAATAACAATAATAATATATTTATATATATTGGATATAATAATATCAATAAGAGTTTAATGGCTTCCATCCTGTTTATTATTTATTTTTTTCTTTATTTTAAGAATATTAACGCCATATAAACTGTTATATTACTATCTAACATGTACACACATATATAACAATTACCTATAAAATCGTAAACGCAAAATATTTCCTGCACACTACTTACTTATATATACAGAATACAAAAGTATGTAAAATACCAAACTTTCTATTTAAATTTAGCGTCTTCCAAGGATGTGCCACGAAAATTTGGAGGAAAGTAACCCCACCTCAACCTTTACATGGAAAAGTTTTCGAAAGTTTTGATTTTCTTAAAAATGACTAACGATTGTGGTTAAAATATGTACATTAAATATATTTATATGACAAATAAAATGCACATCCTGAATTTTTTAGGAATAATCTCTAAAGACCTCTTTATGACACATGAATGTTACTGAAGTTTGCATAACTAGTAAACCGTAAGAGATAAATAGAAATTTGCTACACAAAAAGTGTAGATCCTGTTAAAAGACACAATTTATGTCATATACAATCTTTTCGTGGAGTTGACCATTTTTGTTATTGGTTTCTGTTTTAAAACACTTAAACTTTTCCGATGCTGGACTTCGTCAACTTCTGGCAATGCAAAGAAACGGATTTGAAGTACATGGCAACCATCTTTTATAATATTTCATTGTCGCTTTAGCCTAGAACCTTTCCTTCAATTCCCTTCTACTTGCAAAACGTTAGTAATAAGATCATTTCTGCTGATAAGGGAAAAAAAATGAAATGGCGTTTTATTCATGGACGATCTTTAACGTCTGTGGTTCTCAGCGTCCCATCTATAATGGACGTGAAAGTCCGGTTAATTTTGCTCAGAGGCGTCTCTATCAGGCTTGAGGTTCTTTTACGTGCCGTAAATCTACGACACGGGACCAACGGCTTTACTTCCCTTCCGAAGGAAGCCATGCTAAGGATTTTTACACCCCATCGTCCTCCGCCGGGTTTGAACCCCCGACCTTGGGTATATGAAGTCAGCATGGTAACCATTACGCCACGGAGGGCGACTGAGTGAAGTTTTTCCCTACACCTACTATGTGCATATTCGATAGTGAAGGTGCCTATTCTATTCCACCCCAAAAATTCCATACCAAAATTTCACCGTAAATAAATATTTTGAGACCCCTTTAATAAAAAATGTATGTGTTCCATTCACATTACTTTCTCTACATCTCTACAATAAATTATTGTTAAAAAGGCTGTTCTTCTATTTACTTATTGCCAATCGAGAAAAAAAATAGCAGAAAGGGTCTTATTACTTGACTCCTTGTAAGTGGAAGGGAAATAAGGGAGCACCAGGGGTTAAATCGTGAGTCAAATCTTTAAAAACTGGTTGCTATATGATTGAAGTACCTTTGTATGGGCAAGAGTTGACAAACTCTCATATGAGAAAAGTATAAGTATTTTAAAATTGAAACTAATAACAAGGAATATCTCAAAAACGGTCAACTCCAGTAAAAAATGTATATAACATAAATTGTGTGTTTTAACGAGCTCTACAATTTTTGTAAAATATGTTTTTTTATCTCTTACGGTTTACCAGTTATGCAAAATTCCGCAGAATTCATTCAGAATAAACTTGTTTTATTCAAAGCTGTTAGAGCCATTTTTGAGAGAGTCAAAATTTTCGAAAATTTTTCTATGTAAAAGGGTAGTTAGAAGTGGGAGGTTTTCTTGAAAATCTTCGTGTCCCATTCTTGGAAGATACTGAATTTAAATACCAAATTTGGTATTTAACAGACTTTTCGTTATTGAAACATGTTCGTGTGTGCCTGATATTGGGTGCGCCACAATGAAGTCGTAGGCAATCATCATTGATGGATGGATGGATTTTGTTCACCCGCAAACGCGTAGGAACTACGTCATGCACTTCATAGAAGCAAGTAGATTTCAATCTGGAAGGCATGACTGGACACTCATCACAATATCTGAAGACCATTCTGGTGTTGACGGAATGAAAGATAAATACTGTATATTAAAGATATTCTCATGACAAATAAAATGAACATCTTGCATTTTCTGGAAAACGCCCCAAAATCCTCCTCATTATGAACGACTGTTGCATAACTGGTAAACCATAGGAGTAAGTCGTAACAAATGCAGATATCGTTAAAACACACATGTTATGTCACACACACACACACATATATATATATATATATATATATATATATATATATATATATATAAATTTGGGCTTGACGAATTGCAAGATGTTCCCTGTTATTGGTTGCTTTCAGTTTTAAAACACTTTAACTTTTCTCAAAGGGGTAGTCGTCCGTTTCATATATATTTTGTTTTATCCCTATGCATGCAAAGAATACCGCAATCTAGTTGTATCATATAGCGACCAGCTTTTAAGGGATTTTACTGTCACTTCAGTATAATCATTTATTTATTTCCTATTTACTTACAAGGAATAAGTAATATGATTATTTCTGCCAATGTTTATCTCATTTAGCATGAAGTAAATTGAAAAATAATCTTTCGTAGTTCGTATGTTTGCAGAACAGTAGAGAAAGTAATGTGCATGGAACACATCAGCTTTTTTAACTGTTAACCATTTGCGAGATATTCCTTATTATTGATTTTAGTTTTAAAATTTTTTAATGTTTCTTAAATGGAGAGTTATCATCTGTTTCATAAATCGTTTATATTACTCCTGCACATGGAAACAAAACCATATTTCAAGTTCAGTCTCATAGCGACAGCTTTTAAAAAGAATGACTATTGCTTTAGCCTAGTGTTCCCTTCTACTTACAAGAAAGCAAGGAATAATATAACTTCTGCTAATGCTTATCTAGACTGGCATGATGCGGATAAAAGAATAATGTTTTGATTAGTTTGTTTGCAGAACAGAATGACAAGTCATGTGAATGGAACACATCAGATATTTTTAAAATAATGTTTGAAGAGGATAAATAAAGGTCACAGACATAAATTGATGAACTCCCACAGTTTTGTTGCCCTCCGTGGCTTCCTTCGGAATAGAAGTAAAACCTGTGGTCCCATGTAATATTTATTTGCAGGTAAAAGAACTCCATACCTTGAACGAAGAAGGTTTTTTTTTTTTTGGCAAAATTCCGCCTTTTTGCGTCCTCAAGTTGTGATTTCGTTCTATAGTGCCATCTGTGGGCGACGAGCTTATGCCTCGTCACTATGGTGCAAAGCGGCAAAGAAGTTCAAATCCGATCAAGGCAACATAAGAACTATCCAATATGCACTTCTTAGGAGCTATAGTTGTAATAATAGCATATTTCCTGGAGTATCGAAATTTATTTATTTAATTATTAAAATCGGCATTAAAATGAAATAAAATTGCAAGAAATGATTTATTAAAATATATCGGATACATTAAATTAAGTCGAGAGCTGTAGCTTTTTTTTTTTTTTTTTTTTTTTTTTTAACTTTCTCTACACATACTATGTGCATAGTAGGTAGAGAAGATATTATAATTCACCCAAAATTCGTTACCGAGATTTCACCGGAAATACATGTTTTGGGTCCCCCTGAATCCAAATAACGAATTTCTGGAAAAAGTACCGTGTGTGTATGTGTGTGTGTGTGTGGATAATATAGCTCAAAAATGAAAAGACCGTTGAATACCAAACTTGGTATTTAAGTTTGGTATCTTGCATGGATACGACACGAAGATTTTCAAGAAAATCCTCACCCCCAACTACGCTTTACATTGAACTTTTTTCGAAAATGTTGATTTTCTCAAAAATAGTTCTAATGATTTTAATTAAAATATCGTATATTAAATACATTTGCGTGTCAAATAATATGCATTTCTGTAATTTTCTGGGAATTGCATCTGAAGACTTCTTTATTCTGGATGACTTTTGCGGAATTTTGCATAACTGCTAATCCGTAAGAGAGAGACAAAAACTTGCAACATAAAAACGTAGAGCACGTTAGAACACACAATTTATGTTTTATGAACCTTTGTCGTGGAGTTGATCGTTTTTTAGATATTCCTTGTTTTTGGTTTCAGCTTTAAAAAACTTCTACTTTTCTCATATAGGAATTTGTCAACTCCTGTCCATACAAACAAACGAAATTCAGTCACATAGCAACCAGCTTTTGACTATCACTTTAACCAATGGTACTCCCTTATTTCGCTTCTACTTACAAGGAAACAAGTAATCAGTATATTTCTGCTAATTTTTACTCGATTAGCATTGAGTAAATAGAAGCATTAGCTTTTTAAGAATAATTTGTTGCAGAGATGTAGAGAAAGTCATGTGAATGGAACACATCAGATTGTTTCTCTGAGACATGATGGGAAGTGGGCTAGGTTTTCTGTAGAGAGACGGACGGCATTGTTTTCTTTGCGAAGAGTCTGCGATACCTGAGCGGGTAGAACGTGCTTGAAGCTCGACGCTACGTCTTTGGTGAGTCCGCTAGAGGAGGGACGCTGTCACGTGCCGATGAAGCAACAAGCAAATGGAGCGGAGAAGAGAAGCACCAGCAAGGACAAATAAGCTCGATACACCGCGGAAGAAAGGGGGAAACTGCACAAGTGCCTCGTTAATAGTCTCTTTCCAAGATGCGATGTTATCTAAACCCTGCAGCTGAAATTCACACACAGGAAAATACAAAACAGTAGAGGCGGTTATGTCCTTGAAACGTCAGGAGTCGAACCCTATACTTCACCTCGCGTTTTAAAACTTCTCTACTTAGTACATAGTACACAAGTAGAGACGTTATTCCTTCTATTGAAAAATCCAATAGATTATTTTATCCAAAATACACGTTTTAGGGTGTATCCAGAAAAAAATTAGAAAAAGGTTCGTGTGTGTGTCAGTGAAATGAAATGAAATGGCGTGTTATTTTTGGACGCTCTTTAACTACTGTGGTTCTCAGCGTCTCATTCTAAATTGGGCGTTAAAGACCGCTTAATTTTGCTCAGAGGCCTCTCTGTCAGGCTTGAGGTTCTCTTACGTGCCGTAAATCTATGACACGGGACCAACGGATTTTTTTCCCTTCCGAAGGAAGCCATGCTAAGGATTTTTACACCCGAAGAAATCCATCGTCCTCCGCCGGGTTTGAACCCGCGACCTTGGGTATATGAAGTTAGTATGGTAACCATTACACCACGGAGGGCGACTGTGTTTCGGTGAAGAACGTAACTCAAAAAGAAAAAGGCGGTTAAACATTAGACTTGTTTGTTAAGTTCATCTTCCAAAGATACGACAGAAAAATGTTTAAGAAAACCTCTCAATTCTATTATCCTTTACATGGAAATATTTTCGAAAATGTTTTGATTTTCTTAAAAACAGCTCAAACAATGTTGATTGAAATACTGTGTATTTAATATATTGCTTCTTTTACATCAGCTGTGTGTAGGACAGAAGTTGAAGAGTTAGTCAGACTGAAAAATTCAATGTCATAGCCGAGATTTGAACCTGACTACTGAGCTACCTGGGCAACATGCAGAGACTGTATTTTCCTCAATAAACCATAAGGAGATCTCAAATTATTTTGAGAAGACATACCTGAATGACGACTTCCAATCTCCGTAAGAAATTAGGACCAACTATTAGGCCATTTAATTCAAATTAACTTTAATTGATATTTATAGGTAAAATAGACTTTTTAATTACTTGTGAATCTAAAAGGTGACTGACTTTATTCTCTAAAAAAATAAATATTTGAAGTGGAAAGCATTTTAACTTTCTCCGTGTGTCCACACTGTTCTTGTATATTATCATGGACTCTAGTACAACCCTCTCAATCAGCGAGATTCTTTCAGCGTTTACGCACATATAGAAGAAGAGAAGAACGAAGGTCGCTCTCGCTTACAATGTCACTGACCGGCGTATGCTTGAATTTAACCCTTGGAGCTCTCCAAATTTTATTACGCACGAAGAGTTATACGCACACGCTAAATTACGCGCTGTTGGGCACCAGATATATGGAATTGTAATCGAAATCGTTATAGGTTGTTTTTTTAGATAATTCTTATTACTTCTATTCTATTAGGTTCAGGAATTACTATAACAAGAAATCATCACGATTTATTAATCATAATCAAGCCATTCAAGGTTTACTTTTACTATCCTAGTCCGTATTTACTTTACTGATTTACATTTATTTGAACATATTAAAGCACAATAATGTTCTGAAGAATCTTCCGAGTAAAGAGTTATTTACGTTGGAGATATTTTCTTAAAATATTCTTATTGTATCCATGGAAGAGACTAAACTTAAATATCAAGTTTGGTATTTTACCGAATTTTAGGTTTTGAATTATCGTGTACACAGCTATATGACACACACGTATATTTTTCTTAATTTTTTTATTACAGTAGAGGCAAAAAAGCGTGTATTTACCGGTATCAAAGGTGGAATGCAATACCTTCTATATCAATGCACTAAGTAGAGAAAGTTAAATAAAGAAATGCATGTAGCATTTGACTCAATACATATGGTTTTGTCAAATTCTTCCTAATTTCTGTACTACTATTAGTGTAACTAAATAAATTGCTACTAGCTCTACATATATTATGTGTATAGCGTATAGAGAGTTTTCGATACCGATTGATTTTGAGGACCTCTGAATGAAACATTTTTAAGGCGTGTGCCTGTGGACAGTCAAAAGCAAAAGGTCCGAAAAAACCTAATTTGGTATTTAAGTTAAGGATGCGACACGATGATTTTCAAGAAAATCTCCCGTCCTCTAAATTACACTATAGAAGGATTTTTTTTAAATTTGTTTTTATCAAAAATGGCTCAAACATTTTGATTAAAATACCGTATATTAAATATATGTACATGAAAAATAAAATGTATACTTTTGAATTTACTGAAAGTAGCCTCTGAAGATCTCTTTATTCAGGATAAATTTTGCAACACTGGTAAACTTAAGAGATAGACAAAAACTTACTGCAAAAAATGTAGATCTCATTAAAACACATAATCTATGTTACGTTCATTTTTATAGAGATATGCCTTGTTATTGACTTCAGTCTTAAGCTGTATAAAATTTGCTCCAATGAGACGTTATCTTTCGTTTCATCTCTCTTCTGTTTTACTTCTGGCCTACAAAGCTAAACAATTTCAATTGTGTCACTTAGAGATCAGGGTTTTAAAATATTTTACTATGTTAGCGTGGTGCATTACATTATTTTCCTTCCTCTTAGAAGCAACAAATACAACCACTTCTGCTAATGCTTATTTCGATTACCACGTTGTAGAAAAAGGTATAATCTTTTTGAACAGTTTGTAAAGAAAATCGTGTGAATGGAACAAATCAAATTGTTTTTTTTCTTCTTCATGAAGACAAGTTTTCATAGACATATTCTATTCATAATTGCCTGAGTACTTCTTCTATAGATTTTATTATCTGCTAGGTATTTAAATCCTTCAACCCCATTTAATAATTTACCGTTTAATCTAGTCTGTGTTTTAATATTCCCTTTTTTCCTACGAATCTGAACGCTTGTTTTGGATTCCTTGATATTTACATGATAATTAGTCCGTAGTGTATTTTGCAATTTATTAATAAACACTTATAAATCTGATTAGGTGGAGTCAGGATAAAAAACTTCAATGCTTTAACCGGGATTTAAACCTCCGATCTCTCCCTTTTTAGCCAGTTGTTCTAAATACTGAGCTACCATGGAACATGCTGACAGGGTAATTAATTCCTCAACTTCACTGCACTTCCTTCACTTTTTTTTTTAACGCCCACTTTTACTACTTGTGGCATCGCAGGTGATGACACTGGTGATACACGGAATAAAGATGGAGCACCGGTAAAATGCGATGGCGGGGGAAACCGGAGAACCCGGAGAAAACCCACCCTGCGCCGCTTTGTCCACCACAAATTTCATATGCTCTCCGAGTCGTCAACTGATTTACATTTTCCCTGTAAACCACAAGGTAATTTCAAATTATTTTGAGATAGCATATCCCAATTGTATCATACTTGCAATCCGTAAGTAATTTAAGTTCCGGACTTTGAAGTTTCACCATCTATTACGTCAATTATCAATTACACCATCTTTTGAACTGTCGTTATCTTAGACATAAATTAATGTACAAAAACCTGGAAAGAATCTTTAAAAACTTTTTTTCTTAAAAGCCTAGGGAGAAAGTTTCCAGGTGGCAGAGCTTTACTATTTATTAGAAAAATTATTTTAACAAGTAACCATTAAAGATATATCTGATTTTACCATTATTACTTTTGCTTAGGTCAATTTGTGTTCCACATGAAACATACGACTCAGTTGAGAAATTTAATGCCGTGTCGGCTCTATGTGATGGTAGCACAATGGGTCAATCCCACATATGTCATTACATACACACGCCTAGTGTGTAAAACAATTACTTAACCTCACAGGAGGCACTAGTATTTTGCCCGCCTGGGTAGTGTGGTGGTAGCATGTCTGCTTCACATTCAAAAGGTCGTGACGTCGAATCTCGCTTAGGGTCAGTTGCCCGGATAAGGTTTTTTCGGGGTTTTTCCTTATCCTGAGAAGACGAATGTCGAGTAGCTTTAAGCTCCATGGACCCCGAGATCATTTGAGCATAATTTCACCAATTTCATTCCTCATTCGATATAACCAGCCAGGTTAGAGGACGTTAAGCTAAAAAAAAAAAAAAAAAAAAAAAAAAAAAAAAAATACACTGGTAAACCTCCTTTATTTTCCTATTCGTAGTAGAGAAAGTAAAAAAGAGTAAAATGGAAAGAAATAGAGGCAAGAGGTATATAATAGAATACATACACACAAAATTAATTTTATTAACACGTTGATAAATTGCATGATACTCTGTTATAGTATAGTGTAATATTTACTCTGTAGTAAGTTACACGACCGCTTGTAAAAACACACGATACATCTCTGTGATAGAAAGGGGTTCTCGTGGAAGTTGGTAACAATATTGTTGTTTACTTTGAAGCCATTGATATAATTTACGGAGGGCAGTTGTTTCTAAGTTTGTTTGCAACTCCTTTGTGAAGTACTCTCACTGGAAGGCATTGCTTTGTGAGGCTCCCATCAGCGAGAGTAATTAATAATCACCTTAAGGTGATAATCTCGGTCCATCTGTAAGTTATTAGCTGCAACAATGTTACGGTCGAAACCTTTGAAAGCGACGGCAAAGACCAAAGGATACACGTCCATCGGCGTGAGCAACTTTGGTAATAAGTTAATGTAAAGGGTACGTCGTGTGCAGGTTGCTTATTGGTTGCAGGTCGAGGAAACAATATCGGTTTTGTGGTCATAACGGACCTAAGAGACCAAACACCGCTTGAGGATAAAACGGCTTGGTTATTCAGCATGTGGAGAAACAAATGCCATGTTCACATGCGAGATAGATGCATGCGATTATTTATCAAAACATTCTGTAGAGCACTGGGTTGCATGCTTTTTGTTGACTTTATTTCTTTTTAGGTTGCCTGTATCCGCAGATGCGTCAACTGTTCGTTTTAAGGCACCAGCTGACATTGTTTTAGGAAACAAATACATCATAGCAGAATAACAACAGTGTTTATTTCTATCCCTTACACAAGCATCGTAAAAAAGTAAACGTCAACACGGTTTTTGTACGGATAATGCTGGCATACGATTGCGAAGTATTCTAATTTTCTATTCCATATGCATACCCTTTTGCTCGTCTATTTTCGAAAATTTTATGTGCATAACGGTTATAGTGTCATTTCCACGTCCGAAGACCTAATTGAGACAGCAAGCACAACAGCATTTCGATATCTAAGCTTTAAGATAAAGTATCTGTGAAGACTGTAAAATCCACAATTTATAATAATAATAATAATACATTGTACAGTTTACATTTTAAATTAATTTACAAAATCATATTCTGTTACTATATTACCTATTGATGTACAATTAGATTTGAGTACCCTTCAGACTCCACCTCCACTTAGCTCTCTGGCTAAGGTATCTTACAACAGTTATTACACAAAAACTCTTATGTATCTCATTCATATGACTTTCTCTGCATCTCGCTAACAAGTTATTGTTGAAAGCTTATTCTTCTATGTACTTCATGCTAATCGAGATAAGCGTTGGAAAAAATTGTCTTTTTACTTGCTTCTTTGTAAGTAAAAGGGAAATAACGGAGTGCTCTAGACTTAAGCGATAATTAACTCTTATAAAAGCCGGTTAGTGTGTGGCTGAAATCCAAAATTCCCGTATGAAAAAAGTATTTTAAAACATAAAAAATAACAAGAAATAAATATCTCAGAAAATATTCATCGTCAAAATGCATATGACCAAGTAAGTGTTTTAACTAGATCTACATATTTTGGGTAGTTTATTTTTGTTTACCAGTTACTCCTACGGTTTACCAGTTAAGTAAAATTCAGTAAACTTCTTCCAGAATGAAGAGTTCTTCATAAGCTACTCCCAGAAAATTCAGGATATACATTTTATTTGGCATGTAAGTGTCTTTAAAATACGGCATTTTAATCAAAATCATTGGAGGCATTTTTGAGAAATCTACATTTCCTAAAAGT
Source organism: Hymenopus coronatus (assembly GCA_030762935.1). Classification (NCBI taxonomy): domain Eukaryota; kingdom Metazoa; phylum Arthropoda; class Insecta; order Mantodea; family Hymenopodidae; genus Hymenopus; species Hymenopus coronatus. The sequence continues at coordinate 55,308,124 of CM060894.1, forward strand.
TCCATGTAAAGGGTAGTTTTGAGTGGGGGGAATTTTCTCAAAATCTTCTTGTTGCATCCCTGGAAGATACTAAACCTAAATTCCAAGTTTGGTATTTTGGCTACTTTTCGTTTTTGAGTTATCGTGTTCACGGACACATGGACACACGGACACACACACAACACACACACACGGGCCTTTTTCTGAAAATGCTTTTTTTGGATACAGGGGGCCCTAAAATATGTATTTCCCGTAAAAGCTCGGTATCGAATTTTTGGGTGGAATACAGTACTTCTCCATCCCTTTGTACATTCTACATACGGGACTAGACAAAGTAAAAATATTCGCATCAAAACTTCAAACAGTGAATTAGTTTAGAACTAAATATATATCCTATATTTTAGTTTCAATTTTAAAATTGAATTCGTAGTTCTTTTTTTGTAGTTGTTTTGTTTAATTTTGGACATGCAAAGACAACCGAATTTCAATCACATAGCACTTGTTTTTTTGTTGATAAAGCTTAGTGTATTCCCTTATTACCCTTCTATTTATAAACATATAAGTAATAAGACAATTCCTGCTTATCATAAATTAGACAGAATAATAAGATTAGGTGGCAAAACTCATGTGAATGGAATGCGGCAGATTTTTACTTTATCTATATGCACTATGTACGTAGTGTATAGAGAAGATATAGCACTCCACCCAAAAATTCGATACCGAGATTTCACCGCAAATATATGTTTTAGGGTCCCCTTTATCTAAAAATAGCATTTTCGGAAAAAGGTCCGTGTGTGTGTGTCCGTGTGTCTGTGAACACGATAACTCAAAAACGAAAAGTCGGTAAAATACCAAACTTGGTATTTAAGTTTAGTATCTTCCAGGGATGCGACAAGAGTATTTTGAGAAAAAAAATCCCGACCGCCAACTACCCTTTACAAGGAAATTTTTTCCAAAATTGTGATTTCCTCAAAAATGGCTCTTACGTTTTGATTAAAATTTCGTATATTAAAACTATTTACCTGGCAAATAAACGTATATCTTGAATTTTCTAAAAATAGCCTCTGAAGAGTAGTTTATTCTGAATGAATTTTACTAAATTTTGAATAACTGCTAAACCGTAAGAGATGGATAAAAACTTACTACACAAAAATGTAGAGCACATTAAAACACACAATTTATGTTATATACATTTTTTTCGTGGAGTTCGTCGTTTTTGTGACATTCCTTATTTTTGGTTTCTGCTATGAAAAACGTATACTTTTCTCATACAGGGACTTGTCAACTCCTATCCATATAGACAAAGGAACTTCATTGACATAGCAACCAGATTTTGACTATCCCTTTAACCTATAGTTGTCCCTTATTTCGCTTCTACTTACAAGGAAGCGGGTAATTAGACTATTTCTGCTATTTTTTTTCTGATTAGCAGAAAATAAATAGAAGTATAAGCTTTTTAAGAATAATTTGTTGCAGGGATATGGAGAAAGTCATGTGAATGGTACACATAAGATTTTCTCTTCTTGTACCACATGCCTAGCAAGTATATAAATCATTTTATTCCACCCAAAGCTTCTATATCAGAATTCAGCGGAAATACATGCTTTGAGGCTCTCTGAATAAAGAGGGCGTTTTGGTTAAAAGATACGTTGTGGATTTGTGAGTCTCTGTATGAATATGGTCTGTATTGTGTTTGTAAATGATACATAAAATTAATTTTCAACAATTATCAAACTCGGCATTTAAGTTCAGGTTTTTAAATATGACCCGAAGATTTTTATTACAATCCCTCCACACCAAAACTAACCTTTGCATTGATAATTTCGAATTATTCTATTTGCCAAAAATGACTTTAGGATTTTCTTTAAAATACTATATATTAAAGGTATATTATAAACACGATTATTCGATATCCTATTATGTATGTTTTGAATTTTCTGAGAGGAGCCTTTGAATCCTCCTCATTCGGAAGTCATTTTGTGTAAGTTTGTATAACTGGTAAACGCTAAACGATGAACGTACTGCATAAAAATCTGATGTGTACGATTCACATGACTTTCTCCATATCCCTGCAATAAATAATTCTTAAAAAGCTTATACTTCCATTTACTTTATGCTAATCAGAAAAAATTAGCAGAAATAGTCTTATTATTCGCTTCCTTGTAAGTAGAAGCGAAAGTAGGGACAACCGTAGGTTAAAGTGATAGTCAAAAGCTGGTTTCTATGTCAATGAAGTTCCTTTGTTTATATGGATAGGAGTTGACAAGTTCCTGTATGAGAAAAGTATGCGTTTTTCATAGCAGAAACCAAAAATAAGGAATGTCACAAAAACGACCAACTCCACGAAAAAAATGTATACAACGTAAATTGTGTGTTTTAAAGTGCTCTACATTTTTGTGAAGTAAGTTTTTGTCCATCTCTTAAGGTTTAGCAGTCATTCAAAATTTAGTAAAATTGATCCAGAATAAACTACTCTTCAGAGGCTATTCCCAGAAAATTCAAGATATACATTTCGTTTGTCAGGTAAATATGTTTAATATCCGAAATTTTAATCAAAATCGTTAGAGCTATTTTTGAGAAAATCAAAATTTTCGAAAAAAGTACCATGTAAAAGGTAGTTGGGGGTGGGGGGATTTTTCTCAAAATCTTCGTGTCGCATCCCTGGAAGATACTAAACTTAAATACCAAGTTTGGTATTTTACCGACTTTTCGTTTTTGAGTTATCGTGTTCACAGACACACGGACACACACACACACACACGGACCTTTTTGTGAAAATGCTTTTTTTGGATATTGGGGACCCTAAAACATATATTTCCGGTGAAATCTCGGTATCGAATTTTTGGTGGAGTGCAATACTTTCTCTATACACTATGTACATAGTGCTTATGGAGAAAGTAAAAATGTAGAACTCTTTAAAACGAGCAATATATTCATATAACTTTATGTGGTATAGGCCATTTCCGGATATTCTTTATTATTGGTTTGAATTGTTTAATATTGTTTATTCTATAGTACATAATTCGATCGTTTCTCACGTTGCATGGAAAGGGTAGAATTTTAAGGTCAGCGTCTAGTACTTTAATATTTGACTATCGCTATTCCCCTAGCAACCGAGACAACAAAGTGTATAATGTAGCTAATCCTGCAAAGGATTTCCTTGATAAAAATGAAGTAGGTAGAACGAAAATAAGCTTACTTAAGAATAGTTTGGGCGGCGCCATGGTTGAGTGGTTAGACCGTTCGGCTCCCATCTAGGCGGCCCGGGTTCGATTCCATTCGCCCGCATGCGGGATTTATGGTGGACGAAGCAGCGTCTGATCGGGTTTTCTCCAGGTCCTATGGTTTTCCCGTCACTCATTCCTACATCACCTTTCCTATCATCAATTCTGCTTACATTTTCATGTTCACTTCCTCATGTTCATGCTACAGGCTGACTCCTCGTAACATATTCTCTTCTGTGGTTTCGTGCTGTTGGTTCTCCGACAGGCTTCTGAGCCCTAGGCATTGGCTTGTAGGTCCTAGGTAGGAGTCAGCTTTACAGATACGACGAGGGTAAGCCGATTACAAAACGAAGAATAGTTAGTAGAAAACAGCTAAAGAAGAAAAAACAAATCGGATGTGTTACATTCACATAACTTTCTATAGCTGCTCTACAAGACTTCTACAAAAGATTATTCTTCTTTGTACACAATGCTAATCAAGATAAATGTTAGCAGAGTGTTATCACTTAGGTCCTTATACGTAGAAGGGAATAAGGGAATGCACTATGCTAAAATGATTGTCAAATGCTTTAAAAGCTATCGTTATGCGATTGTCATTGCAAATCACTTCTCTGCTTGGCCAGGAGTAGAACAAAAGAAAAACAGACACTTCATGTTTGAGAAAAGTTTAAGTACTTCACCATTGAAACCAATAACAAGGAATATCTCGAAAATGGTGACCTCCACAACAAAAACGTAAAGGACAAAAATTGTGTATTTTATTCTGAGGTGCATTTTTTGTGGAGTACGTTTTTCTCTATCTCTTACGGTTTAGCAGTTAAGCAAAATTCAGCAAAATTCATCCAGAATAAAGATATATTCAGAGGCTATTCCCAAAAAAATCGGGATATACATTTTATTTCGGACATAAATAGCTTTAATATACGGGATTTTAATCAAGTTTAGTATTTAACGGTCTTTTTGTTTTGGAGCTATGCTGTCCACAGTCACACACAGTGACCTTTTTTTAAAAATGCTTTTTTCGGACTCACAGGACCCCATGACATATATTTCCAGTGAAATCCCGGTATCGAATTTTTGGGTGTATTACAATACCTTCTCCATCCCTATGTACATTGTACATATGGGGCTAGGGAAAGTAAAAAACGATAGCGGATAGACACATTTTTGGAAACGCAGTACATTGAATTTTGTATTCTGAAACTTTATTTGTAACCAGTCAGTTTAATTTATCCTGTTTAGTATCACGTAAAGGTGATAGATTATTTAAATGTTTGTCACTATGTCCATTAAAATGTACTTATAGTAGAGTCCTAGTAATTAGAGCTAATTGAGGCTAAGACTACCTCGAATAATTATAAAAAAATCGGATTATACCTATGAAAATATCACTAAATCAATGGAGAAATCATGAATAAATGTTTAATGAGAGCAATAATGGTTAAAATCCCCAATATAGTACATATCCGTGTTATATGGTGGACTCACTAGAGTATAGTATATACAGCCAATCTGCTACTGCTGTAAAACGTGTATTTTTACTTAAACGCATTTAAATGACCGCTGTCGTTGAGTAAGGATTACTGTACGAATTTAATAAAGGTATGCACTATATAATTGATTGACATGTGGTCTGAATTAGTGAAGGGTCGACAAAGAAAGAGCAAGCGTACTTCTCCAAACCTAATGGCAAAATGCATTCTGAGACCAAGGCTATTTCTGTGCCTTTAGAATGAATACCGTAAGAGGGACAGTTTTATCTGTAATGTACATGTAAAATTGAAAGAAAGTTCAAATGTAACACATTTGGAAGTGCATAAAAGGTACATATGGACAGCATATTAACAGAATTTTACTCTAGTTTTATGTAAAATTTTAATTTTCTTAAGTTCAGCTCGAAGTTCGTGAAACCCCAAAATACCGGGGCTCTGATGTGTATTTATAAATGAATTAACAGTGAAACAATTAGGACTTCGTGAAACTATAATTTTGGAACGTTTCACATCTTTTCTCTTGTATATTTCAGCAGTTTCGTTAAATTTATGGATAAGAAAATGGCTTAGTCATCGTAATAAATATTTTGTAAAGTATTTGATGCAAACAAAAGTCTTGCGTTTCACCACATTATCGCCAAAGTTCCACCCTCAGGAATGCTTTCCGTTCACCATTTGTTTTAAAGAAAACCATCCCGTCCTTTACCGTAGCAATGAATTCAATATCGTTAACTTCTCATATTAAGACACTGGTAACACTGCAGCTAAAAGAGCTGGAAATCCGAGAATAAGTTCAATTTTAAGAGGCACAAGCAAATAAGATGTGGTTTAAGGTTTGAAACACTGTTTCGGTCGAAAATAAATCGGGACTGTAAGCAGTTTAGCGATTAAAAGGTGGCGTGTGAACACCCCATTAGCGCTGTTAGTTCATTCGGTTGTCTGTCTGTGTAAAACAGCTCATTATGCATTGAAACCCAGAAGTTAAAATATCGCCAAGCTTCATCATTAAGCAATGTAGTGCGTTTTTTATACCTAAGTGTGTCACCAGGTTCGTTACCCATGGAAATGTTTGTTGACGAGATGAAATTCCTATTTAATTTTTTCCCTGAATGAATAACTGGAAAACAATAATTGGCCACCGATTGCACTTTGACACGCGGCGGTAGAAATGGAATCCCACATGACAATATGCGAAATGTCATTGGCAGAGAGCTAGAGAGAGATGAATTTCTCAGGTGCTTTAACCAAGGAAATGACTCTGCATCAACATATGAGGTCCAGCATTCGATTTCCGTCGGAATACACACGTTTACCGTGGTTTTTCGTGGTCGGTGAGCGAATCCATTGGCAAAGCTTCAGGACTGGTTCGGCTTCCTGAGACAAGAGAGATCGAAGTTGACGAAGTCCGGATTTACGGCGATATGCAGCTCTTTAACTGCCGACATGAGGTTATCAACTAATTTTGTTGGTACCTCTGTTAACTAACACCTAAATACTAATACAGCGAAGGAAAATGTTGGCTTAAGTTTCCCACTGCTGTGAGGAAGATTCATTCTACAAACTTAAAAAGATTCCAAAAGCAAAGAACAAACTTCTCCAAGACGTAAAATAGAAACAACAAAGAAAGGCGAAATAAATAAAATAAAATGAAATTAAAATAGAATTAAAAATATAGAAATAACCTTCCTTGATCACGTCTTTCTACTAGATCTTCTTTTCTCCTTTTCACCTTCCATTTGAAAAACAAATACAAAGGGAAAAAAAGTTTTATGCCAGTATTGAGTTAAAAATAGAATGTAATCGTATTAATTCACTCAATATGACTGACATTATGATAGGCAAAAAGAACCCTGGGTTAATTTTCTTTTCTGATATGAATTTACTCTCCATCATTCCAATCCCTAACATTTCCTTTTAACTGTACCACCTTATCTGTCTTAGCTTTGCAGTTCCAGGCGATGGAGGTTTTTTGTGTTACAGCAGGGTGGTAGAGTTTTCGCTTAGGGACACACTGAAACGGTAGCGTCTAATTATTACCTATAAGTTTGTTAGTTTTTGCGGTAAAGCTCATCTTTGTGGCGTATGACTGAGTGTTTATTACGTACCTTTAATAAAGATGCTGCCCTCTCGCTGCTGCTGTTGCCTGTGAGCAGCTGGTTCTTGTCTCAACTGCTGCCGCGTTTAACAAAAACACTATCTGCTTTTACTGTTCATGTACAAGTACAGATTCACAAAATGTGCATATCACTTAAAATGGCGCGGTTTCAGAACTAAAATTACTGTGGACCTAACACAGAGAGGTTATATCGCAATGAGTGTTGCAATCCACATTCTCTTACATACTTATAGCTGACAAGAGCTCGGAGTCAATGTCCTGTTCTGTTATTTTCACGTCAACATTGCCATCATAGCGTCTTACGCTAATGCATTCACGCCTTATTGGTTGCCATCACACCTTGACATGTAAATTACTAGAAAATACCCTGTTCACTAAAGTTTAGGGAATGTCCCTGGTCCTACATTGACTTTGTTGCACGCAAGCCAATATAAGTCTAAACGCCAGTCCTTACTTGCTTGGACTTTCATGTTTTCATCAGAAATGCGCATCTTTGTAGCCCAATAAACCTTGCCTTGCTTTGTATTTTAAATCTGCATCTGGCTATTTACCGTACAATATTAACAATAACATAATAATAAATCAGGTCTCAACAGTAAGGTAGTGAAAAATGGGTTTTACGTGTTCAAGATCGACGACGTTTAAAGGCATTACAAATATGATTTTGAGATCATTGGGAAAAAATTTGATGTGTTCCATTCACAGGACTTTCTCTACATCTCTGCAACAAATTATTCTTAAAAAGCTTATGCTTCTATTTCCCTTCATGCTAATCGAGAAAAAATTAGCAGAAATAGTCTTATTATTTGCTTCCTTGTAAGTAGAAGCTAAATAAGGTTGTACCATAGATTACAGTGATAGTCAAACCTGGTTGCTATGTGACTGAAGTTCCTTTGTTTGTATGAACAAGAGTTGGCAAATTCCTTTATGAGAAAAGTATGCTTTTCAAAGCTGAAACAAAAATCAAGGAATATCTAAAAAGATCAAATCCACGAAAAAGTGTATATAACATAAATTGTGTGTTTTAACAAAAAAATATACTCCACCAAAGCTTCATTAAAATATGTTTTAATTCAAGCTATTGCATCCACATCTTTATTATTCTTGATTCTTTTAAAAACTTATCTCTATGAAATATTTTACATGTGCTCTACATTTTTTGTGTGGTAAGTTTTTCTCCATCTCTTACGGTGTAACAGTTATCTAAAATTCCGTAAATTCATTTAGAATAAAGTAGACTTCAGAGGCTATTCCCAGAAAATTCAAGATATACATTTTATATGATATTTTAATCAGAATCGTTAGAACCATTTTTGCTAATATCAAAATTTGCAAAAAAAGTTTCATGTAAAGGGTAGTTGAGGGTGGGAGGGATTTTCTTGAAATTCTTCGTGTGGCATGCTTGGAAGATACCAAACTTAAATACCAAGTTTGGTATTTAACGGTCTTTTCGTTTTTGAGCTATGCTGCACACACATACGCATATAGACAGACACACACACACGGACATTTTCCTAAAAATGCTTTTTTGGGATTCAAAACATATTTCCGCTGAAATCTCGGTATCGAATTTTTGATGAATTACAATACCTTCTCTATACACTATGTACATAATACGTGTAGAGAAAGTAACAACACTGAATAGAATCAGAAATGCACAATTGGGGAAAATAAATGTGCTGGATGAAATACGAAACTACGAAACGAAATGGAAAGAGCGCTTTATAAGAATGAAGCCTTGCAGATTCCCTAAGCAAGCTTTATTATATAGATCAGAATGGAAGAATGGGTCTAGGAAGATCTCGGAGAAGATGGAGTAACCAACACGACTTTAATAATTAGCCATGGAACAAGTCGTTGACCCAAACTTTGTTTTGAAAGAAAAAGAAGTCTGGGAGCTGCACCGGACCTCCCCAGCATGTAGATGGTTTAGGCAGGGCTAGCTGGCGTCAGCATTGGTGCCAGGTTGGAATCGTTAATGACCCCGTCCTTACTAGTATACATGGTCCCTTCTGGTCTCTCTGTGATTCCCTCATTCCAGGGGTCACGTTTGAGACACAAACAGCCCACTATAACCACATGTAGTGCCGTGCTTCAGCTACTGGAAGTCCTCTATCTGCTCATTCATAACTCTTACTTTAGTTGCTTTAAGGGACACAAGTGTGCGATTTGGCGATTTTGATAAAAAATCTCGATTTTGGGTTTTTTGATGCAAAAAATGCACCATATTTTAAAACACACGTTGGCAATATTTGATTCACCTAAGAAGGGTGTAACATGTTTTGTAAAACATTTTTAGAAAAAGGTACCGTGTATGTCAGTGGACAGCATAGCTAAAAACGAAGACTCTGTTAATTCGAAAATTTGATTTTCTCAAAAAATGGCTCTAACGATTTTGATTAAAATACCGTCTATTAAATATATTTACATCACAAATAAAATGTATATTTTGAATTTTCTGGGAATAGCTTCTGAAGAGCTCTTCACTCTGGTTGAGATTTGCAGAAATTTGCACAGCAGTTAAACCATAAGAGATAGACAAAAACAACACACAAAATGAAGATCTAATTAAAACACATAATTTGTGTCATATACATTATTCTTCTAGACTTGGCAGTTTTCGAGATATTCACTGTTTTTGGTTTCAATTTTAAACTAATTGACGTTTCTCATGCGGGACCTGCAAAGAGATCCGAACCTTAATTGTCTCACAGAGGGACCAGTTTTTTAAAAAAATTGACTATCGCTTTAGCCTAATGTATTCCCTTATTTCCCTTCTACTTACAAGTAACAAGACCAATTCTACTAATGTTTATCTAGATTAGCATGATAATTATAGAACAGCAAATAAATAAATTTAATATTATTTAGATAAGCATTAAAGTAATACTTTTGTTACATGGCAAAAATATCAGTATCACTGTGTGCAATAAGTAGTATAAACTTCAATAGGATACCTTACACACTGTAGATTATCCAAATTATTTTTTTCGTAGTCGGTTTACCCTCCCCATATTTAGGACTGACGCCCCACTAGGACTTATAAGCGGATGCCTAGGGGTCAGAAGCCTGTCGGCGAGCCAACACGAACACAGAATGGAGAACGTTGAACGAGGGGTTGCCCCCGGAGCCAGGCACAGTGTGAGGAAGCGGATGATATGAAATGCAAGCAAAATGGATAATAGGAAAAGGTGATGATGGACCAATTGGTGGAATGAGTTGCGGGGGAAGCCGAAGGATCCGGAGAAAACCCGCCCAGACCCGTTTCCTCCGCTACAAGACCCACATGCGGGCGCTTGGGATCGAACCTGGGCCGCGTAGATGAGAGGCGAGCGGTCTAATCACTCGACTGCTGCGCTACCATTTTTCAAATTCACAGACAAATTCAATGGCACGATAACTCACAAGGAACCTTGGCTTACCGCTGCGCCGCGAACCCCGACCGGTTAATGCGGTCCTCATGACCTGAATCCACTTATTTTCGATCAAGTAGCTCCTCAATTTGCTCCCCAGGGGCCTCATGAAGCTGAAAAATCTCCACGCCGGTACCGGGAATCGAATCCAGGTCTCCCGCTTGGTAAGCAGTTGCGCTACCACCGTGCTAACGAGACGACCTCACAGACCTTAAACATTTGTTTTATTTATATGGTATGTAGTCGATGAGTGGTATAGAATTCAGTAAGCGTAGCCCTGAGCACGAGGGTGTATGCTTTTGTAACGCGTAATACCCGCTGCCGCAGATGACAAGGGGAGGGAAACTCGGCAGCTGAAAGTCTGCAAGTGACACGCGAAAACCCGCGAAACCTCAAGGAGAGAGAAGAAGAGGAGGTTATTACAAAAGAGGCAGCAGCAGGTACCTACACAGGCGCCTCATCTTGGTCAACACGCACGAGAATATAAATAGGCAACAATTTAAATAACTCGTTAAGAAGCACTTATGTGCACATTAGGAACCCTCCCAGTTCCCATCTTAAAACACTACACTCAGCTGCAACCACCCCAGAAAATCTGCTTTTGTTCATTCGCTTTCGCAGTGTTACTAAATTTACACTCTCTTCACTTACAGCACCAATAAAGCAACTGACTACAATCGTTAAGCCTCAATTATGCCTGCGTTTTTTTATCCCACGACAAGGTGTTCACTACCAACTGCACTTTACATACTACCCTTTTTACTTACACGTACTATGTACATAGGGTACAGAGCAGGTATTGCATTCCACCTGAAAATTCGATACCGAGACCTTTTAGGGTCGCCTGTATCCACAAAAATCTGATGTATTCTATTCACATGCCTTTCTCTACATCTCTATAACACATTATTGCTAAGAAGCTTATTCTTTTATCTGCTAATCGAGACAAATATTAGTAGAAATGCTCTCTTGTAAGTAGAAAAGAAATAAAGGAACACACTAGGTTAAAATGATAGTAAAAGCTGGTTGTCATGTGGATGAAATGCGTTTCTATGCATAGGCAGAAGTTTACGTGAGAAAAGTTTAAGCATTTTGCATCTGAAACAAATAATAGGGAATATCTCAGAAATGATCAATTCCACGAAAAAGCTTATATTACATAAATTGTGTGTGTTTTGTGAAGTAAGTTTTTATCTATCTCTTACGGTTTACTAGTTACGTAAAATCATTTGAAGGAAACGCATAGACTTTTACTTTCTCTACACGTAATATGTACACAGAGTCTAGAGAAGGCATTGTGTTGTGCCGAGATTTCAACGGAAATGCATGTTTTGAGACCCCAGGAATAAAACAAATTAGAAAAATGTGGTGGTGTGTGTATGTGGGTGGTGCAGCATAGCTTAAAAACGAAAAGACCGTCAAATACCAAACATGGTCTTTAAGTTTAGTATCTTCCAAGGTTGCGACGCGAAGATTTTCAAGAAAATCCCCCCATCCCAACTACCCTTTACATGGGACCTTTTTTAGAACATTTAAATTTTCTCAAAAATAGCTTTAACAATTTTGATTAAAATACCGTATGCTTAAGATATTTTTATGATAAACGAAATATGGGATTTTCTGTGAATATCCTCTGAAGGCCTCTTCATTCTGGATGACTTTAGTATAACCGTCAAACCTTAAGAGATATTAAAAAAACTTACAACACAAAAAAATGTAGATCTGATTAAAACACACAAATTTTCTTATATACATTTTTTGTAGAGTTAACCGTTTTCGAAATATTTCGGATTATTTTTCAATTTTAGCCACTTACAGTTTTCTCAAACTGGAAGATATCCTTCTTATCCTTTCTCTTTTGTTTACTCCTGGAAAGCAAAGACGTTGGAATTCCAATTGTTTCACATAGTGACCGGCTTTTAAAGGACGATACTATTGCTTTAGCCTGTGGTGCATTTTCTTATTTATCTTCTACATCAAGGAGTTAGTAGTAAGATTAGTACGTTTACCTTGATTATCATGATGTAGATAACAGATTAATCTTTTGAATAAAAGGTTTGTTTGCCGAACAGCTAGAGGACATCATGTGAATGGAACACATTAGGTTTTTTCCTTCTAAGTACAAGGAACCAAGTAATAAGGACAATTTCTACTAATGCTTATCTCGATTATGATGAAGTAGATAGAGGAATATGCTTTTTAACAATAACTTGTTACAGAGGTGTTGAGAAAGTCATGTGAATGAAACACATTAGTTTTTTACTGTAAGAAAAGTCGTATGCATATTGGGATATATTTGTAAGGGTGTGAGTACCTCATGTGAATGTTATACACCGGATTGTTTTATAGAAAGTAGGCTCTAAAGACGGTAGGAAGACATTTTGTATTTGGGTATCGGACTGCAGGATGACGCCAATGGCAGCTCTTTTGTTTTTTTTGTTTTTGTTTTTTTTTGGAGTTTGTATTTATCTTCTTTGGTGCCCGATGCTTTTTGTAAATGTTTGAGCATATGACATGGTTATGTAACATCCTTTCGGGAATTATGGGATGATAAGAATTAAAGGCTTAAGTGGAAGAGGAACGCTGTGACAGGGGCTTTGACACGAGCAGGGGCCACACAATGTTTGTGGACGTGCACACAGCGCTACAACAGTCACAGCCAACTGTTGTGCTGGTTTCACCAGTTGAAATAACTCTCACACGGTCCCTGCGCGCTCACGAAAAACTCCGTGTTTATTCACTGGAAACAATACAACAGGCATGTTTGAAAGGTGTTTTTAATACCGAGAACGAAATTTAAACCTTTACACGCCAGTATCCATAGCAGGCCTTTTCGTTGTTCCGTACTAATTGCAACCATCCACGCGGGTCTTTCGTTCCGGTTATATTTAGTTTTCCGATGTATATGCATGTATTTGTGGGAAATAATTGTGTGTATGGTCAAACATCAAAAGGAAATATTTTAATATGTTTCCCACACTTTCGGAGTATTATTTGAGTACAACATTGCTTACCACAGCCATTGAAACAACGAAAACTTATACAGGTTTATCAGAATGTGACGTGCATCACAGAATTTTCTTTATGTGTTACAATCGCAAATATTCTTATACAAGGTGCGGGACAAACAATGTGTAGACAACTGAATTGTAGATAAGACAAGCATTTTGAGGTTAGGAGCAAAGGGTCGCAGATAAGGGTGTAATGATAATGTGCACGACTCACATTCGGGAGGTTATTAGAAGGAGAAAATTGAAGATCGTGATTCCTCTGAATTTGCTCAACTTTTTTATCAAGGAATATTTTGATATGAGTTTGATTAATTTTGGTATACTTGGGTTTTAGAATTGGACTGAGTGATAAGTGCCTAAAAGTTAAAAGTTCCAGTATTCTTGTTTTTAACTGTATAAATAAATCCCAATCGTCTCCTTAGCGCGGTGGTAGCGCAGCTGCTTACCAAGCGGGAGACCTGGGTTCGATCCCCAGTACCGGCGTGGGGATTTTTCCCCCGCTGGAAGACCTGGCCCGGGGTGCACTCAGCCTCGTAAGGTCCCTGGGGGGCCAATTGAGGAGCTACTTGATGAAGAAGTAGCGGCTCCAGGTCATGAGGACCGCATTAACCGGCCGGGAGAGACTCGAGGCGCTGACCACGTCTCACCCTCCAATACTGCACCCCATCCATGACGTCTGTAGTGGACCGAGATGGGGGACGCAGCGGCCGGGCGGTAGGCCAAGGTTCCCCGTGAGCTGTCGTGCCATGGAGTTATAAATAAATCCCAAATTTGACCGAATTTAGTTAACACTTTGCACAATAATGGCCCCAAAACTATGTCTAGCATACCGAGCGAAATAGCGCTGTGAATTCACGAATGAGTGAATTAATGAGTAATTATTTAAATAACAATATTCATACCCTATTTCTTGTTTTCTTCTGTTCTTAACACCCAACATATATGATTAATAAATTGTACATGATGTAATACATTACAAGCTGGCTATGCAAAATTCCACAAAAATCATCCAAAATAAAGATATCTTCAGAGGCTATTCCCAGAAGATTCAAGATATACATTTTATTTGTCTTTAATATACAATATTTTAATCAAAATCGTTAGTCATTTTTGAGAGGATCAAAGTTTTTGAATTTTATTCCTGTAAAGGGTAGTTGGGGGTGGGGGAATTTTCTTGAAAATTCGTGTGGCATCCTTGAAAGATACTGAACTTAAATACCAAGTTTGGTATTTAACGGACGCTTTGTTTTTGAGCTATTTTGCCCACAGCCACACACACGCGCGGACATTTTTCTAAAAATGATTTTTTGCATTCAGGGGGGTCTCAAAACATTTATTTCCGGTGAAATCTCGGTATCGAATTTTTGGGTGCAATAAAATGCCTTCTCTATATACTATGTACGTAGTACGTATAGAGAAAGTAATACTCTATCTCTATCAATCACAGAACATATATTCTGTTATAATTCACAAATAATAAGCAAGATTAAAGTAAATAAAATAAAAAACAACTTCGAGAACTAACAGAGACAACATATTCAAATATAGCATCTTAAATATAGGGGAACTGTACAGTTGCATTATTGTGCTTTATTATGTAAATAAAGAACACTTAAGAGAAATAAACACAACAGTAATAATACAGATTACACAGAAGTATAATAAATCACTAACACCATTGTTTAGGTCTTCCTACCTCCCTACCTTTTAAGTGCAGCATATTTAAAGGACGTGGCATGAAGTTTTACAAGAATAAATCTCAAACCCAAACTACTCTTTACATAGCATTTTTTTTTTCAAAAAGTAACTGTAACGGATTTTATTAAAGTTACTCATGTTTAGGTTATTTGCTCCATAAATAAAATGTATATCTTCATTTTCTGTGAATAACTTCTGAAGAACTCTTCACTCTGGATGCATTTTGCATAACTTGTAAAGCGTAGGAGATAGATGTATTCTGTGTATTGTTTTTTCCGCAGCTGTATATTACACCAGCTGTCTGACTATGAATTCCATTGATGCATTCTGTGATTAAGGGCTTGAAAACAAGAATGGCGTAAATTTTGAAAGTCGCGAGTAACGTACTACTTTAACTCGTATCTAAAGTTTAAGTCATGTAGAAGTTTTTTACTTTCTCTATAGGCACTATGTACATAGTGTATAGAGAATGTATTGCACTCCACCAAAAAATTCGATACCGAGATTTCACCGCAAATATATGTTTTAGGGTACCCTTTATCTAAAAACAGCATTTTCGGAAAAAGGTCCGTGTGTGTCCGTCCGTGTGTCTGTGAACACGATAACTCAAAAACGAAAAGTAGGTAAAATACCAAACTTGGTATTTAAGTTTAGTATCTACCAGGGATGCGACACGAAGCTTTTGAGAAAAATCCCCCCACCCCAAACTACCCTTTACATGGAATTTTTTCGAAAATTTTGATTTTCTCAAAAATGGCTCTAACGATTTTGATTAAAATTTCGTATATTAAAGTTATATACCTGACAAATAAAATGTATATTTTGAATTTTCTGAGAATAGCCTCTGAAGGGTAGTTTATTCTGGATGAATTTTACTAAATTTTGATAACTGCTAAACTGTAACAGATGGACAAAAACTTACTGCACCAAAAATGTAGAGCACGTTAAAACGCACAATTTATGTTATATACATTTTTTTCCTGGAGTTCGTCGTTTTTGTGACATTCCTTATTTTTGGTTTCTGCTATGAAAAACTTATACAGGAATTTGTCAACTGCTGTCCATACAAACAAAGGAATTTCAGTGACATAGTAACAGCTTTTGATTATCACTTTAACGTATGGTACTCCCTTATTTCACCTCTACTTACAAGGAAGCAAGTAATATGGCTATTTCTGCTAATGTTTTACTGATTAGCATAAATTAAAAAGAAGTATAAGCTTTTTAAAAATAAATTGTTGCAGGGATATAGAGAAAGTCATGTGAATGGTACACATCAGATTTTTATAAATATTGCTCAAATGGTGCAATTTGTACATAGGAAATTAAAAATTAAAAAAAAAAAATCATCCTTAAATTAATAGTAAATTCTAAATTTATACGTTATTTGAGATTCATTTTTATTGCTCTTTTGGGCGTTTTCGGAAGGTACTGGTACCGATCCAGTGAGGATATTGTATCTGAATCACTGAGGGGCGCTCTTGGGAAGGAGAAATAAGTTGTGAAGAGACACCTGGAGGCTAGAACCAGCAATGTCAGGACCCCTACAATTTCCAGATTGAGATATTCCGGCAGTCGGGCAGACAGACCGGGTACTTTCACCCCACCCATATACCCTGGCAACCTCCAAAGGTTGAGGAACGGAGAAAGTTCCACAGATCTTTTTACCTTGTTGCGCAGCTCCAAAACACCATCGCTGACACTTCCCACTCTGAAACCAATCAACGGGGTGTAAAATGAATTAAATGATCAATGGGATGTTATGGAGAGGAAGAAGAGAGTAACTACATCACCATTCGCTTAAAGAATCGAGTAAACCCCCGATGGTCAGTGGACCGTCGCCGGGAGCTCTCGCATGCAAGTCTCACGCATTATCACGGCGCTATCTCTCTCGGTGCCATTTGTGCACAAGGGTTGAGTCTATAATTTTTCCAATTTCTATCTTTCAAGTTATACGTTTTACTCATTCGTTTTAATGTACCTGCATATTCGCTCGTTTCTTCGAGCCCAATTCGTTCGAAAAGCAGCAACAGAACTCCTTCTAGCTCCCGGTTCACATCTCTTCTAGTAGGAATGGGTAGTTGCTCGTTCTGGTTTTCGCTCGTTTGAGGGTTAAGACATGATAGTGTTGTTGACAGATTATTGCTTCAATGTGTTAAGGCAAATAAAATGCAATACCATATGTCATGTAACTGTATTTTTACTTTCTCTAGCCCCGTATGCACAATGTACATAGGGATAGAGAAGTTTCATATTCCACCCAAAAATTCGGTGTTCGAGATTTCACTGGAAATGCATGTTTTAGGATTACCTGAGTCCAAGAAAGCATTTTCAGTAACAGGTCCATGTATGTATGTGTGTGTCTGTGGACAGCATGGCTCAAAAACGAAAAGACCGTTAAATACCAAACTTGGTATTTAAGTTTGGTATCTTCCAAGGATGCGATACGAAGATTTTCAAGAAAATTCCCCCACCCCTAATTAACCTTTACACGGAAAAATTACAAAATTTTATTTTTCTTAAAAATGGCTCTAACGATGTTGATTAAAATGTCATATATTAAAGCCATTTCTATCACAAATAAAATTTATATCTTGAATTTTCTGGGACTAACTTAGAAATACCTGTTTATTCTGGTTGGATTTTGCTTAATTTGGTATAACTAGTAAACCGTAGGAGATAGACAAAAACTTACTATACAAAAAATGTAGGTCTTGTTAAAATACCCAAGTTAATTAAAATACATTTTTTTCGTGGAGCTTACCGTTTTCGAGATATTCCTTGTTATTAGTTTCAGTTGTGAAGTACTCCTGGCCAAGTAAAGAAGTGATATGCAATGCCAATCGCATAACGACAGTTTTTAAATCATTTGACCATCACTTTAGCCCAGTGTCTTCCCTTAGTTCCAGTCTACTTATAAGGAACTAAGTAATACAATTCTGCTAATGTTTATCTTGATTAGTGTGGGGTTGAAAGAAGAATTACCTTTAGTAAGAAGTTTTTTTGTAGAATAACTAGAGAAAGTCATGTGAGTGTAACACATCAGATTTTTTACTTTGTTTCTACCTTCTGCTATACCGAGCCTGGTGGCTCAGGCGTTTCCTCTGTGATTGGTATTCAGGAGGTCTGCATTCGCTACCCCTTGACCGTGCACTCTGGTCCTGGGTTTTTCCGTGCTTTTCTTGGGACCGCTTAGGCGAATGCTGGAATGCTGTACCACGCTTCCTTTCCTTTCATTGCTTCATTTAATTTCTCTCCTTCATCTTTCTTCACTCTGGTGGCGCTGGCTGAGGCTAGATCCATTGTACAGGCTTCTTTCGGCCTCCCAGTGAAACTGTTAGGGACTTCGTGTGACTTGTGATTTCTCCTTCGCCCATTCCTTCCCCCGGGAGTAAGTAGGCCGCAATAGATCAGTACTTAGTCGCAGTTGCCGAGGTGTCCTCCGCCATTAATATGCTCAAACCTCATACCTTCTCTTATGGTCAAAACTTCTTTACTGCATTGTGCGACACAAATATCACTTATATAAATGTCATATATGTTAGAAGCTCAGTGGTAAGAAGATGTCACTAGTTATTAAATAAATTAAATAAATATTTATATATTGGCTCTGAACAAAGTTGCCTTATCTCTGATTTTATTATGAAAAACAGTCATGGTATTATGTATTATAGTTATGTGTTATATATTCAGTCTGATTAAAGATATTTTATTTCTTTACAGGTAAGTGCCAGCGGTGATCTACAGTCGCAGAGATCAGCAACGGTTGCTTTATGTACGTAGAAGTTTAATTTTATTCTTGGAATTTTGTTTCTGATGATATCGAAGAGTAATTTTTGTTTTGTATCTTAACATCAAATCTAGAAGAATTCTTATTCTTTGAGATCATAGTTGTCACTGAAATGCAAACATGTAATTACATTATTTTAATCTCATCATTTTAAAGTAATATAATAAGTACTTTATTGAGCGCGCTAATGCTGTACATTTTCTATACAATTCGTTATTTATGTGGAATGAATTGTACAAAATAATTCTACAGATTATTAAACAGTTAAGTTAACTTCATTTATAATAACCAGCTGATAACATACTTCAGAACATGGTGATAATATTTCTGGGAAGTTTTATAAGTCGAAAAGCAATAACCAGTGGCATAAAGTTGTAGTGGGCATGGATAATAACAACAGCATGAAATCAGACGAGGTCCTTCTTCTTCTGCCTGTTCTAGTGGGTTATTAAGAATCAACCAAGTGTTATGATGTAACTTAAACTGCTATTGTTTCTTCCAAACTGAGTTTTTCTCTACAATCAACGACGAGGCAACCCGAATGTGACAACGCAGAAGTCACTTAGCTGCATTAATGAGAAACCATATTATAAACTGTGATGTTTATAGTTCAAAAGTGCTTTTGCATAATACATTATTTTTTCAGAACATGATAACCCTCGGCGCAACTTTTAAGGTGGTTTACAGTTGGAAACCATTCCTCGCAGTTGTAACGTCTTCCACTTACTGGTTCCTTAACTGATGTGCGGATCTCTACTTACAAGCAGAGTCTTTGTCTCCAGGAAACAGAGATTTTATTTCGCTGCCTCTCACCCCTAGAACAGGCTCGTCTTTTGTTTGCTAATGGTTATTGCCCAGTGGCAGGGGGGGGGAGCGGTCCCGTTTGATGAGCATCATACTTCGGGGAAAGCTATATATGTTTTACCTTATATTATCCTGAAAGCTTTAATTAAGCATCTGTTTAAGTCTTGTGTGATAAATCTTAAATGTCTCTAAAGAAAGGCAAGGCAATTGAGCAAGTACAAACTAAGGCTATTGTTGTAGAGATAAACCGTCCAAACGCGGGTAGCGCCGGATATTTTAGCTAATCATCATCATCTACTTTACGGTTTAGGCCAATTGACCAATCATGATGATGGTCCCGCCATATATTCCTGGGTCTTCCTATTCATCTTGTTCCTCGTGGATTATAATTATATTCAGTTTTTATAATTCTTGAATCCGACATACGATGTACATGTTCTATCAAGTTTGAAAGTATTTTATTATCTCTAAGATATCCTGTACCTTTAATTCTGCTCTAATAGCTTCATTTCCTTTCTTATCCAGCAGTGTCTTTTATGCCCTTTCTTTAATGTGCAGTTCCCGGTGCCTTATAGTAGAGCTGGTTATGCTATAACTTTATAAAATGTCAATGAGGTATATTTTCGTACTGCCCTTCTAATGTTGACTCAAAAATAATTTTAATTTGTTATATATTTTAGACTTTTTTTTTCCAAAGGTTACACCACAACCTAGGAATTTAAATGTATTATCTGCTTTAGTATTTTATAATCCAATAAAATCCTTTATCTAATTGGCTGGGAACTCAAAAATGGCACTACTTTCGTTTTTTGTTGATATTTTCATATTACAAATGTTGTCAATCTCATTTAATTCATTGAGTATTAATTGTACATCAATTTCCCACTAACCTGGAAGTCATATCATATAGCTAGTATTTGATATTATACATTTCTCTGTTAAGATTCACCTCACAACTCAAAGAACATAGTTGATTTTTCCAGTTTTATATCTTTAGTTTTGATTTATGAACCATAAATGTTGTATAGAATATGAGGCATTTTTAAAGTATGTACAGTCCATATATAAATTATACAATTCTGACTTACCTCAGGCATTTCACTTATAACTATTGCTCTCGAACAAAACGAGGCATAAGAGGCGTAAGAATTCAGTAAATCATGACTGCTTATCACTATGGATACTTCGCTTGTTTTATCGTTTTGGTTTCCACTAGCATTACATATATTCCAAGACTTGTTTTGTATGATAGCTCTGCTTAATGACAGGCGTTTAGTTTTCACTAATTATATCATTTAATTGCTTAATGCGTAACTAATAATCATTTATTGTGCTTTACTAAACTTCTCTGTTATTTCTACAAGGTGGCAGGTAAATAAAGAAATAACTTGATATTTAGTAGAGAACAATGCATACAACACATAAGTTTATTTTGTCGTCTTACTTCATGGTCTAATGTGTTTTGAACGGTCCTGTGTATTTCCTGTGTTTACATATTACGCAAAACTAGCTCCTATGTTTAGTACAACTCGCACACTGCCGACATGTATTCACGTGACTCACAGTGAGGAAACGGTTGATTTGGGTAGCTTAGTTGGTTAGGCTCTGGCTTTCTGAACTCAAGGTCATGGGTTCAAGCCCGGCCTAGACCGTTGGCTTTTTAAGCGAGCTTAAAAGCGATAATCTCCTGGCAGTGTACTTACTGGCATGTTTAAGAACCGCGAAAATTTGGCACATTGGAGGAGCTGATATAATCCTGGCAACTGACAGAGTCGTTAACAAACAAAATCATTTAATTTCAGTCAGAAAACGAGGAACCGATTCAGTCGCAAACTTTGCTTTATACAACGAATGGTTTAAATATGCTGATTAGCAGTTATTTATTTCATTTACCCGCGTATTTGGAATATGCCAATGCTGCGAGGGACTGTCATCGGCGATTTCCAGATCATCAATTTCCCCATAGACGAACGTTCACTGGAGTATATCACAGGTTCCCGATTTGAAGTTTTTTAAGCGTTGAAATTTAACTTTAATTTCTCACCTTTGTAAGAGCAAAGCAAGCTACGTTATAGTTATAGAACGAAAGTGCAAATACAAGTTGGTTTGAGTTAATTTATTTTTCAGTAAAATCAAATTTAAATAAAGCATAATAATGCCGTTGTGTTCAATATTTTCAAGTTGAAACTCTGAATACATTGTGTATAATAACCACATAATGTTGTATGTTACAAGGTTGAAGTTATAGGGTGATCGATATACTTCTCTCACACACCACCTATAGTCGGGCAGGATAAAGGGCAGGGAACGGCCAACCCTAAAACATCTTCACCGAACGTCTGAGACAGGCAATGATACCATCCTAAGATCGTGGATGAGCCGCAAAAGAATCGTTATAACTTCTGTGTATATGTAATTAGTGTTATAGACTATCATTCTCCATAATAAGAGATTATATACTAAAATAAGATACTTTTCTGTGATTCTGTGATAGTTTAAATCCATTTTGTAATTATTTGCTAAACACAACTGAACTCAAGATAAACTACGTTGAAAACATCTGAAGTTCTCAATATATTACTAGTGTAAACATTTCGATAAAATCAAAATGTGTTTGGGGTTCTGGGAAATAGCTAATTTATTTGCGTTTGCATCTTGCTATTTTTCATTTTCCATTAAATCATCTTCCATTATCACGATCCTAAAATATTTCGTTCTAACAGACTGGGTTTTTGTATATTCTCGAATGCACTTTGCAAAGGCGTGTAAGTGTGGCCTGCCTACATATTAAATGTTACCTTAAAGAAGTGCACAGTAAACACAGTAAACCAAGCTGAAGGAATAAAATAGACGAGATACTTCCCGCTGAGCAGTAGAGGTGAAGAAGTTGCCGCTACTTCCAGGCGCATGTGTACTTCAAATTCAACAGCGTTTAAGTCTGAAGCGAGTTGCAGCTAACAAGGGATACCATCCTTTATAGTTACTTAATTTTCAAGCATTATTTTACGAATGTTTCGCTTCACTCACGTCTTACTTCTCTACTTTAAATTAAGGGCTTTACTTCTAAAATGCTGTATAAATGAAGCCAAAACTGGTATTGTAGCTCCTCGTCATCGCTACGAGTAGTACGTTCCACTTGGTGTATAAAATCTGATCGCTTACTTGGTGTCGTGTGCCGATTCAGTGCGGCTACTTTATTCATTCTGTCATTCATTTACCACACAGCTATTAGCGTTAATATTCTATTTTCAGCTGCAAAGATGGGAAGGCATTTTATTTAAAATAACATATATTTGTTTGTAAATGATGCAAATGTTATTTTAAATACAAATCGAAGGTTCAGTTCGTGAAGAATTTATTCTGGATGTTCGTGCACCAGTGACTCCTTCCAGAACTTCAATTCACGATCTTGTGAATAAATTTAAGACAACTCGTTCAGTGCAAAACAGGAAATACATTCGAAAACGTACAATGATAGCAGAGGAAACTTAGGGGAATTTGCGAACGTCTTGAACGTTCGCCACGAAAATTGGAGAGCTTATGGAAACCATATAAAACATACATATGAAACGTTACAGTGGCCAAGCTAAATTCTGTCAGTCTAAATGTGTTTACTCAATACAGTGCTTGTTTCCTGTGGAAGGAAGGCATTTCTAGCATTTGTCACGAGGTAAAATACAGTTTTGTTATTGTTGGAACCAGTTGAAAAATTCAATGGCACAGCCGGGATTTGAACACGGTTCTCCCGCTCTCCGTGCAGTTGTTCTAACCATTGATCTACTGTGAAACATGCCAGAATGCCATTCAATCTCAAATTGATTATATGCATTTTTCCAGGTTCAACCAACCAGTATGTCTCCCTTCAGAGAACTACCTTAATGGCGAATTACCTTCGTAATAACTTAGTCTCCGAGTAATATTAACTAGTTATGGCCAACTATGAAAGTTATTTTGTTATATTGGTAATACTCCTCTCTTATATTGAAAATTACACAGGGTAATGATATTTTTATCATTGGAACCAGTTGAAAATTCAATATGGCATATCCGCAAGTTGTCACAGTAGCTCAATGATTAGAGCAGCCGCACGGAGAGCGGGAAAACCGTGTTCAAATCCCGGCTGTGCCATTGAATTTTTCAACTGGTTCCAATAATAACTAATCATTACCCTGTGTAACTTTACTGCAAGGAGAGAAGTATTACCATTATAATAAAAATATAGCTTTGTTATTTCTATGTACAGATTTTCAGGTATATATATTTAAGATGTGAAGACAGACAGTGTTGGCACGGTGGCTGTAGCATGCCGTGCCGTCCAGATGCAAAACCCCGTGCGAGCGGTCAAGTTTTATATCGTAGATATATTACTATTCTCATGCGTTTGAACTCTAAAGTTATGAAGGAAAAATGCTGAAAGTGATAAGACAAATCATAACAGTTGATACATTATTAGCTGAATCACTAGATAGCTAATCTCTAAATAATCCTTTCCTTCTCTGTGATTGGCTCTATCACTCCTTTCTGTTCACTCTTTCTAAAATAACCTAAGAGCCTATTGTTTTTATTAATTTTAATACTTAGTTCTTCCCCATTTCCACATTTCAATTGCTTTGGGTTGTTTTCATAATACACTTTGTCACTCTACATGTAAATCACGTCCTGTTTCATAGTTCTTTCTTCAAATACAAACAGAATACTCTATTTTCCCATTAAATTCTTTCATGTGTTTCTTTTGTTTGAGATATTGAAAACAATTTGTATGATTACTCTTCATACTTTCTAAGTATATTAATATGTCCTCTTGTTGACTACCTAATCTAAAATGTGTATTTGTGTCTTTTTTACTTTTCTCTTCCTCCAAAAAACACAGACTTTGCATATATGTTCTTCCTAAAGGGAGTATGGCAATTAAAATTTTTGCTTATTAACGGTGACGTGAGCGGATCACGATCTTTTAAAGGAATAAAACGATGGCTGCGCACCGACTTGAAATAACCCCGTTTAGTTCTACCATTCTTTTAACACATGAAGTGATATCTGCTTACGTCAAAATGTGGTAGTTAGACCACCAAGTATTACAAAAATATTCATAAATTCTTAACTTTAAATTTATATATTTTGCAATAAAATATGAAAAAGGTGTTTAATAAATTTAGATAAAACTGAGAAACTAATTTTGACAAAATTCGGTAAACGTTTTTCAAAATGTACATTTTATTTTTTTACTTTTTAAAAGTAATTTTCATAGATAACTGCTTGCCATTTTAAAACACTATTTATTTAGTTATCATAAAGAAGGTCATTTTAAACGTTTTTACTCTAGGTTTATTTCATTTTAATTTTGTAAAAAAATATTCTAAAATTGATTCTTGTTTTCAACGTATATTTGGCCCTTATTTATGAAATGTAGTACCTATTAAAATTTCTTTATAGGGAGTTGAAGCTGATGCATAGTTATATGAATTTTAACAGTTTCTTCAGAATGTCTCACATTTAGGTACATAAATTTTGAAACATATAGCTTTAGGATAATAAAGAACAAAGTTTAGATTCACATGATGTAAAACGCTTTAGAAATCTCCATAAGAATACTGAGAGTCAACATAGTCTTTATCGCGAAAGTTGATGTAACCACTGGTATCTACATTATTTATGCATAGCAGTTGTTAGCTTCTGTAGCCAGAATCACTGCCTGTAGTATATCTAGATTTTTTCTAACGACAAAATAACAAATAATTAATTGAAAGTAAGATAAAAAATCTGACGTGTTCCATTCACATGACTGTCTCTATACAGTGTGTTTAAAAAATACGGGGCATAATTTCAGGTATGTATTTCCCACATGTAGACAATCAGATTAGTTCAGTATAACATGTGTCCGGAAATGCTTCATTTCCGAGTTATGGCCTTCACAACATTGAAATTCACTAGAACGTTTTTCTTTCCGCAGGTTGTTGTCATTACAGAAGATGTTCAAAATGTCCACCTCCTGCTTGAATACAGACCTCACATCGATGTCTCATTGACCTACGAACACGATCCCAAACTCCAGGAGTATTGCGTATGTCCTCACAACTTGCCACAATTCGATTCCGAAGGGATTCCAAATCCGGCACTGGAGACGAATAAACCACAATGATTTTAAATGGCCCCACAAGTAGAAATCGAGAGGGTTCAGATCAGGTGAGCGTGGAGGCCAAGCAATTGGGCCACCTCTACCTATCCATCGATCAGGAAACCTTCGATCCCAGTACCGGCGAGCCGTAAGACTGAAGTGTGCAGGAGCGCCATCATGTAAGAAGTGAATGTGTTGATGATTGATCAGTGGAGTGTCTTCGAAAACGTCAGGTATGGCGTTTTCCAGGAAGTTTGTGTACGCCTGCCCCGTAAGTCTGTTTATAAGTACATGGAGTCCAACTAATCGATCACCAATGATACCGGCCCACATGTTGAGGGACAACCGCACCTGGTGATGAGATACAACAGTTGCACGTGGGTTTTCATGCGACCATACATGCTGATTGTGGAAATGTGTTATGCCATCTCTTGTGAACTGTGCTTCATCCGTAAATAATATGACCGCAGAAAAGTTCGGATTTACACCACACTGCTGCAAGAACCACTGACAGAACCTAACTCGTGCAGGGTAATCTGCTGGTGACAGGGCCTGTACACGTTGAAAATGATAAGGATACAATTGATACTCGTTCAACAGTCTTCAGACAGTCGTATGAGGAACATTGACTTGCAACGCTAACCGTCGTGTGCTGATAGAAAGAGTCCTGTCCACAGCCTCCAGAATCTCCTCCTGCACTTCTGGAGTTGTAGATCTTGGTCGTCCCCTTCCCAAACCAGGAGAGGTGAATGTTCCATACTCGCACAGACGGGAATGGAGACGTACAAATGTCTTCCGATCTGGACATTGTCGCTGTGGGTACCTCTCCTGGTACAAACGACAAGCCAGCGCAGCATTGCCGTCCGCCTTACCGTACATGAAGTGTATCTCTGCCAGCTCTTGATTTGAATACATGTCGCACAGTCTTAACGCCTAAAGAACACTGAATGTAACCTTTCTCAGAATGAACTATCAGAGCGCCCTCCTAATGTCTCCTTTGACGGCAAAGACCTGCGGAAAGAAAAACGTTCCAGTGAATGCCAATGTTGTGAAGGCCATAACTCGGAAATGATGCATTTCCGGACATGAACTATTTTGATTGTCTACAGGTGGGACTTTCTATGTTGTAAATGCCATAACTCGGAAATGAAGCATTTTCGGACACATGTTATAATGAACTATTTTGATTGTCTTCATGTGGAAAATATATACCTGAAATTATGCCCCGTATTTTTGAAACACCCTATATAGAGACAGTCATGTGATATTTTACTAAAACACTGCCAATGCATGCGATTTAGTGTTTTGTCTCCGATAGTGTAAGAAAGGCCCGTGACTTTAATCCTGGATAAATGCCTAATCCACGTTAAACATGAGAGTTTCTCTGATACTTTTATTAGAATTGTAAACTATATTTTGTTGTCACATAAGGTCTAAATAATAACTTGGTTTGATGTTGTTTTGAATCTTATAATTACGTGTATTAGATAACAAAACTAGACGCTGAATTGCATTACTTTCACTGAGTGGCGGCTGACAATTTTTTAAATTTTTACCAACAATTAGTTTTACCGTCAGGATCTAGTTCTTCATATTTATCATCGTAATAGGATTTTAGTTTCACCTATTTTATCCCCT
Source organism: Hymenopus coronatus (assembly GCA_030762935.1). Classification (NCBI taxonomy): domain Eukaryota; kingdom Metazoa; phylum Arthropoda; class Insecta; order Mantodea; family Hymenopodidae; genus Hymenopus; species Hymenopus coronatus. The sequence continues at coordinate 55,335,405 of CM060894.1, forward strand.
TTTACGCTCTATTGTTTTACATGGTGTTATGGGTTTTTATAGTTTTAGCATTGAATATTTTTTACAATTCCTTACGTATGGTTTTAAACGTATTTTAGTCACGTTAAGTTGAGCGCCTAATCTTCATCTTTCACTGGGTGTTCGGAAACATTTTAATGATAGTGAACGTTTTATGAACAGGTCATTTGGAGGGGGAGTAGGTTACCGTCCTTTAACCTGGTCATATTGGACGATGTATGATATTGGTGAAATGATGCTCATATCGGGATCCATGGAACTTAAAGTTACTCGACATTCGTCTTCTCAGGATAAGGAAAAACCCGAATAAAACTTATCCGGGCAACTCATCTTAAACGAGATTCGAACCCACGACCTTTTGAATGTGAAACAGACACGCTACCACCACAGTACCCAGACGGGCTAACAGACCATTATGCATGTGCAAGAATATGTCACAGTGAAAACATTTATGGAATCTTTGCTTCGATAGATGTTTCGCCATTAAACGTTATGATCCTTTGAAAGTCTGAGAACGTTACAAGAGTGGGTGAAACGTGGGAGCGGACTAAAATATTCCCAGCTCCTTTGGAAGGCGGCTCTGAAACACTAATGCCGCCGTTGTATTTTTGTTGGAGGTAAAAATGCAAAAAGCGCGTCGGTCCGTAAGACCCAGCTACTCTCCCACAAAAGGGTAAGCTATCACAGAAGCTTGCTATTACATTTCCACAGTCGAGGTGCCATGAGCAAGGGATTATTTCCCTTCCTACTCCGGGGCTTTGGTCCCGTCTCATCATGTGTAACATGACGATGTTTACAGCCTTCTTAGTGGGGAGACGAGGAAAGAGCAAATCTCTTGCAGATTATTTTTCCGCCTTGCTTTAACATCGTCGTAATTATATAATGCGATAAACCCACTGTGATGTCTACTGTGAATAGCTAGCAACTCCACGTCTCTTACTGTCGCTGTCGTTACTTGGGGAAATCTCAGCGACTGCATGTGGGATAGGCAAGACTCGGAACACGCACTTGACTCGTTTCTTACAGCTAGAACAGGCTTCAAAGCTGTTTACTGGCAAGCAAACATCCTCATGGGACAGATAAAAATGTGATGTTTTCCTCCCAACATGTTTGTGATGTCAAAACAAATACTTACACATTTTTTAAAGCGAGTGCGATTAGTTCGCGAATTATTTACATATTAATAAGAGCGGTAGAGAGGGTGACTTTGATTTTATGGGAGAAGAAATCAAGTATCTTACCTTGATTGAATCTTCTCGGGAGTACTACTTATCTCCAAATGGGGTTAATATTATTCCTGAATATATACCCTGCAGTAATGGTATCTCACAAAAAGTGTGTAAAACATACTGCCACTCTAACTTTTGGTTTCTCCTATTTTTCCCCAGTCGGTAAGCGGCTGCAATGATGTTTACTCATCTACTACAGTTTCCTTTCCATCATTTCCCTTTCATTCCGTTTTCTTCTCATATTTCAGGGAAGCTTCTAAGTTTCTGGTGTGTGATGGTGCCGGACAGATAGCAAAGATATCCTAGGAAAGAATATTTCCTAAAGGGCTGCATATCTTTCTTCTTTTTCTACTTCTGGGTTGCTTAGTTCGTTAGGCGCTGGCCTTCTGATGCCAAGGTTGCGAATTCAAACCCGGCCTAGAATGACTGTCAATAGATTTACTGGTATGTAGAAGAACTCCTGTGAGACGAAATTCTGCACACTTGCGGAGCAGACAATTCTCAGAGTAATTAATAATCAAATTATTATTATATTTATTATTTTTATCATTATTATCATCATAGTCATCATCCAACAGTGGGACAGGTCTTCGAGTCAGGAACTATCAGAGTCTTCCGCGCGTCACTGTGGCCTATCTTCCTGCGGTCTTTAGCCTCATGTGTGATTTCGTTACTTAGTTTGATTCTCCTGAGTAAACATGACGATGTTTACAGCCTTCATAGCGGGGAGACGAGGAAAGAACAAATCTCTTGCAGATTATTTGTCCGCCTTGCTTTAACATCGTCGTAATTATATAATGCGATAAACCCACTGTGATATCTACTGTGAATAGCTAGCAACTCCACGTCTCTTACTGTCGCTGTCGTTACTTGGGGAAATCTCAACGACTGCATGTGGGATAGACAAGACTCGGAACACGCACTTGACTCGTTTCTTACAGCTAGAACAGGCTCCACAACTAGTTATTGAGTGGGATGACTCAGTAACGTCTGTGGCTGGCATTCAGGAGCTCCCGGTGTCAAAACCCTTTGACCGACCAATCTGGTGAGGATTTTCCGTGGTTTCCATCATTTGCCAAGATAAATACAGGATTGGATACTAAAAGACCACAGCTCAAAGTTCCATCTTTAGTCTAGAATAATAGCAGAAATCTGATGTCCATTCACATAACTTTCTCTACATTTCTGTAAGAAATAAGGGAATACATTAGTCTAAAGAGATAATCGAATCTTATAAATGCTGGATGCCATCTGGTTGAAATCCGTTTCTATGCATGGCCAGAAGTTTACAACTCTCCGTGTGAGAAAAGTTTAAGTATTTTAAATCTGAAACAAATAACAAGGAATATCTCAGAACTATGAGACATAAATTTTGTGTTTTAGTGAGATCTACATTTTTACTTTCTCTACACGTACTATGTACATAGTGTATAGATAAGGTAATGCACTTCAATTAAGATAAGGTAATGCACCAACCTTTCACCGGAAATACGTTTAAGGGTTCCCTGCGTCTAAAAAAAAAGTATTTTCAGAAAAAGGTCCGTGTATGTTCGTGTGTTCGTGTGTCTGTGATCACGATAACTCAAGTCGGTAAAATACAAAGCTTGGTATTTAAGTTTAATATCTTTCAGAGTTTGACGCGAAGGTTTAGAGAAAAACTTCCCCTCCCCAAATAACCCTTTACATGGAAAAAATTTCGGAAATTTTAATTTTATCAAACATTTCTCTAACGGTTTTGATTAAAATGCATATATTAAAGATATTTATATGGAAAATAAAACGTGTATCTTGAATGTTCTGGGGTTAGCCTCTAAGGACCTCTTTATTCTGGATGAATTTTTCTGAAAATTACGTAAACTGTAAACCGTATATTTATAATACTTAAACTTTTTTCACACGGAAAGTTGTTATCACCTGGCCCTGCATAGGAACGGATTTAAATCCATGGCAACCAGATTTTAAAAGATTTGACTATAATTTTATCCTAGTGTATGCCCTTATTTTCCTTCTACTTACAAGGAAGCAAGTAATTAAGACAATTTTGCTAATGTTCATCTCAATTATCATAAAGAGGTTAGAAGAATTTCCTGTTACCAACAATTTGTTACAGAGAGGTAAAGAAAGTCATGTGATTGTAAGAAATCAGATTCTTTTCTTCTAACATGTTTGTAATGTCAAAACAAATGCTTATACAAATTTGTATAACGCGAGTGCGATTACTTCGCGAGTTATTTACATATTAATAAGAGCGGGGGTGGGGGTGACATTTGCTTTCATGTGAGAACAAATCAAATTTCTCACTTTAATTGAAGCTTCTCGGGAGTACTGCACATCTCCAAATGCGGTTGAACATATACCCTGTATTAATGGTATTCCACAAAAAAAGTGTGTAAAACTAAATTTCACTGTACACCATCCACACCTTTTTCGCATTTATCACATAGTCCTTCCAGTACGGTTGGCTGCTGGCTGTACTATCAGAAAAAAATCTGATGTGTACCATTCACATGACTTTCTCTATATCCCTGCAAAAAATTATTCTTAAAAAGCTTATACTTCTATTTACTTCATGCTAATCTAGAAAAATCTGATGTGTACCATTCACATGACATTCTCTATATCCCTGCAACAAATTATTCTTAAAAAGCTTATACTTCTATTTACTTTATGCTAATCAGAAAAAAATTAGCAGGAATAGTCAGTCTTATTGCTTGCTTCCTTGTAAGTAGAAACGAAATAAGGGACTACCATAGGTTAAAGTGATAGTCAAAAGCTGGTTGCTATATCAATGAAGTTCCTTTGTTTATATGGATAGGAGTTGACAAGTTCCTGTATGAGAAAGGAATACGTTTTTCATAGCAGAAACCAAAAAATAAGAAATGTCTCAAAAACAACGAACTCCACGAAAAAAATGTATATAACATGAATTGTGTGTTTTAATGTGCTCTACATTTTTTGTGTAGTAAGTTTTGTCCATTTCTTACAGTTTAGCAGTTATTCAAAATTCAGTAAAATTCATCCAGAATAAAATACTCTTCAGAGGCTATTCCCAGAAAATTCAAGATATACATTTAATTTGTCAGGTAAATATCTTTAATATACAACATTTTAATCAAAATGATTAGATCCATTTTTGAAAAAATAAAAATTCTCGAAAAAAGTTCCATGTAAAAGGTAGTTGGGGGTGGGGGGATTTTTCTCAAAATCTTCGTGTCGCATCCCTGGAAGATACTTAACTTAAATACCAAGTTTGGTACTTTACCGACTTTTCGTTTTTGAGTTATAGTGTTCACAGACACACGGACACACTGATACACGGACACACACACACACACACACACACACACACGGACCTTTTTGTGAAAATGATTCTTTTGGATATTGTGGACCCTAAAACATATATTTCCGGTGAAATCTCGGTATCGAATTTTTTGGTGGAGTGCAATATCTTCTCTATACACTATGTACATAGTGCGTATAGAGAAAGTAAAAAAAAAAAAACATTTCCAAAACACAACGGATTATTGCTTTAAAATTTTGAAAGTACTATGTGATAAATGCGAAAAAGTGGTCTTTCACATTTAAAACAATGAATATGAACAGGATCTTGATAATCAATTGGTATCTAACCTAATCCAAAAGGAACATCTTCTCCATGGCTAGTTCTTACCTGCACTTGGTGCATAAACTAATGACTCTTAAACACCAGTTTATAATGCCATTTTTACCTACTGCATGCACAGAGTAGGCCTGCTTGCTGTAGTACAAAATCCAGTGAGTTGGTACGGCAGAGGTAGGAAATGGACTCACCATTGTTTCAAACAGAATAAATTATTTGAAAGGAAAAAAGTTTGTAGAGATGGACAATTCAATTAATAATAAATATATATTATATATTTTCAGATTTTTGAGTTGTTTTTTAGTTATGCTGTTTACAAATATACGCGCTCGCGTGGAGATTTTCATAAAAAGATTTTTGGGGTGTTCAAGGTTCTGAAAACGTACATTTCCAGTAACCATATATTATTATTATTATTATTATTATTATTATTATTATTATTATTATTATTATTATTATTATTATTCACCACGTACATGGTAGGCAGAGAAGATATTACATTTTACCCAAAAACTCAATACCGAGCTTTCACTAGAAATAAACGTTTTGGGGCCTCCTTAATTCACAAAAGCAGTGTTAAGCCGATGTTTTGGTCCAATACTCTTCAAACTACAAATTGCATCGTGGATATCGGCTAATGTCATTGTATACAATTTGCGTCCTATTTTTTGGTCCAATTCCAATTTGCTACAACAGGATACAGCGGTTTCTAATTATTGGTCCAAACGTATGAAATCAACCAATGATTGACCTGGTGGTAATGACGTAATAAGATGGAAGCTAGCGCTGGGTCTTCCTTCTCGCCAATGTGATTGTTTGTGTGAAACTGGCTGTATCTTGAAGACTTTGTCCTAAACAAGAGAGATTTAGTAGCTGAGAAATGGTTGAAATACAATATTTTTATGCGGCAGAGATTTATGAAATAATGACTCTGGTATTTATAACCCCTGCAAATGTATTTTATCGGATGTATTTGTACCTAACCTTCTTTTCTCAACAAAATATAAAAACGCTACCTTTGATTTACGGTACGGACTGATTTATATTTGGGTCTTGGCGAGTGATTTTTGCCACAACTAAGGACAGCAACTTTCCATTCTAAGGAAGTTAAAATAATTTACAGAGTCAGAAACGAGCTCATTTTGCAGCATATGTGGCACACCTCTTCCTTGGCCTGCATTCCTACGTTCCAGACATGATGTGGTCCACCAACGCCTCTTTATTGATTTTTTCTTTGTATTATAATATGGTCTTGCAATGGATACTTAAACTAAGCTTGCGACAGCGAACGAAAATTATTGTGAATCAGCAACCTCCACAATTTTCTATCAGTTGTTCATGTGCACGCGAGAAACATTTGGACCAATACACACTCCCGTGGGAATGGTACGAAGAAATTGTACACAACGTTCACATTGTATGGGAAATGTTGGACCAAATTTTGACTATGGAACATCGGCTTTAGAAAAGGATTGGTGTGTCTGCCTATTTGTCTGTGTATCTACTGTGTGTATTTGTGAACAGCATGGCTCAAAATTGAAAAATCCATTAAATATCAAACCTACAATATAAGTTCAGCGTCTCACAATGATGCGACATGAGGTTTTTAAGAAACTATTCCAAACTACTCTTTACCAGGAGAATTTTTTGAAACATGTGGTTTTCTCACAAACGGTTCTAATGATATTCATTAAAATAACTAACTTCAAGTTCTTTTTTGTCAAATGAAATCTATGTGTTGAGTTTTCTGGGAATTGCCTTTGAAGTTTTCTTCATTCTGGATGCATTTGGCCGTAAGAGGTAGAGCAACTTTTACTACACAAACATTTTAGACCCAGTTAAAATACACAGTTTATGACAGATAAACTTTCTGATGTGTTAACCATTTCTCAGATATCCCCTGTTATTAGTTTAAATATTACAATACTTATACTTGAGCAAAATGGGTTTTTTCATCTGGGTCAAGCAAAGAAAACGGAATTTCAAAGTCGTTACAGCGCTTAGAATACTTTACCATCCCTTTAGATTGGTGGTTTCCCTTATTTCACTTGTACCTCCAATGATACATGTAATGAAACAAACATTTATCTCGATCAGTATGAAGTAATTAGTAGAATTGCCTTTTGTAAGAATAGTTTGTAGAAGAACAGAAGAGAAAGTCATATGAATATGAAACGTCAGATTTGTTTAGGTGGAATATAAAACTTCCTCTAATCACTGTAGCTAGGTATTAGAGAAATAAAATTTATGTTTATGGACACCCCAATCTGGAAAAGTAATAATTCAGAAATAATTACTGTTCTTAAAGACAACTTATTTGGAATAATGTGATTATAATATTCAAATATGAACTGCCAAATTTGCTGTATGCCAAATTCACCCCTTTCATGTGTTCTAGAATTAAATTGCGATCAGAATCTTGCGTTGACTTAATTCCCAGATTTATCATACTATTCGTGCAATTATCTTTGATAATAATAATAATAATAATAATTATCAATAGTAAATTGACCTGTAATATTGACGAAATCAGAAAAAAAATGCAGAATCAAATTAAATTAATGAGTTTTATTTATGGATGCTCTCTAACTGGTATGGTTCTTATCATCCCATTATATTGGGGTGAAAGACCGCTTAATTTTTCTTAGAGGCCTCTTTATCAAGTTTCAGGTCAGGATAGTCAAATGTTTTAAAATGTGGTTGCTATGGGATTGTAATCCGTTTCTTTGCATAATTATGAGTTGACTAGTTTCCGAATGAGAAAAATAAAACAAACCAATAACAAGGAGTATCTCGAAAGCGGTCACATCCACGAAAAAAACGTATGACATGGATTATGTGTTTTAAGTAGATCTAGTTTTTTCTGTCTCTTACTGCTTACCAGTTGTACAAAATAAAGAAAAATTCATCCAGAATAAAGAGGCCTGCAGAGGCTGTTCCCAGAAAATTCAAGATACACATATTGTTTGTCATGTAAATATCTTTAATATAATAGACTTTAATCAAAATCTTTAGAACCATTTTTGAGGGAATCAAAATTTCGAATTTTTATCCATGTAAAAGGTAAGTTGGTGGTGATCTTCGTGTCGTATCCTTAGAAGATATTGAACTCAAATATAAAGTTTGGTGTTTAACGAACCTTTGCACAGCTACACACTCACAGACCCACATACGGACAACATACCTGGACATTTTTCTTAAAATGCTGCTTTTGGATTTAGGGGTCCCAAAACCTGTATTTTCGGTGAAATCTAGGTATTGATTTTTGGATGCAATACATTACCTTCTCTATACCCATGTATATAGTACGTATTGAGAAAATTAAAAAATGCATAAGCAGCACGATGAAGTCCGTTTTTGTGCTGTCAGAATTACGCAGCATTCAGCAGTTTGCCTAAATGGAACTTGTATGCAGCAATGAATTATGTTAACAACCTTTTGTATTATATGCCCTGATAGTGTTTAGTTGAAAGTTACCACCACTGCCCCTTATCTTGAATGCCATGAGCGCAAAGTAATTACTGCAATTAAATTAGCATGCCGCTGTAATTTTTATTTCAACTTGCAACATCAACCTAGCACATTTTGGTATATTTCACCAGCAGCATAATTATAACGGTGGTTTTACTTTTTTGCACTCACTGCAAATATTAACCTTTCCTTTTCTTATTATCTTTTAAAAATCTAGAAGAATGCCTACTTAGGTGTCAGGGTTAAAGTAACTGGAACACCTCGAAACAGTTTCATTGTTGCAAATGCATTACGATGCGATTATCTCTGTTCGTTGCTAGTTTTAGAGTGGAGCGACTAACGTGTGAGGTTACCATTCCTGATTTCCTGGGTTCGATATCCATAGGTCATTGTGACCTTGGGATATTTTGTGGCGTTCCCCAGTCTTCTACAACTGCCATAATTTTCTTTTTTCTGTTTTACCTCCATGGTACTTTGTGTAGTTTTACTTTATCTAGCATTTATGTACAATGTGCATGATATGTAGAGAATGTATTGTATTCTACCCTAAAATTGGATATGATTTTCATCGGAAATACACGTTTCGATACCCTCTGAATATAAAAAAGAAGTTTTAGAAATAACCCATATGTGTATCCGTGACACCATACTCAAAAACCAAGAGTTGGTTAAATACCAAGAGGTTACAGCATGCACATCTCTAACCTTCACAACTTATACCAGAAATAACGGGATTTTATGGATATTTCTCAACCTTTTTCTTGCAAAAGCTCTAGAATACCGTTGAAACTTCAGCGTCTACACCTGGGAAATGAAATGGAGTTTTATTTATGGGCGCTCTTTAGCTGCTGTGGTGCTCAGCGTCCCATTCTATTCTGGGTATGAAAGACCGCTTAATTTTGCTGAGTCCTTTTTTTCGGCATAGTAGCAACGACTTTGCTTCATTTCCGAAAGTAGCCATGCTAAGAAACCATCATCCTCCGGCGAGTTTGAAGCCGCGGGTATTTGAAGTTAGCATAGTTACCATTACTCCACGGAGGGCGACTACCTCTACATCTGGGTGACCATGATTGTGACAGTCTGTCACAAAGTGCAGACTTTTCCAATATAAAAGTGCTTATTAGCCAATGTGTTCTACGAGTGAGGCTATGACGACAGTTGTGCGTATGGTAAGTGATACTACTGCGAGTAATTAGAGAAGTCCTGTGTTCGACGCAGAAACCGTGAAACGAAAGAAATACACTTCTCGAAGGGAAATATGAAGTGACATTGAACCTGAATCAAATTACTTTAGTGTATTTAATATAAGTTGAACACATTCACAATAGCAACCTCCTTCTCTCACCTTACACGTTGTGCAAAACGGTACATGTAAAGATAGCGTTACTACAAAGTCTTCCATTAGCAACGTAACTAGAATCCTACAGCCTTTGTACCATTTCTATAACAGAAACTAAGTTTCTCACGCAAAATAACTTAGATTAATTCACAGCAGGAGTTCAGCACGTCAGCCTTCTGTTCTGTGGCACGCTTCAATCCTTCGACACTTTGTATTTATGTACGTTAGTATAGGGTTTTCTCATTATACGGCGATTCTAGTTTTCTAGGAGGGTGATGATCTGAACATTTTGTAGTCTCTTAATTACTTTTCTACAAAGACTGTACGGGGCAAACATTAATGGTTCTAACGTTTTTGATCAAAATAACATACTTTTAAGGTATTTTTGAAAAACGTAATGTATATCTTGAACTTTTTAGAAACAACCTGAAGATCTATTCGTTATTTTATATAACTGGTAAACTATAAGAGGTAAACAAAAACTTATTGCACAAAAAGATATATCTCGCTAAACATAGAACTTATATAATATATATTTGGGGAGTTTAGGATTTCCGAGATATTCCTTATTATTTGTTTCAATTTTAAAACACTTAATCTTTTCTCATGGAGAATTTGTCATTCATGTTTCTTTTGTTTTAATCTGGTCATACAAAGGTAACTGAATTTCAAACGTAAAGCAACAGATTCCAAAAGATTTGATTATGGTGTTATCTAAATTTCTCTTCTAGTTGTAAGGAACTTCTCGAAATTAATAAAATAATTTTGTTTGTGTTTATCTTGATGAAATATATATATATAAGAATAATATTTTGTAAAAAAAAAGTTTGTTACAGAATATGTAGAGGAAGTCTTGTGAATTGAAAACATCCGTTTTTTCATATAGTAATAATGAAGATGCATACATGTTATGCATATAGTGGTTCTGAGAAATTCACTTATACGGGAGTATATCCATGTACATTCTTAAGAGTTTAAATCCCATAAAAAGGAGGGTAATCAGAGAAAGAGCAAGAAAGAGAAAGAATCCTAAAATAGACCGTTTTTGTGTGTTAGATACAATATTTCTCACATTGAACATGGGAAAATCGCCACTGACCGCTGAATTCCGAGGAACTGTGCTCATCGAAATACGTTTGATATTGTTCATGTTCCAACAAAGGCTTCTGCTACAGGAATAGGAATTAACAATTTTATACTTTACTAGTCACATTTTATTGACTTACTTGTCCGTTCAGTCAGGAGTTGGAGGGAGAACATTAATTGCCTTCAGGCTCCTTTCTTTAGGGCTTTCAGTTCAAATACATTTGTAATCAGCTTGCACGTGTAAATCGATTGCTACCCGCCTTTGCTTTCGGAGCACGAAAATCTTTTTGTAACGATATACGATATTGGCATTTTACTTAATTTCATTCTGTGCGTGTCATAAGAAAACAACGCGGTATAGGCTTCAAAAGCTAATGAAAGGTTGATAATAAGTTTTCATACAAACTAATAGACTAATTAGCTCTTTGAGTTCTATAAAAGGATATATTTAAAATATATGAATAATAAGGCTATTTACAAAGCTGTCAAAGCTAATTTAATTAAATGCTCTTTAGAAACAAAGTATTTTAACCATCCTTCTGAGAAAAACACACCTTGAGATAGTCACTAGTATAAAGTATACTAATTTAAAAAACAAAGAGTTCTATATTTGTTGCTGTGTCTGTGAGAGACGCATGAAGAATTGACAGAAAATCTTTAAAAGAAATAAGTAAATATAATATTGGGAAAGCTAGCTCCGCGGTAGCGTGTAGGAGTCAAATGATGAAGGTTCCGACTTTTATTTCCATCGACCGCCTTTAACATTTGGTTTTTCTTGCTCTTTCCCCAGTCGGTAAGCAGATGTTGGGTTGGTTACTCGCCCACCACAGTTTCCTTTCCAGCATATCCCTTTCATTCCGTTTTTTTCTATTTTTCAGGAATGCTTCTAAGTTTCTGGTGTGTGACGGTGCCGGACAGATGGCAAAGATATTTGATACCAGGATAGAATATTTCCTGTGGGTGCTATAGGGCTGCATATTTTAATGAAGCATCTCTTCTTTTTCTTCTTCTTCTGGGCAGCTGCAGTAAAGGGCGTCAGTTTGGATGGCTGAGTTTGTTAGGCGCTGGCCTTCTAATGTAAAGGGCGCGGGTTCAAACCTGCCCTAGACCGACTCTCAGTAGAATTACTGGTATGTAGAAGAACTCTTGTGACACGAAATTACAGTACACTGGTGGCGCAGGCAATTCACAGCGTTCATTAAGACTCAAATTACTATATTTATTATTTTTATTATTATAATCATCTTTATGATCATCGTCCAATAGTAGGACAGGTCTTGGAGTCAGGAACTATCAGAGTCTTTCGTGCGTCTCTGTGGCCTTCTTCCTGCGGTCTATAGCGTGATGTGTGATTTCTTTACTTAATTTGTTTTTCCTGGGATTCGTGGCAGTACATTTTATTTGCCCTGTACATATCTTTAATATATAGGATTTTAATCAGAATTGAAAAATAAAACATTTTCGAAAAATATTCAATGTAAAGTGTAGTTTGGAGCGGGCAATTTTCGTGTCGCAATCCTTGAAAGATGGACTTAAATATCAAATTAGGTTTTTAATGGTTCTTTAGATATGCTATTCATAGACGCGAACGCACACACATAGGCGCGCGCGGATCGTTTTATACAAATGATCTTTTGGATTTAGGAGACATCTAAACTTGCATTTTCAGTGAAATCCTTAGATCGATTTTAGGTGGAATACCTCCTCTACCTTCTATGTACACTAGTGGCCTAACTTCTCCGTATATTGCTGTGCAAGTATCTCTTGGTGCGTTAAAAGAGTTGCAGAACTCAACGGGACTATTTCAAGTTAAATCCCATCAGTGAAGAACTGGCGAGATCGACCCTCTTCTTACCCCTCACAATCAGTGCTCAGTATCTTCACTGGTAAGCAGGACAGATAATGTCCACGGTCAGTCCAACATAGTAATAATAATAATAATAATAATAATAATAATAATAATAATAATAATAAGAAGAAGAAGAAGAAGAAGAAGAAGACAAGAAGAGTGCCTAATTATGATGTAGGTTGCATTTTCAATTGTTTACAAAATAATGTCCTGTCACTTATTGTACAGGTCGCGCGCAAGTTCTTACGAATGATACATTTTAAATGAGGGGTTAGATGCGAGTCACTTACTTACCTTTACTGCAGTATTGGTACACAGAAGCAGAAACGGCATTGATACTGTGTAGGTTTTTCTCATGTTTCTACGCTACAATAACTACAATCACTACAAAGGAAATATCACACTTCCAGTGATGCTAGCCACCTGTATTCACCCTCAACCTCGGTTAATGCTTGCACTATATTTTACACCTGATTTTCTTGTACTTCTATTCCCGACAATTCTACTTATTCTTTTCTTCTTCTTAGTTTCTGTTATTTTCATTAATAACTAAGCATCTCTCGGTAAAACACTGGCAATGACATGAACTAGTTCATAACGCTTTGTAGTCAACTATACGCTTTGTATTCTCGAAACTTAATCATGAGGAAGCAGGGCCGCGCCGTGGCCGAGTGGTTGGACCACTCGCCTCTCACCTAGACGGCCGGGGTTTGATCCCAAGCGACTGCATGTGAGATTTGTGGTGGACAAAGCGCCGCGGGGGCGGGTTTTCTCCGGGTACTCCGGTTTCCCCCGCCATCGTCACCGGTGCTCCATCATCATTCACGTATCATCAGTGTCACCGCCTGCGGTGCCATAAGTAGTTAAAGCGGGCGTTAAACACTACCCAAAAAAAATAAATAAGGAAACAGAGCTGTTTGCTATTGTAACATAAAGTATTTGCTGACCCGTTTATCAAGGTTAGACTATCTCACTGTATCTTCTCTATAGACCATTCGTCTAGAAGGAGCGAGCAGCCTGTACGGAGTCGTCAGTGACTAAAGTGTTGGCACTCAGTGGTGCGCGAGCCATGAATGACGTGCATTTGTAAACAGTTCGACGCATCGAAACGTCGAGTGAAATATTTGCAGCAATTTCATAAGCACTTTATTTGTAACTAATTGTTGAGTTCATAACGACATTTGTTACAATTCAAAATAAGTTACGCGGCGCCATTGTTGAGTGGTTAGAACGCTCCCTTCCATCTAGGCGGCCCGGGTTTGATCCCAAGCGCTCGCATGGGTGGACGAAGCGGCGTCTGGGCGGGTTTTCTCCGGGTCCTCCGGTTTTTCCGCAACTCATTCCACTAATTGCTCCATCACCTTTACAATCATCAATTTTGCTTACATTTCATATCATTCAATTCATGTTCATGCCTGGCCATGGGCCTATCCCTCGTAACAGGTTCTTCTTTCCGTGGTTTCTTACCGTTGGCTCCCCAACAGGCTTCTGACCTAGGCATTGGCTTGTAAGTCTCATGGAGGTGTCAAATGCGGGGAGGTTAAGCCGATTACGAAACGAAACAATATAAGATGTTGGATAGGTAGAGTCAGACTGAAAAATTCAACGCCATAGCCGGGATTTGAACCACGGATCTCCCGATCTCTAGCCGGTTGCTCTACCATTGCGCTACCTAGGCAACATGCCGGCATAGTATGTTTTGAGATAACAACATCTTGTAACATTATAAGTGGCCATTGGGGTTGTGAAAAAACAATTATTCCAAAATAAGATGTCCGCCAAATCGTTGTAGAGGTTCGCCCTCCCATCAGGATGAGCGACGTTTTTGTGCAGTTAAGAAACAGATTTTCTGTGCTGCTTTACGAAGTCCAGGATCCTTACCTCGACTTCGATCCTGAATACAGCCACCTGCGAGGCAGATAGGACACATTGGTGGGAAGGAGAAGAAAATGTAAATTCCCTCCGTTGCATTGATTCTCAGTTTGCAAGGATGTTGCCACGCTGCTATTCGAATCGGATTACTGTCGCGTCATAAGTATGAAGTCAAGGTCGTTTTGCTCAGGCTAGAGGACCAGCTGTGTCGGAGTAACATGGGCCTTGTGGTACACATTAGCTTGCGGTGGTATCGGGACGAATCGACCCTCTCTTGTTACACATGGTGTGTCCTTGCGCCCTTTTTATCGTGGTCGGTGTGCTCATACCCTGCTGCAACTAATTATGTGTCGCTGGCATTAAGGAAGGGTAACAAAATGCCGTCATCGCTGTTCTATACAGCACATTGTCTCTTACACCTGCAACAGCGACCTTTTTCCTTATATCAGCCATGCACATACAGTGTTAGCTATTTGGGAAGAAAATTAAGAACACTGGTAGTTATAACTGCTATTTAGCTACAACTTTGATTATAAGTTTCTCAAAAAGATGTAACACGAAGAAATGAAACTTTAATGCTGAGTAAAGAAATATTTTTCAAAAATAATCCTTTTAAAACTTATAGTTACCAAAAATTCGTATTACATAAATCATAAATAATATAATGTGTTTTTTTAAAATTAATACTGAGAACAGCACATTCAGGAGCACTTTTCACTAAAACTAATTAATATTTTTCAGTTATTTACTTTCTCTTCGTGTACTACATACATAACATATAGAGAAGGTATTGTATTCCACCTAAAATTCAATACCGAGATTTCACCGGAAATATATGTTTTAACACTCCTGATTCCAAAAAAAGGAATTTTTAGAAAAACGTCTGTGTGTCAATGGTCAGCATAGCTCAAAAACAATAACTTCGTTAAATACCAAATTTAAGTTCAGTATCTTCCAAGGATGCGACACGAAGATTTTTTAAGAAAATCCCCCCCCCAATCCACAACTGCCCTTTACGTGCAAACATTTTCAAAAATAGTGATTTTATCAAAAAGGGCTCTAACAATTTTAATTAAACTATCCAATATTAAAGATATTTACATGACAAATAAAATGTATGTCTTGAATTTTCTGGGAATAGCCTCAGAAGACATCTTTATTCCGGATGCAATTTGCGGAATTTTGCATAACTGATAACCGTAAGAGACAGACAAAAATTTAGAGACAGACAACATGTAGAGCTCGTTAAAACACAAAATTTATGTTATACACATTTTTTCGTGAAGTAGACGTTGCAGAGGTCTGTCGGGGAGTCAGTGGCACGAAACCACAGAATAGAGAACCTGTTAAGGGGGGTTGACTCGAAGCCAGGAGGAAGTGGATGTTATTAAATGTAAGCGAAATTGTTGACTGGAAAGGTGATGATGGAGCAATTAGTGGAATGAGTGGCGGGGGAATCCGCTTCGTCCACCACGAATCTAACATGTGGGCGCCTGGGTTCGAACCATGATGAAAGTGCTGTATAAATTATAAGAAATAACCTAAAGGAAGACCGTTGACTCTTGGAAACATTGAAACTATAAGATGCTAATAGGCAATACCTATATATTAGTTGATGAGCTAGGAGAAAACTGATGCATGTCACTCATATGAGTTTTCCTCCTCACTGTTCTACAAATTATTCCAAAAATATATTCTTTTGTCTGAGTTTTGTAAATAGAGGTAAACTTTTATGACAGATTCATACATTTACTTATAGATATAATTAGAATCAAATAGACTAAAGCAATCGTTCGATTTTTTCATACCGTATTCTTGGAAAATACGGGAATTTTAATTTTTATTTTCTCTAGCATTTATGTACAACCTACCCAAAAAAAATTGCAATCGCTTCACCGTTAATATAGGTTTTGAGAGCCTCTGAATAAAAAAAAAAGTTTTTAGAAACATATCCGTGTGAGTCTGTGTACAGCATAGCTCAAAACCAAAAGTCGGTTAAATACCAAACTTGGTACTTAAATTTCTTCCAAGGATGCGATACGAGTATTTTCAAGAAAGTACTCCATCCCAACTACCGTTTACATGGAACATATTTAAAAATGTAGATTTTCTCAAAAAATGCTCTAACGATTTTGATTAAATGACATATGTTTTAAGATATTTTCATGATAAAACGAAATGTATATTTTGAATTTTCTGGGAATAGCCCCTGAAGACCTCTTCATTCTGGATGACTTCTGTGTAACTTTTATATACTGTGAGACACACAAATACTTACTACACATGAAATGTAGATCTCATTAAAACACACGAATTATGAGGTATGAATTTTTTCGTAGAGTTAATTGTTTTCGGATATTTAAAATCATTGGTTTCAGTTTTAAGATACTCAAGTTTTCTCAAACGGGAAGTATATTTCTTTTCTCTCTCTCTTTTGTTTTCTCTTAGCAAACAAAGAGAACCGAATTTCAATTGTTTAGCATAGCGAACGGCTTTTAAAAGATTTCACTGTAGGTTTAGCCTGTGCATTCCCTTATTTCCTTCTACTTATAAAGAAACAAGCAATTATGCTTCTTCTGTTATTCACAGATATACGGACACACACACACACACTCACAATCTTCTAAAAGCTGGTTTCCATAAGGTTGAAATCTGTTTCGTTGCATTGCCAGAAGTTCACAAATTCCCGTACTTGAAACCAATAATAAGGAGTATCTAACTCCACGAAGAAAATATACATGGCATAACTTGTGTGTTTTAATGAGATCTACATCTTCTGTGCAGAAAGTTTTTGTCTATCTATTACGGTTTACTAGTTATTCAAAATCAACAAAATTCAACCAAAATAAAGAGGTATTCAGAGGCTATTCCCATAAAATACATTTTACATTTTACAATACCTTTAATAAAAGACACTCTAATCAAAATCCTTAGAGTCGTTTTTGGGAAAATCAAAATTTTCGAAAACATTTTCACGTAAAGGGTAGTTTGGGGTGCGCGAATTTTCCTCAAAATCTTACTGTCGCATCCATAGAAGTTACTAAACTTAAATTTTACGAATTCTTCATTTTTGAGTTATCGTGATCACAGACACACGTACACGTGGACCATTTTCTAAAAATACGTTTGTGATATAGAATCCCTATAACCTGTATTTCCGGTATCGAATTTTTGGGTGAAATGTAATACTTTCTCTATACACTAGTTTCCCTGAAAGGTATTACAACACTGTGATATTGAAACTAATAGTTTGCAAAAGAATGCTAGAAATAAGTATGTCGGACTCGTTGGTAGAATGTGTGTGCTTTGCACGCCGTGCTCTACACCCCCTCAGCCCCCTCACGCGGTGGCGGCGGTGCGGGACGCCTGGAGCTTAGGCTATATGCAAGCAGCAGTCGTGTCCGAGTCGATATTTTCCTTTCGGAAACTCAACAGCTGTCCTGGAACTGAACGTGGAGTGAGTGAGCGAACCTGGAAACGGAGGAGGGGCTGCGGGGATTGCTTTGTGTTCTACAACTCGTCTTCCCTTCCCCCCAATCTCTTTCTGGTTTACCTAAAAATACAAAGGAAATAACTAATTCTCCACCCGATGATGTAGTTAATATAAATGATTCGGAACCTAAGGTGGCATTAGAATGGAGTAGTCACGTCAAGCACAAATGGCCTGTTCTTGACATGATTAAATAGATCCTAGTGCGCGAGATTGCAAACTGTTCGCTTCGATTAATATCGCACATTCTATAAATGAAGAATTTAACTTAGTTACTTGTGCTAGACATGAGTACCTAAGATCTTCAAGTAAATTTCAGAAACTTTAGTAATATTTCTTTCACGTTTGTATGTAAATAACATCTAGCTATTCCATATACAAACTCTTCCTACAAAATATTATTCTCTTATCTATGTCATTCTAATACAGATAAACATGAGCAGAATTGGCCTTGCGCTTCCTTGTAAGTACAAGAGAAATAAGGAAATACACTAGACTAGGATAAAGTGATAGCTAAATGCTTTAAATGCTGGTTTTGTATGAAACAACTAAAATTTGGTTCGTTCGTTTGAGAAAAGTTTAGCGTTTTCAAATTGAAACCAATAACAAGGAATATCTCGAAAACTCTCAACTCTACAAGAAAAACGATATAATATAAATCATGTGCTTTAATGCGATGTAGATTTTTGTATAGTAAGTTTTTGTGTACTTCTTTCGCTTTAACTGTTGTGCAAATTTCTGTAAAACTCACCTAAAACAAAGAGGATTTCAGAATCTTCCTAGAAAATTTAAAGTATGCATTTGATTTGTGAATCTATCTTTAATATACGATATTTTAATCAACATCGTTAGAGCTATTTTTAAGAAAAACACAATTTTAAACTTTTTCCATGTAAATGATAGTTTTTGCATCGCATCCTTGGAAGATATTAAACCTAAATACCAAGTTGGTATTTAACAGTGTTACATTTTCAGAAACATTTGGTAACGTTCCTTTCACGTTTGCGTGTGAAAATATCTGATATATTCTATTCAAATAGCTTTCTTTAGCTGTTCCATATGCAATCTACTCTTACAAAAGATTGATTTTTCTCTTATATGCGTCATACTAATTAAGATGAACATTAGCATAATTGGTCTTATTACGCACTTCCTTGTAAGCAGAAGGGAATACACTAGCATAAAAGGACAGTCAAATCTTTTAAAAACTTGTCGTTATGTGAAACAACTGAAATTCCGTTCGTTTTGCATAATCACGTTTGAGAAAAGTTAAATAGTTTAAAATTGAAACCAATAATATCTCTAAGACGATCAACTCTACAAAAAAGTATATAATATGAATCATGTTTTAACGAGATCTACATTTTTGTGAAGTATGTTTTTGTCTATTTCTTACGGTTTAACTGCTATGCAAAATTTTGTAAAGCTTACCAAGAACAGAGGTCTTCAAAGTGTTCCCAGAAAATTCAAAATATACACACGTAAGTATCTTTCATATACGGCGTTTGAATCAAAATCGTTAGAGCCATTTTTAGTAAAAACAAAATTTTCAAACATTTTCTATGTAAAGGATTTTTTGTAGTGAGGAAATTTTCTTTATAAACTTCGCGTCGCATCCTTGGAAGATAGTAAACCTAAATACCAAGCTTGTCATTCCGTTTTTGAGCTATGCTTACCACAGACACACACATACTTTCTAAAAACGTTTTTTTCGGACTCAGGGGACCTCAAAATATGTATTTCTGGTGAAATTTCCAATATTAATTTTGGGTGAAATACAATACCTTCTCTATCTATATGTACATTGTACATACGGGCTAGAGAAAGTAAAAAGAATCTGATGTGCTTCATTCACATACATTTCTCTACCTTCGCTGCAAAAGCCTATTCTCCTAACCACTTCACACTTAACAAGATAAACATTAACTTAAATGGTATTATTACATATTATTTTCTTGGACAAGAGGAATAAAGAATAAAAGATGAAGCGATAGTCATATGTTCTAAAAATGGTCGCTTTTTGATGATTTTGAAATGCCGTTCTATATGCTTGATCAGGAGAAAGAAAAACTAATAACGACTTTGAACAGCAAATTTGAAAAAAAGTTTACTTATTACAAATTTGACAGCTTTGGGTCTACGCGTTTCTGGCAAACCTATCTTAGAACTGCTGCTTTATAACAATGAAATAGTAGTTCGCTTCACATCGCTCCATTATGACCATTTGAATGATTTTTACTGTAGAGCATCGTGTGTTTTACTGTAACAATTTGAAGTTTCATAATTGAGGCTTTAAATAAAATCAATTGAATAGAGATCATGAAGATCCCCCCTCCCTTCAACCCAAACTAACCTTTACTTGAAAGATTTTTCTAAATTTCCTATTTTATAAAATATACCTCTAACGCTTATTTATTAAAATACTGTATTTTAAATTATATTTACATAGCAAGTAAAATTTAGTTCTTGAATTTGTTGGCAATAGTATTTAAAGTCCTAGTCATTCTGAATAACTTTTTCAATACAGGTAAACTACAAGAGAAAGACAAAATCTTACCATATAAAAATGTAGAACTCGTTAAAACAATAGCTTGTATACATTTTTCAAGGCTAACCATTTCCGAAATATTCTTTGTTATTGTTTTTAAATTGTTAGATTTTTCTCAAATGGGAGGTCATCCAGGTCATGCAAAGGGAAGGGAATTTTAATTGCATGATGACAACCAGATTTTAAAAGATTTGATTACTGCTTTTTCCACCTCTACTTAGAAGGAACTAGGTAATAAAAGCATTTCTGCTATGCTTCTCTCGAGGAACACATAATAGAGAGGATAAATACGTTGTTGCAAAAAGGCAGAGAAAATCATGAATGAAAAAAAAAATTAAAGGCAAGAATATTGAATATTTTGTTCGCAAACGGCTGCCATTTAATTTTATGCTTGAATTCTGTCATTATATCGAAATTTTAATAGTAGATAACTGCGTTTTATTTAACACTTATTGTTTTCCAAGTGATAAAGCATTCATAAAATGTGATAAAAATCTCATGCGTTCTATTCACATTACTTTCTCTAGCCACTCTTTAACGAACTATTATTGAAAAAAAAGAGTCTTATCTAAAACATGTTAATCGAGGTATTTCTTATCATCTTGTTATTTATTTCTTTGTGAGCAGAAGGGAAATAAGAGAAAACACTAGGATAATGCGATAGTCAAATGTATAAAAGCTGGCTGCTATTTATAGAAATCGGAATCTCTTTGCAGGACCAGAAATAAAACAAAAGAAGAACGGGACTGCCTCCGTGGTCAAGTGCCCAGCGAGCTGACTTCTCATCCGGGGGTCCCGGTTCGATTCCCGGCTGGGGCGGGGAATTTTTCTTTAGCCAGAAGTATTTCCTAACCCCAAAGAGTCTGGAAGTTTGAATGTGTGCGTGTTTTTTGTAAAACAAAATTATTTAAACCAATGTAAAATTACCTACACACAACGAGTTGTTTCAAGTGGAAAGCCCCCGATATGACCTTAGATGTTAAAGGGGGCTATATAAATGAAACAGTTAAAAAAACACGGATGACGAATTCCTATTTGAGAAACGAATAAGTTTTTTAGGACCATTGAGTGACCAGCTAGGGTAGAAGAGAAATGATAATCATACTAATTCAAGAAAACATCGGTACAAAGCAAAAAAATGCATTATGGCTCCAAATAATTCATAATGTTTAGAAATGCTTCCCGGATTTTAGTTAAAGAATAATAGTTGCAATGAAAGTAAAGCTGCTCCTGTACAAAATGTTCTCTTTCAACTTTCAGATTTCGTTGTGTCCTAATACAATTATTAAAGTAAATTTAAAGATATCCTATAATTACTACTATGGCAAAATACAGTCATGAATTCACCTCAAAACAGGTGGCCTGGTTGACGTTACTCTATAGTTCTAGACATAAAAAGGCTTTTTTAAGTACACGACAGTTTTTAATAATGCACAAGCTTAGTAATCTCTATTTCCGAGTAGGTATTATAATTTTCGAGAGAAATGTCTTTCTCTCCTATTTCTCAGGCATATATACGTCTTTAATCAAATAACCGTGGAAATTCTGAGCAGGTGACTCTAATTATCTTAGCTGCCTGTGGGTCACATGGCTAGACAATTTGCATGTTAAACTCTTCTTATTGAATGATCTGTCAAGCATGAAGCATCATTAATGCATAAAAAGCAATCGAAGCATTTCATTTCTTGTAGATGTTCTTTTTATCATAGACGATTTATGTGGTTAGATGTACTAAGGCAATCAAATAATCTCTCGTTTTAAGGGTGGCGTGTTTGAACCATAGACTCCTGTAAAAAGCACATTTGCTCAGTTTGCATAGAAGAACTTAAGAATACATGACCAGCAGAGGCGTCTTCTGTGGGCAAGTTGCGAAGCTCGGTAAAGTTTTAATAAAGAATTTCTAATAAAGCTATAAATAACGAATACTTTATTCCTAATCTGCTATTTGAAATTACTTATTGAATATACAAGTATATAACAGCCTATTTCGCCCGAAGGTATATTAGGGTTATTTATGAAATTACAATAATATTAAATATATTAGGCATAGCTATACACAGGTTAAACTAGTGAAAGAAAACAAGATAAATAATGAATATGATAACAAGGATACTACAACGTTTTATGTATAGAACATAACAATTTTTAGAATTCCCTAAGATAGCATTTTTCTAAATATTTTCTACAGTAGTTTATGAAATCTAATATTAAGATAATTTAAATGTGTATCGAAGATTCTCTTTTTATAATATAGGAAGATTTTCTTTTTATCCTATATGTTCAATAGTTTGCTGTTCAGTATATATACATTGATATCCGTTCTGTCTTTGTATCTTAAATCTTTCAAAATATAAACCAAATTTAGCATTTCCTGACAAAAATTGGGTTATTATGAAGTCTGATGACATTCAACTGTTGGAAAAAAGATATCTCTTGCAATGGTTCCTTCAGAGCTGCTGTTCCAATATGATATAATATACTCCCTAAGTTTATTTCTGGCATAAGATATAGAACATAAATTGTAGCTAAAATTTAAGTTAGAGGTGGGAGCATTTTTTCACAATTCATCAGCTGTTTCATTCCCTTCTGTGCCAGTATGGTCTGGTACCCAAGAAAAACATGTGTGTTTCTCATATGATATGTTAGCTCTGTTTGAATGTTAGCCCATTGTTACGGCATAAATTTGATTACATTCAATAAAACTCAATTTTGTTCGTAATTAAATGTACATTTACTTACCAAAAAAAAAAAAAAAACAAAAAAAAAACAAACAAACGTAATCTATCGTCCTGTTTTTCTTGGCAGAGAAATTATACCTCAGAACAAAAATGTAAGATACTTAGGCCTGATTCTGCATACTCGTTTAACGTAGAACGCACATATTATAAATTTGGTCCAGAAACTCGGAAAAAATATACATCAGGTCAGATTCCTAATACAAGGGAAATGTCAGTTATTTATTATTCTATAATGTGATCAATTTGGACTTGCTCCTGCGGCATATGGGGTTCTGCAGCAAATTCTGCCATCAAGCAAACACAAACATTCAAGGACAAGGTCCTAAGACTTATCGCTAATGCACCTTGGTTCATTAGCAATGCTACTCTCCACAGAGATCTTCGCGTATATATATACTAATATCACAACTGTAAAGTATTTTGTTGCAATTAAGTTATCTAATAAATGAAAAAAAAAGTAATTGTAATCTTCTCTAGCATAGCTGACCGACGTGGGATAATCGGCATTTTCGTGGGACGAAGCGTTAAGAAAGAAATGACTACATCAAAATAAATATCTCAGGTCTTCCATCTTGACATACTAAACATAATTGACGAACCTCGAGGATAGCGGAAGCACGTCCCGATGCTAATATATAGGATGTTTCAAAAATACGGGGCATAATTTCAGGTATGTAGTTCCCACATGTAGACAATCGGATTAGTTCAGTATAACATGTGTCCGGAAATGCTTCATTTCCGAGTTATGGCCTTCACAACATTGAAATTCACTGGAACGTTTTTCTTTCCGCAGGTTGTTGTCATTACAGAAGATGTTCAAAATGTCCACCTCCTGCTTGAATACAGACCTCACATCGATGTCTCATTGACCTGCGAACACGATCCCAAACTCCAGGAGTATTGCGTATGCCCTCACAACTTGCTACAATTCGATTCCGAAGGGATTCCAAATCCGGCACCGGAGACGAATAAACCAATGATTTTAAATGGCCCCACAAGTAGAAATCGAGAGGGTTCAGATCAGGTGAGCGTGGAGGCCAAGCAATTGGGCCACCTCTACCTATCCATCGATCAGGAAACCTTCGATCCAAGTACCGGCGAGCTGTAAGACTGAAGTGTGCAGGAGCGCCATCATGCAAGAAGTGAATGTGTTGATGATTGATCAGTGGAGTGTCTTCGAAAACGTCAGGTATGGTGTTTTCCAGGAAGTTTGTGTACGCCTGCCCCGTAAGTCTGTTTAGAAGTACATGGGGTCCAACTAGTCGATCCCCAATGATACCGGCCCACATGTTGAGGGACAACCGCACCTGGTGATGAGATACAACAGTTGCACGTGGGTTTTCATGCGACCATACATGCTGATTGTGGACATTTGTTATGCCATCTCTTGTGAACTGTGCTTCATCTGTAAATAATACGACGGCAGAAAAGTTCGGATTTACACCACACTGCTGCAAGAACCACTGACAGAACCTAACTCGTGCAGGGTAATCTGCTGGTGACAGGGCCTTTAAATGTTGCAAATGATAAGGATAGAATTGATACTCGTTCAACAGTCTCCAGACAGTCGTATGAGGAACATTGTCTTGCAACGCTGACCGTCGTGTGCTGATAGAAGGAGTCCTGTCCACAGCCTCCAGAATCTCCTCCTGCACTTCTGGAGTTGTAGATCTTGGTCGTCCCCTTCCCAAACCAGGAGAGGTGAATGTTCCATACTCGCACAGACGGGAATGGAGATGTACAAATGTCTTCCGATCTGGACATTGTCGCTGTGGGTACCTCTCCTGGTACAAACGACGAGCCAACGCAGCATTGCCGTCCGCCTTACCGTACATGAAGTGTATCTCTGCCAGCTCTTGATTTGAATACATGTCGCACAGTCTTAATGCCTAAAGAACACTGAATGTAACCTTCCTAGAATGAACTATCAGAGCGCCCTCCTAATGTCTCCTTTGACGGCAAAGACCTGCGGAAAGAAAAATGTTCCTGCGAATTCAAATGTTGTGAAGGCCATAACTCGGAAATGAAGCATTTCCGGACATGAACTATTTTGATTGTCTACAGGTGGGACTTTCAATGTTGTAAATGCCATAACTCGGAAATGAAGCATTTCCGGACACTTGTTATAATGAACTATTTTGATTGTCTTCATGTGGGAAATACATACCTGAAATTATGCCCCGTATTTTTGAAACACCTGTATTCAGTACAGTGATTTTTTATTTACTGAAGATGGGGATTCTTAATTTGTTTAATGGGCACTAATCAGTTTTTATCCATTTCAAAAATAGATGGAGGTGGTTATTTTATTGCTTTTTAATTTAAAAGCATAGCTTATTTATAATCACTTATTTATTATAAGAATACGTAGTAACAATAATAACTATGTATTACACATATTTTTATTTTTTCTACAAGTTCTATGTACATAGAATATAGAGAAGGTATTGTATAGCACCTAAAATTCGATACCAAGATTTGATCGGAAATACTTGTTTGAAAAATGTCTGTCGTTCTCTGTCGTATATGTATGTGTGTGCGTGTGTGTGTGTCTGTGGGCAGCGTAGCTCAAAAACGAAAAGTCCGTGAAATACCAAACTTGATATTTAAGCTTAGTATCTTCCAGGGATGCTACACGAAGCTTTTCAAAAATCCCCACCACGTTTAAATGAAAACATTTCAAAAGTTTTGATTTTCTCAAAAATGATTCTAATGGTTCTGATTAAAATCTCTTATATTAAGATATTTATATGATTAATAAAATTATATTTTGAGTTTTCTGAGAATCTCTGAATATCTCTTTATTGTGGATGAATTTTTCTGAATTTTACATAACTAGTAAACCGTAATGGATAGACAAGGAAACTCACTACACAATAGATGAAGAGCTCTCAAAAATCACATAATTTATGTCATATACATTTTTTCCGAGGAATTGACCATTTTCGAGATATACCTTGTTACACGGGAACTTGTTAAATCCTGGTCACGCAAAGAAACTCAATCGCATAGCAACTACATTTTAAAACATTTGACTTTCGGCTTTGCCTAGTGTATTCCCTTATTTCCCTTCTACTTAGAAGGAACTAAGTAATAAGACCATTTCTGCTAATGTTTATTAGCATGAAGTAAATAAAAGAATATGTTGATTAACAATAATTTGTTACAGAGATATAGAGAAAAGCACGTGAATGGAACCAATCAGATTTTTCTGTATACAGTCGCACACACTCTCCTTCACATGGCGCTGTATATTATGCCATCCCAAAGGTTTAATAATTTCTGATATCTATTTTAGATCTTTAAGGCTCAATAGAGCAGGTGATTTATTTCCTTCCACGTACAAACCGTTATACTCTTGCACTTTTTAAAGTAATGCATTTCAATACGTATTATAACATTAAATTTCACTGATTATATTTACTTCATAATAGATAACATCCAGAATAACATTTTAAACATCATCAGCAAAGTCAAAAAAAAAAAAAAGCTACCCCAAGCTACCCAGAGCTTGGTAGTAGCATACACTTGTGATAGACAAAATATTCCGGCCTAGTTGGTGAATTTCCTGGAGTGCCGGATCTCTCTGCACAAGGTGTGTTACCCTTTAGTAAACCGAGTCAAATAGCTCTGCGATAATGGTCGAGGGCCACATTCGGAAGGTCCAGGTTTGCTTTCTCTTTGTGCCAGCCACTCGGCTTTCCAGTTTGGTAGGTAAATTCTGTGGTGTTTTCTGTAAAGGCACAAATGTTCCTATCATTTTATTGGTTATGTATCAAGGTGCTATCTAACCAAATGGTATCAGCCGGAGGCCCCGTCGTGCTTGGAGAATTTCTGGTGCCTGGAGTTTCGTTTCCAGAATACCTAACTACAACATGTTGATTTGGTTGGTAACGGGAACGCTCCACTGGATCTTAAAAAAGAGGAAGGACTGGTTCCGCTTCCTGAGACAAGAACGCTGGAAGTTGATGGAGTCCGGATTTATCGGCGATATGCAGCCATTTATCACACGGTTTGAGGTTACCAGCTAATATTGTTGGTCCCTCTGTTGACTATTACCTCAACCCTAAGCAGCACTGACAATGTTGTTGGCTTAAGCTTCCGTGAGGAGAACGCATTTTACAAAATCACAAGCAAAGGAAATAATAAAGTTCCGCTAAAATGTGAAATAGGAACGACAAGAATGACGAAATAAACAAAATAAAATTAAATTAAATAAACACAAACAAAAAATAATAATACAAATAACCCACCCTTGGTCCCGCCTTTTCTACTGGATTTTCCTCTGTCCTATCCACGCAAAAAAAAAAAAAAAAAAAAAAAAAAAGAGATTTTCATTTTCTCTAGTAAGACCTTGTCTATCTTTTTTAGTAAGTGGACGACATGATGAAGTCAGGTAGATTTGGTTTGATTGTCTCTTGGGGCGTCCGCTGTTGTGACAAACGCCCAGCTCGGAAGGAAACCTTGTACGAGTCCTGATACTCCTGGAAAAGTTATGGATGCCAACTGGATCCGAACTTACCGTTCTGGATCTAGTCCCTTTTTGTTTTTAGTTTCATCCCTTGTTGCCAGGGTTTAGGAGGTACAATAATCCTTTAGTTCTTAAATTCTGCTCCACACCTAGTGCACTATACTCGATGAAGCAGTCTACTGTATTCTCCTATTCCCGCGTATTTACAAGGAAGTAAGTAATAACAGAATTTCTGCATATTTATATCGATATACGTAAAGTAGAGCAAATATCTGATGTGTTCCATTCAATTAATTTTCTCTACCTGCTCTGCAACAAACTATTCTTACAAAAGCGTATTCATCTATGTACTCGCGCGATTTATGGGAAAGCGAGGACAGGGGTCAAGAATAGGGAAGTCATCGCCTGTCTTTCGCAGTTTTGTCAACCAAAGAAAGTTTCTTTTGTTCTAATTTGTCACGAAACACAGCGCATGTGTACATGCGTAAACTCTGGAATCTACAAGCAGAACAAACCTCAGCATTAAAGCAACTAGATGTCAAGATGAATGGAGTGTATGTCTCAAAGCTGTTACTCTGCTCTGCTTCCGAAATAGCGCCAAACGTAGCGAAAAAAGACCAGAGAGCCGAGCGCCCAAGAAAAGGTGCGCGCATAGCACATGCTAATATAGATAAACATTAGCAGATATGGTCTTATACTTAGTTCCTTCTAAGTAGAAGGGAAGTAAGGCAATACACTAGGCTAAAGCGATATTCAAATATTTTAAAAGGTGTCTCTTTATAGTAGAAATTAGGTTCTCTTTGCATGACCAGGACTAAAACAAAAGAGATGAAATAATGACAACTGCCTGTTTGAGGTAATAAAAAGCATATGTCATACGTTGTGTCCTTTATCGAGATATACCTTTTCTGTGTGGTAAGTTTTTGTTTATCTCTTATGGTTTACCGATTATACAGAAGTTATAAGGAATGAAGAGGAATACAGAGGCTATTAGAATTAATTCAAGATAAAGTTTTATTTGTCAATTAAAAGCCTTTATATTGGTGTTTTAATGAGAATATTGAGTCATATTTCAGAAAATTAAGAATTACAAACAAGTTTCCATGTAACGCGTAGTTTGTGGCGGCGGAATTCTTTTTTTTTTACAAACAGTACCGGAGTCTGTATCTCCTATTTACATTTCCCCCCTAAATTTACTGTAGGATTACTGGTTTTACTGTTCCTTTACACAAATATATAACTCCCATGCCCAAGGCGGGACTCGAGCCCACGATCCCCTGCCCACGAAGCACCAAAGCGAAACGCCTTAGCGAGCGTGGCCATGGGGATCGGCTTTAAATTCAGCGCCATAACCGGGATTTGAACCACGGATTTCACGTTCTTTAGCCGGTTGCTGTACCACTTACCACTGAGCTGTGGTTTTTATATTAAAAAAAATAAAAAAGGCGTGTTATTTCTGGACGCTCTTTAACTGCTTTGGTTCTATCAGGCTTGAGGTTCTTTTACGTGCCGTACATCTACGACGCGGGACCAACGGCTTTACTTCCCTTCCGAATTCTTGAAAACCCATGTATCACGGACACATACTCACACACCTACAGACTCACATATTCACACGGGCAATTTTTTAAACACATGTTCTTTATTCAGGGTATCCTAAAACGTATATCTCCAGTGAAATTCTAATGTCGAATTTTGGGATGGATTGCAATATTTCCTTTATTTATAGACCATATACTAAGTAGAAAATGTAATGAGCTTTGGTAGGAATAGTTTATTGCAGATTATGTAGAGAATATCATGTAAATGCACCACATCGATTTTATTCATGTGTTTTAAATGTGTATAACCATTATAATTACAATAATAAATTCTATATAAAATTATAAAATAAATTTCAGTTTATAATACTGTGTATAAAATTAAAAATGTCATATTTTTGAAAATGTTCATTATTTAATCTTCGCTTAAGATAGATAATTTATGCGATTAGCAATAGGTAAGTGCAGAGATAAAATAACTTGTAATATATCATTGCCAAAGTTAGTTAATGCAATAAAAGCAAAATTAGTAATATTACGGGAGTGCAGAGTTATTAACACATCCTGTTGGCTGATCTTCAGCGCCGTGCTGTCGCGGCAACCCGCTCTACTGTGATGTATCCTTTGTTATCTATGAGAAACACTGCAGGCTTCAAACTCAACGCTGAGTTTTACTGTGCTTGTAAAATAACTGAGTAAGCGACGAAAACACAGTGCCATTCGTCATCATGCTATTTTAACTATGTCGTGGGATATGAGTAATTTGGTGAGGTGTATGCCTAATCTTCAGTCCGTGAAATTTAAGAGCTTATCTTATTACCATCTCTATACGTACTATTCACACAGTACGTAGAGAATGTATTGTATTCCACCGAAAAATTCAGTGACCCAATTTGATCGGATATACATGTTTTGAGCTTCCATAGGCAAAAAAAAATATTTTTAGAAAAAGGTCCTGCGTGTGTATGTGTGTCTATTGACACGATAACTCAAAAACGCAAAGTCGGTTAAATACCAAAGTTAATGTTTAAGTTCAGAATCTTCCAAGGATGAGACACGAAGATCTGAGAGAAAAGGCCCCCCCCACCCCAAACCTTAAGAACATCGAACAATGTTACATATAAAGGTACTTTGACGGTTGGGGGAGTTACTTGAAAATCTTCGTGTCACATGCTTAGAAGATATTGGACATAAATACCAAGTTTCGTTTTTTGATTCATGATATTCAACACACAGATCGACTCATAGTGTATACACGCAAATATACGGACTTTTTTCTAAGATTTTTATTTTATTCAGGGAGACTAAAAATGTGTATTTATTGAAATATTGGTATTGAATTTTGAGTGGAATGCAATAATTTCCTTAATTACTAAACGTAGTACAAAAACTAAATGGTAGTAAATTAACAGCTGCATTCTAATAATTTGAATACATCTGTAGATAGAAGAATGTGCTTTGTAAGAATCGTTTGTAGTGGGGTGAGTAGGGAAAGTAATGCTAACGCAAATATGTATCAGATTTTTACTTTCTCCACCATGTACATAGAATTTACATAGTAGGTAGAGAATATATTGCATTCTACTGGAAATAGATTATTGAAATTTCTCGGAAAATGCATGTATTGAGATCCTGGATAAAAAAGTATATTTAGAAAATGGTACATGTGAATGTTTGCTTGTGTACGTGTGTGTTTTTAAGAACAACATAACTCAAAAACGAAAAGTCGGTTAAGTCCCAATATTTTGTATACCTATATATATATATATATATATAAAATTCAACATTTTACAAGGATAGAACACAAATATTTTCAAGAATATCCCCCCATTTCAGACTACCATATACATGGAATATTTTTCGAAAATTGTATTTTATCAAGAATAGCTCTAAGGTTTTGATTAAAGCACACGATTAAGTTTTTTATAGTAAACAAAATTTACCTCACCTCTGTAGACCTCTTCATTCTGAATGACTTTTGTATAAGTGGCAAACCATAACGGATACCAAAAAAATTCCTACACAAAAAATGTAGTTTTTTAAATACAGTTCCGAGATCTTGTCAAATGTTCCTTTATCTTTTCTAGGTTTTTTTTTTCTTTTTTTTTTCTTTTTTTTTTTACAGCTTCCTACATTTTGTTTACAAACACACAAATTCCCATGACCAAGGCGGGACTTGGACCCACGATACCCTGCGCCACTAAGCACCAAAGCAGGCACTTTAGCGAGCGCGGCCAAGGGGTCCGGCGTGGTTAGGTCATATACGTTTCTTCTGTAAGGTTAATCATTTCAACGATATTTCTTGTTATTGATTTTAATTTTAAAATACTTGAAACTTTTTATAAATGAGAGGCGTTATTCGTTTTATATCTCTTTCTTTTTTACTTCTGGCAATACAAAGAGAAGCGAATTTCAATTTTGTCACACAGCCATCACCTATTAAGAGATTTTAATATCACTTTAGCCTAGTATATTCCCTTATTTCCCTTCTACTTGTAAGGAAGCAAGTAATAAGACAATTTCTGCTAATATTTAGATTAGCTTAATGTGGATAAGATATTCATCTTTTGTAAGAATAGTTTCTTTACAGAACAGGTAGAGAACGTCATGTAAATGGAACACATAAGATTTTTTCTATTATATGTAATTCAGGGAGTTTCTAATCGTTAATTTCTTATGAAATACCAATATGGAATTTTTAGTGGAAAACAATACTTGCTCTACTTATTTACGCAGTAGGTAAATTAAGAATATGGCAATTTAGCTGTGTACAGTAATAATTTGATCACGACTGTATATATATTCTGTAAGAATTGCTTGAAGGAGAATGAGGAGATAAAGTCATGTGAATACAACACATCAGTGTTTTTTCTTTCTCTACACAAACTATGTATAGAATGTATAGAGAAGGTGTTTTATTCCACCGAAATATTCTATATCATGATTTCGCCGGTAATACATGTTTTGAGGATCCCTGAATAAAAAATATTAGAAACAGATCAGTATGCGTTAGTCTTTGGACAACACAGGTCAAGAACGAAAATTACCGTAAATATTAAAGTTGGTATTTAAGTTTAGTAGGTTCCCAGGATGCCATAAAAAGATTTTGAGGAGAATTTACCCAGCCCAAACTACTGTTTACATGGAAGAAATTTCAAAAATTTTGTATTTCTAAAAAAATGGCTCCAAAGATTTTGATTAAAATAATGCAATTTAAAGCTATTTACCTCAAAAAATAAAAGTATGACTTGAATTTTATTTGAACAGCCTTCGTAAACCTCTTCATTCTGGATGAATTTTGGATATTTGGTAAATCGTAAAAGGTTGACAAAAATTTCTACTTAAATGTGTAGATTTCATTAAAACACAATTTTTGTCATACATTCTTTGGAGAAGTTTTCCATTTCCCAGATATTCTTGTACTTTTCTCAGACAGGAAATCGGCCGTGTTTATTTTGTTTTACTCCTCGCCATAGAAAGAAGCGAACTTCAGTAAGAATTTCCTTGCGACGGTATTTTAAATTCTTGGCTATCTCTTTAGCATAATGCCTTTCTTTAGTTACCTTCTACTTATAAGAATCTATGTAATAAGAACGTTCTGTTAATGTTTATTTCGATTGGCATGGTATAGATAGAAGAATATTTTTGTAAAAAGTTTGTTTGTAGAACAGATAGAAAAAGTCACGTGAGTGTAAAACTGATTTTTACGTTTTGAATGAATTGTTAATATCGCCGTATATTTTTTTCCATAAATGTGAATGGATATAAAGCAAGGATATAGAGCAAGTAAATAGGGACTGTTAAGTATATGGAGCTGAAAGAGAGGCTTTTAAAGGGTACATAGATGTAGGGGAAGCGGAAAGGCCACTCTGGTGCAATAGTTACTCCTACTCTCTTGAAGCTCTCGGTTTCGATGCTACAAAGTTGAGATGGGATTTGGGAAGATTTGGAAGGGATCGTGTGTAGGGTGCTGCTGACACAAAACTCTCCTTCTCTGTCTCTCTAGACACAGGTGTGCTCTATTTAATCTCGCTCCCAGCGGTCACCACACCGCACCCGACCACACCGTGCCGCCGTATGGGACACTAAACTATAATAAACTAACCCTACGAGGAGGAGAGCCTGGCAACACACAAAAAAGAGTGTAGGGGACAAACCCTAGAAAAAGCTAGTAAACCTTCCTGCTGCCCCATGTGATACAAGACCGCAAGCAAAGCTTTGAGGTTCCATCGTTTATTACTTCTGTATTGAAGGGAGGGAATCTGATTGAGATAAAACATCTGCTTCTCGGAGATTAGCAACGCATACATCAGCTCCCCTCATTCGCAGACCGGCCTTCTCTTGTTTTTGTTCTTCTTCGCTTGCTCTTACTCCGCAGCATCTTTCATGTAAGTAAGTAATGTTAAACATTATGATTTCATGACATAAGCTTGTTCATTAAGTTTATAACTTAAATACATTTATTATTCATGAAAGATATTATCTCAAATATTAATAATTAAAAGATTTAAAATGCAATAAAGGAAATATAGAATTGTTAAAAGCTGTCCTACACGTTTTTAATTTCTTTCCATACACATAATAGGTAGAGAAAATATTGTATTCCACACAACAATTCAGTACCGATATCCACCATACATGTTTTGAAGGTATCTGAGTAAAAAAACATTTTTACTTTCTCTACATAGTGGTACATAGAGAAGGTATTGCACTCCACCAAAAATTCGAAAACGAGATTTCACCGGGAATACGCGATAAAAAGGCCGTGTGTTTGAAAACACGATAACTCAAAAACGAAAAGTCAGTAAAATACCAAATTTGGTGTTAAATTTTAGTATCTTCCAAGGATGTGACCCAAAGATTATGAGGCAAATCCTTCACCCCAAACTGCTTTACACGGACAATTTTTTGAAAATATGATTTTCTCAAAAATGGCTCTAACGATTTTGGTTAAAATATCGTATTTAAAGATATTTACATGAAAAATAAAATGTTTATTTGGAATTTTGTAGAAAAAGCCTCTGATGAGCTCTTCATTCGGGGTGAATTTTTGTTAATTTTGCATATCTGGTAAACCGAAAGAGATAGACAGAAACTCAGTGCACAAAAATGTTGACCATTCCTGTATTTGACCATTTTTGAGTTTTTTTTTGTTGTTTTGTTTTGCTTAACGTCCTTTAACCTAGTTAGTCATATTGGATAAAATTGGTTAAATGATGCTCAAATGATCTCGGGGTCCATGGAGCTTAAAGTTACTCGACATTCGTCTTCTCAGACTAAGGGAAAACCCAGAAAAAAACTTATCCGGATAACTCCGGATAAAGTCTGCTTTCGCTGTTTACCCTCCTCGTATGGAGCACTTGCACCCCAGCTTACATACAACGCCTAGGGTCAGAGGCCTGTTGAGGAACAGACTGATCCTGTATCAGAGAGCGTAAGCCAGAATAGGTGATGAGCCCGATGCCGGGTATGGTAATGAGAAAGAGAATGATATGAAATGATTGGGAAATGCATGAAGGTAAAAATAATTACTGTGCAGATTCTGGAAATGAATGACGGGGGAAACCGAGGAGCCAAAAGAACATAAGGTCCTCTGGAATCGAGCACTGGTCACTTAGTAAGAGGTGAGCAATCTAACCACTCGGATACGGTGGCGCCTTGATAAAATCTTATGACACAAAAAATGTAGATCTCGTTAAAGAACAATATATGACAGCTACACTTATTTTATAGAATTGAATATTTCTGAGACATTCCTTGTTATTGGTTTAAATTTTCCAATACTTATTAGCTCCATTGCACGACAGCTCACGGGGAGCCTTGGCCTACCGCCCGGCCGCTGCGTCCCCCACCTCGATCCACTACAGAAGTCATGGATGGGGTGCAGTATTGGAGGGCGAGACGTGGTCAGCGCCTCGAGCCCCTCCCGGCCGGTTAATGCGGTCCTCACGACCTGGAGCCGCTACTTCTTCATCAAGTAGCTCCTCAATTGGCCCCCCAGGGACCTCACGAGGCTGAGTGCACCCCGGTCCAGGTCTCCCAGCGGGGGAAAAATCCCCACGCCGGTACTGGGGATCGAACCCAGGTCTCCCTCTTGGTAGGCAGCTGCGCTACCACCGCAGGAGACGACCTTCCAATACTTATACTTTTCTCAAATGTGAAGTCGTTATTAGTTTTCTTCGAATTTTAAAATCATCACATAGCGACCACTTCTTAAAGAGTTGTATATCGTTTTAATCTAGTATATTCCCTTGTTTCGCTTCTACCTACAAGGAAGTAAGTAATAAGACAATTCCTTTTAATGTTTATCTCAGCATGGAGTAGAAGAATAAGATTACCTACGCAAGAATACGTTGTTACATAATAGGTAGATATTGGCATGTGAATGGAACTAATAATATTTTACTACATACGGTAGGTACCATAGAATACAGAAAGAAACATTCCTTCTAAGATTAGAGTAACTCCCCGTTATTTACTAGTTATGATGTTTGAAGATAGCCTCAGGCTGGAAGGATAGTTCTGGTGGAATTCAAACCGCCGACCTCTGTTTCAAGACTCCATATTTTGGTCACTCATACACGTTTATTTGCAGGTAAAGAAGGGGGCAATAGACTGGAGTGATATTCAAATTTTAAAAATCTGATGTGCTCCATTCACATGCCTTTCTCTACTTCTCTGCAACGAACTACTGTTAAAACGCTTATGCTTATATTTACTTCATGATAAACGAGAAAAAATTAGAAGAGCCTTATTAATTCCTTTCTTGTAAGCAGAAGTGAAATAAGGGACTATTTCATAGGCTAAAATGATAGTCAAAAGCTTGTTGCTATGTGACTGAAGTTCCTTTGTTTGTATGGTCAGGAGTTGACAAATTCCTGTATGAGGAAATTATACGTTTTTAAACCTGAAACAAATAACAAGGAATATCTCAAAAATATTCCCAGAAAATTTAGGATATAAATTTTATTTGGCATATAAACATTTTTAATATGCGATATTTTAATCAAAATCATTAGACCCATTTTTGAGATCAAAATTTATTCCATGTAAAGTGTAGTTGAGGTGGAGGGATTTTCTTGAAAATCTTCGTGTCACATCCTTGGAAGACACCAAACTTAAATACCAGATTAG
Organism: Hymenopus coronatus; assembly: GCA_030762935.1. NCBI lineage: Eukaryota > Metazoa > Arthropoda > Insecta > Mantodea > Hymenopodidae > Hymenopus > Hymenopus coronatus. The sequence continues at coordinate 55,371,810 of CM060894.1, forward strand.
ATATTTAACGCGTTTTCGCTTTTGAGCCATGCTGTCCTCAGACATACACACACACTGACCTTTTTCCAAAAGAGCCTATTTTTTTTTTTTGATTTAGGGGGACCCAAAACATGTATTTATGGTGAAATCTTGGTATCGAATTTTTGGGTGCAATACGATACCTTCTCTATACAGTATGTTCATAGTACGTTTAGAGAAAGTAAAGATGTGATAGTTTTGTGGAGTGCTTTTTACATAGGCTCGAGCAAAAGAATAACGACTCATTAAGAGTATGCAGATTTTAAAATGTTAACTAATAATAAGGATAGTCTCGGAAATGGTAACTTAATAAGATAAAAATCTGATGTGTTACACTCACATGACTTTCTCTAGCTGTTCTGCAAACCTCTTACATAAGATTATTCTTATTTCCACACAATGCTAATCGATATAAACATTAGCAGAATGTTCTTACTACTTAGTTCCTTATGAGTAGAAGCGAACTAAAGGAAAGCGCTATGCTGGAGTGATAGTCAAATGTTTTAAGCTATAGTTATGCGATTGTCAATGCAAATCGCTTCTTTGCTTGGCCAGGAGTAGAACAAAAGAAAAACGGACACTTCCTGTTAAAGAAAAGTATACTTATTTTTCAATTGAAATCAATAACAGCGAATATCTCGGAAACGGTTACCTCCACAACAAAATTGTAAAGGCATAAAGTGTGTGTCTTGACGAGATCTACATTTTTGCGTAATAAGTTTTTACATATATTTTACGGGTTAGCAGTTAGGAAAAATTCGGAAAAATTCATCCAGAATAAAGAGGACTTCAGAGGCTATTCCCAGAAAATTTAAGATATACATTTTATTTGGGATGTAAATATCTTTAATATACGGCATTTTAATGAAAATCGTTAGCCATTTTTAGAAACTAAAAATTTTCGAGACATTTCCCATGTAAGATGGAAGATACCAAACCTAAATACCCAGTTTGGTATTCAACGGTCTTTTCGTTTTTGAACTATGCTGTCCACAGACACACGCGGACCTTATTCTAAACAAGTTTTTTTCGGACTCAGGAGACCCCAAAGCATATATTTCCGGCGAAATCTATACATCGAGTTTTAGTGTTGAACACAATACCTTCTCTATCCCTTGTACGTTGTATATACGGGGCTAGAGGAAGTAAGAAATCTAACGTGATGCAGAATGAATCTAATGACAATGGAAACGACATGAAAGGACAGGATATTCGGTGGATGGAAGAAACTTACCCAATATTCTTCTGGCGACCCGGAAACCCCCAAAAATCCCAAGAATAAGTTAGGCCGGTCACGGAGATCTAATCCGCGACCTCCCGAATGCGGGCCAAAAACGAAACCACTTGAACCATTCCTCTAGGTTTCACATGACTGTCTCTACTCTCTATTGATTAATAACTGCTTTACAAATCGTTCTTACCCATGCTTATTGTTCTATTTATTTTGATTAATACAAACCATTTAATATTTTGCCAGAGGTACAAAACCAATAGCGACTCTAATACTAATGCGCTAGACAAGGCTTCAAATTCTATGCTCTTTCCATTCGATCAGGAGAAACAAGAATTCCGACAGGACATATATTTTTCGGAAATGACTCACATCTTAGAAAAGGTTATTTGAAACAGACTAGAGAGATCCACATTTTTACATTCTCTATTAAGTTCATAATAGATAGGTAGTGAGGTATTTAATTCCACAAAAAAATTCCATACTAAGAATTTTACTGAGAATTCACTGTAAATACATGTTTTAGTGTACCCTACATCTCAAAAAAGTAGTTTTAAAAAACGGACCGTGTGTCTGTGTACTGTACGTCCATGTATAGACTGTGAATTCAGTTAAATAACTAAATTGATAATACTGACCAACACCTTTTAAGAATGCAGCACGAATATTTTCAAGAAAATCTCCCCATAGGAAGTTACTCTTTGCATAGAAAAATTTTCAAAAATTTTGATTTTCTCAAAAATGGCTCTAATGATTTTGATTAAAATGCCATATATAAAGGAACATTACCCAAAAAATATAACGTGTATCTTGAGGTTTCTGGGAATAACCTCTGAAGTCTCTTCATTCTGGATGAATTTTGCTGGTAAACAGTAAGAGATAGACAAAAACTTACTGTACAAAACATTTTGATCTCGTTATAATACACCATTTGTGCCATTTACAAAGTTAACTATTCCGAGATAATCTTTGTCATTGGTTTCTATTTTAAAATACTTAACTTTTCCTAAACGGGACTTTTATGCCGGCTTCTTTTATTTTGCTCCTGACTATGCAAATTTAATTGAATTTCAATCACACAACAACCGGCTTTTTAAAATATTGGACTGTAGCTTTAGCTTAGTCCATATTTCCGTTTTACTCTCAAGTAAGTAATAACACCATTTCAGCTAATGTTTATCTGGATTAGCATGAATTAGATAGAGGAATAAGTTTTTTTAAGAATATTTAATTACAGAATAGGTAGAGAAAGTCATCTGAATGGAACAACAAATTTCGGTATAGTCCGTTTTCGCCTATTGCTTTAGTTATACCATTATATGGAGTTAATATATCCCGAATAAAATGAATTTTACATGCCAGTTCCAAATAATTCGCAATATAGATGTTATTTGTCTTATAAATATCTCTAAATAATATATTTTAATCAAAATCGCTTAGAAAATAAATCAGGCCCAAAATAATTTCATGTAGAAGATAGTTTCACATTAGACTTTTTTTTAAAATACTTGTGTTTACTTTTGGGAAATGGTGATTAAATATATATATATATTTACAGACTTTATTGTATATAAAATCTGATGTGTTACACTCACATGACTTTCTCTAGCCGTTCTACAAATTTCTTACATAAGAATATTCTTCTTTCTGCATCTTGTTAATTGAGGTATTCAGCACAATGTTCTGATTACTTAGCTCCTTATAAGTAGGAAGAAAATAAGGGAATACACTAGGCTAAATCGATAGTCAAATGTTTTAAAAGCTGGCCAGGAATAGAACAAAAGGAAAACGGACACTCCCGTCTGGGAAAAGTATAACTACTTCACAACTGAAACTAATAACAATGAATACCTCGAAAACGGTAAGCTCCACGAAAAAAATGTATATGACGTATATGCTTACATTTTTTGTATAGTAAGCTTTTGTCTATCTCTTACGGTTTATTAGTTATGCCAAATTAAGCAAAATTCATCCAGAATAAACAGGTCTTTAGAAGCTATTCCCAGAAATTTCAAGATATACATTTTATTTTCCAGGTAAATATCTTTAATATACGATATTTTAATCAAAATCGTTAGAGCCATTTTTAAGAAAATCAAAATTTTCGAAAAATGTTTCATGTAAAGGGTAGTTTGGGGTGCGGGGATTTTTCTCAAAATCTTCGTGTCGCGTCCCTGGAAGATACTGAACTTAAATACCAAGTTTGGTATTTCAGCTACTTTTCGTTTTTGAGTTATCGTGTTCACAGACACGGACACACACACACACAAACACATGGACCTTTTTCTGGAAATGCTTTTTTTGGATTCAGGGGGTCCTAAAACATGTATTTCCGGTGAAATCTCGACATCGAATTTTTGGGTGGAATGCAATACTTCTCTATTCCTATGTACATTGTACATATGGGGCTAGAGAAAGTAAAAATGCGCTTTAGATTCAGGGAACAGTAATACATATTTTATATGAAATATCGGTATCAAATTTGGGTGGAATGCAATACCTTTTCTACTCATTATGTACGTGGTAAATAATTTAAAGATCTTGGTAAAGTAGTTGCCTATTAGGGGATGCTCAATATATAAGATGGTGCTCTGTAGGGGTTAGCGTGTTTGTTTCATGTTCAACATATCACGAGTTCGAATTTCATTTGGAGTGTGAATTGGTTAGGTTTTATTTTGTTTCAGGTTTTTACTTATCCTCAGAATGCGCAAAAAGGGGAACCCTTAAGCGTTGGTGACCCCAAACTCAATGGAATATCATTTTTACTTTCTCTATACGTACTATGTACATAGTGTATAGAGAAGGTATTGCATTGTACCCAAAAATTCAATACCGAGATTTCACCGAAAATACATGTTTTGAGACCACCTAAATCCAAAAAAAGCATTTTTAGAAAAATATCCGTGTGTGTCTGTCTGTGTGTATGTGTGTCTGTGTGCCTGTGGGCAGCATGGCTCAAAAACGAAAAGACCGTTAAATACCAAACTTGGTATTTAAGTTTCATATTTTCCTAGGATGTGACACGAAGATTTTCAAGAAAATCCCCCACCCCCAACTACCCTTCACATGGAAACATTTTTGAAAATTTTGATTTTCTAAAAAATAGCTGTAACGATTTTGATTAAAATATCATATATTAATGATATATACTTGACAAATAATATGTATATCTTGAATTTTGTGGGAATAGCCTCTGAAGACTACTTTATTCTGGATCAATTTTACGAAAGTTTGTGTAGCTGGTTAACCGTAAGAGATAGACAAAAGCTTACCGCACAAAACATGTAGAGCACATTAAAATACACAATTTATGCTATATACATTTTTTTCGTGTAGTTGATCGTTTTTGAGATACTCCCTGTATTTGGTTTTATCTTTAAAACTAAAATTTTCTCATACAGGAATATAACAATTGTTGTCCATACAAACAAAGGAACTTCAGTCACATAGCAACCATCTTTTGCTATCACTTTATCCTATGTTACTCCCTTATATCGCTTCTACTTACAGGGAAGCAAGTAATAAGACTATTTCTGCTAATTTTTTCTCACTTAGCATGAAGTAAATAGAAGCATAAACTTTTTAACAAAAATTTGTTGCAGAGATATAGAGAAAGTCATGTGAATGGTTTACATCAGATTTTTTAGACTTCGTTTACTCACGACCAGTACAAAGATGGCGAATTGTCGGTGTTTTAAAGGTTATAAATACCAAAACAAAACGCAGAGAAAAATGAAATGAAAACCGTTCAGAGGAAGGACTGTGTAACCTGGAACAACGGCCAGGAGCGACATATTTTTGTTTCTACAATGACAAAATAATATGAGCGTTACAAGCGTGGGTCGCGTATAGCCATGGACATGAGAGGTACACTCGGTTGGTTTATAAAAGAAAGAGAGAGGGAGAGTCTTCAGATCAGAATATATCATAACTGAATGAACGAGGAGCAGTAAACGTGCATTCCCATTCGCGAAGTCCCAAGTTCAACTCCCATGAACGGTCCACTTTTATCCATGGATTTTCGTGGTTTTCTCGGGTTTGCTGACGAATACCGGGCGGGTTGTTTTCTGTCACGGTTTTCCTTTACGTATCGATTCATTTCCATCTTTTTCGGGGTCGTGGGATCAGGAGTTTTGCAGAATTTCTTCCCTGACATCTTTGTGGGATCACTCAAGCAGGAGCCGCCTTCGGATGCTTGTGGGTGTGGCCCGGTGTGCGTCGGATGCGTTCAAACTGGAAACGATAGGGAATCTGTTCATGCTTGTGACCTTTGTCATCCGGATCTGGTCATCTTTGGGTTTCTCCTTCATCCCATCCTCACAGGAGAAAAAGAAGAGACCTTTATAAATATACGGAAAGAATTCGCATCATTACATGCAACAAATGGGCGTTCCCTATTGTGGTTTCAAGATCGTTGGATGAGGACATATTAATTGACTTGGCACCTTGTAATGTTTTCTGCCTGGCACATGGTTCGACTGCCGGGGCCTCTACCTTTCTAAAAGTGGCTTGTCTGTTCCCGGGGCTCCAGTTTGTGGTGACTGGTGCCGTGTTGAACCCCGTGTTTGGGAACCCCGTTCATGCTAGAGCACATCGTCGTCTCGATCTAATCACCCTTCGGGTATACCCTTCATCACTTGCTCCCAGACGTTACGTTACGTGTCTTGTTCTTTATTTTCTTTCTTTTTCGGATACTTTTGCAATGAGATGTCTTGCCATCTTGGAACAGAAGAGTAGCCGTTTTAAAGTGGACACCTATTTTACGTTAAGGAGACTACGTCATCCACACACAACTCCCAATATTAGTGGAGGACCGCACCTGTAGTTGGTCGGCGGGTCCATCGGAACTAGCTGGGAGAACTAATGCTATACTTCACCGTCCTTCCCCTTCCCACAACCCAGGGGAGGCTCCTCCACAAGCCCGAGCGAAAAATAATAACATGATTGTCCAGCACTCCATATACACAGGATGAAAATTCTTAACTCACCAAACTGCATGCTGTGTGAGAAAGATGGCATCCAGAACTGGAAACATCTTAATACATGCTCTGCCCTTCAACAGTTTTGGGAGAAGTCAAATGGACAATTGTAGTGGGAAGCCAGGAGACGAAGGAAAACTGTTTAACAGCCTGAGCATTAGTTTAAACTAATAAATGTCTTCTCTTTGTCCAGACCGATGCAACAATTGCACAAACATTGTGAAAATTGTAACGCTTTAAAATAAAATGCAGAAATGTATTTATAAAAAGTTTTCTGTTCTCTAGAAGTCACAGCAGCCCAACTCCTGAAGTAAACGAAGCGAACGTGCAGCTGCAGTACGCAATGCGAATTTTTCTTAAGACCTTAACCACCCTTCTTTACAGAGAGATTTACTCAGAGAAACCTTGCTTTCAGCATTTTATATAAATTTCAATAAATTTTGTTTAAATATAGGTTTGAATTCATTATATTGCCGGTACTATTAATGACAAAGTGGTTTTCTATAACAGCAAAATTACACATGAAAACTTCGATGTCAAGATTCACCGGATATATGTCTCCTGAGTGCGAAAACATCATTTTTAGAAAAAGATCCGTGTAGTGTTTGTGTGTGTGTCTGTGGGCAACATAGCATAGCACTTGGTATTTGTATTTAATATCTTCTAAGGATACTACCCGAAGTTTTTAAAAACAGTCCCTACCACAAACTATCCTTTACATGGAAAAGTTTTGAAAATGTTGTTTTCCTCAAAAATTGCTGTAACAATTTTGGATAACATACCGTATATTAAAGATATTTACATCACAGATAAAATGTATTTTTTGAACTGCCATTAAATCCCTCTTCATTCTAATAAATTTTGATAACAAGTAAATCGTAATAGATAGACAAAAGTTACTGCACAAAAAATGTCAATGTCGTTAAAACACACAATTTATGGCATGTACATTTTTTAAGAGTTAACTATTACCAAAGCATTTTTTGTTATTGGTTTGAATTTTAAAATACCTATACTTTTCTCAAACACAAAGTCGTCATCCATTTTTCATTTGTTTACTTCTGGTCGTGCAAAGAGTACCGAATTTGAAAGTAAATCGCATAACGACTCCTGTTAAAAGTTTTGATTACCACTTCAATCTAATGTATTCCGTTATTCCCATTCTGCTTATAATGAAATGATTAGTAAAACATTTTTACTAATTTTATCTTGATTTACATGTAGGATATACAAGCATAATAGTTTGTAAGAATACTTTGTTTGCAGAACAGAGAGCAGATCATGTATATGGAACATAGAGTTTTTAATGTGTCTGTAGTAGGTAACAAAGCTGAAGGTTTGAGAAGTGGTTCTTAGGAAATTAATACAATAAGTAGAATATAGAATGGATAGAGATATCCGTTTATACAAGATAGCAGACCCCATAAAATTATTGTAAAATATAAAGATACCTTCCTGGTGAAGAAAAAGCCATATGTTTCTTTTTTCCGGAATACATCTTGTAAGAATCCTATAACATTCGTTCCTCTTAAAGCAGCATTTAAGTTATACCTACCGGTGAACTGGAATAATTACATTTGATTTATAAATTAATGTTTCCCATTAAATTTCTTTTTCTGTTCGCGTATGTGTTATATCTCAAATGTGCGGCTGACACATTAACTAATTTTCAAATTCAGGACAATTAAATTTCCGTCCTGTTTGGCCACAGTTGTAACCTGCGGCCGTGCGGTAAAAAGCGTTAACATTGCTTTTAATAAGAATAACATTTGGAGGATTATTTCGTTTCCATATATTTCGCGAGCCAATTTTATCACTGCAAACTTTTTAATTATAAGTTATAATTTACACCAGCTGCGTTTAGTAGCACGAAACAGTTTTTTTATACAAATATTTTCAGTGCATATGACCGGTAGCATATAAGATTACGCAGGCCTCCTCGGAAATTAATCTGAGCATGCGTCTGGTGGTAAAAGTCTGTAGGAGTCTGCTGCTTTTTTGTTTTGTTGCCTATCAAAACATCTGATGTGTTCCATTTACATGCCTTTCTCTACATGCCGTTTTTACAAAAGTTTATTATTTCTTTCACAGTACATCATTGTTTATAAAACTGAATATTTTAACCTTTATATCAATGTTTATTTTGGACTGTTAATTCTATGCAAAGAGACATATTAACACTTATTCATTATGCACAGCTGTTCGTAATTACGGCACCAGAAACTGCTCTAACATTTATGTGCATAAAAACACATTTTCTAAAATCAGGATTAGTTTTGAAATTCGATCCAAAAACATGTTCAACATTTTACAAAAAAATGTAAATGATCTTTTGTTTTCGGTTTTAAGTGAATTAAAATCAACCTTTTATAGCCTTAAAGAATTTTACGTCAGTAGAATATTTTATGTATAATGTTTTATGTAATTGTATTGTATTGTTTCGACGTTACTAGACACTTCTTATTCTCCTGATAAATATAATTCAGATAAGTATTAGCAGAAATAAGTTATCAGTTCCTTTTAAGTGGAAGAGAAACAAGGCAAATACACTAGGTTAAAGCAATAATCAAATCTTTAAAAAAAAATCCAATTGGTATGTGAAAACATTGAAATTCGGTTGTTTTTTTTTTTTGTTTTTTGTTTTTTTTTTTTGCATGGTCAGAAATAAAACAAAAGAGAGGTGAAACGAAATATATTTAAGTAACTCAAAATTCAAACCAATAGCAAGGAATATCTCGGAAACGGATAACTCTAGAAACAAATGTATACGATACGATATAATTTGTGAGTTTTAACGAGATCTATATTTTTGTACAGTAGATTTTTGTCTATCTGTTACGGTTTACCAGATATACAAACTTATCCAGTATGAATGGTCAGAGATCATTCTCAAAAAAATCAATATATGCATTTCATTATTCATGAAAATATCTTAATATGATATTTTAAACAAATTCCTTAAGAGCCATTTTTGAAAAAGTAAACTTTTTAAAAAAAATGTTGCATGTAAAGTGTTGTGAGGGGGGAGATTATCTTCAAAATGTTAACGTCTCACCCTTGGAAGATACTGAATAAGATTGACATTTAATAGCATATTCCTTTTTGAGTTGTGCCACCCACAGTCTCACATACACACACACACACACTCTCACGCACAGCACCACAAACACACAGGAATGTTTCTAAAAATGTTTTTTCTTGGATTCAGGAGACCTGTGCGTTTCTGACAAAATTTCGGTACAGAATTTTTGGATGGAATACAATACATTCTCTATTATGTGCGTTGTGCATACGGGCTGGAGAAAGTAAAAAAGACACCTTATAGTGACTCGCAGCGATTGCATTGGTGTTTTATTCTGTTATCTGAATAGATGTGGGAACTATTAGACTCTCTAGTTACATGGTTTACTATTGGGCTGTCACTGTTTCCTGGCTTCTTTCACCTGGGCAAAACCTAGGGAATAACAGATAGCGGAACGTTCTTCTCTCTCTAGTTTTTTACTTTAAATACGATGTCTTATGGTCACAGCTCTGCTGAAGACAACGTATGGGCATTTAGTGGACAATTAGACTCCATTTCTTCGACATCTGATCATAGAGAGCTTATGCTTCTACTTCTTCGCGTGTCCGGCAGATGCGGCTTCGACACGCGTCCATAGAGACCTTGGTGCCAAATCTATATCTGATTGCATACATGCCAGTATCCATCCAGGCCTTGTACCAGACAACTTCATCTGTATTTGTACACCTGTCAGGCAGATATCAGTTTCGCGACGTATTCTGCTACGCAACTGTACCTCTGCTTCTTCATGAGATGCAGCTTTGACCCGTGTCCACAGTGGCCTTAGTGTGAGTCAAATTTAATTTTGCTTGTATAGGTGTTGGGCATATGATAGCTTCAATACTTATCCATACAGACCTTAGTGGCAGGCAACTGTGCCGCTGTGTATATACCTGTCAAGCAGATGTCAGTTTCTCCAGGTATTCCAGGGGCCTTCGTAGACCTGTACCTTTGCTTCTTCACGTGCCAGGCCGTGTCCTCAGAGGCCTTAGTGCCGGACAAATCTATCTCTGCTTTTACAGGTGCCGGGCAGATGACTACCTATCCATAAAATCCTTGTACCTTGTACCTCTGTATGCATACCAGCCGACCAGATATCAGTTTTGCCACATATTCATGGAGGGGTTCTAGGTAACTGTACCTCTGCTTCTACATGGGACGGGATAATGGCAGGGAGTCCAACCCACTTGATTTTATTTGCTCTTATCTATTTTCATTGTTTTAAACTTTTGGGTCGTGTAATTAAGATATAATTCTGTTTATATCGTGATAACTGAGGGAAACTACAAAAAAAGAAGGGGAAAAACACAGAGTAATCGGCCGATGGAATTTGAACACGGCATCTCCCGAATATTTACAGACTTTACCGTCTGAGCCTTCACCGCAGTAGGGGAAGATTGTGGTTTATTCTACAACGTTGATCTGTCTCTTATTAATGTAATCAAACTTCTTTTTATAGAAACAAAATTACGATATATATATAGCAGAGGGGAAATTAAAAAGACTACTAGAAGTAAAAAATGGGATTGCCCCGAGATGTAGCATATCTCTTTGTTATTTTATACAGTCCTTGCACGCAGTTTGCCGTGCGGTTCTTTGAACACATTTAGAAAGTACTACACAATACGCTTAAACAAATAGTAAGTATAGTTAATTAAACCTCTCTAAACAATATAAAGAAAGAAAATCAATGAGAGGAGCAAGATGATCATCTCACTGCAAACTACTTTTCGAAATGTTTGGAAGTTTCCCATTAGCCTGTGAATATATTTAAGCCATATTGTCTTTTGTAATAAATAACCAAGAAAAGTTTACAAAAATGCATATATTAACCTAAATCTACCTAACTAAAAATCACCTTATAACAATTATCTACAATTTATTCCGATGAATAAAATTTTCCTAAAGAGATAATATTCAAAATAAATAATGTAAATTTAATATTTTTTGTGGTTAAATGAATTAAACCTTTCTGAAAAGATTTAACAAAGAGACCATACATAGGAAGTACTTACATAGACCAACAAATAATTTGCAGTTATTCCTAAAAGAGCCCACTGCAAAGGAATAGTTTTGTTCAATCACTTCGCTCTTCTATAAAAGAATTGCAAATGAACAAAAGCAAGTTTAGATCAGAATTAAAAAGATACCTTATAACTGACATCTTCTACACAGAGGAGGATTTCATCCAATAAAAAATACTGGTAATAATGTAACATTGTAAACATAATAAGCATGAATATTCTAAGAATGCTTGTGAACGAGTAGGTTTTTGGAAAAAGACAATTGATTGAAAATTATGTAAAACTGACACCTCTGAAAATTCATTGTCAGAGCTTTTATTTGTAAATAAATGTATTAATAAATATGAATACATGTAATGCTTGACATGATCTACACCCTAGAGTTTGGGCATAGAGTCTAATCTCATAATAGGATCTACAAATTGCAGTGTTATGTATGTACTAACTAAGAAAACATATGCAAACGATAGAATAGCCAAAAATACCACAGTTTGTAATAATAATTTTTACTTTCTCTACTTAGTACATGGGTAGAAAAGGTATTGCATTCCACCCAAAATTCGATACCGAGATTTTACTGAAAATACACATTTTCGACACTTGGTATAAAAGTCATTTTTCGAAAAAGGTCCGTGTGTGTGTGTGTGCGTGCGCGCGAGTGTCCGTGTAACTGTGAACACGATAGCTCAAAAGAGAAAAGTCGGTACAATACCACATTTGGTATTTAAGTCTATTGAAGATTTTGAGGAAAATTCATTCACCCTAAACTACCTTTTATATGGAAAATATTTCCAAAATTGCTCAAACGATATTGATTAAAATACCGCATACCTATTACACAATAAATAGAATGTAAATCTTGAATTTTCTGGAAATTTCCTCCAAAGACCTCTTCATTCTGAATTTTTTTTATATAAAGTAAGCCGTAAAACAGACTACACAAAAATGATCGCGTTAAGACACACAATTTATACATTTACATATATTCATTATTTTTTCTCGTGGAGTTGGCCATTTCCTGAATATACCTTGTTATTGGTTTCAGTTTCAAAGTACCTAAACTTTTCTCATACTGGAAATTGTCAACTGCTGGCCATGCAAAGACACACGCGGTTGTAGGAAAAAAAATGCATTAAAATTAACACTATTTGACCTAATAGTTGACCACTCAAAATAATTTGAGATCACCTTGTAGTTTACCGGGAATCATATGAGTCAATTGAATAATTTAATGCCGTGCCGGCATATTGCCATTGTAGCTTAGTGGCCGTACACCAAGAGTTTCGTGGTTTGAATCCCCAATATTACATAGAGTTTTTCAGTCTGACTCTACCTATCAAACTCATTCATCCTTTCCTACATACGGCTTGTGTGAAAAAAAAAAACATTTAAATTAAGAATATACACTTTTCATAAGTTTGGTGGTAACTGCGAATGTAGGGATAGAAGCATGTTGGACGCTACTGGCAGGCACGGAAAACATGGACGGGCTAGGTAAATTTATACTTAAGGCAAGACAGCTGAGATCTGAGGAGGCTGCCAATAGAGAAGCGGGGGGGATAAGATCAACTAAACAAAAGAGACTACAATGTTCTACATACATGTATATTATATCATACTTAGGTCACTGTTGTACTAGGGTTGTATATATTATGTGTATATATGTATTTTAAGTGTAATTATCTATTATAAGAGGGTGCATCTATGAAGGTGTACTCTGTGCTGTAAATTTAAATTGCTATATTTTAATATCTTTGTATCTTTATTTTCGGATTCACTCTTAATTTTATTGTTGTTTAATATTGCTTTTGACTGTGTATTTCCTTTGTCTTTTTATTTTCGTGTTTACTCTTCTAATTCTTTGTTGTGGTGTTGTTTTAATATTGCTTGTAATGTGTATTACAAAAGCACGTACGGTCTGTTGACCCGTGCGACTGTTGAAATTCTATGTATGATATTGCTATGTTAATAAATACACTTATTCATTCATTCAAGTTTGGTGGTAATTGATAGTCGTAATACAGTTGCAAAAAATAATTACAAATAGTTTAAAATTAGCGCAATAAAACAAGCTTCTTAAATTAGTGACATTGTAACCGCATTTTAATAACAATGTGAGTATGCTATTTAATGTGTAATTTCACATTTATGACAATGAATACGAACACCATCTTGATAATCAATTGGTATCGATCACAATTCAAAAGAAACGTTTTAGGGTTAGGAGGATTTTCTTGAAAAGCTTGTGTTTCGTTTCTCTGGAAGATACAGAACTTACCAAGTTTGGCATTTATTGAGCACTTCCTTTTGAGTTATGCAGTTCATAAACACTCACTAAGATAGCTATACACACAGGCTTGCGGACCTTTTTCTAAAGCTTGTTTTATCTGAGGGACCTCTAAACATGTATTTCCGGCGAAATGTTAGAATGTATATACAATAAATTCTGTACTAGTGACACGCAAAACACACTATGATCGTTCCCTGTTTACTGGATGAACTTTCTCTCCTTTGCAGATAACTGAATCACAGGTAGAAGTTCTGTAAGGCTTTTGCAGAAATGTGCATATTTGTGTTAACTGACTAACGCTGTTTAGTGTGCCTTTATACGGAAAATAAATATACATTATTAGTTTGTCCTCATGTTGCATAAAATAATGTCCATACCTAAGGTGTAAATCACATAAAGCCACATACAAGCATGCACATTAATTAATGAAACTATGCTTATGGGAAATACCGTCATTTATGAACTCTATAGTAAAAACGGTAAATTAAATTGAATGCTATTTAACTAGTAAGATTCTCAGTGTCCTATTCTATATTGGGCGTGAAATAACAGCTTAATTTGCTCAATAGCCTCTGTATCAGATTTGGGGTTACTCCTAGACAACGGAGAGCAATAGTGGTAACGGTACAAATTATCAAGAACAGCAGAGACACGCAAACATAGATAAACGACTCAAAATCAGTAAACATCTTTGCTGGGTATCCTATCTAAAGTACAATGTAATAATTGATTATTATGTTTTGAATTAATTAATAAGTTGTGGATTTGGTCCGAATTCAACATAGCCATTATCCAAGAAATTGCTAGTCTTCACTATATTTTGTAAACAAAGGTTTACATTGCTTGGAATGTCAGTAAATCAAGTAAGTCCATCCATTCCAGTCAGAAAATATCGCTTTAAACCTGTAATATTAAGGAGATTTGACCTATTCAGACACGCTTCGCTCATACGCTTTAATGGTTGCAAATACAGACTCATGTCGCCCCTCCTTGGTCTCTCGTCTAAAGTTTGAACATAATACGGCATTAATGAACAGATGCTTTCCATGACAGACACTCACAAGTGCGCGATCTTTTTCTGCATTTTTCATTTCTCTACACGTACATTGAACATTGTAAGTAGAGAAGGTATTGTATTGCATCCAAGATTTTGATGTCTTGATTTCACAGGAAATATTTTTGAGGTCCTCTGAATCCAAAAAGGTATTTCTAGAATAAAGGTCTATATATCCGATTGTCTAGGTATGTGCCTAAACAGTATAATTTAACAACAAAAATTAAACAAGTGCCTCTCCTCTCAAAAGAGAATTTTGCCCAAAAATCGATTCTTTAAAAACAGAACAAGACATTGGTTGAAGGACTCTCATGAATGAATTGCTTAATTATTTTATTTATTCAAAAATTGTTCCTTTAATATTAATTTGGTTAAATACCTAATTTGATATATCAGTTCAGCAACTTCGAAGGATGCAACATGAGGGTTTTCAAGAGAATCCCCCCAAACCCAAGCTGCTCTTTATATGGAAGATTTTTTCAAAATTTTGTATTTTTTAAAAAATAGCTCTGACAATTTTGATTAAAATACCACCTGTTTAAGATATTTTTATGGATTCATGACAATATATTTATTTATATATATACTGAGAGAGAGAGAGTGTGTTTTCTGTGAATAGCCTCTGAAGAGCTCTTCATTCGGAATGCTTTTTGTATAATTCGTAAACACACAGACGAACATTTCTACACAAAAAATGCAGATCAACAACTTATGTTCACATATAACATTTTTGCAGAATTAACCATTGCTGAGATATTCCTTGTTATTGTTGCAATTTTAAAATACTTTAAGTTTTTCTCATTCGTTTTATATATCTTTTGTTTTATTCCTGCCCATACAAAGGGTACCGAATTTCAATTGCATCGCGTAGCAACCAGCTTTTAAAGGACTTGGCTACATTGTGTATTCACTTATTACTCTTGACTAATAAGGAAGAAATAACAAGAACATTTCTGCTAATTTTTATCTCAATTAGCATCCTGTAGATAAAAGTGTTTATCGGAATAGTTTGTTTATAAAACAGGTATAGAAGGGCATGTGAATAGAAAACATTGAATTTGTTATCTAGAGAACCTCAAAATATATATTTCAGTAAAATCTCTGTATTGCATTTTTGGTGAAATAGTTCTCTAACTGTTATATACGAGCACATGGCAGAGAAAGCAAAAATGAAAGAGTTATCACTGTGCATGCGATGTTTTGTGTTCTGTATATGTCTTCGAATGTGAGAAATATAAAAGGAAGAGATAATAAGGAAACAGCTGAAAGTTTGTCACGATCTTGAACTTGAGAATTACTCAAGCTATTTAATTGAGGCGGAGGTTTATTGAAGGATTTCGAAGGAAGCTGGTATTCGTGTATTGTTGATTGTACGCACCTTGTTTGTGTGCTGCCTCTCATTATCCGGCACTTAATCATTCTGCACGGCCAACCGGTCGGTCATTAGTGCTACTCCCCCCCCCCCACTCTCTGTACGACCGTTCACAACTTAAATTATTCCCTTGTTAATCGATATCAACAATGCGATAACTTTGTTCTCTACTTGACGACTTCTATCCCTCCGTAATGATTATGGATTTTTGATCACGCAAATCTATATTTAATACCTGATTCCAAGCCATTGCCGAGTTCGGCTTGTTGATATTTACATTTTTCTGTAGCTCTGTGCTTTTTATTGGATTTTAATGCCTCTACGTTTTGTTTGAAATTTGATTTCTGTTTTTTTAAGAGTTACACTATCCACATAATTGGTAAATTACTGCAGAAGTTTTGCATCTGCGGTATGATTTGCATTACAGATAAGAGAATATTTTTAATAATAAAAAAATATTCAATAGAGGGAAACTACGAGTAATAAAGAACTTACAAAGGCAGTCAACTGATATAATGTCATAGTTTTAGAGGAATAGAATCTCATATCTTTGTGATTTATTTTACCTACTAATAGCTGTTAGTATGAAAAAAATAAAGAATTCTACAAATGCTACATTGTTATGATGTCTTTACCTAAAGGTAGACGAAATATTGAATTTTATCTCAAAATATATACAAAGATATCTGTCTTGAAATCCCTGATTTATATATAGGTACATTGAGATTCTGTTCTGGGTTTTCTACCTACATCAACGACAGCATAATTTACACAGCAGTTACCTGACAACTCAGGTACTGACGGGTGTTCCTGCTCTAGCAAGCAAGGAAATGGATATGCCACTTACGCGCGAAACCCATAGGGAGATGACTACCGAAGACCTCGGTGGGGGCAAAAACTATCTGCTTCAGTCTCCTAACTCTCCAGGATATGCCCAAACGTCAACACTCAGGCGTATCCAATCTCCCATTGGGAATAACTGCCCCGCCGAGTCCAACCCAATTCGAACATCTCCCTTAAGGGAGGGGCTTACATGTTTGGCCCGATCTACTTTTAATGACGTCAGAAGTATCATAGGTGCTCGGGGTCTACATCACTTGCACTGGAACAGCTGAAGAGGTCGAAACTTCCCCCCATCCCCTTCGGGGATCAGCAACTCGACAGAAACAACAATAACTTTATTGTTATTATTATTATTATTATTATTATTATTTATCCTTTAAGTTTGAAATATGCTTTGGCCAAGGCCTCAAAAACTTCACCTTAAAATACAATGTTTATTGATGTAGACTATCTTATGTCTGAACAAAAGTCAGGAAATTGAGCAGCACAGTGTGTATAAAATACATTAAGAATAAATTAGAACTTTAAATGCTACAAAAAAATTCTTGCATACTATAAAATTGGTTTTGTTTTACCATTAAACATAATTGTATTTTGACAGTCTAAAATTTAAAACTCAATCAGAAAGCTTGTGGTATACATTAATTACCATAAAAATATAATTATGCATTTTTCTTAATCTTGAAAATTGTGTTTGGATATTTGCATTAAAGGTTGTAATGTGGGAATGATAATAATTGTTTGTGAATTCATATGTGGATATAATTTTCTTTAAAACATTAAAAGATATAGAATACATAAATGGTGCATAGTTAAAATTCCTTCTCATTAATATGATATAATTTCACTCACACTTTAATCATTTGATTTAGTTCAACTCTGTTTCTTTACGTTGCCTCGCGCGTAGCGTGAAATTAATCTGCTATGAAAGTCTCTTCTTCTGCATTACTAGCTGAAACGCTGAACACAAGGCCATTCTAAATCTTGCAGTAGCCGCATTCACATTTGGTCACAACTCTGATCAAAATCTCACTCGTAAAAGACACTATATATTTATAACTTTACGTGGTATCAAGAATCACTCACTATTTCCTAATTCGCTAGCATACTTGCTTATAGACAATGCCAGATTTTCTGGAATGTTCGCGGGAGGCGAAGAAAGAGAACTTTCAGAAATATCTGATTATTTCTCATAGCGCTTCTGGTTTTACATTGGTTGACAGTGTCCTTCCGTCTGATTATTACTCAATTGGCCAGTCGGCTTGGTGAAACATTTTGGTCACAGTTTCGTCCGAAAATAAACACTATTGCAACACGTTGGGTTCACATAGTATTTTTGAGATGCATTAATATGTCACTCTCTTTAAGTAACATATACATTTCTTATTATACGTAGAAGAAAAACATAATTGTTTGCCAAAAACATTTTTCATCAATGTAAAACCATTATAGCGCACAGCTTGTGTTAAATAGGGTCTTAAAATTAGCAATTTCATATGCTATATTAACATATATCGCAATTTAAAGTTCCACTTTCCAGAACTATACTGAATATTTGTATGTTTCATATATAGAAATATGAGTTTTGTTTTTGTTCGTATTGTGGAAATGGAAATCATCTTTAGGCAAAGACTTATAGTGATTTACATAAAGTTAATACAACAATGCTTTTTATGGCCTCATAGCACTGGGGTAGCGATACTGCTTCCAGCAAGAAGTGACCTGTGTTCATTGCTCGGTACCACAGTTAACCTTTATTTCTAGTGACTAGATTATACTGGAGGGATGGAGAAAGTCTAGCTGGCAGAAGGTGGGGTTATAATGGTGAAGAGTACCATACACACCTAAATTGTTAAGGATCGCTTTTCATGCCCGTCAATTACAACAATTTGCTTGCATGTGGGAAGTTAAGGTTTAAAATAAGTTCCTACAACGTATAAATCAGGTTACTCAATATTATAAAAGTAATTGCACGTACTATATCCCCAAGTAATAAATCACAAACCTAATGCATTTGAAAATGAGAAGTAGGTTTTTCCTCCTAAAGATAAACAAGGGTTTGAGACAGCATTTTCATTCAAGTATGTTAAGGGAACCAACTGTTGCTCTTGTAATCAACTTTTATATGTGTCATTATTAATGATTATCAGGAGATTTTTAGCAAAGACAATAATCATGATTTAGATCAAACACGTTAAACACAGACAGGATGCATCTGGTTGTGATGTAATTCACAAAGAGCTTACATGCTGTTGGCTGTGATTCAGGCTGTTGCAGTAAGAAGTAAACACTATTGTTTGGTATTCATAAAGTGTTAATCTACTTAGATGTGCAACATGCAAAGCAGATCAATGAAGGTAATAAAGATGATTATTAGCAGAACAGGCGCACTATTCTTTGTCACTGATAGGCTGTTTATAGTTTATTCTATTTGAGAGTGACCCAAAGTAGCGAAATTAGACATGATTATGTACCAGTGAGCGAAACGATGTTGTGCGTATTCTTAATATACAAGAGACAGTGTAAAAACTTTTTTACCTGGCTAGAAGCCCGAGAAGATCTTGAATTTACATATTATTTGTTAACACAGCAAATTACACAGTCAAACAAATAATTATAATGCTACTATGTTTGAACAACTGCAAAGGAGCTACAATCGCAGAGCTGAAAAATTAAACACATTTCGAACTGCACTACATAAGACTGCAAAGCGAGCATAAAATATGAATACCTACTTGAATTGATATAAAATAACACAACAAGAAGTCTATAAAATAGCACTAACTACTCAAGTGCTCAAACACTGCTAATAAATAAGTGGATATTAACACCGTGCATTCTTCGTTCATATTCCGTTGTTCAGACATTTACTTATATCAATGTGTTGTTTCTCAACTCTCTATTACTCTCTCTCTCTCTCTATTTCTCTCTCCCTCTCTCTAACGGAACTTTGTGATGTTTTATAAGCAGAAAAACAATAAAATGACAGTGTGTATGTTTAAACAACAGCGTCAAACCATACGATACACCACTTCTGGTTCTGCTTCTTCTTTTCTTGTATATGTTCATTTTCATGATTTTTCTTCAGTTTTGTTTTCTTTCTGGCATCTATTAAAAGTGTAGTTTTCCCAATTTCCATTTCACACATAGGACATATTCCTTCTTTCCTTATTTCTCTACCACTTTACCTATATAGTACGGAAAAGAAGTATTGACTTCCACCCAAAAATTCGTTACCATGATTTTATCTGAAACATGTTTTGAGACCACTAAATCAAAAAGATGCATCTAAACGTCCATATGTTGTCCATGTGCCCGTAAACAATATAACTCAAAAATTAAAAGTCAATTAAATAGAAAACTTGTTACTGAATTTCAGCATCCTACAAGGTTGCGGCACGAAGATTTTAAATAAAATCTTCTCCCTCCAAGCCATGAAAAATGTTATGTTTTTCTTTATCAAAATTACAATAATTATTTTTATAAAATCCTATATATTGAATACTATTTTGTGAAAAATAAAACGCATAACTTGAATTTGCTGTAAATAACCTGAGAAGTGCTGTTCATTCTGAATGATTCATGTACAAATGAACAGTTGTCATTGATGCATAATTTACATCAAATATATGTTTTATGGGAATAACCATTTGCAATATATTTTGTGTTTATTAGATTCAATTTACACATTCTTATATGTCTGTCTGTACTTTTTATACATTATTTTCTCTATCGCGTATTTACAATGTGCCTGAAATATATGTTTTGAGGACCCCTGAATTCTATTTGTTTGTGTGAATACTCATATGTGTATGTGTCTGGGACAGCATAACTCAAAAACGAAAAATTGGATAAATATTAAACTTGGTAATAGAGTTCAGTATCTTCCAAGGATGCAACAAGACTTTCTAAAAAGTCTCCCAAACCAAACTACCCTTTACATACAAGATTTCGCAATGTTAGATTTTCTCAAAAATGGTTCTAACGATTTTGATTAAAATACCGCATATTAAACATATTTACATGACAAACAACATATATATCCTAGATTTTCTGAGAATACCCTTTGAAGTGCTCTTTATTCTGGATGACGTTTGCATAGCTAGTACAAGACAGACCAAAGGGATGACATACAGAAACGTTTAAAAATCTTATTTTGGATTTACCACTGCATCCTACAATGAGATAAATATTTTATTTATTTATTTTCGCTCCAACAACTAGGTCATATGCAACACCATTAGGTGTCA
Organism: Hymenopus coronatus; assembly: GCA_030762935.1. Lineage (NCBI taxonomy): Eukaryota > Metazoa > Arthropoda > Insecta > Mantodea > Hymenopodidae > Hymenopus > Hymenopus coronatus. Next base: position 55,392,932 of record CM060894.1, read on the forward strand.
GCAATCAAAAGTTTAAAACAAGCGCATATTAAAGACTGTCTGGGTAGTGTGATGGTGACGTGTCTGCCTCACATTCAACAGGTCGAAGTCGCGAGTTCGAATCTCGCTTAGGGCGAGTTACACGGATTTTTGGCGGGTTTTCCTTATCCTGAGAAGATGAATGTCGAGTAAATTTTAGCCCCATGTACTCCGAAATCATTTGAGTATCATTACACCAATTTCATTCATCGTCGGATATGACCAATGAGGTTAAAGGAAGTTAAACTACCAAAACTACCATATTAGTAGTTGTAACAATATACACCATCCATAATATTAATAAAATATCAGTGAATTACATTAACAACATGACTTCATAGTAGATAATTGTAACAATACACCTACACTTGTCTGATGAAAGAATGCAGTTGTTTGGGGAAGTCGCTGGTGTAGCATGGCGTGGTTTAGAGCGGTCAGAGAAGACTGGAATATTATGTAATACAGTCTGACAATCAAAATCAGCACACGTTCGTAAACAGGAATAAATGAAATTATTCACAACAGGTTAAACTTGCTGTTTTCTTTGTTACTAGTTCATATTAATTTTCTACTTTGAGAGCGTATGGCTACGCGTGGCGGTGTTTGCATTTTGACTTGATTCGAACCCGTCCACTGTAAGAGACTCAACTACTGCATTCCAGTATTGTAGGACTGTACAAGACATGCACCGGGAGAGTGACGTAATACCACATATCTGCCTGTGTTTACACAAGCTTCCACTCGTGGCCGTCTGCATTCATTCTTCAGGCAGATAATAAAAACAGCGACTGAACGGTAAACTAGTTAACATTATGAATGGAACTGTATCAAGGTTAATTAACTACAAATCATTAATCACTTTAAAATAGATTTTTTCAAGAAGAGCTATGCCTCATAGATACCACTTAGTATTTAGATATGCTTGAGTATCTTCTACAACTCTTGGAGTTCCTTGACGATGTTGTAGATTTTCCTGTAGTGGGCGTAGTGCTCGTAGTGGCAGATGATGTGTTCAACTGTTAGTTTAAAATAGATTTTTTCAAGAAGAGCTATGCCTCATAGATACCACTTAGTATTTAGATATGCTTGAGTATCTTCTACAACTCTTGGAGTTCCTTGACGATGTTGTAGATTTTCCTGTAGTGGGCGTAGTGCTCGCAGTGGCAGATGATGTGTTCAACTGTTAGTTTAAAATAGATTTTTTCAAGAAGAGCTATGCCTCATAGATACCACTTAGTATTTAGATATGCTTGAGTATCTTCTACAACTCTTGGAGTTCCTTGACGATGTTGTAGATTTTCCTGTAGTGGGCGTAGTGTTCGCAGTGGCAGATGATGTGTTCAACTGTTAGTGTAGTGTTGAAGGTAAAACACTCACGGTGTGATCCTTTGTGAAGAGGTAAATAAAATGGAGCAGATTCATGGACGCTCTTTAAGTCTATGGTTCCCAGCGTTCCATTTTAAACTGGGCGTGAAAGACCGCAGAAGTTTCCTCAGAGGCCTTGTTTATCATTGGTTCTTGAGGTTCTTTTACGTGCCGAAATCTACGATACGGGCCAACGGCTTTACTTCCCTTTCGAAGGAAACCATGCTAAGGACTTTTACACCCAAAAATATCCATCGTCCTCCGCCGGGTTTGACTCCTCGACCTTGAATATATGAAGTTAGCATGATAACTATTACACCACGGAGGACAACTAGCACCAAAGCTAGGTAACTTGGGAAGAGGTGTACGTGTGTAAAACTTGTGTGGTCGAAACGGAGTTTTCGAATAAGAACTTGATTTTTCCTGTTAAGGAAATAAACGGAAATGGGACAGTGAAATTATTCCGTACATTAAGGAGTTTGTTATTTTGTAGGAAGGTCCAGTGAAAACAGTGTTTTTTATGTGATGATCGATAAATATGAGCACATCAGAATGGAGAACTTCTATGTTAGCTACTGCTTTGGCAACAAAATCAGCCAGTTCGTTTCCAGCAATGTCTGTGTGGGAGAACATTTAAATAAATGTGAATTGAAAGTCGATATGTATAGCCAGAGGTAGGTTTCTTAAGAATTGTTTGTAGAAATGTGAGAAGAGGAAATAATGCTAATAGAACACATCAGATTTCGCTCACGACTCATCTTGGATTCACGCTGGTCCTACAACACGCATCTTAAATATTTTGTTGGAAGATCCAGTGAAATTTCCATTGTTTTTATATGGTACTTAATAAATATGAGCACATCTGAATGGAAACTTTCTAAGTTAGATGCTTCTTTGGCCATAAAACCAGCCAATTAGTTTCCAGCAATGCTGTGTGAGAGGAAATTTAAATAAATGTGAATTTAAAATCAGAAGTATGATCAGAAGTAGGTTTCTTAAGAAATGTTTGTAGAAATGTGTGTAGAGAAAACCATGCTAACGGAAGACATCAGATTTTTCCGACGACTCATCTTGGATTCACGCAGGTCCTACAACACGCATCTTCAATTGCAGCACATGCCACGTTCGGAAATTTGTGCACAAGGGTCGAATGAGAAATAGGAAGGAAGTCCTACCCGAAAACCCATAGCGTAAAATTGAATACGGTCTTTCTCCTCCCCTTGTCTAGCCCATTCTAATTTCACTTGTATAAACTACATTATGCGATATTTTGAACGTCTGCCAGAGGCAAGTTCCCGCGCGCTCATCTGGCCCCAATACACAGAGACAAAAGAGAAGCTGATGAAATTGAGAATCAGCGGCTTCCGCTACGTCAGTTCCGCCCGTCCGCGGAGAATCCCACATACACGACGCGGAAGAAATCCGGTCACCTCTTGCGTCCCATTATGGGACTAGACTCGACATAATTATTGGCACCGTTTTAAGACAAAAGATAATAGGAAAGGTCTTGGCCTTTCTCTCTGTGTAATCCATTCACACTCTAGCAGCCTCCTTCCTTCCTCCCTCTTCTGCTCCTTCCCACCCTCTTACCCCCTTAACAAAACCCTACCCTTAACTCGATCTATTATGCAAGCCAAAACCATTCCTTGCACAATACGCGCTATATATCCCAGGCAGCATATCACAAACACCTGATTTTGAAATACAAGCCGAAGGAGGTTGTCAAAACCACATTGCGGGGCCGAGGAAATATATTAGAGAAAATCTTAAGATCCGCCCTCCTTTCCTTTCGTCCTCCCCTGCTCTCCTACCTTTTCTTTGCGCTCCCCTTTATTTTCTATAAGCGGAGTATTTTTACTGGACAATGGCAGTTTATGTACCGTAATGTTGAGTGCCATGCTTAGAGAAGTTTATTGCACGATTTCTTTCTCGGTAAACAATTGATAAGGAGGCCTTTGTCCTTGTGAAAAGCCCGCAAGAATTATACTTAAAGGGTACCAAAGAATAGTGAGAAGTTTTGCTGCCTCTGACAGCTGAGTACGAATATTCACTCTACCCATCTTTTACCTGAAAGACTTGGAATCATATTTAATAAGCTTAAAGTTCTGTTTGTATATCAAGATTTATTCGTTCTATTTTGTATAATATCCTTGCATACAAATGTGGGAATTAATTACGGCTGTTTTTTCCTTTTCTACTACAGTTACCGAAGCACAAACAAAAATTCGATACCGAAATTTCACCGGAAATATACATTTTAGAGTCCCTTGCATACAAGCAATATTTTGTAAACGTCCGTGCGTATGTGTGTGTGTGGGTGTGTGTGTGTGTGTGTGTGTGTGTGTGTCTATGCGCCTGTGAAAACCATAACTCAAAAACGAAAAGTCGATAAAATACCAAACCTGATATTTATGTTTAGCATCTTCCAAAGATGCGACACAAAGATTTTAAGAAAGCTCTCCCATACAAAACTACCCTTTACATGGAAAACTTTCCGAAATTTTTTATATTCTCAAAAATGGTTCTAAGAATGTTCATTAAAATACTGTATATTAAAGATATTTACACAAAAAATAAGACGTCTATTTTGAACTTTCTGGGAAGACCTCTTTATTATGGATGAATTTTGCTCCATTTTGCTAACTGCTAAACCGTAAGAGATCTCGTCAAAACACACAATTTATGTCCTTAACATTTTTGTTGTGGAGGTAACCTTTCCGAGATATTCCTTGTTATTGGTTTCAATTGTAAAGTGTTTGTACTTTTCTCAAACATGAAGTGTCCTTTTTACTTTTTCTATACATACTATGTACATAGTGAATAGGTAAGGTATTGCACTCCACCCAAAAATTCGATACCGAGGTTTCACCGGAAATATATGTTTTAGGGTTCCCTGTATCCAAAAAAAAAGCATTTTCAGAAAAAGGTCCATGTGTGTGTATGTGTGTGTGTCTCCGTGTGTCCCTGTGTCTGTGAATACGATAACTCAAAAACGAAAAGTCGGTAAAATACCAAAGTTGGTATTTAAGTTTAGTATCTTGCAGGGATACGACACAAATATTTTGAGAAAAATTCCCCACCCCAAACTACCCTTTACATAGAACTTTTTTCGAAAATGTTGATTTTCTCAAAAGTGGCTCTAACGATTTTGATTAAAATTTCGTATATTAAAGAAGTTTGCAAAGCAGCTAGAGGAAGTCATGTGAGTGTAACACTATAGATTTTGTAAAAAAAGGTCCTTGCGTATGTGTGTGTGTTTGTGTGTGTGTGTGTGTGTCTGTGAACACGATAACGCAAAAGTTGAAAGTCGGAAAAATATCAAACTTGATATTTAGTTTTAGTTTCTTCCAAGGGTGTGACACTAAGATTTCGAGAACTACTCCTTATATGTAAAAAAAAAATTAAAAACTTTTATTTTTTTTCAAAAATGGCTCTAACGGTTTTGATTAAAATACTGTATATTAAAGATATTTATGTGGCAATTAAAATGCATGTTTGTTGAATTTTCTGGGAATATCCTCTGAGGACTTCTCTATTCTGGGTGATTTTTTTTTTTTTTTTTTTTTAATTTTGCATAACTAGTACCTAAGCTGAAAGAGATATACCAAAACTGATACAAAAATGTAGATCTTCTTAAAGCACACAATTCATGTCATATACATTGACCATTTCAGCGATATTTCATATTATTGGTTTTAGTTTTAAATTTCAGCTTTCTCGTACGAAAATTTACCAATTCCTGCCCGGCTATGCAAAGAAACGAATTTCAATCACTTGGAAACCAGCTTTTAAAATATTTGACTAGTGTACATCTTTACTTCTGTTCTACTTACAAGGAAGCTAGTAGTAAGACAATTTCTGCCAATTTGTATCTCGAGACTAGCATGACGCAGATAGAAAATAAGCGTTTTAATAATAGTTTGTTGCAGAGATGTAGAGAAAGTTATGTGAATGGAACATATAAGTTGTTGTTGTTTTTTTATTACAGCCTGAGAGTAAAACGTAGCTCAAGGATAGGACTTGAAAATATATTGAAGTTACGCTCCAATCTTTGTAGATCTATGAAAACAGGAGCTTTAAGATGCTTCAGAAAATGTAAATCCATTTACATGACTTTCTCTATCTATTCAGTGAGAAACTACAGAAGCTGATTCTACTATTCACTTCTTAGCGTTCATAAATTAAAATTTGCATTTGATTTCTCTTCACAGCACCATTTCACTGAAAGAATGTTGTTTACATGTGCTTAAAATGCAACGAAGACTCTGCACATAATAAATAGTAAAGAGGGCAGAAAAGAGCATTAAAATAACTTTTCCATGAATGTACGCAATGTGTATTTCCATCTTTTTATTAATTTTAATATTAACATTAGAATTATTTTGTATATTAACTATTATTTTAGATTTTTATATCATCAAAACTTGTTTCCATTCACACTAATAAACTTAAAATTCCATCGGAAAATTCAAATGTCTTCAAGAAAGAGAATAACTCGAGAACTAAAGAACGGTGTTCTCCATATATAGACAAAAGTGCGATTTACAATCTCTGGCAGTTGACTCCCTCTATACTTCACTGTTTGAACTCGAGTGTTTTTCTATCATTGTAACTTTCTCTTACACATATGTACAATATGCATAGTAGATATAGTATTCCAGCTAAAATTTTCATACCGAGATTTCATCGGAAATACATATTTTGAGACCAACTGAATAAAAAAAAAAAAAAGAAATTTTTAGAAACATATCCATATGTGTGTGTGTGTTTGTTTGTTTGTGAGCAGCATAGCTCAAAACCGAAAATACGATTATATACCAAACTATTTAAGTTCTGTATATTTCAAGGATACAAAACGAAGGTTTTCAAGTATATCTTCCCCCAGCCCAACTGTCCTTTACGTTGAAGATTTTAGAAAATTTAAATTTTCTCAAAAATGTCTCTAACGATTTTGATTAAAATTCCATATATTATCTTAAAGTTATGGAAATAGCCTAAGAAGTCCTCTTCATTCTAGATGACTTTTATACAACTCCTAAACTATGAGAAATAGAGACAAATTTACTACACAAAAAGTAGATCTCATTAAAACACACAATACTAAAAAAATAGCATGGCGTATAAGCATAGCTTAAAAAGTCGTTTAAATGATGAACAACTGTTTTATTTCCATAGGGCAAGCAACTTTTGAACCTCCGTACACTGCTCATTCGAGACTGAGTTCATTTTATTGTTTTCTCATTGAATTCCAAACTTCATTTCTATGCAATTGAAGGGATGTAGTTAAAACCTGCATACGATTTCATTAATTTCCTTTTGTAAGTTATTTTGCAACAGCATTGCTCTAAATGAAACTCGACAGTTTCAGTATATATATGCTTCATTCACATCCAAAATGAAATTGTTTCCATGTTTATTTCGTTCTGTGTTGATTAGCAACTGTATTGCAAGAACATTATACCAACAATTTTTAGATCTTCTAAGAGAGAAAATATTGTAATTGGAACAGAAATGATTGAGCAAGTGAGCTGCTTTAAATATTTAGGAAGTATAATCACATATAGGAATAATATAGAAATGGAAAAGAAATTAGAAAATTTTCAAAATATCTGTGGTACAAAAAATAGATGTTTAAAAATAAAATAGCAAAGAAAACAAAAATGAAAATTCTATAAAACAATGGAAGTACCAAAGATGAAAAAATATCATTTAACAAAATTGGAGCAGAGAAAAACAGAAACAGACAAAATGCGATTTCTAAGAAGAGTTGCAGGCGTAATATTTAGAGACCAAAAGAGGAACGAAGATATCAGTAATAAATTAAATATTTTAGATTAAATGATAAGATAAAAACAAACAAATATAGTTGGTTTGAACATGTAACAAGAACGAATGAAGACAGATTTCCAAAATAGGTGTTAAATTATACACCTTTAGGTCATAGAAATATTGGAAGACCTAAAAAACATTGGAAAGATCATCTGCCACTGGGGAACACAAAGGAACAACAGAGCCAATTCATGAAGCTGTTGTTGTTGATGTTGATAATGATCTTCGTTTTTATACGTAAACAGTGTATTTTTAAGCTTCAAACAAAATGAAAGCATTTTCTGTAATTTGCCAATAAATTTTGGAAATTAAAGTTTTTGTGACGCATTTTCATTTGATGTGAAGGAGACAATAATTAGTGGCCGAATCTCTCAAATATGTTGACCAATGATTTAACCATTTTCAAGATCCTCTTTGTTTTCGGTTCAAATTTTCCAATATTTCTTCTTTTCTCAAATGGTAAGTCATCATTCTTTTTTTTAACAAGTCTTGGCCATGATGTGGGAACCAAATTTAAAACCATCACGTGGCAACCAGTTCTTCAAACATTTGACTATGACTTTAGCCTAGTGTATTTTCTTATTCGGCTTCTACCTACAACGAAGGAAGTAATGATACCATTTTTGTTAAAGTTTATCTCGATTAGTATCAAGTAGATATAGAATGAGCGTTTGTAACAATAGTTTGTTCAGAATAGACAGAGAAAGTCATGTGAATACACAAAATCAGATATTTTTATTCCCCCTATTCCTTTCTCGTGAGCGAAAACCTTTTATCCCGTTTTAAGAACACCATAGCGTTGAACGAATACTAAAATATGCAGAGAATGTAACTTCTCTAACAATTTTGATTATATCCCCAATTGTTTAGGCTACACGTCTTTCTACTTATTCTTTTTAATAAGAAGAACCACATAATATACGAATATAACAATAAACTTTTGTTATTCATTAAATTAAAAAAAACGCTATATCTCAATAAACATGAAATATAGGTTTACGTATGTCAACTTTGAGCTGAAAGAATGAAGCAAAAAGTTTAATAATAAAAAATGAGTAATATCTCTGAAACTCCACTTCTCTGAACATAGAAAATGTTTTTGACTTAGGACACTTTAAACTTATTGTATATAAAAGTTCAGAATTTCAACGTGCATAGCACTGTAAAACTATCATAACTTTAGTTACGCACACAATATTTTAAATTCACTAAGTTCCTTTCTGCGTGTGTGTGTGTGTGTGTTTGTGTGACTTCGCAGGTGATTCTAGATTGCAGCCATTGTCTTATTGTACGTCAGACATCAAGAGGATAGTATGAGATGACAGTATTTACTACTGGTGGTCAAAACCGGTCGGTGGGGAGGGAGCCACCGTGGAGGGTTAAACTTTTAGTATTTTGGTAGAATAGGCATTTGTTTGTTGGTTTATTTTACATAAAATATCGCTTAGAACCCGATCAAACACATCCCTCATATTTTATAGGATACTTTGTATTAAACTTTTGAGTATAGATTTTTAAAAATTACTGGTCATGCCATTGTAGTTAAAACTCTGTAGCTTTAAATTCTAAAAAGTTAAATCAACTAAAAATACCAACTTCAATAACCTACATTAATATGGCACTGAAAAACAGAAATTAACTTTGCTGGATCAAAGAAATATGTATTTAGATTTCGGCCAGTTAAAAGTATGTTAATAGCTCCTGCTAAAACTGGAAGGGATGATGATGATGATGATAATAATAATAATAATAATAATAATAATAATAATAATAATAATAATAATAATAATAATAATAATAAAAGTGCAGTAATACCAACCGATCAAATAAATAAGGGTATTTTGGCTTGGGTTATATGCACGCATGTAAACATTTTTAGTACACTGATTTTGTATTCGTAAGTACTGGGACTAGAAAAACATAATTTTAAAAACATAGCACTACATGCTCAAAAGTTTTAGCACTCATTTTACGCTCCTAGTACGACACTAAACAATGAAGCACTTAGAAGCTTACAGCTGAGAATCTTTGTCTTCCGTTAAAGTACGAATGAAAACAGAGAATCTGCGTTCCACTTCACAGGAGGTAAGAAGTGTGAACTTCATTTCGGCTATTCTCTTAGGGTTAAAAAGCAATGATTTCTTCACTTTTTCTCCTTAAAGAACGCAGTTGACTGTTGTACGGCCTTGAAAAATGGCCCGCTCGCTAAAACAAATTCTGTTCGGTAAATTGAGCAAGATTTATAAGATATACCTAATTATTTATAAGGTTCAATATTGAATGGTCTGCTTCTACTTTTAAAATTATTTATATAAGTAAATGTACTCATTTTGCTTAAATAATCGAATTGGGTATTTTTAGGTTCTATCACAAAAAATCTGCTTTCTGTTCACATGAGTTTCTCTACATCTCCATAAAATATTCTTCTATCTAATTCATGCTAATAGAGATAAACATTAGCAAAAATGGTCTTATTACTTAGTTCCTTATAGGAAAATAAGGGGCACTAGGCCAAAGCGATAGTCAAATATTTTAAAAGCTGATTGATATGGGATGGAAATTCGTGTCAGTTGTATGGCCAAGATTTGAAAACTTCTGTATGAGAGAAATTAAAGTATTTTAAAACTAATAACAAGGAATATCCCGGTAATGATTAACTCTACAGGAAAATTGTATATGACATACTCGTAAATTGGGTGTTTTAACGAGCTACAAACTTTTTGAGTAGTAAACTATTTTATATCTCTTACGGTTTACCAGTTATAACAAGGCCTTTCAAAATGAACAGGACTTCAGAGGCTATTCCCAGAAAATTCGAGTATACATTTTATGTGTCATGTAAGTAATTTTAATATGTGGTATTTTAATCAAATTCATTAGAGGCATTTTAGACAAAGTGAAAATTTTCGTAATTTTTCACATATAAAGGATAGTTTAGGGTGGTGGAAATTTCTTGAACATCTTCATGTCACATCCTTGGAAGATGCTGAACTTAATTATAAAGTTTGGTATGCAACAGACTTTTCGATTTTAGATTATCGAGTTTACAGACTAAAGGACACACACACCGACGCGCATACACACATGGTCATGCTTCTAAATATGCCTTTCTTTAAATTAGGGGACTCTAAAACGTGTGTATTTCCAGTGAAACTCGGTATCTAATTTTGGGTGAAATACATCTTTTCTTCCTATGTGCCATGTACTAAGTAGGTCCTCACCTAAAATTAGGTTAATTTAGACTATAAAATTGAGGTATATTACTAATCGTTTCTAAGAAAATAAAATACTCGTAAATTGATTTTGTAGAGTAAGAGATATAAATTAATTCAGAATCTAAGAACCCGAGGCTTGCTCAGTATCTTCATGCAATATTAGCGAGATTAACAAGAGTCACAAAAAGAAAATGCTTTTACAAATCATTTGTAAAGTATTGAGTAAACGATGATAGCAGATAATGTTATGAATCATGTTATGAACTGTTATCAGCCCTCAATAAAATGGCGAGTTTTTTCTAAAACAACTGTGGATATTCAAAATACACGAGAGTTTTAACCTACAAGAATAATGTTTCAGTATATTTCGTTTATCATTCCTTACTGAATTAATTAAAGCTATTTTAATACATTCTCTTTGTAACGAAAAAGAAAAAGAAAATTATTCTACAGAATAGAAATGTTGAAGGACGCATTAAATAAACGATTAGGGAAAAACAACTTTTATTTTAAAAGCGAGTGGATTCTTGTATGTGACATATGTTGGAGATAAGCATTTTTAAAATAAAGTGTCGTAACTGGTTTAGCTGTTCCTAAAACGGGCGAATTGAAATAAATTCTAAAGGCTTTCAAGTTTTTTTATTATATTGCACGCTCTTTTTGCGACATATGCACCACAGGTGGTGAACACATGATACATGCAATTAAATGATATTTAAGGAAGTAATTTCAGGAAGACAGCATTCCAGCTCTAGGTTATGAGGTCTTGTAAAAAGTTTCCGTCAGGAAGGATAGCATTGCTTTTTATGTAGATGACCCACCTTGTTTGTATCAGATGCGAATCTACTGACCGCCATCAATGATCTGTAATCAGCATTAAATAACCAACATTTCGTGGTTTCGTGATTGGGGCCTTGTGCTTAATCAATTTAACCTGATACATCCGCGGAGTGTCTCCCCGATAATTGACATAAAATTGATACAACGGAAACGTCATGTGTAATCAGTATTTACTGCACCAATTTCGGCTGCCCATAGGAGTAATTATACATGTTGGTGAACCTTATAGGTAGTGGTGTAATAATAAGTAGGACAAAAAGCACAGTTAAAACATGAGTATTAAATTCTATTAAAGCGGCGCCGTGGTATAGTGGTTAGACCGCTCATCTCCCATCTAGGCGACCCGGGTTCAATCCCAAGCGCCCGCATGTGGGATTTGTTGGACGAAGCGGATTTTCTCTCATTCCGTCAATTGCTCTATTATCACCTTTCTAAACATCAATTTCGCTTACATTTCATATAATCCGTTTCATCATATTCATGCCTGGCTACAGGCCGACCCCTCGTAATAGGCTTTCCGTTCTGTGGTTTGTGCCGTTGGCTGCCCGATAGGCTTCTGACCATTCAGCATTGGCTAGGGGATGTCAGTCTTACTAATAAATCTATCCTTATCTATCATTAAGCATGTTTGTGGATCTTGGTGGAGAAATCTTTTAATCACAAAATATTTAAATGACAATTGCACATTATTATCTGGAATACGGAAGATTCATTTTGCTCAACACCCAATTGCACAATTGCATCATTTATCCGAGCACATACTGTCGTTTACATTTGTGTTTAAAAGATGCTTAATAAATAGTTACGTACAGCTAAATAGAATATAATGCTCTTATGCTATTCATGTGTTTCTTGTACTACTCATTATTACACCACTATTTATAAGGCTCACTAACGTGTATAATTACCGCTATGGGCAGCTAAAATGAGTGCAATAAGTATTGATTACGCCTGATGTTTCCATCGTAATTAAATCCATTTCAATCTCGGCGTAACACTTGTGAACGCAGGTTGTAAGTGTGAAGCTATAATATTTACTCTTCGCCACCACCTTTCAAGATAGACGTGATACAATGGAAACTCCTTGATGACACCATGAAGCATCTAGGAGGGCATTTTGACTGTCTTCTAACCAGGAGAACGTATTCCTGGCTATCTGAACTCTATCCCCTGATCACAAGAAAGTCGATTAGAAGTAACCCCATATCTTGGTCTACATCATTGTTAACATACGCCTGCCCGGTGTTCTCAAGAGGCTTCAGTTACTCCAAAACAAGCGATCGTCAACTCTACACGGAGAAAACCCGTAGGGCGGTGAAGGATCTCTCTATCCACCGGGTAACCTCCTCACGTATATTTCGTCGGGAGGAGGTTATACTGGCTCCCGTACGTATCGGCTATTGTATTTTTACGCATAGCTGTCTGTTGAAGAGGGACCCCCCCCCCCTCCGTAGGGGCGAGGTTCCGTCTTCTTTAGCTGTTCCGGTGCGAGATTTGCGAACCCCAAGCACCCGTGGTGCTTCTGACGTTACGACATAATCGGGCCGAACATCTGAGTCCCTCCCTTAAGGGAGCTGTTCGGATTGGGTTGTACTCGACGTGGTAGTGGCCCGATACCCTTGCGATATTAAGCTCTCTAGGCGGTGACTCGTGGGTGGGGTTATAGACTCTTTAATGTCTACCGGCACTAACCTGTAAAGCTAGTAGACCAAGCTGGTAAAGGTCGCACACCACCGATGTCTTCAAGAGTTTTCCCCTCAGGGTTGACGTGCATAAGTGGCGTATTCGTCTTAGTATACAAGTTCTCTCGGTTCTTGCATGCAAGGGGGCATGGTTTGTAAAACAGGTACCGGGTCTAATGGGAATCCTCTTGGATTTTTTCCCTGGATCGCATGCATACCTACCTGAGTTGTTGGGCCCCTGCTGCGTAGACAAGAATTAACGGCCCGTCATGTTCTGATAGTGCTCGTTTAGCTCATGTATGAGTTACTCTGCAACAGACGGACTCTGCTGATGATACCGGTTCGGTGGAAAGGATTTTTACTTTTTATCTACTTTACTTTTCCCATCAGGATCGAGTATTATTTTTATTTCTTCTGACCCGATCCTGCTGTTGTACACTTTTAACACATGTGCATTTTAAGAATGGGGATTTGGTTTCAGTTACACCTTTTTAGTTCCGCTGGATTTAATAGAATTTAGGTCGCCCCAATGGATTCTGTCATTGGTGATTTTAATTCTACTAGCTTTTATCCCAAAAGTTATTACTATTATAATGGTAATGCTTCTCTCTCTTCTATAAAGATACACTGGGATCCAATTAGTAAATTAGAACCAGTTGAAAAATGCAATACCACAGCCGGGAATTGAACACGGTTCTCCCGCTCTCCGTGTGGTTGCTCTAACCATTGAGCTACTGTGACAACTGCTGATATGGTATTCAATCTTCCAACTGATTATTTAGGTTTTACCCGGTTCAACCAACCAGTATGTCTCACTTCAGAGAAACCATCGTAAATACTTAGTATCCGGGTAGTATTTATTATGTTCACGCCAACATACAAGCTATTTTATTTTAATGTTAATGCTTCTCTCTCTTCTATATATCGAAAGGTACACTAGGATACAATTAGTAAATTATTACTGTTCTTTTTGGTCAATTGTTTTTACTTTCTCTAGCCCCATATGTGCAATGTACATAAGGATAGAGAAGGTATTGTAATGCACACAAAAATTCGATACCGAGATTTCACCGGAAATATATGTTTTGGGGTCCCCGGTGTCCGAAAAAAGCATTTTTTAAAGAAGGTCCGTGTGTTTGTGTCTGTGGACAGTATAGCTCCTAAACGAAAAGACCGTTAAATACCAAACTTGGTATTTGGATTTAGTATCTTCCAGGGATGCAACACAAAGATTTTAAGAAAAATCCCCCACCACAAACTACCCTTTACATAGAACTTTTTTCGAAAATTTTGATTTTCTAAAAAATGGGTCTAATGATTTTGATTAAAATATCGTATATTAAAGATATTTACCTGACAAATAAAATGTTTATTTTGAATTTTCTGGGAATGGCCTCTGAAGACTACTTTATTCTGAGTGCATTTTACGGAATTTTGCATAACTGCTAAACCGTTAGAGATAGACCAAAACTTACCACACAAAAAATGTAGAGTGCGTTAAAACACAAAATTTACGTCATATACATTTTTTTCGTGGAATTGGTAGATTTTGAGATATTCCTTGTTATTGGTTTTAGCTTTAAAAAACTTATACTTTTCTCATATAAGAATTTGTCATCTCCTGTCTATACAAACAAAGGAATTCCAATCACATATCAACCACTTTAATCTCTGGTAGTCCCTTATTTCGCTTCTACTTACAAGGAAGCAAGTAATAAGACTAATTCTGCTAGTTTTTTTTTCTCGCTTAGCATGAAGTAAATATAGACGTAATCTTTTTAACAATAATTTCTTGTAGAGATGCAGAGAAAGTCATGTAAATGGAACACATCAGATTTTTTGTGTACTATTGTATAGCTTTGAAGTATTGTGTTTGGTCTGTAAAGCGAGAAAGTGCTTATCAACTATTAAACGATATTATTAAGAAGGGATTTTAATCACTTACCTCCTGAATTCGAGTCTCACGTTACTGCGGAACCACTTCCGCTCAATTAGAACTTTTCTCTTTGAAAGAGTGGGAATCATTAGAAGCGTTTCCTACGAAAAGTGGTTTGTTTTGGAGAGTGCTCTCTCTAAACATGAACATTATTTCATTTAGCTTTGACACTAAAGCTAGTGGCTGAGTGATGCAATTCACCTCTAGTGAACGTTCACATGATTCTAGTTATAAACACTGTTGTCTCCGGTATTTTAACATGATTCTCTGAAATTTGGCGGAGCCGTGGACGAGAGGTTAGGCCGCTCGCCTCCCACCTAGGTGGCCCGGTTTCGATCCCAAGCGCCCGCATGTGGGGTTTGTGGTGTGTGGATGGGTTTTCTCCGGGGCTTCCGGTTTCCACCACCACTCATTTCACCAATTGCTCCATTGCTTGCATTTCATATCATCCACTTCCTCACCTCATGCCGAACTGCGGTTCTTCATTCTGTTGTTACGTGCCGTTGGCTCCCCGATAGGCTTCTGACACTTAGAGCAGTGTCTTTCCTATATACCTACGGGGAGTGTAAGGCGTCTACGAAACTAAAAGAATTTTCATCAATAATGGCTAAAACAATTTTGTTCACCTTATAGAGTCGGTAGGAAAGAAGCACGTGTGGGAACTTTAAACCGCTTCTTAAGATTCATTTTTACTTTTTCTACTACATACCTATAGTTAGCAAGTGAACTACTGTATCTCTCCCAAAAATTTGATATTCTAATTTCACTGAAATACAGATTTTTAGACTAACTAAATCCTAACAATCATATGTTACAAATCCGTGTTTGTTTCTGCCTGTGAACAGCATAGCTCAAAAACGAAAAGTTACCTAAAAACAGGCTTGAGTGTTTAAAGTTATCATCTTTTGAGGATGGTTACGGTGATTTTTAAGAAAATTTCCACACTATAAGTACCCTATACTGAAATATTTTTCGAAAATTTTGATTTTTCAAAAATGACGCATCGATTTTGGTTAAAGTACTATATGTTAACGTAGTTTCATGTTAAATGATTTGTACAACTTGAATTTTCTGGGAATAGATTATGAAGTCCTCTTAGTTCTGAATACTTTTGCATAACTGATAAGTCATAAGACATAGCCAAAATCTTATCAGATATAAATATAAATCTCATTAAAGCATACACTTTACGTCAGAAATTAGTTGTGTAGGTTATTATTATTATTGGTTTCAATCTTAAATACTTCTACTGTTGTCAAATTTTAAGTCTGTATGTCTTTGTTTCCTTCTTTGTTTCCACCTGGTGATACAAAGAAGGGATTTTCAAAACCATTTCATAGCGACAAGCTCTTACAGGACTTGACTATCGCTTACGTCTACTGTACTTTCCAGGATTTTCAAGACAACCTCTGCGGTCAGATGCCTCTTTAGGAGCAGAGAGAGTAGCCAATATGTATGATCACCACGATGCCTAGTATGAGAGTGAGGAATAGGATGAATGGCGGTGAAAGCTAGGAAAAGAAAGGAGAACTCGAAGAAAACCCGCCCTGATGCCGTTTTGTCCACCACAAATATATCATGTGATCCCCCTGGGTTCGAACGGAGGTCGCTTGGCGAGAGTCGTCACCTAATATTACCATTTATATAACATTGTCTCTCGATTAACATTAATTAAATAGAAAATAAGCTTTTTGAAGTGTAATTTTAGAAGAATGGGTAGAGAAAGTAATGGGGATGTAGCATATAATGATTTAAACCCATTCATTCGGTTTTATTGCTCGTCTTTCTCTTAGACAGCCCGGGTTCGATCCCAAGGGACTACATGTGGGATTTGTGGTGGACAAAGAGGCGCAAGGGCGGCTTTTCTGCGGGCTCTTCGGTTTCCACCGGTGCTGCATTTTCATTCCATGCATCATCAGTGCCACTTGTACGAGTAGTAAAAGCGGGCGTTAAACAGGAGAGATGGGGAAGGAGGTAATGAAGTCGGAGAACAGGAGAGAGAGGAAAGAGTAGGGAGGGGAGCGAAAGAGAAAGAGGAAAAGTTAGAACGTGAGAGAGAAAGAGAAGAATGAACGTGTTTAACACAACGGCGCGAGCATAGCTGCGGTATTCACTAGTATTAAAACAAGTGAAGTGAAAGGGGATCTTATTCTGTAACCCTCCTTTGGATAACGTTTTATTTTACATACAAGCCGAGAGAGGGGTAGAAGCAAACTAAGCAGTGTAGCATATCTCGTGAAGGTTTGCAATGAATGTAGGGTTGCTGTCGACAGGTTGTTCACACGGGTTGAATTTTTCGCGCTACCCCACTCAAACCCAGCGAGAGAGAGAGAGAGAGAGAAAGGGAGAAGGAAGAGGTGAGGAGTCAGCAACACGTGACCAGCATTCATGGACTCGGCACCACTCGTGAATTTTTATCTCCTCCGAAGAGACACCACGTTATGGCGCGAACCACGCTGTCTTCTCCAAAATCTCGGATTTCACTGTTCTTGATTTTAAACCTCTATCTGCTTCTCCAAACCTTTTTACTCATTCTCTTTTACCTCTTTTCGTATTTTTTTCATTCCATTTCCCAGGTTACGCCATTGCGTCTCCCATGGGTAAAGAAAGAAAGTCACAAACACCTTCAAGTATCTTTATATTATTATTATTATTATTATTATTATTATTATTTATTTATTTATTTATTTATTTATTTATGTATTTATTTATTTATTTATTTATTTATTTATTTATTTATTTATTACGGAGTGCACATGCTCGCACCTTTTGTTGGACGTTCGGCTCCCTGGTCTTTTTTACTTTCTCTAGCCCGCTTTCTCTAGTGGAGAGAGAAGGCATTATAATGCACCCAAAAATTCGTTGTCGAGATTTAACCGGAAATATATGATTAAGGGTCCTCTGAGTCCGAAAACAGCATTTTAGAAAAAGGTCCGTGTGTGTCTGTGGACAATATAGCTCAAAAACAAAAATACCCTTAAATACCAAACTTGGTATTTAGGTTTGGTATTCTCCAAGGATGCGACACGAAGATTTTCAAGAAAACCCCCCAACTACAAATCTCCCTTTACATGAAAAAATTTTCGAAAATGTTGATTTTCTGATAAATGGCTCTAACAGTTTTGATTGAAATCCCGCATATTAAAGATATTTACAACCCAAATAAAATGTATATCTTGAATTTTCTGGGAATAGCCTCTGAAGATCTCTTTATTCTGAATGGATTTTGCCGAATTTTGCTTAACTGCTAAGCCGTAAGAGATAGACAAAAAATGTAGATCTCGCCATAGCACACAATTAATGTCCTTTGCGTTTTTGTCATAGAGTTAACCGTTTTCGAGATATTCCTTGTTATTGGTTTCAATTGTAAAGTAATCACACTTTTTCATACAGGAAGTGTCCATTTTGTTCTCCTCCTGACCAAGCAAAGAAGCTATTTGCAATGACAGTCGCATTCACAACATATTTTAAAACATTTGACTATCACTTTAGCATAGCGCATTCCTTTGGTTCCCTTCTACTTATAAGGAGCTACGTAATAAGAACATTCTGCTAACGTTTATGACGGTTAGCATGGTTTAGAAAGAAAAATAATCTTTTGGAAGAAGTTTGTTTATAGAGGAGGTAGAGAAAGTCAGATGTATGTAACACATCAGAAATTTTGTATTTCATTTGCTTAGCCCCCTTTAATTTAATGGTCATATCGGGGGCTTTGGCTTGTGAAACATTCGTATTACTGTAGGCTTTCAAACATCATTCTAATCATTTTTACATGACTAAACACACGCACATTCACTCTCATGTTCATATTTCCAGACTCTGTGGGGATAGGAAACAATTCTTATCAAAGAAAAACTTCCCGCCCCAGCCGGGAATCAAACCCAGGACTCTGGATGAGAAGTCAGCTCGCTAACCACTCGACCACGGAGGCGGTCTCTTTCGGTAGGTTTCGTGCAATTTCGGAAGCAGAGCAGAGAGGCACACCACTGGGACAAGAATTACGTTTCATTGCTGAGGTTTCATTCTGTCTGTATATACCAGAGTTCACGCACATACATGTGCGCTGTATTTTATTTAATAATTCAGCTAGTTCTCGGTAAAGCAGATAATCTATTCACATAATGACACAATGTTTCAAAAAAACAAAGTTTCTTTGGTAGACAACACTGCGAAAAGACCAATAGACGCAGACCACGAACCGGTTTTTGTACAGTGAAGGCAAAAGAAAGACAGGCGGAACCTGTACAAGTATTTGCTGAATGAAATGTTTCACGATTTTCTTATATTATACCTAGTATTCATTTATACATAAACATAGAAATGTTAATTATATGTTTATTTATAATTCATTCGACTCTGATATTAAGTCAGTACAGTATAACGTATACGTTAATGTGTATGTTTACGAACTTATGTTTATTAGATATAGTAATTAATTTGCTCTAGTCTGTTTCATAAGGGAATGTACAAAGCTATACAATGTGAGAGATATTTTAAGACCTTGGGAGAGATTTTGGTATTCTATGATATTTTGAAGGGATTTTTTACTTCTCTCCTCGTCATCATCAGTAGATAAGAGCCCCTATCTAAATTCTTCTACAAATGTACATTTGTGGGTGTCCATTTTCGATGCTCTCGGTAAAATATAGAGCTGCATACAGTTCAAAAGAAACTTAAAACAAAAAAGTAGCTCCGCGTCGCCTATAGTCATATGAGCGGACAGTGAGCATATCGAGCCCACCTTCTGTCTCACGCCTCAATTAGGTAGCGCAGTTAACTTGCAAGCCTTATTCCACTTGTTCTGTCTGAAATAATAATAATGATAATAATAATAATAATAATAATAATAATAATAATAATAATAATGTATGTATGTAATACTAATTACTGTTGTTATTATGATTATTATTACCCTTATTATTACTATTAATTTTTGCCCTTTGATTGTTAAGGGCATTCAGCTATCAGGATATCGTATTTTATTAAATTCACAAACTCATACACACACACACACTCGCTCACATATTTACTAGCTTACTCATATTTCCAGACTGTAGGGAGGATGGCTAATTATCCTGACAAAATCTATCCTGAAAAATTCTAGCATGAAATCACCCCAGACCTTTGGATTTAAAAAGTGCGGCAACGTGTGAGACTTATAATTGTGAAGTCCTGGATTCGATCCCTATCGGACCGGCTACTCTGGTCATGGTTTCTGTGTGGTTTCCCTGGGTCGATAAGCGAATAATGGGGTAATCCCCTTTTTACCGTAAAGTTACTGATTATCATGTGCTGTCCCGGTCATTAACTTTCTGTGATTCAGGTTTGAAGGATCAGGCGGTGACGTTAGGTGTGTTGCAACAGCAAGGCAGATTGTGTGCTATTGAAAGTTGCTGTGTGGAATTTGGTTGACCTGCTCAAGTCTCGGTGAGGCTAGCCGGCGTCAGGGTGTGCTCCATCTAGAATTGCAAGCGACCCCGTACTTGCTAGCCTACATCATCATGCTAGGGGCCACGTTAGAAGAGCAAAAAGAACTGAGACCTACTTCGGTGCTCTACCCCAGTTTTGCTCTACACAGCTGGAATATATCTGCACGCTTACTCATTTCCCTTTCATGTCATCTATTTATCACCTTTCAAGTGTGCTTCAAGACTCGCGGTATGTGGCATTGATGGAAGATGGCGCGCATGCAAGCGTACTGTAAATGCTGTTCTCATGGGACGGCAATGTTTGACGAGACCCGGGACCAGTAGCGTTGGCGGCTGCACAAAGGGTCCTGGCGACAAGATAAAGAACTTTCAGCTACTGACTTAAGGACTTCCTAACATTTCTGAGAAGACCTGTCTCCTTAGATCTATGACGTCCTGTGGTTTCCTCGCTTTAACCTGTCATCCTTGGGGGGGGGGGGGCTTAGCGCACAATAGATATGTTATAGGTCGTAGTGCCTTGTCGACTTTTTAATTGAACAGGCATTTATTTGAACCAAATCCATTCCCGTTGAACTATAGCCATTGTTAATGTTGATTGAATTCATATATATATATATATATATATATATATATATAAACTTTTTAACGCAAGTTACCATGTTTTGTACATTTCATCACTATACCTATAAAGCAAAGGATTGCATACGAATCAATATTAGGTCAAACAATGAAAATTGAAAAAATAATGAAGACCGGGACTTAAACACACACACACACACACACACACACACACACACACATACGTTGTCAGTCGCCATTGGGATATGTTATATCAAGAATGGATTTGAGATCGCCTTGTGGTTTTCATGGAGTCGTTGGGGAATTTAATGTCACGTCGACTCGTAGTCGTGGTACCTGGGTAATCCGTGATTAAAATTCCAATTGCGGTATTGAATTTTTACTTTCCCTACACGTACTATGTACATAGTGTGTAGAGAAAGTGTTGTATTTGACCCAAAATTTCGATACCGAGATTTCAGCGGAAATATACGTTTTAGGGTCGGGTCCCCTGTAACAAAAAAAAAAAAAAAAAAAAAAATAGAAAAAGCTCCGTGTGTGTGAGTCCATGTATTCGTGTGTGCACATGATAACTCAAAAACAAAAGTCGGTAAAATACCGAACTTAGTATTTAAGTTTAGTATCTTCCAGGGATGCGACACGAAGATTTTGAGAAAAATTCCCCCATTACAAGGAAAACATTTCGAACATTTTGATCATCTCAAAAATGGCTCTAACGATTTTGATTAAAATATCTTATATTAAAAATAATATGAAAAATGAAATTTATATATTGAATTTTCTGGGAATAGCCTCTGAAGACTTCTTTATTCTGGATGAATTTTATTGAATCTTGTATAACTGTTAAAGCTTAAGAGATAGACAAAAACTTACTACACAAAAATGTAGATCTCGATAAAGCACAAAATTTATGTCATATACATTTGTTGTGGAGTTGTTATTGGTTCCTTGTTATTGATTTCAGTTTTAAAATACTTATCAACGCTTGGCCATGCCACTAGCAACCACATTTTAAAGCATTTGGCCTAGTATGTTCCTTTAGTTCCCTTTTACTTATAAGGAATAAGTAATAAGACTGTTTCTGCTAATGCTTTAGTATGAAATGGATTTGTTATAGAGATGTAGAGAAAGTTATGTAAAGGAACACATCTGATTTTTCTAATTACCTCAAAAAAATTTCTACTACACACTGTTTGTGTGGAAAAAATAATAGATCGTCTTCCGTAAGAATGGTAAAAATTGTATGAGAATAAACCTTACTTGGATATTGAGATGTAAATAAACTACATCTACAGAAAAATATACTATAGTAAATACATCATTCAAACATGTAGTCTATGTCGTAGAATAACTACTTCCGAAATATTTTTGCAAAACATTAAGCATTTCAAAGTTTTTATTTCATGTGCTATAACTATGTAACATTTTATCCTAACAACTCCTTCCAGTTATGAGCTCATTGCTATAGTAAATCTATTTGAGATATCATGTCTTGAATGTTGTTTCCATAGCTTGCAAGTCTCTAGTGCTTTTGAAACCTTTCTGAGACAAACTTCTATCGTGAATAACGCGAACTGTAGAAAAAAAACACGTAAAATAATAGGTAATATACTGTTAATATTTCAAATCTGTATTTCCGTTATTTTAAATAATACGATTAAAACGCATATAAGCAAGTTAACTACGTCACATATTAACCTTGCAGTTGGCTAAGTGAAGCTATATGCCTACTGAATTACAACGTAATTTATTATATCCAGATATACAGGATGATTAAAAAATACTTTTACAACGTTTGGATATAGATTCGTGACATCAAAACAATAAAATAGGCTCATATAAGCATATGCCCTAAACGCTTCTTTTTGGAGCTATTAAAACATTATTAATGAAGGTCACCCTCAACAACTTTACGGGTCCAACCTAATAGCTTCATTTATTTATGCACCCATTCATAGAAGGCTTTGACAGATTTTATCCAGTAGAGTTGGCCTTGTGTTCCCATGGCTGCTTGCTATCATTTGCCAGATTGTAAAACATTCCCGCAGCACACCTTATATGTGCTGTCTATAGGGACATCACTCTCCAGACTTATTTGAGAAAAGCCTCTGCAAATAAAAAGAAATATGTGGTTTATGCATGATGCTCTAGCACATTTTATTCTCATTGTTTGAGATGCACTGGCTGGTATCTAGTAGTATGATAAATGGATAGGTAGAAAGGAACCGATGTCATGGCCTGCACATTCTGTCGATCTCAATCCTTTGGATTTTTATCTTTTGGGGCACCTTAAACCCTTAGTTTATGCAGCATCTTCATCCTAGATGAAGAAAACCTGAATCTACGTACGAAATCACTGTGAAACCATGTGACACCGGCTGAAAGTGTTTTTTATTCCATGCTTCCAAGTGCATGGGTGTCTAGAATACAAGAAAAGGAGGATATTTGCATCATTTTCTATAACTGGTGTTTGTGTGGAACACCTCTTAACAAGCTGAAAACGTAAAAAGTAGAATAAATTGTCACTTTAGTTTTGATTAATAGATTTTGAACCTCAATAAATCTAGAATGAAGGGTTTTGGGGCATAGGTTTATATGAAAAGTTTTTTGTGGTTTTTATGTTGGGACCGGTCACCAAACTTTGTAAAAGTATTTTTGAATCATCCTGTAAGTGCATTTTCGATGTTGAGTACACGTAGATAAGACATGCCTTTCCTGAATTTCTCATGAGCTGTTTCTAACTGATTCAATAATATGTCCATCCATTCTATAGCTTCCATTACCTGCTACTAATGTGCATGTCAAGCAATTAATGTATTTTTCAAGTTTTAGAAATGTCTTATCCAAGAAAGTAAACAAGGAGCTGTTAAATTAGAGGCAAGGAGATAGGGTTGCATATTTTTCACAGGGACAACAGTTGGCAACCTCGCGGTATTTTGTCATGAGCTTACTCATTGCGGGGAGGGATGAAGGATGTGGAGGAGAGGTGAAGGGGGCACAGGTGTCTGCAGGCATGGGCCTACTAAACGGGGGTAAATCCGGGAGCCGTCAGATCCAGAGAGAAGACACATTGCACCCCGATCTCGGCTCCTTTTAATCAAAACTCGTGTGCCGGTATCAGCTGAGACCCTCGCACGTCGTACTGCTACTAGAAAACCTATTCCTTGTATCTCTCTGCTCCCAACTTCGCTTACAATTCCGTTTGCTTTCGAATCTAAACGCACCTGAGACATACATAAGGGGAAAAAAAAAAAGAAAGAAAGAAGGGAGAAGGCTCGCTCATTTCTCTACCCAAGTGCCGACGTCTGCAGCTACACTTCCGAACAAAACGATACTTCCACGTGCGGTGGCATATTTCACTAAGTGCACACGGTGTCTTTCTATCCCTTAAGGGGACCAGGAAGATTGTTTTTGGTCAGAACGAATAAAACACTTTTTCTTGAAATAATTCATACAACCATCACATTACATTCTCATCCAACTCTTCAACAGCGCTTTTTACAAAGCCTATTCTTCTGTCTACCTTATGTAACAAAGCAAAATGTTTTTAGTTTCTCTAGCACTTGCGATGTACATACAATGTACATAGTGGATAGAGTAGATATTGTATTCAACCAAAAATTAGCTATCGAAATTTTACCGGAAATAAATGAGGTCCGCTAAGTCCGAAAAAAAAATTTACTTTCTCTACACATGCTATGTAATAGTGTATAGTGAGGGAATTCCATCCAAAAATTCGATGCAGAGATTTCACTGGAAGCACACGTTTTAGGATCTCCTGTATCCAAGAAAGCATTTTTATAAAAAGGTCCCTGTGTGTGTGTGTGTGTGTGTGTCCGTGGTCTGTGAACACGATAACTCAAAAACGAAAAGCCGGTAAAGTACCAAACTTCGTATTTATGTTTAGCATCCCCCACGAAGATTTTAAGAAAACTCTCCCACCACAAACTACCCTTTACATGGAAACATTTTTACTTCTCAAATAAAGTGCATATCTGAATTTTCTGGGAATAGCTTATGAAGACATCTTTATTCTGGATGAGTTTTGCAGAAATTTGCATGACGGTTAAACCGTAAGAGATAGACAAAAGCTTATTGCACAATAAATGTAGATCTCGTTAAAACACAAATTGTATGGCATATATGCCATATACATATTCTAGAGTTGGCCGGTGTCGTTATGTTCCTTATTATTGGTTTCAGTTGTAAACTAACTTATTTTTAGAAACGAAACAAACATAATAAACCAAACTCAACTGTTTCTCATAGCGACCAGATTTTAAAAGGTTTGCTTATGTGTTTAGGCTATTGAATTCCCTTATTTCCTTTCTACTTAGACTAATTCTCCTAATGTTTATCTCGTTTAGTGTGAAGTAGATAAAAGAATAATCTTTTGTAAGAATATGTATATGTTTGTATATGTAACAGCTAAAGAAAGTTATTTGAATGGGACACATCAGATTTATTTTTATTTTACGCTGTAGGTAAAGATTTTAGCAATAGTCGAATCTTATGAGTATTCTCGCTTGCTTTCCCAGGAGAGAAAAGTCTGTGTTGCATTCTCTAAAAACGATTGTTGGAAAAAAGTTATTCTTTTATACACTTCCATATTAGCAGAAATCGTCTATTATTTCCTTCCTTGTAAGCAGATGGGTAATAAGAGAATTCACTAGTAAAGTAATAGTGAAATATTTTAAAAAGCCATCGCTCTGTGAAACAATAGAAATTTGGTTCTATGTTGTGTAACCTGGAGTGAAATAGAAGAGACATGAAACGAAAGTTGACTTCCAGCTTGATTAAAATTTAAGTAGTTTAAAACTGAAACAAATAATAAGAAACATCTCGCAAATGTTGATCCTGAAAAAAAATATATATAAATAAAATATATGACATAAATTGTGCGTTTGTATGAGATCTATATGTTTTGTGTAGAAAGTTATTTTCTATCTCTTACGGCTTACGAGTTAAACAAAAATCATTCAGAATGAAGAGGTCTTCAGAGGTTTATCACAGAAAATTCCAGATAAACACTTGTTTTGTTATGAAAATATCTTAAACATATGGTATATTAATCAAAATCATTATATTTGCTATGTAGTGTGTTTTGGAGTGAGGGATTTTTCTGAAAATCTTTGTGTTAGATACTGCACTTAAATCCAAGTGTGGTATTTACTCAACTTTTTGTTTTTGAGCTATGTTGTCCACAGACCAACATTTACACACGGATCTTTTTCTAAAAGTGCAAATGTTTTCGTTCCTATTCAGGGTTTCATATATTTTTGGTAAAATCTTCGCATCGTTTTGGTGCAATAACAATACCTTCTCTATCTATTATATGGTTAGTACGTGTAGAGAAAATAAACAAGAGTAGCAGTTACCATATAATGTCATTTGATACTTTGTTTCCTTCCGAGCTCATTAAGTGTACTAATTTCAATGAAAGCACCTTATAACAGGTATTTTTAAAAGCAATTTTACAATTTTTTTATAAAAGTAGCTTAGTTTAATAAGGGGAATCAGTATATAAAAGCATAGAATGCGAAATGCTTTGGAGAATCTAAGAAGAAGAAGAACAACAAGCTACTGGACTTCGCCTTGTATTTTCAACTCTTTTTATAATAAATGGACTTGGTATATTTGTTCACAACATGTTATTTTTTAAGGCGAACATGTAAACCTAAACATGTTGAATTAAACTGTAGTTCAAATTCCCATAAACATCCGAACACACTGCACAAACTACTGAGACAAAACATAGTGTCATTAATTTTCGTGTATTTATATAGTTTCATTAATATGTGCCTGCATCTTTGGTGTGGTCATTAGTGAAAAAAATTATTTATGGACGCTCTTTAACTGTTATGGTTTTTCAATGTCTATATTAGGCAGAAAAATCGTTTAATTTTTCTCACTGACCTCTTTATCAGGCTTGAGATTCTTCTACTGCCGTAAATCTGCGACATAGAGTCCCCCACAACACTACTTTCCTTCTTAAGGAAACCTTGGTAAAGATTTTACGCCCGAAAAACTCCT
Source organism: Hymenopus coronatus (assembly GCA_030762935.1). Lineage (NCBI taxonomy): Eukaryota > Metazoa > Arthropoda > Insecta > Mantodea > Hymenopodidae > Hymenopus > Hymenopus coronatus. The sequence continues at coordinate 55,419,858 of CM060894.1, forward strand.
CCTCCACTGGGTTTGAACCCGAAACTTTGGAAACTAAAGAAACTACATAGATAAGGACCACGTAATAATCTGTATTTATTTTCCGCACATAGAAACAACGAGGATAGGCACAAAATTGCAGGAAGTTTGTGAGCTTGATTGCTAAACAGGTGAAACAGTAAACAGGAGGCAAAGTCGAACGAATGCTACCTTAACTCGCCCTGACAATTAAACTTCGATTTATATTTAGGAGCTTATATTATAACATAATTTTTACTTTCTCTAGCGCATATGTACAAAGTACATAGTAAATAGAGAAGGTATGTATTCTATCCAAAAATTCGATACGAAATTTCCCTGGTAAAGGGTCAGTGCGTGTGTGTGAGTGTGTGTGTGTGTGTGTGTGTGTGTGTGTGTGTGTGTGTGTGTGTGTGTCTCCAAACTAGTTATAACTTTAGTATCTTCCGAGGATGTGGCACGAAGATGTTAATGAAAATCCCCCTCTCCAATCTACCCTTTACGTGGAAAAACTTTCGAAAGTTATGATATCCTCAAATATGGCATATGGCACTATTTTGATTAAAGTGCCGTATATTGAAGATATTTATAGGACAAATAAAATGTATATCTTGAATTTCTTATGAGTAGCCTTTGAAGTCCTCTTCACTCTCAATTTCTTTTGCATAACTGGTAAACCCTAAGACATAGAAAAAACTTTATTACACAAAAATGTATATTTTGTCAAAACACATATTTATATCCTTTACTTTTTGTGTAGAGCTGTTAGTTTCCAAGATATTCCATGTTAATAGTTCCAATTTTAAAATGGTTATACTTTTCTCAAACAGGAAATATTCCGTGTTTCTTTTGCTTTACTCCGAGCTATGCAAAGAAGCGAATTTCAATGACAGTCGCAAACCCATAGATATTAAAACTTTTGACTACCACTTTAATCTAATGTATTTCCTTATTTTCCTTCTAATTAGAAGGAACTAAGTCATACGATCATTCTGCTAAAGTTATCTCGATTAGCATGGAGTAGAAATAAGAAAAATTGATGTGCTACACTCACATGACTTTCAGTAGCTTCTACAAACTTATTGCACAATATTATTCTTCTTTCTGCACCATAATAATCGAGATAATCATTAGCAGAATGTTTTTATTACTTATTTCCTTATAAGTGGGAGGGAACTAAGGGAATGCACTAGGTTAAATTGATAGTCAAATGTAAAATCTGTCGATGTATAATTGTCATTGCAAATCACTTCTTTGCTTGGCCAGCAGTAGAGCAAAAGAAAAACGGACACCTCCTATCTGAGAAAAGTGTAAGAACTTTACAATTGAAACCAATAACAAGGAATGTCTCGGAAACGGTTACCTACACAACAAACATGTAAATGACATAAATTGTGTTTTGACGAGATCTACATTTTTTGTGTGGTAAGTCTTTGTTTATCTCTTATGGTTTAGCAGTTAAGCAAAAAGCGACAAAATTCATCCAGAATAAAGAGGTCTTTAGAGGCTATTCCAGAACATTCAAAATATTCATTTTATTTAAGATGTAAATATGTTTAACCTACGATATTTTTATCAAAATCGTTAGAACCATTTTTGAGAAAATAAAAATTTCCGAATTTTTTTCTAAAAGGGTAGTTTGGGGGGGGGTTATTTCTTGAAAATCTTCGTATCGCATCCTTGTAAGATACCAAACCTAAATACCAAGTTTGGTATTTAACGGTCTTTTCGTTTTTGAGCTATGCTGTCCCATACACTGGACCTTTTCATAAAAATGCTTTTTTTTTGGACTCAGGTGACTCCAAAGCATATATCTCCGGTGAAATCCGGACATCGAATTTTGGGTGGAATGCAATAACTTCTCTATCCACTATTACATTTTACATACGGGTCTAGAGAAAGTAAAAATCTATTGTATGTTTGTTTGTAGAGCAGGTATTGTGAATAGAACACATCTGATCTTTTTAGCAATATATTATTCAGTAGTCACGCTCAAAAAACATGAACCAATCATAAAACGTGTTTTGTATAATGCTAATTAAGACGCTGAAACTTAAATTCTTGCAAAGCCTGAAGTTTTACCATGCTATAGTAACTAGTTTATTATTGGATATTAGAGTGATAATGCCGTAGATACTTAATAGGGTTTAGTGTTGATTTGGCAGCGGCTACGCTATATTCTTTGAGTGAGCATGCATCATCACATCACCCAATTAACCAACCAAAGCATGTAGGAGGTGCGCCAAGGGAACCCGCGGTGAGGTATTGAAAATGCAATCATGTTCCATCAGGCAGTCCGTTCAGCACTGGCATGTTGTGATATTTTTTTTCTGTTACGCCAGAACACAGTCGTTATGTTGGTGTGTAATGTGTCACCCTTCAGTGCAACAACGGCTCATAACACCCAGGAAATAATGATCTAATAGTGAAACTTGAAATGCTAACACTCTCTTAAAATATGGCTTATAGCTCGTAACCGACTTCTTAGAGGAAATACACATTTTGAGGCTTTGAAGTTATTCTTTGCCAGACTGTTACAAACGGATATATACGAAACGGTGATTTAAGTTAAATAAAATATGATTGTTGGTAATAAATGACATACAAAATCTAAATCCATAAAAATCATCATCATAATCTTCCCCCTTGCAGGTTTTGGACCTAGTGGTCCATTCTGGTGTCAGTCTGTCGAAAGATCTTTTCTTGCTGGTTGGCAGTTCAAAATTTGGCGTGGTATTCTTTTCCGAGTCATTCTTCCTTCATGAGATTTGCAGTCTTTCTATACTTTTTATTTTCGGTTTGTAATTCCTTCATTATCATAATTCTTTTAAAGGTCTGTCCTATTTTTGTTTTTTATTGATTTCGTTTAACGCCCGCTTTTACTACATACGCCTCGCAGGTGATGCTACTGATGATACATAGAATGAAGATGGAGCATCTGTGGAATACGATGACGGGGAAAACAGGAGAAGGTGAAGAAAATCCGCACCTGCGCCACTTTGTCCACCACAAATCCCACATGCGGTCACCCGGGATTGAACCGGACCGCTTTGGTGAGAGGGTCTTACCTTGAGTACGCCTTGTGGCCGAAATCGTTGCGCGTTGTGAGCGGCTTGCTTCGGAAGTCATGGCTGATTGTTGTCATTCATAGTTAAACCTGTAGAGAGTGGAAACGTGTGCCGTCGGTGATTTCTTTGACGTCGAAATGTGCTTGTTGCACCCGTGTGAGTTTATACAACATGCGCTGATTGCACGTGCTACTGTTTCTAGATGTTCTTTGCTACTTCATCGACAGGTATAAAAGGAGAGAACGAGCCTCGTGAGTTTCAACTAGGAATTCATAGCGGGCAGCAGTAGAGTCGGCTTCGACAGAAAATTCGTAGCATGCAGCGTGTGTCGAAAGGAAACACAGCAATTGTTTGTATTTTTTTTAATTTTTTATTTATTTACTTATTTGTTTATTTTTGTAGCTTAACGTCCTTTAATTCGGTTGGTCATATCCGACGATGAATGAAATTAGTGAAATGATGCTCTAATGATCACGGGGTCCATGAAGCTTAAAGTTACTCGACATTCGTCTTCTCAGGATAAGGGAAAACCCAGAAAAATACTTATACGGGTAGCTACCCCTAAGCGAGATTCGAACTACCGATCTGCTGATTATGAAGCAGACACACTACCACCACATTATCCAGAAGGGCCACGGCAGAATTGTTATGAAAACCAAGAATAAGAGTTATTTATATTATAATTGGCTTAAATAGGCTATTATTTGTGAGTGGGAGTTTAGTACAGGAGCGCATAAACGAGAGTGTTCTAATTTCCCAAGAGTAAATAATAGTCTAATAAGCCACGTATAATATTCAAGTTTTATCCTATCCTTGTATTAACTGAGATATTTTTATATTTACTAATATTAATATTATTACAGTCGTCATTGTAGGGAATTGAATTTTACTCGTGACGTAGGTAGTGCTTTGTTTGTTCGTTGCTGCGCAACCCCGCTGGAATAAACAATGGTTGCTTAAACTGCACCAAATGAATCAATAAAGGAATGAAAACTAAATTCAAGAAGAAGCTTTAGATTATGCTAAAAAAGGTGTATTTAGTTTGTTACCCCGCAAATCGAAGGACTTATATGACAAGGAATTTTCATTATTTAAAGAATGGGGAGCTGCCAAAGGAGTTAAAATAATTTATAATGAAATAAAGTACTTATTTTCAAGATGAAATAATGACTTGTTTTTGTTGTTTCTTAGGGTATACTAAATGTATATAAGAAGCCTATAGAATAGAATAAAGATATTTATTTTATGAGCAGATTTTCATTTTGTAATTACTAAAAGAAAGAAAAATGGTTTGTTGTAGTAATAAAGAGGTGTTTTTGTTACAATACTACTGTTGGTTTAAAATGTTATTAACAATGTCGTTTGAGAACTTAATCATTACTGGTTGAAATTGTTTCCTCTTCGTATAAGATTTTATATCCAAGATTATTAGATTCGTTAGGTTGTTTTAATGTTTTTAGCTCAAACATATTTTCTATTCCTCATTTATATAGCCTCATCATTACTGAACCAGACGGTGTACAGAACACACAAGTTCATGAGGGAGAACTCCCCGCCGTTTCTGAACGTATGCGTACAATTAAGCTGAATTCTTTTGTCAGATAAGCAAATGTATAGTGAACTGGAATTCCTCCGCAGAGCTTCAACATTTGCACCGTTTCCAATTGCGTGTGTTTCAATGCTTTGCCAGGCCATTGTTGTATTACTTCCCGTCCAGCGGACCTTGATTCAATCCCAGTCGTGAGAAAGCCCGATTGAACTTGTTATTCACTTGCAAAAGAGGAATACAATCTATACTCTAAGAAACTCCAAATTAAGTTTGCCGTCTCTTAAATGAGACAAAAATCGTTTAAAATGTGTTTTAAACGGACAAACAGTCAGAGGTTTAATATCCTATACAAAAAATTAAAAGAAGTTTATAGAAACTTAAATTGTTCATGTTATGTAAATATGAAAAACCACCAATAATATTACGATATCTGGCCAGCAGGGAAGCTCTGATATAAATACAAGGACCATTCAGAAAGTGATAGGCGATTTGGCATAACTAAATAATAACGAAATATATCAACACAAAACCTCATTTACAAAGTTACAGTAACTTACTCTATTTCTTAACCATTCTGTCAAGACATTTAATATCACACAGTGCCAGCTTTTCAAAGCTAATGTTATACTTTTCTACCGACAGAGAATTTATTCGTGTTTTGTTTTTTGTTTTTTTTAGTGCATAAAATGTTCGGCCAATCGCATTTTATAGGCAAATAACGCAAGTATATGGTGCTGATATAATGAACGAATCTTCAGTGAAGAAATTTACGATTAATCAAGGAAGAACTAATCGTCCCTTTCTCGCTTCGGGTCTAAAGACATTTAAAGCTCGTACAATACACTTGTTTCCTCGCTTACAAAATTATAATGTTGTTCAGAAATTTCTAATGTAACATTAGAGGCAAGAAAATTAGCCTAACACAAACACCAATCTTAATAAATACCCGAAGGGTCCAGAAATTGCTCTAAAAACGATTATCGATTTTTGTACCTCTATTTAGTACATGGTGCGTTCTACTAAAACTTTTAATACCTAGATTTTACAGAAAATACACAAAAAATGCATATTTAAAAAAGGTTCATGTGTGTATCCGTGTGTGTCTGTAAATAACATAAATCAAAAACGAAAAGTCGGCTAAATACTAGTCTTCATAATTAAGTTCAACATCTTCCAAGGATAAGAGACTTGGATTTTCAAGTAGTTCTTGTACCCCAAACTACATTTATATAACAGAATTTTCGAAAATGTTCATGTTCTCAAAAAAATATGTAAACTCTTTGATTAAAATACTGTATATTGAATATGCTTACATAACGAATATTTTTTTTTCTTTTGTAACAACCTGAGGACCTCTTCATTCAGGATAACTTCTACATAACTGGTAAACTGTAAATTTACTGCACAAAGCATGTAGATCTTGTTAAAACACACATTAATACAATGCACCTCATTTTTGTGATGCTAACCATTTCCGAAATATTCCTTATAACTTTTTTAAATTTTAAAATACTTCTGTTTGTTTTGTTTTACTCCTGACCAAGCAACCGCATAGCAACCAAAGATTTGACTATAGCTTTAGCCTAGTGTAGGTATTCACTTATTTCCCTCCTACTTATAAGGAGCTAAGTAATAAAACCAGCTCTACTAATGGTTATCTCGATTAACATTTAGTAGATAGAAGAATAAGTTTTATAAGAAGTCTGTTACAGAATAGTTAGAGGAGGTTATTTGAATGGAACACATCAGAAATTTGACCGACCGTAGTAAGCATTTCTCTGCCAGTGTCCCTTAAGGTGATTCATTTGTGAAATTTGACCAAAAATTGTGAAGAATTAATTTTTTTCACAATAGATTGACATGAATTGCAAACCTTAAGAAAATATAGTGTTTTTTCCACTTAGTGCACTCTAACTACCAACAAAGCTATAAATGGATAGGCGCATAGTCGTTGCCAATTTTAAACCTTATTGTCTCGCAAACTTTTTTCCAACACTTTTCCATATTCAAAATGTTCACTCATTTATTTTAAAACGTATATAATGCTTTCAAACTCACATAAAAGAAAATGTTCATTTGCTTTATCGAAACCGTACTCTAATTTTGATAAATGTATTATTACATTTTAAAAAAAAATCAAGAGTTTTGGAAAAGAGCACGAAAATAAATATTTTTCTACACTAATTAGTGCTAATATAAACAGATATAATATAACAGATTTATTTGTAATCTTTTACTGTAAAACTAGAATTTAATATGCGAATAGTTTTAAAAGTGCATCACGTGAGTATTTTCTAAGAATATGATACGAAGATTTTCAAGAAAATCTCCCCACCGCAACTACCCCTTTTATGGAACATTTTTCGAATATTTTTATTTTTTCAAAAATAGCTCTAAGGATTATGATTAAATACTTTATGTTTAAAATATTTTTATGACAAACAAAATGTATATCATGGATTTTATTGAAATAGCCTCTGAATACCTCTTCATTCTGGATGAAGTTTCTATAACTGGTAAACCGTAAGAGACATTTAAAACTTACCACACAAAAAAATGTAGATCTTATTAAAAATGTATGTCATGCAGATTTTTTTTTCTACCTAGGTAGAGTTAACTACTTTCGAGATATTCCGGATAATTGGTACCAATTTTAAGCCACATAAACTTTTCTCAAACGGGTTTTCTTCTTGTTTCTCGTTTGTTTACTCTTAGTAAGCAAAGGAATTGGAATTTCAGTTGTTTCACATAGCGACCAACTTTTAAAGGACAGCCTAAGCCTGTGCATTTTCTTATTTCCCTTCTATGTACATGTAAACTAGTAATAAGGCTAATTCAGCTGTTTTCTTGATTAGCATGATATAGATAAAAGAATAATCTTTTGTATAAAAGGTTTGTTGCCGAACAGTTGGAGGACATCATGTAAATGGAACACATTAGATTTTTACTTTCTCTAAACATACTATTTACATAGTGTATAGAGGTCTTGTAATGCACCCAAAAATTCGATACCGAGATTTCACCGGAAATACATGTTTTGGGTCCTCCTAAATCCAAAAACAAAAAGAAAAAAAGAAAAAAAAAAAGCATTTTTACATAAAAGTCTGTGTGTGTGTCTCTGGACAGTATAGCTCAAAAACGAAAAGACCGTTAAATACTGGTATTTAAGTTTGGTATCTTCCAAGGATGCGACACGAACATTTTCAAGAAAATCTCCCCAACCCCAACTACCCTTTACATGGAACCTTTTTCAAATATTTTAATTTTATCAAAAAACGGCTCTAACGATGTTGATTAAAATTTCAAATATTAAAGACATTTACCTGACAAATAAAAAGTATATGTTGAATTTTCTGGGAATAGCCTCTGAAGACTACTTTATTCTTGATGAATTTTACGTAATTTTGCATAACTACTAAACCGTAAGAGGTGGACAAAACCTTAACACACAAAAAATGTAGAGCACATTAAAACGCACAATTTATGCCATATACATTTTTTCGTGGAGATGATCGTTTTTGACAAATTCCTTGTTTTTGGTTTGAGCTATGACAAGCTTTTCTCATACAGGAATTTGTCAACTCCTGTCCATACAAACAAAGAAACTTCAGTCACATTGCAACCAGCTTTTGATTATCAGTTTAGCCTATAATACTCCCTTATTTCCCTTCTACTTACAAGGTAGCAAGTAATAAGACTATATCTGCTATTTTTTTCTCGATTAAAATGAAGTAAATGGAATCATAAGCTTTTTAACAAAAATTTGTTGCAGAGATATAGAGGAAGTCATGTGAATGGTACACATCAGATTTTTCCCCTTCTACTTACAAGGAACCATATAATAAGGACAATTTCTGCTAATGTTTATCTTTATTATTATTATTATTATTATTGTCATCATCATCTTTATGATTAAAATATGCCATATTCCTAACCAAGGTTTACATTTAAGCTAGCACATTTATTTTAATCATAAAGATCATAATGATGATAGTAATAATAATTAAAATGTACAACAGTACTATAGACTTATGTTCCATCTACTTCTCGTTTTGCTCACCACATCCATTTCTTTTTTACTTTAGCCAAATACTCGCCAACTTTTTTACTATCCTTACTAAAATCTTTGATTATGGCTATCTTTCTGTTCATTTACAGCCATTTAACATTTATACACTGTTTCCCACAAAGCATTTAAGATAATGATGGTAATAATAATAATAATCATGACAAAAAAAGAGTACAACAGTTATGCTCAACATTTCTTAAAACAACCTATAAATTTATGTTTCATCTACTTCTCTTTTTGCTGACCCCATCCATTTCTTTTTTACTTTAGCCAAATACTCGCCTACCTTTTTGCTATCCTCACTAAAAAGTTTTCTGTCCATTTTCAGCCATTTAACATTTATGCACTGCTTCCTCAAAAGCATTTAAAACGCCTTATTGAAATATATCCCGGTAATTAAACTCAATGACAGTGATATTTTTGCCATGTAACATGGTTATTTAAATAATAAGATAACAGCTTGGGCTGATGTATAACCATATTCCTTGTATTGGTGCTTACTATAAATAAATAAAATATCTTGAATGCTGTGGAATTTCCAAATTTCATTCCTTAAGCATCAGGTGTCTTTCTGGAAGCTCTGGCGTTTGCTCATCGTGTGGCAGTTGACATTTTGCGTGACACTTGCGCCACTTCTGCCTGCAGAAATCATCAGCAGCAATACAACAATTCCAGTTGCTCCGTTTATTAAAAAAGTTAATCTCGCTGTACTGAATGCGATAATGTGCCTTTGTTGTGGAATCTCCACCTCTATGTGGTGCAGTCAAACGAGAAATGATCGGGTGCCAAATATTGTCATCGAGTAGTAGTAGAGTGCAGGAGAGGAGGGGGGAGGCCTATTGTGGAGTTGACAAGTGGCCGTGACGGACAGGCTCTGGGGGCCTTACTGCATGTAACATGCTTCTGCCAATACTGATGTGCACGGCCGGAGGGGGCCTTTAAACATGCACGCTCGCTGCTCTAGTTTACCCGATATTATTTTTATCGTTTGCTATTATATTAGTGATGGTTGCGGTAGTCATCAGTTACAAGGGATGTGTGACGGGTTCTTGCCCCGGGCGCAACTTGTGTGTGGTCACTCCCGGAGGAATCAACGGCCATAACAAGGTAATATAACACATTTCACATCCATAACATATATCTGTACACCATTGCTTCCAGGCTTTACGTTTCTTAATATCCTCCATGGCGTGATATTGCAAATGTATGGTTATATGCACTTAATATGGTATAACGCCCTATTTAAACACATTCTAATATATAAAGGGGCTATTTACTGTTCATTATTATAATTGAACGCCTATGTTAACTTTGTTTAGCACGTATGTACGAGATAGAGAAGAATTTTTTGTTCAATAGTGTTTAACGCCCGCTTTTACTATCATGGCACCGAAGGCGATGACACAGGTGATATATGAAATGAAGTGGAGCACCGGTGGAATGCGATGGCGGAGAAAACCGGAGAACCCGAAGGAAACCCGCCTCTACGCTACTTTGTCCACTACAACTCTCACATCGGTCGCTCGGTATCGAACCCGGGTCGTCTTAGAGAGACGCCGAGATAGAGAAGATATTGTATTTCACCCACAAGTTCTATACTGACATCTCACCTGAAATACATATTTTAAAGTGTCTTTTAGAAAAAAAATTCCATGTATGTGTCTGTTAACAGCATAAATCAAAAACGAAAAGTCAATTAAATATCAATAATTAATTTCAATATCCTCCAAGCATGCAATACGAAGATTTTCAAGAAAATCTCTCCATCCCAAACTACGCTTTACATGGAAACAGTTTTGTAAATTTTGATGTTCTCAAAACTGGCCCTAACGACTTAAATTAAAAAACGTACGTGAAAGATATGTACATTACAAATAACATGAAGATATATCTTGAATTATCTGGGAATAGTCTCTTAAGACCTCCTTACTCCAGATGACTTTTGCAAAACTGGTAAACTAAGACATAGAGGATAACCAAAGTTCAAACCCGGCGGAGGACGTTGGATTTTTGGGCGTAAAATTCCTTAGCGTGCTTTCTTCGGAAGGGAACTAAAGCAGTTGGTCCCGTGTCGTAGAATTGAAGGACATAAAAGAACCTCAAAGCCTGATAAAATAGGCCTTTGAGCAAATTAAGCGGTCTTTCACGTCCAGTATAGAATGGGACGTTGAGAACCACAGCTGTTAAAAAGCGTCCATAACTAAAACGCCATTTCCATTTAACTATTTCTGAGATATTTCTTGTTTTTGGTTTCAGTTTTAAAATACTGAGACTTTTCGCAAACGGGAAGTATTCATTTTTTTCATAACTCTTTTGTTTTATTCCTGGCTATGGAAAGATAACCAAATTTATATGAAAAGAATTTCAAGAGAATTGAATTTAAAATATTTGATTATCGCTTTCGTCTCGTGCATTCCCTTATTTCCCTTCTACTTATAAAGAACTGAGTAATAAGACCATTTCGGGCAATGTTTATCTTGATTAGAATGAAATAAATAAAAGAATCATTGTTTTATTGCAGAACAGATAGAGAATGAAACATATCAGAATTTTTTCCTCGCTGTGTGAGGCGAGTACACCTAAATAGGTGTACACGCCTCACACATCCTGAAGCAGAATATGTGAATTTCATTGCACCTAAAAATCTAAATAGCTTTTTGACCTTCTTCAGTAGAGAATCTTATTTTCCCTTTGAAATTCGTCAATGACTTGAATGAAACAAACGATTTCTGCATCGCGAAGATCAAGAAATCGCTCGTCACACTCTTGTCCCTTGCATGTTATATTAAGACGTGTTTCTCTTTATACCAGAATCTATTTACCCGTTAAAAAGTGCAACTCTGCCACTCAATGGTGTTTGAATATCATTGATGATATTTCCAGTGAAAAAATACCTGGACCAATGACAGTTGCATACCCGTCAAAGCTGCAGACGAACGCAATCTTGGTTTGGAAGAGATGAATTATGAATCTCTAGCAATTTCGCAAATTAGCTATTGGGTACAAGGCAAAAACAATAACATTTGGACACATGGATCAAGCAAATAGTACAACCGGCTTCAGGCACTAATTTCTTATGGCCATGTTTATTATGTTGAAAAATGTTTTTAAGAGATTCTTGACCAGCTATGCGAATTTAGAACATACGATTTCCGAAGTACACCATGTGGAGGTGAGCTCTTATCGCTTCCCATAAATTTATATTTTTGTTATTATTACTATTGTTATTTTCGTTCTGTTAGAACTCGCCAATGGGAACCGAGCCAGGTGACTCAAGCTTTTCATCTCGGACTGGCATTCGGAAGGTCCGGGCTCGATTTCCGCTGAACAGGTACTCTGACCCTGGGTTTTTCCATCGTTTTCCTGCGGCCACTTAGGCGAATGCTGGGGTGCTGTATGTCTACCATGGCTCCTTTCCCTTTCATTCCTTGATTTCATTTCCCTTCTTCATTTTTCAGGTCGGCGCAGGCGTAGCTTGAGACTTTGCAGGCAGATGGCTCGGTTGCTTCCTCCAAGTAAACTCTGTTCCCCCCGGTTGCGCTGGTTGAGGCTAGGTGTCGTTATAGAGAACCTCCTTCCGGCCTCCCGGCGCCTGTATAGCTTCCATGGCGTGCTGCCATCTGGTGAATGTTAGGAACTTCCGTGTGTCTCTGTGCTTAGCTCCGACTTTTCCTGTGGTTTCCCCTCCTCTCAACCCTTACCTTGGGGGGGGGTGGTAGGTCGTAATAGATCAGTACTCGTTTGCAGTTTATTCTTCTGTCTACTTCATGTTAATGGAGACACATATATATTAGCAAAAATGCTTTCTTGTAAGTAGAGGGGAAATAATTTTTAAAAGATACTTGCCGTGTGGATGAAATCCATTTCTTTGGACTGGCAGGAGTTGGAAAATTCCCGTATGTGAAAAATTTTAAGTATTTAAAAACTGAAACCAACATCAAGGAATATCTCACAAATGGTGAACTCCATGAAGAATATATATATATATATATATATATATATATATATATATATATATATATATATATAAAACATAAATCGTGTGTTTTAGCGAGATCCACATATTTTGTGTGGTTTACTCATTATACAAAATCCGTCCAGAATAAAGAAGTCCTCAGAGTCTATTCCCAGAATATTCATGATACACATTATATTTGTCGTATAAATATTTTTAATATGACGTATTTTAATCAAAATCCTTATAACCATTTTTGAGAAAATCAAAGTTTTCGAACATTTTTCCATCTAAAGGGTGGTGGTTTGGGGCGGGACATGTTCCTCAAAATCTTCGTGTTCGCATCCTTGGAAGATACTAAATCTATATACCAGTTTGGTATTTTACCGGCTTTTCATTTTTAAGTTATTGTGTTCACGGACACACACACACCCGCGCGGACCTTTCTCTAAAAGTGTCTTTTTTATATAGGGGAGCCCAAGAAATCTATTTGCGGCAAAATCTCAGCATCGAATTTTTGGAATGCAATATTTCCTTATATACTATGTACAAAGTACGTGTAGAGAAAGTAAAAAGGAGTTCTTCAGAATGTAACATTTACGTTTTCTTCGCCTCTACCCACATCTCTATTTGAATATAAAGATGTTATAAGTAAGCACGATATTTTCCCATTCCTATATCACATCGAAGAAGCCAGCATTTCCATTCTACTGTAGGTTTCTGTTAATTAGCAAAGTCACGTACCGCAAAGTCGGAACACTCTCTCGCAGCTCGCAGGTTTTCTGCTCTCTGATTTTTATCCCAAATGAAATGACTTTTTTCCATGCATTTTAAAATATTGTCGACTGATAACTGAAAACATCTGTTCCGCTGTGTTTTCGTTTCGCCCGGAGGCAGAAAACATTAAAAATAAGCAACGCAGCTTTTTTTCCCTCCTGTTGACTCCCATGCAGAATGCAAATGACGCTGACAAAATATTCCATCAGCATTTTATTCAGTTGTAATGAGCTGTGGCTAGCATTCATGTGTAGGCTTTTTTTGCCATATGTTTACCTACATTATCTCGTGCCCAACTTAAATTATGCTATTTTTAATGCCGCTTTCATTGTGTGGCATGTGTTAACGGTTACACAAACCCTGCTGAAATGGAATTATTTAAAAGCTTATTTTTAAAATAACTCATCTATATCCCGTTCGTTAATTTTTTCCGTCATTGTTATGCATATCATAATTTTAATATTCAGTAATGTTTGTTCACCGTAAAGCATTTTGCTCCGCTATATTTATTTGGATTCTATTTAGAAAGCATAAAAATACTTGCCGCATCGTTTTCTGCAGTGCCGTTTGGAGTAAAGAGGAGTTTGCAGTTTCCCACTGCGTTGTTGCTGTTAATTAAATGCATAGAAGTGTTTCGTGTTTTAAATAAGACTCTGTGTAATAATAACTCCATGACACGACAGCTCACAAGGAACCTTGGCCTACCTCCCGGCCGCTGCGTCCCCCATCTCAGCCCAGGACAGACGTCATGGATGGGGTACAGAATATGAGGGTGAGACGTGGCCAACGCCAAAATCTTGACCTCCATCTAGTAGCTTCTCAATTAGCCCCCAGGGACCTCACGAAGTTGAGTGCACCCCGAACCAAATCTCCCAGTGGGGGAAAAATCCCCATGAATAGAAGAATATAGACAGAATGTACAAAAGCTTGAATACCAAGTTTGGTACTTAACTGAAACTTCGTTTTAGATTTATGTTTTTCAAAGGCTTAGAGACATACATACAGCCATACGAACATTCTTCTAAAATTGTTTATTTGGATTCGTACTTCCGATGAACTCTCGATATCTAAGTTTTTCTTACCACTAGTTGTGTACATTGTACTGGTAGAGAAAGTAAAAATCTGATGTGTTCCGTGACTTTCTCTACAGCGCTGCAACAAATTATTGTTAAAAAGCATATTCTTCTATGTATTTTATGATAATAGAGATAAACATTAGCAGAAATTGTCTTAATTACCTCCTTCTTTGTAAGTAGAAGGTAAATAAAGGAAAACGATGGCCAAAACCTTTAAAAAGCTGGGTAGAAATCCGTTTCTATGTAAGGCAAGGAGTGAAGAAAGTATTTTGAATCTGAAACAAATAAAAGGGCATATCTCCTAAAATACCATTCCATGAAGAAAATGTTGATTACAAAAATGGTGTATTTTAACGTGATCTACATTTTTTGTATAAAAGTATTTTTCTACCTCTTACGGTTTACCACTTATGCAAAATACAGCAAAATTCATACAGAATAAAGAGGTTCTCAGATGATATTTCCAGAAAATTCAAGATGTACATTGTATTTGCCATATAAATATATTTAATATACGGTACTTTAATCAAAATTTTTAGAGCCATTTTTAGAAAATTAAAAATTGTTAATTTTTTACATGTAAAGGGTTGTTTGGGGAGGAGGTATTTGTCTCAAAATCTTTGAGTCGCATCCCTGGAAGATACTAAACTTAAATGCCAAGTTTGGTATTTTACCGACTATCGTGTTCACACACGGACACACTGACCAATGGGCACACACACAGACTTTTTTCTGAAAATACTTTTTTGGGATACAGGGGACCCTAAACCGTCTATTTCTGGTATCGAATTGTTTGGTGGAATGCAATCCTTCTCTATACACTATGTACATAGTACGTGTAGAGAAAGTAATAAAAATTACACAGGTTGAATCACTTCGGTATGCGATTCGTATTAAAGAAACTGGGTCTCAGTAAGGAGATCATTCTGTACCTAAATAATCCCAAGACATGACCTCGAGTCGGATGAACCTTGGATTTGTATTTATTTGTCAGCTGCAATAGCTTCTCCCATGACAGTGTATTCATATTAATACAATTCATCGTCTCAACTGACCGAAAGCAAGCTTAAGTAAACCTCGAATAGAAATATTCTCGATAAAACCTCGATATGACTAAAGGATACAAGTCGGGTTCCTAGAATTCAGTATTTAAAAAGCTGATGTGTTCTACTCGCATGACGGTCTCTACCTGTTCTGGAAGCTATTCTTGCATAAGATTCTTTTATCTTCATCATAGTAATTCAGATAAATATTAGTAGATATTCTTGCTTCATTCTAAGCAGAAGAAAAATAAGTGAGTACACTAGGTTAAAGCGATAATAGAATCTTTTCAACGCCCTTCGCTACGTAAATAAAAAGTAAAAGTTTAAGTCGTTTAAAATTGAAACCAAATACAAGGAATATTTCGGAATCAGTTAACCCTATGAATAATATATATAACATAAATTGCATTTAAATCGAGTATTTTTGAAATTGTCATGTCGCATTCTTGAAATATGCCAGAGTTGAAATACCGAGTTCCCCTTTTTTTATTTATTTTTTGAGGTATGCTTTCACAGACACTGAAACACATATACAGACTGGCATTTACAAAACCTAGAAATCTAATATCTGATATAGCTCAAATTATGCCATAATTTCCGAATGTATATTTTTTACCTCCTTTATGGGAAATTACATGAGAAATTATTCCAAATCCTGAGAGAATTAAAATTTAGACTTCAAGATGTCCAAAAAATCAAAATAGGTGTTAGCCTTTTTTAGAAATATTTATTAGTTTATTCATGGGGACTCAAAACGTGTATTTCCGGTGAAACTTAACATCGAATATTAGGTAATATTATTTTCTACTTACTATAGACACAAAACTCTGGAGAAAGCAATAACGAGAGGAAGCGACAGCCTAGTGTATTCTCTTATTTCCCTTCTACTTACAAGGAAGCAAATAAGACAATTTCTGTTAACGTTTATTTCGATTGACAAGAATATAAAAGAATAATATTTTATAACATTTCGTTTGTAAAACAAGTAGAGAAAGTCATGTGAATGGTACACATCAGATTGTTTTCTCCATATCATAATTGTGTATTGAGTTACATGAGGGCAATTTCCTGCTTACGGAATAACATTATTCGGAATAACGCTGGAGTGTTAAATTCATACCATTCACGTTGTGTCCTTTAGCCAAGATATTCTCCTCCTTCCTTGGCCTTTCTACCTTCAATTTTTACTTTCTCTTGCAAGTATATACAGATAAATAGTAGGTAGAAAGGATATTGAATTCCACCGAAAAACGAAAATTCCGTTAAATACCAAACTGATATTTAAGTTAAAACATCTTCCAAGGATGTGACACGAACATTTTAAGGAAAACCTCTACCCCAACTACCGTTTACATTTAATATTTTTAGAACATGTTGATTTTCTCAAAAATTGGCCTCACAATTTTCATTAAGATACCGTATGTTTAGATATTTTTATGGCGAATGGAATGTGTATCTTTAATTTTCTGAGAATAGCCTCAGAAGACTTCTTTATTCTGAATGACTTTATTATAACTGATAAACCGTGAGAGATAGACAAAAACTTAGGATAAGATTGTACAGCTCGTTAAAACACACAGTTTATATCCTATACATATTTTTGTAGAGTTAACAATTTCTGAATAATTCCCTA
Organism: Hymenopus coronatus; assembly: GCA_030762935.1. Lineage (NCBI taxonomy): Eukaryota > Metazoa > Arthropoda > Insecta > Mantodea > Hymenopodidae > Hymenopus > Hymenopus coronatus. The sequence continues at coordinate 55,437,025 of CM060894.1, forward strand.
TTATTTATTCAGTTTTAAAATACTTAACATTTTCTCAAACGGAAGGACGTCATTTGCTTCATTTCTCTTTTATTTTACGCTTAGTCGATGATATTCGTTTCATATCTCTTTTGTTTTATTCCTGTCCATGCAGAGAGCACGAATTTAAGCTTTAATCGCAAACTAACACCTTTTAAAAGATGTTATTATCGCTTTAGCACAGTGGTTTCGCTTATTTTCCTTCCTTATAAGGAAAAAATACAAAATACCAATATATTTAATCATTTATGATTACCTAAGGTTCCTGTATTAGATGGAGAGGTTTTATTTGAAATCATTGTGCCAAATTCATGTTGTTGGTGTTGACTTAAATACCAACTTTAGTATTCATCCAAGCTTTTGTTTTTTACTTTTACAGTTCAGATATGATGAAGTTTTCTAAACATATTTTTTTTTTTGTGTGTGGTTTTTTCTGTATTCTTGGGAGCACCAAAACGTGCGTGAAATATAGGTATCGAAAATTGGTTTGAATGCAATACTTCAAATTTAAAAACAACGGTATTAAAAACTCTCCATGTATTAAGTTATGTTCTATTTGTTCTCTTTCTTCATTCATCAGGTCAGAAAGTGTATTAGTTTAAAAGGAGTTGAAATGGAATTTTCATAATTTATTTCCATTTCATGTTTTAATTCTATATGGAAATTTCAAATCTCCTGTTCATTTTAGTATAATTTTCATAGAGATACGCTAATTGCAAATAGTTTAACAATATTATTGAAAATAATCCTGTGTATTAGATGTTTTAGAACATTCAGCTATACTTACTTGGTAAACCATGAATAGTTTTGTAAATATTAGTGTTAGGGAAGAGATAATTTTTTATTTTGCTTTTATTGTTGGAAAGTTTTACTTAGCTATTCGCAGCATTGGCATCTCGCTTATATTTCCTTCATGTGAGAGTTTTGAAATACTGCGAAGTTCTGTTTTGAAAGTTAGGTTACTTTTTTTTAAAAAATATTATGTTTGAAAGTCATTTCTGAAGAAGTAAATTGTGTATACAAATGCCCCATTATCTCAGAAACTAATTGACACTAAGGACTGAAATTTTTATCATACATTTGAACCTAAATAGACTTTATTTTAACAAAAAGTTTTATGTATATGGATTAGTTTCTTTTTTAATTTACAAATCATCGCTTTTCAATAACATTTTAAGAGCTTTATTAAATAAAGCATACCTTTCCTTCTATCAGCAGAAGTATTCTGTTTTATTAGTCAACAGTAAAGGTATTGCTGAATATATCTTGACATATTTAGCTCATTATCTTAAACGGTTGCTGAGATAATGGCTGAAACTTTAACATTGACATTTCGACTCCCCTTAACAAATTTAGAAGTCTGTTTTTTATACTATAGTATTACTTGGTCGATAGTAATAAGCTAACAAGTTTGACTCGTGTGGTATTTTTTATTTTCTCTATCCCCATATGTACAATGTACATAGAGAATGTATTGTAATGCACCCAAAAATTCGATACGGAGATTTCACCAGAAATATATGTTTTGGGGCCCCCTGATTCCGAAAAAAGCATTTTAAAAAAAGGGTCGTGTGTGTGCCTGTGGGCAGCATAGTCCCAAAACGAAAAGACTGTTAAATACTAAACTTGGTATTTAGATTTAGTATCTTCCAAGGATGCAACACGAAGTTTTTCAAACAAATCTCCCCACTGCAAACTACCCTTTACATGGAAAAAATTTTAACAATTTTGATTTTCTGAAAAATGGCTCTAACGATTTTGATTAAAATCCCGTATACTATAACGATTTATGTCCGAAATAAAATGTATATCTTGAATTTTTGAGGAATAGCCTCTGAAGACCTCTTTACTTTTGATGAATTTTGCCGAATTTTGCTTAACTGCCAAACCGTAAGACATAGAAAAAGCTCACAACACAAGAAATGTACATAACGACAAAACACACAATTTATATCCTTTAAGTTTTTTTTGGGGAGGTAACCGTTTCCAAGATATTCCTTGTTATTGGTTTCAATTGTGAAGTACTTAAACTTTTCTGACAGGAAGTGTCCGTTTTTCTTTTGTTCTACTCCTGGCCAAGCAAAGAAGTGATTTGCAATGACAATCGCATAACGATAGCTTTTAAAACATTTGACAATCACTTTGGCATAGCGCATTCCCTTATTTCCTTCTTCTTATAAGGAACTAAGTAAAAAGAACATTCTGCTAATATCTATCTCGATTGCCATTGTGTACAAATAAGAATTATCTTTTGTAGGAGGTTTGTAGAGCAGCTAGAGAAAGTTATGTGATTGTAGCACATATTTTTTTCTTTCTTTTCTTTACTATCATAGATTAAATCCCTGGTACTTATGCCTCCCGAGATGTTCACATAAAAGTTGATGGGGGAAAATGTAAGATTAATAGCAACTTATAATGCGAAGTAGGTTTTGAGAGCACTATACAGGCTGATATTTACTTGTACCCTTTTTTTGACCAACGTTAAGACGTTATTTAATCGTTTATGTGATATTTGCGGCGCTATATATATCTTTTATGTTATCATTATTTAAAGCATGGTTCTTTCTGTCTTTGAATTAGAAGCAGTGCTTGAAAGTAATAGCCTTATAAACAGAGAGCGCATTTGCAATACGTAAAGAATGAATACACACTAACGTGTGGTTATAAGAAGCATTTATTCGATGAACCGATTTTACTTTCTCCATACGCACTATGTACATAGTGTATGGAGAAAGTATTGCACTCCACCAAAAATTCGATACCGAGATTTCACCGGAAATATATGTTTTAGTGTCCCCAACATCCAAAAAAAAGCATTTTCACAAAAAGGTCCGTGTGTGTGTGTGTGTGTGTCCGTCCGTGTGTCCGTGTGTCTGTGTTTAGTATCTTCCAGGGATGCGACACGAAGATTTTGAGAAAAATCCCCCTACCCCCAACTACCCTTTACATGGAACTTTTTGCGAAAATTTTGATTTTCTCAAAAATAACTCTAACGATTTTGATTAAAATTTCGGATATTAAACATATTTACCTGACAAATGAAATGTATATCTTGAATTTTCTGGGAATAGCCTGTGAAGAGTAGTTTATTCTGGATGAATTTTACTGAATTTTGAATAACTGGTAAACCGTAAGAGATGCACAAAAAAAGTACTACACAAAAAATGTAGAGCACATTAAAACACACAATTTATGTTATATACATTTTTTTCGTGGAGTTCGTCGTTTTTGTGACATTCCTTATTTTTGGTTTCTGCTATGAAAAACGTATACTTTTCTCATACTGGAACTTGTCAACTCCTATCCATATAAACAAAGGAACTTCATTGACATAGCTTTTGACTATCACTTTAACCTACGGTTGTCCCTTATTTCGCTTCTACTTACAAGGATGCGAGTAATAAGAATATTTCTGCTAATTTTTTTCTGATTAGCATAAAGTAAAGAGAAGTATAAGCTGTTTAAGAATTGTTTGTTGCAGGGATATGGAGAAATCATGTGAATGGTACACATCAGATTTTTTAAAGAGAAGACAAAACAAAGGCACGCGGAAACAAGCAATTACGTTTTATAACACAGTAAACATTTACAGATAAACATGGAGATACTGTTTATATGTTTAATTATAATTCGTGTGTTATAGCAATGAAAAAGTAACATATATTAATGTATACTTACGATATTAGTTCGCATACTAATTATAAATAATAGTTAATCTCGGTTTTACTACTCCAGTTTCTTTCATCATGGATATATTAAAGAATGGACAACAACTTAAATTTTGAGGGATTTTGGGTTGACTTTTCTACAGTATTTTAATCATATATTATACTAAGAAAAACTTCTTTTATCATCACTGTCAGTAGATAATGGCACTAAGCCAAACTCTATAATGTTCATTTGCGAGTACACACCTTCGATGTTGTCTATTTTACCAGTAATTTGTCACACAGTCGAAGAAAAACAATAACAGAAACTGCATTTGAGTTACCCACCTTACTATTTGTTGTGAGCAGACCATGAAGAACCAATACATTCTCTTGACGTCATCCTATTCCAGTACCACTGAATTTTTTCAATCCCTCAAACGATATTCCTCTACTCTCCATACTATAAGAAATAATGAGACCATTATTCTTGGAAACGCAAACCGCAACAAAAGCGAGTGCTTTGACTATTTTGAAATGTTTATTTTCTCTATATTTCAATACACAGTAGGTAGAGAAGGTATTGTAAACCATTCAAAATTCATACCGAGATTTTCCCATAAATACATGTTTTGAGGACTCCTGAATCCAAAATTAACATTTTTATTTTCTCGACCACGTATGTGCAAAAGCATATAGAAGGTAGAGAATGTAAGGGGCCACTAAAAATTTGATTCCGAGATTTCACCGAAAACATAAGCTTTGATGTATTGCAAAAACAAAAAAACAAAAAAACAACAAAAATAGAAAAAAGTACCGTATGTGTTTGTGTGTGTGGGCACCATAACTCAATGACAAAAAGTCGGTAAAATACCAAACTCGGTGGTTAAGTTCAGGATGTGATACGAAGATCTTAGGAAACACTCATTTCCCTAAAAAAAACCTCTTTACGTGGAAGATTTTTTTTTTTTTAATTTTCGATTTTCTTAAAAATTATAATCCAACAATTTTGATAAAATACCGTCTATTAAATACATTAATATTAAAATAAAATAGATATTAATTGACTTTTGCCTAAGTAGATAATCGTTAAAAGATAAACAGACACCCATTATACAAAAAATGTATATCTCGTTAAAACATGCAATTTATATCATATATATTCTTAGTGTTAACCATTTCAACATTATCCTTCATTTTGTTTAAATTTTAAAATAGTGAAAACTTCCAAACCGGATTTCGTAATTGGTTTTATATCTCTGTTGTTTTACTCCTGATCATGCAAGAGAAGAGAATTTCAATTGTGCTTTTAAAGATTTGACTAACGCTTTAGCCTAGTGTATTCCGTTAGTTCCCTTCTACTTAACATTGAAGCAAATAATAAAATCAGTTTTCCTAATGTTTATCTTGATTAGCATGATATAAATAAAGGAATCATGAAAAAGTAGTTTTTTTTTTTTTTTTTTTTTTTTTTTTTTTTTTTTTTTTTTTTTTGCGGAACAGATGGAGATAATCGCGTGATTGGAACGCATCAGATTTTTTAAAAAGGTTCATATGTGTCTGTGGACAGCATAACTCAAAAACAAAAAGAATTTTATACCCAAAATTTGATATTTAAAGTTAGAATCTTCTAAAGATAGGAAACTAAAATATTCAGGAAAATCACCCACCTGATATTAATTTTTACGTACGGAATTTTTTTTCTCCAAATTTTCGAGTTTCTCAAAAATAGCTATAACCATTTTGATTAAAATATCGTATATTAAAGGCATTTACATGACAAATAAAATGTATATGTTGAATTTGTTGGGATTATCTTTTGAAGTCCTCGTCATTCTGAATAACTTACGTTAAGTGGTAAATCGTAAGAGACAGACCAAAACTTAGGGCACAAAAACGGAGATACGCTAAAACAAACACTTTATATCCTATATTTTCTTTTTTAAAGTTTACCATTTCCTATATATACCTTGTTTGTCACAATTTAAAAATACTTATAATTTTCTGAAACAGGAAGCGTCATCTGTTTTTCATTTATTTTACTTGTTATCATTCAAAAACACCCAAATGCCATTCAATGTTATAGCTACCTTTTAAAGGATAGACCAAGGGTATAGTGTATAGCCTAGTGTATTCCGAATGTTCCTTTCTACATATAACGAAATAGCAATGTGGCATTTTCTTCTAATGCTTATCTTGCTTATCATGAAGTAAATAGAAACATAGTTTATATGCAGAACAGGTAGAGAAAGTCACGTGAATGAAACACATCAGATTTTTAAATATTGAGGTCTAGTAACAGTCCAATATTCTTTAGCTGTATCAAGGTTTTATCGAGAACATTTCTATACGAGCTTTACTCAAGCTTGCTTTCGGTCGGTTGGTAATACGACTTTTCTCAATATGAAGACACTATCACGGGGAAAGCTATTGCAGCTGCCAAGTAAATCCAAATCCAAACTTCATCCGACTCGAGGTCATGTCTTGGGATTATTATACAGACGGTTCTTATCCTTATTGAGACCACGTTTCTTGTATGCGGTCTTTTACTATAGCTCCACATACCAAATAACACTTAAAATTCAACTTTAGTGATTTTTATTAATTTCTCTTCAGATAACAGATTGCAAAGATGCTACATTCCTCACAAAAATTGGATTACGATATTTCGCTGGAGGCACAAACATGTTTAAAGGACCCCTGAATCTAAATAAAGCATTTTAGAAGAGTGTGCATGTGTGTGTCTGTAACACTGTGTGTGATCTAGATCAAGAGGCAGAACTAAAAACAGAAAGAGGATATAAATATTAGGACAGAAATTCTCTTTTTAATTCAACAAACTGAGTCTGCTCACAAATAACTGTATTTCGTAACAATCCATCTCTATTCTTGAACATCATAGAAAATACTTTGCTGGAGTCATTTAATGGGCTTAGGAAATTGTGTAAGACATAGCCAGAATTTGATGATGACGAGAAAAAGAAATAAATGACCCATTTAGAAGTCCACACTAAGGCTTAAGAGCTCTTTGCTGTTAAACTGGACTTAAAATCAAATCTAATCATTCCAATATGATGAAACCACTTCTTGATGTTTATCCTACGTGTATCTCCAGGTTGCAAGAAAATTTGTATGTATGTGCATGGCAAAACCTTCGCACTCACGTAGTATATTTTGTGAGGTTTCAATTTCCGATTCCATTTCTTCAAAAAGGGTCTTGTTCAAATTCCGTTATTTACAAATGACTGTGCAATGTGTTGTGGCCCACAAGATATCCAATAGAAACCCAGAATTTAGCTCTAAATAAGTTCAAAGGAAGTTTACTCTACTCTCTAGTTGGACCAAAAATTAATTCACGGACTTAATTGGGCAAGAATTGGCTTAATGTTTTATTCTTCCCCGCAAGGGACAAGGAAGATTTGGGCACTGTGCTAGAGATCTGTTGTGCCGATACAACCTCTGGAAGGGCTGCTTTCCGCATCAAATAATGGTAGGTGCGTATATTCCGAGGTTCCTAAAGATCACATCTGGAGATTCACTCCTGCGGTCACCCGCAGTACTCCTCCTGACGAGCCTGGTTCCCTGCCATAGAGGAGAAAACCTTTTCAGACTGCCAGGGATATAAGTGCAGATATTTGTATTAGTAATTAAGAACAGTACAATAAACAACATCACATTAGTGTTAATTAATTGTTTTCCATACAAACCGTCTGTAGGACAGGAGTTGGATAGGTCTGGAGCAACCGGCTGGAGACCGAGAGATCCGTTGTTCAAATCCCGGCCGTGGCATTGACTTTTTCAGTCTGGCTCTACCTATCCAACTTCTGTCCTGCACACGGCCTATATGTGAAAAACAATCAACACTAATAGTTGGTTAAACTATGAAGCCAGGACTTCGCCATTGTGGCTTATCATCACAAAATAATTTTATAACACCTTGTGATTTACCGGGAAACACATGAGTCACTTGAGGAATTTAATGTCGTGCCGGAATGTTGCCACGGTAGCTCAGTGGTCAGAGCAACCGACTGGAGACCGAAAGATACATAGTTCAAATTCCGCCTATGGCATTAATTTTTTTCAGTTTGATCTACCTATTCAACATTACATGCATATTAGTTTCATTTGGCAACTTATAATTTTACTTAGATTAATTTAGCTTTCTCTAGAGTAGCTAATATTTGGTGAGACGTAAATTACGGCTGCCATTTCTGGGCTTCTCACGCAAATGGGGCTTCAATATTTTTTATTTGTACCTACTTACATATTGCAATTATTTTATATAGTAACTTTATAGGTGTATTTCCTTGTATTTTCACTTGAAGTAGACATGTATTAAGATTAGCATGCTTTCAGGTTGGTTGCTACCTCCAAGTAGGCGTGGCGGCTAACACAAGATAATACGTTTATTTCCCCTGAAACCGCGGGGTGGAAGGTGTAACCTTGGGAGGTTAGGCCTCGCTATAAAGAATAAAGCATTGGAACTGAATGTGAATGCTTTCTCTGAGACAAATGACCCCACTACCTAAGTGAGTAGGTGAAAACGTGGAAACAAAACGAATAGTCTACACTGACAGGCGTTGTTTATTTCACAGCGCAGTTAAGACCATGCAAAACATATCAGGTAGTAAACTATGTGATTGGCGTTTGGGAAAACCGTTAGGCGTAGAGCAAAAGCAACTAACACACTGAAACGGATAAATATTAAGCTACCATTTATCAACATGTCTGGTCTAACACCCTGTATAGAGCACCACCAAAGTATCCAGTCAAGCTCCGTACCCCGAAAGGTGATAGGATATAGAATGGTGTGGAATTAGAAGAATCGAGATATTTGAAGTACCCCAGAATTCCCCTGGAAACAAGGGGAAAACCATGAATAAACCAAGTCAGAGACCGAATGCGTGCCACAAACAATACCGCCTGAACCATCCCGCCCGGTTGGTTTCTCTACATGGGTATACCATATAAAACTCTAGTCCTTTCTTTACAAGTAGAATATTTAATATCTGATACACATTAACAAACTTGAACATAGGATAGAATATGGTCTGGGAAACTCGGGACCGAACCTGAGGTTATTGTACCTCACGGGGGGAAGGAGGGATACGTTAGAGGATATACCGGGCGGCCGGAACCGGGAACGACGACACAGCAATGCCAGAGTGTCTACAGTTTCCAGATTGAAGCACTCAGACAAACTGAGGTCAAACAGACAAACCGAGGTCTCCGCCCCACAGAGTTCTACTGCATTGTGCATTTGAGGAACTTTACCATTAACAATCTACATTTTATCGATGGTATGTCGAGTCAAGAAGAGGAAGGGATTCCCTCGAAGATGAAAGCCGAGCAAGAGTACGGCTACTACAACAGTGGATTATGGTGGAAGCAGGGCACATGCTGCGGGAAGATAAACGTGCATATGGTCAAATTTAAGTAGCGTTAAATATTGGAACAACAGCAATGAAAACTATCCTGAAACAAACAAAAAAATATCATAAGAAAGCTCTTCAGTCACTGGTGCTACCACCTCACAAATGGGCAGAAACAAACAACGTGCAATGGTGCCACAAAATGATTGAAAAAATTCACTGGAAGAAATTCCAAAAAACGTATTTAACATTGTAACGGTGACGAAAGCTGGATTTATTAGTACAATCCAGAAAGTGAACCACAGTCAACGGTCTGGATCTTTCCACCAAAGATCCTCTAATCTAAATGAAAGCGAACGAGGAGTGTTGGCAAGAATATGATCTTCTCAGCAAGTAGCCACATTGTGACGTAGCGCTTGGGCGACAAAAGACTGTTACTGCCGGAGGGTACAGCACAAGTGTTCAATGAACTGAGAAAAATATGTCCTAAGACTGTTCGGCGTGGCATTTTGTTGCACAATAACAATTTCTGCAGAAGTAAAACATTTTACCCTTTCTCCCTACAGTCCAGATCTAGCCCAAAGCGACTGTTTTTTATTCTACTAAATGAAAGAAAAAATAGAAGTTAACAATTGAGTCACCTAAGGTCTCAGTAGCTGCCTACGAATAATGTTTTTGCGCTCTCTCCAAAGAATATTTGAGTTCAGCATTTGAAAATGTGTTAAAGGAATGACACGATGTATAGATTGGAATGGAGAATGTTTTAAAAAAGATGCAATATAAATGTTTACTTCCTGTAGTTAATATTTTATTGAGTGCATTCTCAAAACTTTGGAGTGACCCTTGAATTTAACCACGGGCTTAGTAGTTCAGAAGCAAATATCAGTGGTGAAACTGAGAGGGAAGTGAACGCGTGAATTGGAGCAGGCCTGTGCAAAGCATGCGTACTCTAGTTGTAAGGCATTAGTGTAGTACGGACATTTGGGATCGTCTCGATGGTTAGTAGGTGGATGGGTGAAGTTCCCAACGCTCCCGGCGGTGAGCCGAGGAGAGCAGACGATCGATCAAGAACAAGGCAAGGGCCCCCTCCTCTCCCTTAGAACAAGGGAACCTGCCATCTGGCGCTCAAAACTCTTCTTTTTCCTCGTGGACCCCAATTACAATAATAAGGACACAAAAAAGAAATGAAAGGAATGTAAAAGACGAGATGGAGAATAACTGAGACAAAATGTGATGAAAGAAAATAATTAATCCATTATAGTGCAAATGTCTATGTGTATACAATTTCAACATCGAGAATGTTGCACCGAATCAGGTTGAAACAAGGTGTACTGGTGTATACTGATAAACAGTCTGAATAGATACTTTCAGACGGTCAACTCTCTGCAACAGCACGCAACGACACAGCACACAACTGCCTACAACTAGGCATTTTAAAATGTGCAACTTGCGAACAACTACGCTACAACGACAAATATTGCAGTACTAAAAGTAGTGAAATATGTCAAAAAGGTCTGATTGCTCCAATCACACGACTTTCTCAACATTTCTAAAACAAACTATTGTTAATATGCTTATTCTTATTTCTTGCTAATCGAGATAAACGGTAGCAGAAACGGCTTTATTGCTTAATTTGCTTATAAGTAGAAGGAAAACAAGGGAATACATTACACTAAACCGACAGTCAAATATTTTAAAATGTGGTTGCTATGGGATTAAAATCCGTTTCTTTGCGAGGCCAGGTGTTGATAAGTTCCCGTATAAGAAAAGTACAAGTTTTTAAAACTGAAACCAATAATAAGGAATATCTCAAAAACGATAAATCCACGAAAAAAATGTATATAACATCAACTGTGTGTTTCAACGAGCTGTACACTTTTTGTTAAGTAAGTTTTGTCTATCTCTTACGGTTTACTATTTATGCAAAATTCACCTAGGATAAAGAGATCCTCAGAGGCTATTCCCAGTAAATTCAAGACATACATTTTATGTTTTAAAATGTTAAAAAAGCCATTACATACTGTGAAGCTGTCAATTTTATTAAGATCTGGACATCTATTACCGACACGTGCTTCACTTGGTCATAGTGTAGATGGAGTACCCTGGACAACTTTCGTTCTCATCCTCTTGCAGGTTTGCAGATGTTGATGTCCAGGGTACTCCATCTACACCATGACCAAGTGAAGCACGTTAGTAATAGATGTCCATAGAAGCACCAAGTGTTGGTAATAGATGTCCAGATCTTAATAAAAATATATTTTATGTGTTATATAAATATCCTTAATATACTTATTTTAATCAAAACCGTCACAGCCATTTTTGAGAATTTTTTTTTTCCATTTGTTGGATTTAGGGGATCTCAAAACATATATTTCTGACGAAATCTCGGCATCAAATTTTTGGGTACAAAACAATACATTCTCTATACACGATGTACATGGTATGTATAGAGAAAGTAACTAGTTGTATGAATATAACAATACGTAGATATATACTGATATAACAGAAATAATTAATTAATACCATTATTTGTACACATATTTACATATTGAAGCAACAACGAAAAGTTGCAATATTGAAAATAAAACTATTTATAAATAAACACCAATAAATGCAGTTTGAAAGGTAGAATCAGACTGAAATATTCAAAGCCGTAATTTAGCATTACTTTTACATATCGTTTTATTTACTCTACATTTTACGAAAAATAAGTTCATGTAATTTTACTTGAATAAAGAGCATGCATGTAAACGACAATTTCATTATCAGTACTTATGTATTTTAAATAATAATAATAATAATAATAATAATAATAATAATAATGTCTTCTCTCCTGGAAAATTTCTAAAATATCCCACTAGATCAAAGCACACTCCAAGCTTCCTATTGATTACGCTATTTTGCCATTCGAAAATGTTGTATTGCTATTTTCATTGAATAAAATAAATCGCTCGATATGCAACTGCTGTTGCTGTATTCTTGTCGTGATGACGTCCATTCATCAGTTGCTTGGAAGTTGTGTGTCGCTGCAACCATTGCACGGTTTATGCTGATGCGCTCGGTGTCGCAATAGTTGCAGGTAGGAAGTTGCTCGTCTGAAGACTCTCATATAAGGTTGTGGTTCTACGGTTGCAGACAGTGCTGTGTCGCTGCGTTCTGTTGCAGAGAGTTGACCGTCTGAAAGTTGCTTTCTCTTTCATAGAACTATATCGGCATTTAATATCTGACATATTACATCAATTTGTGTAACCCTACATATTTACATAACCATTATAATATGTTTAAGAAGAGATTTTGTAAAGGAACTCATCGTAAATAAATAAGTATAAATCAGAGGAATCTAATTTGCAATAATAACTTAACCAACCTTGCGGCTGATAAGTCTACCCAAATCAAGCCACTCCGACTTGACCAGGCCACAGGCAACTTGCATAACTTCATCTTACTGCCCGACAACATACTATTTGTATTCACATTACTTTTTTACTCAAACTTCTACAAATTATTCCCACAAATGCTTATTCCACTACTTCTTACTACTTTTATTACACATATATTTAATTGTAACTACAACTGAAACATGTACTGTAAGCTAGAATTATATTCAGGCCCTTAGAAAGTGGGTTGCTATATAAAGCCTTTTCAAATGATTGTTCCTTGTACAAACAGAGAAAAACGATATCTAACTTTAAACGTGAACAACATTAGCATTTAAAAATTCAACCTTCAAGGAACATTCTGGATGTCACAAAAATGTACCTATTTGACATAAATTGCATGCTTTAAATATATCGAAATTTGTATGTAGAAAAAAGGTATCTCTTTATTACGACTTAACAATTACACAAAAGTCATTCGAATGGGAAGTCTTCGAGGCTATTTATGGAAACCGGCAGAACAAATGGATCCCACCAGGGGGCCGAGGATAAGTTGCTATAACATGTGTGCTGGGTAAGAGGACACTTTTAATTTGGTGACATTCAAATTCATATGTTTTGCTTGCTGTGAGGAAATAACTTGAAAAACATATACTCTTGTAGACATATTTCTTTTATGCCAGGATGTATGGTCCAAGTGGGGTGATACAAACAACATTTTTACTTCTCTTTCATTTCCATAATGTGTAGAGGGCATATTTCATTTCACTAAAAATCCTCTACCGAGATTAAATAGGTATATACCGCTTGAGATTTCCTGAATAAAGAATGAGCATTTTTAATTTCTCTAGCCCGTAGGTACAAACAATATACATAGCAGCTAGAGAACGTATTGTATTCCAACCAAAAATTCTATGTCGAGATTCTACCAGAAATATATATTTTGGGGTCCCCTGAGTCCGAGAAAAGTATTATTAGAAAAAGGCCCGTGTGTGTATGTCTGTGGACGGTATAACTCAAAAACGAAAAGATCGTTAAATACTAAACTTGCTATTTAGGTTTAGTACCTTGCAAGAATGTGGTAAAAAGATTTTCAAGAAAATCCCCTCACCATTAAGTACCCTTTACGTGAAAACATTTCTGAACATTTTGATCTTTTCAAAAATGGCTGAAACTATTTTGATTAAAATAACATATTAATGATATTTACAACACATACAACATGTGTATTTCAATTTTTTTTGGAAATAGCCTCTGAATAGCTCTTTATTCTGGTTGAGTTTTGCAGAATTTTGCGTAGCTGTTAAACCGTAAGAGATAGACAAAAACTTACTACACAAACACTCGTTAAAACACACAATTTATGTCATATACATTTTTCTTGTAGAGTTGGCCGTTTTTAGATACTCAATGTTATTGGTTTCAATTTTATAATAATTAACTTTTCTCATACGGGACCATTCAAAGCGACCCGAACCTCAATTATTGCACATAGCTACGAGCTTTTAAAATATTTGACTATCGTTTTAGCCTAGTATATTTCCTTATTTCCCTTCTACTTGCAAAGAAGAATCTTTTGTAAGAAAAATATATTTGTAAACCAGCTAGATAAAGTTATGTAAGTGGAACACATCAAATTTTTAGGAAAATATTCGCACGCACTTGTGTTTCTGGTGGTCTTTGAGGAACATAACTAAAAAGTTGGTTAAATACCAAACTCCTCCAAAACTATCGTTTATATGAAAAATGTTGAATTTATTGGGAATAGCCTCTGAAAGCCCTCATTTTGAATATATTTTTGTAAACCATACGTGATAGACCAAATCTACTACACACAAAAAATATAGATATCATTCAAGTACAAATGTATGCATTTTTACTTTCTGTGGCACGTATGTCAACGTACATAGATAGAGGTGTTGATACCGAGATTTCATTGTGAATACATGTTTTTAATTAAAGAAAACATTTTTCTGTCTGTGTACAACATAACTAAAAAACAAAAAGTCGATTAAAAACCAAACTTGGCATTTAAGTTTAATCTCTTTCAAGAATAAGATACGAAAAATGTCACTTCCCTATACATGGGAAATTTGTCATACTTTTTTATGTTCTGAAAAATAGCTCTGACGACTTTGAGTAAAGTACGCTATGTTTAATATATTGATATAAAAATGTTTATCTTGAATTTTCTGGGGATATCCTTTAAAGAGCTCTTTATTCTGGATGACTTCTGTATAACTACAACCTTAAAAGATAGAATCTTACTACACAAAAATATGTAGATCTATTAAAACACTAAATATATGTTATGTAAATTTGTTATAAAGTTAACCGTTTTCAAGATATTCTTTTGTTATTGGTTTCAATTTTAAACTAACATACGAGAAGTCATCTTTCGTTTTATATCTCTCTTGTTTTAATTCCGGTCGCGTAAAAAGAAACGAATTTATATTGTAATATATGGCGACTATTTTTTAAAAGTTTTCACTCTCGATTTTGCCTGGTGAACTTCCTTATTTCTGTTATACTTGTAAGAAACTAAGAAATAAAACAATTTCTGCTAAGTTAACTCGATTAATATGATGTAGATAAAAAAAATAACATTTCGCAATAATAGTTTGTTTATGAAATGGTTTGTATAGAAAGTCAATGGATGGAATACACCAGACTCTTTTGTGGTTTTTATTTTTAGAGTTAACAGTTATTCACAAACGTTTCTGCTCTCCTTTAACATGAAGCAAATAGAAGAATAAGATATATAAGAATAGCTTGTTTCAGAATAGGTAGATAAAGTCATGTGACTAACATATCAGATTTTTTAAACCATGACACACTCTATTTTTGTCAACTTCTGGAGAGCGAGAGTTTATAACGATGCGAGTGCTGCCCCTACATTACCTGCTATTAGCAATACAAGAAAGGAAGAGAAGTTGCCTAGATAACACCAGTGTTTGGTATGCGCTTGAAGATTTATGAAAACCACTCCAGTCGAGGTAGAGACACCACCTAAATGAAAAACCTTATGTATTTCATTTGCATAACTTTCTATAACTGTTCCATATACAAACTATTCTTAACTCCATTGCACGACAGCTCACGGGGAACCTTGGCCTACCGCCCGGCCGCTGCGTCCCCCATCTCGGTCCACTACAGACGTCATGGATGGGGTGCAGTATTGGAGGGTGAGACGTGGTCAGCGCCTCGTGTCCCTCCCGGCCGGTTAATGCGGTCCTCATGACCTGGAGCCGCTACTTCTCCATCAAGTAGCTCCTCAATTGGCCCCCCAGGGACCTTACGAGGCTGAGTGCACCCCGGGCCAGGTCTCCCAGCGGGGGAAAAATCCCCACGCCGGTACTGGGGATCGAACCCAGGTCTCCCGCTTGGTAAGCAGTTGCGCTACCACCGCGCTAAGGAGACGACCACAAACTATTCTTACAAAACATTATTCTGTTACTTATATCGTGCTAATCGAGATAAAGCTTCATTATAAGTAGACGACAAATAAGGGAATATATTAGGCTAAAGCAACAGTCAAAACATTTAAAAGCTGATCGCTGAGTGAAACAATTGAGGTTTGGTTCGCTTTGCATGCTCTAGTTTAAGAAAAGTTAAGATAGCTTAAAATTGAAATCAATAACAAGGAATATCTCAAAACGGTGAACTCAACAAGAAAAGCGTATATGACATAAATTAATGTGTTTTAATGAGATCTTCATTTTAGTGTAGTAAGTTTTTGTCTATTCTTACGGTTATGAACATTTCTGCAAAACTCTCAGATGTCTTCAGAGGCTATTCCAGAAAATTCAAAATATATATATTTTGTGATGTAAATATAGTACATAAGGATAGAATAGATATAGTATTCCACCCAAAAGCTCAATGTTTACATTTCACCGGAAATATATGCTTTGAGGCCCCTGAATCCAAAAATAATCATTATAAAAATGATCCTGTGTGTGTATGTGTGAGTGTGCGCGTACGTATGTGTATGCATAACTCAAAAATCTTATGTGTTACCCCTCACGATACTTTCGCTACCTGTTCGGCAACAAATGATTCTTACAAAATATTATTCTTTTATCTCGTACTTCATTATAATTAACAGTAGAAGAAACTGTGTTATTACTTACTTCCTTGTAAGTAGAAGGGGAATAAGGGACTATACTAGGCTAACGCAATAGTCCATTCTTTTAGAAACCAGTTACTATGTTTTATAGTTGAAATTCAATTCTCTTTATATGGCCAGGAGTAAAACAAAAGAAATATGAAACGAATGTCGTCTTCTTGTTGGAAGCATTTTAAAATATAAAATTAAATATTTCGGAAATGGTTAGATCTACAAAAAACTGTATATGGGATTAATTCTGTGTTTTACCGAGGTCTACATTTTATTGTAAAATAAACTTTTCTCTCGCTCTTGCGGTTTAACAGTTACAAAAAATATTCAGAATAAAGAAGACTTGAGATACATTCCCAGAAACTTCAAGGTATACATTTCTTTGTACATGAAAATAATTTAAACATATGATATTTTAATTAAAATCGTAAGTGTTATTTTTGAGGAAATACAAATTCTCAAACTGCTCATGTTTTGCGTTTCATTCTGGAAAAATGCAGAACTGTAAATTTTGGTATTTTTATTTTCCCAAGACACACGGACATACTCACCCACACACATGTACATATACACAGACATACGTACCTTCTTTAAAATATTTGTTTAAACATCTGACTTCATAACACATCTCATATTTCTTGATATTTCCATATTAAATTTTTGTGTGGTATACCACACTTCCCCTACTTACTACATGGAGTAGAGAAAATAGCGCTTACTGATAAAATTTAAATCAAAATAAGCTATAACTAATGAAACATGTACTACTTTCATCCACTTTTCCACCAATTATCTTCATTAGAGGGATATAGAGCTATTCTTACTTAATTTTATATACTTGTCTTCTTAAGTTTGAGATAAAATGTTGTAGAAATAGGTACAGTGTATGTTATGGATAAAAAGGATTTAGCGCTAGTCTAATGTTTTTAGAATGGACGCTTTATAGTTCCATTCTCTTTGTATTCCATCGCTAGAGACAACTGAATATCGAAAGGAGGTTAAACGAATGGCCAAGTATGTAACAGTTGGAGCCATTAATAATGCATATCTCGAAAATGGCTCACGGCACATAAAATGTATTTTAGATAAATCCTGTGTTTTAAATATATCTGCATTTCTGTTCGCTTTCGTCTATCGCTTAGAATTCATAAGTTATACACGACTTTACAAAATTCCTTCCGAATAAGGCAAATCTCACAGACAATTCCTAGGAAATTCAAGATACACAAGAACTTTCCAGTTTGCATTAAAATATCTTAAACTTGTGGTACTTTAATCACGATAGATCTATTATTTGAAGCAATAAATATTTTTTTCCGTATAAAGGATAGTTCAGGTGTTACAATCTTGGAAGCGTTGGTTCGTTTTTCAGTTACGGTGTTCACAAACACAGATGCACACGCGAGCACAGACACATACACACATACAACACATACACACGCATATACACACAAAACAACTAAAATCGAGATGGAATGTTTTGGTGGAATTCAATTTTCCCCCCATGTTTTTTTATAGTTGGTTCACCTGGCGCAATCCACTGTTTTGTACTGTGATTTACTTTTTGAAGTGTAGTGGTGTATCCAAGTTTCATCCATGGTAATAAGCCATCTCAAAAATTCACCGGGAGTTTTGCGGTAGAGAAACTTTCTTAACAGAAACAGTTTTTCTTTGCAGCTTTTGATCAGGTGTCAACAAACACGGCACCCATCTTGCACAGACCTTGTGAATGCCCAAAACATTACTTAAAGTATTACCTGTACGTCCTTTTGATATGTTTACATCCTCTACTATCCTAAACAAGTTTAATTTTTGGTCTTCCGGTACTAAACGATGAATTTGTCACTTCTACAGGGCGTCAAGAGCGAGGCTCATCACAAATGCTCGTACGTCCCATTTTAAACTCTATAACCCACCTTTTAATCATTGAATATGAAGGAGCAGAGTCTTTCAATGCACTGTGCATTTCCGCCTTGATTTCTTTAGGCGTTGAGCATTTCAAATGGAAGTGTTTAGTCACTGCTCGTTTTTCCAAATCCTCCATTTTTGTGAAAACTCTAAAGTTTAAAATGCTGTAATTAAAAAACTAAACAAGCTATTGACCTGTAACTATGGATACAAGCTAGACTAGAGTTAAACTATACAATGGTACCGTCTAGCTGGCCTAGTGGCGTCATATCTGTGTGAGGCCCGGGACTTAGGAGCCAACCCTAGGGCTGTTAGCAAGAGGACAAAATGACATACACTTAGGTGTTATACACATTGTTCTCTACTGAATATAAAATTATTTGCACTTCACCACTCACCCTGTATCTACTACTTTCAGATGCCTTATTCCAGTATGTGCATTAAAAGTTCTAACTTGCCAATTTAGGTTTATCTGATCTTAAATTAAGTCGTAAACCATGTAAGGACATTGTGCTTTTAGCGAAGCACAGCTTCCACTTTCTCTTAACCGAACTGCACCGCCGTTCCTCGCTACAAATGCTCAGACTTGGACTGCAGCCTCAGGCCACTACAGCGAAAGTTAATCAAAAGGCGACGAGAGTTGCCATCAGAGAGATCTCTCTGTCACACATACTCCATATGCTTGCACACAAACGAGATATTTAAAAAACCATTCCATTCACATGAATTTCTCTACAGCTCTGTCACAAATTATTGCTGTTAAAAACTAATTCTTCGATATACTTCATGCTAATCAAGAAAAACATTAGCAAAAAATGGGTCTCATTAAATGCTACTTTGTACACAAGGCTAAAGTGATAGTCAAATCTTTCAAAAGCTGGTTGGCATTTGGATGAAATCCGTTTCTTCGCATAGCCAGGAGTTGATTCCCCTACGAGACCATTTTAAGCTGGAAGCAACAACAAGAAATATCTAAAAATTAGCCAGCACCACAAAAAAAAAAAAAAAAATGATATGAATTTTGCAGTTCATGTTTATCTGTTACGTTTTACCAGTTATGCAAAATTCAGCAACATTCATCCAGAATAAAGAGGTCTAGAGGGGCCATTCGAGAAGATTCATGATATACATTTTATTTCGCATTTATATTATTTTTATTTTTATTTTTTTATCCGAAACATTTATTGAAAATATTTTACAATTACATTTGAAAATATTTACAATTTTCTCAAACAGGAAGTTGTCATGCATTTCATGTTTCTTTTGTTTTACTCCTGGCAATTGCAAAGAAAACTGATTTTCAATTGCATTGCATCTATCGCACACTAACCACTTCTTGAAATATTTGACTACTGATTTAACCTTTATTTCCATTCTAATACAGGAAACAAGTAATAACGTTTATCTCGATTAGAATGAAGTAGTTAGAAGAACAAGCTACTTAACAATAATTTGCTACAGAGATGTAGAGAAACTCATCTAAATGGAACACATCAGATATTTATTTTTCTCGTTCTACAGAAATTATTTTGTACAAGTTTTGCCTTATATAAGACAATATATCGACTAAATACTATTTCACATTGCTTTCCAGATTTTTATAAGTAGTAGTTCTAGTGTTTTTTTTTTTTTTTTTTGTTTTTTTTTTCTTTCTCCGGCTTGCGTACTTTTACTTGGCTCTCTCATTTCATTGTCTTCTAAACTCACATTTACAGTCATTTAAGCTTTATTAACTCAAACTAAACAGCTGAATAACATTTTAGATCAAAAAATCTGATTAATCATTAGCAGAATGTTCTTACTACTTAGTTCTTATAAGTAGGAAGAAAATAAGGGAATACACTAGGCTAAACCGAAAGTCAAATGTTTTAAAATCTGTCGTTATTCGATTGTCATTGCAAATCGCTTCTTTGCTTGGCCAGGAGTAGAACAAAAGAAAAACGGACACTTCCTGTCTGAGAAAAGTATAAGTACTCACAACTGAAACCAAAAACAAGGAATATCTCGGAAACGGTTACCTCCACAACAAAACTGTAAAGGACATATATTGTGTGTTTTGTTCATATCAACATTTTCTGTGTAGTACGTTTTTGTTGATCTCTTACCGCTTAGCAGTTAAGCAACATTTAGCAAAATTCATCCAGAATAAAGAACTCTTCAGAGGCTATTCCCAGAAAATTCAAGATATACATTTTATTTGCTGTGTAAATATCTCTTATATACGGGATTTTAATTAAAATCGTTTGAGCGAGTTTTTAGAAAATAAAAATTTTCGAATTTTTTTCCATGTAAAGGTAGTTGGGGGTGGGGGGATATTCTTGAAAACCTTCGTGTCGCATCCTTCGAAGATACCAAACCTTTTCGTTTTTGAGCTATGCTGTCCACAGACACACACAGACAGAGAGAGAGACACACAGACACGGGCCTTTTTCTGAAAATGCTTATTTTTGGATTCAGGGAGTCCTAAAACATGTATTTCCGGTAAAATCTCGGTATCGAATTTTTGGGTGGAATGCAATACTTCCTCTTTACACTATGTACATAGTACGTATAGAGAAGTAAAAAGTAGAGGACCGCCAAAATAGTTAGTTCTAAAAGAATGTATATTGAAAATGCGAGCGCCGTGAAAATTAATAATGTAAAACGATACAATGGAAAGGGAAATGTAATCAAATAAAGGAGAATAACTAAACATGTACAAATACAAGCGTATTTGTGATTGGAGTTCAAATCAAAGTTTGTCACAATGAAATGACTACAAGCAGGTCTCAAATTACTTGAGATGACATACCCCAATGAGGGCTTACAATTTCGTAAATACCTTAAGTCCCGGTTAATTTTTTTCTCGATTTATAGTTCAACCAACTATTAGGGTCAATATTGTCATTTAATATTTTCTTTGAGGTTTATCGAAAAAATCTCCTATCAATTGTAGAATTTAATGGTGTCTATATGTTTCAATGATAGCTCAGTGGAAGGTAGACCAGGTTCACATCCCAGCTATTGGATTTTTTTTAGTCTGACTCTACGTTTCCAGTACTTGTTCTACACATGGCCAGCGTGGAAGAGACAAATAAATGATAATTATTGTTGGTTAAACTATTGAGCCCGAGACTTAGAGACTAGCAAATTCATCGTTCATTTTCCGTCTGTGATCCTGAATTTGTCTGTCTGACTCTGCCTTTCCAACTCCTTTCCACAATTAGTTCTCAATGTTGTAAGAATAGTTTACTGCACATAGGTATAGAAATATATGTGATTGTAACACATCAGACGTTTTGAATATTTTTATCAAATTTCAGCTCTGGGTATGGAATCAGTATAGCATTCTTCCAGGAATACGACACGAAGCTTTTGAGAAAATCTCCCCACCCCTAACTATCCTTTACATGCAACTTTTTTCGAAAATTTTGATTTTCTCAAAAATGGCTCTAACAATTTTGATTAAAATTTCGTATATTAAAGATATTTACACGAAAAATAAAATGTATATCTTGAATTTTCTGGGAATAGCCTCTGAAGACTACTTTATTCTGGATGAATTTTATGGATTTTTGCATAACTGCTAAACTGTAAGAGACGGAGAAAAACTTACAACACAAAAATATAGAGCACCTTAAAACGCACAATTTATCTTATATACATTTTTTTCGTGGAGTTGATTGTTTTTGACATATTCCTTGTTTTTGTTTTCAGCTATGAAAAACTTATACTTTTCTCATACAGGAATTGGTCAACTGCTGTGCATACAAAGAAACTTCAGTCACATAGCAACCAGCTTTTGTTTATTAGTTTAGCCTATAGTACTCCCTTATTTCCCTTCTGCTAACAAGGAAGTGAGCAATAAGACTGTGCTAATTTTTTTCTCGATTAGCATGAAGTAAATAGAAGTATAAACCTTTTAACAATAATAATTTGTTGCAGAGAGGTAGAGAAAGTCATGTGAATGGAACACATCAGATTTTTTTAGTTTAGCGTCCTTTAATCTGGTTAGTCATATCGGATGAATGAAGTTGGTGAAATGGTGTTCAAATATATCAGGATCCTTGAAGCTTAAAGTTACTCGATATTCGTTCTCTTAGGATAAGGAAAAATCTCGAAAAAAAAAAAAAAGAACCTTATCGGGGTAATTCAACCAAGCGAGATTCAAACTCGCGTCTTGTTGAACATGAGGCAGACCCGCTACCACCACACTACGCAGGCGGACACTAGAAGTGTTGCTAAACAAACCAACGCATGAAATCCTCTTAAAATCGATTTTTGGGTAAATAATAATTTAGGATCTCTCACAAATCGGTTAAACAAACAATATCCTCAAAGAACAAATCTTTAGGATATTCTATTGTTAATTAACATCCTCATATAAGCATATCTCTAAAGTTTGTGAACACAATTAAATAATGCTTATCCCAGAATGTGATTTGAAAACAAAGTTGAAACGTTTAATTCAAGGCCAAGTGTTTATATCTGTTCATAGCAGTACTATCTGAGGACACATACTAACATTTCGTTTTACTTGCATGTGACGTAGCATTTCTCTTGTGTAATGTGTCGGGGTCCATGGCTGAGGTGTACAAAGGAGAACTGTTCACAACGCAAGTCACACTTCAGGTTCCAGAATTTAAACTATGTTTCTGACATCACACTTGTGTTGGCTGAAGCGTCTGTGAAAGTCAGCTGGAAATGAAACCGCTTTTGTCCACTATTCCCACTCATGTCAAAATTTAAGAGTGTCTACTTCACAGGTTTAATTATTTTAATAAATCTAAATTCTGAAAATCTTATGAGTTTTATTCACATGAATTTTTCTTCCTATTTTGCAACAATCTGTTCTCCCAAAGCTTAATTTTTCTTTACTTCATATTGATCCAGATAAACATTAGCAGAAATGGTTTTATTAATTAATACCCTCAATTAGAAGGGAAATAAGCAAATACACTTTTTCTTAAAAGTAGTCGCTATGTGATGCAATTGAAATTCGTTTATTTTTGTAAGACTAGGATGAAAAATAGTGAATGACAATTTCGTATTTGAGAAAAGTCTAAGAATTTGAAATGTTAACAACAATAACAATGAATATCTCAAAAATGGTTAACTCCACAAAATGTATGTGACATAAATTGTCCGTTTTAACGAGGTCTACATTTTTGTTGTGCAATGTTTTGTCTATTACTTAGGGTTTATTAATTATAAAAAACTTATCCAGAATGAAGAGGGTTTCAGAGAAAATTACCAGAAAAGTCAACATACTCATTTTATTTGCCATGTAATTAGAGCCATTATTAAGAAAATCGAAACTTTTGCAAAAATATTCCATGTAAAGAGTAGTTTAAGGTAGATTTGTTTCCTCTTAAAAACTTCGTATTCAATATTTGTAAAATAGTATACTGAAATTGCAATTTTAGTACTTAACCGACTATTCGTTTTTGAGTAATGTGTTTCCCAGACACTCAGCCACAGAAATAACACATGATCTTCCTCTAATAATGCTATTTTTAAATTCAGGTATCTTGAAAACATATTTCTGGTTAAATCTCGGCACTGGAAGTTTTTGTGGATGTAGTTGTACGTTCTCTACGTACTCTGTACTTTGTACGTACGTGGTAAAGAAAGTAGAAAACGTTTCAGAATAGTAGTCCTTTACATTCATTTAAAAATCATCATTAATTTTTCTTTGCTTATTTTTACTTCCCCTTTCCAAGCAGTCAGTATGTAGAGAAGGTATTTCATTTCAAAAACGTATAATTGGAAATGCACGTTTTGAGGTCCTTGAATAAAATGCTTTTTAGGTACATAAACGTCTAGGTCATTGTTTGTAAATATCATAACTCAAAAACGAAATACTCGGTTAAATAACAAACTTATGTTCAGTCAAGGATGCGACACAAGATTTTCACGAAAACCCGTCACTCTAAATTGCCCTTTACATGAAACAGTTTTCTAAGATATCGATTTTTCCTTAATGACTCTAGCAATTTTGTTTAAAATTCCATGAGATATTTCCTGTACAAATAAAATGCAAATCCTGAGTTTTCGGGGAATAGTCTCTGAACCCACTTCATTCTGAATGCACAGTTAGTAACTCTAAGCCTTAGACAAAATATTATTACATAAAAATGTAGAAAACGAAATTTGTATCAAAAACATGTTTTTGTCGAGGTCACCAATTCTGAGATGTTTCTGTTCATTGGTTTCAAATTTCAAATATTTATAGTTTTTCCAAATGGGAAATTTATTTTTTCCACCAAAGCCATAGAGATCAGATATTTAAAGATTTAACAAACGGAGGGAGAGATGAGAGAAGAGAGACGAAGGGCGATCAGATGCGAATGACGACGGAC
The DNA here is from genome assembly GCA_030762935.1 of Hymenopus coronatus. NCBI lineage: Eukaryota > Metazoa > Arthropoda > Insecta > Mantodea > Hymenopodidae > Hymenopus > Hymenopus coronatus. Next base: position 55,461,808 of record CM060894.1, read on the forward strand.
AGAGACTTGGAAAGTGGTTTACGGCTTCAGATTCGACGCCTCCTGGGCCCAACTCACAAGCGGCGAAACTCCTAGGGTCAACGAAAGGGCCCTAAGCTGAAAGCAGCCGAAGAATGGTTCCGCGGTGACGTCAGGAAGAAATCTCTACAGTGTGAAAGCCACTGACCACCTTACACCTGCTGGTCACCTGGACCTTTAACCCTGAAACAGATGACAAGGAAATGATCGGAACAGGAAATGGTAAACAAGAAATTTTGGGCATGTAAACGAACTTTCCAGTATTCGACTGGCGAAGCGGAGAACCCCCCCTCCCAAAACACGTGTCAGGAAGGATGGCCGCGGTATGCGAAGCCACAGAGACAGAGGAATGGACTCTGCCTATTTTTACTTCCTCTAGCACGTATGTTCAAAGTGCATAGCAGATAGAGAAGGAAGTGTGTTCCACCCAAAAATTCGATGTCGAAATTTCGCCGGAAATATATATATTTAGAGGTCCCCTTAGTCCAAAAAAAATATATTTTTAGCACAAGGTCGCACACGCGCGCGTGAGTGTTTGAGGACAGTATAGCTCAAAAACAAAGAGACTGTCAAATACCAAATTTGGTATTTAAGTTTAGTACTTCCAAGGATAAAATTCCTCAGTCCCTTTACATGAAAACATTTTTAAATTTTCTCTATTTCTCAAAAGTGGCTCTAAGGATTGGGATTAAAATACCGGATATTAAAGATATTTACATCACAATAAAGTTTATATCCTGAATTTGTTGGCAATAGCTTGTGACGACCTATTCTTTGTGGATAAATTTGCTGAAATTTGCGTAACTTGCAAACCGTAAGAAATAGACAAAGACTTGCCGCACAAAAAGTGTGGATCTCGTTAAAACACACATTTTCTGTAATATACCTTTTTGTTGCAGATTTGACTGATTCCAAGATATTCCGCGTTATTGGTTTCAGTTTTAAGCCACTTCTCTCAAGCGATATATCATCCTCCAATGGTCTGTCTTTTGTTTACTACTGGCAAGCAAAGAGAGTGGAATTGGTTCACATAGCGACCGGCTTTTAAATCAACTGATTAATGCTTAAGCTTAGTGTATTTCCTTATTTTCCTACTGCTTACAAAGAATCTAGTAATAAGGACAATGTAATGTTTATCTCAATTAGCGTGATGTAAATAAAAGAATAATCTTTTGTATAAAAGGTTTGTTTGCGGAACAGCTAGAGAAAGTCATGCGAATGGAATACATCAGATTTTTTTTTAATATATTACTTTCTCCTTCTTGGGCACAACTTCAAACAAGGTATAAACGTAATTTTGGTTAAAAGTATTTGAATACATAGTTTTACTATATATAAGTAGCTATTGTTAATTTGGAGCACGATTTTTCTCTCGGAACATAGCCATCGAGAAACAGCTGTGGCCAAGAACAAAACAATAGCGAAGCGGTAGGTAACGTCTGAACGTCGTTTGTCAGTCAATAAGCAGCATAAACACAACAGCCATCGACTCCGACCACAAAGCAGTTAATAGATAACGAACCGTTGCAAAGTGTTTAAGGGGAGTTGAAATGCTCTATCTTGCTTTAATGTTAAAAGTTTGACTCATTATCTCAGCAACTATACAAGATAATGAGCTACATATCTACTTTGTACATATTGTATAGAGAAGGTATTGCTTTCCATCCAAAAGTTGATTTCACCGGAAACACACGTTTTAGAATTCTCCGTGTCCAAAAAAAGCATTTTTAGAAAAAGGTCCGTGTGTGCGTGTCAGTGTGTCCATGTGTCCGTGTGTCTGTGAACACGATAATACAAAAACAAAAAGTCGGTAAAATACCAGACTTAGTATTTAAGTTTAGTATCTTCCAGGGATGCGACACGAAGATTTTGAGAAAAATTCCCACGCCCCAAACTACCTTTTACATGGAAAAATATTCGAAAATGTTGATTTCCTCAAAAATGGCTCTGACGATTTTAATTAAAATAATGCATATTAAATATATTTACAAGGAAAATATAATGTATTTCTTGAAATTTCTAGGAATAGCGTTTTAAGATCTCTTTATTCTTGATGAATTTTGCTAAATATTGCGTAATTGGTAAACAATAAGCGATAGACAAAAAACTTACTACACCAAAAATGTAGATCTTGTTAACATACACAATTTATGTCATATAAGTTTCTCTTTTTTGTGGAGTTGACCATTTTTGAGATATTCCATGTTATTTATTTCAGATTTAAAATAAACTTTTCTCACGCCGAAAGTTGTAAACTCCTAACCATGCACAGAAACGGATTTCAATCACATGGCAACCGGCTTTTAAAAGATTTAACCATCTCTTTAGCATAGTGAACTCCCTTATTTACCTTCTACTTACAAGGAAGCAAGTAATTAAGACAATTTCTGCTAATGTACTGCTGTATCAAGAAAGTTCCGGGAATTTGCCAATAAAACACAAAACATGAACTATTCATCCAATTTTATTTTATCGGCTTCAAAGTAGGCCCCTTCTAAAATTATACATTTATGCCAATGAATAATCCAATCATCAAAACATTTTTTGTAGGCACTTTTATGAATCGATGTCAATTGTCACCGCGAATTTTCCTTTGTGTCTTCTATCGACTGAAAACGGGTGCCTCGAAGTAGTAACTTGAGTTTTGGAAAGAGAAAGAAATCAACAGGAGCCAGATCAGGTAAATACGGTGGTTGTTCAATGAAATTTGTTGAGTTTTTGGCAAGAAATTCGTTCATATTAATAGCCTTGTGAGCTGGTGCATTATCGTGGTGCAGAATTCTTTTTCGCCGTATTTGTTCTCTCAAACGCCGCATAACGCTCAGATAATAATTTGTATTTACCATCTGACCTTCTGGCAAGAACTCTTGAGTGCAGGACACCGCGATAATGGAAAAAAACTTTCAACATGACCTTCAGTTTGGATCAGTATCACAAACTATTTCTTATGAAGTAAGATTAGCCTTAATTTTATTATCATTTATTTTTTTGATTAGAATATATTCTTTATTGGATTTTTTTATTATCAAATGGGTATTTGACGTGCCCTTTTCTGTTTCGGTTCAGTTGTAAGGCGCCATTCGGAAGCTTGTTGACTAGTTTGAGTATCAAACTCGTAAACCCACGTCTCGTCACCAGTTACAATGCGTTTCATGAATGTGGGATCGGAACTGGCTCGTTCTAGCATGTCTTCAGCAATCCTTACGCGATTGAGCTTTTGTAGAAAATTCAAGTCTTTCGGAACTAACCGAGCTGCAACGTGTGTCATGCCCAAACAATCGTTTAAAATGGTACGAATCGACTCGTGAGGCATAGAAAGTTCAGCGGCAATCTCTCTCAGACCTAAATGACGATTTTCAGACACCGTTTTCTTCACTTTAGCGATGTTCAGTTCAGTTGAAACCGTTGATGGCGACCAGAGCGAGGCAAATCTTCCACTACATCTCGACCACTTTTGAATGCACTGTACCACACATATGCACGTGTTTTTGATAAAGTCGATTCACCGTAAGCCTTCCGTAACATTTTCAGCGATTCGGCACACGAAATACCATTTGCAATGCAAAATTTGAGACAGATGCTTTGTTCAATATTTGTATCCATCGTAAAATCGCAAATCATCTTTGAGATGAACTAACAAAATGGTGCACTGTAAACAAACTAGATGACAGATGACGATCAAAATCCGCGTGGGTATAGAGGAAAGTTGTACCAACTTAGCGACAACAATAATTATGAATCCCCTTTTAAACAGGATTTTTAAATTATCAATTCCCCGTACTTTCTTGATAGAATGTATATCTCGATTGTCATAGAGTGGATAGAAAAACAAGCTGCTTAACAATAATTTGTTACAGCGTTGTAGAGAAAGTCATGTAATGGAAGGTATCAGATTTTTCAAAGTATATTCAGCAATATCTTTACCTTTAACTGATGAAAAATAGGGTACTTCAGTTCATTAGAAGGAAAGATGTGATTTTTATAAGGTTTTTAAAATGTTATTGAAAAATTATAAATTTTAAATATAAAAAAGCTAATCTATATACATAGAAACTATTTCATTAAAATAAAACCTATTTAATGTGAAAATGTGTGGTAAAACTTTCAGCCCTTAGTCCAATTAGTTTCTGAGATAATGGTGCATTTGTATAGAACATTTTAGTTCTTCAGAAGCTGCTTTCGTCGGCCGCGCTGATAAGCGGTTCGACTCCAAGTGAACGCATGTGGGATTTATGGTGGACAAAGCGGCGCAGGAGAGGGCTTCTCCGGTTTCCCCCCGCCATTATATTCTACCGGTGTTCCATCTTCATTCCGAGTATCATCAGAGTCATCGCCTGTGGTGCCATAACAGTAAAAGCGGGCGTTAAAAATCATCCAAAAAAATTTGATGTGTTACATTCACATGACTTTCTTTATATCTCTGCAACAAATTATTGTTAAAGATCTTATGCCTCTATTTACTTTAGGCTAATCGAGAAAAAAAAAAGCAGAAATAGTCTTATTACTTGCTTCCTTGTAAGGAGAAGCGAAATAAGGGAGTACCATAGGTTAAAGTAATAGTCAAAAGATGGTTGCTGTGTGACTAAAGTTCTTCTGTTTGTATGGACAGCAGTTGACAAATTTCTATATGAGAAAAGTAAGTTATCATAGCTGAAACCAATATCAAGGAATATCTCAAAAACGATCAACTCCAGGAAAAAAAATGTTTACAGCATAAATTGTGTGTTTTAACGTGCTCTACATTTCTTGTTTTGTAAGTTTTATCTAAGTCTTACGGTTTAGCAGTTACACAAAATTCCGTAAAATTCGTCCAGAATAAAGTAGTCTTCAGAGGCCATTCCCAGAAAATTCACGATATACATTTTGTTTGTCAGGTAAATATCTTTAATATATTATATTTTAAACAAAATCGTTAGTCATTTTTGCGAAAATGAAAATTTTCGAAAAAATTTCCTTGTAAAGGGTAGTTAGGGGTGGGGAGATTTTTCTCAAAATCTTTGTGTCGCATCCCTGGAAGATACTAAACTTAAATGCCAAGATTGGTATTTTACCGACTTTTCGTTTTTGATTTATCGTGTTCACAGACACACGGACACACTGACACACGGGCCTTTTTCTGAAAATACTGTTTTTGGATACAGGGGACCCTAAAACATATTTCCGGTGAAATCTCGGTATCGCATTTTTTGGTGGAGTGCAATACCTTCTCTATACACTATGTACTTAGTACGAATAGAGAAAGTAAAAATAAAATACAACCTAACTTTCCAAGCACAGCTTCACAGTACTTCAAAACTCTCACATAAAGGAAATATGATCGGGATTCCAATGCTGCAAATAGCTAAAGTAAAAATTTCCGATAAAAATAAAACAACGGCTTCTTCTCTAACACTAATATTTATAAAGTTATTGATGTTTTCCCAAGTGAGTGTGCCAAAATGTTCAAAAAACTACTACACAAGATTCTTACAACAGTATTTGAGCGGGAGGCTCAAAATGTTCATTTGCAATCAAAACATGAAGAAGAAAAAATATTATAAGAATCCCATTTCGACTTCCCTTAATAAATTCAAAGGAAACCTCGCTATGAGTACAACTTTAAAGTCGAGCCAATATCGTAACGAAACTTAAAGAAAAAGTCTGGTGCGTTACATTCACAAGACTTTCTCTGTTTTCTATGTATGTGCAAACTAAGTGTCTTACGAAGGTTTATTTTTTCTACCTACGTCATTTTGTTTAGATAAATTAGGAGTAATATCAACTGGAATTCTTCTTCCTTTTTTTTAATAATTTATTTTTGACAGATCAGTAGTATTGGTTTACAGGCCATTGAGAACAATTAACAATATGACAATAGCAAATTACATGTTGAGGTTGACCTATAAGGCTCCTCTATCGTAAAAAAACAAAATGTGTATTTTACATAACATTTCACTGATGTTAAAAAATATCTACTTATAAGTAACAATGAATAATGGACATTAATTAAAGAATGAAATACAATAATGGCAGTAAATGTGTGGTCACAAATAAGTAATGAAAACTGGAATTATATTTTAGACCTCTACTATTAATAAAAATCTGATGTGTTACACTCACATGACTTTCTCTAGCTGTTCTACAAACTTCTTACATAACATTATTCTTCTTTCTGCACCTTGTTAATCGAGGTACTCATTAGTACACTGTTATTACTTAGTTTCTTATAAGTAGGAATAAAATAAGGGAATACACTAGTCCAGGAGTAGAACAAAAGAAAAACGAACACTCCCGTCTCAGAAAGTATAAGTACTTTATAACTGAAACTAATAACAATGAATACCTAGAAAACGGTAAGCTCCACGAAAAGAATGTATATGACGTAAGTTGTGTATTTTAACAAGACCTACATTTTTTGTACAGTACGTTTTTGTCTATCTCTTACGGTTTACTAGGTATGCCAAATTAAGCAAAATTCTTCCAAAATAAACAGATCTTTAGAGGCTATTTCCAGAAAATTCATGATATGCATTTTATTTTTGAGGTAAATGTCTTTAATATATGATATTTTAATCAAAATCGTTAGAGCCATTTTTAAGAACATCAAAACTTTCGAAAAAAAATCTATGTAAAGGGTGGTTTGGGGCGGGAGGATTTTTCTCAAAATATTCGTGTCGCATTCCTAGAAGATACTAAACTTAAATACCACGGACACACACACACACGGACCTTTTTCTTAAAATGCTTTTTTTTTATACATGGGGTTCTAAAACTTGTATTTCCGGTGAAATCTCGGTATCGAATTTTTGGGTGGAATACAATACTTCTCTATCCCTATGTACATTGTACATACCGCGCTAGAGAAAGTAAAAATTCTCGAGGACCACAATATTATCCAATTAATCAATTTATATGTTGATCTATAGTCGTAAATGTTATTTTATTAACTTGTTTTGGAGCTAGTTCACTTGAAGACCCTTAAACGACCTTTGCAGAAATAGCAATTCAATTAAATAAGCGAAAGACAATCAGTACTCGTGTTATTATTGCAGATAATCAGTAAGTGCTGATTGAAGGCCTATTGTCTCTAATATCCATATATCCAAGTGAGACTCTCCAATGCACGCGAGCGCTTTCCCAAAATAACTCGTAAATCACGAACGGGGTTTCAGGTGTGCTAATAAGTAATTCCACTTACGTCATTCCACGGCGCCGACAGGTAGCGTGATGAATCTAATGGCCAGATATGTACCCTTAAAGTGTTGATTCTGTGCTAATTGAATGGAAGCTCCGATAACTAAACAGTGCTGGAATTAAAAGCAGAGGTCGCAGATGGCGAGCGCTGTCTGCGCCCGCGATAATCACCACGTGCATGTGTGGTAATTCCTCGCCTCGGCAATAAAGAAAGATTTCCTATAATCTCCACCGGCAGCACTGTAATTGCTACCCACTCCTTAACACCCTGATGGCTTCCGGTATAAATTGGCATTGGAATCAGCACCGAGAGTTATAGCAAGGGAAAAATTCTCTTTCGGTTGCTTTCTAGAGTTTTTCCATCGTTGAAACACAAATAAGAATATTCGAATCGGTTATTTGAAAAATCCTGCATCTACATAATAAAAGTTTTTGCGGAAAAGTGAAAAAATCTACTATTAAAGAATAAAAATAAATTAAATTATTTAAAAAGTGTACTAAAATACCAGCATATTAACCTTTTTACTTTTATGAAATTTATCTCACGTTTTATTTTGCTTACTTTACGCATTTATCATTCATTACGGAGAGTTATAGCAAGGAAAAATTCTATTTCGTTAGCTTTCTAGAGTTTTTCCATCGTTGGAACATAGTTAAGAATAATCGAATCGGTTATTTGAAAAATTATACATCTGTTTAATATAAGCTTTTGCGGAAATGTAGAAAAACCTACTATTGAGAATAAAAATAAATTAAATTATTTAAAAAGTGTACTAAAATATTCGTATATTAACACTTTTTACTTATACAAAATTAATCTCACTTTTTATTTTGTTATTTTCTATTCATCATTCATTAATTTCATTATATACATTCACGTGCTCATTATTACTTATTATAGATCATTTTACTAAAAATGTTAATAGAACAAAAAAACAGATATATTCTATTCACACGACTTTATCAGCAAAGAAATCATTCTTACAAAAGATTAAGATGATGATCGAGATAAACATTAGCAGAGTTGTTTTATTAATTGCCTCTTTATAGGTAAATTAGAAAAACCGAGTAAAATGTTTTAAAACCCCATCGCTATGCTATACAATTGAAATTCAGCCTTGCTTGGCCAGGATTAAAGAAGAAAGAAGAACAATGTTTTGTAGTATGCCTATTTGTACAACAGCATGAGTGTAACACATAAGATTTTCTAGCTATGCACTATGTACGAAATAGCGAAGGTGAACATCTTGTAACAATAGTTTTTTTAAAGAATATGCACAAATAAGAGACTACTGTGGACTTCCTATTTGAGAAGAGTTCAATTATTTTAAACTTGAAACCAATGGCATGAAATATCTCAGAAATGATTAACTCTACAAAAGGTAAATTCTGTATTTAAACTAATTTTACATTTTTTATGTCGTAAGTATTGGTTTATCTCTTATAATTTACTCAGAAATCATCCAAAACAAAGCTGTCTTCAGAGGCTATTACCAGAAAATTCAAGGTATGCATTTTATTATGTTATGAAAATATCTTAAAAGTATGAAATTTTAATCAAAATCTAAGGTCATTATTGAGAGTATCAAATGTTACATGTAAAACGTAATTGGTGCAGAAGGGATTTTGTTAAATTTCCTGTCGCATCCTAGGAAGAAATTGATCTTAAATACCTTGTTTGGAATTTAACGAAGTCTTCGTTTTCAAATTATGCTGTTCACAGCCACTTACACATAAATTAAATGCAACGTTTAGAATTTAACGAAGTCTTCGGTTTTAATATGCTGTTCTCAGCCACTTACACGTGCACACACAAACACACACACACACATGCATCGTTTAAAAAAAAAAATTAGTGTAGGAGGTATTCATAAAACTTCAAAACATATATTTGCGATGAAATTTCGACATTGAATTTTTTCGATGGTAGATAAGGTACAGCATTCCACATAAAATTCGATACTGAAATTTCAGTGGAAAAAGTTTTAGGGTTCCCTGAATAAAAAAAGATTGAACAAGATTCGTGTATCCATGTGTCTGTGAGCACGTGCTAAAAACGAAAGGTTGATATAATACCAAACTTGGTGTTTAGTTTAGTATCCATCAAAGATGCAATACGAAGATTTTCATTTCCTTTACAAGGAAAAGGTATCGTAAGTTTTCATTTTCTGCAAAATGCCTCTGACGATTTTTATTAAAAACCTTTATATTAAAATTTTTACATAAAAAATAAAATGTACATCTTTCATTTTCTGGGAATAGCCTCTCAAGTACTCTTAGTTATGGATTACATTTACATACCAAGTAAATCCCAAGAAACATAAAAATAAAAAGAGTAGCATTTTTTAGCTTACACAGTATACGTCTGATACATTGTTTGCAGAGTTAACCATTTCTTAAATGCTCCTTGTTATTGGTTTCAATTTTAAATATAAAGGCTGTTTCAAAAATACGGGGCTTAATTTCAGGTATGTATTTCCCACATATAGACAGTCAAATTGTTCATTATAACATGTGTCCGGAAATGTTTCATTGAAATTCACTGGAATGTTTTTCTTTCCGCAGGTTGTTGTCATTACAGAAGGTGTTCAAAATGTCCACCTCCTGCTTGAATACAGACCTCCCATCGATGTCTCATTGACCTGCGAACACGATCCCAAACTCCAGGAGTATTGCATATGTCCTCACAACTTGCCACAATTCGATTCCGAACGGATTCCAAATCCGGCACCGGAGACGAATAAACCAATGATTTTAAATGGCCCCACAAGTAGAAATCGAGAGGGTTCAGATCAGGTGAGCTGGAGGCCAAGCAATTGGGCCACCTCTACCTTTCCATCGATCAGGAAACCTTCGATCCAAGTATCGGCGAGCCGTAAGACTGAAGTGTGCAGGAGCGCCATCATGCAAGAAGTGAATGTGTTGATGATTGATCAGGTATGATGTTTTCCAGGAAGTTTGTGTACGCCTGCCCCGTAAGTCTGTTTACAAGTACATGGGGTCCAACTAATCGATCACCAATGTTACCGGTCCACATGTTGAGGGAGAACCGCACCTGGTGATGAGATACAACAGTTGCACGTGGGTTTTCATGCGACCATACATGCTGATTGTGGAAATTTGTTATGCCATCTCTTGTGAACTGTGCTTCATCTGTAAATAATACGACGGCAGAAAAGTTCGGATTTACACCACACTGCTGCAAGAACCACTGACAGAACCTAACTCGTGCAGGGTAATCTGCTGGTGACAGGGCCTGTACACGTTGCAAATGATAAGGATACAATTGATACTCGTTCAACAGTCTCCAGACAGCCGTATGAGGAACATTGACTTGCAACGCTAACCGTCGTGTGCTGATAGAAGGAGTCCTGTCCACAGCCTCCAGAATCTCCTCCTGCACTTCTGGAGTTGTAGATCTTGGTCGTCCCCTTCCCAAACCAGGAGAGGTGAATGTTCCATACTCGCACAGACGGGAATGGAGACGTACAAATCTCTTCCGATCTGGACATTGTCGCTGTGGGTACTTCTCCTGGTACAAACGACGAGTCAGCGCAGCATTGCCGTCCGCCTTACCGTACATGAAGTGTATCTCAGCCAGCTCTTGATTTGAATACATGTCGCACAGTCTTAATGACTAAAGAACACTGAATGTAACCTTCCTCAGAATGAACTATCAGAGCGCCCTCCTAATGTCTCCTTTGACGGCAAAGACCTGCGTAAAGAAAAACGTTCCACTGAATTACAATGTTGTGAAGGCCATAACTCGGAAATGAAGCATTTCCGGACATGAACTATTTTGATTGTCTACAGGTGGGACTTTCAATGTTGTAAAGGCAATAACTCGGAAATGCAGCATTTTCGGACACATGTTATAATGAACTATTTTGATTGTCTTCATTTGGGAAATACGTACCTGAAGTTGTGCCCCGTATTTTTGAAACACACTATATAAACTCTCTAAAACTTATCATTCCTATTTCCTTGTTTTACTGCTGGTTATGTAAAGAGAACCGAACTTATTCACATAGTAACCAGCGTATAAAAGATTTGGCTATCGCTTTAGCCTACTGTAATCTCACATTTCTTTTCTACGTATAAGTAATAAGTATAAGTAATAAGTATTTCTGCTAATTTTATCTGCATGAAGTAGATAGAAGAATAAACTTTTCTAAGATCCGAAATTTAATCACATAGTAACCATCGTTTAAAAGATTTGACTATCGCTTTAGCCAAATGTATTCTCACATTTATCTTCTACGTATAAGTAATAAGTAAGCCCATTTATCTTAATTTTTACTTTCTCTATACTCAGTATGTACATAGTGTATAGAGAATGTATTGCACTCTACCAAAAAATTCGATACCGAGATTTCACCAGAAATATATGTTTTAGGATCCCCTGTATCCAAAAAAAGTATTTTCAGAAACAGGGCCGTGTGTGTTTGTGTGTCCGTGTGTCTGTGAAAACGATAAATCAAAAACGAAAAGTCGGTAAAATACCATACTTGGTATTTAAGTTTAGTATCTTCCAGGGATGTGAAACGAAGATTTTGAGAAAAATCCCCCCACCCCAAACTACCCTTTACATGGAACTTTTTTCGAAAATTTTTGTTTTCTAAAAAATGGCTCTAACGATTTTGATTAAAATATGGTATATGAAAGTTATTTACCTGACAAATAAAATGTATATTTTGAATTTTCTGGGAATAGCCTCTGAAGACTACTTTATTCTGGATGACTTTTTCATAACTACTAAACCGTAAGAGATGGACAAGAACTTAACCCACAAAAAATGTAGAGCACGTTAAAACACACAATTTATGTTATATACATTTTTTTCGTGGAGTTGATCGTTTTTGAGATATTCCTTTTTCGTGGTTTCATATTTGAAAAACATGCTTTTCTCATACAGGAATTTGTCAACTCCTGTTAATACAAACAAAGGAACATCAGTCACATAGCAACCAGCTTTTGGCTTTCACTTTAACCTATGGAACTCTCTTATTTCGCTTCTACTTACAATAAAGCAAGCCATAAGACTATTTCTGCTAATGTTATCGATTAGCATGAAATAAATAAAAGATAAGCTTATTAACAATAATAATTTATAGAGATATAGAGAAAGTCATTTGAATGGAACACATCAGATTTTTTATCTAGATTTGCATGAAGTAAATAGAAGACGTTTATAAGATCCCAACTTCAGTCTTATAGTAATCAGTGTTTAAAAGATTTGAATTTCGCTTTAGCCTAATGAATATTCTCATTTAATTAATTAGTAAGACAATTTCTGTTAATGTTTATCTTGATTAGCATGAAGAGATTAGCAGAATAAGCTTTTGTAAGAACCGAACTTCAATCATAGCGTTTAAAAGGTTTGATTATAGCTTTAAAATTCCATGGCACGACGGCTCACAACGAACCATGGCCTACCGCCTGGCCGCTGCGTCCCCCATCACGGTCCACAAAGACGTAATAGATGGGGTGCAGTATTGAAAGGTGAGACGAGGTCAGCGCTTCGAACATCAAAAAACATAATTGCATCGAGCGATTGAACTTTCATATAAGAATTGTACGAAATAATTGTGATTAACAATACTTTTACAAAGAAAATCCTAGTAATTTAGTTTTTAAGAAATCGCCAGGTAGCCTGGATCTGTGAAGCCTATTAAAACGCCCTGAGAAGAGTCGATTGCTACTCCAAAATAAGCATAAGCGCGAGTAGATTTTTATTTCAAATTTAGCGCCAACGCGAAAAGGATCTCATGCTTCAAGAGAGAAAGTTATATGAATGGAACACATCAGATTTTAAAAAAAAAATCTGTGTTCCATTCACATGACTTTCTCTACATCTCTGCATCAAATTATTGTTAGAAGGCTCATGCTTCTATTTCCTTCATGTTAATCGAGAAAACATTAGCAGAAATAGTCTTATTACTTGCTTCCTTGTAAGCAGAAGCGAATTAGGGGAGTACCATAGGTTAAAGTGATAATCAAATGCTGGTTGTTATTGACTGAAGTTCCTTTGTTTGTATGGACAGAAATTGAAAAATTCCTGTATGAGAAAGGTAGTTTTTCAAAGCTGAAACGATTAACTCCACGAAAAAATGTATATAACATAAATTGTGTGTTTTAATTTCCTTTGCATTTTTGTGTACCTAGTAAGTTGTTTTATATCTCTTATGGTTTAGTAGTTATGCAAAATTCTGCAAAAGAGGCTATTCCCAGAAAATTCAAGATATACATTTTATTTGTCAGGTAAATATCTTTAATATACGATATTTCAATCAAAATCGTTACAGCCATTTCTGAGTAAATCAAAATGTTCGAAAAAAAGTTCCACGTAAAGGGTAGTTGGGGGTGGGGGGATTTTCTTGAAAATATTCGTGTCGCATCCTTACAAGATACCAAACTTAAACACCAAGTTTGATATTCAATGTTCTTTTGGTTTTTGAGCTATGCTGCCCACAGACACACACACATACACACAGACAGACAGGTACACACACACGGATATTTTTCTAAAAATGCTTTTTTTGGATTCAGGGAGTCTCAATACATGTATTTCCGGTGAAATCTCGGTATCGAATTTTTGGGTGCATTACAATACCTTCTCTATCCCTATGTACATTGTTCATATGGGGCTAGAGAGAGTAAAAATATTGAATAATCGTTGGAGAAAAGCGTTTTAATGTAGCAAATCACATTTTTGTTGTGTTATAATATTTTGTAGTTTTATTTATTTTCGGTAGATGTTGCGATTCACATTTATAAAAGGCGAATGGTGGTGCAGTAACCGTAAAGCGATGTCCAGAACATGCAGTGTGGTCTGCTGTAGTTAGGTGTTGGAAGGGCGTGTGTGCGGCCTATGTACACACAATTACCGCATCACAGAGAGGGACAGAGATAGAGCAGCTCCAGAGTTTTACAGTTGTGATCTGGGCTGGTATCTGAGGTGAGCAGCCATCGTCTCTGTATCGCACACAGGTCGTCCTCTTGCTGCTATAGTGCTGCGAAACCTAGTCACTTACAAGGCGAGTTCATAAATCACTCCAGCAAAACACTTTCTAGACAAAATATGCATGGTACTGTTCTCTCTGGCTGATAAACGATATTAACCCTGTTAGTACCAATCACGATCTACTTGTGATGCCGTTTTCATACGTTTTAACTCTTTTCAGCATGAAATTTTGTGTACTTTATACACCGTAACCATAGAGAAAAGCTTTCTGCTGCGTTTTGGGACCTTATCTTCACTCCAAAGCGCTAAATTAGCTTCAAATTTAATTTTTCTTGCAGGCGTTTCTTTATGTTGGTGGAAACATGGCGTCGTCAAGCCAAAAGTTACGAACCGAAGATGAAATAAACTGCAGTCCGTAATTTATTAGTAGAAAGCGAGTGATTTTGAATCTTCAGACTTTGAAACGTAAGATATTTATTCTAGCTTTAGCGATAGAAATACATCCTATAAAAATTGACCTCATACACATTCAAATAATGGGTAACTCATCAAAATGGACTTTCGGAGGTGTAACCAGACGACAAATACAACGTGAATCAACCATGCAACAACATAAGCGCTAAATTATACAGTATTCTACGTTACATTTGTGTCTTATTGCTTTATGCCATTTTTATTAATAGAAATATCATGCTTATGTGTTGTTGTTTTTTGGTGATTTTTTTTTTCAGTTTTCAGCCTTCAGTTTAGGTCAACTCATTTTTTATAGTTTAAAAAATAAAATATCAGACCAAAACAAGATGCTTTTTTAATAAACAAATATCTATACTTTCATTTAGTTAGCCTTAACTTACTGTTTAGTATGATTTTGTGTGGGCAGTTATTGATTATTTTCTGATTTTTAGTTTTATTTTAAATTTTTTCTTCACTTTTTAATATTTTCAAAGTATTGGAAGAGACTTATCATCCATATAATGCATATTATCAGTAGAGAAAAGGGTTTACTAAAAATGAAAAAAAAAAAATGTAGCTTTCTATATCATTTTGTGATCATTTTATTACTAATAATTTAAAACCCTGCATTCTCCTCTAAAATTGCTTGGCACTTTTCAGACATCATTGGGCTGGCACTAAAAGGGTTAAAAATGTTCGTGATTATTTCGAACACGTGACGCGAAGCGGCGAGAAAATGTTCAAAGTCCGAAGGTAGCAGGTCCACATGGCCGCGCTCGCTGAAGTGACTCGCTTTGGTGCTTCGTGGCGCAGGGGATTGTGGGTTCGAGTACCGCCTTAGATATAGGTATTTGAGTATTTGTAAATGTGTATATGAGTGTGTCAGAAGCAAAAATCAAAAATTAAAGTAACATAGGACCTGTTAGAAAAATGTAAAAAAAGGGAAAAAGAGGAAATAGGAATAGAGCGACTCCGGAACTGTACTTAAAAAAATAACAAAAAGAAAAAAAAAAATTGGACAATACGCATACAGAACCAACGGAAGATGTGCGTTTTCCATTGGAAAGAAGAGCCTATTTTCTGAAACTCCATTTTTATTTTCTCGACTCGTGTTATGTACATAGTGTTCAGAGAAGGTATTGAATTCCATCCCAAAACTTCGATACTGAGATTTCACCCGAAATACACGTTTTGTGATCCCCGAATCCATAATAAGCATTTTTAGATAAAAAGGTCCATGTGTCTGTGAACACGATAACTCAAAAACAAAAAGTCGGTAAAATACCTAACTTGGTATATAAGCTTATTGTCTTCAAAGAATGTGACGAAGATTTTGAGGAAAATCCCCCGACCCTAAACTACCCTTAACAAGGAAACATTTTCGAAATGTTTAATTTTCTCAAAAATGACTCTGATGATTTTGATTAAAATACCATATATTAAAGATATTTATACGACAGATAAAATGCATATTTGAATTTTCTGGGAATAGTCTTCGAAGATCTCTTTATTCAGGATGAATTTTGCTAGATTTTGCATAACGAGTAAACTGTAAAAGATAGACAACAACTTACTGTAGAAAAATCTGATGTGTTCCATTCACATGACTTTCTCTAAACCTCTGCAACAAGTTATTGTTACAAAGCTTATGTTTCTATTTACTTCATGTTAATCGAGAAAAAATAGCAGAAATAGTCTTATTACTTGCTTCCTTGTAAGTAGAAGCGAAATAAGGAAATACCAGAGGTTAAAGTAATAGTCAAAAGCTATATGCCTGAAGTTCATTTGTTTCCATGGACAGGAGTTGACAAATTCCTGTATGAGAAAATTATGTTTTTCAAAGCTGAAACCAAAAACAATAATATCTCAAAAACAATCAAATCGACGAAAAAAGTATAAAACATAACTTGTGTGTTTTATCGTAATCTACACTTTTTATATAGTAAATTTGTGTCTTTCTCTTACGGTTTACCACCTCTGCAAAATTCAATAAAAAACATCCAGAATAAGGAGGTTCTATTCCCAGAAAATTCAAGATATAGATTTTGCTTAACATGTAAATATGTTAATATAAGAGATTTTAACCAAAATTGTTAGACCCATTTTTGAGAGAATCAAAATTTTTGAAAAAAGTTACATGTAAAGGGTAGCTGGGGGTGCGCGGATTTTCTTGAAAATCTTGGTGTCGAATCCTTGGAAGATACAAACTTAAATACCAAGTTTGGTATTCAACGGTATTGTTGTTTTTGAGCTATGCGGTCCACAGACACACAGACACACGCACACACACACACACGGACCTTTTTGTAAAAATGCTTTTTCTGGAGTCAGGGGGACCCAAAACATGTGTTCCCGGTGAAATCTCGGCATCGAATTTTTGTGTGGAATGCATTTCTGCTAGTGTTTATCTCGATTAGCATGAAGTGGATAGAAGAATAAGCTTTTTAATAATAGTTTGCTACAGAGATGTGGATAAAGTCATGTGAATGGAACACATCAAATGTTTACCAGTTCATCTATACCACTAGCTTAAGCTAAGGTAACTTAACCTCGACGAAATCTCGAAACCATAGAAACCTGTCTTTCGCATCGGCTCGCTCAGACTCAATTCGCGTTTTTCGTTTTTCAAAACTCATTTAGAAAAAACAAGAAAATATCGCATCACCCGCGTCACATGTTGAATAGAAGAGCCAAATCTTCTAATTTAAATTTGCTTTCTTCCTTTCCTTGTTAACTCTCCTCGAATGAATGTTTTACCAACAAACCAGCGCCTGGGATCAAACGCCTGTTTAAGAGCAGAGGCGGCTGTAGATTACAGAGAAGCTAGAATGGGTGATCAACCCGATAACTCATATGAAAGTGAGGAAGTGGATGATATAATCTGACGGTGAAATACTTGACAGTAAAGATGACTATTGAACGTATGTTGCAATGAATGGCGGGGGAAACAGGAGAACCCAAGAAAACCGGCCCCAGTGCTGTTTCGTCTACCACAAATCCCAAAATCCGCTGAGATCAAACCCGGGACGCTTAGATGAGAAGCAAGCAGTCTAATTACTCAGCCAAGCGCCTCCACTTTAATCCCCCACCAAAAACGGCTATGTTGCATTATTTTTTCACCTTTAAGCAACAAATTA
Source organism: Hymenopus coronatus (assembly GCA_030762935.1). Classification (NCBI taxonomy): domain Eukaryota; kingdom Metazoa; phylum Arthropoda; class Insecta; order Mantodea; family Hymenopodidae; genus Hymenopus; species Hymenopus coronatus. The sequence goes on from CM060894.1 coordinate 55,479,553, forward strand.
TTCTTACAAAATCTTATTCTTCTCTCTACTTCATGCTAATCAAAATAAACATGAGCAGAAATACTTTTGTTACTTAGTTCCTTGTAAATAGAAGGTAAATAAAGCTATATACCAAGCAAAAGTGGTATTCAAATATTTTAAAAGCCGGTAGATATGTCAAGCAATTGAATCTCGCTTTTCTTGGGATAACCAAGATTAAAAAGTGAATAACGACTTTCCATTTGAGAAAAAAATTAAATATTGTAAATGTTAAAACCAATAAATAATATTTCGGGAATTGTTATCTCTAAAAATAGCTTTTTATAACATAAAATGTGTTCTATAGAAATCCATATTTTTGATGCAGCAATTTTTTTCTCTATCTCTTAAGGTTTAGCAATTATGCAACGTCATTCAAACGACTTCAGGGACTATTCCAAGAAATTCACGATATAGATTTTATTGTTCATGTAATATCTTTAATATAGATTATTATAATCAAAATCGTTAGAGGTGCTTTTGAGAAAATCGAAAATTTCGAAAACTGTTCTATTTAATTTGTAGTTGGGGGTGAGAAGATTTTCCTGTATCCATGGAATATACTGAAATTTGCTGTCCACAAACAGAACACACAAGAATTGTGGAATACAATTGGGTGGAATACAACACGTTCGTCATCCACTATGTACATTGTACATACATGCTAGAGAAAGCGAGAATCAATTGATGCCTTATATTCACAAACTTTATCTAACCAATATCATGTATATGCTCTATACTACTACAGCAAGTAGCAGAAGTATAGTATTCCCCAAAAAATTTGATGTCGAGATTTCATCTGAAATATATGTTTTTAGGTCCCCTGACCCTGAAAATCGATTTTTACTTTCTGTATCATGCATACATAATAAGTAGAGAACATATTGTATCCCTCAAAAAATTCCGGATTCGAGATCCAGAGCATAGGAAATACATGTTTTGAGGGCCCCTGAATAAAAAATGTAAAGAGGTGAGTGTGCGAGTGAAAACATTTATTTCCAAGGTCAGTGACTTTTAAGGATTCGACAGGAAAATTCCACCACTATGTTTATAATATTATGACACATGAATTGTATAATTTGATGTCTGAGAATAGGCTCTAAAGTTCTCTTCACTCTAAATGAATTTTTTATACGTGATAATCGTAAGAAACAGACGAAACACTACTAGATAAAAACTGTAGTTCCTGTTATAGCACACAATCTATCTGAAGTACATATTTTATGGAAATAACATTTTATAAGATATTTCTGGAAATTGTTGTAAGTTTTACAATACCTGTACTTTTCTCAAATGGGAAGTCGTTACTCATTTTTCATCTTCTGGGCAAGTAAGAATAACGTCTTTCAAAGCCATCACGTAAGGCTCAGTTCTTTAAAACATTGACTATCACTTAAATCTACTCTGCTTACAGTCAAAACTAAGCTGAGGATGGGGTGACAGCACTCTGAAAACATTTTCATTTACACAGCTGCTAGTGATAAAGCTTTCAAAAGTGTGCCCTGACCAAGTTTTACATTAAAATACTATTTATGTTGCATAATTCGGTTTGGAATTTAATTATCATACTTAATTATCATATTTTAAGCTGATCTATCGATTTAACATATATGTTTAATAATGATACGTAACAAATAAACTAATACATATTGAAGCTTTATATTAAACCATAAGTTATTTAGGAGCTTTAAGGTGATGCATCTGTGAACAATAGAATGCTGAAAATGTTAAAAAATTACTTTGTTTCATAATAAAATGGTATTAATTCTAACCTTAAAGAAAATAGATGATTTTTCATACTTGGTGAACTTTATATAACAATTAACAGAAGTTATATACACGTAGACGCATGCTTATTAATAGGCACTCCTAAATTTAAACTTTATTTTCTCGCAATTTTCTTTTCCACACTTTTCTATGCTCAAAATGTTGAACACAATGCAATTTTTCACCAATTTGATTCAAAATATTTACACTTTCAACTAAAACCATATTAAAGAAAATTATTATATTACTTTTTCAAAATGATGCTCCGAATGAAGTGTTTTATAGAGTACGAAAAGTAACAACTTTTTTTACACTAACTAGAGTTAATATAAAAAAATGTAATATGAAAAATCTACTTATATATTCATGTACTGTAAAACTAGATTTTTGTATAAAGGTATTTTAAAAAACGCATCGTGTGGTTCATTTTTATTAGAACAATGAATTTAGGAGTAAAAGATTATTACTTAAATCACCATGCAAGCTAGAAGTTTGAGGCTTCGCGAAAATATTTAATATTATTATGCATAATAACTGATATTAATTTCAACAAGGTGTCCTACATATTCTGCATTTTCAAAATTTCACAAATTCATCACCTTAAGTTCCAATTATGCACTTTTTCAGAATGTTTCTTGCGATAAACGATTGCATATTTCGGGTATAAAATGTAGTACCTCACCACTAAACTTAGTAAAGAATCAAATTGGGGTTTTTGAGAATTGCTCTTTAGTTTGGCTGTAAAAAATATCTTCCATACTGATAGCATGCCTAAAACGATCAACTCCACGAAAAAAGTATATAACATAAACTGTGTGTTTTAACGTGCTCTACATTTTTTGTGTGGGAAGTTTTTGTCCATCTCTAACGGTTTAGCAGTTATACAAAATTCCGTAAAATTAATCCAGAATAAAGTTGTCTTCCGAGGCTATTCCCAGAAAATTCAAAATATGCATTTTATTTGTCAGGTAAATATATAGGTATTAACATACGATATTTTAATAAAAATCGTTAGCACCGTTTCTGAGAAAATTTTCAAAAAAAGCTCCATGTAAACGGTAGTTGGTGGTGGGAGTTTTTCTTGAAAATCTTCCGTGTCGCATCCATGGAAGATACTAAACTTAAATACCAAGTTTGGTATTTTACGGTCTTTTCGTTTTTGAGGTATACTGTCTACAGACGAACTCACACAGACTCACACGGATCTTTTTCCAAAATGTATTTATATATTAGAATGTAGATGAAATTGAAGATCTAATTCATGTTAAAATACAAAATTTATATCACTTTTTTGAAGAGATAATCAATTTCTTGATATTTTGTGCTATTGGTTTTAATTTTAAAGTACCTAAACTTATCTCAAACGGGAAATCCTCCATGTGTCATACCTCCTTTGTTATACTCCAACTCATGAAAGAGAAGCGAATATCAATGACAATCGCATAGCGACAGCTTTCAAAAGAACTGATATCGCTTTAGCCGTCTGCTTATAAGGAACTAAGTTTTATCTTGATAGCACGAAGTAGAGGGAAGAATAAGCTGTAGAAGAATAGCTAAAGAAAGCCACATATTTTGTCCTAATAATTCAATTGTAGAATCAGTATGCATGATATCAAAGTCCCAAAGCAGCTCGAAGACCTGTCATAGGACTGGAAAACCTGAGAAGGCGATGAACGATCAGTCATTTAGAATCCACCTTGAGTGATCTTTCATTTTAACAAACATCCATGACATCTAATCGGCACGGCAATAAGCCACGAAACAGAAGATGAGATGGAATCCAAATAAATTAGAAATGAAGGAAAAGACACCGTAACCGAGAAGCCACCCCAGCAGTCACCTACATCAGGGAAATCCATGAAAAACCTAAAATCAGGGAGGGTGTCGACAAATATTGAAGCCTGAACCTCCCAAATATGAGCTTACAAGCTATCATAGAACTATCTTGCTCGGCACGTGAACCATTTCTAGAATTCAGGCGTTAAAAGACTCAAGAACTCACTGTTATCTCTGTGGTCCAGATGTTGAGAAGTATATCTGCTTTTGTCAGAGAAATTTTACTTCTTCAGTTCTGAATGATTGCGAGTTTTCCTTTCATAAATACGATTTCTATATTATCTTATTCTGTAAACAAAATCTCATAAACATGCCACACTTTAGATGAAATAAAACAAATCACTTATTGAAAACGTATTATTTTATGCATCACTGAACGGGAATGCCTGGATAAACAGTGTCCGTACAGGAAAGATAACCTATTCAACAGGGAATAACAAATCCTCTTGTTGGGGTGCTGATCCAGGATTTCCACCCCTCTCCTTTCCTACGTCATTCACACTCTCCCCCCTTGATCAACAGCATATCTTCACTATGCATGTTGTTCTATGACCAAAGTTAATCCATCCACAATTTTGTAAGGATCTGGTACAAAAGCTTTGAGGGGATAATCACGTTTCAAAGAATTAGAGAAAATTGCCATTGAAAGCTCTTTAATTAGTTTATTTTTCAACCATATCATATCGACACTTGATAGAGGGAGGGAGAGAGGGAGAGTCAAACAATGATGTGATACTTTTGAAGGACATTCTTAGACCAAGTTTGATTTAAACATCCTAAAAAAAACCTGTACTTTAATGGCATTTAAATACGTTACAACAACAACAACAACGTATAAACCAAATTTGTGCAATAATACTGACTTTATGAAGTTTTGATAAGTTATGCAAGCATAGTTTGGCATTTATTAATGACAATTTAAAAATACCCATTTATTGCTAATATGGTTTTCAAAGCTAAAATCTTATGTGTTCATTATATGACTTTCTGCACTTGTTCAGCAAATAAACTATCCTTACATAAACTTATTCTTTTATCCACATCATGCTAGTTGAGATAAACATTAGCAGAAATTGCCTTATTACTTGGTTGCTTCTAAGTAGAAGGCAAATAAGGGAATAAACCGGGCTAAAGCGATAGCCAAATCCTTTATATCTGGTCGAAATATGAGCAATTGAAGTTCGACTCCCTTGCATTGTAAAAAAAGAACAGAGATGAAACGAAAGGTGATGCCGTTTGAGAAAATTTTACGTAGTTTGAAATTGAAACCAGTTACAAGGATATCTCGGAAATAGTCAATTCTAATAAAAAATGTAAATTGTGTGTTTTGACAAGATCTATATTCTTTGTTTAGTTAGGTTTTATCTTTTTCTTACGGTTTACCAATTACGAAATAAATATTAACTTATTATCACACACACACACACACATATATATATGCATTTTTTCATAGTCAGCTTACCCTCCCTCTATTTAGGACTGACAACCCCCTAGGACTTTCAAATAAATCCCTAAGGGTCAAAAGCCTGTCGGGGAGCCAAGCACACGAAACCACAGAATGGAGAGCCTGGAACGACTGGTCGGCCCTTAGCCAGGCATGAGCGTGAGGAATGTAATGAAATGGGAACAAAATGGATGATAGGAAAGGTGATGATGGATCAATTGGTAGAATGAATGACTGAGGAAATCGCAGGACCCGGAGAAACCCGCCCAGACGCCGTTTCATCTCCCACAAGTCCCAAATGCGGGCGCTTGGGATCGAACCCAGGCCGCCTAGGTGGGAGGTGAGCGGTCTAACCACTAGGTGGTGCCACATATATGCACACATTTCATTATATTATTCATTAATCTATTTTAATTTAAAAAACATTAAAAAACTTAAACAAAATTTAATAAAACTGTCATAAGTAATATTAGAGAGCTTAAACTTTTATTGATAAATTCGGGAGCAACTTTTTGCGCGCGAATTTATTCAGAGCAAAGTTGTAGCTCGAGTTGTATTTAATAAGACTATTTCGTGAATAGTGGTTATATGGATACCTCTTGACATATATTTGCACGAAATCTCGGATACTTGATGTCTATATCATAAATCAAGGCGTCGTTGCTTACAGAATGCGTTGAACTGGTTCCACACACTCTCTCTGTTGTTTTTAGTATTCTGCGGCTTTAAGTTTTCAATTAATATGTCTATTTCAGTGATAGGCCTTTCCCCAAAACGTTTTGGAACTTCCGCCATTGTGTACAATATCACTGCACACTGATGCTATTATTATGAAACGAACATTAGTTCAGAGAGAAAACCAATGCACGTCGGTGCGATAAATTTAGGAAAACAATTGCAAGTGGGTGTGATAAAAAAAAAAAAGACCAAAATGCAAAGAGAATGTCTTCCAAATGGTTGGAATTTTACGCGCCACTGCACTGGATTGACTACTTCCGACAATCACGTGCCATGAACGAAATAGTGCATTACAATTTCTTAGTATTTATCTTTTAAAACATACATATGTATCTATATATTTTTTAATTCTGCATTGTTAATTAATTATTAATTTAATGTTTAATTTCAACTTATTTTTTATTTTAATGGTTTTATTTATTAGCATTATTGTTTTCTATTAATTGTTTTTTTTTAATTTGAAAAAAATATAAAACAAAATTTCTTTAGAATATAGCAAATTATTTTTGAGAAACGTGCCCTTGATTGAGTGGATATTAATTAAAAACACTAGTACACAGCCAGCAAAAACAAATCTAATATAACACTTAATTGATTTAGGTCATGTTAGTAAGCTTTTTACTACGACAAAATGTTATGTAATTATCTACATTAGTCTGGAAAATACAGAGAGTTATTCGTTTATCGCATGATTTATTTTGCTATGAATACGTTCTTCTTCTAATTCGCAAACCAGTATCCCTTCATTGGCACCACAACTGAAGTGACTTGAATAACAGCGATCGCTAGTACGATACGAAATGGCCTGGCCATCCGTTTAAATCTGAAGGTCAAGTAGCGAGGTCAAGTCCCAGCGACTACAATCAAAAGCATGAGGAGGGCCCAAGTAAAATTGCACTTTCGGATGCTGATGGGGTTACACTCAGCTGTAGTTACATAGATTTTGCTCCTTTTTTATTTAAAAGAACACTATCGTTTTATTGCAAAAATATTAATATGTGTACAATATAAAACAGGTGTAATTAGCTTAATTTTATTGCTGGAGGTTAGGGTAATACAAAATTGGAAAAAAAAATCCACTAAAAATACTAAAAGCTCTGATGAATTATCTTTGTTGCATAAGTGAAATGTAATTAAGTATTAAAACGTTCCATATTGTGAGCATTCGAAGCAGAAGCGATTGAGACGTTTTACTTTCTCTACACGCACTATGTGCATAGAGAGGGTATTGTATTGCACCCAAAATTCGATACCGAAATTTCACCGGAAATATGTTTTAAAATCCTTGAACCCCCCCCCCCAAAAAAAACATTTTCAGAAAATGTTCGGTGTGTGTCTGTCTGTCTGCCTGTCAGTGTGTGTATGTGTATGTCTGTGGGCAGCATATCTCAAAAATTAAAAGTCCGATAATACCAAACTTGGAATTTAAGTTCAGTATCCTCCAAGGATGCGACACGAAAATTTTCATCCCCCAACTCTCAACTACCCTTTACATGGAAAATTTTTCGAATTTTTTTTTATTTTCTCAAAAATGACTCCAACGGTTCAGAACAAAACGTTGTATATTAAATATATTTACAGGGAAAATAAAATTTCTGGGAGTAGCTTCTGAAGACGTATTTATTCTGGATGCATATTAGGCATTTTGCATAACTGGTAAAGCATTAGAAATAGACAAAAACTTACTTTAAAAAAAACACACTAGTTATGTTATATACATTTTAGTCGTAGAGTTGACCGTTTTTCAAATATTCCTTGTTATTGGTTTCAGTTTTAAAAAATCATATTTTCTTTTATACGGGAACTTGTCCACCCATTGCAAGGCAAAGAAACAGAATTCATTCTCATAGCAACCACATTTCAAAGCATTTGAGTATTGGTTTAGACTAGTGTATTCCCTAATTTCCCTTATACTTGTAAGGAACTAAGTAATAAGTCCCGATTCTGCTAATGTTTATCTCTATTAGCATGAAGTAGATAGAAGAATAAGCTTATTAACAATAATGCGTTACAGAGAGGCAGAAGAAGTAATGTGAGTGAAACACATTGCTTCTATTTATTTCATTCTAATCGAGAAAAAAATTAGCATAAATAGATTTATTACTTGCTTCCTTGTAAGTAGAAGCAAAATAAGGGAGTACCATAGGTTAAAGGGATAGTTAAAAGCTGGTTGCTATGTGACTGAAGTTCCTGTGTCTGTATGGACAGGAGTTAAAAATGCCTGTATGAGAAAAGTATATGTTTTTTAAAGCAGAAACCAAAAACAAAGAATATCTCAAAAAACGGTAAATTCCACGAAAAAAATGCATATAACATAAAGTGTGTGTTCTAGCGTGCTCTACATGTTTGTGAGGTAAGTTTTTCCCATCTCTTATGGTTTAGCAGTTATGCAAAATTCCGTAAAAAGCATCAGGAATAAACTAGTCTTCAGAGGCTATTTCCAGAAAATTCAAGATTTAGGTACATATTATCTGGCAGGTAAATATCTTTAATATACGATGTTTTAATCAAAATCGCTAGAGCCATTTTTGAGAAAAACAAAATTTGCGAGACAAATTCCATGTAAAGGGTAGATGATGGTGGGGTGGATTTTCTTCAAAATTTTCCAGTCGCAACCTTGCAATATACCAAACTGAAATACCAAGTTTGGTATTTATCGGTCTTTTCGTTTTTGAGCTATGCTGTCCACAAACACACACACACACACACACACACACACACACACACACACACACATACGGTCTTTTTTTCCATAAATGCTTCTTTTTTGTTTCGGGGGGACCCAAAACATGTATTTTTCGATGAAATCTCGGTATCGAATTTTTGGGGACATTACAATGCCTTCTCTATACACTGTACATAGTACGTGTAGAGAAAGTAAGAAATACTAGAGTTTTATTGCAAAAATATATATAATTGTAGAATAAAAAACATCTTTAACTAGTTAAATTTTATTGTTGAAGGTGAGTATAATACAAAATCAGAAAAGAAGTCCACTAAATATAATTAAAACTTTGATGAATCATCTTTGTTGCATATGTGCAACACCATGCAATTAAGGATTAAAGCGTTCCATATTGTGAGAATTCGAAGCAGGAGCGATTAAGACCTCTTTTAATTGGTGGTTGTTTGAAGCATTTGATTGAAAAGAGGGGCGTGTGGTAGGGTGTGATAGGGCCATGTGCACACACAACAGGCACTGAGGACGACATCCTCTGCTCCAGCTTAGTGGCCCTGCCGGGGAAGCTTGCTCTGCGTGTCTTATCTACGTATGGACAGGAACACACTCTCTCCCTCTTCCCCTTCCTCGATAAGTAGGAAAGGTACCCTGCATGTGTTCCACCAGTAGTCCTGCTAAATGGTGATAGCGCTAACGCCGGACCCTTTCCGAGGAACACCAACTCTCTGTTAATAAAAATTAATAAGGAAAGTCTATGCTTACTTGGAGAAGCAACTCACGTGAATAAAATGAGAAGATTCTTCTTTACCTCGTATATTAGCTTAAGTGGTAGTTAAACAGCTCGCATTTTATTATTAAATTGGTAATGCTGTTATATTAACGCCCCACCAAGGGTATGTGGTTTACCGTAAGAACCAACTGAAAAATCTGATGTGTTTCTTTCACATAACTTTCTCTAGCTGATGCATATACAAGCTATTCTTATAAACGTTCATCCTTCTATCTACTTCATGCTAATCAAGATAAACAATAGCAGAATTTGCCTTATTGCTTGCTTTCTTATAAATAGAAGAGAAATAAGGAAATGAATTAAGCTAAAGCGATAGTCAAATCTTTTAAAAGCTTGTAGCTATGTGAAACAATTGAGATATTGTTACCATGATCCCGTTTGAGCAAAGTTAGGTGATTTAAAGATGATAACCAATATCTCTAAAACGGTCAACCGTATAAGAAAATCTGATGTATACAACTTATATATTTTTCTCTATATCCCAGCAACAAATTATTGTTTAAAAAAAACAACTTATTCCTCTATTTACTTCAGGCGAATCGAGAATAAAACAGCAGTAATTGTTTTTTTTTTTTTTTTTTTTTTTTTACTTATTTCCTTGTCTGTAGAAGGGAAATAAGGGAGTGCAATAGTCTAAGAGAAGATCAATATCTTAAAAACTGGTTGTTATGATTGAAGTTCCTTTGTTTTTGTGGACAGGAGTTGACAAATTCCTGTATAGAAAAGTTTGTTTTTCAAAGCTGAAACCAATAACAAGGAATATCTCGAAAACAACCAACTCAACGAAAAACATGTATCTAAATAAATTGTTTGTTTTAACGTGCTCTACATTTTGGTGTGGTAAGTTTTTGTCCATCTCTTACGGTTTAGCAGTTATGCAAAATTCCATAAAATTCATCCAGAATAAAATAGTCTTCAGAGGCTATTCAAAATATATATTTTATTTGTCAGGTAAATCTCTTTAATATATGATATGTTAATCAGAATCACTAGCGAAATTTTTGAGAAAATCAACATTTTCGAAAGTAGTTCCATGTAAAGGGTAGTTGGGGGTGTCACATTCTTAGAAGATACCAAACTTAAATACCAAGTATGGTATTCAACGGTCTTTTCGCTTTGAGCTATGCTGTCCAAAGACATACACACACGGGCCTTTTTCTAAAATTGCTTTTTTCGGACTCAGGGAACCTCACAACATATATTTCCGGTAAAGTCTCGATATTTTTGCGAAGAACAAAATTCCTTCTAGCTTCTCTGTACATTACATGTACATGCTAAAATTGAGCTACTGTGTAAGAGGTGGTAGTTCATTCAATCCTCTAACTGATTCATGTTTTTATCGGTCAACCAAACGGTGTGTCTCATTAATTTCTGAGAATACCTTAATAGCAACTTTACACATCGTAAGCAGTTATACCATTTATTGGGAAACTTATTATATTATTATTATTATTATTATTATTATTACTGTAGGTGGTGTCATGGCTGAGTGGTTAGACCACTTGCCTCCAACCTAGACGGCCGTGTTCGGTCTCAAGCGCCCGCATGTGGCATTTGTGACGGACGAACCGGTGTCTGGGTGTGTTTTCTCCGGGTTATCCGATTTCCCCCGCCAGTCATTCCACCAGGTGCTCCACCTTTTCTATCATCCATTTCACTTGCACTTCATATACTCTACATCCTCACGCTCATGCCTGGCTCGGGCCCACTACTCGTTCCAAGTTCTCTATTCTGTGGTTTCGTGTTGTATGTTGCCATGGTAGCTCAGAGATTAGAGCAACCGGATGGAGACTGGAGACCGACGTTCAAATCATGGCTATGGCATTGCATTTTTCTCTGACTCTACGTTTCAGTTATTATCACTATCATCATTATTATTGCTATTATGATTATTATCATTTACCATTAGTAATAATAATAATAATAATGGTTTGTAGATAAGGAACTAAGAAAGCATATGAATGTAACACTTTTTGCAGTTGTGCTTTGGTTTTATGAATCAATGTATCCTAAGCAGGGTTTGTTTATATTTTGGCAGTTGAATATTTAAAGAGACTAATACATCTCTTAATGTCGTTAAAACAGAGACGTGGAAGCGCAAAACAAGGTTGTGTGGGAAGGTAATGTGACGACGAAAACCTTACGTAGTGCGGTTGGAAACATCTGTTTGTGACATCACGTCGCTAGAACCAAATTTACTTTCGAAGGTAACCGAAGAGCTTTGTAAATGACATCTTGAAACAGAAATGTTAGTTGGTCACAACCTATATATGCCTTGTTTTATAAATAAATTCACTGGGGTAAGGTAACTGAGAATAAATTGGTGACCTACGGTAGTTTACGAAGTGTATTTCACGATTACATCTAATGATACACAAACATCCTTATTTCTCTTTTTACTTTCGGTACTTAGTACGTAGTATATAGGTAGACAATATATTGCATTCCACCAAAATTTTGATACCAATATTTCACTGGAAATGTGTCCGCTGTATCCATGTGTGTGTCTGTGAACGGCATAACTCCAAAACTAAACAATTTTCCAGATAATTCCACCACAGCAAATTACCTTTTACACGTACAAATTTTCGAAAATATTGATTTTCTTAAAAATGGCTCCAATGAATTTAATTAAAATACTGTATATTAAAAATGTTTACCTAACAAATAACATTTATATCTTAAATTTTCTGAATACCTCTTTATTATGGTTAACTTTTGCGTATTTGGTACAAAGTAAGAAATAGTATTAAACTGACAACAAATTTATATCTTGTTAAAACACACAATTTATGTCATATGTACTTTTTATACTGTTAGCCATTTCCTATGTTTTAACCGTCCTAAAATCAAAATGTGTCATTCCTATCTCTTTCGTTTTACTTATGTATAAGTCAAATTAAGTATCTGAGAAATCTGCATATTCATAGATTCAGCATCATTTATGTCCAACAGTTTTTAATGTTAAAGTGGGTTTGGAGTTTTCGGCAATTAAGTATAGAATTTAAGTAGAAGGTAGAGTAATAAAATTAGCACTATGCAAAAAGAAATGAATTTCAATTCCTTGACTATCGCTTTAGCCTTGTGTACTTTTATTCCTTTACTTCCCTTCTACTTATGAATAACCACTATGAATAACAGAACTTTTGCTAATGTTTTTTCTCTTTAGCATGAAGTAGAAGAATAATCTTGTTTAAGAGTTGCAGATAAGGTAGAGAAAGCCATGTGAATGGGATATATCAGATTTTAAAGAATCTTAGCCTGCTGAAATGTCCTTCCGAGCTGCTTTTCTTGCCCCTTTACTCGCTAAGTACATCTTTGAATGGGTTGATGACAAGGAATACCCAAGAACGAAAGCCAGAACGAAAGAAAATTAAGTTGAACTGATCTTTACGTTTTGATGTAGAGATGCTGACTACTACTACCTAATATATCGGCTTCCGTCATATATTTTGTTTTTATTAGCTTTTATATTAAACTGACTGTCACTTAGCTACTTTTAATGACTACCAATTGAATTTAAATTTTTAATATTTATTTTGATGTAGTAGGTGTTAAAAGTAGTTAGTTTTTTGTTTTATTTATTTTGTTTATTTTTATATTTTATTTGTAATAGTTAATTATCTACACAATAATAATGTAAGGGATACTGGAAGTATTAAACAGATAAAATTTGGTAATATAGGTCCCGGTTTAGGTACCAAGTCGCCGGAAAGGGTTTTACAGATTTTATTTTATTTTTATTTTGTGACGCCGTAAATGACAAACCACCTCTTCATTCCTGGTCTGTATTAGCGTGACAGACTAATCACAATACCACGTTTTACCTGCCGTCAGTGACTCATGGTGGCTGTTATGTATGTTATAAATATTGATGATAGTGTAGCTCGTATAATTGTGTATATACAGTATATATTATATACAGTAAATAAATTGTGTACTTCAACGAGATGTACATTTTTTTGCCTGTAAGATTTTTTTCTATCCCTTAGACATTAAACGCTTTTATATAAGGCTCAACACCTGAAGAGATGAAAGCCGAGTTGGATGAAGTTCATGGCACATCTGCTCCTCCGTTTGCAACAATTTACAATTGGATAAATGTATTTAAACGTGGCTGTACATCTACAAATGATGAACATTGTTCCGGACATACAGTAGCAGTGACTTCCTCCGAAATGATAGACAAAATCCAGGATATGGTTTTGAGTAATCGACAAATCAAGGTTTGCAAAATTGTAGAGCCCATAGGCATATCACAAGGTATAGTGTTCTCAATTTTGCACCAAAAATTATGTCTAACAAAGGACTCGGTAAGATGGGTGGCGTGTTTCCTCTCATTGGAGAATAAGCGCATTCGCGTAATCGATTCGGACCCTGGTTTGGTACCTTTACGTCGTAATCCTGACGAGTGTCTGCGTCATTACATACTTGTAGATGAAACACGGATACACTCCAGAGACAAAAGTACAGTAGAGACGGTAGGTTTTTAAAGGCGAACCGGCTCCAAAGAAGGTGAAAACTGATGAAAAGTTCATAGCTTCAGTTTTTTGGTTTGCACGCAGATTACTTGTAGAAAGGAAGTACGATAAATGGAGAGTATTAGCATCGTTATTGCACCGGTTGAACGGAGAAATCAAGAAAAAAAACGCCCTATCTGGCAAAGAAAAGGATTCTCTTCCATCAAGATAATGCAAGGGTGCGCAACTGCGCAGTTTTGACGGCGAAAAGTGTAGAATTAGGGTTTGAATTGCTATAACATGCATCGTGTTCACCAGATTTAGCCCCCAGTGACTTTAGTTTAGTTCCAAACTTGAAAAAGTGACTCGGCGGAAAACGATTCACGTCTAACGCAGATGTGATCTCCCAAACAGGTGCCTATTTTGAGGATCTTTCGAAATCCTACCTTTTGAAAGTCTTAAAACAGTTGGAGAAACGCTGGGGAAAGTGTATCGAGCTAAAAGGAGATTGTGCTGAAAAATGATAAAAATCTACCAAAATTAATTTGTTTTTTTCTTTTTTTCTGAGAACTTATGTAACGCCCCTAGTGTTTATAGCGTTCTAAGTTTCAAGTGACTTTTGAAAGACAGTTTATTTCTCACATGCAACACAGACGCAGACCTATATATAAGTGACTTCTTGTAAATGACCGGGATTCGAACCCAAAACTGGCAGTTGGAAACATCATCTTGTGAGGAAGTGCACTGTGCACTGCTGAGAAGAAGGCAATTAAGAGTGGAGTCTGCTAGTGACACGTGTGTTTTCGGAGCGGCGCGTACATCCCCTCGCTCGCTCTAGTACAGTGTTTGACTTATCAGGTAATTACCCAGACACCATCTGGCGGTGGCAGGGCAAGGCATGTCCCTTCAACCACCCCCCTCCGGCTTTCCCTACCCCGTCAAAACTACCATAACTTGTGCGGACTTTCTAAACGAATTTTCCAAACGGAATTCTAAAAGGTTGAAATTATTGGTATCTCATAATTAAGAGTCAACGTGAATACCGTTCCTAATTCTAAAAAGGGTTCTGAAAGTTGCCATGTCTTCTCGTACCTTTCCTCCTAGGTGATATATACGTCGGGTCACATCTGCAGTAAACGATGATTTCCGTGGCTAATGCGAAACTGGTGATGGTTGTCGAAATTAATAAGAAAAGAGCATTAGCGTTATTAAAATGGAACGGGATGACGCCATCACTGTTATCTTTATTAATGATTAAGATGAAAAATGTTTTCTAGACATTCACCATGTCGTTTTCTTTAAGCGCACAGCTTCGTTCAGTATTACTGCAGGTTTAGTTGTTACAGTCAGTTTTGCAGTAGGACAATAAGACAGTGTACACCAAATTTTGAAGAGTGAGTTTAAAATCATTACTTGGCTGCCTACGTGGTCAATAATTAGCAAGCTGAATTCTCATCTGGAGGTCCCGGGCTTGATCCCGGCTTGAGTAGGAAGCTTTTTTCTAAATTAGGATTAATTTCTACCCTTCATAGCATCGGAAGTGTTGTTGCAAGAGTGAATGACCTTCTGAAAATTAGTTAACACAAAAGCCTAATATAAAAGTTAAGAGTAAAAACACCGCTGAAAACGATATGACTATTAGAAGTTAAAGGGGGTTATATTAATTTACCCAAACGAACCTACATATAGAATAGAGCAATAAAATAGGGTAATATGAAATAAAAATGTGTCATTTAACTTCAATAATAATGATGCTAACAATTATATAGATGCTGATGATGAACTAAATTGAACTAAGATGTTAAAGCAATATTAACAGGTTACTCTTTCTATTTTATAAAAATAATTGTGATAAACTGTTACTGAACGAGATGGCCTAGCATTCGGGGGATCCCGGGTTTGATTTCCGAGGGTTGCTGGGGTTTTCCCTGATTGGCAAGGTGAATGTTACCACAGATTTTCTCTCTTCTCCAATTCCTATTATTTCTCTCCATGTTCAGGTTGATTATTGACGACAGTTGTTCAGACCGATGTTGTAGAGGCTGCCGCATTGGAACTTCTTCTGCACTTTAAGCCATCATTTCTGGGTCGAGTTATCCGGTTCTGCTAGAGAGCAGCTTCTGAGCAGGCTATGAGTTTCTTGCAGAGGCGCCTCTGAAGCACCTTCCTGTATTCAGCCGGATGCAGAAGCCTGGAACTTTTAGGCAATTCTGCGCGTCTCTATCAAAGAGCCGACCTATACTGCGACTAATAGATCTCCTGTGGTTCTTCGCATCCGCTCCTCCTTGTATGAAAAAGAGATCCATTGGGGCATACTTTTATTGTACTCTATAAGTTCAGTAGAGTCATGTATATTCTATAAGTTCAAAAGAATCGAAGCAATAATCTGAGAATTACTTGACATCACAGAACAGAAGTCACTGTTGCATTTCTAAGGTCTTCCTGTACTGGTTCTTTTTATCCCCGTTTGTTTCCTTTCCTTCGATATCCGTAATGGTAAGATACTTTAGGAAACTTTATAATATAATTCTTAAAATTTCATCCATTTACTCTTACATTTACATCCCACTAAATCAATTTTGTTTCTTTAATAAATTCGTAAATGTATCTAGATTCGTATAGGCTTTGAAAATTACTATCTGTAGAATTGGGTCACATTTAGATCTTCCCCCGTCGTCGAGAGAGTAGGCAACTTCTCCAACAGCTGTGCTACCAGTTGCTCTAATGTGCTGGTGTTCTTGAAAATGTACGTGTTAGTGCACGTATTGTAGGATTGTATAATGCCTATATTATGATAAAAATATCTAAATGCATTACTGGAGAATGAGGAATTGTCAGGTATTTTCTACTTCCGAGATTCTCCAATGCATTAATCCATATGATTATTTACTATTTTCACAGATAGTGAATAATAAAAATAAACTTGCATGAAAATAAAACTACGTAATACCCTATTAACAACTAGAATTACATTAATATGCAATTAAGTAGATCACTACATATGCTGGACCGTAAGACGAACAATCTACTCAGCTAAAGTTCTATAAAACAGTGGCGGTACCAGCCCTAACAAGTGCAGACTGGATAATCGATACATCGGATAAAAGATAACTCTGATGCGTTTCATTCATATGACTTTCTCTACTACTCTGCAAATACTTATTTTACGAAAGAGTGTTCTTCTAACTACTGCATGTTAATAGAAATAAACCTTAGCAAAATAGTTTTAGCAAAATTGCCTTATAAAGAGGAGAGAAATAGGGGGAAACACTAGGTTAAAAAGGTCAAATCCTCTAAAAGTTATCGCTCTGCGATTGACTTTAAAATTTTGTTCTTTTGGCATAGCTCGAAGAAAAAGAAAAAAAACCGATCACGACTTTCTGTTTGAGAAAAGAATAAGTATTTTAAAACTGAAACTAATAACAAACAATATCTCAGAAGATAGAGTTAATTTAATAAAATGTGTGTGTGTGTGTGTGTGTGTGTGTGTGTGTGTGTTTTAACGGGGAATACTTATTTCATGTATTAAGTTGTCGATCGCTTACGGTTTACCGGTAATGTAAAAATCATTTCAAATGAAAAGACTTCAGAGGCTATTTTCAGAAAATTCAAGATATATTTTATATTTGCCATTAAATATTTGGATCAAAATCATTATATCAGTTTTGAGAAAATCAACATTTTTGAAGAATTTTGCATGTAAAGAGTAGCTTTGGGAGGTTTGATTTTCACAACTATCTTCATGTCGCATTTCTGGAAGATGCCGAAGTTAAATATCAATTTTTGTATTTAACAAACTTTACCTTTTTGAGCACCGCTTTCCAGAGACAAACACGTGCGCGCGCGGAACCTTTTCTAACTTTTTTTGGGGGGGGGATAGAGGATGCCCTAAAGGCGTATTTTCAGTGAAATCTCTGTGTAGAATGTTTGGATGTAATGAAATATCTTCTCTGCTTGTTTATTATGTACGAAGTAGGAAATTAAAAATAGAAGCAACAGTTTACTGATTGTATAAAAATGACAAAGAAAAATAAGAGCAGTTACAGCTTTATAGAAATAGTACACAACCTAAAACTTAAGTGGATCCATTGTATTGTAAGAATATCATCCGATAGATTGCTTTAGATACTATTTCAAAACTAACATAAAGCAAGAAGAAATATGGACTGACCAATATCAAGATGGAGAGACTCAAGAGCCTAAATCCATGAAGTGGAAGGAGGGCTAACAACTGTTAAATATTGTGATTCCATTAGCATATTTACCATAGGTATTAAGATTAAGCATAGTTATGCTTAAATATTTGACTCCAACTCAAAACTTTGTAGACCGCAAAACAAAGAGATCAGGGATCATTTAATAGCAGATAAAAAGTCTGAAAACGCCAGAACTACGAATATGGGTGGGTTTGTTACATATACGTCCTTGCCTATATTACGATTTATAGTGACAATTCAAACTTATTTTTCGCTTCAATGGCTAGAAAATTCACTGTCTGGTGATTATATTCCATGTATAAAATAATAAGTATTTCAATATTCAGAGAGTTTAATATACAGGATGTTTCAAAAATACAGGACATAATTTCAGGTATGTATTTGCCACATGTAGACAATCAAATTACTTCATTATAACATGTGTCCGGAAATGCTTCATTTCCGAGTTATGGCCTTCACAACATTGAAATTCACTGGAACGTTTTTCTTTCCGCAGGTTGTTGTCATTACAGAAGGTGTTCAAAATGTCCACCTCCTGCTTGAATACAGACGTCACATCGTTGTCTCATTGACCTGCGAACACGATCCCAAACTCCAGGAGTATTGCATATGTCCTCACAACTTGCCACAATTCGATTCCGAACGGATTCCAAATCCTGCACCGGAGACGAATAAACCAATGATTTTAAATGACCCCACAAGTAGAAATCGAGAGGGTTCAGATCAGGTGAGCGTGGAGGCCAAGCAATTGGGCCACCTCTACCTATCCATTGATCAGGAAACCTTCGATCCAAGTACCGGCGAGCCGTAAGACTGAAGTGTGCAGGAGCGCCATCATGCAAGAAGTGAATGTGTTGATGATTGATCAGGTATGATGTTTTCCAGGAAGTTTGTGTACGCCTGCCCCGTAAGTCTGTTTACAAGTACATGGGGTCCAACTAATCGATCACCAATGTTACCGGTCCACATGTTGAGGGAGAACCGCACCTGGTGATGAGATACAACAGTTGCACGTGGGTTTTCATGCGACCATACATGCTGATTGTGGAAATTTGTTATGCCATCTCTTGTGAACTGTGCTTCATCTGTAAATAATACGACGGCAGAAAAGTTCGGATTTACACCACACTGCTGCAAGAACCACTGACAGAACCTAACTCGTGCAGGGTAATCTGCTGGTGACAGGGCCTGTACACGTTGCAAATGATAAGGATACAATTGATACTCGTTCAACAGTCTCCAGACAGTCGTATGAGGAACATTGACTTGCAACGCTAACCGTCGTGTGCTGATAGAAGGAGTCCTGTCCACAGCCTCCAGAATCTCCTCCTGCACTTCTGGAGTTGTAGATCTTGGTCGTCCCCTTCCCAAACCAGGAGAGGTGAATGTTCCATACTCGCACAGACGGGAGACGTACAAATGTCTTCCGATCTGGACATTGTCGCTGTGGGTAGCTCTCCTGGTACAAACGACGAGCCAGCGCAGCATTGCCGTCCGCCTTACCATACATGAAGTGAATCTCTGCCAGCTCTTGATTTGAATACATGTCGCACAGTCTTAACGCCTAAAGAACACTGAATGTAACCTTCCTCAGAATGAACTATTAGAGCGCCCTCCTAATGCCTCCTTTGACGGCAAAGACCTGCGGAAAGAAAAACGTTCCAGTGAATTCCAATGTTGTGAAGGCCATAACTCGGAAATGAAGCATTTCCGGACATGAACCCTTTTGATTGTCTACAGGTGGGACTTTCTATGTTGTAAAGGCCATAACTCGGAAATGAGTTATGGCCTCGGACACATGTTATAATGAACTATTTTGATTGTCTTCATGTGGGAAATACATACCTGAAATTATGCCCCGTATTTTTGAAACACACTGCATATAAGTCTGTTTAACTATAAACTTCAATACTAGCAAGATTTCACTGGACACAAATTCTTTGAGGAGCCATAAATAAATAAATGCTTACGAATGTAATGTATGTATGAACTGCATATTTAAGTTAAGCATCTGCCAAAGATGCGACTCAAAGATTTTTCAAGAAAGTGCCCAACTTTACTACCCTTTACAAGGCACTTAATAAGCAAAGGGGGTAAACGTCTACACTTATTCCCCAGTGACTAGTTTTAATTTAAAATATTAATACGAAGGAATATGTGCACACTTCAAATACCTGTTTGCTTCGACATAAAATCAAGGGAGTTGGTGATTCCTGCTCTAGGTATAGAAGTGCAACATGACATGTTGCCATCTGGTATAATATGGAAATAAATGTTTTTGTGCAGTTATTGTAAATGAGATTCAGATTTCCGCAACTTGAGGTTGTAAACTTTAAAAATTGTAATATATAAAACATTTAATTATATTCTGATACATTTTTAGGCAGTCATAGTCTCATTGTTCATGCTAACGCATTCATATTCGCAATATAATCTACACCTACCTTAATTTTTAGTGTAGCCTCAGACATTATAATAATTTCAAGCAGCGAGTTTTTTGTTTGCTTTTTATCGTAAAGGAGGTCTGTTGCAGCTTTTGTTAGAGAAATCAAGACAGAAATATCGCATCACTCGCTGTTCATATTAGAAAATTCTTAAGAAGGTTTCGCGGTTTGGAATGGGTTTGGATAAGCAGGATTCAGGTGCATGTTTAATAAGCAAATTGTACTAATATGATTCTCAATACATCTTAAACTTCAACTTTTTACTTTCTCTACATGTACTATGTACATAGTGTATAGAGAAGGTACTGCATTCCACCAAAAAATTCGATACCGAGGTTTCACCGGAAATATATGTTTTAGGGTCCCCTGTATCCAAAAAAAAAGTATTTTCAGAAAAAAGATCCGTGTGTGGGTGTCTATGTGTCCGTGGTCTGTGAACACGGTAACTCAGAAGTCGGTGAAATACCAAACTTGGAAGTTCAATTCAGTATCTTCCAGGGATGCGCCACGAAGATTTTGAGAAAAATACTCCCATCCCAAACTACCTTTTACATGGAACATTTTTCGAAAATCTTGATTTACTAAAAAAATGGCTTTAACGATTTTGATTAAAATATCGTATATTAAAGATATTTACCTGACAAATAAAATGTATATTTTGAATTTTCGGGGAATATCATCTGAACAGTACTTTATTCTGGGTGAATTTTGCATAAGCCGTAAGAGATGGACAAAAACTTACCACACAACAAATGTAAAGCACTTTAAAACACACAATTTATGTTAAATATATATTTTTTCGTCTAATTCATTGTTTTTAGATATTTCTTGTTTTTGATTTCCTCTATGAAAAACCTATACTTTTCTCATGCAGGAATTTGTCAACTCCTGTCCATACAAACAAAAGAACTTCAGTCACATAGCAACCAGCTTTTGACTATCACTTTAACCTATGGTACTCCCTTATTTTGCTCCTATTTTCAAGGAAGCATGTAATAAGACTATTTCTGCTAGTTTTTTTTTCCCCTCGATTAGCATGAAGTAAATGTAAGCATAAGCTTTTTAACAATAATTTTTGCAGAGATGTAGAGAAAGTCATGTGAATGGAACACATAAGATTTTCACTTTCTCTACACGTACTATGTACATAGTGTATAGAGAAGGTATTGTATTCCACCCAAAATTCGATAACGAGATTTCACCGGAAATAAAATATTTTGGGTTCCCCTGAATCCCAAAAAAAATAGTTTTCCAAAAAGGTCCGTGTGTGTGTGCGTGTGTGTGTGTCTGTGTTTATGTATGTGTGTCCGTGGACTGAATAGCTCAAAAATAAGAAGACCATTAAATACCAAACTTGGTATTTAAGTTTGGCATCTTCCAAGGATGCGACACGAAGATTTTCAAGAAAATCCCCCACCCGCAACCACCACTTTTTTCGAAATGTTTTATTTTCTTAAAATGGCTCTAACGATTTTGATTAAAATGTAAAATATTAAAGATATTTAACCGACAGATAAAATGTGTATCATAAATTTTCTGGGAATAGTCTCTGAGGACTACTGTATTCTGAATGAATTTTACGGAATTTTGCATAAGTGCTAAACCGTAAAAAACTTAATACACAAAAAATGTAGAGCATGTTAAAACACACATCATATGTCATATGCATTTTTTTCGTGGAGTTGATCGTTTTTTAGATATTGCTTTTTTTTCCAGCTTTGAAAAACTTTAACCTATGGTACTCCCTACTTCCAAGGAAGCAAAAAATAAGACCATCTCTGCTATTTTTCTAAATTAGCAAGAAGTAAATAGGAGAATAAGCTTTTTAATTGTAGTTTGTTACAGAGATGTAGAGAAAATCATGTGAATGCAACACATTAGATTTTTAAATATACTGAGTACTATTTCTTCAATTTTATTTCACATTGTGTATGTTTTCTTTTTACTTTCTCTTGCCCCGTGTGTACAATGTACATAGGGATAGAGAAGTATTGCATTCCACCCAAAAATTCGAGTCGAGATTACACCGGAAATACGTGTTTTAGGACCCCCTGAATCCAAAAAAAGCATTTCCCGAAAAAGGTCCGTGTGTGTGTGTGTGTGTGTGTGTGTGTGTGTGTGTGTGTGTGTGTGTGTGTTTGTCCGTGGGTCCCTGTGTGTGAACACGATAACTCAAAAACGAAAAGTAGCTAAAATACCATACTTGGTATTTAAGTCCAGTATCTTCCAGGGATGCGACACGAAGATTTTGAGAAAAATCCCCTTACCCCAAACTACCCTTTACATGGAACTTTTTTCGAAAATTTTTATTTTCTTAAAAATGGCTGTAAGGATTTTGATTAAAATATCGTATATTAAAGATATTTACCTGACAAATAAAGTATATATCTTGAATTTTCTGGGAATAGCTTATAAAGACCTGTTTATTCTGGATGAATTTTGTTTAATTTGGCATAACTAGTAAACCGTAAGAGATAGACAAAAACTTGCTATACAAAAAATTTAGACCTTGTTAAAACACACAACTTACGTCATATACATTTTATTCGTGGAGCTTGGTGTTTTCGAGGTATTCATTGTTATTAGTTTCAGTTGTGAAGTACTTATACTTTTCTCAGACGGGAGTGTCCGTTTTTTTTTTTTTTTTTATTTTTTTTATTTATTTTCGCTTCATTTGTATAGCCCCCCTTTAACATCAATGGTCATATCGAGGGCTTTCACTTGTGAAACTGTAGTTCAGAGCATTAGGTTAAACTTTACATTACTAAACACACGAACATTCACTCTCACATTCATACTTCCAGACTCTATGGGGGATGGGAATAATTCCAGTTAAAGAAAAATTCCCCGCCTCAGACGGGAATCGAACCCGGGACCTTCGGGTGAGAAGTCAGCTCGCTGACCACTTGACCCGTTTTTCTCTTGTTTTACTCCTGGCCAAGAAAAGAAGCGTTTTGTAATGACAATCGCATAGCAACAGCTTTTAAAACATTTGACTATCGATTTAGCCTAGTGTATTCCCTTATTTTCTTCCTACTAAGTAATGAAGAACATTGTGCTGAGTACCTCGATTAACAAGGTGCAGAAAGAAGAATAACCTTATGTAAGAAGTTTGTAGAATGGCTAGAGAAAGTCATGTGATTGTAACACATCAGATTTTTTTACATCTTGCCAGTAAGTGAGTTATTTATTTCCATTGCCTCACAGAAATACTAGAAACTATTGGCTTTTTACTGTTTACTTGATACAAATTGTTACAAAGCGTTCTGTATTATTTTAAAATAATGGAAAACTTTATACACTATTAACTATAACTTCAAAATGCTCAAACTTATCAGCAATGAATATACGGAAGACATCTATAGAAAATATCTTGAATTCGAGCGTCCACATTTTAATGAATGTGAACACTCTTTGCATTTTAATATACTAGGACGTTCAATAAGCCCTTGGAAAAGGATAGAAAAAGAAATACATTTTGGTAGTTTTTTTCCAACATAATCTACTTTTAGCTCGATACACTTCTCTCAGTGTTCCTCCAACTTTTAAGCCTCCCAAAGAGTAGGGTTTCGAAAGGTCCTCAAAATAGGCATCTGTTTGAGAGATGACTTCATCGTTAGACTGAATCGTTTTCCGCCGAGCCATTTTTAGGGTTTGGAAATAAAAAATCTGATGTGTACCATTCACATGACTTTCTCCATATCCCTGCAACAAATAATTCTTAAAAAGCTTATACTTCTATTTACTTTATGCTAATCAGAAAAAATTAGCAGAAATAGTCTTATTACTCGCTTCCTTGTAAGTAGAAGCGAAATAAGGGACAACCGTAGGTTAAAGTGATAGTCAAAAGCTGGTTGCTATGTCAATGAAGTTTATTTGGATAGGAGTTGACAAGTTCCTGTATGAGAAAAGTATACGTTTTTCATAGCAGAAACCAAAAATAAGGAATGTCACAAAAACGACGAACTCCACGAAAAAAATGTATATAACATAAATCGTGTGTTTTAAAGTGCTCTACATTTTTTGTGTAGTAAGTTTTTGTCCATCTCTTACGGTTTAGCAGTCATTCAAAATTTAGTAAAATTCATCCAGAATAAACTACTCTTCAAAGGCTATTCCCAGAAAATACAAGATATACATTTCATTTCTCAGGTAAATATGTTTAATATCCGAAATTTTAATCAAAATCGTTAGAGCCATTTTTGAGAAAATCAAAATTTTCGAAAAAAGTTCCATGTAAAGGGTAGTTGGGGGTGGGGGGATTTTTCTCAAAATCTTCGTGTCGCATCCCTGGAAGATACTAAACTTAAATACCAAGTTTGGTATTTTACCGACTTTTCGTTTTTGAGTTATCGTGTTCACGGACACACGGACACACACACATACACACACACACGCGCGCGCGCGGGCGGACCTTTTTGTGAAAATGCTTTTTTTGGATATTGGGGACCCTAAAACATATATTTCCGGTGAAATCTCGGTATAAAATTTTTGGTGGAGTGCAATACTTTCTCTATACACTATGTACATAGTGCGTATGGAAAAAGTAAAAATCACTGGGGGCCAAATCTGGTGAATACGTGTGAATATTCTTGTAATTCGAGTTTTAATTTCACAATTTTAGCCATCGAAACTGCGATTTGCACTCTTGAATTGTCTTGTGGAACTGAACCTTTTTCTTTGCCATATAAAGGCACTTTCTTCTTCATTTCTCCGTTCAACTGGTGCAATAACGATGCACAATATAATTCATTTATTGTTCTTCCTTTCTGCAAGTAATCAATGTAGAGGATTCTGCGTGCAACCCAAAAAACCGAGGTCATTATCTTGTCTGCAGATTTCAACACTTTTGCCTTCTTTGGAGTCGGTTCGCCTTTAAAACTTGTGTCTCTGGAGTGTATCCATACTTCATCCACATCTATGTAACAACGCAGAAACTGTGGATATAACAACGCAGAAATTCATCAGGATTGCGACGGAAAGGTGTCAAAACAGCCTCTGAATCGTATACGATTGCGTTTATTCTCCATTGAGAATAAATGCGGCACCCATATTGCCAAGACCTTTGTCAAACCTAATTTTTGGTGCAAAATTGAGAACACTGTACCTTGTGGCCTATTTCACAAACTTTGATTCGTCGATCAGTCAAAACTATATCCTGGATTTTGTCAATCATTTCGGAGGAAGTCATTTCTACTGGACGTCCGGAATGATGTTCATATTTTGTGGATGTACGTCACATTTAAATTCATTTATCCAATTGTAAATTGTTGCAAACGCAAGAGCTGATGTGCCATGAACTTCATCTAACTCGGCTTTTATCTCTTTCGGTGTTAATCATTTTAAATAGAAGCGTTTAATCACCGCACGAAACTCGTTTTTTTTTTTCCATATTTCTAAAGAAGCACAAGATTGTTGATTCAATCGCCTATGGTAACGAAACTGCGTGATAGATATAGCTGAAACTTTAACTGTCATCTAGTAAGATACACGGTTACTAAATACAAACTTTTTTTGATGCTACGAATGTAATTTCTTTGATTTTTCTAACGACTTATGGGACGCCCCCATTAGTTTATATTAATTACACTTTTTAATGGCATTCCGAAAAGATAATATGTAATGCCATATGTTTGTTGCGTTCAGAAGCTTATAATAGAATATGTGTCTTCTCCTTTTCTCAAAATGTTCTCGATTCTGTAAAAGTATTTTACCCTGCAAGTATAGTTATGTGCTATTTCACCTTTTTCCGCTATAACAGAGACAGTCCCTGTTCGTTATTGGTGTATGTTCCTTTAAGCCCTGACTCTCCTTTAGTTTTGTACGTGAATGTACGTGCAATTCAGCTATTGGTTTATGACAAGTGGGCGGTCACGTTCTTCCAGTCCGTCCGTCTGCTGTTTGCCGATTGGGAGGGAAAAAAATTATAGGATCTCCCCGTTTCTAGTAGTAGGTCCAGCAACACCCGAACAAAACACAATCGAAATCGATCATATTTGTGTGTGCGATAGGGGGGAGAGGAGAGGGTCAGTGTAACACGCCAGGAGCGTTGCGTGCTGGTGACACCGGCCTCTATTATAGGGGTGAGCGAGACAGAGATAGATAAAGTAGATCATAGCGCGACGGTGCGCAAACTGTGGTGGTGGTGATGCTCGCAATCGTGTGCGGTTTTGCGTTTATCAGATTACTCGTAATCACCGTGGATGCCCGTGGGAAAGAACGCAGAGCCTGAATGTGGTCCTTACAGTTGCTGCTAAGCTGGAGTTATATTTTGATCTTAATCTGCATCATGTGATGCTGATATCGAGAGCATGGCGTGTATTTCACATGTATTAGACTCCAAATATATGTTTACTAATATTAACTATGATACAAGCTCTATCAGAAGGGTTTAAGTGCTACTCGTTTTACTCTCTGTGTATGGGCAGAGTTCTCAAAGTATATTTTATTACGTTAATTAAATATGTATTGTTTCAGAAGAAAATTATGTTTATTGATACATCCCTGTTTACTTTCTCTAACAAACTGTACGTACGTATACATAGTTGTTAGAGAAGGTATTGTATTCCACCCAAAAATTTGATACAGGGATTTCATCTGAGGCATATGTACAAATTATTTTTGAGGGGTGTACACACGCAGACGTCTGATATGATCGGGCAATAGCGACGTTAAAATACAAGGATGTTTTTCTAAAATATTATTTTTGTACTCTAAA
This sequence comes from Hymenopus coronatus, assembly GCA_030762935.1. NCBI lineage: Eukaryota > Metazoa > Arthropoda > Insecta > Mantodea > Hymenopodidae > Hymenopus > Hymenopus coronatus. Next base: position 55,506,665 of record CM060894.1, read on the forward strand.
ATAGGTATTTCCATAGAAAACCCAGTATCGAATTTTGGGAGGAAAGCAATACCTTCCCTAACTATGTACATTGTACATACGTGCTAGAGAAAGTAAAAAAGTCCTTCTTGCTTATTATCACATCCAAAAGGAAATAACTAGAATATATACGTTTACCTGTAAGTCGGAACGAATTACAAATGAATAACTGATTATGATGTAATGTATTAACAAAAAAGTATTTATTTTGTTTGTGTTAAACCAATCATTCTTACATACCAACACATTCCTGGCCTTTGTTGTATTTTGTAAATAAGAGTTTTTAAACTCTTAATTAACACATCATTTACACTAAATCTAGCAAGGTCATACATTCCAGTCAGCAAATATCGCTTTGAATAAGCCCCTCGACACAAATTTGACCACTCGAGCATTTTAGATTACACGCTTCACTCATTCTTTTATGTGCTTGTGCATGCAGCAAGGCTCACGTTACCCCGTCTTGAGGTATGAGCATATTAACTTCGGGGGACACCTCGGTAACTGCGAGCAAGTACTCACATATTGCGGCCTACCCGTCCCCCGACTCGAAGGGATGAGAGGAGCGTAAACCCAGGCCAGCATACAGGAAACGACGGAGCTAAGCGCAGAAACGCACTGAAGTCCCTAACAGTTTCATATATGGCAGCCATGGCGCGCCACGGAGTCTATACAGGCGCCGGGAGGCCGGAAGGAGCCTCTACAGTGGCACCTAACCTCAACCAGCGCAAAGAGAGTTTTACTCGGAGCAAGCAGCCCTGCCATTTGCCTGCAAAGTCTCAAGTCATACATGCCGCCGACCTGAGAGATGAAGAAGGGAAATGAAATGAAGGAATGAAACGGGGTCACCTTAATGAAACGATACTTGTACTGTGTTTTCCAATATTTATATTTGAAACATTCGCTTACGTCTCGTAAACTCGCAATCGAAATATGTATACTGATAGGTTTGGAAGTAGTATTCAATCATGCATGTTCTGTTATAGTGGATTCATCTCGCGTTCAAAGAACGCACAAAATTTCCAGATGAAAAACAGCTGCACCGCCCAATACATGGCGCAGGGGATCGTGGGTTCGAGTCCCGTCTTAGGCATGGGTGTTTATGTTTGGGAAATGTGTATATGTGTGTATGGGAAGAAAACAGCAATAAAAAAAAAAAAAAAACGGTAATCAAACAGAAAACACAGTAAAAAGGTTAGGAAATTGGAGAAAGGGTATACAGTGCCGGAGTCCCGACCAGACTCTGGAACTGTATTTGAAATTAAAAAGAAAAGAAAAAAAATACATCAATCTGTTTATATAGTCGGCAATGCATATAATCCAAGGTTCAAGTACACACCTCCCCTTTGAGAAAAGGGCTCGTAGAACTAATAATAACCTCATGAATGTAAATCCACTGGCGCTAAAAGCCGAATAAATCTGAAGAACCAGTATAAATGCATATTTGGAATGGTCAGTATGAAATGTATACCTTGTACATATATGAGAACAACATCATAATATTTATTAATTTGCCGTACATAGGAACAATAAATTCGGTTAGACAGCTCATGAACTTGATTACCCATTCATCGAAAGCCGTATAGAACTTCTACCTGGGCTAAAAGTTTGCCCAAAATTCAAACTTAAAAAAACAAGCAAATAAAAAATAGGGCAAACGAAAATAATAACAAACTATTAGTCCGAAATTATTCTAAATTCTGGAGAATTAAAATATATTATTATGTAAAGTAGAGACTCCATCCAGTAAACAGGGAACAAAGTTGAAGTAGCTTTCCTCACTCTAAAGAGCAAACTTTGGTAGCAGTGACACTGGACAAACATAAACCAAACACAGAGCATATCTTACATGTCACTAATACTGCCGGTTCCCGTGGCCGCGCTCGCCACCTTTGGTGCTTTGTGACGAAGGGGATCCTGGGTTTTTATAAGTTTGTAAAAATATTTATATATGTGTGGGTGTTGGAAGAGAACAGCAAAATGGTAATCAAACAGAAAATAAAGTAAATATTAGGTATATGTAAAAAAAATCTGATGTGTTCTATTCACATGACTTTCTCTAAATCTCTGCAACAAATTATTGTTAAAAAGTTTAATGTTTTTATTTACTTCATGCTAATCGAGAAACAATTAACAGAAATAGTCTTATTACTTGCTTCCTTGTAAGTACAACCGAAATAAGGAAGTCCCATAGGTTAAAGTGATAGTCAAAAGCTGGTTGCTATGTTACTGCAGTTCCTTTGTTTGTACAGACAGGAGTTGACAATTTCCTGTATGAGAAAAGTATAAGTTTTTAAAGCTGAAACCAAAAACAAGGAATATATATAACATAAATTGTGTGTTTTAATGTGCTCTACATTTTTTGTGTGGTAAGTTTTTGTCTTTTGCTTACGGTTTAGCAGTTATGTAAAATTCATCCAGAATAAAGTAGTCTTCAGAGGTTATTCCCAGAAAATTCAAGATAAACATATTATTTGTCAGGTAAATATCTTTAATAAACAAGATTTTACTCAAGATCGTTACAGCCATTTTTGAGAAAATGAACATTTTCGAAAAATGTTCCCTGTAAAGGGTAGTTGGGGGTGGGGAGATTTTCTTGAAAATCTTCGTGTTGCATCCTTGTAAGATACCAAACTTAAATACCAAGTTTGGTATTGAACGGTCTTTTCGTTTTTGAGCTATGCTGGTTACAGACACACACACATACACGCAGACACATACAGACAGACAGACACATACACACGGACATTTTTCTAAAAATGTTTTTTTTATTCAGGTGGTCTCAAAACATGTATTTCCGGTGAAATCTCGGAATCGAATTTTTGGGTGCAATGTAATATTTTCTCTTTACACTAGTGCATAGTACGTATAGAGAAAGTAAAAAAATGAAAGGAAAAAAGGACAACTAGAAAATTCCAGATATGCTGTAAAAAACTTACAGAACTTTTATTATGACTACCTTCAAAATGCTGAGTATGGTACCGACTTCGTTCTCTGTAATTTGTTTTTTCGCACCCCATAAAACGTCATCCATTACCATAGCTCTTAGATTAACACATTGTACACATCAAGCTATTATCTGTGAAACTTTTGTTGTAAACTATATGAATATGCAGTAGTTTTCTAACAGACTGACGTATGATGCAAACGAAAGGATGCTTCTGACACAAATGTTTGATATGTGCACGATTTGGAGCTGTTGTAACTTCAGATAAGGTTGTATGGAAATGCTCACAGATACGCGTTTATCTGCAAACATTAGTAAATACCCTTGCTGCTAATTGCTGCTACACATGCTGTCGAGCTGCCGCTGCGGTAAGAAAAACATATCGCTACTCGGCTCCAGTATTATAAGCTTATGCTGGGAGAGATGATTCAGCATCTGTGCCCCATTCAGGCGGGCCAGCTTGGTCTTAGGCTGATTCGTGTTTCGTGTTGTTTTTTTAAATTCTACTTTATTTTACGTCGCTCTAACAACTCGGTCTTGCGCGACGGAATTGTTCGGTAAGATACCTCGTTGACCGCCTGTTTCATCCCCGAACCATCTATCCCGCTTCGAGCCGAGCAATGGTGTTAGAGTGCCTTCAGTTTAGCTGCTCTACCATTCATAGTCAGCTCGTTTTGGTTGATAAGAATAGATTGGTTTGGTTGATGAGGAATAAATTAGATGGGAGACTGCAGCTAGTCTTTTAAGGATTCATCTCCTCACACCATGCTTACCATTTATCTCCGCAAAAAAAAAAAAGGATGGAGTTAGAGGTACCGTCCAGGCATTCGGCTACCGCTTACACTACCTGTGTAACCAATCACGATTTCCAATCGTTTTCAGTTTTTGTTCTTGACTAAAGGTATAACTAAGGGTCGTGGTATTAAATATCATATTCGGTTTTTACATTGGCAATTGAGGAAAACCACGAATAAAAACCACACCCTGCAGTATCAGCATTAATACGGGCAGAGATGGTGGAGAGAAGCTGCAACACCAGAATATGATTAAGTCTAAAACCCATGTTGTTATTATTATTATTATTATTGGAATTATTATTTAGCCCCTGGGATATGAACCCAATTACTCCAGTAGCGAGCCACAAATATTACCATCTGAACCATCCAGTTCGTTACTGGGTTGAATTAACATCTACTATTAATTTTCTTATCCAAACTTTCCTATTATTTCTTCCTTTTGTTATCTTTCAGTGACAAAGAACCAAACGACGTGGGTTGTTGATATGTACGTTGCGATAGGACGGAATGTACAGATTTCTTCCCTGGCATTTTGTGGGCGGAGTTGGTGAGTCTCTCGAAGGGACCATGATCTGCGGAAGATCCCCAAGATTCGATTCCAGGCATGTGGGATTTGTAATGGAAAAAGTGGCTAAAGGGGCGTGTTTTCTCCGGGTTCTCCGGTTTCCCCCGGTCTCACATTGCACCGGTACCCCAACTTCATATATCATCAGCGTCATAGCCTGCGGTACGTATGTAGCAAAAGCGGGCGTTAAACACTATAGGTATGGGCATATTGTTGGGGGAACCTGCCTTTTATTAACACGGGCTCTCTTCCAATGGTCACCTTGTAGTTTACTTTCTCTCCCATCCTTCCCGGAGATCGCTGCGCAATGAGTCCGCCTGAGACCTTGGGCATGCGCTGAGTACATACAAACTGAACAAATTACAACGTATATTGTGCCACCTAAAGAATTCTTTTGAAGCATATTATCTTAGATATCCCTGTAATTAAGAAGATATTTAAATGCAAAGTTCTACCCATCAGAAGTAAAACTGTATACCACAGTCAGAGTTTAGAAGTTAAAGATAAGTTACTTTCTCTCGATAGTGATTCTTTCAGGCACGCTGAGAGATATTTAATATTAATAGGTCTCAAAATAAATATTGAACTATAAAATAAATCTGCGACGTGTAGTAAGAAAAGGGATTCAGCAGAATTTGAGCTCTAACAAGTTATGCAAGTGAAATATGGATATTGAGCAAAATAAATTGAAGCTGTCCAGACGTGATTCCTGAGACTTCTGAAAACCTATAAGCATGTTGATAGTATCCCAAAATAAATGTAAGAAACGTCGGTTAAATAATGTCGATAGTATCCTAGAAAAAGGATGTCATAAAATAATGCTGCAGTATCAGCATAAACACGAACCTAGATGTTGGAAAGAAGCTGCGAAACCATATGATGATATCTAAAAGAGTGTTATTATTATTATTATTATTATTATTATTTTTATTCAAAACTCTTGAGAAAAGCCTCACAAAGAGATACATAGCAAAATTTGTTCTATTTTACACAGCCTGTCGACCTCTCGAAGTTTGCAGACACTCATTCGAATTAGTTTGATGCAAATTTGGCATTTACACTTAATCAATAAACAAGCAAAATCTATATATTGTTATAGACTTGGAAATGTAGCTTTTTAGCTTTAGGGATTTAGGAACAATGTGTAAATTTCCAGAAGTTGAGCTCAATATTGAGGCAAGAAAGAAGAAAAAAATCTGATGGCGCTCCATTCTCTTGACTCTCTCTGACTTTTCTACAAACATTTCTTCAAAAAAGTTATTCTTTTATCTACATCATGCCACTTAAGAATAACATAACCAAAATTGGTCGTATTACTTGCTTCTTTGTAAGTAGAAGGGAAATAGGGAATTCGTTAAGCCAAAGTAATAGTAAAACCTTTCAAAAGCCGATCACTAAGTAAAACCATTGAAATTCGGTTCTCTTTGCGTGCTAAGAGTAGGTATATAGCATAAATTGTGTGTTTTGATGAAATCTACATTTTTGTGTGTCCATCTCTTACGGTTTATCAATTTTTCAGAAGTTATACAAAAGTTATCCAGAATGAAGAGGTCTTCAGAGACTGTTACCATAATTTTCTAGTTATACATTTTATTTACTATGCAAATATATTTAATATACGGTATTTGATAAAGTGATAGTCAAAAGCTGGTTGCTATGTGACTGCAATTCCTTTGCTTATATGGACATGAGTTGACAGATTCTTGTATGAGAGAAATATAAGTTTTTTTAAAGCTAAAATCAATGACAAGGAATATCTCAAAACGATTAACTCCACGAAAACAAAAATATATGACTTAATTGTGTGCTTTATCGTGTCCTACTTGTTTGTGTTGTAAGATTTTGTCTATCTCTTATGGTTTACCAGTTATGCAAAATTCAATAAAAATCGTCCAGAATGAAGAGATATTTAGAGCTATTCCCAGAAAATTGAAGATATACATTTCATTTGGCATGCAAATATCTTAAATATAAGAGATTTTAATCAAACTCCTTAGAGCTATTTTTGAGAAAGTCAAAATTTTTGAATTTTTTTCCATATAAAGGAGGGGTGGAGGAATTTTCGTGAAAATCTTCGTGACGCATGTTTGGAACATACCAAACTTAAATACCAGGTGTGGTATTTAACGGTCTTTTCATTTTTGTGCTGTACTGTCCACAGACACACACACGCACCTTTTTCCAAAAATATTGCCTTAAGGTTCAGATGGTTTAGGATCAGTTTCTTATTGTTTATTTATTTATTATCAAAATGTTAAGTTTTTCCACCCTACGACCGCAAGCGGTGGAAGATAAAAAGTGTACACCGTACATAATACCAGCATTACACGCAGCGGTTCTTGAGTTGTATCATGCCTTTCGACAGACGGTCATGCTGCCGCTAATAGAGAGACTCAGCAGTATTTAAAATACAGTATTTTTTTTTATTTTTGTAGCTTAACGTCCTTTAACCTTGTTGGTCATATCGGACAATGAATAAAATTGGTGAAATGATGCTCAAATGATCTCAGGGTCTATGGAGCTTAAAGTTATTCGACATTCGTCTTCTCAGGATAAGAGAAAACTCCGAAAAAAATACCTTATCCGGGCAACTCACCCTAAGTGAGTTTCGAATTCACGACCTCTCGAATGTGAAGCAGACACGCTACCACCACACCACCGAGGCGGGCGCAATACCTTTTGTAACAGAATCTAAGGTGAACACGTCGAAGCCGCGGGTTGTTCTAGAGAGATCGATAGAGGTTACTTCTATGTATAAACGAAAGGAATAATTAGCACAATAACCTCCATAGCAACACGCCCGATACAGAAGGATCGCTGTTGAAAGCACTCTAGTTTCCCTCTTCTGGGTGGGAAACCGTAACACTTTCCGCAAACTATCGATGGCGAAGTGGTTTTTGATTATAATGCAAATATACAAAGCCGATGCATGTATGCTAGTACCCGTATTCAAAACGATTACGACAAGCAAGGACGCCGTGTCTGTATACCTTTGCCAATATGCCGGTTGGTGGCGCATTGGCAATATGTACACTACTGTGGTCAGCTGCTATCTATGGCTACACATGTTTACGAACCGTAAATATAGGACATTCGATCCCCTGCTGCAGTGCTGTCCACTATGGGCAACGTCACATGCATGCATCATTGTGTCATCTTGTTTACAAATTATTTCCTTTTTAACGACACGTTTTATTATTATGATCATTATACACCAGCAGTGTGAAACCGAACTGCACAAGAAAAGTTCGACTGTTTACATGGGTACTACTCAAACCACTTGAGTTGCAATATAATTGAGATTCATTTCTGATTTCTGAGTCACTGATAATAGTTTGTTGCAAAATTGCGTCCTATGGAAGATACCATGTGACACAACTACCCGGTATTTGTACAGAGAGCCCTTCGTGTGATAATGGAGTTGCAGAACTCAACGGTGCTATTTCGAGTTAAAAGCTGCAATTAGCGCGACCCGCTCAGCGAGACAGGAAAAGCGAGATCGCCCTTGCCAGTTTTCTGCTGGCAGGATTTTACTTGATATAACCCGCTGCGTTCTGTAGTTAGACGCTGGTGTGTGATTTCAAGGCGGGTCCAGAATCTATAGTTTTTAAGAGTGCTTAAAAGCGACAGCCCCAGTTCAGTAGATTTATTGGCATGTAAAACAGCTTCGCAGAACAGAATTCCGGCACACCGGAGGCGCTGATATAATCCAGGCAATTGACAGTTTCGTTAAAAAACAAAATAATTTTAGATAAGTAGAGTCAGACTAAAAAGTCAATAGGCATTTTTTGGTAGTGTTTAGCGCCCGCTGTTACTGTTCTGGCACTGCAGGCAATGACACTGATGATACATGAAGATGGAGCCCCGGTGGAATGAGACGGCGGGGGAAACCGGAGAAAACCCGCCCCTGCGCCGCATTGTCCACCACAAATCATATGCGGTCGCTTGGGATCGAACCCGGGCCGTCTAAGTAAGAGGCGAATGGTCTGACCACTCGGTCACGGCGCGCCCAAATAGATTGTAACTAGGTCCCGGGTTTTATAGTTAAGCCAACTATTATGGTCAACAATAAATGATCAAGTCGCCATTGGGGTATGTCATCTCAAAATAATTTGAGATCAGCTCGTGATTCATCGGGAAATATTATAATCAGTTGAGGAATTTAATGATATGCTGGCATGTTGTCATGGTAGCTCAATGGTTGAATAACCGACTAGAGACCGGGAGAATCGTAGTTCAAATTCCGGCTATAACATTGCATTTTTCAGTCTGACTCCTACTTCCTATCCTTCACACAACTTGTATGAAAAAACAATTAAATTGAAATAATGTTAACTTTTTAACGTTAAAGCAATTAAAACAGGGATATCTGCGCACGTCAAATACGGGGAAGTTATGCTATTTGGTACTATGCGCGCACCTTTTCTTGGGTGCTCGTCTCGTCTTCATTCGGTACGTTTCGCGCAATTTCGGAAGTAGAACATATCGACATTGAAACACGAAGTACTCTATATACTCTCATGTGAGTGGCTTCATTCACTTGTAGATCAGAGAGCTCACACACATGATGCACGCTGTGTATTTCGTTTAATAATTCAGCTAGCTCGTGTTAAGTTAGATAATCCATTCACCATAATGCATGAGGGTCGCAAAGAAAGACACTTTCTTTGGTTGACAACACTACGAAAAGACAAGTGGGTGAGCTATCCCTTCTTCTCCCTGGGCCTCGCCTCTCCGTAAAACTTGCGTCCAGAAAAGGTGCACGATTAGTGCACCTGTCTGGTACCTTAAATAGGAGCATAGTAACATAAAAACATACCTGGCTTTTCTAAAATATCACTGAATAGACAAAATCACAATCTAGGCATGCCGCTAAGCGACATAATGAAATGTTTGTTAACATATTTATTCCTCGTCTGCATTAGGTAGACTATTTTTTTTTTTTTTATTTCGGTGATATATTTTAGTATCGGAGATTCCATCAATATCTGCTACTAAGAATGACGTTCAGAGCCTTAATAGATCAAAAAATCTCAAGTGTTACACTCACATGACTTTCCCTAGCTACTCTACAATCAAACTTCTTACAAGAGATTCTTCTTCTTTATACACTATGCTAATCGAGATAAACATTAGCAGAATGCACTTATTACTCAGTTCCTTATAAGTAGAACGGAACTAAAGAAATACGCTAAGCTAAAGTGATAGTCAAATTTTTCAAAAACTGTTATTAAGCGATTGTCGTTTCAAATCACTTCTTTGCTTGGCCAGGAATAGAACAAAAGAAAAACGAACATTTCCTGTCTAAGAAAAGTATAACTAATTCACATTTGAAACCAGTAACAAAAATGACCTCGGAAACGATTACCTCCACAACAAAAATGCAAAAGACATAAATTGTGTGTTTAGACGAGATTTGCATTTTTTGTGCAGTAAGTTTTTGTCTATCTCTTATTGCTACGGTTTAGCAGTTAAGCAAAATTTGGCAAAATTCAGCCAGAATAATTCAAGATATACATTTTATTTGGGATTTAATAGCTTTAATATGCGGTATTTTAATCAAAATCGTTTAGCCACTTTTAAGAAAATCAAAACTATCGAAAATTTGTCCATGTAAATGGTAATATGTTTTAAAGGGATTTTCTTGAAAATCTTCGTGTCGCATCCATGGAAGATACTAAACCTAAATACCAAATTTGTTATTTAACGGACTTTTCGTTTTTGAGCTATACTTTCCGCAGACACACGTACACGGACCTTTTTCTAATTTTTTCCATTTGCAGTTCGTGTGAAACCTCTGAAAATTATATGAAAATGATTCATTTTGTTAATGTTTGCTTAAAAACAGCACATTCGCCGCGTAGCACTGTACTGATATATGACAGCATGTGTGACTCACCATCATTTCCCTACCTTGACTGGGGATTGAAAAAATGCGTTTTTAACTCAGAATTTTCAAGATTTGTCTTTCGAAATGCTTGGTCTTAACAGTTCTGGAATTGGAATACCAGGGAATTTCTCTTAAATAGTATTATGCAGCATTCACACAAAAATTATGTCTGTAACGTTCCTCGTGAAATATATGACTATAAATAATTTCAAAACGAACTTTTATACACAATATGGAAAACAAAACACAAAGGAACTCACGAGAAGTTTAATAAGACTTGCTTAAGATTACGGATACCGAATATTAGCTCAAAGTAGAAAAAAGTAAAAAGATGACAATTAATTTTTCTAAACCAATAAACGCTATAGAAAATTTTATTTGATACAATTTGTTTACTTCAATAAGATTATACAAAAGTATATATGAGGGTGGGAGGTGAATAAATGATAATATTTGTGTCAGCGTTTGAGGACAATGTGATTTGAATTTGCCGTTTTTTTTCTTCGCTATTTTCTATAGTTATGTTAATATGGACAATTTTAGGATGTTTTTAGAATAGCTATTATTTCAAATGTTCGGTTGCTAATGTAACAGATCACCCTCCACTGCCCTTTATCCTCCCCGACTTTAGGTGGAGTGATCGTGTAAAGGCAGCAGAGACAAAATTCAGGGCCGTTCAAAATGCATTAGACCCAGAAGTTTGTGTTTCATTTATAAGAATGCTGGACAAAATGAGATGCACTTCCATGTTAACCGCACTGTTCTCTACTAAATATCTAAATTATTTGCACCTATTTCTTATACACTTCTCAACCTTCTCCTTACATTTTCTTTCCCATGATGGCTTATATTCATTTTTTGTACTCACATCCGAGCATTCTCTTTCATTGCTCTCTTTAGAGTAAAAGAGATACACACACATATACATACTTATATATATATATATATATATATATATATATATATATATATATAAAATGTATATGTACGCGATTATTTTAGCACTAAGCGGTGCTGATCAGTGATTATAAAATAAAAAAAAAATCTTATGTGTTACACTCACATGACTTTCTGTAGATACTCCACAAACAAACTTCTCACGAAAGACAATTCTTCTTCCAACACCATGCTAATCAAGATAAACATTAGCAGAATTGTATTACTTAGTTGCTTATAAGTAGAATGGAACTATTGGAATGCACTATGATAAAGTGATAGATTTTTTAAAAGGCTGTCGTTATGCAATTGCCCTTGCAAATCGCTTCTTTACTTGGCCAGGAATAGAACAAAAAATAAAAAAAAAACGGACACTTTCGTCTGAGAAAAGTATAAGTACTTCACAATTGAAACTAATAACAAGGAATACCTCGAAAACTGTAAGCTCCACGAAGAAAAAGAAACCAGCTTTTGACTATCACTTTAACCTATGTACTCCCTAATTTCCCTTCTACTTATAATAAGCAAGTAATATGACTATTTCTGCTAATTGTTTCTCGATTAGCATGAAGTGAATAGAAGCAAAAGTTTTTTAACAATAATTTGTGTCAGGGATGTAAGAAAGTTATATGAATGGAACGCATCAGATTTGTTTTACTCCGAAACTCAATTGTTTCACATAGCGCTTTAGCCCAATGTATTTCCTAATTTTCCTTCTACTTACAAGGAAGCAAAATAAGACAATTTCTGCTAATTTTAATCTCGATTAGTAGGATATAAATAAAAAATAATAGTATGTAACAATAGTTTATACAGCAATTCATAAGAATACAGTTGTAACAGGAACTGAAGAAAAACACTAACACCTCTGGAAAACGAAATATTTGCATACCGAGATTTCACCGAAAATACATGATTTGAGACCCGCTGATTCCAAAAAGAAAAGCATTTTTAGAAAAAGGTCTGTGTGTATCTGTGGGTAGAACAGCTCAAAAACGAAAATACCGCTAAATGCCAACCTTGGTATTTAAGTTTGTTATCCTCTAAAGATGCGACACGAAGATTTTCAAGAAAATCCCCCACACTGACTACCTTTACATGGAACTTCTTTTCGAAAATTTCGATTCTCAAAAAAAAAACGAATCTAACGATTTTGATTAAAATATCATATATTAAAGATATTTACCTCACAAATGAAATGTATATATTGAATTTTCTGGAAATAGCCTCTGAAGACTATTTTAGATGAACTTTGCTGACTTTTGTATAACTAGTAAACCGTAAGAGATAGACAAACATGTGCCAGATAAAACTGTAAGTCTCCTTAAAATACACAATCTACTTCTTATACATTATTTTTCGTGGATTTGACAGTTTTTTTTTTTTTAGGTATTCCTTGTTATTGGTTTCAGTTTTAAAGTAACTTTTCAACTCCTGCCCACGCGAAGAAACGGATTTCAATCCCATGGCAACCAAATTTTGATTGTCGGTTTAGCCTAGTATATTCTCTTATTTCCCTTCTATTTATAAGGGACTAAGTAATAAAGCAGTTTCTGTTAACGTTTATTCGATTAGTATAGAAGAATAAGCTTATAAACAATAATTAATTTAAAATAAGAACTGAAGCTTTCCTGGCGACGTGTTAATTCAAAATCTTCTCGGGCTTCTAGCCAGGTAAAAACTTGGCTTGACACCAACGTGAGTTCACCCTGAAGACGAGGAAGATGCACTTCTTCGAAACGTTGGTGTCAAGCCAAGTTTTTACCTGGCTAGAAGCCCGAGAAGATTTTGAAATAATTAATTTGTTACAGAGATGTAGAGGAAGTCATGTGAATGGAACACATCAGATAGTTTTCATGGAGTTGATCGTTTTTGAGATATTCCTTGCTATTGGTTTCAGCTTATAATTTTCTCATATAGGAATTTGTCAACTGCTACCCATACAAACAAAGGAACTTCAGTCACATAGCAACCACTTTTGATTATCACTTTAACCTATGATACTCCCTTATTTCGCTTCTACTTACAAGTAATTAAATAATAAGACTATTTTGCTATTTTTTTCTGGATTAGCATGAAGTAAATAGAAGCATAAGCTTTTTAACAATAATTTGTTGCAGAGATATAGGGATTTTTTTTGCCCGTAAGTGTACTCATTTAATATTGATGGTTGCGAGCAAGACTGGCAGGTTTTTGTGATGCACTCCATTTACCTGAGCGGCATGTAATGCAACTTGAATATGAGAGCTTAGTGAATGAAATGCAAAGTCTGCTGATTTTCTTGTTTTTGTACGCAAGAGTGTGATGCGTTAGCAGAGAGCCGATGGAAATGGTGGATGAGGGAGAGAGACAGAGTTCTGGTGGGAAAGAAGGAATGTCAGCCGCTGGTGACAAGCAGGACGACTGTACTTGTGAGTTGATCCCATGTAATTCCCGATAATTCACGTCAACAGCCGACCGACCGCCGCTGGGCCAAACAACCGGGCAAGAGGTGTTTTAAATCGCTTCCCACTCCTAGAGAGCGAGCGAGACGGATTTCACAGCGCATCAGCCGCTCAGCGCATTAAACGGTTATGGCTGCACACAACTGCCATTCTCAAAATTAGTGCTGTACACTCTGCTTCCCCCAGGCAAATCAAAACAACATTAAACATACCTACCAAACCAAAAAGTAGTATTTCATATTTCGGAACTAGCTTTACTGACATTTCCATGGTTTAAAAAATCTAATATTCTCCATTAACATGACTTTATCTCTGTAACAAACAAGGTTGTTCTTTTATCCACGTCATGTTAATCGAGATAAGCATTAGCAGAACTAGTCTTAATACTTACTTCCCTATTAAGCTGAAGGGAAATAAGGGAATACACTAGGCTAAACCGACAGTTTAATGTTTTAAAAGCTGGTTGCTATAGGAATGAAATCCGTCTCTTTGAATGACCAGGAGCTGATAAATGTCCGTATGAGGAAAGTGTATTTTAAAATTGAAACCAATAAAAAGGAATATCTCTAAAATGATCAACTCTACGAAAAAAAATGTATATGACATAAATTGTGTGTTTTAAGGGCTCTACATTTATTGTAAGGTTTTGCCTATCTCTTACGGATTACCAGTTATGCAAAATTCAGAAAAAAATCCTCCATGAATAAAGAGGTGTTAGAGGCCATTCCATAAAATTGAAGTTATACATTTTGTTTGTAATGTAAATATCTTTAGTATGCGGTATTTAATCAAAATCGCTAGAGCTATTTTTGAGAAAACCAGCGTTTTAGAAATGTTTTACACGTAGAGGATAGTTGGAGGGGGACGAATTTTCTTCAAAATCCTCGTGTCTCATTCTTGGGAGATATTAAACTTAAATACTTAGTTTGGTATGTAATATACTTTTTGTTTTTGAGCTATGCTGTCGATAGACACTCGCAAACATACACACGGATATCTTTCTAAACATGCTTTTTTCTTACTCAGGGGACCTCAAAACATATATTTCCGGTGAATCTCGATATCGCATTTTTTGGTGGATTACAATAGGTATATTCTCTATCTACTATGTACATTATACATACGGGCTAGAGAAAGTAAAAATATCATTCGATATTTTGGAACTAACTTTACTAGCATCTGCTTGGCTTAATTCCGTTGTGTTCCATTCACATGCCTTTCTCTTTATGTTTCACAATCACACTTCCCTTATAAAACATTATTCTTCTGGTTCTTGCTAATCGAGATAAACATTCGCAGAAACGATGTCATTAGCTGTGTCCTTCTAAGCAGAAAATAAACATAACCAAATCTTTTAAAAGCTGGACGATATGTGAACAACTGAAGTTCGGTTTGCTTAGCATTGTCAGAAAAACAAACGAGAGATAAAAGAAAGGTGACCCCGTTTGAGAAAAGTTACGAAGGTAGTTTGTGGCTGAAACCAATTTCAGGGACTTACTCGAAAACTGTCAACTCTACAACAAATATGTGTATTATAAACTGTGTATTTTAACAAGTGCTACATTTTTTGTCTTGCAAGTTTTTATGTATTTCTTATGGTTTACTAGTAGTGTGCAAATTTCATCAAAGTTAATCCATGACGAATAAGTCTTCAGAAGCTATTTCCTGGAAATTCATGATATACATTTCATTTTTCATCTACATCTTTAATGTTGGTATTTTAATCAGAATTGTTAGAACAATTTTTGAGAAAATAAATGTTTTCGAACATACTTCCATGTAAACGGTAGTTGGGGGTGGGATGATTTTCTTTAAAATCTTCGTGTCACATCCTTGGAAGATACTGAATCTAAATATCAAGTTCAGTATTTAACGGGTTTTTGATTTTGAGCTATTTTGCCTACACATACACACACAGATACACACACGGATTTTTTCTAAAATTGCTTTCTTATATTCAGGGGGTCCCAAAACATTTATTTCTGTGAAATCTTGGCTCACTGCTTAGATTTTGAAGCAGTGTCTTTCTTTTATACTAGTTAACTGCAGGAGTTTTGTTTGAAACTGATATATGTTGCAAAATATGCATACCTGACTGGAAACCTTAGAACATCTGGAGTTTTAATATTGAATAAAGTGTTTATTTCTTTGAAGGCTAGATGTATGCGACGTTATTAATTGCGGTGTTTTGTCTGTAGCAGCTGGAGGTGGCGCAGGCACGGGGACCAAGGAGCGCGTGAAGACTCCGGACAGTCCCGAGGGAGCCCGGCTACTGCCCACCGGCCCCTCATCCAACTCCACCAGTCCTACCAGTAGCACGCCGCAACAGCAGCGGTATGCCACGCCGAGTGGGTTGCAGAACGGCACGGCGCCCGGTGCAGGAGGCAACGTTTCCCCCGTACTCAATGGAAGCAGCGCCAGCGTCGGTGAGTACATACTATTATCGGTGAGAAATTACCTTGTGATTGACATTCTGCTGACACGTGGCCGCCTCGTTGCCCTATTTCCTCGCTGTCCGTCTGCAGCAACAAACGTTCCACTGCTTCCTCTAAAATGCCTTCTTCTCCCCTTGTATGTTGAACTATCTTTCCCCATTTCTCACTAGTTACTTCATCTATTCCTTTCCACATTGGGTCCTGTATTTCACTAAACGGAAAAGTTTTATTATTTCGGCTAAAGTAACCTCAACTTACTTATCACGGATGTAAGACATTTTCAAATTAATCGTGACATTTCTAGGATGAGACCAAGAGCAATGTCCGCGATATATAAAAGGTAATAATGACTATAAATGTAAATATTTACAATCACTATGTGTAACACAACCGAACTTTTTTACATAATTCAATCGAACAATCAGATTGCAAACAATTGATCAGTCATGCATGAGAACGCGCGCGTAAATTTCCACCGAACCACGTAGGTGTTGCAACGCCGATGACGTCACGTCTCTAGCGGTTATGTATTCTTACACTATGATTGGTCAGCAACCTGACGTGCCCCTACCAGCCGACGACACACCCCACAAGTGTCAATCACAAGGAAATTTCTCAGTTTAGTTGTAAACACAGTAGTTCTTATTTATAATAAAACTAGCTGCCCCCCAGGTATTGCACGGGTGGGGCACCTAATGAAAAAACTGAAATGGCAGCGTCTTCATGGTGTGCCCGGTAAACGCTGAAATAGGTAATGAATTACACTAAGGAGAAAGTCACAAAGTAACATTCATGCTTCTTCCGAATCTCTGTCTTTCCTTGTCTCCTACTGTTTTTGTTTTCCGCCTCTTTCTTTATTTTCTTCTATGTCAAAACATCCATTTTCAAGGCTAACAATGATATAACTAAAGAGCAAGTAGATCTACTTATGCAATTGATAAGTTTTTATTTGATAATAGTTTTGTGTTAAATTTCTCATTTAACCCAAAATATTACTTGATCAAATGTATTAAGAGCACCGCAATTGCAGTGTGATAATGATGGGGGTATCTTCATGTACTGATGAATCACATTTAGCTTGCTCATGTACCACATAAGATCAAATAATCAACATCTGCAATAAATAGGGGTAACCTAAAACGGGGTTTACTATCCGGGTCCCGTCATTTCTCCGCCATTTTGGGATTCCAAGAAGGGTTGTTTGTTATGTGCATAATTTATAGCTTGTTCATTTTAAAGCATGTTGATAGCTAAAATATACTTTATACATGAAAGAAGTACATTTTTATATCTTTATGTAAGTGAAGTGACCTAGGGAGCGATAGATAATATATAAGAAATATATTTGATCTTCACTATTACCTTGCGTCATTGACTCCATAATTGAGTGCATTCCCTTAGCTTTGAATAGGGAAGAAAAATAAAGAAGTGCTATGGCCATCTAGCGGCAAATAAATAAGTACATACTCGAGGTGTTCGTCACCAGGAAAGCTTCTTTGCTTCTTTATTTTAAATGATAGGAGTAAGGAAAGGCCAGTTAATACATAAACATGTATTTGAATTTCACTGTTGCGCTGCATCATTCTCGATATACTGTTGCGTTACCTTTACAATGATTGGGGAGGAAAAATAGATCACTTCTACTGCCATTTAGCAACAAATAATCGTGGTACCAATGCCATCTGGTGGCTATTAACCGATTGTGTTCCCTTGGCACTGTATGTTGATTCATATCATGAGATATCAAAAACTTTCCCGTACGATTTTTAAATATTTTCTTTTACACAAACCTTGTCGTGACATTAACGAACACAACAACAACAACAAAAAAGAGTTGTTCAATTTGGTGCAGTTGTTCGGAAGTGATGCGCGGACACATTTCGGCGATGCATATATATAGAGAGATTTAAGGGAAGACAATGTCCACACGGTAGAAATAACATTGGACCCATTTGCCTCCCAATACATTCCTTTAAATTAGGATTTGGTTGCAGAATGAAGATAGATAAATATATAACGTAAAATGTTTATGAGAAAGGAATTTTGTTCTGATTTTGAAATTAAATTTCCATTTGGAATATCAAATATAAAAAGAATAAGAAGAACATGCCACCACCGTAATATACTTTCAAACGAATGAAAACAAGTTCGTTACTGCACAGTAAACCACATTGTCACTGTACACGCTCGTGCACGTGCTCTACGACCCGGTTTTCACTTAAACCTGTGTGTGTCGTTAAAGATCCCCATTTTATATTTCACATCGTATATTTGATGATGAATGATAGTATTTAAATAGTTGTTTTATTTAAACATTACTTAAAAAACCAGCCTATCATGACCGCACACTCATCGATATTTCCTCGTATTTAATTGGAGGGAAACATGGTCATGCTAAATGAAATGGAGTTTTATTTATGGACGCTTAATTTTGCTCAGAGGCCTCTTTTATCAGGCTTGAGATTCTTTTACATGCCGTAAATCTACGACACGGGAGCAATGACTTTACTTTCCTTTCGAAAAATGCCATGCCCGGGGTGTATAAAGTTAGCATGGTAACCATTACTCCACGGAGGGCAACACAGTCATGCTAATAATCATTGTTAATGTCATTAAACATAGAAGTGATATACCTTAAAATAGTAAAATCGATAGTTTTGAATGCGTTCAATTGTTTTAACTCTTCCTGTTAATGATATCTTTAAATTAATATGGGAAGTAATTGGTGTTTTTGTGAATGCTTGCAACCAAGCTGCAGACAGGCTCATTATAAGCCTAGAAGACGGTACAAGTGATATCATCAGTTCCGATTCTGAGCTAGGTGTTGTTTTATTAACCGAGAACTCGAGAAATAAAACCTAACAATTTGATGTGTTTCATTCACATGTCTTTCTTCACATCATTAAGAACAATTAGCAGAAATAGTCTTATTACTTGCTTCTTTGTGATTAGAAGCGAAAAAGTTTGATGTGTTCCATTTACATGACTTAATCTCTGCAACAAATTATTGTTAAAAAGCTTAAGCTTCTATTTAATTCATGCTAATCGAGAAAAAATTAGCAGAAATAGTCCTATTACTTGCTTACTTGTAAGTAGGAGCGAAATAAGGGAGTACCATAGGTTAAAGTGATAGTCAAAATCTGGTTTCTATGTGACAAGTTCCTTTGTTTGTATGGACAGTAGTTGACAAATTCCTGTATGAGAAAAGTAAGTTTTTTTAAAGGTGAAACCAATAGCAAGGAATATCTCAAAAACGATCAACTCCACGAAAAATATGTATATAAGAAAAATTGTATGTTTTAAGGTGCTCTACAGTTTTTGCATTGTAAGTTTTTGTCCGTCTCTTACAGTTTTGCAGTTATGTAAAATTCCGTAAAATTTATCCAGAATGAAGTAGTCTTCAGAGGCTATTCCTAGTAAATTCAAGATATACATTTTATTTGTTAGGTAAATATCTTTAATGTACGATATTTTAATCAAAGCCATTTTTGAGAAAATCAAAATGTTCGAAAAAAGTCCCATGTAAAGGGTAGTTTGGTGTGGAGGTATTTTTCTCAAAATCTTCGTGTCTCATCCCTGGAAGACAATAAACTTAAATACCAAGTTTGGTATTTTACCGACTTTTCTTTTTTGAGTTATCGTGTTCATAGACACACGGACACACACACGGACCTTCCTCTGAAAATGCTTTTTTTTTTTGGATACAGGGGACCCTAAAGCATATTTTCGGTGAAATCTCGGTATCTAATTTTTGGGTGGAGTGCAATATCTTCTTCATACACTATGTGCATAGTACGTATAGAGAAAGTAAGAATAGAAAATAACAATAAATGCTATTTTTAAAAAAAAAAAACAGAATATATTATGGTAGAACTGCGAATCTTTTATTAAGAGATGCAATAGTTCCCAAGGTTAATGGACCGCTGCATCAGATGACAATTACCGTTGTTAATTTTCAGCTGGTTTTATTGAACCTCCATGATTAGCCTTTTATCAGAAACTCAATTCTACCGAAAGCAGCTTTTCGGTTATTGCCAGAAAAATCCTATTTCTGGTGTATATGTAGATTCGCCCATGAGTAGATGAATTGTGGCTGATGTTAGTAGCACAATCAGATGTTTGGATACTAGAAAAATTATCGGTTATTTGCCACACAATCCCCTCCCCTAGGTAGAAGTTGAGACCTGTTGGACAGTAACTACAAAGTGTGTCGAGAAAAATTTCCATCACTAGCTTTAAATTCTCCTAAGACAGACATGATTATTTTCCTGCCATAGTAGTATAGGCTGATCCAACTTTTCTCGGTTGAAGTGTACTCGTGCGTACATAACAGACCCGTGTGTCCAGCTTGAGGGGAAGATAGCTAGGGATAGCATCTTGGGGAACGATAGCGAGACAGAATGTAAGTAGCGCAGCATAGTATGTACGCGTGATGTCTGTACAACGCAGTGAGTACGAAGTGGCACTGATAGAAGAAAATGGGCAGTGGTTGAGTTGTAGACTGTAATGTTTTACTAGCGGTGGAAGAAGATTGAGTGGGTGGTAATATAAATATCACTGAGGCGCGGAAATTAATAATATCTACATTCAATTTCTGATGTGCAACAAGTGACCAGCAACATTATCCCTTTCTTTTTATCTCAAGACACATATATTACAGCATGCATTCGTAACGCCTCAAATATGAATCGTCTCCGATTGGCACATAAACAGACTTAATATTGTTAAAACCTTTGCTCCAAATCACAAGGTAAGATACTCCATCAGGCAATTATTTCCATAGCAACACATTGTAGCACATTTCGTATTTCGCGCATTATTGAAAATCCGACATGTTTTCCAAACACTGCTTTCACTTTCTTTTTCACGCGGTCTAAGACGGGTCTCTGATTAATTGCATAATTTGAATGTTCGATGTTTCCAAGTATGTGTTCTTGTCGTAGATATATCCTGCAATCCATTTGAAGCAAGAGTGTGTCCCGCTATCGGTCACCAAGATGCTATCCCTAGTGATAGCCAAATACCTCAATGGATAGAATAGTGTTTTGGGTTTGCTGCCATGTCATTCAGTCTAGATAACAGGATTTATGCTGAGGCGTATTGCATACGACAGACACCCCTTGTTAAGTGAGTACAAATTGTCTTAATCATCGTGACGTTCCTCCACCCCTTAAGTATAGATGCGCAATAGCACTGACCAGTCCACTTATATAATGGGTGAAGGTCAATGTCTCAATTGCTGTGAATGTGATATCTGTTCCTTTGTTCCATAACCACCCCCACACTTCTCATTTCTCCTCTCTTGCGCATATGGAGTGTCACAACGTTTTAGACAAGCAGTAATTTGTGTTCTTTGGCACGCAGTCCAGCTGAGCGCCGCTCTAGCACGTTGTTTAAAGACACAGATAACTCGCCTGGTAGTTATGCACAACGCTGATCGTTACTGTAGTGAAGGTTGCGGTATTACATTATTATACTATGATTAATGAAGCATTATGGTATTACAGTTTGGCATACATGGTACTACTTTCTCTATACTGTAAACAGTATAATTCAAAAAGGAAAAGTCGGTAAAATACCAAACTTAGTATTTAAGTTTAGTATCTTCCAGGGATGCGACACGAAGATTTTCAGAAAAATCCCCCCACTAAAAACTACCCTTTACATGGAAATAATTCCGATTTTTTTTTATTTTCTCAAAAATGGCTATAACGATTAAAATACCGTATATTACAGATATTTATATGATAAATAAAATGAATATCTTGAATTTTCTGGCAATAATCCCTGAAGACCACTTTATTCTAGATGAATTTTACGAAATTTGTCATAACTGCTAAACCGTAAAAGATGGACAAAAACTCACCACATAAAAATGTAGAGAACGTTAAAGCACACAATTTATGTTATATACATTTTGCGCAGAGTTGATTGTTTTTGAGATATTCCTTGTTATTGGTATCAACTTTAAAAAAAATTACACTTTTTTCATACAGGAATTTGTCAACTCCTGTCCATGCAAACAAAGGAACTTCAGTTCATACGACAATCAGCTTTTTACTATCACTTTAACCTATGATACTCCCTTGTTTCGCTTCTACGTATAAGGAAGCAAGTAATTAGACTATTTTTGCTATTTATTTATCGATTAGCATGAAGTAAATAGAGGCATAAGTTTTTTAACAAGTTTTGCAGAGATGTAGAGAATGGAACACGTCAGATTTTTGGAAAAAGGTCCGTGTGTGTATGTGTGTGTCCGTGTGTCTGTGAACATGATAACTCAAAAACGAAAAGTCGGTTAAGTACCACACTTGTAATTTAAGTTTAGTATCTTTTAGGGATGCGACACGAAGATTTTGAGGAAAAACCTGTCACCTCAAACTACCCTTTACATGGGAAAAATTCCGAAATTTTTTATATATAAATATATATATATAAATGGCTCTAACGATTTTGATTAAAATATCGTATATTAAGATATGTATTGGGCAAATACAATGTATATCTTGAATTTTATGGGAATATCATCTAAATACCTCTTTATCCTGAATGAATTTTGCTGAATTTTGAGTAACTGGTAAACTGCAAGAGATAAACAGAAACTTACTTCACAAAAAGCGTAAACCACGTTAAAACGCACAATTTATGTCATATATGTTTGTTTCGTGGAATTGGACATTTCTGTGAATATTCCTTGTTATTGTTTTCAGATTTAAAAACTTAAGCTTTTCTCACACGGAAAGTTATAACCTCCTGGCCCTGCATAGAAACGGTTTTCAACCACATGGCAACCGGCTTTTAAGAGATTTGACATTCGTTTTAGCTTAGTGTATTCCCTTACTTTCCTTCTATTTACAAGGAAGCAAAAAATTAAGACAATTTCTGCTAATGTTTGTCTCGATCATAATAAAGTAGATAGAAGAACATTCATTTTAACAATAGTTTGTTGCAGCGATGTAGAGAAAGTCATGTGAATGGAGCACGTCGAATATTTTTACTTTCTCTACACGAACTATGCACATAGTAGGTAGAGAAGGTATTGCAATCAACCCAAAAATTTGATGACGAGATTTCACCGGAAATATATGTCTTGAGATCCCTCCAATAAAGCAATTTTAGAAAAAATCTATGTGTGTGAGTGTGTGTGTGGAATTTAAGATCAGGATCTTTTAAGGATGCGTTAGGAAGAGTTCCAAACCATTGTGACACGATTCATTCAAACCCACCCCAAAACACCCTTTGCATGGAAACATTTCTGATAATGTTTTTCTCAAAAATGGCTGAAATAAGCCATTGATTAAAATGCCGCATATTAAAGATATTTGCATCACAAATAAAATGTATATGTTGAATTTTCTGAAGTACTTATCTGGATGAAATTTGCATAACCGATAAACCATAATATATGGTCAATATCTTGCACAAAAACATAGATCGTTAAACCATATGACCCATACAAAGCGATCCGAACTTAAAATCATTCACATATTGATCATGTTTTAAAATATTTGACTATGGCTTTAGCCTAGTGTCTTCCCTTATTCCCTTCTGCTTAAAAGGAAGCAAGCAGTAGGACCTTTCTGCTAATGTTCATCTCGATTAGCATGATGTAGATAAAAGAATAATCTTTCGCACGAATAGTTGTATTGCTGAACGTATAATGTGAATGAATATATCAAATTGTTATAACTATAATTGCAAGATAACAACGAAGAGTATTTTTGTACGTGGCTAAGTCTAAGATTAATACACTTTATGGGATGAGGTGAGGAAGCACCAAGTGCGGCCAGATCTAATGGCTACAGGCACAACGCAGCACGGTCCTTAATGTCTTCAGATTGTGCACCCCGTCAGAGCGACCGATCATAGCCCCTCGAACAGTTTTCGTGCAGAAGGTTCCGAAGCCAAGGTAGAAACACGCTGCATAAACCAGTGTAGAGTCTTAAGAAATGAAATGAGAGGTAAAGAGGAACAGGAAGATGTATTGTACCCATTAGGATGCTTAGGGACAAAGAAAAATCACGATAGAAACTTATAGTCATGACCTCGGCTTTGAACTTCCACTTATCTAACCAGCCAACTCGGTTGCCTAGGAAGTTCACGTTGCGGCAATGCTGAATAATAATAATAAAAACCATCTTAAATACATTCTCCAAGGATAATTGTGATAATCGCAACAACAAAGTTAAAATATTTAGAATTTCCGAGAAAACACACACACACACACACACACACATATATATATATATATATATATATATATATATATATATATATATATATATATATATATATAAGGTTAAAAGCTCAATTTAGCCCGCCAGGGTAGTGTGGTGGTAGCGTGTCTGCTTCACATTCGAAAGGTCATGAGTTCGAATCTCGCCTAGGGTTAGTTGCCCGGATAAGGTTTTTTTGGGGTTTTCCCTTATCCTGAGAAGACGAAAGTCGAATATCTTTAAGCATCATTTGAGCATCATTTCACAATTTCATTCATCGTCCGTTATGACCAATCAGGTTAAAGCTACAAAAAAAAAAAAAAAAAAGCACAATCATTTGAAAATTACTTCTTCAATAAATTACTTCTTCAATAAATTACTTCTTCAATAAATACATTGCTTTTGTTCCAAGATGAGGTATGTTGTATTTGCTGAACATATAACGTTTGTTTGGTTAGTAATAAATTCTAAAATGTCTTTAATTTGTAAAACGTGATTACAAGAAAAAACAGTAAACATTTTACCAACCTATGCCGCATCTTTTGCTTCATAAATATTAACAGAACTTGCAGCTTCGCTAGAGTACTCTGTTGAATGCTGTGTGTGTGTCACCCTCTCTCAGTCTCTCTCTTATCTCTCTCTCTCTCTCTCTCTCTCTCTCTCTCTCTCCCTCTGCGCACTCTCCATTTTACGTCCATTTCTCTCTCATTTGCTCACCTAATGTTCTCAAAATTAGAAACAGAGTTGCCATTTCCGGGGTAATTTCCACAATGTCATCCAGGTGGCCCAACTGCCCCGTATTTGGCGTAAGCAGATATCCCTTGGTACGTTAAACGAATTGCAGAACTCAGCGCGCTATTTCAAGTTAAAACCCGCCACTGGCGAAAATAACATATTCTTTATTCGTCTTGCTATCATTGTAGATTTTACCCGTTGGGTTATGCAACTCTTTTAACGCAAAAGGGATATTTGTACCCGCCAAATACTGGACAATTAGACCAACTAGTATTTAATATTTTGTAGACTTTGAAACTAACCAAGAAATAAAGAGGATATTTTTACATTTTTACTTTCTCTTCAGATACTATGTATATAGTGTATAGAGTATGTATTGTGTTGGACCCAAAAATTTGACACCCAGATTTCACCGCAAATACATGTTTCTGAATAAAAAAAAACATTTTTAGAAAAGGTCTGTGTGTATACCTGTGGAAAGCATAGCTCAAAAACGAAAACAGCGTTAAATACCGGACTAGGTATTTAAGTTTGGTATCTTCCAAGGATGCGACACGAAGATTTTCAAAAAAATTTTCTCAAAAATTGCTCTAACGATTTTGATTGAAATACCTTATGTTTAAGACATTTTAATGACAAACGAAGTGTATATCGTGGATTTTCGTGGAATATCCTCTGAATATCTCTTCATTCTGGATGACTTTTGAATAACTGACAAACCCTAAGAGATATACAAAAACTTCCTTCACAAAAACTGTAGATCCCGACCAAAAACACAATTTATGCCATACACATTTCTTCTTTTTTTTTTTTAGAGTTAACCGTTTTCGAAATATTCTGGATTATTGTTTTTAATTTTAGCCACTTAAAGTTTTCTTAAACGGAAGCCTCTTTCTTCTTGTTTCTCATTTGTTTATTCCTATCAAGCAAAGAGATTGGAACTTCAATTGTTTCACATAGCGACTGTTTTTAAAGCACGAGAGTATCGCTTTAGCCTGTGCATTTTGTTATTTCCCTTCTATTTACAAGGCAGCTAGTAATAAGACTAATTGTGCTTATGTTTATCTTGATTAGCATAATGTAGATAACAGATTAATCTTTTGAATAAAAGGTTTGTTTACCGAACAGCTAAGGACACCATGTGATTGGAACCAAGGAATCATGTAATAAGCACAATTTCTGCTAATGTTTATTTTTGTTATTATAAAGTAGATAGAAGAATAAACTTTTTAACAACAATTTGTTACAGAGATGTATAGAAAGTCATGTGAATGGAACACATCAGATTTTTCTATGCATAATGGAGGTGAAATTGTGTATAAGTAACAATTCAAATCTTTTGCAAATGAAGACAAAAGCATAACTTTTATCCATCATTCCTATAATAGAAGACATCGCTTAACATTAAGGAGCAAACGTATAGGTAATGTTTTTGCACTCAGAACAACATTGTTTGTTATGATGTGAGATTACAGGCCTAGTTATATCTTCCATAGGTGCTTTTATAATAATCTTATTCTACCTTTCCCGACCTACATACGGTTTG
Organism: Hymenopus coronatus; assembly: GCA_030762935.1. Classification (NCBI taxonomy): domain Eukaryota; kingdom Metazoa; phylum Arthropoda; class Insecta; order Mantodea; family Hymenopodidae; genus Hymenopus; species Hymenopus coronatus. Next base: position 55,533,194 of record CM060894.1, read on the forward strand.
TGTGGAAAAAGAATGAATTGTCATGATTGATATAATGATTGGTTAAACTATGAAGCCTACGACTTAAGTGATTTATATGGAATTGTAAGTCGTCAATAGGGTATGTCATCTCAAAATAAATTGAAATTCCCTTGTGGTTTGCCGGAAAAAATACCAGACAAGTAGAGAACTTATGCTGTGTGGTCATGCTGCCATGGTAGCTCATAGATAGAGCAGCCGAATGGGGACGGGACATCCGTGGTTGAAACTTGCTTTGTTGTCGCACTTTTGTGTCTGATTCTACCTTTCCAAGTTAACGTAAATCTGTAAATACAATTCCTTACGCAGAGTTTGTTCCATACCAAACCTTTCGAAAAATAGGTTTTTAAAAATATGGTATGCAATATTTTAATAGCATCTAAGTAATAAGTAAGGTGTTCCCTGTTGATTATACAACGTAAGAGGGCTGTTCCAGAAGTTCCTGACCTGACGTATAGATAGCGGCTGTTGTTTCACACAACAATGGTAAAAAGTACCAACCTTAAAAATCTCAAGTTTCAAGTTTGACGATTTTACATTGTTTAGCATTTGTTTGGCATCCCTCATTATTGAATGCTCTTAGCGAATTTGTAGACATGGATAAAACTGGTCATCGTTATGTGACACAATACTTTCATTTGAAAGGTCTTAGTCCAACTAATACTAAAGCTCAGCTACATTCTACTTTGGGGGAGTCTGCTCCTTCATTTACAACAGTGAAATATTGGGTGGCAGAGTTTGAGCGCGGCCGTACGAGCTGCCAAGACGAACATTGCAGTGGTCGACCAAATGAGGTTACCAGTCCAGAAACGGTAAAGAAAATTCACAAAATGCTGTTGTTGAATAACCGGCGACTGAAAGTGCGCCAGCTAGTAGACATTGCAGGCATTTCAAAGCGTTCTTTCTGTACATCGCATACTGACTGAATATTTGGATAGGTATGAGAAAGTTGTGTGCAAGGTGGGTGCCGCGTTTGCTCATAATAGAACAAAAACCAGTGTCGAGTTTTGGCAATATTTCGCTGCAATAAAGCTGAGTTTTTGCGTCGATTCATAACAATGGATGAAACCTGGGTCCATCATTTCACACCTTGAGACGAAGGAACAATCAAAATAGTGGATTGGAAGGGAGAGTTGGCTCAAAAGAAGGCCAAGACAGCTCCATCCACAGACACGGTCATTTTTTCATTTTTCTGGACGCACGTGGGACAATTTTCATTGATTATCTCAAAAAAAGGGAAAATAATCAATGGTAAGTATTGTGCGAACTTTTATAGCGTTTAAGTGATGAAATCGATCAAAAATGTCCGAATTTAGCGAAAAAGAAAGATTTGCTTCATCATGACAATGCACCAGTTCACGTCGTCCATTATTGCCGTGGCCAAAATAAATGGGTTAAAGTTCAAATTGCTTCTTCATGCAACCTATTCATCAGATCTAGCCCCCTCTGATTATTTTCTGTTTCCAAACTTCAAGAAATGATTTGGTGGTAGAAGATTTGCCAACAATGAAGAGATGGAGTCTGCAGTTGATGGCTGTTTTGCAGACCTCGATAGTTCTCGTTATAAACAGGGTTTCGATGTATTGACATCGATGGTAAAACTGTATAGAGCTGAAAGGAGACTTTGCAGAGAAATAAAGATGTTTTGTCCTCAACATTTGTGTATTTTTTGTTAGGTCGGATACTTCTAAGACAGCCCTCGTATGTCTATGCATACACCATACATTCATACATATACAATGTAGTACTGTTCAGTTTTTAATTTTGCTTCAGTTCAGTTTTCACTGTCACTTTTTTACATGTAGTAGTGAAATGAATCACACGTGAAGGAGCCTCTTCTCCCTTCCGTTTTACTCGCAGAGGCGTCGAACACAGTACGTCTCTCTACTCGCGCAGTAGCAGCACTCATTATACTCACAAATGTCATCACACCTTCACTCGGAGTGCGTTGTTTATGTTGCATTAAGACAATATATCTCGCCCTCTCAGTAACTGACTTTTCCGAGTAGGCTTGCTTATATACGTAGCGAACATTTCTGTAATCTCTGAGGGGCCAATATTTTTACTTTTACGTTTAACGCCCGTTTTTACTACATATGACAGCGCAGGTTATACCACTAATGATAGCTCAACTGAGTTGAAGATGGAGCAGTGGTGGAATGTGATGATAGCGCAAACCAGAGAACCTGAGAAAACCCGCCGCTGCACCACTTTGTCCACCATAAATACGACATGCCTGAAACCGAATCCGGGTCACCTTGGTGAGAAGTGAGTGGTCTAATCACTTGGCCATCTTGCGACCCCGCGAGGTGTAGCACAGAAATTTATAGAAATAATCCTTGATAATGGTTCTGGCAATAGCGCTACTCCGTCTATTTACTTCCTCGTGTATTTTCAATCATATTGTGCAACTTAACCTTTTATTGCATGAATTATTTTGCTACATATGCTGCTCTTCCTCTGATTCAAAACCCAGTATTTATATTCCTTTCACAGGCACCACAATTGAAGCAAATTGAATAGTAAATATGCCTGTGTTAATGGAAGTGGAGGGCCCAAGTAAAATAATCGGTGTGACGGCATGGGATTACATTTGACTGCAGTTGCATGGTGTTTGTTCCTTTTATTAAAACACTACAGTTTTATTGTAAAAATATTAATATTTTACAATATAAGGTAGCTATAAATAGCCTAATTTTATTGCTGAAGATTAGTGCAATACGAAATTAGAAAAGAAGTCCACTAAGAATAGCCATGTTCTTTAGTACGATAAGAAGTAAATTGGCCATCCATTCAAGGCCGAACGTCGCGAGTTTGACTCCCAGCGACTGCAGTCGAATGTGCCCGTGGTAAAAGAAGGGGAAGGCCCAAGTAAAATAACCAAGTGTGATGGCATCTTGGATGCTGATGGGGTTTGACTGTAGTTGCATGGATTTTGTTTTTTTTTATTAAAAATACAGTTTTATTGCAAAAATATTAATATTTTTAAACACTAATTATATTAAATATTAATACTCACTAAAAATACTAAAAACTTTGATTAATGATTTTATTGCATGATTAAAACACCATACAATAAAGGGTTAGTATTGATTTATCCAAAGAAAATTACCTCTTTGGTTAGGGATTTATTGTCTGTGTATGGAATTGGTGCGACTATTTCATATTCGATGAACGGCCGGTAGCTCCGGCAAAGATAATGCCAGGTCATTAGCTCATTTGTGATATCGAACAACAGTAAGGACACAAAACTGACATCTGCGTTTGTCCTGCACTCTACTTGATTAGTTATCGGAGTCATTGTAAAATTGGTTTTTGTGTAGAAGACCGTTTTATCAGAGCTCATGTGTTCATTCTTCAAAAACTTAACATTTCACCCTTAGACATAATTAGACAAATAAACTATAGGGTTGCATTTAACGTAGATCGAAGTATATTTTGTTGTTAATCAGGCAAAGGTTATAAGCAATAAAAAAAAAAAAAAAACTGTCTATATTCGGAGTACTTGGATTTAAAACCTTATGTGGCCGCGCCATGGCCGAGTGGTTAAACCACTCGCCTCTCTCCGGGTTCAATCCCAAGCGACCGCGTGTGGGGTTTGTGATGGACAAAGCGACACAGGGGCGGGTTTTCTCCGGGTTCTCCGGTTTCCCCCGCCATTGCATTTCAACCGGTGATCCATATATCACCAGTGTCATCGCCTGCGGTGCAATGGTAGTAAAAGCGGGTGCTAAATAATTTTAAAAAACCCCTTATGCAGAGTATATCCAACAAATATTTATTAATTCTAAGCAAAAGAAAACGTGTAATATGCCAAAGAGTTTATAGTAAGAAGTAGATATAATTTGCTTAAAGATACAGAATTCTTAAATTTTCTATGAAGAAAGTAGTGATTCTTGCATTCTTCAAGACCACTTTAAGTCTTAAACTGTAAGTCCAATCAATTTCATTTTATCTATCACGCTTGTACGTAATATACATAGTAAAATGAGAAGTTTTTGTATTCCACCCAAATATTGGCTTTTGAGATTTCACTGCAAATACATGTTTCGAACCTCGCTCATTAAAAGAAAAGAAAATAGGTTAGATACAAATGTGGTAGTTAATTTCACTGCCTTCCAAAATGCGACTAAAGAAACTCAGATAATCCCCCACCCTAACTATTCTTTCCATGAACATTTTTCGAGAATGTTGATTTTGTCAAAAATGACTAATGATGTTTATTAAAATAATTTTTATTTTTAAGGTATTTTCGTTACAAACTAAAGGTATATCGGAATTTTTTGGGAATACTCTATGAAGATCTTCTCATTCTTGATCACCTTTGCATAACTGTTAAACCGTAAGAGATATACAAAAACTTAATACACACAAATGTTTGATCTCGTTATGTCATATACTGTTTTTTGTAGAGATAGCTATTTCCGAGATATTCTTTGTTTTTGGTTTCAATTTTAAAGTACTTATATTGTTTTAAAAGCCACAAGTCCCCTTCTCTTTTGTTTTACTCTTTGGATTGCAAAGAGAAGCGAATTTCGATTATTTCACATAGCGACCAGCTTTTAAAAGATTTCGCTATCACTTTAGGCTAGTTACGTTATTTCCCTTCAATTTAGAGGTAACTAATAAAAGCTTTTTTGCTAATCTTAACCTTCATTAGCATGATGTAGATAAATAGTTTTCTTTTGTAATAAGAGTTTGAAAAGAAAGGCGTGTGAATGTAACACATCAGTCTATTTTGGCAGGGTAGATATGTACTACTTATAGCTAAACGTATTACAAAACTCGAAGGTCAGAGTTCATTATCTAGAAAAAATTGTCATATGACATGCTTTTCTTTAATAACACTTCTACGAACCATCCTTACCCTTTACGTGGAACATTTTTTGAAAATATTGATTTTCTCGTCAATAGCTTAACGGTTTTGATGTAGACTTCGCTTAAGCGCAGCGTTTATGTCCCATATATTTATTTCTCTACCAAGTGCATACATAGTAAGCAGAGAATGTATTTTATTTGACCCAAAAATCGATATCAAGATGTCACTTTAAATGCACGTTTTGAGGACTCCTAAAAATAGAAAAAGGATATGTATTTGTGGACATGATAACTCCAAAATAAAACATAACTCCATGGCACGACAGCTCATGGGGAACCTTGGCCTACCTCCCGGCCGCTGCGTCCCCCGTCTCGGTCCACTACAGACGTCATGGATGGGGTGCAGTATCCAAAATAAAAAGTCGGTTGAATACAAAACCCAGTACATTAATTTAATAGCTTCCAAGGATAGGGCACGATAGTTATCTGGGAAATACACTTACCTCTAATGAAACTTTACATGGAAGATTTACTGATATTTTCGATTTGCTCAAAAATGCATCTAACGATTTTAATTGTAATGTCGTATATTAAATATATTTACATAACAAATAAAATATTTAGAATTTTTTGAGAATAGCCTCTGAATTCCACTTCATTCTAGATGGCTTTTATATAGCTGATAAACCGAAAGAGATAGACAAAAATTTACCACCCCAAAATTTAGATCTCATTAAAACTCACACTTTGTCATAAACATTTTTTTCTTTTTTGTAGGTATAACAATTTCCAAGATATTCCTTATTATTGGTTCCAAATTTGCAATACTTACACTTTTCTCAAAGGGAAGTTGCCATTTGTTTCATATCTTTTTATTTACTACCGGCCATACAAAGAGAACCGAGTTTCAATTATGTCACATAGTGTCAGCTTTTAAAAGATTTCACTATAGCAATTCTGATAATGCTTATCTCGATTAGCATGGTTTAGTTAAGTAAATAAAGTTTTGTAAGCATAGTTTATTTGCAGCACACGTAGAGAAATGTATGTGAATCGAATACATCAGATAAATATATGTAAAAATGATTGAGCTAAATTTTGGGAAATCTATTAATTTTAGTATTATGATTATTATTATAATCAAATTTCATAATCTTCAAAATACCACAATTCCCCACTTTAGAGGCCCCCTATTATGTGACAGTAAAAATGTATTATATTTCATATTGGATGCACAATAAAATAAAAAGAATATTTGGGAATTATACTTTTTATTATATACTATATCCAATATGAAATATAAAACATGATTACTCTCATATAATAGGTGGCCCAAATTGGGCAAATTTGGTAATTTTAAGATTATTAATATATTGCTTCAAATGTTGAACTCCTATATGTAATATGAGAGCAACAAATCCTATTTTCACAGTGGATACAATTAAAATAAAACATGTATATTTATATTTATAAAACAATATACGTTTACAAAGTTTGATTAAAGTAATTCAAAACAAATGAAATAAGGAGTTAAAAAACTATGTAATTCAATAATCTTCCTCCAGAAACTGCAAACGTTATTAATCCTAACATTCCATAAATTATTATTAATCTTTCTTCTCTTAATTAATATATATAGGTACTAAATTAAAATCCCCTCACACTAGCTCCAGTTTAGGGCAAACATTTAAATATTATGTCATGTTAACAGCTCTTGTCTATAAACCATCTATAAAAATGATCTTGAAAATGAGAATTCAATGAAATATTCAAATTTGAAGGTTAATTAACAACAAAAAGTTTGATGTGTTCCATTCACATAACTTTCTCTAGCTGTTTCAAATACAGACTAGTTTTACAAAAGATTATTCTTTTATCTGCATCATGCTAATCGAGATAAGCATTAGCATGCTTATTACTTGCTTCCTTTTAAGCAGAAGGAGAAAAAGGGAATACAGTAGACTAAAGCAATAGTCAAATCCTTTAAAAGCTCATTGCTATGTGAAACAGTTCAGGTTCGGTTCACTTTGTATGCTCCAGTTTGAGAAAAGAAGTATTTTAAAGCTGAAACGAATAAGAAATAATATTTAAAAACCAGTCAGTTCTGCAAAAAAGTGCGTAAAACATAAATTATGTGCTTTAACGAGAACTATATCTTTTGTGGTAAATTTTTGTCTACTTCTTAGGGTTTACTAGTTATGTAAAATTCAGCAAAATCCATCCAGAATAAAGAGGTCTTCAGATGCTATTCCCAGAAAATTCAAGATACACTTATCATTTGTTATGTAAATATATTTACATACAATGTTTTAATCAAAATCTTTGCAGCCATTTATGAGAAAATCAACATTTTCGAAACATTTTCCTTATAAAAGGTAGTTGGGTTATGGTGGGAATTTTCTTTAAATTCTCGATGTCGCATCCTTGGGAGATACTAAACATAAATGTGTAGTTTCGTTTTTGAGATACGCTGTCCAAAGACACACACACCTTTTTCTAAAAAGGTTTTCGGACTCAGAAGACCTCAAAACATATATTTCCGGTGAATACTGGGTATCGGATGTTTGGGTGGAATACAGTACCTTCTCTACCCACTATGAACATTGTACATACGGGCTAGATAAAGTAAAAATGGTGTCCAGAATTAATACCGCTCCTGTACCTACGGTATGAGTTTCAGATTATCGTATCTTGTCAAAAGAAAATGAAATCACAGACGCCGTCTTCTGCTTATCTCATCAAGCTTGTATACGTCAATAGTACGACATAAATCCGAAACAAGGTTGCTTGATATGACAAGGAAGAACGTTTCTGAAATACAGTCAGAGAGAATGTCTAAACCGATGTTGGTTAGCTCTGCTATAAAAGAAAAGCACACGATAAATAATGTTGTGGACAACTGGCAAATTCTCTTGGGAAAGCCTGCAGTTGCGGCCTCGGTGATGTAAAAGCTTGCGTGTCCCTGAACTGAGCGAACAAGCGAGCACCAGCTATCCCTCTGGACTCCCGAGTTTTCTCTCTATGTAGGCAGAAAATATTACTCCACGAGTTATTAAATCTTATCAGCAATCATAAGCGAGTGGAATGACTCAAACATCAAGAAATGTTCACAAATATTATCTGATTTTCCAACATGGACACTACCTAACGTTTTGTACTACAGCTCTGGAATAAATATCTCTGTTCTATGTCGTTACATCACGGATGATTTCTGTAGAGATATCTAGATATCGTTCAGGATAAAGCAGACAATAAAAGCAATAAATATGACGTTTTTTACTTTCTCCATACGCACTATGTACATAGTGTATAGAGAAAGTATTGCACTCCACCAAAAATTCGATACCGAGATTTCACCGGAAATATATGTTTTAGGGTCCCCTATATCCAAAAAAAGCATTTTCACAAAAAGGTCCGTGTGTGTGTGTGTGTGTGTGTGTGTGTGTGTGTGTGTGTGTGTGTCCGTATGTCTCTGAACACGATAACTCAAAAACGAAAAGTCGGTAAAATACCAAACTTGGTATTTAAGTTTAGTATCTTCCAGGGATGCGACACGAAGATTTTGAGAAAAATCCCCCACCCCCAACTACCCTTTACATGGAACCTTTTTCGAAAATTTTGATTTTCTCAATAATGGCTCTAACGATTTTGATTAAAATTTCGGATATTAAACATATTTACCTGACAAAGGAAATGTATATCTTGAATTTTCTGGGAATAGCCTCTGAAGAGTAGTTTATTCTGGATGAATTTTACTAAATTTTGAATAACTGCTAAACCGTAAGAGATGGACAAAAACTTACTACACAACAAATGTAGAGCACATTAAAACACACAATTTATGTTATATACATTTTTTTCGTTGAGTTCGTCGTTTTTGTGACATTCCTTATTTTTGGTTTCTGCTATGAAAAACGTATACTTTTCTCATACTGGAACTTGTCAACTCCTACCCATATAAACAAAGGAACTTCATTGACATAGCAACCAGCTTTTGACTATCACTTTAAGCTACGGTTATCCCTTATTTCGCTTCTACTTACAAGGATGCGAGTTATAAGACTATTTCTGCTAATTTTTTCTGATTAGCATAAAGTAAATAGAAGTATAAGCTTTTTAAGAATTATTTGTTGCAGGGATATGAAGAAAGTCTTGTGAATGGTACACATCAGATTTTTTGAATTGCTATCAATAATAATCTGTTTGAAATCATAAACAGAGAAAATGTGTGTATCTGGTGTATATTTGGTAGTCATACAATGGGGAATGGGGCTATAAATATTAAAAATCTGATGTGTTCCATTCACATGACTTTCTCTACCTCTCTGCAACAAATTATTGTCAAAAAGCTTATGCTTCTATTTACTTCATGCTAATCGAGAAAAAAATTAGCCCAAATAGTCTTATTACTTGCTTCCTTGTAAGCAGAAGGGAAATAAGGGAGTACTATAGGCTAATCTAATAATCAAAAAGCTGGTTGCTATGTGACTGTAGTTTCTTTGTTTGTATGGACAGGAGTTGACAAATTCCTGTATGAGAAAAGTATAAGTTTTTCATAGCTGAAAACAAAAACAAGAAATATGTCAAAAAACGATCAACTCCACACCAAAATGTACATAACATAAATTGTGCGTTTTAAGGTGCTCTACATTTTTTTTATATTGTAAGGCTTTCTCCATTTCTTACGGTTTAGCAGTTATGCAAAAAGCCATAAAATTCATCCAGAATAAAGTATTGTTCAGAGGCTATTCCCAGGAAATTCAAGATATACATTTTATTTGTCGTATAAATATCTTTAATATACGAACTTTTAATCAAATTCGTTAGAACCATTTTTGAGAAAATCGAGATTTTCGAAAAAAGTTCCATGTAAAGGGTAGCTTGGGGTGGGGGGATTTTTCTCAAAATCTTCGTGTCGCATCCCCGGAAGATGCTAAATTTAAATACCAAGTTATGTATTTTACCGACTTTTCGTTTTTGAGTTATCGTGTTCACAGACACACGGACACACTGACATACGGACACACACACACACACAGAAATTTTTGTGAAAATGCTTTTTTTGGATATAGGGGACCCTAAAACATATATTTCCGGTGAAATCTCGATATTGAATTGTTGGGTGGAGTGCAATACCTTCTCTATACACTATGTACATAGTGCATATAGAGAAAGTAAAAATCGGATTTGTTCCATTCACGTATCTATTCTGTAAATGAACTATTCTTACATACATAAGATTATTCTTTTATCTCATCATACTAATTAAGATAAACATTACCAGAAATGGTCTTATTAATATAAGAGAAATAAGGTAATAAAGTAGGCTAAAGGGACAGCCAAATCTTTTAAAATTGGCCCCAAAGCGTTTATCATTGAAACTCGATTCTATTTCCAAGGCCAGGAGTAAAAGTAAGTGATATGAAAAGAAAGATAACTTCCTGTATGAGAAAAATTACAGCAGTTCGATTTGAAATCAATAACAAGGAATGTCTCGGAAACGGTTAACTGTACAAAAATTGTCAATTTTTAACAACTACATGAGGTATATATCGAAATGACAACAATAAGAAGAAAAATTGCCTTAAAATGGGTAGGTGAAAGGGTATGAATTAGGGCCTTGGTAAGTATTCGGCTACGCCGTGGCCGAGAGGTTAGACCACTCGCTTCTCACCAAGGTTCGATCCTATGTGACGGCATGTGGGATTTATGGTGGGCAAAGCAGTACAAAGGCGGGTTTTCTCTGAGTTCTCTGATTTCCCCCGACATCACATTCCACCGGCACTCCATCTTCATTCCATGTATCACCAGTATCATCCCCTGCGGTGCCGAATGGAGTAAAAGCGAGCGTTACGCACTTTAAAAAAACGTAAGTATTCACATCTTAAAGCCACTATATATTCGTTTTCCTTATTACAATGTACATAGGGATAGAGAAGTGTTATATTCCACCCAAAAGTTTCATGTCGAGATTTCACCGGAAATATATATTTTGGGGTCCCCTGAGTCCGAAAAAAAGCATTTTAGGTAAAGGTCCGTGCGTGTCTTTGGCCAACATAGCTCAAAAACGAAACGACCGTTAAATACCACTGGTATTTAGATTTAGTATTTTCCCAGGATGCGACACGAAGATTTTCAAGAAAATCCCCCACCACAAACTACCCTAATATGGAAAAATTTTCGAACTTTTTTATTTTCTGAAAAATGGCTATAACGATTTTGATTAAAATCCCGTATATTAACGTTATTTACATCCCAAATCAAATGTATATCTTGAACTTTCTGAGAATAGCCTCTAAAGACCTCTTCATTTTGGATGAACTTTGCCGAATTTTGTAAAACTATAAGATAGACAAAATTACACAAAAAATGTAGATCTCGTCAAAACACACAATTTATGTCCTTAACGTTTTTGTTGTGGAAGTTAACCGTTTCCAAGATATTCCTTTTTATTAGTTTCAATTGTGAAGTACTTATAGTTTTCTCAGACATGAAGCGTCCGTTTTTCTTTTGTTCTACTCCTGGCCAAGAAGAAGCAATTTGCAATGACAATCGCATAACGATAAATTTTAAAACACTTGACTCTTACTTTAGTCGTGTCTTCTACTTAATGCCCTTCTACTTATAAGGAACTAAGTAATAAGAAGGTTCTGCTAATGTTTATCTCGATTAGCATTGTAGAAAGAAGAATAATCTTTTGTAAGAAGTTTGTAGAGAAGCTAGAGAAAGTCATGTGAGTGTTACATATCATATGTTACATTTTTACCAAATTAACCAGATGATTAGAGTGATAGTATTACAATAATAGATAACAATTTAATAATTGTAATTCAACAATGTAATCATTTAATAAAAATTATTATCATCATCATCATTATTAATGTAACACAGTCTACAAATCTATTAATTTACACCAAACGTTTCAATGAAAGTTATTTTCTTTTACACTTGTTTCACTCCGGTGCTGAAAGATTACACATATACCTATCGCGAGTCACAAAAGCTTACCTTCTCTGGCATCATCAATTTACATTTTTCATATCATAACCGGGACATGACAACAAACTCGCGTATAATTGCAAGATATATCAATGAAGTATCTAGGGTAATATTCTTCATAGATTATAGCTATGCAGATATGACATTTCAACCGAGGCATACATTTATTTTCCTATAACTAAGCACTGCTTTCCAAGTACTGGAATAACAAATTGAATGTCTTTGTTCGTTGCATCATCCTCAATAATCATGTGCGCAGTACACAGGCAATTGTCTTGGTCTGTATTTTTGGGACATTCAAATTTACTTGTATGTGCAATCTATTGCTCATGACGAAGGGAATGTTCGTGACCCATTGTGCATCCGCAATACTTGGAGGAAACGTCACATATAAATGCGAACATGAATTGAAGCTTATTTCATGCTGAAAGTTTGAACGTCTCTTACCAGAGGTAACAGAGAGCATATTGTATTTCTGCTCCTGCATTTTTTGCAAGCATATTGATCACGTTCATTAGAGACAAATGCTTCTGAATTCTATTTATTATATCTGTATATTATCGTAAATTTGAAACTCTTTAATAAATAGCTCCGCAAAAAAAAAAAAACAATTTCAGATTTATTACATAACTTATCAATTCCATGTTCTATTTGAAACAGCGTTTCAGATACAAATATGTCCCAAGTTCAAAGTAATACACTCTGGCACAAATAGGGGATTTTTCTTTAAAATTTGTTCAAAAGCTTTTTTGAAGAAATTGTGTCTGTTGCATTATTTAATACTATTTATTCATCGTCGCTTTAACAAATTGGTCATATCTCCATGATTCTGTTCATGATGCTTGTTTTATCTGTATAGTGGAGGCCTTTCTCGCAGTTATAACACTTTCGCTTCGCGCAAAGTCGCCAGGAATGCCATTCAGTTTGGCCCCTTTTTTACCATTTGCGCCCAAATGGTGTCATCTGTTCTCAGATGGTATACAGCCAGCCTTCCACGTCTCATGCCTTGTACACTATTCTTTGCTCCGCGACAAGCAGATAGCGCTGGTGTATTGGTCGGTCTAGTTGCTTCCACTGATTGTAGATAGATGGCAGCTTTATCAGTTGTACTGTTGTTTCGGACTAAACGTGGAACTTTGTGTCGTGGTATCAAATATCCAATAATGTATTTACCTTGACGACAGACACAAACCACGAAAACACCGAGCCAGATTTGTTGTGCCATGGTATCTGAACCTAGGCTCCCTAAATTTGTTGTTAACTGCAGTGATAATATTTATTCAATACTTTTAGAAATGAATGCTCTATGCCTGCGATGCATGGAGCATGACAGCAGACAACTGCCTTCTGTGGTTACAGCGAATACAAATTAAAGGGCTACGGCCCATCTGCTGTATATGTCGTCGCTTCTGAGTGAGGCTACTACATGAAGCTTTGGCTCTCCCACAGGTGGAGGATGTAATTAGGCGCCGGGCTCAAAATTGGCCCAACATGAGAACGACTTTGTCAGATCATTGGGGGGCTACTTTATAATTGAACGCCGGTGCAGGCAGTTCTGGGTTCCTTGCATGGCTTGTAGGCACACCGATAACAATGGCTTCAAACCAGCCAATAGCAAAAGGCTGAACTACATACTGCCCCCTCCCATCCGTGGGATGGTCATCAAAAACTTAAACCCATCTGAAATGGACCAAACAAGACACCTGCGGAAAGGATGCTGCTCATGAAAAGCCACCGTTGAGGAACCTACTTGAAGCGCTACCTCCATAACACCATCAATATAAACTGCACAAAACCAAATTTTAATCTGCCTGCCTGTGGTTAAGCCCATACATGGGCAGGTACACAACAACTACACCGGTTCATCACGAGTCTACCAGATTTCGCACGCACGCACGCACACATTTTTGAAGAGGAGTGAACTATAGGGAATGAATCAGTGAATGAGCATTTTGCATATTGTGTATCATAAACTAAATTACAAACTCTACTTCAATAGCAGATATTTATGGATCAGGTTAAAAATTTCGGCCAACTTTGAACTCAAAATTGAGTGTCCAATTATGAGGGCCTTTTTTTTTCAATTTCCGATAGGCTATAAATAAAAGACAAATTCATAGAAAACAGTTATTTTATTACTAAAAGCTTTGTACGCTTATAGTTAATTTTCAACATAATCACCGAAAAGATTGAGACATTTACCGTACCTGTAAACAAGCTTTGCAATACCCGCTTCAAAAATGTTGCCGCCAATGATTTCAAATGAGCATGACGTTGTTTTGAAGATCTTCCTACTTTACGACGTTTGCGGAGAGCCATTCAAAACAAACGAAGAGGAATCCTAACTTCAGGAATTGCGTTGATCCATAACAACCCATCAGCTCCTTGAACAATATCAATGGGACATTTTCGATCATCCGCCGTATAGTCCTGACCTGGCACCCAGCGACTTTCACCTTTTCCCTGAATGAAGATTAAGATCTTCAAACCAACGACAATGCTCATTTGAAATCATTGGCAGCAACATTTTTTGAAGCGGGTATTGCAAAGCTTGTGCACAGATACGATAAATGTCTCAATCTTTTCGGTGATTATGTTGAAAAGTAACCATAACTGTACAGAACTTTTAGGAATAAAATAATTGTGTTCTATGGACTTGTGTTTTATTTATAGCCTACCGGAGCTTGAAAAAACGGCCCTAGTACCTATATAAAATAATGATTAGGAAATTGTGTGAATATTAATTTTGAAATCCGTAAAATTATAATAAAGAATGTAATAATTTTATAAAAACAGAAAAAAAATTGTTTCCCCGAATGAATATAAATAAAAACATGCTGAAGCAGTTTATAGCCACTAAAACACACTTGCCCACACTTTACCTATGATACATTTTTATTCCCCTCCATTGTTACCAACTTTGGTTTTTAAGACCAATCACATGGCAGTCACCCTTTACATTTTTGCGCCTGTTTAAATGAATCGACTTAGTTTGATTGGCTTTTAAATGCCATCATGTCTGATTACACGATTAGTTACTTTCTCTACACGTACTATGTACATGATGTATAGAGAAGGTATTTAAGTCCATCTAAAAATTGGATGTTAATATATCACCGAAATACATGATTTTAGGGCCCTGATTCCAAAAAAAAATTGCATTTTTAGAAAAAGGTCCCTGTGTGTTCTATATGTGTGTGTCTGTGGACAGCATAGCTCAAAAACTAAGAAAACGTTAAATACCAAACTATCCTTTACGTGGAACATTTCTCTAAAAGTTGACTTTTTTCAAAAATGGCTAACGATTTTAATTATAATATCTTACGTACAAGATATTTTTATTACAAACAAAATTTATATATTGAATTTTCCGTGAATAGCTTCTGAAGATCTCTTTATTCTGAATAACTTTTATATAACTGGAAAACCGTAAGAGATATACAAAATCTTACTACACAAAATATAAAGATCTCGTTAAAACACACAGTTTATTTTTTGTAGAGTTAACCGGATTATTGGTTTCAATTTAAAGTTACTTAAACTTTTTTCAAACGGGAAGACATATTTTTTCTCCTTTTTCGTCTATTCTTGGCAAGCAAATAGATTGGAATTGCAATTGTTTCACATAGCTACCAGATTTAACCTGTGCATTTACTTTTATTTCATTTCTATTTACAAGGAAGCTAGTAATAAGACCAATTCTACTTACGTTTATCCTGATTAATATGATGTAGACAACAGATTAATGTTTTGAATAAAAGGTTTGTTGGCAAACAGCTAGAGGAATCATGTGAATGGAACACATTATATTTTTTCCCTTCTGCTTTTCCCCCAAGTAAAAAGGACAATGTCTCCTAATGAAGAATAAGTTTTTTAATAATAATTGATTACAGAAATGTAGAGAAAGTCATGTGAATGGAACACATAAGTTGCCGAAAGTGTATCATTGGAATTGTTACAGAAAAAAATCCATAAAACAGAATGATGTTGCATGAAACCTCTTCATTGACTGGTGCAAGGTAAGGATTGCTAGCGCATCGAGCCATCTACGTTCTCGCTACAGATATCTGTGATCCCAATGTAAGCATAACATCTCCTATCTATATATAGCCTGGAATCAATACAATATTATTTTATTATTATATGTCAAGGCTGTCTAAAATGTTAGAGCTAGTAGTTATTACACATTCCTACCTTTAAAGTTTGTATCATAAATAAGAATAATTATTGCTCAGGTTGTAACTGACTTTCCGGAGGTTCCAGGTTCAACGGCGCAACCTGACCCTGAGATTTTCCGTGGTTTACTCGGGTCGTCATGATGAATGATGGTGTGTTTTTCAATTAAGAATGTAAAAATAAACTCCACAATACTCCTTCCATTGATATATAAACCTAGACATGTATTTATAAATTGTATCTATTGATTAGTTCCATTCCCTGTTACATTGTCACTGTAAAACTAGTTAATTATATATAACTATTATACATAAACTAAGAGAATACGACAGAAAATAAATAAAACAAACCTAAAATAGGTTTTACCACCTCCTAAATCAAAGTGAACGTCGTCATAAACCTAAAAATTTAGTTTCATTTCCATGGATCCTCTTCCTTACTTTTCTCATTTCCTCTCTTCCTTCTCTTCGTCCTTAAGGTCTGGTAGCTGATGGTTCGGTGGCAGGTGCGGATGCGTGTGCTCTGAAAAAGATGCCTCACCGGCTGCGCTTGGAGCTTTAGGTTGGGGCCACAAGATAGCTTTATCGCCCTCTCTCGACGTTGTGGTTTCTCGCCAATATCCCTGGAATTTCTAGCGACTTCCGTGCGTCTCTGTCATTTGTCTCTCGGATTCCTAGAGCCGGCCTGTGGAGCTCTTCTCACCTCATCCCTTCCGCCCGGGGGCTGTTAGCCATAGTTGACTTTTTAAGCCCTCTATTTCTTGTATAAATTCCTACATTAACATTTTACTTTAGAACAGGAAGGACCGAAGCGCATCCCCACATAATATCTAGCGTAGTCTGTTTGAACTTCAATAATTGGTTAAATTTGGTTATATGAAACGTTTCCAAGGTCGCGAGTCTAACCCGACTTAGGTCAATGGAATTTTTTGACATAAAAATCATTAATATGGCTTCCAAAACTGCTGGTACCGTGATTTACATCATGTGAAATCACCTCAAGCTGATAGAGAGGCCTCTGAGCAAAATTAAGTGGTTTTTCATGCCCAATACAGAATAGGACGCTGAGAACCACAACAGTTAAAAAAGTCCATAAATAAAAATTTAGTTTGATTTAATTGTTTCTTTCACACCAATCGTGTATAGGACAGAAATTGCAGAGGTAGAATCAGACTGAAAAATGCAATGTCATAGCCGAGAATTGAACCACGGATCTCCTGGTTTCCGTCCAGTTGCTCTGACCACTGAGATACCATGACAACATACCGGTATGGCACTAAGTTCTCCAACCGACTCGCGTTTTTCCCAGTACCACAAGTATGTCTCAAATTATTTTGGCGGCTTGCAAATTCCGTAAGAGCTTAAGTTCCGGGATTTATAGTTATCGAACTATTAGATAATTTAATGTGAATTAATGTATTTATTTTACACCAATCGTGTGTAGGACATAAGTTAAAGAGATAGCGCCAGACTGAAAAATTCAATTTAATTTTTTGGAAGGTTTCATCTGTAACAGAATGCCCTCTTAATCTAAAAAAAACGTCACCTTATTTCAAGTCCCTCACAAAATTATTTTGTACTGAGGGCTCATTAGTTCTCTAGATGTTTTAATATACTGTTCTGTACACGTTCCACGCTCTTCAATCCCCCCCCCCTTTACACTGAAAAAATTACTGTGAATCCAAATCACAAATTAAAATGCTCAGCTATACAATTGGGGAGCTATACAAATATGTTTTCCCCAAAAAGCATAGAGCCAGTTCACTCATAATAATTGAAAATCGGTTGTTTTACATTCACCTGATTTTGTCTACCTATTCTGCAACAGACTATTCTTAAAGAGCTTTTTCATTTATTTCATGCTAATCTAGATAAACCTTAGCACATGTGGTTTTATTACATTAGATAGAATCTTTTAAGAACCAGTCACTATGTAAGTACTTTGAAATACCATCCTCTTTGCATGACCAGAATGAAAAATATAAATAATGACTCACAATTTCAGAAAAGAAAAAATATTCAAAAGTTTAAAACAATAGCAAGGGTTAACTCAGAAGCGGTTAACACCCCCAAAATATATTTGGCATATATTGTCTGTGTTAACGATATCTAAATATCTATCTATATTATGTATATACTGTTTGTTTTGGAAATAAATTTAACGTTTTAATTAATGCCCCAGTAGAGTTACCAGATTAGTTATTTTAGTTTTTTATTTATTGTGTTATATCTTTTGAAACAACTCAAATATTATGTTTGATTTAACTAACTTTTCGTTGTTTTAAGTTATGCTGTTCACAGACTCAAAAATACGCACACACGAACTCTTTTAAAAAAAATAATTGGGTTTAGGGGTCCTCTAAACATGTATTTACCGTGAAATCTTGGTATCGAAATTTTGGATGGAATACAATACCTACCTTTTCTATATATTACGTGCATTGTACATTAGTAGAAAAAGAAAAAACAAACTGGTTGTAGTTTACTCTTCATTACGTGTAATCAAGCACTTTAAAATGTGCTATTTTCTGAAGTACAGTAGAATGTGCATGCTTCATCATATTATTGTGGCTCGGAGTTATTGCAAGCATTTGGTTCGTTAATTAAAACATAACACATGCATGTCTGTGTTATTCAAAGTAGAACTTAATCATTAGCACGTAAATGAACAGAATTATATGATACCTTGCTTATTTTGCATTTGTGATAAATCAGGGCTCTCGGCAGAATGCATTATATCGAAGAAATGGACTATTAACGAGATTTTTGGGCTAGCCTGAAGCTGTTTGTTATGCACCATAAAATAATGTTCATGGTAACGTAAGAGAGTTTGATTCCCTACTGTCCCAAAACACATTTACTAAGCTCTTATTTAGAAATTCCTGTACCTTTGACATCCCTCTGCAATCATTAATATCCTAGTTATACATACATACTCATAAACATATAGATTGCCATGTGGATCGCACTATTATATTATCAACGCGGCTTTTCACGATGAGTTGCAGGAATGGGAGGGTGGTAAAGTTTTATGAATGAGTCTGAATATTTTCTTTTATTTTGTAAGCTAATAGAACTTTGAAAAGAACCCAGCAGTTTGTATTAATTTTATATTCCTCCCGAAATAAGAAACACACGTGCGATAAACAAAGACGAGAGACGGTCCCAAGCAAGTGCAAGCAGTGAATTCTTATTGTAACAATTACTCTCTTTATTGACTTAAAAATTAGTTACATAGGTATCTTGAATAGTCAGGTACAAATAATTCGGGCAGCGTCTTGGTTGAGTGGTTAGAAGAGTCGCCTCGCCCCCCCCCCCCACCTAGGCAGCCCGATTTCGATCCCAAGCGCCCACATGTGGAATTTGTGGTGGACGAAACGGCGTCTGGGCGGGTTTTCTCCAGGGCTTCCAGTTTCCCCCGCCACTCATTCAAATAACTACTCCATCACCTTTCCTAACATCCACTTCGCTTATATTTCATATCATCCACTTCGCTTATATTTCATATCATCCACTTCCTCACGCTCATGCCTGGTTACGGGCCGACCACTCGTTCCAGGTTCTTCCTTCTGTGGTTCGTCGCGTTGGCTCCGACAGGCTTCTGACCCCTAGGCATCTGCATCCCTAGGGAGGTGTCAGTTCTACATAAGAGGAGGGAAAGCCGACTACGAAAAAAAGTTGGTTACAGCCTTTTTTTTATACTGTTTAACGCCCGATTTTACTTGTGGCGATGACACTGATGATACATGGAATGAAGATGCAGCACCGGTGGAATGTAATGGCGGGAGAAACGGGAGAACCCTGAAAAACCCGCCTCTGCGCAGCTTTGTCCACCACAAATCTCACATGTGGTGCTTGGGATCGAGCCTGGGTTGTCTAGGTGAGAGGGCGAGTGCTCTAATCCCTCGGCCATGGCGCGGTCACAAAGAGTCTTGAATAGTGTGCTATAAATAATTCATTGGAGGTTTCGGCGCGTGGACAGCTGACGGCTTGTACACCACTGCAGGCTCTGTCACTCACGACTCACAGCATACACACGGGCTTGAAATTCTTCCTTTTTTTATAGCTTCAAAATGACATCACAAAACCTTATGGAAAATTGTGGAAGGTTCTGGACGAATCTCGAGTGTATCAGACGTGACGCGCCCCATTTCCCTTGCTACACATCATGAGGTTCCAGCTGTACTGACTCACATTTATTTGATAATATTTAACGTGCACTTTTACTACAAATGACACCACAGGCTATGATACATGGAATGATGTTGGAGCGGGGGAAACTGGAGAACCCGGAGAAAACCCGCCCTACACCATTTTGTCCACCACAAATCCCATATGCGGTCGCTTGGGATCAAACCTGGAACGTCTAGGTGAGAGGCGCGTGGTCCAGCCACTCGGCCACGGCGTGGCCCACCACTCACACAGAGGCTTGTAATTCTTACTCCTTTAAGAAAATGACAGAACTTTCTGGAAAATTGTGGAAACTTCTAGTCGAATCTCGAGTATATCAAATATGTCGTATTGAAGTGTCTCTAGTTACGTCGCACCGATTTTCCTGTCTTGTTACTATTCCGAGGTCTCCAACTGCGCTGATTCACATACATAAGCGAACATGAAAGCTCACACACACATTGTCACACTATTGTTTATTCTTTAAGATAATTACTAGTAGATATACATTTAATGAATAGCTTATGTCTTGAAACTATAATGAAAGGGTTAAAATCCCTTCAAAAGTTTATGTTTACTTGAGTGAACCTTTAAAAGAAAATTATAATCCTATATAAGAACAACAACAAAAATTAAGATAAAGCTATAATCTCCTCCATGCAAAATGTATTAATTTTCCATGCGGATATCAGAAATGTACCTCTTAATGAAATATACGAAAAAGCAATAAAAATTAACTGTATTTGGTTCATCGTAACACTCAGCCTTTAAGTTTTTGCTTTTAAAATTCGCTGGAGAGCGTAAACAGAGGGGAAATGTGACGACTCCCCATTCCATCTAGACGTATTAATAAGAGTTGTTCGGCATGTAAATTACAGCAGGGGCAGAGTTAGCCAATCTTAAAAGTGAGTAGCCGGGTGCCAAAATATGTGGGCTTTCTTCCTCAAATGAGGATATCCAAAACTTTTACCGGACGCATAGTAGAGCGGTTATTCATTTTCTCGACACAAATGTATTTTTGTGCGACTTAATGATACAAATAGAGACATGCAGTATTTATAGAAGGGTATTTCCATTTAAAGTGGTGCGTTATAACTCTGAGTATATTTAAAATATAATCATACTCGAAAGTGTTGCTTCTCCATACTCATTAATATGAGGAGAATGAAAATGTTATAATTTTTCACGAGTACATCTGTTTGGAAGACAATACGCGCTCGACGTTTGCAGCATTCTAGACATAGAAGTAATTTATTTGCATCTAGCGTTCTCGTGAGCCTTCCTCAATGAAACGTCACTATCTTTAAATGTTTCATTTTTTATTTGAAATTTATTTTTTATCGTTTAAAAGTTTGGTTTAGTAATATACAGTTAATGACTTTTGTTATTCGTCATGTACGCAGCTAAGCAGACGTAGTGAAGTGGGTAAGAAAGAGATGGCATATTTGAGCACAAATGTAAGCAAGCTCCCCAGGCCTGCTGTACTAGGTTGTGCGGAGTAATACAAAAGTGTTTTTCTTAGAGCGAAACTAGTACAGGATTCATTTTTCAATGGAATGTCAACCCTTACGATCTTACCCTATGAAAAATAGTCCCTGTGCGGGATTAGGTAGTAAGAAGTAGAGAATTAAAAACAGTGATCTAAATATATTTAGATGCTCGGCTTTACTAATATCTCTCGATACATGAGGCTCTCATTTGTGTTTTCTTTCCGCTCGCCGTGCATTGTCCAGGAATTAGCTCCCGGACCACGCCGAGTGTTTGCGTTCTGTTTTAATAACAAGAGCACCACAAGTTATTGATATTGTAAACAGCCTAGCATTCGTGACGTAAGTAGTCTACATCAAGTATAGTAGCATAAAAGTACCTCGTACTCTACTGTAGTGAATACTACTTGGACGTTAGTTTTACGGGGGACCGGGGTGAAGAAGAGAGCGTTCGCCCGCTTGTCTTTCCGCAGTGTTGTCAAAGTTTCCTTCTTTGAGGCTTTTCAACTATTATGGTGAATAGGTTATCCAATATACCGCAAATTATCTAAATTATAAAATGAAACACAGCGCACATTCATTTGCGTGAACTTGGTAATCTACAGAATGAAATCTTAAAATTGAAGCCACTATATGTAAGAGTATACACCGTACTTCATGTTTCAATGTCCTGGCTTCAAACGTTAAACCTACCTAGTTTTTAGGTAAAGGGGCTAAGGGCAGTTACCTACTCAAAGTACTCTTATGACCTGAACAATTTCGAGTGTGCTTTTGAATGCGGAACATACGTATTTTACCCTCACCATAAGTATATTGAGCTTACTGTTCTAATAGTAAACTCTCAATCAACAAAAACTTTCTATTAAATGTACAAAATGTTCATTTACTTTACAAGATAATGTTAGTAAAATAAACTTCTTTTCTCACTGCAACAGATATTTTTTATTTAATTTTGTCTAAAATACTTTGTAGCGTTGTGATAGTATTCTTACATCTTTCTCTTTATCAGTTCGTTGCCTCCATCCTCAAGATCATTAATATTACATTTCCTCTAAAAGATAGCATTAGCAGCATATTTATCCAAGTTTATTTTCCGTCATTTCCTTTCATTCTTTGTCTTCTGAGATTAAATTTTATTTGGATAAATAAACAAATAACTAAAGGTATACTAGGTTCTTTAGCGCGATTTCCTAAGACAGGAATCCCGGAATGTTATATAGTCACTGTGCACCATGTCAGTATGCTTCCCAACCTGCGTTATCTTAATTTTCTGGGAACAGTCTCTAAAGACATTTTTATTCTGAATGAATTTCTCTGAACTTTGCATAACTGGTAAACCGTAAGAAAGAGACAGCAAAAACTTAATACATAAATATGTAGCTCTCGTTAAAACACACAATTTATATCATATATATTTTTTCGTGCAAGTGCCGTTTTCGAGATATTTCTTGTTGTTGGTTTTAGTTTTAATATAGTTTTACTTTTCTCATACGGGAACTTGTCAACTCCTGGTCACGCAAAGAAGCGAATTTCAATTCCATAGCAACTACATTTAAAACATTTGACTATCAGTTTAGTTTTTGAAGTAAGTAATATGTATATCTTAGCATGAAGTAGAATTAGCTAAATTAACAATAATTTGTTACTTCTTACCCGGAGGTCCCGGGTTCGATTCCCGGCCGGAGCGAGGAATTTTTCTTTAGCCAAAATTATTCCCTACCTCCCACAGAGTCTGGAAGTATATATGTGAAAGTGAATGTGTGTGGGGTAAATAAAATTATTTAAACCAAATATAAAAGAACCTACAGACGAGTTGCTTCAAGTGCAAAGCCCCTCGTATGACCTTAGATGTTAAAGTGGGCTATATAAATGAAACAAAAATAAAAACAAAAAAAATAATTTGTTACAACTTCTCACCCGGAGGTCCCAGATTCGATTCCCGGCTGGGGCAGGGAATTTTTCTTTAACCAGAATTATTCCTTATCCCCCATACAGTCTATAAGTATGAATTTAAGAGTAAATGTACGTGCGTTTAGTAATATAAAGTTTATTAACCTAATGTTCTGACCTACAGTTTCACAAGTCAAAGCCCTCGATATGACCGTTGAAGTTAAAGGGGGCTATACAAATGAAACAATAAAAAAAATCTTTTGTGATCCATTCACATGACTTTCTCTACATCTCTGCAACAAATTGTAGTTAAAAAGCTTATGCTTCTATTTACTTCATGCTAATCAAGAAAAAATCAGCATAAATAGTCTTATTACTTGCTTCCTTGTAAGTCGAAGCGAAATAAGGGAGTACCATACGTTAAAGTGATAATCAAAAGCTGGTTGCTATGTGACTGAAGTTCCTTTGTTTGTATGGACACGAGTTGACAAATTCCTGTATGAAAAAAGTATGTTTTTCAAAGCTGAAACGAAACACCATGAATATCTTAAAAATGATCAATTCTACGAAAAAAATGTATATGATATAAATTGAGTGTTTTATCGTAAGCTACATTTTCTGTGTGGTAAGTTTTTGTCCATCTCTTACGGTTTAGCAGTTATGCAAAATTATGTAAAATGCATCCAGAGTAAAGTAATCTTCAGAGGCTATTCCCAGAAAATTAAAGATATACATTTATTTGTCAGGTAAATATCTTTAATATACAATATTTTAATCAAAATCGTTAGTCATTTTTAAGAAAATCAAAATTTTCTAAATTTTTTGCATGTAAAGGGTAGTTTGGGGTGGAGAGATTTTCTTGAAAATCTTCGTGTCGCATCCTTGAAAGATACAAAACTTAAATACCAAGTTTGGGCTTTAGCGGTCTTCTCGTTTTTTAGCTATGCTGTCCACAGACATACACACACACATATACACACACGCGCGCGCGGATCTTTTTGTAAAAATGCTTTTTTTGGACTCAAGGGGTCCTAAAACATGTATTTCCGGTGATATCTCGGTGTCGAATTTTTGGGTGGAATACAATACTTCCTCTATACACTATGTACATAGTACGTATAAAGAAAGTAATAATAATACTGTGTTAGAGAGATGTAGAGATTTTTAAAACTGTATAACTATTTTATTGTTTCAGGAAGCATCAGTCCGCCGTTGCCACCATCCGCCGCACTGTCTCTGTCTCTGCTAGACTCGCATCTTCATAGCAGTAGTAGGACGTTGGCGAAGATGAAGCGTTTCCTCAGCACCCTTGTCCAGTTCGGCAACGACATCGCCCCCGAAACAGGCGACAGAGTCCGAGCTCTCGTTTTCAGCCTAGTCGTAAGTACATCAGTTCTCGGAAACCTCTCTAAATTCATAAGTTATGACAAATCATTTTCAAACCTAAGTATATTGTGCAACTTAAGAAGAAAATACAAATATCCCAAAAAACATTAGAACATAAATGAATAAAACGTATGTGTAGATAAAAAATGAAATAAAACATAATAAGGATGTTACAGAAGAAATAAAAATCGGCCAAGCAGTTACATAAGGTACAACTTTATTTTCCATAATTTTAACTTACGTATGGTCTATAAAAATTAACTCTTAGCATACTTTTAGTACTTTCATAGCCAAAATCTGAGATTAGATGTTTTCTCACAAATCTGAATATGTTCTTACTACCACTCAGCACTCCCAAATTTGGATCTTAAGGTTTTGCATCAGAGGTACAGGCAGCATTTTTTTCTGCAAAGCTTAGCCCATTACTTAAGAGAAATCACTTCTGACTATGAAAAATGGCCCCATTGAACACTGATGAACTGAACATTAAATCTCAACTTAAGTACCAGATGGCCCAACTGCCCCTTATTTCAGCAGATATCCCTTTAAAAGAGTTGCAGAACTCAACGGGGCTATTTCAAGTTAAAACCAGTAATTGGGGAACAGGTGAACTGGCAGGCCGACCTTCGTTTTGCGCCTCTTGTCTATCAGCGAAGACAGTATTCTTCACTGGTAATTTTTAATTTTAACAGTCCCGACTAGTTCTGGTACGAAGAGATATCCGCGTACGTCAAATACGGGCCACTCTTATGACATGCTTCTAAGAGTAATTAATGTCAAGAAAGATGCTGTTGGAACGGAAGATAGTTTCACGAAATGTTGCATGCCATGATATAATGTTGTACTATTTATTTTAAACGCTGTAATTTCATGCATAAAATTAAATCGATGTGCTTTCTATACTCACTCCGCTATCATTCTTTCAAAAGTTCTTATCTACTTCTTGTTAATCTACATAAACTGCCAATTCATGTCGACACATTTCTTGTAGAGCGTGTAGCTATGTGATGGTCAAGAAATGTCATGCTCTTATCATGGAATGACCACGAGAAAAAGGAATACTCACTTTCCAGTTGAGAAAACGATAATTATCTGAAAATTCAAACCAGTAACAAAGAATGCCTCAAAAATGACTATCGACACAAATAAACTGTGTGTTTTAACGATGTCTACACATTGTATGCAATAAGGGACTTCAGAGGCTGTTCCCAAAAATTCAAGAAATAAATTTCATTTGCCGTGCAAATACCTACTTTATTCATAATTGTTAGAGCGTTTTTTGATAAAATAAAAAAGTAATAATTTTTTTCACATAAAGTGCATATTGCAGTGAGCGTTTTCTTGTGCCTTATCTTTTGAACGTGATGAAATTAAATAATAAGTTTGGTATTTAATCGACTCTTTTTTTTTTTTTTTTGACTTCTGTTTTTCACAGACACTCGTGCATTTGCGGTGATATTTCGGCATTATTTTAAGCAAAAAGCAGAGAAAGTAAACATTAGGAATAAAAAACTAGTAAAACATAAAGGATCGTATAATGGTTAAGCGGGAAGCTTCTCTTTAGACATACTTAAGATATCTTGAAGTTTATTGCTGATATAAGTATTAAAATTATCCGTAAATATCAAGTAAATCTTCAGTATAATTTCGCATTATAGTGCCAATTTCATTCAGTTTCAAAAATGAATATACAAATGTAATAAAGATACTGGGGTAAATTATTAGGCTAGTTGCAAATCTACGTATTATTTCCCGTAGAATACTAAATATAATTACATAAAATTAGGATTAAGTAGCATTTGTAGTTGCTAAACAATAAATGCTTCACCTTATAGGGAAACGTTTTTTCTTAATTTATTTCTCCTTTACCTACTTTTACTTCTCTTGTGTGTTTTCTTAGGATGCCCATTGATTTTAACATGTGGTGTGAATTTTTTATATTGTAATTTTTGCAATGCTGTTAAGAATATTCGTAAACTTTTAAAATCACACTCTGATTCCGGCAGTATTAGGTGGGTGTCCTCAAACAGAATAGTTTAATTTGATGTGAAAATCAGTATTTTAAAAGAAATTATGTTCCTGTTGAAGACCTTCATTTATCTGGAGCCTTTTTGTTGTCTCGTTGTTATATTTTACTTTCTCTAACACGCATATTAAGTACAGGTATTTAGGTATTGAAACTTAGCACTCAAATTCCACCGGAAATGCACATATGATACCCATGAAACCAATAAAAGAATTTTTAGAAAAAGGTCCACGTATATAGTGTATGTGAGCTTCCAAAACTAAATGTCTGCATCTTCCAAGAATGCGACACTAAGATTTTCGAGAAAACCCCCACTCAAAATTACCCTTTACATTTCAAAATTTGTATGTGCTCAAAAATTACTCTACGATTTTGATTAAAATTGTTTAAGACATTTTCATGATAAATAAAATCCAAGACATACATATTATATATTTCTGGATGACCTTTCTCTTTTTTTAAGTTAACCATTTCCTAGATATTCCTTGTTATTGGTTTCAGTTTTATAATGTTTATACTTCCCTCAAAAGGGATGCCATTATTTGTTTTTGTGGCTCTGGTTAAGCTAAGGATATGGAATGTTAAAGTCATCGCATTGCGACCAGCTTTTAATAGATATCACTTTCACTTAAGCCTAGTGTTTTTCTTATTGTTGACTCTCAAGTAAATATGTAATAAAAGTATTTCTGCAAATATTATCTAGATTAACATGAAGTAGATTGAAGAATACATTTTTTAAGACTAGTTTGTTGAAGAACGGACAGAGAAAGTCACGTGAATATCAAAGATCAGATTTATTTAATATATTGTACTGTTTTATACAAGATGTATGGTGTTTATTAAATTAAAATCAGCATTATAATATATGCGGAACATTTTATACGTTATGACATTGCTCATCCGGTAACACTATCCCTAACCTAAGCATAACCTTTAACACCACACTTGGTTATTAAAATTTCTGATTCCTATCCGCTTTCTGAATAATTTTCTTTATTTCGTGTGTATGCAAGTTAATCTTACGTTGTTAAATTGCATTTAATCATTTTAAATGTATCTTAGAATCCATAAGTAGATACAAGTAAATGCTATAAAGAGTATTTTGCTTCCCGCATGTTTATCAAGAACTGCTCCCTAAGCTCCTAAGAGCGAATACATTCTCACACACATTATTTCTAGGAGCTTATATAAGTTATTTATTATATAAGTGGATAAACAGAGCGTTTATCCATGATCATAACAAAATTAGTATTCATACATAGCCTACCATATGTTATAACTATAAGAACGCCGCAATTTAATGCTTATTTCTTATTTAATTTATTACTATCTGTTGTAAAATCATTAACTGAATATTTCTCGTGTATTAATTTATCGTATCTGTAGTATAAAATAATGTATTATACAAGTGGACAGACCGTTATTATCTATTCGTAGAAATTAAAACGCTACCCTAAGGGTCGCGTTTAAAATTGTTCTACTCATGGATAAACTCTCTGTTTATCCACTTGTATAATAAATAACTATTAGTGCTGCTAGTTTCAAATTGATAAAGTTTAAAATGGAAGTTGAGAACATTAATATGTCGGTTCCAAATGATATATTAAATGAATCAAAGGAAGCAATTGAGGCCTTATTAGTTCACGGAAATTATACGAAAAAGAGTTTCAGCAATTTAACGATTGGCAGGTACGAAGAAATGTTTAGGGCATTAATGAAGACGTGATTGTTGCTTATTTTAATATTCTTTCAAAAAGTTGCAAGTCTACTTCTCTGTGGAGTAAATATTCTAAATTAAAATTAACAGTGTTTGAAGACCTAGATATTTCCAAAGTGTTGGATTCTCTTAAAGTAAGTAAGATAGCTAAAAATAATATGTTGCTGTTAAAATTTTATAGAAAATTTGTAGCTATCAACTATTTATTTATTTACTTTATCCCATTCGTTACCGAGCAACGAGTGAATTTTGTTTACTTTATCCCACCCGTTGCGCCAATAACTATCACTTCAAGCTTTCTTGTGTCATTTCTGTATAGCAACGGTGTCTATTACAAGTATCTGTAGGATAAATAAATTAAATTCAAATAAATACTCTGCATGCTTCTAAAAGCTTGTAATTCCTCAAAGAAATACTTCCATTTTTGTAAGAGTTTGTGTATCCTCAAAGAAACTAGGAGCTTATATATCCCCAATAAACCTCCGCATTCGTTTAGGAGCTTTTATATCATCAAAGATATTCTATGACTCAGTTATCGTCTAAAACATTGTGCATACTGCTACTGAGTATAAGGTGACAGACGATTTGGCATAACTAAGTAGTAAAATATCAACATAAAACTTTATTTACAAAGTTACAGTACCTTACTCTATTTTTCAATGCAATGTCCATTTTGTCGATATATTTATTATCATGTGGTACCAGTTTTTCAAAGGTGATGTTATTCGTTTTATTTCTTTTTTCAATACACAAAATGTTCGGCTAGTTAAATTTTATAAGTAAATAACGTAAGTGTATAGTTAAAATGCAATAAACGAGCCTTCAGTGAGGAACCGGCGTATAATTTACGAGCAATCAAGGAAGAACCAATGTACCCGAAAAAGACCAGAGTATTTTTTTTGACAATGTTATGAAGAAATTGAAAGCAAATGTTGATGAAAGAATCCAGAAAAAACAGTGATTCACTTTGGTTAACCATACATAGGTTTTTGGGTGGAAAAGATTTCGCAACCGGTAAAAACGTCATTTGGCTGAGATCTTTAGCGGTGGAAGAGTCATTGAAACACCGGTACCACGTGACAATACATATCTTGATAGTAATAGCGATTACGTTAAGAAATAGAGTAAGGTACTAGAACTTTGTAAATCAAGTTTTGTGTTCATATTATTTAGTTATGTCCAAATGTTTCGTTACTTTCTGGATCACTGTCTTATATTCACAAAGGAACTCTCTGGGCCTTTATACATCCTCAATAAACACTCCGTATGCATTTAGGATATTATATATCCGCAATAAACATTCTTAAGGATTTAAAAGCTTAGATATTCTCAAAGAAACCCTCTGCATGCTTCAAGAAGTTTATATATCCTCAGAAACATTTACATGCTACTAAGAGCTTATATATTCTCTATAAACAATCCGTATGCATATAGGAGCTTATATATCCTCAAATACATTCTGTATACTTATAGGTATTATATATTCAAAGAAACATCTATTTGATCTCGTAATTCATTTAAATTGTCGTATTTTTAGGAGTTTTCATGCACTCAACTGTATTGGAGAACACATTATGCAAGCTAGCGGGATTCATGGTATTTTATATAAACACATATTATAATAATATTAACAATATGACTGCACGTAATAAAACAACTGAGTGTTTTTGTCATCATCCTAAACGTCCTAACCAAAACTGTCCTCTGGCAATTGCCCTCAACGATTCGAATTGTATTTGAAGGAATGTTCAAAGTTATCATTTGTTTTCTGGTATTCACGAGCAGGAATATAGGCACCATTACTGGTTATTTTGTGTGCAGGTCTAGAGCTGGCAAAAATTGAAAGAAGGCCAGTGAATGATATGAAATGTTTATTTAAAGTATGAATTTTTTCCCCCGCGGGATATGATGTACTTTGCATTTTTACACTGTCAAACATAACGCCATTTTCTTAAAGAAATATTATATTGTGTTTTTAGTTAAAGAAAGTCGCGATTTGACTTCAATGTTAAAACTATTTGAAAATATAGTACATTCTTTAAAAAAAATCTCTGTTCCATTCACATGGCTTTCTCTACATCTCTACAATAAAGTATTGTTAGAAAGCTTACTCTTCTATTTACATCAGGTTAATCGAGAAAAAATTTAGCACAAAGTTCTTATTACTTGCTTCCTTGAAAGTAGAAGCTAAATGAGGGAGTACCATAGACTAGAGCGATAGTAAAATCTTTTAAAACTGGTTGCTATATGATTGAAGTTCTTTTATTTGTATGGCCAGGAGTTAACAAATTCCCGTATGAGAAAAGTATAAGTATTTTAAAACTGAAACCAATAACAAGAAATATCCCCAAAACTGTAACTCCACGAAAAAAAAATGTATATAACATAAATTGTGTGTTTTAAGGAGCTCTTTTATCTATTTCTTTTAACCACCTTAGGTTTTTTTATATTTTATTTTCGGAGTGTTATTTCCTACATTTTAATCCTCGTTTTAGCGTCTGTGTGCGTGTT
Source organism: Hymenopus coronatus (assembly GCA_030762935.1). Lineage (NCBI taxonomy): Eukaryota > Metazoa > Arthropoda > Insecta > Mantodea > Hymenopodidae > Hymenopus > Hymenopus coronatus. Next base: position 55,564,391 of record CM060894.1, read on the forward strand.
TTTATAGCATGAAGCCTAAGTTTTATTTTATAATGGGTTTTGTTTTCTTACATCTTCTAGGGAGCTAATAAGCTTATAGGTTGGGCGCCCTAAAACGTTACTTCTCTCTCTCTCTCCTCTCTCTCTCTCTCTCTCTCTCATGCTTTACCAGGTATACAAAATTCCGCAAAAGTCATCCAGAATAAAGATATCTTCAGAGGCTATTCCGTATCTTCAGAAGCTGTTACCAGAAAATGCAGCATATACATTTTATTTTTCGTATAAACATCTTTAATATAGGATATTTTAATCAAAACCTTTAGAGCCATTTCGAACATTTTTCCACGTAAAGGGCAGTTGGGGGTGGGGAGACTTTCTTGAAAATCTTCGTGTCGCATCCTTGGAAGATAATGAACTTAGATATCAAGTTTGGTATTTGCCGGACTTTTCGTTTTTGAGCTATGCTGTCCACAGACAGCACACACACACACACACACACACACACACATTGACAGGCAGACAGACAGACACACACACACAAAGGCAGTTTTCTAAAATGCATTTTTTAGGTTCAGGGGTCTCAAAACATACATTTTCGGCGAAATCTCAGAATCGAATTTTTGGGTGCATTATAATACATTCTCTATACACTATGTACATAGTACGTGTAGAGAAAGTAATGTGTTTGGAATTCGCAAAATGTCAACAAGATACTCCATCTTGGCACATCTACGCGTGCTGAAACAATAGCGCCAAGTAAGAGATCTCGCGTATAACTGTTTCACAGGCACCACGTGTTCTTTTTATATACCCACGTTTACGTTAATGCTGGTAAAAATGCGCAAAAATCTCTAAATTTATATTTGCAACTTGCAGTACTTTGTTTGAATTAGATTGTTTAATTCGTATCACCCACAACAGTTTATAACACATTCATTGAATTTCTGATTATGAACAAGGTTTCTTCTAGAAAACCCCTTTTTCAACCTGCGTGTAAAACATATAACGCTGAATATTTAGGAAATGGTTAATGCCAAGAAACATACATTTTCTATAAACTATACCAGGTGGCCCAGCTGCCCCGTATTTGTGCGTTAAAAGGTTGTATGGGTCAAGTTAAAACCGGTCAGTGGGGAATTGGCGTGAGCGAACTTCGTTTTACGCCTCTTGTTTATAAGGGAGACAGTGAACTGGTCAGCTATTGGTTTTATTGGTAGAATTTCAAATAAATCATTAATATTAATGGACGTCAATGTACTGCATTAAGTACTATCGTACTATCCGTATAGTGTAACATTAAGATTTTCGCCGAAGAGGTTCTTTATAAATATTGCAAATAAATATGAGGCAATTAAAACTAAATGTGTGAGTATATGTTTAGTATTATTAATTCATCCGAAAGGTATAACTCTTAACGGGACAGGGAGACCCATACTTAGGAATGGACGTTTACAAATTCCCTACACTTAAACATAAAAGGTGAACGCTTGGTGATAAAAGGTTATCTCTACCTGAAAGCATACGCTACGAGAGAGGTAACAACTAAATTGTATTTGTATTATGTTACAAAGAGATGACGACGATGATGATGTTAATGATGATGATTTTACATAATCATAAATAATTTATATGTGATCACCTTAAATCTTGAACCAGGAAGCATGATGTGTTCGGAGCATCCCGGGAATTCCTGAAGTAATTTATTAGTCTCTAAATCCTCTTCGGGGCACAAATCGATGTAACTTCTGGTAGCAGTGATGGCCAAACAGCGCGGCGTGTATGTATGTGATGGCTTAGGGGGTTTCACACGGCAGCCCTTGGCTCATTGTACATTAGACCCCAAGAGGAAAGGCTGGGAGCGGTTGGTCAAAATCGGACTGCGCGAAGGACCCATAATGGTTTCCAAGCAGTTCTTCATCTCTGCGCGGGGAACGCTAGGAGCCCTCGCTCCAGTTCTGACCAAACTCCCTGAAACTACACTCGACTTTCAACGCCAAAACGCCACCGAGAGCTGTATTTCCAGAGCGCAGTCACCTCCACGGAAGTGCGCCATTACCGCAGTCCTCGCTGACACATCCCTGAAAGAAGTCGGTTGGTTGAAATGGAGGGACAGAAAGATCAGGTAATAAAGAAACGTTCCCAGCATTCGCCTAGTGGCCCCGGAAAATCTCCGAAAAATCTCCACGACCTCCCAAATGCAAGTCTCAGACGAAACGCCTAGCCACCTGGCTCGGTAGGACGTAAGGGTATCAAAATCTGAAGTTTAACTGTGTATTAACACTTACCTAACATAGGTATTCATTGTGCTACTAAGGCAGCCAACAAACAGGCTCACACAAAATGTTTATGATATGTTATATTCGATCCCAAAGCTTCAGAAGCAGACAACTGATTTAGCGTCTGGTGATAGCATAAATATTACTTCCGTGTTTCAGATTTCCATGCAATGAAAGACTGCTACCAGAAAAGTAACTATTATTATGAGTAAATATATAAATGTGAAAATTTAATCAGCACATCATGAAGCGTACGCACGATGCTAATTAATGCTATATATTGGTGCCAAATAATAGTTTTTTCTTTAATTCTTTCATTTATATTGCCCCCTTTAACATCTAAGATAATACCGGGGCTTTGCATTAGAAAGAACTCGTTGACTGTGGGTTCTTTACGTTAGGTTTCCTCAAAAATACGTTCACTCTCACCTACATACTTCCAGACTCTCTGGGGGATAGGGAATAATTCTATTTAAATAAATATTCCCCGCCCCAACTGGGAATTGAACACGGGACCTTCGGGTGAGAAGTCAATACGCTGACCACTCGAACACGGAGGAAATCCAATTAATATTCTGATTTATTTCTCCTATTTGAAAACACTACACAAGATATGTAACCATATTTCACACTGATCATTTATGTTTTCAGAGCAACAGTATAACCATCGAGGAATTCCACCATTCGCTGCAGGATGTCACCAACTTCCCACTCCGCCCATTTGTCGTCCCTTTCCTGAGGGCACATCTGCCCTTGCTCCAGAGGGAACTTAGTAACTTGGCTCGGCTCGCCAAGCAGGTAAGTGTGACTATTACTTCTTATTTTCGTACTCGAAATTACCACTTTATTCATCGGCGTATATTTTAATACTCAAAATGTGAAGAGTAAGTAAATTTCTACTTAACGGGAGTCGAAATGATTTTCATTTACATATATATAGATATATATTAGTTTTAGCACATTTTTGTACACTCACTTGGTAAAACATCAAGAACTTTGTAAATATTAGTGTTAGAGATGAGATATTTTGTTTATTTTGACCGGAAAGTTTTATTTTAGCTACTTGCAGCATTGACATCCCGCTCAGATTTTCTTCATGTGAGAATTTCGAAGTACTGCAAAGTTGTGTTTGAAATATTAGCTTTCTTTTTTTTTTTTTGAAGAAGTAAAAGTGTCTATTCAAATGCCCCATTATCTCAGATACTAATTGACATTAAAGGATGAAATGTTTACTAAACATTTGCACTTAAATAGGCTTCATTTTAGCGCAAAAGTTCTAATGTATATGGATTATTTATTTTTTTAAAATTTAAAAATCATCAATTTTCAATAACATTTAAGGGCTTTATTATAAAATTAATACCTTTCCTTCAAATTAATAGATATTTTCTATTTTTCATCAATCAGTAGTAAAGGTATTGTTGAGTATATCGTGAAACATTTAGCTGAGATAATGAGTCAAAATTTAACATTGTCAAGATGTTCCCCTTAAGGCGAGACAGCTGAGGTCTGTGAAGGCTGTGAAAATAAGACATAGTGGCGAAGAGCTAAACAAAAGTGATTATAATGCTTTACATATATTTTATGTCATACTTTTCGGTCATTGATTTCATGTGGTGTTAATATTGTGCGTATTCTCTTAAGTATATTTGTCTACTATAATAGGGTACATTACTTCATCTGCATACAGTTTATTCTGTGTTTTAAATTTAAGGTGCTGTATTTGAATATGTTTTCCTTTTATTTTCGTGCTTACTCTTTTAAGTTTTTGTTTTTTAATATTGAATATTATTTTGTGTATTGCAAAAGCACGTAGAGTCTGTGGACCCGTGAGATTGATTAGGACCAATACATGTATACTGTTATTTCAATAAACACACTTACTTATATATATATATATATATATATATATATATAATACAGTTAATACAGTTTTGGTGGCTTATCAGGACTCCAGCGCGGTATTCCTTATTTCCTCTTTTTCCCAGTTTTCTTTACATTACATTTCTTTAGTTGATCTATTCATGTTAGCGTTTCCTTTTTACATTTACAAACACGTAAATGCCCATGCCCAAGGCGGGACTTGAACCCACGATCCCTTGCGACACAAAGCACCGAAGCGAGACGCTTTAGCGAGCGCGGCTGCCAATTAATGGTTGCACGATCAGCTTGTATACTCTTCATACTGCATGTCTAGGATTTCCATATTCTTTCTTTTTCTTCTTCTTCTTCACTTCTAGGTTCACGTATTTCACTTGTTCCATGTTACACTGGGGCGTCAAAAACCCTTTTTACTTTCTCTAGCGCGAAAATGTATTAAATATAATAGGTAGAGAATGTATTGCCTCCACCTAAACATTCGATGCCAAATTTCACCAGAAATACATGTTTTAGTCCTGACTAAAAAAATCTGATGTGTTGCATTCACATGAGTAGTCTACCTGCTCTGCAAGCAAACTATTCTTACAAAAGATTATTCCTCTGTATACATCTTGCTAAACGAGATAAACATTAACGCAATTGATTCACTATCTAGTTCCTTATAAGGAGAAGGTAAATAAGGGAATATATCAGGCTAAAACGATAGTCAAATCTTTTTAAAACCGATCGATATGTGAAGAAATGAAGTTCGATTCGCTTTGCATTTCCAGAAAAACAAAAGAGAGATGGAACGAAAGGTGGCCCGTTTGAGAAGATGCCTAGTTTAAAATTGAAACCAATAACAAGGAATATCTCGGAAGTGTATATGACATAAATTGTGTGTTTTAACGTGATATACATTTTTGTGTAAGCTTTTGTGCATCACGATTTACCAGTTATGCAAAATTTAGCAACATTCATCCAGAATGAAAGGTCTTCAGAAACTACTTCCAAAAAACTTCAAGATATACATTTTATATGTGATGTAAATAACTTTAATATACGGTATTTTAATCAAAATCATTGTAGCCTTTTTGAGAAAAACAAAATTTTAATATAATGTTCGATGTAAAGGGTAGTTTGGGGTGGGGAGATTTTCTTGAAAATCTTTGTGTTGCATCCTTGCAAGATGCTAAACTTAAATACCAAGTTTGGTACTTAACGGGCTTTTAATTTTTGAGCTATGCTATTCACAGACACTCACACTAGACCACTCGCCTCTCACCTTGGGTTCGATCCCAAGCGACCGCATGTGAGATTTGTGGTGGACAAAGCTGCGCAGGGGCGGGTTTTCTCCGGGTTCTCCGGTTTTCCCGCCATCTCACTCCACCGGTGCTCCATTCTCATTCCATCGGACACTAAATACTACCAAAAAAAAAGAAGAAGAAGAAGAAGAAGAAGAAGAAGAAGAAGAAGAAGAAAGGAAACCAGTCCCTATGGCCGCGCTCGCTAAGGCGTTTCGCTTTGGGGCTTCGCAGCGTAAGGGATCGTGGTTTCGAGTCCCGCTTTGGGCATGTGTGTACGTATGTAATTCAGTAATCATACAGCAAAGTAAAGAAAATTAGGTAAATAAAAGTAGGGTATACAGTGCCGGAGTCCCGACTAGACTACGGAACTGTATTAAAAAAAAAAAGAAAAAGAGGTAGATCGTCTGCATAGCACGCTGATGGCTGCTTAGCGAGTTAGAGGCCCGGGTTTACTTCCCAGTACTTATATGGAGATTTTCTTCCGCATTGAGACCTGCACTCAGCTTCAGATCCCTGGTTAAGGGGAAAGTAGCGGCTCCAGGAAGTGTGGACTGTATTTACCAGTCAAGCCGGTTCGGAGCGCTAACCGCGGCCCACTCTTCAGTACTGACCCCTCTCATGACGCCTGTAATAGACAGAGATGAGGAAGGCAGCGGTCTGCGATAGTCTTCCAAGATTGCAACACGAAGATTTTCATAAGTGTCAACATGTCGATAGTTCCGGACAGGAGTAAATTGTCCTAAGAGATGAAAACAGGAGCTGTATTTGATAAGACAATTCAGTGAAATAGATTATTAATAATTTATAATATTTAGGAAAGAAGATTTTATCAGGTTATAATTGTGATACGTGAGTTCTCAAATGGTAATGGCGCATTCAAACATGTTTATTTACCGATTTTTTCCCCTCTTCACTGCCTCCTGAATTATAACATGGCCGACCGTGTCTACACCCAATTAACGCATATCGTTAGCAACAATAGAAATAGGAACAATTATTTCATTTTTGTTTTTAATAACTAATACATGAAACGGAAACAAACGTTATTTTATTTGAAGTTATTGCACTCATCTCATACTTAAGAAATACAAATAATGATTATTTTCACTTTTTTTTAAACTAAATACATTAGGAACATATAAAACTATAAATAAACAATGTAACTGAATTAATTCAAAATACAGTTGTGGAACTGACATTTAAAACTGAAAGTTGGCTGCCTGGATTGTCATCTTGTTACCAATAACGAAGACTGTAGATTAAACATACCAACGTCAGGTGCGACAGGATTTCAAAGAAATGAACATCAGCAGCGATAGGATTTTTCGACAATATCGCTCCATCAGATGACCACTTGCTTGAAATTGCCTAATCTTGGCCATTCCATTGGTGCTGAATTGTTAAGAAAATCTCACCGCAAGTTACACTTTATGTGGAAGATTTTTCGTTTGATTTTCTCAAAAAATACCGTATGATTCAGATCTTTTCGTGCAAATGAAATGTATATCTTCGATTTTCTGGCAATAGCCTCTGAAGTCCTGCTCATTATGCTTGAATTTTACATAACTGGTGAACCGAAACTGCACAAAACATTTAAATAACATTTATATCAGAAACAGTTTATATCTATGTGAATTTAATCATTTGTCTTATTACTTTCTCCACACATACTATGTACACAGTGTATAGAGAAGGTACCTATTGTATTGCGCCCAAAAATTCGATTCCGATATTTCACCGCAAACACATTTTTTGAGATCCCCCGAACCCAAAAAATAATCATTTTTATAAAAATGTCCACGTGTGTGTGGGTGGGTGGGTGTGCGTGTGTGTCTGTGTACAGCATAGCTCAAAAACGAAAATTTCGTTAAATGCCAAACTTGATATTTAAGTTAAGTATCTTTTAAGGATGCGACACAAAGATTTTCAAATCAAAATCCCCCCACCCCGCTACCCGTTGCATGGAAAAAGTTTCGAAAATTTTGATTTTCTCAAAAATGGTGATTTTGCTTAAAGCCTCTTATATTTAAGATATGTATATGGCAGTTAAAATTTATGTTTTGAATGTTCTGGGCAATGTTCTCCAAAGAACACTTTATTCTGGTTGATTTTTGCAAACTTTTGCATAACAGTTAAACTGTAAGGCATAGACAAAAACTAAAAATGTTGATCCCATTAAAACACACAATTTAGGTCCTTTCCATTTTTGTAGTGGCGTTGACTGTTTCCAAAATATTTCTTGTTGTTGGTTTCAATTTTAAAATACTTATACTTTTTTTCAGACAGGAAGGGACCGTTTTGTTTTTGTTCTACTCCTGGCCAAGCAAACAAGCGAATTTCAATGACAATCGCATAATGATAGTTTTTAAAACATTTGACTATCGCTGCAGCATAGTGTATTCCTTTAGCTCCCTTATACTTATAAGGAATTAAATAATAAGAGCTTGTTTATCTCGATTAGCATGGTGTAGAAAGAAGAATAATCCTTTGCAAGAAGTCTGCTTGTAGAACAGTTAGAGAAACTCGTGTGAGTGTAACACATCAAGGTTTTTCTTATTTATTGTCTTCTGTCTTCCTTACTTCTGGCTAAACAAAAGAAATCTAATTTCCGCGTATCACATAGTGATTAGCTGTTAAAAAGACTTTAGTATCACATTAGTACGGTTTAGTCCCTTATTTCTCTTCTACTACTAGGAAGTAAGTAATAAGACCATTTTATTAAACGTTTATCTGGACTAGCAGAAAGCAGGTTGAACAGTAAGTATTTGGTCGGAGAATTTTAGAGGAAGTCATGTGACTTTTTACTTTCTCTATACTCACTATGTACATTGTGTATAGAGAAGGTATTGCACTCCACCCAAAAATTCGATACCGAGATTTCACCGGAAATATATGTTTTAGGATCCCCAATATCAAAAAAAAAGCATTTTCACAAAAAGGTCCGTGTGTGTGTGTGTGTGTGTGTGTGTGTGTGTGTGTGTGTGTGTGTGTGTGTGTCTGTGAACACGATAACTCAAAAACGAAAAGTCGGTAAAATACCAAACTTGGTATTTAAGTTTAGTATGTTCTAGGGATGCGACACGAAGATTTTGAGAAAAATCCCCCCACCCCCAACTACCCTTTACATGGAACTTTTTTCGAAAATTTTGATTCTCTCAAAAATGGCTCTAACGACTTTGATTAAAATTTCGTATATTAAACATATTTACCTGAAAAATAAAATGTATATCTTGAATTTTCTAGGAATAGCCTCTGAAGAGTAGTTTATTCTGGATGAATTTTAAGGAATTTTGAATAACTGCTAAACCGTAAGAGATGGACAAAAACTTACTGCACAAAAAATGAAGAGCACGTTAAAACACACAATTTATGTTATATAATTTTTTTTCGTGGAGTTCGCCGTTTTTGAGACATTCCTTATTTTTGGTTTCTGCTATGAAAAACATATTTTTCTCATACACAAACGTCAACTCCGATCCATATAAACAAAGGAACTTCATTGACATAGCAACCAGCTTTTGACTATCACTTTAACCTATGATAGTCCGTTATTTCGCTTCTACTTACAAGGTAGCAAGTAAGACTATTTCTGCTATTTTTTTCTGATTAGCATAAAGTAAATGGAAGTATAAGCTTTTTTAAGAATAATTTGTTGCAGGGATATAGAGAAAGTCATGTGAATGGTACACATCAGATTTTTTTGACTATGCGGTTCAAGATAGACACACAAAAACATACACATACACACAGAAATGTTCAGATAAATTGTATTTATTGTAAAAATTGCAATATCAGTGAACTCTGATATATACAGTTTGAGCTACAAATTTTCCGCACATTTTACAGACAGATTTGTTGAAAAAATACAACAAACAATTTGTTTGTTTTTCTCCGTTTGTTTTCGTCATAGTCCCAAATTATGACTGCACATTTTATTCTCGAAACAGGCTGCAAAACTTCCTTTACTGTAGGTAAGTAGTAGGAAAAATAGAAACCAATAACATTTAGTTATAAGTGCAACCGTTGTTTTTCTCTAATTGCTAGCTGCTACTCATTTCCTTGGGATTAAAACTGCTTCTTTCTGTGACTATTTGAAACGGTTGAATAAATTCGCAGTATGACTGCTGAATCTCAAGTTACTCATTTTGTATAAGAAGGCTGGTTTTTATGTGCACGGTTGTACCGAGCGGCTGTATACTTAGAGAAGCAGTTGCCAATGTTACTAATTTCTTTAATTCCACGTCCCAAACATCGGTTACTGCCGCTGCTGCTATTTCCTTATGCCAAAAACACAAACTACGAACAAGCAAAGGAAAAGGGTGGAAGCAAACTTTTGCAATAACTCGATTTCCAGCAAGGTTTTTCGTCATAATTTTTAGTATTACTTTTCTCCCTCCCGCGAAGGAACGGGGTCGCAGCGCTGCGGGGGGGGGGGAAAGTGGGGAGAGCGTTTCTTACGTTAGTGTGTCAAGAATCAGTTACGAGCCTTCTGTGCACACCTTGGGAGGTGATAAAAATTAGAAGGGTAGCACACTTGATTGTAAAGAATAAGATGAAGACGGAAACAAAAGCGACTTATAAACGCTTCACCCTGAATCCCAAGTTTTTACATATTAAAGATTTGGCACTCGAAAACAACCAGATATGCCTGAAGGAAAGTTAGAATGAATAATGTTGGGGAAGTTCTGTTCGGTGACAGTTTTGTGGTAGGAATACGTTTTTATCCAAACTACTCGCAAGGGATGTTATTTAAAACCTTTTCCATATCCCATCAAAAAAAAAATCTGATGTGCTCCATTCGCATGACTTTCTCTACATCTCTACAATAAATTATTGTTAAAATGCTAATTCTTCTATTTCTTAACGCTAGTCGACAAAAAATTAGAGGGAACGAACGGTCTTGTTACTTGCTTCCTTGTAAGTAGAAGGGAATACTATAGGTTAAATCGATAGTTAATCATTTAAAAGCTCTTTGCTATGTTATTGAAGTACCTTTGACTGTATGGACAGGAGTTGACAAATTCTTTGTGAGAAAAGCATAATTACTTTGAAGTTGAAACGGTCAACCTCACGAAAAAAAAGTATATAACATAAATTGTGTGTTTTAACGAGCTCTACATTGTTGCGTGTTAAGTTTTGTTCTATCCCTTACAGTTTTTACCAGTTATGCAAAATTCCACAAAATTCTTTCAGAATAAATATGTCTTTGGATGTTTTTCCTAGAAAATTGAAGATATACATTTTATTTATGATGTAAATATCTTAAATATAAGAGGTTTTAATCAAAATCTTAGAGGTATTTTTGAGAAAATAAAATTTTCAAAATTTTTTGCATGTAAAGGGTAGTTGGGGTGGGGGGTTTTCTTGAAAATCCTCGTGTCGCATCTTTGGAATGGCAAGTTTGGTTTTTAAGGTTTTTTTCGTTTTGGGGCTATGCTGCCCACAGACGCACACACGGACATTTTTCTAAATTTTGTTATTCAGGAGCTCTCAAAACATGTATTCCCGTTGAAATATCGGAATCTAATTTTTTGGTGCAATACAATACCTTATCTACACTATGTACATGGTACGTGTAGAGAAAGTAAAAATCTGATGTATTCCATTCCCATGACTTTTCTAGCTGTTCCACACACAAACTTTCTTTTCAAAAGATTATTCTTTTATTTTCAGAATGCTAATTGAGATAAACATTAGCAGAATTGTTTATTAGTTGCTTCCTTGTAAGTAGAAGGGAAATAAGGGGATACATTACGCTAAAGCTATAGAAAATATTTTAAAATCTATCAGTAGTAAAATAATTGAAACAACTTTATCTTCGCGAGGCTTGATGTAAAATAAAAGAGGTATGGAACGAAAGATGACTTCTCGTTTGAGAAAAGTTGAAGTAGTTAAAATTGAAACCAATAACAAATAATACTTTGGAAACGATTAACTGTACAAAAATGTATGGCATAAAATAAGTATTTTAATGAGATCTATATTTTTTGTGTAGCAGGTTGTTGACGACTGGTTAGACCACTCGCTTCCTAACTTAGCCCAAGTTCGATCCCTTGCGCCCGTGTGTGGGATTTGTGGTGGACGAAACGGCGTCTTCTCCGGCTCCTCCAGTTTCCTCCGCCACTCGTTACTCCAATCGCTCCATCAACACCTTTCTCATTTTTCATCCATTTTTGCTTACATTCCATATCATCCACTTGCTCACGCTTATGCCTGGCTATTCTAGGATCTCCATTCTGTGGTTTAGGCTTCTGACCCCTAGGCATCCTCTTGTAAGTCCTAGAGGGGTGTTATTCCTAAAAATATGAAGAGTAAACTGACCAAAAAAATAAAAGGTTATTGTCTATTTCTTACCGTTAACCAGTTACACAAAGGGCATTCAAAATGAGGGGCTATTCATTGGATATTCCCAGAAAATTCAAGATATAATACATTTCGTTTGTCACGAAAATATCTTACACATATTGTATTTTAAGGCACACAGGTGAAATCTCGGTATCGAATTTTTTAGGTGGAATGCAATAATTTATTTATCTGTTGTGTACTTTGTACAAACGTGCTAGAAAATTATCTCGGACAATTTAGCTGAGTAGTGCTTATCTGAGCCGCTTAGGTACGAAGGATCTACTAATTATACACGAATTATTTTACCATGGTATATATTATAATTGGATTTATTCCCAACATAAACTTTAAATGAGAATTTTACTTTTTCTCCGACTTTATACCAACGTTTGTATGCTGCTAGCGTATTCTCATGCTAACGTTGATTCTTATACAAATTAAATTCTTATTCTGCTTGAATTAATAATAATTCTCTACAAAATATCTCAAAATTACTGAACCAGAAATTAATCTGTTAACGCGTCTTATCCAGAAGTTAAACTGAAGGTAAGGTTGGTTCAAAAGATAATCGTTTCTGCTTTCACTAAATTTCTCCTTCTATTTATAAGCTGTGCATTAAAACGGCTCATATCTAAGCAGAATCAACGAAACTATTTACGTCTTGATTGAAATAAAAGTGATTAATATACCTTTCAGTATGAATCCCAATATTATTAAAGATCTGGCACTCCAAAACAACTAATGAATGAATAATGTTCGCTCAAAGGTTTGCAGTAGAAATACATTTGTATCCAATCTGCTATTAATCCAAGGTCCTTAGCTATCATTTTTGGTTCCTCGCCAAGTATTTTATTCAAAACCAGGGTTCCTTTTGTATGCCTCATCAGAAATACCTTTATGTCTATAATCCTAATGACCTTAGTTATTATTTCTTACCCTAATTTATAAATAAACTAAACAATCAATGCTGTATCTCTGAATATAAAATCCTTCTTCAGGCCAAAAAGGTTGTGTCTGTGTTTTTATTACATATTTCAGCTGTTTATCTTAATATATAAAAGTCAGTGTATGTATCTATTTTTCTTATAGACTTCTACACCGCTGCACCGATTTGGATCATAGCAGAGATTTATAAACTCGTTTCTGGTAACTGGTTTCCAGAGTCAGCGTCTAGATTAATATAGCTACTTTCATTTGCCGGGGTTGTAGGTCGTGGACTAGAAGGCAACGAAAATACTGACGTTTCGTCAAGAACTGCGCTTGGCATCCTCAGGGTGAAATGATCCGTTTTTTATAGTGTTCAACGTTCGCTTTTACTACTTGTGGCACCGCAGGCGATGACACTGGTGATACATGGAATGAAGATGGAACACCAGTTGAATGCGATGGCGGGAGAAACCGGAGAACCCGGAGAAAACCCACCCCTGCGCCGTTTTGTCCACCAAAAATCTCAAATGCGGTCGCTTGGGATCAAACTCGGGTCATGTAGGTGAGAGACAAGTTGTCTAACCATTCGGCCACGGCGCGGCCCGAAATGACCCGTGGATCACGGACTCCTGAATCCAAAAAAACATTTTTAGAAAACGATCAGTGTGTATGTGGTATAACTCAAAAACATAAAGCCGATTAAATACTAAACATGGTGTTTAACTTTAATATCTTCCAAGGATGCGACATGAATATTTTCAGAAAAATCTCCACACTTCAAAATTACCCTTTACATGTCGGAAAGCTTGTTTACTAAACATCTCTCTTACGATTTTGATTAAAATACCGTATATTAAACAAAATTATACCGTAAATAAAATATATATCTTGAATTCTCTGGGAATAACCTCTGAAAACCTCCTCATTCTAGACGACTTTTATATAACTGTAAACCGTATTAAACGCACAAAAGATCTCATTAAAACACACAATTTATGCCATGTACAATTTTTGTAAGACAGTGCCGTGGTTGAGTGGTTAGACCGCTCGCCTCCCATATAGGCGATCCGGGTTCGATCCCAATCACCCGCATGTGGGATTCATAGTGGACGAAGAGGGTTCTCCGGTTTCTCCTGCCACTCATTCCACCAATTGCTACCATCATCGCCTTTCCAATCATCAATTTCGCTTACATTTCATATCATCCACTTCCCCATGTTCATGCCTGGCTACAGGCCGGCTCCGTAACAGGTTCTGCATTCTGAGGCCGTAGGCTTTCCGACAGGCTTCTGACCTCCTACAATTACGGGGAGGTTAAGCCAATTACAAAACGAAACGATTTTTGTAGAGTTAACCGTTTCCAAAATATTATTTGTTATTTGTTTCAATTTTAAACTGCTTAAGCTTTTCTCAAACGAGAAGTTATCTTTTAAAAAATCTGACCATCGCTTTAGTGTATTCGGTTATTCCTCTTCTATTTATAAGTAACTAAGCAACAAGACCAGTTCTGATAGTGATTTTCTTGATTAGTATGAAATAGATATAAGAATTAGCTTTTGTAAAAATCGCTTGTTACAGATGTGAACGTATCACTTCATATGTTTTATGTTAGGAGGGTTGAAAGAAATGAGTAGTTGTAGAGAGAGTTTTAAAATATCGGTTTCCTTTAATAAAGGGGAAGATAACAATGTGTAAACTATCAAAACAGGGAAGAAAGGAAGTAAATATTTAGTGATTATAAGCTCCAAAATTATATCATGGTCTTTAGAATTGTAATTTATTGACAAAACGTTATAAAAATAATGATGGTGATGAAACAAAAGAGTGGTACATATGTTTGCACAAGAACAACGCAATCTCCCATTGTAAGTACCTAGGGGAAATTCAGCTTTGCACTCGCATTTTTAATGAGAGAACAGCTGGTTAGCAGGAAGGTCCTGAGGGATTGAACGGAGGGACGGAAGAAGAAAAGGGGGAGAAGGGTGAAATCTTAAGTCTGATCCATTCGGCAAATATGGCGCCCTCACCGTCTGTCCTGCTTTCACTTCGTGGGTCGGATGCAAATTGTCGCTAATTAAACATAGTGGCACGTTTCTAAAGTGCCCCTTGTCGCAGAACCCCGCGTGGGCGGCAGGGGAAAGAAACTCAACTCTTGCTTTTGGGACGTCCAATAAAAACTCTCGAGAAATTTCTTGTTTACTGCTCAAGACTTTGCTGCACTAGGCTACAAAATCTTCTTTCGGATAAGTAAAAGATGACCAAAATGTCCTTCGATGAATTAGTTGTATGAACGTGTGAATTAGTTATATCACCACAACATCGTGATATAAATAGTTGTGATTTGTCATTTCTAACTTGAACCGAAAAGTACATAGGTCAGTCCAACATAAATATCAACACACGCATAGAAGAATGCAGAGGAGACGCAAAATATCGGATTATTCCACAGACCTTCTCTACATCTGTAGCTGTATTACTGAAAACTATATGTACTTCTGAAGTTTTTCTCAAATTAAAAACTTATTCTACGGTCCGACAAACAAAATGTATAATGTGAAAAAGTTCGTTCCACTTTGCATGATATGATCGGGACATATTTTATAGACTTTATCAGTTGCGTATCAGTATGACCGAAAAATAACACATAAATAAAAGCTATGTTATTCTCTTAAAAAAATTAAGCATATAACATTCTGCGATCTAAAAGCTCAGCTTGTATGCGATACGCCACACTGAACCCGGCATTATTTTCAATTACACTTTTCAGTTTCATCTTTATTTCAGATAGGATGTTCGTGGATTGTGATAGTTCTTCTACATTCAGCAAGAACCACTTCAGTTCAATACCTCTGGACTGTAACAGTGTGATAGTTGTAGGTTAACTCTTTAAATAAATTTGCAATCAATATTATATTCTGTGCAGCTGCTCTGTTACTAGACGTTTGACAGTTTGTATACTAGAACTGCCATCGGTGTCTAAATAAGTACATTAATAAGTAAACTTAACTATGGTTGTAAAAGAAATTAATTTTGCTCACATTTTCAGAAGAAGGTGTTATTCGAACGCCTTCCTTCCTGCTGACGTGGTTTTGTGTTATGCAGTGATACCTGTTTTGCAGTAATGGGTTGCACTCTACGTTGACCTTTGCTCGCACAAATAGCGCCGCATGGTATTGCCAAACATGGCCGCTCTTACTCTGCAAGAAATTGGTACAAAGTTCCTAGCTCCGATCCTAATGTATATAGATTTGAGTACCACTTAAGCACCACATCCGCATTGCTCCTCGGCTGTTAGCGAGTGTCTGTGCTGCCTATTCCATCCCTGTCTCTATGTTTTCTCTTTTGCTGTCTCTTTTTCGTTTTTATTATCCACTTTTCTTTTACTTTTCCCAAATATTGCCCTATGTCTTTAATTCTTCTCTTCCCGATGATGTTCAAAATGTTCATTCCTACCATCTCTGGATACTACCCCAGATTACTTTTCTCCAATTTTACATTCTTTTAAAAATGCACAATACTGTCCTTAAAATATAGTGTTCTAGTTAATTGCCTCTAATCCTTTTCAAAGCGAAAACAACAGATATTGGATAGGTTTAGTCCGACTGAATTAAATTTCTCAACTGACTCACATGTTTACCGAAAATCATGAGTCAGTTGAGAAATTTAATGTCGTGCTGGCATATTGCCACGGTAGCTTAATGGTATAGCAATCGGCTAAAGACAGGGAGATCCGTGATTCAAATCCCGGTTATGGCATTGAATTCTTCAGTAGACTCTACTTGTCCAACTCCTGTCCTACCCACGGCTTGTGTGACAAAACAATTAAATCAATACTAATTTATCATAATATTTGGCTATACTATGAATCTTGGGTTTTAAAGTACTTACGACATTGTAAGTTGTCATTGGGGTATTCATCTCAAAATAATTTTATGCCGTTCCGGCATTTTACCGTACTAGATCAGTAGTAGAGCAACCGTCTAGAGACCAAGAGATCTGTGGTTCAAATCCCGGCATTGAATTTTTCAGTCTGATTCTACCTATACAACTCCTGTCCTACACACGGCTTGTGTGAAAAAACAATTAAATCAATAATAATAATAATAATAGATATTCTTCTGATCGTATTAGTTTGACTATGGAAGTTTCCAGTGAGGGTACAAGGCGACAGATAGAATAAACTAGGCTAAAGCGATTGACATTGAATTCGATTCTCTTTCCATGGTCAGAGATGAAAGCATCTTGTGTGTAAAAGTTTTATATTTTTTAAAATTTGAAATCAGTAACAGAATATTTCAGAAATCGTTAACTCTAAAAAAATGTATATGGCATAAATTGTGTTTTAACAACATCTTACTTATAAGAAACTAAGCAATACGAGCGTTCATCTAATGTCTATCATGATTAGAATGGAGTAGAAAGAAGAAGAATATTTGCAAGAAGGCTGATTTGCAGAACAGGAAGAGAAATTCGTGTGAATGGAACACCTCAATTTTTACTTTCTTTACACGTACTCTGTACATAGTGTATAGAAAAGGTATTGTAATGTTAATGATTAAAGCACACAATTTATTCATAAGTATATATTTTTTGTAGAGTTAACCGTTTTCGAGATATTCTGGATTATTGGTTTCAATTTAAGCCACCTAAACTTTTCTCAAAAGGGAAGCCATTTTTCTTATCGTTTCTCGTTTGCTTATTCCTGGCAAGTAAAGATATTGGAATATCAAATTGGCCGGCTTTTAAAGCACGAGACTATCGCTTTAGTTTGAGCATTTTCATATTCCCCTTCAAACTACAAGGAAGCTAGTAATAAGACTAATTCTGCTTATGTTTATCTTGATTAGCATGATGTAGAAAACATATTAATATTTGAATAAAAAGGTTATTTTACTGAACAGCTAGAAGACATCGTGTGAATGGAACACATTAGATATATTTTTCCTTCTACTTACAAGGAACCAAGAAATAAATACAATGTTTGCTAATGTTTATCTCGATATCATGAAGTAAATAGAACAATAAGGTTTTTAACAAAAATGTTTACAGAGATGTAGAGAAAGTCATGTGAATGCAACACATCAGAGTCTTTACTTTCTCTGCACATACTATGAAATGAAATGAAATGGAGTTTTATTTATGGACGCTCTTTAACTGCTAAGGTTCTCAGCGTCCCATTTTTTACTGGGCGTGAAAGACTGGTTGATTTAGGCTCAGAGGCCTCTCTATCAGGCTTGACGTTCTTTTACATGCCGTAAACGTATGACACGGGACCAACGGCTTTACTTCTCTTCCGAAGGAAGTCATGATAAGGCTTTTTACGCCCGAAAAAATCCATCGTCCTTCGCCGGGTTTGAACCCGCGACCTTGGGTATATGAAGTTAGCATGGTAATCATTACACCACGGAGGGCGATAGACGGACACACGGACACACATACACACATGGACCTTTTTCTGAAATTTTGTTTTTGATACAGGGGATCCTAAAACATACATATCCAGTGAAATCTCGGTATCGAATTTTTGGGTGGAGTGCAATAACTTCTCTATACACTATGCATATAGTACGTGTAGAGAAAGTAAAAATATGATGTTTCATTTACATGACTTACTCTACATCTCTGTACAAATTATTGTTGATAAGCTTATTCTTCTATTTAATGCTAAAACATTAGCAGAAGCGGTCTTATTACTTAGTTTCTTTATAAGTAGGAAATAAGGGAGTACACTAGGTTAAACTACAGTCAGATGTTTCAAACTGTGGTTGCTATGGGATTGAAATACGTTCCTTTGCGTGGCCAAGTGTTGACAGGTTCCCGTATGAGAAGAAATATCTCGAAAACGGTCAACTGCACGAAAAAATGTATATAACATAAATTGTGTATTTTAACGAGATATACATGACTTCTTTCGGAAGGGAAGTAAAGCCGTAGGTCTCGTGTCGTAGATTTACGGCACGAAAAAGAACCTTAAGCCTGATAGAGAGGCCTCTGAGCAAAGTTAAGTGGTCTTTTACGCCCCGTATAGAATGGGACGCTGAGAACCATAGCAGTTAAAGAGTGTCCATAAAAAACACGTCATTTCCATTTGTGTGTGTGTGTGTGTGTATTTTTTTTTTGGTAGTGTTTAACGCCCGCTATAACTACTTATAGTACCGCAGGCGGTGACACAGATGATACATGAATGAATATGGAGCACCGGTGGAATGCGATGGCAGGGGAAACCGGAGAACCCAGAGAAAACCCGCCCCAGCGCCGCTTTGTCCACCACAAATCTCACATGCAGTCGCTTGGGATCAAACCCGGGCCGTCTAGGTGAGAGGCAAGTGGTCTAACCACTCGGCCACGACGCGGCCTCCGTGTGTCTGTGAACACGATAACTCAAAAGCGAAAAGTCGGTAAAATACCAAAGTTGGTATTTAAGTTTAATACGTTCCATGGATGCAATACGACTCCCCCACCCCAAACTACTCTTTACATGGAACGTTTTTTAAAAATGTATTTCTCAAAAATATCTCTAACGATTTTGATTAAAATATCGTACATTAAAGATATTTATCTGACAAATAAAATGTATATCTTGAATTTTCTGTGAAATAGTCTCTGAAGACTACTTTATTCTGGATGAATTTTACGGAATTTTGCATAACTGCTAAACCGTACGAGATGGACAAAAACTTACCATACAAAATGTAGAGCACATTAAAATACACTATTTATGTTATATAATTTGTTTTTCTTGGAGTTGATCGTTTTTGAGATATTCCTTGTTTTTGGTTTCAGCTTTAGAAAACATACTTTTCTCATATAGGAATTTGTCAACTGCTGTCCATACAGACAAAGGAACTTCAGTCACATAGCAACCCGCTTTGGACTATCACTTTAACCTATGATACTCTCTTATTTCGCTTCTACTTATAAGGAAGCATGTAATGAGATTATTTCTGCTATTTTTTTTCTCGATTAGCATGAAGTAAATAGAAGCATAAATTTTTAACAATAATTTTTGCAGAGAAGTAGAGAAAGTCGTGTGAATGGAACATATCAGATTTTTCTTGTCCATTTTTCTTTTACTTTTCCCAAAAATTGCCTTTATTTCTCCTTGCATAGCCAGGGAGATATGTAACAGATGAGGGCCTCTTGTGTGAAAAAGTTTTAAGTGTTCTAAATTGAAACTTAGTACAGCGAATATCTTATAAAGCGTTAACTCTACAAAAAATGTGTATGGTATAAATTATGTTTTTACAAGATCTACTTATAAGTAAGTAATAAGAATAAGACCATTCTGCTAATATTTATCACCATTAGTATGAAGTAGAAAGAAGAAAGATATTTTGTAAAAAGTTTGATTTACAGAGCAGTTAGAGAAATTCGTGTTAATGGAACACACCTAGTTGTTTAAATATGTGGACTAACGGGATGTTTCTGAAGATTCAATACCTATAATTTAACAGTAAGTTTGATTTAAAATGCCAACCTGCGTTAAAATATATGACATGTAAGTTATTGACCAAGGCAGCTCTTTTAACATGGTTCTGTAATAACTCTGTTCATTTCATACATTCAGCTACCTAGCAAGCTAAGGAATAAGGTAAGGTCGGTATCGGCAAGCTGTCTGATACAGGTGCTTCTGAAGCAAAGAAACAAGTGTCGCGCACCGCGGGAGATCTCTAAGAAGATGGAATAGCAAAGCAGTGTTTCATAACAGCACCAAGTATTAGAACGCAGTTTCCCTTCTTTCTCAAACGACCTTATTTCATACATACAGCGCTAGACAAATTTACTGCAACGATTCTCTTCTCTCTAAAGGAGTGAAGTGTGCGTCATATGTAAAAGCAAACGTAAGATGTGAGCTAATAAATAAATAAATTAAATCGGCGATACTATATCCGGGAACCTTATTTCTAAAACTGAGACGCGCATTCCTTTATTTCCAAATTTTTTACTGATTCATATAAAACAATTTTGCAGATATTATTTAACCTAAATTACAAAAACAAAATTATACATGTAAATTTTATAATCTTATCTTTATTTTCTCATATTTTATAATATTTATTATTATGTATTATCCTTAATGAACATAAATACTAGCATATACAAGATGTGATAAAAAATCTGATGTGATCCATTCACGGGATTTTTTCTACATCTCTCAAAAAAATTATTCTTAAAAAGCTAATGTTTTTGTTCGTTTTTGATCTATGCTGCCCACAGATACACACACACACACACAGACAGACAGACACACACACGGACATGTTTCTAAAAATGCTTTATTGGGATTCAGGGGGGCCCAAAACATGTATTTCAGGTGAAATCTCGGTATCGAATTTTTGGGTGCATTAGAATACCTTCTGTATACACTATGTACGTACGTGCAGAGAAAGTAAAATATAGCGCGAATTTGTTGTTATCTTGTAGGTATACATGTTTCTGATGAATGTTTGCATTTTTAGTTGTTTTAAAGACTTAGTTTATTGTTGAAAGTTAAAAGGGTTAATAGGTGTTTTCGAAGGCTCAGCATATTTGCATTAAATTGTATTTGAAAAATGAGGTAAGGTGTTCGAATGTTGGCTGTGACGTTTGGAAAGTCTACTATGAGTAGGATAAGCGGTTTCGAGTGGGTCGAGAAGATTCTGAAGACGTCCTAACAGGTCCTGGACTTCCTAACATGTCAATTACTGACGACAATGTGGAAGATGCAAGGAAGTGATTCTGCCATATGGTTATACAGTCAATAAGAAATACTACCTAGATATTATGCGCCGTTTGTATAAGGTAATCCGAAGAAAACGACCACATTTTTCCAAAAACTACCCGTAGATGGTGCTCAACTCACACCTCAACAAAAAACAGAAACATTACGTGGCCTCAGCCACCTTATTCGCCGGACATGACCCCTCTTTCTATTCCCTAGACTGAAGAGAACATGAAAGGACGTCGTTTAGCCAATATTGATGAGCTAAAAGTAGAATCGCTGAAGCAGCTGAACACCATAAGGAAAAGTGAGTTCCAGAGTTGCTTCCTAGATTGGAAAAAGTGTTGGTACATACTGTATCTGAAGGAGTTTATTTTGAAGAACACTAACTGATGTAAATGCAAAAATAAAGATTGTTTAAGAAACACAAAAATTCCATGTATTTTCTGATCACACTTCGTATTTCGATTAATTGTTTTTATTAATCTTTTATATTATTTAATTTATTTTTGCTTTATCTGCATGTATTATGTACATAGTATATAAAGACGGTATTGTATTCCACCCCAAAATTCGATACTCGGTATCGATTTTTAGATGAAATGCAATACCTTCTCTAACTGCTAAGCGTACTGTTGATACGTCGGTCGAGAAACTAAAACTGCGTAGAAAAATAATGACAACACAAATGGGTTAATTAAGAAGGTGCATGAGAATATAAAGAATTCAACATATCAGAAATGATTATATAACAATGTAAACTGATGCTGAATAAATTGAAATTGAAACTGAAGGAACATTAATCGGCTAGAGACACATCTTTAAAATGCTACGGTGACGTACAAAAATGAAAAATCTTATGTGTTCAATTCGCTTTACTTTATCTACATCTCTGTAGCAAAATATTGTTAAAAAGCTTATTCTTCCTTCTACTTCATGCTAATCCAGATAAACATTGGCAGAAATATTTTCTTGCAAATAGAAGAGAAATAATAGAATACACTATACTTAAATGTTAGTCAAATCTTTTAAAAGCTGGTTGTTGTATGAATGAAATTCGTTTCTTTGTATTGTAAGGAGTTGAAAAATTCCCGTATGTGAAAAGTTAAAGTATTTTAAAACTGGAACAAATAACAAGAAATATCTCAAAAATGGTCAACTCAACGAAAAAAATTATATGACAAAGTAGTGTTTCAACGAGATTGATATATTTTAGTGTAGTAAGTTTTTGTCTATCTCTTAAAGGTTGTTTGGAGTGAGGAATTTTCCTGAAAATCTTCGTGTCGCATCCTTGGAAGATACTTAACTTAAAAACCAAGTTTGGTATTTTACCAACTTTTCGTTTTTGTATTATCGTGTTCACAGGCACACGGACACACACCGACCTTTTTTCTAAAAATGTTTTTTTGGATACAGGGGGCTCTATAAGTCTATTTCCGGTGAAATCTCAGTATCGAATTTTTGGGTGGAGTGCAATACCTTCCCTATACTTGTTGAGAAAGTAAAAAAGTAAAGATGGCCAAAGAGTGATGTCAACTATAAACTCCTGGAAAAGGAACAGAATGGCTTATTTGGAAGGACTGAGTCAACTAAGCTAAATGCAGGATTTGAGGCAGCGCAGTGTGAAATCATTTTGAGCTATGATTCTGAATAACACATTTACAAATAATTTTACAGTAAGACATGTAATATTTTTAAAAAAAATCTGATGTGTTACACTCACATTACTTTTTCTAGCTGTTGTATAAACAAACTTCTTACAAAAGATTATTCTTCTTTCTACACATTGCTAACCGAGATGAGCATTAGCAGAATGGTCATATCACTTAGTTCCTTATAAGTAGGAGATGCCTATGCTAAGACAATACTCAAGTGGTTTAAAAGTTGTCACTTTACGACTATCATTGAAATTCGCTTATTTTCTTGGCCGGGAGTAAAAAGAAACACAGGCAACTTTCTGTTTGAGAAATCTATAAGTATTGCACAATTGAAACCAATAAATGGAATAACTTGGACACTTACCTCCACAATTGAAATGTGTTTTGAACGAGATCTATATTTTTTGTGTAGTAAGTTTTTGTCCACTTCTTGCGGTTTACCAGTTATAAAGAGTAATTCAGAATGAAGAGAACTTCAGAGACTATTCTCAGGAAATTCAAGATATACACTTTATCTTTAATATGTGGTATTTTAATCAAAATAATTACAGCTATTTTGATAAAATTAAAAATTTTAAAAATGTCTCTATCTATAGGAAAGTTTGGTGTGGGGATATTTCCTGAATAATCTCGAAGTCGCCTCTTTTGGAAATAATCAAGTTAAATACGAAGTTAGGTATTAGGCATATTTTTCGTTTTTGAGTATGCTGTCCTCAGACACACACAAAGACAGATAGACAGAAAGAGGCACAAACTGACATTTTTCCAATTTTTTTTTTTTGGGGGGGAGTCATTCAAGACCTTAAAACATATTTCTCCTGTGAAATCTGGATTAAGGTTTTTTGGGAATAAAATACCTTCTCTACCAGTACGATGCAATATACGCTAGAGAAAGTAAAAATATGATGTGTTCCATTCACATGACTTTCTCTACATATCAGTAACAGATTATTGTTCAAATATTTAAATCCGTTCCTTTGCATCGCCAGGAGTTAGAAAATTCCTGTAAGAGAAAAGCTTAAAAGCGGTCAAATCCATGAAAAAATGTATATTACATAAATGGTGTGTTTTAACGAGATCTACATTTTATCTAATAAGTATTTGTCTGTCTCTTGCGGTTTAACAGTTGTACAAGATTCTAAAAATTCATCCAGAATAATTTTCAGAGGCTATTGCCAAAAAATTCAAAATATGCATTTTATTTGTGATATAAATAGCTTTAGCATAGAGTATTTTAATCAAAATCTTTAAAGCCATTTTTTAGAAAAACACTATTAAAATTTTCCATGTAAAGAGTAGTTTGTGTTTGGGGTATTTACTTGAAAATGCTCGTGTCGCATCCTTGGAAGATATTAAACATAAATACTAAGTTTGGTATTTAACGGTCTTTTCGTTTTTGACACACACACATACACGCATACATATTTTCTATTTTTTTTTTATTCAGGGGATCTCAAAACATATATTTCCGTTGAAATCTCGGTATAGAATTTTTGGGTGGAATATAATACCTTATATATCTAATATTTATTTCTTACATATACAGAAAGTAAAAATGTCGGCTCAGAGTGTGGCTATTCAACTATAGCTTTCATTTTCACTCTGATAACAAACATTTTTACACGAAACTTTCCTAGAGTATCCAACGTAATTAATAATAATTTAAAGCGCCTAATTTTTTTTTAAAATTTACTCCGAATGGTCCCTTAACTTTACATAACACTGCAGGATCCCAGTACTGAGTTTTCTGAACATAGAAATTTTCTCTACAGAGAAAAAAGAAATTAAAGAAAAGAATAGCGCTTACAAGCATCAGAGTGCAGAAAGAAAAGGGAACGCGAAAATGAAAACGGGAAAATGAATATGCAGTGGAAGGAAAAATAAACAAAAAGACAGTAATGATATTGTAGAGAGCGAGTGATTGTCTTAGTGCTCAAATTTTCATGTTCTGACCATGTTTATTTATACAGCTCTCTTCTGCTCATTACAATTCTTATTTTAATCCTTTATTTTCTTTTGCGTGGGTTCCTTTGTTATTTCTTGATTGAATTCAAGCGCCATTCACTCAGCAGAATTAAGGAAACTCCTAAGTAGAAGCGAACTAAAGTCTAAAGTCAACTTTGAATTTTTTCCCCCTCCTTCCACTGCTGTGTAGCTTCGCTTAAGTATTTTTCTTTCTTTAATGAATGTGGAATACAACGAGGCTTTTATTTCCCTTCGTGCGGTAAATTCAGTTCTTAAAAATGCAAAATAGTTAAAACAACTTTTGGAGGAACGTTTTATTGCATCCATTTATAGATTTTTCGCTTTGAGAGCAGCATGCTGCTATGGAGGCAACCACTGTGTTATTGATTAACGTAAAATTGTTTTATATTAAAACAGCCAAAGCGAAATAAGTTGTAAGTGTCCAATACTGAATTTGCATCAACTGAAAACCAAGAAATTGGCCCAGTGACTGCCTTCGTGGTCAAGTGGTTAGCGAGCTGTCCTCACCCGGGTTCGATTTCCGACCGAAATGGTAATTTTTATTTAAATAAGATTGTGACCTACCTACAGATTAGGCTAATCCAGCTTGAGTCTGCACTAAATAGAGGCGAATTACTTCGAACTCAGGAGTCTGCTGCAGTATGCAATACAACTCAGCATTGAGGTATAATGTCGTCAGGGCTGAATAATATGTTGTAATGAAGTGGTAGGAAGCCAAGCACCTGTAATATTTATTACATTTGCCCAGTATGTATTGGCTATACAATCCCCCTCCAGTCGGGCTCCAAAATCTAAGTTGTTGAATAGTCGCGAGTTCTTTGACTCAGCCGATACAGTTGGGGCAGCCAGAGTTATACAATGTGGGAAATATATGTGAGAGTGAATAAGGCATGAGCTCGGGGTGTTAGATCCGTTACCTGCCGTGCATTGACCCGAGGGAAAGGGGCGAGAATGCCCTGCCCAAGGAAAACTAATGGGACAAAGCAAACCAATGCTCTCCGCTGGGCAAGGGGACGTTTTCTAAGGCACTTGGTGAAGAACCTCCGGGCCAGTAAGATGTGCAATTTAGAATTTGTAGTGGAGCCAAATAGGCTACCTTTTAAATTGTGAGGCACTTGGTGAAGGACCTCCGAACAACCAAGATGTGAAATTTAGAATTCGTGATGGAGCCGAACAGACGACGTTTTAATTTTATGGCACTTGACGAAGAACCCCCGCACGACCAAGATGTGATATTTGAGCGCCTGGTGTAATCATTAGTTGTGACGGAAGTAAGTGATTTTCAAACCAATCATAGTACGTAATAAATCACGGCCTCAAAATTAATAAACAATGACATTAGCGGGCGAGTAAAGTGTAACGTCACAGTAAAAAAATTAAGAAGTATACGCGTGTTGTTCTACGGCGGAAAAAGGCCGGACTCAGTTAATAAAGCACTTGTGTCTCACCACTACCTGAAAGAGTCTCCATGCTAATCAAAACCCTGAGCTAAGCCAACCATAATTCCACACCATTCTAAAACCAATAACCCGCGCCCGGATACGAACCCGTTACCGCCACAAGAGAATATAAAAATAACTAAAAAATTCTAATTTATTTCGTTCACAAAACTTTATCTTCAACAACTATTCTCATAAAAGCATATTTTTACATTTATGAATGTATGGAAATAAATATGGAAATGTGTTCCAGATACAATGGAAATAAACGAATGCAGTAGTCAGATTTTTCAAGAGATGGTCACCATTTGATAGTTTTAAAATTCCATTTTGTTTGCTTGGTAGCCGAAACAAACGGATGTGTTATATGACTTTCTCTGCCATCAGTCGTTTATCAGTGGCTGTAGAAACCATTGTTACAAAATTTGTTCTTCTGTCTAGTCTATTTTTTTTAATTAGCTAGGTTACACATCTCATTATACGAGGGCTGTAAAGAAAGTAGTGGCAACATGGTCCCCACATTCACAGGAGAGCGGGTATGAGCCAATAGGATATGGGATCGACCAGGTGACTAGTGTCGATGTGAGGTGTGTATTGGTCGGGCTGCCAGTTGAGACTGTGTTGTTGCCGTGTAGCGTTGAAGCGAACAATGTCAAGTGCAGCGCTCTAAAGCATGTTTACCAAATGCGATCAGTGTTCGTGGATTAAAATCGAGGTTCTCCGTGGAAAAAATGCATCAACATGTTATCGAGGATTACGTGAAGCTTGTGGCGGGAATGCATTGCCGTACAGAACGGTTGCATGATGGGTCAAGGCGTTTCGTGCAGGTCGAACTGAGACTGCGGATTTCCACCGCACAGGTCGGCCGTCCATTCCGCAAGATCAGATTGACAACGTGAGTGGTCTCTTTGCCATGGACCATCGATGAACTGTCCGGAAGTTATCCGGAGAGGTTGGTCTCAGTCGTTAAACTGTGTGGCATATGCTGATGAAATGTCTTCACCTGAGGAAAATTGCGTCCTGTTGGATTCCACATCAACTCACTGGGGTACAGAAATGGCACCGGTATGCACTGGTTGGCATCCACCTGGACAGATACCGCAATGAAGGAGACGCATTTCTGCAGCGTATTGTCGCCATTGATGAGACGTGGGCACGAGCCTATGAGCCGGAATTGAAGCGTCAGTCGAATGAATGGCGTCACCCAGGTTCACCACGTCCACAGAAAGCTCGACAGGAACCCAGCTGGGTGAAGCTGATGCTGATTGTGGCATACGACTACGAGGGGGCTATTCTTACGCAGGCTGTGCCTGAGGGACAAACCGTCAACAGTGACTACCATTGTCGATTTCTGGAGCGACATCTTCGTCCGGCTATGCGGCGCAAACGTCCACGTTTACTGCGAGACCATCACCCCATAGTGTATCATGACAACGCAAGAACTATTTCCGAAGTTGAAGGAACCCCTCCAAGGCCGCCGCTTTCCTGACATGGCTTCTGTAGTCCGTGCAAAGGGCGCTCCGTCGCAGTCATCAACAGAGATCGCCTTGCCAACGGTCCCCAATGGCTGCCCTACATTCGCAAAAGGTCAAGGACTTTGCGGGTGACTACATTGAAGGAATGTAATGCAATTGTACTTGTGAGTTCAATAAATATTGTGTTCTATCAATGTTGTCACTACTTTATTTACAGCCCTCGTAGATACAAAGCGAATAGCGGGTTTTAAAATATTTGACTATCACTTTTACCTATAAAGGCAGTAAGTAAAATGTTTCTCTTGAATAACACGGAGCATATAGAAGAATAAGCGTTTGTAAGAAAGGCTAGTTACAGAACGGGTAGAGAAAGTAATGTAACACAGACTTCTTCGTACTATAGTTAGGTTTTAGGGAAAAGAAAGATCATGTGTAAATAAAGTAATAAGGTAGCGTTTTTACCATTTTTATTCCAATAACATTGAAATTGTACATTGTGTCCGTGAAATTAAATGCTTTAGGAAGGCCCATAGCGATGGAGATGCGCTTTCCATTCTTCATAGCAAATTGGAATGACCTTTAGCTCTTCGGTTATACCCTTTTGAATGTTGTTCAGAGTCCGAAAACGATATCCCTTGAAGTTTGTTTCCAATCTCTGGAAGAGCAAAAAGTCACAGGGACACAAGTCTGGCGAATAAGCAGGTTGGTGGGCCACAGAAATGTTTACGGTTTACTGAAATTGCAGTTTGAGAAGTAGATCTGTCATAATGCAACACTCTTTTGTTTTTATGGTGTCTCACATACGTGACCGTTTTGTGAAGTCTTTCAAGAACCTTTGATACCAACAAGCACAAAATCCCGGACTCTTACAACATTTTCATCAGCTCTTTAAGAACGCAAGTCTTCCACTATGATGTTAATTTTCAATTGACACTCTGCCTTCTGAAAATGCCTTAAACGATCTAAACATTTGAGCCACTGACCTGACTCTTTCTTAATAGGCCTGATGAAGTTTAGTAAATGCATCCGCTGCGCGGTGTCCAGGTCTGAAACAGAAACTGATCACTCGCCGATGTTCATCGTGTCACTCATTGTCAGAATGCACACACAAAATCGGTTTCACTAAACCAAGCACTACAAGCATTATACTTGACTTAATAAGGTGAAACTTTTACATCACACATATTCACTGAGCATCCATCCAAGTCCTGCGTCATTAATACTGCCACATTGTACAGTACGTGTTCAGTATCATTCCTTTATAATACACCTTGTATGTCATTCTTACAGTTAAAATAAAAAAAAAACAAAATAGCTATGAAGTGATGCTGTATATCTTTAAAACATTTTAAAATCTTAATAATAATATTAATAATAATAATATTAATAATAATAATAATAATAATAATAATAACTAGATTATAGCTTTCAGTCGATTCCATATAAATTTTGGTACAACACTTATGCAACTAAATAAATGGCTAATGTTCAGGTTACGGAATCCCAAGTATTCAAACCATATTAATACATAGAATGCACACAACAATGACCATGAATCAAAGAAAGCAAGTAAAACGCGTTGTGGTTGTACATGCTAGCAGTATGAACAGGGATGGATTGGTTGTTATCTACGACGTCATAGTGCATGTCCGGTACCAGTTTCTTTCGTCCTGGCTTTAGGGCTTGGAAAGTCATATAGCTGATCTTGACAGATTGATGTTGTCTAGGGCTTTGTTATTTAAACGTCAGACAGGGTATACCTATATGGCTTTCAGCGAATTTACAAATTTTCCATGGTTTATTTAAGAAGTGTCCTGTGTAAGAGTGTGTAAATTTTAGTATATGTAGTGGCATACCTCATTTCTCGTGAACTAATGAGAGAATCTCTTAAATCGAGTTTTCTGAATCTGTCGACAACTGACTGCCTCCGTGGTCGAGTGGTCAGCGAGCTGACTTCCCACCCCAGAGGTCCCGGGTTCGATTCCCGGCTGGGGCGGGGAATTTTTCTTTAACCGGAATTATTCCCTATTCACCATAGAGTCTGGAAGTATGAATGTGAGAGTGAATGTGCGTGTGTTTAGTAATAAAGTTTAACCTAATGTTCTGAACCTACAGTTTCACAAGTGGAAGCCTCCGATATGACCATTGATGTTAAAGGGGGCTATACAAATGAAGCAATAAAAAATAAATAAAAAAATCTTTTACTGAATAGTGTATTCCATGTGCGTTACTTTGGTTTGTTGCAGTCACCACAGCAGTACCTGCGTCATCACGAACACGTGGTATTGGATCCAGCCTTCTCTCCCAGCGAACCTTCTGAGATCTTCCATTCTGATGTAACGGAAAACGGCAAGCGTCGGGCGTCGGACAGGTAGGAGCATTTTGGTTCCTTAAATAGTTGGCAAGAATAGTTGAAAGTTAATTCTCATCAATATTTTCTTTGTATTAAAATACATAAATGAATTTGTTTAAGGTCAACAAAAATCTTTATTTACAAAGTTACAGTAGCGTTCTCTATTTTTCAATATTATCGACATTGTTGTCAGGGCATTTCTTGTAACCTGGTATCAGTTGCATTTCATTTCTATTGCATTACATTTTTCAAACTAACTGTACCTTTCCAGAAAAAAGTATTGTTGTTAATCATCAGTTCAGTTTATCAATCTTGAAATGTAAGCCGGCAAACGATAGCTACATAATAGAAAAACACAGACGATTATCCATCGGCATGGAAAAACAACTGGTACCAGGTTACAAGAAATTCCCTGACAGCAATATCGATAATATTGAGGAATAGAGTAAACTACTGAAAATTTTTAAATACAGTTTTTTGTTGATATATTTTGGTATTATTTAGTTGTTTACTTTATGGACCTCCCTCGTATTTGGGTCCTCTTGATCTCCGTCCAAGTTGCTCTAATTTTTCCAACTGACTCGCGTATGTTTCGGTAACCCTCAAGAAGATCTCAAATTGAGATCTCGCGATTCAAGTGCGGTAAGTGCATCTTTGCAAAACGAGGAACAAGTTTGAAAATACGAGACGCTCGATACGGCACAACTGAAAAGTAACTGCATTATAACATGGCAAATTATTGAAAATCCAAATATGTGATTACTCAAGAAAGTAATTTGAAATAAATTGTGTTCCTAAAAGAAATTAACAATGTTGTGTAGTGTACCTTTATGTATCTGTTATGGTGCACCAGTTAAATAAAATTATACAGCATTGCTTCTGAATAAAAATCTGATGTGTTACACTCACATGACTTTCTCTATATCTCTGTAAATTATTATTGTTAATAAGCGTATCTTTTATTTATTTCATGCTAATCGAGAAAAATTAGCAGAAATAATCTTATTTCTTGCTTTATAGTAAGCAGAACCGAAATAAGGGACTACCATAGGTTAAAGTGAAAGCCAAACGCTGGTTGCTATGTGAATGATGTTCCTTTGTTGACTTGACAGGAGTTGACAAATTCCTGTATGAGAAAAGTGTAAGTTTTTCAAAGCTGAAACCAATAAAAAGGAATATCTCAAAAACGATCAACTCCACGAAAAAAATATCTATAACACAAATGGTGTGTTTTAACGTGCTGTACATTTTAATGGGTTAAGTTTTTGTCATCTCTTACGGTTTAGTAGTTAAGAAAAATTCATCCAGAATAAAGTAGTCTTCAGAGGCTATTCACAGAAATTTCAGAATATGCATTTTATTTGTCAGGTAAATAACTTTAATATACGATATTTTAATCAAAATCGTTAGAGCCATAATTTAGAAAATCAAAATTTTCGAAAAAATGTTCCATGTAAAGGGTAGTATGGGGTGGGAGAATTTTTCTCAAAATCTTCGTGTCGCATCCCTGGAAGATACTAAGCTTAAATACCAAGTTTGGTATTTTACCGACTTTTCGTTTTTGAGTTATCGTGTTCAAAGTCACACGGACACACACACACCACACGCACACACACACACACACACGGACCTTTATTTGAAAATACTTTTTTTTGGATACAGGGGACCCTAAAACATATATTTCCGGTGAAATCTCGGTATCGAATTTTTTGGTGGAGTGCAATACATTCTCTATTCACCATGTACATAGTGAGTATAGAGAAAGTAAAAAGGGGTTACATAAACTATTCCAGAAAAACAATTATAAACGCAATTTTCATCTTAATATATTAAACATATGATACTTTAATCAATATCGTTACAGCTATTTTTAAGAAAATGAAACATATAAAAGGCAACTTGGGATTGACTTAAAAAATCTTCGTGATACATAGTTTTACTTTCTCCATACGCACTATGTACATAGTGTATAGAGCAAGTATTGCACTGCACCAAAAAATTCGATACCGAGATGTCACCGGAAATATATGTTTTAGGGTCCCCAATACCCAAAAAAAGTATTTTCACAAAAAGGTCTGTGTGTGTATGCGTGTGTGTGTGTCCGTGTGTCCGTGTGCCTGTAAACACGATAACTCAAAAACGAAAAGTCGGTAAAATACCAAACTTGGTATTTAAGTTTAGTGTCTTCCAGGGATGCGACATGAAGATTTTGAGAAAAATCCCCTCACCCCCAACTACCCTTTACATGGAACCTTTTTCGAAAATTTTGATTTTCTCAAAAATGGCTCTAACAGTTTTAATTAAAATTTCGTATATTAAGCATATTTACCTGAAAAATAAAATGTATATCTTGAATTTTCTGGGAATAGCCTCTGAAGAGTAGTTTAATCTGAATGAATTTAACTAAATTTCGAATAACTGCTACACCTTAAGAGATGGACAAAAGCTTACTACACAAAAAATGTAGAGCACATTAAAACACACAAATTATGTTATATACATTTTTTTCGTGGAGTTCGTCGTTTTTGTGACATTCCTTATTTTGGTTTCTGCTATGAAAAACGTATACTTTTCTCATACAGGAACTTGTCAACTCCTATCCATATAGACAAAGGAACTTCATTGACATAGCAACCAGCTTTTGACTATCACTTTAACCTACAGTTGTCCCTTATTTCGCTTCTACTTACAAGGAAGCGAGTAATTAGACTATTTCTGCTATTTTTACTTTCTCCATACGCACTATGTACATAGTGTATAGAGAAAGTATTGCACTCCACCAAAAAATCGATACCGAGATTTCAGCGGAAATATATGTTTTAGGGTCCCCAATATCCAAAAAAAGAATTTTCACAAAAATGTCCGTGTGTGTGTGTGTGTGTGTGTGTGTGTGTGTGTCCGTGTGTCTGTGAACACGATAACTCAAAAACGAAAAGTCGGTAAAATACCAAACTTGGTATTTAAGTTTAGTATCTTCCAGGGATGCGACATGAAGATTTTGAGAAAAATCCCCTCACCCCAAACTACCCTTTACATGGAACTTTTTCGAAAATTTTGATTTTCTCAAAAATGGCTCTAACGATTTTGATTAAAATTTCGGATATTAAACACATTTACCTGACAAATGAAATGTATATCTTGAATTTCCTGGGAATAGCCTCTGAAAAGTAGTTTATTCAGGATGAATTTTACTAAATTTTGAATGACTGCTAAACCGTAAAAGATGGACAAAAGCTTACTACACTTTAAAACACACAATTTATGTTATATACATTTTTTCGTGGATTTCGTCGTTTTTGTGACATTCCTTATTTTTGGTTTCTGCTATGAAAAACGTATACTTTTCTCATACTGGAACTTGTCAACTCCTATCCATATAAACAAAGGAACTTCATTGACATAGCAACCAGCTTTTGACTATCACTTTAACCTACGGTTGTCCCTTATTTCGCTTCTACTTACAAGGATGCGAGTTATAAGACTATTTCTGCTAATTTTTTCTGATTAGCATAAAGTAAATAGAAGTATAAGCTTTTTAAGAATTATTTATTGCAGGGATATGGAGGAAGTCATGTGAATGGTACACATCAGATTTTTTGTAGTAACTTTCCAGTAAGTTCTTAGAAACCGACCAAAGCAGTCTAGTCAGCCGTAAGGGTCTCGTCAGGGAAGAATGGTGTTAGATAATCCTGGTTTAAATGTTTTTAAAATTACCACGTCGTAGAAGGCGGCATCTCAGCAACAAGGAAGAGTCGTACACACCAAGATTTTCATTTTGTTGTGTTCTACAACAATGCAAAATATAAATTAATGCGGTAATATACGTCTTTTCTGTTAATGCTGAACAAAATGTGTATAATATAGCAATTCCATATTTCTCTTACAACCAACTTTAGGTTTTCAGTATCCCTGGTTCCGCGCAACCGATTTTCTACCCCGCCAATCGTTGAATTAATTATATTATATCTTGATAGAGGATTTCCTTGTCAGGTATGTAGCATTTACCTTAACCGTAACATTACCAAATTTGGTACTTTAGTCGACTTTTGTTTTTGACTTACTCTGTTCACTGACATACATGGACTATTCGTTTAATGCCTTGCATTTAGGAGGCCTTTAACCATGTATTTTTGGTGAAACGATGAGCTCAAATTTTTGTATTGAATGCAATATTTTCTCTTGCCTCATACAGACAGGCGGCTGAAAAAGCAATTCAATGTGCCAGGGAGAGGAGGCGCCGCGATTACTGTGGCCAGCTTTCCTGGCCCATTGGTATTTTCGGGAGTTTTCCTGTTCGCTGAAAGGGTTCATTACATCCAACGAATTTCCTACCCATCATTTTCGGTTCCCCTGACTACCTTATCATCTGTTCCAGGATTTTTCTGATAGTGTTTAGCACCCACTTTTACTACTTGTGGCACCGCAGGCAATGACACTGACGACACATGGAATGAAGATGGAGCGCCGGTGGAATGCGAAGCCGGGGGAAACCGGAGAAAACCCACTTTTGCACCTCTTGTCCACCACAAATCTGGCATGTGGTCGCAGGTGAAAGGTCTGACCACTCACCTGCGGCTGTAGAGGCATATCTGTTACTCTGTCAGGATCCTTCTTCGATATCCTTCCTTCTAGGGACCCCCCGCAGACTCGGGGCTCGTGAGTTTCGCCCGGAAACCGTCGGAGGCGTTCAATGTTAAACGATAAGGTCCATCCTTACACCCTCGGCATCCTTTAATAATAAACAGGCTAAACTTAAAGTTAAGATTTTCATTTACACTGAAGCTGTTAATCGTGTGATTCGATGTAATCTGAAATTAATAACATTGTTTAATTATGCAATTTGTATTATATATTTAAATTAAATAAATTTTATGTTTTTGTAAAATTAATTGATAAAATTGTCTTTACTGGATCTCTCCACTCTTTCCTCCTTCTCTTGAGTCACATAAGTAATAAAGGGCCCGAAGGGTCTACGTGTGGTGCCCTGCCCCAGTGACTGGGGACCGTCCGCAAATAATCCTAATCCTAATTTGAATACAGTGTGCATTTCCAATAAGGTCCTAAAAATAGTCACTACATAGACTAACCACTCGCCTCTCACCAAGATGGCCAGAGTTCGATCCCAGAGGACCCCACGTAGGATTTGTGGTGAACGAAGCGGTGTTTGGGAGGGTTTTCTCCGGTTTCTCCGGCTTCCTTCGCCATTCATTCCACCAATTGCTCCATAATCATCTTTATTTCCATCCCTTGTACCGTCATTTTATACCATCCAGTTACTCGCTTTCATACCAGCCGTCCTCCATTATCTGGGGTAACATGCTAGCCTCTGGTTTCCAAACACGTGGGTTCAAACCCGGCAGAAGACGATTCTTTTCGGGCGAAATAATCCTTAGCGTGGGAATTAAAGACGTTGGTCGCGTGTCGTAGATTTACGACGCGTAAAAGTTCCTCAAACAATAAAGAGCCTCTGAACAAACTTAAACGGTCTTTTACGCGCAACATAGAATGACAGGCTGAGAACCACAGCAGTTAGAATATCCATAAATAGACTTAATTTCAATTTTATTGGGCTGATCACCCATCCAGGCTTCTTTCTGATCCAGATTCCTTGCTCCTTACAGACGTCTGACTCAGGCACCAGTATGAATTCCTGCATATGAGGAAGATAAACAGGGATAGAAGAATGCAATACTTAAATTAGAAAACAGTTTTAAAGAGAATAAGACAGATGTTAAAAATATCTGACGTGTTCCATTCACATGACTTCCTCCACATCTCCACAACAAATTCTTGTTAATAAGCTTATTCATCTATCTACCTCATGATAATCGAGGTAACATTAGCAGAAACGGTCTAATTACTTAGTTCCTTTAACAAGAAGGGATATATGTGAATGTATTAGGCTAAACTGATGGTCAAATGTTTTAAAATATGGTTGCTATGGAATTGAATTCCGTTTTTGCGTAGCCAGGATTTGACATGTTTCCGAAGGAGAAAAGTTTAAGTATCTTAAAACTGAAACCAATAAATAGGAATATTTCAGAAACGGTCAACTCCACGAAAAAAATGTATACGACATAAAGTGTGTGTTTTAACGAGATCTACATTTTTGTCTAGTAAGTTTTTGTCCAACTCTTACGGTTTATCATCTATACACATTTCATCAAAATTCGCCCAGAATAAAGAGGTCTTCAGAGACTATCCCCAGAAAACTCAAGATGTAAATTTTATTTGTGATGTAAATATCTTTAATTTGTTTCATGTAAATGGTAGTTTGGGTTGGGGGTTAACTTGAAAATCTTCGTGTCGCATCCTTGGAAGATACCAAACTTAAATACCAAATTTGGGACTTAACGGTCTTTTCGTTTTTGAGTTATGCTGCTCGCAGATACACATACACACACACACACACACACACACACACACACACACACGGACATGTTTGTAATTTTTTTTCAGCTGCTCTCAAAATATATTTCCGGCAAAATCTCGATATCGAATTTTTGGGTGGTATACAATACTACCTCTATACACTATGTAAATAATACGTATAGCGAAAATAAAATATGCACAATGCACATTACTTTCTCTACATCTGTATAAGATTTGTATTATTATTATTATTATTATTATTATTATTATTACTATCATCATCTTATTCTTCTATCTGTTTCATGCTAAAACATTAACAGAAATGGTCTTATTACTTAGTTCCTTATAAGTAGAAGGGAAATAAGAGAATACACTAGGCTAAGTCGACAGTTAAATGTTTTAAAATGTGGTTGCTATGGGATTGAAATCCGTTTCTTTGCGTGGCCTATCTTTGACAAGTTCCCATATGAGAAAAGCATATTAAAACTGAAATCAATAAAAGTAATTTCACGAAAATTGCCAACTCCACGAAAAAAAATTATATGACCTAAATAATTGCGTTTTTTATCCAGATCTACAGTTTTTGTGAAGTAAATGCTTGTCCATCTCTTACGGTTTACCAGTTATAAAAAAATTCAATAAAAATAAATAAAGATGTCTTCAAGGGCTATTCCCAGAAAATGCAAGCTATACATTTTACTTGTGATGTAAATATATTTAATATACGGCTCTTTACTCAAAATAGATATACCCATTTTTGAGACAGTCCAAAAATTTTAAATTCTTTCATGTAAAGGGTAGTTTGGGTTGGGGGAATTTTCTTGAAAATCTTCGTATTGCATCTTTGGAAGATACCAAAGTTAGATACCAAATTTGGTGTTTACCGGTCTTTTCGCTTTTGAGCTATGCTGCCCACAGATACACACACACAAAGACATGTTTCTTAAATGCTTTTTTTTGGATTTGGTGAGTCGAAAAACAATTATTCCCAGTGAAAACTCGGTATGGAATTTTTGGGTGGAATACAATACTTCCTCTGTATACTATGTAGATAGTACGTATAGAGCAAGTAAAAAAGGCACTTGGTAACCTCCATGGTACGTTTAATAGATATTGAATCCATTATGAATTTCTTTCTATTGATGTTAGAAGAGGGAAGCTACTTATTAATGCTGTTACGGAGAGAGCCGCAGGTTATTTTATATATACTGCACTTAACGTTTCCATGTATAACAAGATTGTGGGAAGGTCCAGACGATGATGTTGTTAAATGCAAATTTGTTCTTGCAAGCTGGAGTGTCTTACATTGCTTATCTAATAAATGAAAAGTAAAAGCACACATGAAGTCCCTGAACTATAACTCTCATATGAATAAACTAATTTTAAAAACAAATATAGTTGTATGTGCCCTTTCTCCATTTTAAACATTCAAGAAACAAAAAAACGTCCGTAATTATGCTTATATTTAGAAATGTCTACAACAGATTGAGGTACTTCTACTTTCTCTACATTTATATAGTGTATAGAGAAAAGAGAAGGTAATACATTCCACCCAAAAATTCGATACACGTTTTAGTATCTCTGTGTCCAGAAAAAGCATTTTTATAAAAATGTTCGTGTGTGTGCCCATATGTCTGTGAACACAATAACTCAAAAACGAAAAGTCGGTAGAACACTAAACTTAGTATATCACCCAAACATTGGACACTGTCATTTCGCTGAAAGTACTGTTTCGGGATTCCTTGAGTAATATATTTTATGTGTTACACTCTCATGACCTTTTTTTTTTTTAGCTTTTGTTGAAACTTCTTGCTAAACGAGATCAATATTAGCAGAATGTTCTTATTACTTAGTTCCTTATAAGTAGAAGAGAACTAAGGGGAAAGCGATAGTCAAATGTTTTAAATGCAGTCTCTATGCGATTCTCATAGCAAATTGCTTCTTTGCTTGGCCAGGAGTAGAAAAAAAAATCTGATGTGTTCCATTCACATGACTTTCTCTACATCTCTGCAACAAATTATTGTTAAAAAGCTTATGCTTCTATTTACTTCATGCTAATTGAGAAAAAATTAGCAGAACTAGTCTTATTACTTGATTCGTTTAAGTAGAACTGAAATAAGGGAGCACCATAGGTTAAAGTGATAGTTAAAAGCTGCTTGCTTTGTGACTGAGCTTCCTTTGTTTGTATGCACAGGAGTTGACGCATTCCTGTATGACAAAATTTAAGTTTTTCAAAGCTGAAACCAAAAACAAGGAATATCTAAAAAACGATCAACTCTACGAAAAAAATGTATACAACATAAATTGTGTGTTTTAATGTGGTCTACATTTTTGTTTGTTAAGTTTTTGTTCATCTCTTACGGTTTAGTAGTTATGCAAAATTCATCCAGAATAAAGTAGTCTTCAGATGCTATTCCCAGAAAATTCAAGATATCCATTTTATTTGTCAGGTAAATATCTTTAATATTTGATATTTTAATCAAAATCATTAGAGCCATTTTTTAGAAAATCAAAATTTTCAAAAAAGTTCCATGTAAAGGGTAGTTGGGAGAGGGGGAATTTTCTTGAAAATCTTCGTGTCTCATCCATGGAAAATACGAAACCAAATATCAAGTTTGGTTTTTAACGGACTTTTCGTTTTTGAGCTATGCTGCCAATAGACACACACATACACAGACACACCACAAACAGACAGACGGACATAGACGGGCATTTTTCTAAAAATGCCTTTTTTGGATTCAGGAGGTCTCAAAACATGTATTTCCGGTGAAATCTCGGTATCGCATTTTCGGGTGCATTACAATACCTTCTCTAAACACTATGCACATAGCACGTTTAGAGAAAGTAAAAAAGGAAAAATAAAAACAAATAAAATAAAACATGATTAATGACATTTACTTTCCCTCAGTAATTTCATACAACTTTCAATCAAGAGTTTTGTTTCTGTAACGCTTAGTTTTCGAGATATTGTATAGTCTCATCGTAAATGGTCCATCCTGTACAGGACGGTTGTTTATAAATGTTATGCAGCACACACGTAGATGTATTACCTCTTTTGACCACAATTATTTGGGTGCAGATGTTAACATTCGCAGAACTGCACTTTCAGAACTCGTTGCAAGCTCACATTACAAATAAGAACACACTGTTTGGTATCATGGATGCTTTAGCACTACCAAAACAGTAATTTAAGCGCTTGCCGAAAACTGAAAGTGTGTTATACGATGCGCTCATGTTTGTTAATGTTGGTTAGAATGCTATTGTTTCTACAAACAGCTCCTGTAAACAAAGGTAATTACATCATTTTGCAGGAAAACAGCACAACTATAAATTTAATCAAAGCTGAGTGTTTAGTTTTGTTACAAATTCAGCTGATGCAATTGTCATAGTAAACAATAATCTAGGTGCTGAAGCCAGACGGCTGTTTCTCACTCCTGTAATAAACTAGACTGGCCATAGCTTTTGCATGCTCTGTGGGAAAGCTTTATTGTGCACGCATAATGGCTCCCACATTCCTTGATTCATTATCATTTTATCATTTAATACTCCACCGCGTTTCAAGCGAAATATGCGAAGAGATCGCTATCATTATTCAAAGCGATCCTTCTATAATTGCAGCAGAATTCGTTTCGTGAATGACAATTCTCATCGCGTGAGAAATTCATCTATGAGATATAGCTAATGAAAAAAAAAAAATCTGATGTGTTCCATTCACATGACTTTCTCTATATCTCTGCAACAAATTATTGTTAGAAGGCATATGCTTCTATTTACTTAATGCTAATCGAGAAAAAATTAGTAGAAATAGTCTTATTACTTGCTTCCTTGTAAGTAGAAGCGACATAAGGGAGTATCGTAGGTTAAAGTGGTAGTCCAAAGCTGGTTGCTATGTGTCTGAAGTTCCTTTGTTTGTATGGACATGAGTTGACAAATCCTGTATGAGAAAATTTAGTTTTTTAAATCTGAAACCAAAAACAATGAGTAACTAAAAATAGATCAACTCCACGAAAAAAATGTATATAACATAAATTGTGTGCTTTACCGTGCTCTACATTTTTGTGTAGCAAGTTTTTATCTAACTCTTACGGTTTAGCAGCTATGCAAAATTTCGTAAATTTCATCCAGAATAAAGTAGTCTTCAGAGGCTATTCCCAGAAAATTCAAGATATACATTTTATTTGTCAGGTAAATATCTTTAATATTCGAAATTTTAATCAAAATCGTTAGAGCCATTTTTGAGAAAATCAAAATTTTCGAAAAAAGTTCCATATAAAGGGTAATTGGGAGTGGGGGGATTTTTCTCAAAATCTTCGTGTCACATCCCTGGAAGATACTAAACTTAAATACCAAGTTTGGTATTTTGCCTACTTTTCGTTTTTGAGTTATCGTGTTCACAGACGCACTTTTTTTGGATACAGGGGACCCTAAAACACCTATTTCCGGTGAAATCTCGATATCGAATTTTTGGGTGGAATACAATACTTCCTTTATACACTGTGTACATAGTACGTAAAGAGAAATTAAACATTTGACATGTTCCATTCACATGACTTGTTCCACCTATTCAGCAATACATTATTCTTACAAAAGCTTATTACTTTCTCTACATGTACTATGCACATAGTGTATAGAGAATGTATGTTAATGCAACCAAAAATTCATACCGAGATTTCACCGAATCCAAAAAAAAGCATTTTAGACCAAGATCGATACGTCTGTGAGTGTATCTGTCTGTGAACAGCATTCCCAAAACCAAAATACTTTTAAATACCAAACTTGGTATTAAGTTGGGTATTAAGTTTGGTATTTTCCAACACGAAGATTTTAAAGAAAGTTCCCCCACCCCAAACTACCCTTGACATAGAAAAGTTTGAATTTCTCAAAAATGACTAACGATTTTTGTTACAATACCTCTTGTTTAAGATAGTTTTATGACAACTACCCTTTACATGGAAAAATGTCTAAATTGTTTGTTTTCTCAAGAATGGCTCTAAGTATCTTCATTAAAATCTCTTATATTGATAATATTTACACAACAAATAAAGTGTATATCTTGAATTTTGTGGGAATAGCTTCTGAATACCTCTTTATTCTGGACGAATTT
This sequence comes from Hymenopus coronatus, assembly GCA_030762935.1. Classification (NCBI taxonomy): domain Eukaryota; kingdom Metazoa; phylum Arthropoda; class Insecta; order Mantodea; family Hymenopodidae; genus Hymenopus; species Hymenopus coronatus. Next base: position 55,606,173 of record CM060894.1, read on the forward strand.
TTCTGAATTTTTGTTAACTGGTAAGCCGTAAAAGATAGACAAAAACTTACTACGCAAAAGATTTAGATCTACTAAAGACAAACAATTTCCGTATATACATATTTTTCTGGGGTTGACCGTTTTCGAGATGTTCCTTGTTATTTGTTTCAGTTTTAAAATGTACTTAATGCTTTCTCACACGAGAACTTTCAACTCTTGGCCACGCAAAGAAACGAAATTCAATCCCATTGCAATCACATTTTAAAACATCGACTGTTGGTTTAGCCTACTGTAATTCCCTTGTTTCCCTTCTACTTATAGGGGTCTAATTAATAAGACAATTTCCGCTTAGTTTTATCACGATTAGCATGAATTACATAGAAGAATAGCTTCTTCTTCTTCTTCTTCCGCTTCAGGGATAGACTTTATTGCCCGTTCCGGCTCAAAGTCGGATTTTAGGACGTCCTATTGAACGCAGTCCTGGTCTATAATTTAGTGCCTGTTTTGTTATTATATTGTCATGCATTCTCCTTAATATCATTTTTCTTCTCCTCTAATTTATATTCTCTTCCCGTATTTGTATATTTGGTATGTGATCTTTTAATGTGTAGCCTGATATTCGTCTAAGAAATTGCACTTCGGCTGTTTTTAATTACTTGTGTTGCCAAGTTTTCACTGCCATATAAGAGCGTAGGGATAGACAATACCTTATAAAATTTTATGATTATTTCTTTAAGAATAACTTATTAAGAATAATTTGTTACAGAGATATAAAGAAAGTCATGTAGGAACATATTAGATTTTTATCCCATTTGAGTGCATATTGTCGTTATGCATTCAAACCGGATCAAACAAAGATGCTTAAATCAATGTTAACATATGCTTTCGATAGCAGCTAGATATTTCTGATACGAAGCCATTGCAGAAGAACAACAAGAATAACTCTTTGTTGGCAGCGATATTTATGGAAACTTGGCTTAATGTTTTGTGTAGGAGCTGCGTAAAGTTGGGATAATGCCGCAGCTGTTTCGTCCTGGAGTCGATACGTTAAAGATGGAAGGAAGCTGTAACATCGTTGGTTCCCTTGCGCTATAGCTGTGGCAGTAACAGAAGGCGCCATAGGCCATATGCCTATTCTCTAAGAAAACCATTATTCATTTTAATAAAACGCGCAGCAGTTGGAACAGTGTAACAGAAGGCCGAGGTACAGTCGTACCCAAGACTTAGAACAACTCACATTAGCCCCGAGAAGATTGATTACAGATCTGTACAGCCTTCCTCACAACTTCAGGCGACACAACAGTTACGTTTGGACATTACAATATGACTAGCTGAAGGTCAGGGCTCCTTCAGAGTTGGTTATAAAGATCAGAAGAGCTGCGACTATTTTCTGTACACATTAGCGTGTGTTCAGGCCGCGACGTGGCAAAGTGCTTAGACCTCTTGACTCTCACCTGCACAACATGTGAGATTTGTGGTGGACAAAGCTGCGCAGGGGCGGGTTTTCTTCGGGTTCTCTAGTTTCCCCCGCCATCGCATTCCACCGGGCTCCATCTTCATTCCATAATCACCAGTGTCATCGCCTGGGGTGCCATGAAATAAAAGCGGACGTTAAACACTATAAAAAAAGCTTCTGTTTTACAACCTACACTTACACAGCAGGGAGAAAAGGTAAGTGCATTCAACCAAGAAATTCCTACTGAGATGTCACCAAATCAGCTTTGAGGACTCCAAAATCCCATAAAAGTATTAATACATAAAGATCTCTGTGTGTATGTGTGTGTGTGTGTATGTGTAAAATGAAATGGAGTTTTGTTTGTGGACACTCTTTAACTGCTGTGGTTCTCAGCGACCCATTCTATACTGGGTGTGAAAGACCTCCTAATTTTGCTCAGAGACCTCTTTTATCAGGCTTGAGGTTCTTTTACTTGCCGTAAATCTACGGCTTTACTTCCCATACCGCAGGAAGCCACAACAACACAACTCCATGGCATAGCTCCTTGGCCTACCGCCCGGCCGCTGCGTCCTCCTCGGTCATGGATGGGGTACAGTATTGGGGGTGAGAAGTGGTCAGCGCCAGTGGCCAGTTAATTCGGACTTCACGACCTGATGCCGCTACTTCTCCATCAAGTAGCTCCTCAATTGCCTCCCCCCCCCCAGGGACCTCATGAGGCTGAGTGCACCCCGTCCAGGTCTCCCAGAGGGGGAAAGATTCCCACGCCGGTACTAGGAATAAACACAGGTCTCCTGTTTGGCAAGCAGCTGCGCTATTTCCTCGCCAAGGAGACTACCGCGAAGGCAGACATGCTAAGGATTTGTACGCCCGAAAATATCCATCGTCCTCCGCCGGATTTGAAACCGCGACCTTGGGATTATGAAGTTAGCATGGTAACCATTACACCACGAGGGCGGTGTGTGTATGTGTGTGTGTGTGCGTGTGTGTCTGTGAATTTTTGCACGTTCCAAGGACACGACGATTTTCAAGAAAATCCTCTAACCTCATACTATCCTTTAAGTGGAAAATTTTAAAAATTTTATGCGTTCCATTCGCATTACTTTCTCTATATCTTGTAACAAATTGTTGTTTAAAACCTTATTCTTCATGGTCTTATTACTTGCTTCCTTGTAAGTAAAAGGGAAATAAGGCAGTACACTATGCTAAAACAATAGTCAAATCATATAAAAGCTGGTTGCCATATGTTGAAATCCGTTTCTATGCATGGTCTGGATCTGAAAAATGTCCGTGTGAGAAAAGTTAAGTACTTTAAATCTGCAACAAATAACAAGTAATATTTCAGAAGTGGTAAATTCCACGAAAAAAACCGTATAGATCATAAATTGTGTGCTTTAACGAAATCCATATTTTTTGTGTAGGAAGTTTTTTTTGCTTTGGTCTGCGTGGCGCAGAGGATCATGAGTTCGATTCCCGCTTTGGGCATACGTATTTGTAGTTTCTATTCTCTATGTCTTCTCTCTCCCCTAATGGCAATTAAATCACGCCTAAAGACCAATATGTGTCCATAAAACTTTTATTGCCCGACATGTTACTTTTTGGAATAAGGGGGAATCCACGCTTAATCCCTTATCCAAGTAACTCGCGCTAGTCGAGTTTTAAACTTTTACCTTTCAATTTACCCTTATACTAGAAAATGCAATTGTATATTTTATTAATACTCTATTAAACTGTTTTATTTATTACCGGTCCCACAATTCGACCGGATAAATTGGCAGGATTGTAGAGGGGTCCTGTTTGAGTTGGGGAACCTATAGGCTATGGTTCTAAACTCTTTGCTACAGCATAAAATGTATTAGGGTTTAGCACGCCACTGATCAAGCCGCAGTGGACCGTGACGTCAGTAACTGCATTTCAGAGAGCGTAGATATAGTGGCATTATTTAGCACTATAGTTAGCGAGTGGGAATCGGGGTAAGATGACGAGGGTTCAAGCCTTCATTAATAAACTTATTTTTATGTCACCTTTCTTCATTTTATAATGAGCTTTTCATACATTTTCGCGTTACTCAATATGATTTATTCGTACAGACAAATAAAATAGATGTAATGTACGGTTAGCATATACGTACAGCGTTGTACGTAGGTGCAACGGACAACACTTCAATAACAATTGAATTGAATTTAAGGGATAAATGTCTCCGTAACTCTCGAAGGAGTTTCTAAAATACAGTGTTATGTACATTAAAATTGTAAGCTCAATTTACAATTGACAACACAATATTATCATTGAGTAAAATGAACTTCAAATGAAACAATGAACATATATCTGTGTAGTAAAACGAATTCAGAACTATGTACCAGTCAGGAAAGTGAATTCCACATTTTTATCTGTGCATAGAAGGGAGATAGAAAGAGACTTCGAGAAAAAGAAAAACAATATCCGAAGCACAAAACACAACAGGTCACCAAAGGAACTTTTCGTTGCGAAGACTTCCATCAGCCCTACAGAGATTTTACTTAAGAAGAAATGTACCTCGCACCCAGTCCAAGATTCCAGGATTGATGTTAACCTCATCACAAGAAGCTAAAATTTGTGTCAATAATGATATTGTTCATCTGATTCAACAGAAATCAGGTAAGCAAGGCTGTTAGGCATGTGCAATGATACCACGCGACAGCAAAAAGCACTTAAGCTCTGAAGTTCACAGCTTAGATTATCTTAGGATGTTAGTCTGTGTGCTCTCCGTTTCGTACCTCGTTGAACCAATTTACTTAATTTGTTTACTTTTACACTATGAACATAATATTTAACAATCCATGGTTCTCACAGTTATCACGTGCAGGCATTAGCAAAATTTTCAGAAGCACAACCTCACAGGAATACAGTAGCTCAACGGATAGAGTCGAGGTTGCGCTGTTCAAATCCTAACAATAACACAGATTTTTTTATTCCACTCTTAAAATCATAGTTCAGTTACTACATTTCAAAGCACACATTACATAAACGTTTTCAACAAACCTAATTTTTTTATTGCATTAACCTGCGCATATTCCTTGACAATTGCTTACTGCATTTAATATTGAACGCCATGTAGATATTCACAGTCTTTTGAAAGTAGTTTGTACTAGAAGGTTTATCGCCTTGGCTTCAGAAATAAAAGCTAGCGTATTAGTGCTGCTCTAATGTGCTCTTTGAGAGAGGGCGAGAGAGAAAGAAAGAAAATTAAAAAGCTAAAACATCTGATGTGTTCCATTCACATGACTTTCTCTGCATCTCTGCAACAAATTATTAATAAAAACTTGAGCTTCTATTTACTTCATACTAATTGAGAAAAAATTAGCAGAAATACCTTGCTTCCTTGTAAGTAGAAGCAAAATAAGTTAAAGTGACAGTCAAAAGTTGGTTGCTATGTGACTGAAGTTCCTTTATTTGTATGGACACGATTTGACAAATTCCTGTATGAGAAAAGTATAAGTTTTTCAAAGCTGAAACTAAAAACAAGGAATATCTTAAAAATGATCAACTCCACAAAAAAATGTATATAACATAAATTGTGTGTTCTAATGTGCTCTACATTTTCTGTGTGGTAAGCTTTATTCATCTCTTACGGTTTAGCAGTTATGAAAAATTCCGTAAAATTCATCCAGAATAAAGTAGTCTTCAGTGGCTATTCCCAGAAAATTCAAGATATACATTTTATTTGTCGTGTTATCTTTAATATATGACATTTTAATCAAAATCGTTAGAGCCATTTTTCAGAAAATCAAAATGTTACCAAGTTTGGTTTTTAATGGTCTTTTCGTTTTTGAGCTATGCTGCCCACAAACACACACATACACAGACAGACAGACAGACACTCACGGACAGGTTTCTAAATTTGCTTTTTTGTATTCAGGGGGTCTAAAAACATATATTTCCGGTGAAATCTCGGTATCGAATTTTGGGTGCATTACAATACCTTCTCTATACCTATGTACATAGTATGTGTAGAGAAAGTAAAAATGTAAACTTCAGAGAGCGGTGCTATCTTTGGACTCGATGACCAGTGAGCTCTAGCTCACCACATATGATCTGAAATCAACCGAGCGTTATCAGAAGCGCGCACACATTCAAAGAACTGGAAATGCTGCCAAGTTACAAGTCCAATAATTTTAAATGTACACCAATACTGCGTTCCTGCGACTACTGGCATACAAATGAGAATTTGGAATGAAAACAGGGCACACACGTCCACATTATTTTAATTTTTGGCCATTGATGTGCGATCCAGAAAGTTTACCATATCTATGATATTTGGCAAAAGGAACAATAGGCTCCCTATCTCAAACAGCTTATCTAGGACCCCTCTAACATATTGAAAATTTGAACGGATAATTTTCGGAAAGTTTGATTTTCTCAAAAATTACTCTAGCAATTTTTCTTAAAGTACCATATATTAAACATATTTACATGACAAACAAAATATGTATCTGGAATTTTTTGGGAATAGATTTTGAAGTTATCTACACTTAGAAGAAATGTTTACCTCCTCTAAACGAGTGTACTAAGTACCCAGTCTATAGAAAAGGTATTGTATTCCACGCAAAAATTGATGTCGAGATTTCCACGGAAATATATGTTTTGAGGTTCCCTGAATCCAAAAAAGCATTTTTAGAGAAAGCACCGTGTGTGTGTGTGTGTTTGTGTATGTGTGTGTCTGTGTGTGTGTGTATGTGTCTATGGACCACATAGCTCAAAAACTAAAATACCGTTAAATACCATAATTGGTATTTAAGTTTGGTATTTTCCTAGGATGGTTCGATCCCCAGTAACGGCGTGGGGATTATTCCCCCGCTGGGAGATCTGGCCCGGGGTGCACTCAGAATCGTAAGGTCCCTGGGGGGCCAATTGAGGAGCTACTTGATGGAGAAGTAGCGGCTCCAGGTCATGAGGACCGCATTAACCGGCCGGGGGGCTCGAGGCGCTGACCACGTCTCACCCTCAAATTCTGCACACCATCCATGACGTCTGTAATGGACCGAGATGGGAGACGCAGCGGCCGGGCGGTAGGCCAAGGTTCCCCATGAGCTGTCCTGCCATGGAGTTATGTTATTCTCCTAGAATGCGACACGAGATGTTCAATAAAATCCCCCCAGCCCAAACTACTCTTTACATGGAACAATTTTTTAAAACTGATTTTCTCAAAAATGGCTCTAACGATTTTGATTAAAATACCGTATATTATAGCTATTTACATCACAGATAAAATGTAATACTTGAATTTTAGCTATTAACTGTTTAAATTGTTCAACACTTTGACATTCATTTGAAGTCCTGTGTATTTTCAGTTGTATACACTAAGTCCAGCGCAAAGCCTCCTCTTTTTATGTAAAATAAAATATGTAAGGTGGCAATTTATATTTCCATTCAAATTAAGTAAAAGAAAATAGATTTTCAAAAAAATAATTTTTGTAGCCTTCTGTAAACGACAGAGACTAGGAAAAGGCATGTGTATGTAATAGATTAGAATTTTATGGTATCCCATAATCCAACCTCACTCTTTTGCGCATGATCTGTAAGCAGTATTCTGATAAGTGTGTTGTAATAATCATTGAGTGCAATTGGTGAACAAACGACTATGATTAAGCGAATTAGCGACCCAGGGTATTCTAATACCATTCGTGTTATTTGAGGCAGCAACTGGAAATTATTTATGAATCGCGCTTTATTATCGTTACAGGCGCTCCGATATCGGCATCCCCCTTGTCCTCTGAAATGATAGCGTGTGAATATACGTGACTGTACCAGCTGGACATCAAAGAAAGAATGGAGACATAAGGGAGAATCATCCACTTCTATGCTTGTAGTGTTTATACTCCTAGAGTAATGGTGTGGATCAAACAGAAATATATAACATCTTCTTTCACTTGAGTATGGTTAACGAAGCATGTAAACAAACATCCATTACAGCTACAGGTACAGGATATACAACAGTGTTTCGGAAAAACAAATTATTGTTATCTCATGCAGTGGTCCCAACCAATGGGGTTTCTAATATCAAATTTTACTTTCTCTACATGTACTTGTACATAGTAGGCAGAGAAAGCATTGTATTTCACCAAAAAATTCGATGTCGGGATTTCGCCAGAAATATATGCTTTTGAGGTCCCCTGCGCCAAAAGAAACACATTTCTAGAAAAAAAAAAATATGATGTGTTCCATTCACATGACTTTCTCTACATCTCTGTAACAAAGTATTGAGAAAATTAGAAGAAATAGTCTTATTACTTGCTTCCTTGTATGTAGAAGCGAAATAAGGGAGTACCATAGGTTAAAGTGATAGTCAAAAGCTGGTTGCTATGTGACTGAAGTTCTTTTGTTTGTGTGGACAGGAATCGACAAATTCCTGTATGAGAAAAATACAAGTTTTTCAAAGCTGAAATCAAAAACAAGGAAAAAAAATGATCAACTCCACGAAAAAAATGTATAACATAAATTGTGTGTTTTAATGTGCTCTACGTTTTTTGTGTGGTAAGGTTTTGTCCATCTATTCCGGGTTAGGATTTATGCAAAATTCCGTAAAATTCATGCAGAATAAAGTAATCTTCAGAGGCTATTCCCAGAAAAGTCAAGATATACACTTTATTTGTCAGGTAAATATCTTTATTATACAACATTTTAATCAAAATCATTAGTCATTTTTTAGAAAATACAAATTTTTGAAAAAAGTTCCATGTAAAGGGTAGTTGGGAGTGGGGGGATTTTCTAGAAAATCTTGTCGCAACCTTGGGAGATAACCAAACCTAAATACTAAGTTTGGTTTTTAACGGACTTTTCGTTTTTGAGCTATGCTGCCCAAAGACACACACACACAGACAGACAGACAGACACACACACACACTCACGGACATTTTTCTAAAAATGGTTTTTTCGGATTCAGGAGGTCTCAAAACATGTATTTTCGGTGAAATCTCGGTATCGAATTTTTGGGTGCATTACAATACCTTCTGTATACACTATGTACGTAGCACGTATAGAGAAAGTAATAAATGTGTGTGTGTAATAAAACATTTAACGTTAATAATATTTTATAAGCATTTATGAACAACTTTGTTAAGATTAGAATTTATTGTTTTGAGTTTGTTTATTATTTCATACGGTGTGTGTGTCCGTGGGTCAATGAACACGGTAACTCAAAAACGAAAAGTTGGTTAAAAACCAAACTTGTTTATTAAGTTCAGCATCTTTTAAAAGATGCTACACAAAGATCTTCAAGAATATCACCCCACCCAAACATATCCTTTACATGGAACATTTTTTGAAAATATTGATTTTCGAAAAATTGGCTCTAATGATTTTATTTAAATACCATATGTTTAAGACATGGCGGTGCCGTGGCTGAGTGGTGAGACCGGGTTCGATCCCAAGAGCCCGCATGTGGGTTTTGTGGTGGACGAAGCGACGTCTGGGTGGGTTTTCTCCGGGTCTTCCGGTTTCCCTCGCCACTCATTCGACCAATTGCTCCATCATCACATTTCCTATCATCCATTTCACTATCGTTTCACATCATCCACTTCATTACGCTCATTCCTGGCTGTAGGCTGACCACTCGTTCCATCTGCTCCATTCTGTGGTTTCATGCCGCGGGCTCCCCGACACGCTTATGACCCTTAGACATTCGCTTGTTAGTCCAAGGGGGTGTTACCTAAATATGGGGAGGGCAAGTCGACATAAGAAAATTGTGATTTGCTCAAAAGTTGCCCAAACGATTTTGATTAAAATACCGTATTTTAAAGATATTTACATGACATATCTTGAATTTTCTGAGCATAGCCTTCGGATACTTCTTCATTCTGAATGACTTTTGCATAACTGGTAAACTGTAAGAAATAGTTAAAAAAAAACTACTACACAAAACATTTAGATCTTGTTTAAACACACAATTTATGTCATATACGGTTTTTTTTTTTTTTTAACTTTTTTTTTTTTTTTTTTTTGAGTTAGCGGCTTCCGAGATATTCCCTATGGTTGGTTTCGCTTTTAAAACGCTTAAATTTTTATCACACAGGAAGACCTCATCCGTTTCTTAACTCTTTTGTTTAGCTCCTGGCCATGGAAACAGAATAAACTTCAAGTGGCAAAAGCATAGCGACAGCTTCTTAAAATATTGATTATCGCTTTAGCCTAGTGTATCCTCTTGTTTCCCTTCTCCTTACAAGAAAGCAAGTAGAGCATTTCTGTTAATGTGATCTCGATTAGTCTGATTAGGTAGCTAAGAAAGAAGAAGAGCATTTTTAAGGAAGAAATGGAGAAAGTCATATGAATGGAACGAAAATCTTTTTGTTACCGAGCGATGTAACTCAGGCGGAAACGTTTTTGGCCGGCTAATCTGCTGAAGTATTTTCGTTATTTCCCTCAGTCACGAAGGTAAATACTAGATTGGATATTTAATACCATGACCCATAATTCCACCTTCAGTCTAAAACATTAATAAAATTGCAATAGATGGTAACTGCGATTGCACTGCTATCTATCCACAGACAGTGAAGTTCAGCTATATGGACGATACACTGACGTCAACTGATTGTCGCGGAACAAAGTGGTATGGTATAAAGGACCTCGAAAGCTGTCTACAATCTCAGTGAGGATTATGAAAGCGTCTAGGCCGAATGGCAACCTAACGCCATCTCCTTGGCGCGAAGTGAAAATGGTATGGTACGGGGATGTATCCTAATAAGCCACAGTCCACCACATACGATCAACAAATCATAGATATAAGAAATTATCTTAGGTTGTGATATATTATTCATTGTGTTTTATTAGTTTTTTACTTTCTCTATACGCACTATGTACATAGTGTATAGAGAATGTTTTGCACTCCACCAAAAAATTCGATACCGAGATTTCACCGGAAATATATGTGTTAGGGTCACCTGTATCCAAAAGAAAGTATTTTCAGAAAAAGGTCCGTGTGTGTGTCCGTGTGTCTGTGAACACGATAACTCAAAAACGAAAAGTCGGTAAAATACCAAATTTGGTATTTAAGTTTAGTATCTTCCAGGGATGTAACACGAAGATTTTGAGAAAATCCCCCCACCCGAAACTACCCTTTACATGGAACTTTTTTCGAAAATTTTAATTTTCTAAAAAATAGCTCTAACGATTTTGATTAAAATATCATATATTAAAGATATTTACCTGAAAAATAAGATGTACATTTTGAATTTTCTGGAAATAGCCTCTAAAGACTACTTTATTCTGGATGAATTTTGCATAACTACTAAACCGTAAGAGATGGACAAGAACTTAACACACAAAAAATGTAGAACATGTTAAAACACACAATTTATGTTATATACCTTTTTTTCGTGGGGTTGATCGTTTTTAAGATATTCCTTTTTCTTGGTTTCAGCTTTGAAAAACATACTTTTCTCATACAGGAATTTGTCAACTCCTGTCCATACAAACAAAGGAACATCAGTCACATAGCAGCCAGCTTCTGGCTTTCCCTTTAACCTATGGTACTCCCTTATTTCGCTTCTACTTACAATAAAGCAAGAAATAAGACTATTGCTGCTAATTTTTCTCGATTAGCATGAAATAAATAAAAGATAAGCTTACTAACAATAATTTGCTACAGAGATATAGAGAAAGTCATGTGAATGGAACACATCAGATTTTTAATTAATAATACATATTGAATGTGTTGTTCTATTAAAGGCGAGGCACTATCTTGTAAACCTAAATTTACTTGTGTAGACACATTCTAAAAGTAATAGATCCGTCGCGATATGACCAAATGGTCAAAGCAACGTAAAATAAATACAATAAAATAAATCACTCTGTACATGTGCCTAGTTCCGTCTGTTCCAACCCGACTCACGTGAGTCACCTTCCATCACTTATTCAGCCGTGACGATAACTTTCTCTCACTGCTGCGTTGCAGGTAGGCCCCTGCACGTCGTGAGCATCTTGTTGCTCTTTTTCCGCGCACCCAAGCAGAAATATCTTGGTCTGTTCAAACGAACAAAACATTTGACGAAGCACTTCTCCGTATGTGGAATATTAAGTATTAATGTACTGTAAAAATTAAAAAAAAAAATCTCATGTATTACATACACTTGACTTTCTCTAGTTACTCTATAAACAAACTTCTTACAAAAGATAATTCTTCTTTCAACACCATGCTAATCGAGATAAACATTAGCAGAATTTTATTAGTTAGTTCCTTATAAGTGGCATGGAACTAAAGGAATACACTAGGATAAAGTAATAGACAAATGCTCTAAAAGCTGTTGTTATGTGATTGTCATTGTAATTCGCTTCTTTACTTGGTCAGGAGGAAAATGGACACTTCCTGTCCGAGAAAAGATTTAGTACTTTACAATTGAAATCAATAAAAAGGAATATCTGGGAAACGGTTAGCTCCACAACAAAAATAAAGGACATAAATTGTGTGTTTTGGCGAGATCTACACTTCTATGTATCTCTTACGCTTTAGCAGTTGTGCAAAATTCGACACAATTCATCCAGAATAAAGAGGTCTTCAGAGGTTATCTCAGAAAATTCAAGATATATATTTTATTTATGATGTAGATATCTTTAATATACGGTATTTTTATCAAAATCGTTAGAGCCATTTTTGAGAAAATCAAAATTTTCAAAAATGTTTCTATGTAAAGGGTAGTGGTTCATATCCCGGTTATGGCATTGCATTTTTCAGTCTGACTTTACCTAACAAGATTTAAGCATAGCCGAGGCGGAAAACGCAATGGATAGGCTATGAAAGTTTGTTCTTTTTACACAAAACTAGTGTGTTTATTACATAAAACAGTTCTTTCTGTAACACGAGAAAATATGTTTGTGTATAGGGAGTACGTCTAACGTGTGTGAAGTGTGTTTTGTGCACAGCTCAAGCTGACTCGGGCAAATTGAAAACCTCAAGTTCAACTCCTAACCTCAAGTAACAACGATGAATACTAAATCTAATGTATTAAGTTATTCAGCGATCGCACAAAGTGGATCAGGCAATCGTTATTGCAGATCATGATGGTATTCCTATCAAAGATTATGTTTACGCCATAGCAAAACTTACCGAACCAACTAATATACGGTTCGTCTCACGAATCTCAAATAACCGTGTATGCATATACCTCTCTAACAAACGAATAGCGGAAGAAATAGCAGCAAACCATCCCCGGATTACTATCAATGATGTTGTACTAAATCGGCGACCCCTATTGACTAAACACAAGAGAGTCATACTGTCAAACGTCTGTCCAGTTATCCCCAATAGTACCCTAGAAAAGTACCTGGCATCCCAAGGTATATATCCGACCTCTGCAATTTCACACGTCAGGACCGGAATGAGCGCTCCAGGTTTCTCTCATATTTTAAGCTTTCGCCGACAGTTCTACGTTAAGCCTGAGGATATCGATCAACTTCCCAACAGTTTTCAAATCTATCACGATGACACAAGCTACTGGGTCTATGTGTCAACTGACACACCTACTTGTTTCATTTGTAAACAATAAGTCCACTTGGCTAGCCAATGTAAATCATCAGAAGTGCAACAGACCACCACAACGCCCTCTACCTCCAATTCAGGGGAATTTCCCTCCTTGCCTACCACAACGGTAACTTCTGGTCCATCTACCTCAAAGAAAGACACTCATCATGTCAATGACGACCAAGTAAAGTCCTTAAACACTGAAAAAAGGGAACATTCTTCTTCTCATACAGTAAACAAAACCATGCTTGTCACTGCTTCCCACGATGCTACTACTGTACACTTAGGTGAAGTCCTGTTGACAGTCTGCCACACCGCATGAAACGCCCTATTTCTTCAACCAACAGTGATTCAGAACATCCAAATGAATCAAAACTTGAGCAGGATAATTCTGAACGGATGAGTCATCTGATGATGACAACATCTTAAAGACCAGTACTACACCAATGCCTAAAAAACCGAAATCATCAGCGGCAACACAACCACTACGTGAACTGCTGCTACCACTTCAAAACCACATGGAGGCTAACCCGGACGAATACCTTTTGAATTTTACACAACTTGTCAGTTTCTATGAAAATTCAGTGGGATCCTCTGATTTCGCCCACTTGGCCACATCATACACCACAGATCATCATGCGTTAGCACAATTGCTTAAAAAGATATATCCTATGTTAACAAACAATAAAATAAAAAACAGAACCACACGGCTTGAAAAAAACTTAATGTTGGGCACTACTAAACCAGAGAACAACTTTGGCACCGTCTCCACAGATGTTGCTGGAGTTAGAGCTCATGCTACTACAATGGAACATCAATAGTCATAGATCTCAACTAGAATACTTGCAACTACTTCTCTCTACTCATAGTCCAGCTATTATTTGCCTACAGGAAACTAATTTTCATACTGACTACATAGCCGGTACACAGGATACCATAAAAATCGTCTCAACGCTCACCATGCTAGTGGTGGTGTTGCAACATACATACTTGGGAACATTCCACAGAAAGAAATTGTCCTTCAAACCTGTCTGGAAGCTGTGGCTGTCTCTGTTTTTCTCACTATTGTGATATGAATTTGCAACCTCTATCTACCAAACAGTACCAACATTAACCTACAAATGCTCACACATCTTATTCAACAATTACCCACACCTTTCATTTTACTGGGAGACCTTAATAGTCATAATATTCTGTGGGGAAGCCAGCGAACTGATCGGCGTGGGAAAGTAATTGATTCAGTTCTGAATACATTTCCCTTAGTGGTACTCAATTCCCCATTACCTACCCGTTATGATGTAGCCCATAGCTCCACAAGCAGTATTGACTCACCATGTGCTCCTCGAACATTGTGCCTCTGTTCCATTGGTCATTGAGCATACTCTCTTTGATGGTGACCATTATCCTATTATTCTGAAGTCTACCTTCAATGCACCCAAACCTGCTCGACGTCCTACTTGGCAACTCCACAAAGCTAACTGGCCCTTGTTCAAGGTTCTTGCGCAGAATGCCATAGCAGATCTTCCACAACCGGATATTTTCCCACAAATGGACGCAGATGACCTTATTCATATGTTCTCTACAACCATACTTCAGCAAGGACGTCTCAGCATTCCTTTAACGGAAAATGTTTCAGGTAAACGCCGTGTACCATGGTGGAATGATCAGTGCGCCGAAGCAATCCGGAACAAAAACCATTCATATTACAAATAAAAACGTCAACCTACACTCGGAAACAAGTGCGCCTTCAAGCGTCTCCGAGCTGCGGCTCGTCGGGAGATGAAAGAAAGCAAACAGCGTTCTTGGCTTCAGTTTCTATCTACACTAAGCGGCTAATGCTCCTCAATCCCAATTGTGGCATAAACTACACACTCTCTGTGGCAACCGCTCCTCACAGGTGATATCTCATCTTCGAACACCTACTTCAAGTGCGCTCATTACCGACTCTCTGGTAATAGAGCTAATACCTTGGCAAGCACATTTTCTGATGCTTCCAGTGACTCCCATTATGATCCTGAATTTCTCCATACTAAAAATAAGACTCCAACATTAGATCTGCAGATGATATTTACAAACAGCAATCAAATATTCAACGAAGAACTCACGATGAAAGAACTACTATGTGAATTAAAGTGTTGCACCAGCAAAAGTCCAGGACCAGACAGTATCCCATATGTATTCCTACAACATCTGCCAACACCTGGTCTTTCCTACATATTAGATATTTATAACTACCTATGGGTTAATCAGCTTTTTCCTAATCAATGGCGTAGTTCCATCGTGGTACCTATTCCTAAACCCAATAAAGACCACTCTCTTCCCTACAATTACCGTCCAATTTCACTTACTTGTACCCTATGTAAGCTGCTGGAGAAGATTATCAATCGCCGTTTACGTTGGTATTTAGAATGCAAAACATTTTCTGCAGACATCCAATATGGTTTCAGAAAATACCGTTCCACAACTGATGCATTCCTGCTGCTAGAATCCTACATTGCCGAAGCCTTCTTGAGCAGTCACATACCATTCTTGTTAGCTTGGATATCGAAAAGGCTTACGATACTGTCTGGCGCGATCACATCATTCGCACATTAATGAAACATGACGTCACAGGAAACATGATTGCATTCATTTACAATTTTCTCCAAAACCGGAAAATCAGCGTTCGTGCTAACGGTGTTCTATCCCAAAGCGTCAACATTGACAACGGAATACCACAAGGATCTGTTCTTAGTGTGACACTCTTCTTAGTAGCCATCAATAATGTGAATTCCTGCCTCCAGCCACTTGTAAGAGCTAATCTCTTTGCGGATGACCTAACTATATTTTGCAATGGAAAGAATGTACAGACTACCCAGGAGCTAGTGCAAAATACACTCTACAAATTACAGCAATGGAGCAATAGTACCGGATTCAAATTCTTTGCCACTAAGAGCCGATGCATTCTGTTCAGTCGTTCTCGTGGGCAATCATCTCCTTTTTCTAGGGAACCAGACAATTCCTACAGTATCCACTGTCCGCAGGGCTGCATTTTGATCACCGCCTAAACTGGATCACACACTTAAAGCTCTTGAGAGCAGAATGTTTTCGACGTTTAAATGTCATGAAAACAATGGCAGCAAAAACTTGGGGAGCTGACTTATCAGTACTACTTCGAACATATAGAACAATTATAAGTCCCAAGTTGGACTACGGCTGCATTATATATCATTCAGCCAATCCAACAAGCCTGAAAATGCTCGATAGTATTCAATCTTCGGCGCTGAGGATCTGCTTGGGTGCTTTTCACAACAGTCCTGTAAGCAGTATCCAAACCGAAGCAAATGAACCTCCGCTGAATACGAGGTGGAAGGCCTTAAATCTCATATACGCTATACGAACTGCCTCCAGGAGTCCATCAACAGTTTCCAACCATGTTTTTCCTGCCAAGTCCCAAAGCGTAAGGGCTCATAGTCAACGGCGTTTTGTACCCTTCTCCCAGAGAATTCTACTTTTTCTGCAAGAGTTCCAATTGGATATTCCGCCAATGGTCTCCTGCTCCTTCACCCTTGACGATATTCCTTGGAAGTTACAACTACCTACCATAGATATTTCCATGGCGCGTTACAACAAAGACAGTACAGATACTTCAGTCTGTCTCCGTTTATTCAGAGCCCTTTGTATCTCACACTCCGCATCACAACAAATTTACACAGATGGCTCCAAATGTGAAAATCGTTGCGGTTGTGCTGTGATTTTACCACATAAAACCTTGCTATACGGCTTACCTCAATTTTTATCTATATGCTCTTGTGAACTGATAGCTATTCGTCTCGCTTTGGAGTACGTCCTTGAAGCCACTGCTCTCTCCTTCACCATCTACACAGATTCGATGAATGCTCTTCTCAGTCTTCAACAGCGAACTCCAACTTTACATTCAGGTACTCTATCATAGATTATCTATCTCGGGCAAACAGGTCCTGCTTGTGTGGGTACCTTCCCATGCTTGCATACCCGGGAATGAGAACGCCGATGCTGCAACTAAGGAAGCAACAGGACACCCTCCCAACTTATTGGACCTCAGGATTCCTCACCAAGACTTCAACCGTTTTATGCGTGGCACCATTCTCCGGCAATGGAAGCAACAGTGGTTCAACTCAACTAGAGACAAACTACGTGATGCCTGTCCTCTTTCCACTTCTGTTTATCCTCTCACACATTACAAACGTCGTCATCAAGTTCTTCTATCTCGCCTACGTCTCGGACACACTGCTCTCACTCATTCTTATCGTCTGTCCGGCGATCTTCCCCCCAAGTGCAACTATTGTCACTCTCCGCTTACAGTCACTCACATTCTCACCAGCTGCCGTTTCTACGATGATGCAAGAACTAGATGCAGTATTCCAGCAAATATGTTAACCACTCTTAGTGATCCAGCCTTCTCGAAGAATGTACTGAACTTTCTAAATGAAACACATTTATGTAAAAAATTGTAAAATTTATTGTAGTCGCGATTTGACCTTGTTGTTAAAGCGACATTAAATAAAAAAAAAGAAAAACAAAAAAAAGATTTAAGGTTGTGCAAATATATAAATTAACTAGCCTTTTTGGGCAACGTTTACAATTTTGATGAACCTCTTTAAGTACAATAAATGTTTGTTCGTAAAAATGCTTGACTGGAATATTGCAGGTGTTGATTATTAATAACATTCCACACTACATATCGTTCACACTTCATTTGCCGTGTAGTTTTATCCTTGTTATTGAGCTGAACGCTGGTAGCTGTATTTTATGAGATATGTCTGCAGGTACGGGAACATATTGTAGAATAAACTTTTCATAACAGTCGGTCCTTGCCAGGCCACATATACCGCTACAGATAATTTTTATGACCGCAATTAGTATGATGCATCTGTGCAGTTTATTGTGCTGTGTTTATTCAGAAAAATAGTTAATGAAGTCTCTTCTGAATGGCATTTATGTCACGCTTCATTACTTCTGAAGGAATTACTTGAACTGAACACTCACAATAAAAATTGTGATGTGTTCCATTCACATAGCTTTATTTAGCTGTTCCACAAACTTTTCTAGAAAGGATTGCAGTAGAAGCAAACATGTAATACGCTACAGATATCTGAGAGATATCAGACATAAAAGAAAATCTGATGTATTCCATTCACATGACTTTCCTACATCGCTGTAACAAATTATTGTTAAAAATCACATTCTTCTATCTACTTTATGATCGAGATAAACATTAGACAAAATCGTCTTAAATACTTGCTTCCTTGTAAGTAGAAGGAAAATAAGGGAATACACAAGGCTAAAATGATACTCAAATCTCTTAAAAGCTGGTTGCCATGTGGTTGAAATCCGCTTGAGTATTTTACATCTAAAACAAATAACAAGGAATATCTCAGAAATGGTCGATTCAACGGAAAAATGTGTATGACATACACTGTGTGTTTTAACGTGATCTACATCCTTTATGTACTAAGTTTTGTCTACCCCTTACGGTTTACCAGTCCAGCAAAATTCATTTAGAATAAAGAGGTTTTTAAAGGCTATTCCCAGAAAATTCAAGATATACATTTTATTTGCCATATAAATATCTTTAATATACGGCATTTTAATCAAAATCGTTAGATCCATTTTTTAGAAAATCAAAATTTTCGAATTTTTTTCCATGTAAAGGGTAGTTTGGGTGGGTGGATTTTTCTGAAAATCTCCGTGTTGCATTTCTGGAAGATACTAAACTTAAATATCAAGTTTGGTTTTATTAAAATCTGGACATCTATTTCCAACACGTCTCCTAACGTCTGCTAACCTGCAAGAGGATGACAACGAAAGTTGTGGAAACGCGCGTCCAGTGTACTCTGTCTACACCATGACCAAGTGAAGCATGTGTTGGAAAAAGACGTCCAGATTTTAATAAAATTGACAGCTTCTCTGTATGTAATGGCTTTTTTAACATTTTAAAATATCAAGTTTGGTATTTTATCGACTTTTCGTTTTTGAGTTATCATGTTCACAGACACGCAGACACACACGGACCTTTTTCTACGAATACTTTTTCTTGGAATACTTTTTTTGGACACGGGGACGTATATTTCTGGTGAAATCTCGGTATAGAATTTTTGGGTGGAATGCAATATCTTCTCTATACGCTATGTACATAGTACGTGTAGAGAAAGTAATTAGATCACAGACACAGCACGTTATGTATCTATGTAAAGAGAACTTAGGACTAAGCAGAGGAGCACCAAAAGGGGTAGTCATGGTACAATTAGGAAGAGAAAAAGGTGAAGTGATCCTAGAGAGGGTATACTGAAATATTAGTATAGGTGTATAAAGGGCAAAGATGAGAATCTGCTAAACATATGTATGAAACAGATTAAGAGAATTAAGGGTGAGAAGAGTTGGTGGGGGTAGCTAGAGTAAATCTTAAAGAAAATAGAGATGGGAGACATATGAAGGAAGGGATAGGAAAATAAAGAACGTTACTGGAAGCCAGTGAGAAATAGAATAGAAGATATAGATAGACAATAAATTTGGGAAGTCGCTTTGTTTATAGAGAAAAATAAGTAAAGGATGGTCACGAGAGGGGTCTTAGATATATGTGATAGAAAAGAGAGGGAAGGATTGGCGTAAATGAGGACAGGAATATTACTTTTGAAACTGTTGAGGGGCAATGGACTAGAACGTTGTATTTTATACGGAACAAATATAGTATTCTTCATTAATTAACAGAATGTAAAGAGATAAGAAATTAGAGGCAAGAAATTTGGAAGCACAAATGGGATACTATTGCAAGAGCGATGGTACAATGAAAATGTGGAGTGTCAAGGAAAAGAGAGGTGCTTAAGAATATGACAATATTTGGGAAAGATGGAGTAAAAGTGGATAAGAATAAAGAAAGAGACAGAAAGCACAAGAGAGAACACATGAGAGATTGGGATGAAATAGCACAAACCAAAGGCTACACTCTCTCACTATGTGGATGTAGTACCTAAACGGTATTCAAACCTATGCATCTTAGGATAATTGAAGTAGCTTAAAAAGAAAAGGGATATTAAGTAAACAATTGTAAGGAACCTAAGTAATAAGTAATCTAATAAGCCTTTAGAAAATATTCTTTTATCACGCTAATAGAGATGAACAACAGCAGAAATGGTCTTATTACTTGCCTCCTTATAAGCACAAGGGAAAATTCGGTTCTCTCTTTCATTTCCGGGAGTAGAAAAAATGACTTCCCGCTTGAGAAAATTGAAACAAATATCAAGAAATATCTCGGAAACGTTTATCTCCACAAAAATAGTATATTCCATAAATTGTGTTTTAATGGGATCTCCATTTATACAAAAGTAATCAGAATTAGGAGGTTCTTCAGAGGCTGTTCCCTGAAAATTCAAGATATAGATTTCATTTGTCATGAAAATATCTTAAACATATGACATTTTAATCAAAGTCGTTAGAGCCACTTTTGAGAAAATAAAAATTTTCAAAAAATATTCCATGTAGAGGATTTGTTTGAAAATATTCGTGTCGCATCCTGAATCTAAATGCCAATTTTGGTATTTTACCGACTTTTAATCGGTCAATTGAGAAATTCAATGCTATGCAGGCATGTTGCCATGGTAGCTCAGTGGCAGAGCAACCGGCTAGTCCGGGAGATCCGTGATTCAAATCCTGGCTATGGCATTGGATTTTTCAGTCTGACTCTACCTATTCACACACAGATGTTTCTAAAACTTATTTTAAGCAGGGAGTCTCAAAACATGTATTTACAGTAAAATGTTGGTTCGAATTTTTGGGTGGAATACCATGCAATTTGTATATACGCGCTAGAAGAAGTAAAATACGCAATTGAATGAAGTAGTTAAAAGAAATGGGTCGATTCAATCCATTACCGTTATGTAAGGTAGTGTGACATTGTCCAATTCTTATTATGATCTCACTGTTTTCACTATCACGCTAATTTCGTTCAACTTTTTACTGTCACTAACTTCACTTTCTTCGCGACGTCACCATGAGATGAATTATTCACGACGCAACCTCTTCTGTTGGTTCCCTCTCAGTGGAACACAAGATGTCTCTTATCTCTTGTTTCTTACTGCACGTCGCAACAGTAGCCACAAACTCACTCGGAGAACGCAAACATTGTCTGGGCGCGGAAAATCTTCAAATTCATCAGATTAATCTCTAGATTATACCTGAAGGTTTTTGTACTATGTGAACGCGACGTAACGTGAAAGTCATAACGCATTGAATTAAATGGAGC
Source organism: Hymenopus coronatus (assembly GCA_030762935.1). Lineage (NCBI taxonomy): Eukaryota > Metazoa > Arthropoda > Insecta > Mantodea > Hymenopodidae > Hymenopus > Hymenopus coronatus. Next base: position 55,627,356 of record CM060894.1, read on the forward strand.
TATTTAGTGAAAGTCTATAGTATTTAGAATAAATAATTCAAATTTTAACTTCTATATCCTTAATCGTATTAATAATTTCATTTATTGTCATAATATTAACCAATTTTTATCAAAAAAAATTATTGAAGACCGTGAAAAAATTCCCCTTTTGAATGTGGATTGTGATTGAATTGGATGTGACTTAGCGTGAATTGAATTAACGTAACGTAACGTGAAAGTCTAAAACATTGTACAAAATGTAGCTATATAGAGTTGACTTAACGCGACGTAACTAAAGAGTTTGACAGTGTCCAACTTTTTCTTCCGGTTACACTAAGTGGTGTCAAACTGTAATAAAAACCAATTGGCGTAAAACAGTAGTAACAAAAACTATCAATAAAAAGTAATCGTTACAACGTTAAGGTAAAGTACATTTATAGGTCTTCTTAATTTCACGTTACGTCAAATAAAATTCATTGTAATCCCAGCGCAATGATTTAAAAATCCAAAACATGTCTATCATCCGCCTCAGGAATATAAAACGTTGCAAATATGTACTTTGAAGTACGCTACACAAAAAATCTGAAAATCGACATTTTTTAGCAAAATTGTTGAAGGCATAAAGGCTGTTAGGAGCAGGTTAAGGAAGTTAGCATTTTGCTGATGTTAAACATCCTTTAGCGTGCGACTTTTCATTCGTTATTGGAAATAACTGGAAATGTGCTAAATTGCATTATTATAAGAGGTAACGGAGAGTATTCACCATTAAAATTCTGGAGGTTGTTCTACAATAAAGGATTGCTGGAGGTAAACAAAATTAATTCTTTATTTGAGTTCAAAAATCTAGCCATGCAAAGTCAGGTGCACAGCTAGTCATTAATATTCATAAGAGGAATATATCAATCTAAGTTATTATTTCCTACTCGTATTCTGATTGCTCTTTCGACTTCATGTATGGTGTCTGTAATGAGCGTCGTTAAGATAATGATAGTTTTGCTTTCTTTAGCACGTATGTGCAATATACATAGTGGATAGAGAAGGTATTGTATTCCACCCAAAATTTCGATTGAGATTCCCTGGAAATACTTGTTTTGAGACCCCTGAAACCAGAAAAAAAGCATTATTAGAAATATGTCTGTGTGTATCTCTGCTTGTGTGCAACTAAGGGCAGCATAGCTCAAAAACGAAAAGTTGGTTAAATACCAAACTTGGTATTTAAATCCAGTACCTTCCAAAGATGCGACACGAAGATTTTCAAGCAAATACCCTGCCCTGAACTACCCTTTACATGGAACATCTTTCGAAAATGTTTATTTTATAAAAAATGACTGTAAGTATTTTGATTAAAGTGTAATATATGTAAGTTATTTTTATAAAAACGAAATGTATGTCTTGAATTTTCTAGCAATAGCCTCTGAAGACCTCTTTATTTTGGATGAATTTTGTTGAATTTTGCATAACGGTAAACCGTAAGATATAGCAATAGACCTCTTTATTCAGGATAAATTTTGTTGAATTTTTCAAAACGGTAAACCGTAAGATATAGCAATAGACCTCTTTATTCAGGATAAATTTTGTTGAATTTTTCAAAACGGTAAACCGTAAGATATAGCAATAGACCTCTTTATTCAGGATAAATTTTGTTGAATTTTTCAAAACGGTAAACCGTAAGATATAGCAATAGACCTCTTTATTCAGGATAAATTTTGTTGAATTTTTCAAAACGGTAAACCGTAAGATATAGCAATAGACCTCTTTATTCAGGATAAATTTTGTTGAATTTTTCATAACGGTAAACCGTAAGATATAGCAATAGACCTCTTTATTCAGGATAAATTTTGTTGAATTTTTCATAACGGTAAACCGTAAGATATAGCAATAGACCTCTTTATTCAGGATAAATTTTGTTGAATTTTTCATAACGGTAAACCGTAAGATATAGCAATAGACCTCTTTATTCAGGATAAATTTTGTTGAATTTTTCATAACGGTAAACCGTAAGAGATAGCCTAAACAATTACTACAGAAAAAAATATAGATTTCATTAAAACACACAATTTATGTCGTATACCTACAGATTTTCATTGAGTTAACCGTTAATGAGATATTCCGAGTTATTTGTTTGAGTTTTAAGGTAAATTTCTCAAACGGGAAGTATCATTCTTTTTGTCTCTTTTGTTTACTCCTAGCAAGTTAAGAGAAAACTGAATTTAAATTGTTTCCCATAGGGGCCGGTTTTTAAAAGCTCTCGCTATCGCTTTAGCCTGCGCATTCCCTTATTTCCCTTCAACTTACAAAGAACAAGAAATAATACAATTCTACTAATGTTTATCCTGATGTAGATAAAAGAATAATCTTTTGTAAGAAACGTTTGTTAACGGAATAGCTGGAGAAAGTCATGTGAATGGAAAACATCAGCTTTTTACTCTCACTAGCCCGTGTGTGCAATGTATATCGGATAGAGGAGGTTTGTATTGCACCCAAAAATTCGATACCAAGATTTCACCGGAAGATGTATGTTTGGAGCTCCCCAGAGTCGAAAAATAACTTTTTAGAAAAAGGTGTGTGTCTGTGTGTGTCTTTAGACAATATTGCTCAAAATCGAAAATTCGGTTAAATACCAAACTTGGTATTTAAATTTAGTATCTTCTAAGGATGTGGCACGAAGATTTTTAAGAATTCTACCCACACCCTGACTACCCTCTATATGGAAAATGTTTCAAAAATTTTACGTTTCTCAAACATAGCTCTAACGGTTTTGATTAAAATACTGTACGTTAAAGATATTCCCATTATAAATAAAATGTATATTTTGAATTCTGTGGAAATAGCCCCTGAAGAGCTCTTTATTTTGGTTTAATTTTGCAGAACTTTGCATAATGGTTAAACTGTAAGAGATAGAAAAAATTTACTGCACATAATTTATGTCATATACATTTTTCTTGTAGATTGGCCGTTTTCGAGATATTCGTTGTTATTAGTTTCAATTTTAAACTAATTTACCTTTTCTCAAACGGGACCATACAAAGCCAACCGAACCTCAATTGTATCACATGGCGACCAGTTTTTAAAAGATTTGACTATCTACTTAGACTAATGTATTCCCTTGTTTCCCTTATAAGGAAGAAGCAATAAGACAAATTCTGCTAATATTTATCTAGATTAACCTGACGTGGATAGAAGAATAACTTCTCTTTTGTAAGATAAATTTGTTTGTGAAACAGCTAGAGAAAGTTATGTGAATGAAACACATCAGAGTTTTAGCATTGTTTATCAATTCTAGCGTGACTTGAGTTTAAAGACAAGAAAAATTCACACAAAGATATATAGTTGAAGGTAATGAATAATGTCGCAATGGCTGATAATACAAAAATATGTTCCTTTACCTCAGCTTTTGTGGAACCCGTCCTGCGTTCCCATATCAATTTCAGAACTATAGCATAGAAAATGTATGTTTACGTTGTACTGAATAATATATCAAAAAGAAATTGAAACAAAAGAAAGAGAACCGTAGAAGTTCGGTTCCGTTGGCATGCGGTTGCTTGCAAAGGCCTACAGAGTGAAGTACTTCATGCCTTATTGCATTAAACATCGATTTTCTATTGATGATTGGAAGAAGTACTTCATAATTCACTGATTCTATGGTAATATGTCATTGGCAATCGGCCTGTCGTTTGTAGTGACAGCATCGCTACATTATGAAACTATTCTTGCGTACAGAATGGTAACGTTGCAGCGATGCGGAATGTTCACAAACTCTAATGTTGGCATTCCTGATCCTTGCTAATTAACTGACGGATGTTTTGCTGTGCCTTGGTGTTTCGTAATCATCGGCATACTAAACCTTCGACATTATGACTACAGGCCGCAACGGATGAAGAACATCATACGAAAAAACGTTGACAAAATATGAATAAGCTAGTGTTTATTTGAAATAAAATATTACTACTAAATTGTCCTATTCAGTCATAAGATATTTCAAATACGATTTTTAAAAATATATGTTACATTCGTATAACCTTCTCTGCCTATTTTGCAACAAAGTACTCTTACAACAGTTTATTCTTCCATCTACTTCATGCTATCAAGACATAAACATTAGCTGAAATAGTTTTATTACATATTTCTCTATTATATAAGGAAAATAACAGAGTACTCAAGGCTAAAGTGATTGTCAGATTTTCTAGAGATGGACATTAAGTGATGTATTTTAAATTCCGTCCTCCTTTCGTGACCAGAATGGGGTAAAACCCACGAATAACGAACTTGCTATTTGCGAAAAGTACCTAACGATTTTTGGAAATGTAAATCAATAAAAAGCCATATCTCAGAAGTGGTCAACTACAAAAAAACTAATTGTACATAAATTAGTGTGCTTTAATCAGATCTAAACTTTTTGTACAATACTATTTTGGTGATGTCTTACGGTTTAACAGATATGGAAAATCATCCAGAATGAAAAGTTCTTCAGAGGTTATTTCTAGAAGTTTGAAAACATATATTTCATTTGTCATGAAAATAATATGGTATTTTAATAAAAGTCATGAGTAACGTTTGAGAAAATAAAAATGTTACACGTAAAGGTTAGTATGGGGTGGGGGAATGTTCTTGAAAATCTCCATATCGCATCCTTGACACGTGCAAAACAAAATAGCAAGTTTGGTATTTAATCGACCTTTCGTTTTTTAATCATAATATTCAGACTCACACACATACACAAAATATGGAGAATTTTATAAATCCTGTATTAATTCAGGGGATCTAAAACACATATTTCAGATGAAATCTCAACATAGGATTTTTCAGTAGAATATAATATTTCTTTTGCGCACCTTGCCTTTTTCTGCTACGATCAGGACTTTACACAAACATGAAAACAAGTAGGGATTCTCTATATCAGACCGGTGATACAGTTGGCAGACTATTTAAAATTGTTCCGCTCCTTTTATCTGTGTGTATCTATTTTTACTTTCTCTACGCGTACTATGTTCATAGTGTTTAGAGAAGATACTGTATTGCAACCAAAATTTCTATACAGAGATTTCACCGGAAATTCATGTTTGGAGACCCCTGATTCCAAAAAAGCAAGTTCGTGTGTGTGTGTGTGTGTGCTTGTGGGCAGCATAGCTCAAAAACGAAAAGTCGGTCAAATACCAAACTTGGTATTTGAATTGAGTATCTTCCGAGGATGAGACACGAAGATTTTCAAGAAAATACCCTCACTCTCAACTACCCTTTACATGAAAGTTTGAATTTTTCAAAAATGTCTCTAAAATTTTTGATAAAAATATATTATATTTAAGAAATTTTTATGACAAATGAAAAATAAAAATCTTGAATTTTCTGGCAATAGCCTCTGAAGACCTCGTTATTCTAGATGGCTTTTGTATAACTGGCAAACGCTAAGAGATGGACAAAAATGTAGATATCTTTAAAACACACAATTAGTGTTATATATATATATATATATATATATATATATATATATATATAGAGAGAGAGAGAGAGAGAGAGAGAGAGAGAGAGAGAGAGAGAGAGTGAGCAAGTTAACCGTGATCGAGATATTCCGGATTCTAGGTTTCAATTTTAAGCCACTTAAACCTTTGTCAAACGGGAAGACAAATTTCTTCTCGTTTCTCGTTTGTATACTCCTGGCAAGAAAGTTAATGGAATTTCAATTGTTTTTTTCACTAGCGATAGCTTCTTAAAGGACTTGACTATCGCTTTAGCCTGTACATTCCCTTATTTATCCTCTACTTATTAGGAAGCAAGTAATAAGACCATTTCTGGTAATGGTGATGTAGATAATATATTAATCTTTTGAACAAAAGGGGAACAGCTAGAGATTTTTCAGAATACTGCTCAAAATGTTATCCACTTTAATGGAAACGTAGGTAGATGTACCTACTTTAAGGTGAGATGGTACCTTACTTATCATTATAGGAGCTAGGCAATCTCAGTAGACATGGAAAATTTATACAGCTTCTACCTTTCTCTTCTGAACGATTCGAGAATACATAAACCTTTTATCCAGAGAAGTTTTAGTCTCACCTTTACAAGATAATGCCATTTTGATTCCAAACTGAGGTAGCCCACACACTTCCGTTACATCCAAACGCAATAAACCTGCTATGTTCCTTATTATTCTCATGGAATTGATTAGCTTTTATTTCTGTAGATTTTCCTATTCTTTAATTCCGGAGTCTTGCTAGCGTAATTGTCTTATAAGCTTTTAGGTGGTGATTCAGTAAATTAGGAGCGGATAAACCAACTCCACAAAAACTCATTAATGTCACTAAAATACAGTGTTATAAAGAAGCAACGGGAACTGCAACTCAATGATCTCTCTCTCTCTCTCTCTCTCTCTCTCTCTCTCTCTCTCTCTCTCTCTCTCTCTCTCTCTCTCTTTTTTTTTTTCTTTTTTTTCCTACGTGAACTTGCTCTCAAGACTGTGGAGCTTTTTAATAATGTCTGATTGCTAAAGAATCTGCTTCAAATGTAAATTGAAGTTTAGTTTATTTGTTTATTTTACGTGTAATTAAAGTCATTGATATAACTGATCATTTAGAAACACAATTTTAATCGCATTATGAAGGACTGAAACTCTTCGAAGTCATTTATTTGGTCTTTAGAGGTTCTTAAACCTACTCCTATTCCCTTCAATTTATATATATATATATATATGTGTGTGTGTGTGTGTGTTTTATTGTGTGAGTGGCCAGTTAGCTGACTTCCCACCTGGAGGATCCGGGTTCGATTATCGACTGGGGGCGAGAAATGTTTCTTTAAACAGGAAAGATCATTCCTCGTCTCACACAGTAAGAACAAGTATTGCTTCTTTTCATTCCGATTGGACGCCGGGGTAGCTCAGTGGCTCCGTTCAGGGTACTCTTGCTGAGAATCCTTGGCTCGATTCCTGGCTCTTGGATGGTGATTTTAATATGCAGACTCTCAATAGCTCAAAGCCTAACGTTGTTCGGAGTCCACGTAAAAGCTGTAATTCTCACAATCCTTCGCAACCTTCATCATCATCCTACAGTCGGAGGCCCATGGACTCTACCCGCGGGGCACCCCAGCCTATGAAATGGGTATTTCATCACTTGGTGGAATGAGGTAACCCCGAAGGTCAGTGATCATATGAAGAGCATCGACAACTATGATCCTGCCTTATCGACCTATTTTAATTTGTCTTTTAAGCCAGGAATGTTTGTCTCTTATTCTGTATATGCCAATTCAACTTGGGTCCCTATAGGGGGGAACTACAACTTCAATTACTCCGGTGCGAGCGCTGCGGACCCCAAGCATCCGTTGTACTTCTGACGTCACTAGAAATAGTCTTGAGCCCCTCCCGTGAGGGAGCTGTTCGGATTGGGTTGGACTCGACGTGGCAGTGGCCCGTGGGGGATTGAGTTCGTCTGGGTAATGACACCTGCGGGGGGGTTGTGAAACGCCTTAATATGTTCCGGCTCTAACCTGGAAAGTTAGACACCCAACTTGGTAAAGGTCGCCCCCAAAAAGTTAAATATTATATAATTAATAGGTAATGTTAAAATTATAAATAAAATTAGTTATCATAAAGTGTATAACAAATAACAAAATAACTAACTAAAATTGTTGGTAATCCAAATATTAAAACTAAAAATAAATCGATTAAGTGTTACATCCCCGAATTTTTATTTATATATTGTAATAATTTTTTTTTTTTTTTAGCTAAGCTACAAATATATTTTGTATATTAGGTCTTCGGTAGTCTTGCCCAAGTGGCGTATCCACTTCCGTTCTTGCCTACAAGGGGCGGGATGTATAAAATACATAGAGTCCTAATGGAAAAGCCCACAGATATGTTCCCTGGGTCGTCTGGATATTCATGTTACTGCTTGCCACGGTAATCCAATTTGGGTGAGATTGTTAAATAAAAATAATAATTAACAAAGAGTATAATTTATTCCATATGTTATTATAAAGTTAATGTAATACAAAGGCAATATTAAAATGCTTTTATTAATAATTGATAATTTCAAAGAAAGAATGACAAGGAAGAATACGTTGCTGTGTAGAAAATATAAATAAATGAAATGTGTGTAAATTACTATATAGCAGGAGTAAAAAGAAGAAAAATAAAAAGAGAGATAATATTTCTCTAAATGATACTTCATTGGATTTAAAATGTAATTAACCATACGGTGTTGCGTTTAAGTAAACGACATAATAAATATGAACAGCTAGAGTTATATATACATATATATATATATATATATGATATAAATAAAACACATTAAAATAAAAAATACACTCCTACAATTGAAACACCAGAGATTGGATTTTTTTTTTCAGGAACTCTCAAAGAAGAATCAAACGGCCTGTCAGAATGAGCCTGAGGGAATAATTTTCACATGCCGTGGAAATAGACAAATTGCGCTCTTTGAAAAACGTCTGATCCTGCAGAGAGGGACTGCGTCAAAAGGCACTATTTTATTACTCTCGAGGCGCCTTTCCTTTCTGATTTTCATAAAATCGTCAGACGTCACTACATACCTTAAGGAAGCCTAGTCCTATCAAGGTGCCTTCCTAAGAAATCGATACGCAAGTAGAAATGACATACATTTCTACAAAATGTATTCACATGTGAAAGAGCTATACATTTACCTTGAAACTGTCAAACCGTTTGTTCGACTCTACTTAAGGAGAGGGTCGTTTCACGGAGATCTATATATTTTTTTCCCACTACAGTTTACTAGTAGTCTACTTGAGGAGAAGAATGGTACCATATTGTTTCTATATCTAAAGAATGGGGAACGGGGGTTTTAGAACGGAGGGGTGAGAGCGGAGGAGTGGAGAGGGTAGGAAATCAGCACCACCTGGTGACGAAAGCCTGCAAGTGGATGTAACAGCTGGTTCCACCCTCCCCTTACCCCCATCCCCGTCGCAACAGTCACATCCAAAATGCAAAACACTCTCCAAAGTTTTGAGGAACCGGAATTTGTTTATCCGGTTTATTGATTTCACATATGCTAGGAAATATGACGTTACTGTGAGCTTTCTCCTAACCAAAATTCGAAAGTTATACAGCGGGTGGGAGGGAGTGTGGGAACTATAGGAACTATAGGCTTGTCATTTTAAACGTGAAAACAAAAGAAAAGTAATTACGCTATGGTCATGCTTGTTTTTCAGAGTGCGCCAGAGTTGTGGTTTTAATTTCCAAAACTTCTATTGCTAAACATACTAGCAGCGCTACGTCAGTAGAGTAATGACCGCATTAGGGCCCATTCACAACTAAATTTGAGTGTAGGCATAAACTAATCCTAAAAACGATGTGTTCTATTCACATGACTTTCTCTACAAACTAATCTTACAAAAATTATTCCTTTATCTATATCATGGTTCTCGAGATAAATATTAGCAGAAAAAGCTCTAAGTATAAGGGAAATAAGGTAATACCCTAAGCTATAAAGCGATAGTCAAATATATTAAAAAGCCATTCGCTCTGTGAAACAATTGAAATTCGGTTCCCTTTGAACGGACGGAGAGTAGCTTAAAATTGAAATGAAATTATTACATGGAATATCTAGGAAATGGTTAACAACAACAAATTACATAAATTATGTATTTTAACGAGATCTAATCTTTTGTGGAGTACGTTTCGTCTATCTCTTACGTTTTATAAATTATACAAAAGCCATCCATAAAATTCAGGATATATCTTGTGCTTTATCACTATTTTAATCAAAATCGTTACAGCCATTTTTGAGAAAAGTAAACTGTTCAAAAAGTGGTCCATACAAATAGATTTTCTTGAAAATCTTCGTGTCACATCCTTGGAAGATACTAAACTTAAATACCAAATTTGATATTTAACAGTGCATTTTGAGTTTTTAGCTATACTGCCCACAGAGAGGCACACATGCATACACGGACCATTTTTTAAAAAATATTTTTTGGATTCAGGGAACCTCAAAACATGAATGGAATACAATACCTTCTCTACCTATTATGTGCAGACATAATAACAATTATATTATATGAATTGCAATGGTACCATTCAGAATGATAAACATAAAAAATAAATAATTAAACGTAAACTTAAAAACTTGTAAGATCCAATCTTTCAAGTTTGTCTGTGTACCGCGAGGTTGCGCGGTAATATTTGCGATTCGCATTCGGGAGGCACCGGATCAATTTTCAGTGACTGCCCATTCTGACCAATGGGTTTTTCGAGGTTTCTCCGGGATCGCCAGGGTAGTTTCTTTTTCTTTCAATATTTCCTCCTCATTCCGTTTCCCCTCTCATCTTTCAGTTATGCTTCCAGGTTTGTGATATAGGCAGTGCAGGCAGATGATGCGGGCAGTGGAAAGATTACACCCCATGGGCACTAGATGGTTGCTAGTCGCTTGCACACACTCTCTGGGCAATCGGGCTCGCGTCTGTACTCTTCTGTCTGCCTTCGGCCTGGAGTACCTATGGTTCCTTCACCTCATCCATCCTATTAGCTTCCTCTGCGGTCTAGGGGTAACATACTAGCCTCTGGTTTTCATGGTGACGGGTTCAAACTTGGCGGAGGTGATCCTTTTTTTTTTTTTTCAGGTGCAAAATACTTAAATAGCTTCCTTCGAAGGGAAATAAAGTCGGTGGCCCGTGACGCGGTACGTAAAAGAACCTCAAGCCTGAAAAAGGTTTCTGAGCAAAATTATGCAATCTTTTATGTCCAATATAGATTGGGACGCTGAGAACCATAGCAGTTAAATAAAACTTAAACTTAATTTCATCCATCTTTCTGCCACATTAGATCTTCATAGGTCGCAGTGCGCGAGGTGTTCCCCTCCGCTGTCTATACTTTACTCTATTATAATTACTATCCAATCAGAAGAGAGTGATGCTCATCACATCATTCGCTCTCATACATCAGATTTCTCATTGCCATATGTTGACTCGCAAACTAGGATAATAACTCATTATTCAGATGTTGTGTCAATAGGCACTTCCCAATTATGTTGCCTCCGCGATCTCCAGATCTCAATCCGGCCGACTTTTGGCTGTAGGGTTACCTCAAAGCATTATTGGGTATCTGGAAAAATCACAGCAAAATAAGTTGTGGTTATAGATAATGTTTTTGGTGAATTGACTGCGTAGATCCACTTGTTTATTTTGACACATGTACATGACCTTTTCTGTTGCTTTGCAGGGCTCCATATTAGTCCAGCTGTTTCATGCTCTCTTGCGATTGGCTGCTGTTTACGTTTGCAGTTTTCCGTATGAATGACATGTCTTAGACATACATTTATGTCTAAGTTTTACGTCTTTATGTTAGTGCTTAATTTTCATTGTTAATGGTCCATTACACTACGAGCATCAAAGCATGTGATTCTGGATTAAAGAGTAATTCAAGTTTATAGAATACGAAAATAGCTGCAATAACAAAACAAAAATCTTCTATCCACTTCATGCTTATCTGGGATAGCCATTTTCAGGTATTGTCTGATTAGTAGGTACAATAGGTTTAGATTAGTAGAGTAAGCTTTAAGCGAGACAAATCTTTTAAGAGCGTTCGCTATATGAAGACTTTGAAATTCCGTACTCTTTGCATGGCCAACAATAAATAAGAAACATACAGACTTCCAATCTGAGAAAAGTGTAAAGTATTTTAAAATATATACCAATAGCATGGAATAATATCTTGGAAAGGTTACTCCACAGTAAAATTATTTGACATAAGCAGTGTGATGTAAAAGTTCAGCAGATACGCAAAATTCATCCAGAATCAAGACGATTTCAAAGCAAGGCCGCGCCGTGGACGATTAGTTAGACCACTCGCCTCTTACGGTGCGGGTTCGATCCCTTAGTGACCGCATGTGAGATTGTAGTGAACAAAGCGACGCATGAGGGAGTGTTCTCCGGATTCTCCGGTTTCCCCGCCATCGCATTCCACCGGTGCTCCATCTCCATGCCTTGTATCATCAGTATCATCGCCTAGGTGCCACAAGTAGTAAAGCGGGCGTTAAACACTATAAAAAAAAAAAGACTTCAGAGTCCTCCACCAGAAAATCCGATTGTTATAAAATGCCTTAAATATATATTTCATTGACAAAATAGTTACAGCCACGTTTGAAAAAATCCAAATTTTAAAAATGGTCTATTTAAAGGGTAGTTTGAGGCGGGGGCTTTCTTGAAAATGTTACACCTCCAGAAGATGCTTAATTTAAATATCAAGTTTGGTTTTTAATCTGACTGTTATATATGCTCGTTACACCCTTGAAAGATGCTAAACTGAAATGCCAAGTTTGGTTTTTAATCGACTTTTCGTTTTTTGAGTTTTGGTGTTCAAATAAATACATAAAAACAGATAGATCACTTACGGACCTTTTCTAAAAACTGTTTTTTGATTCAGGATATTCATATATACAGGAAATAGCCTATATTTCTTGTAAACATTCGACATCGATTTTTTTTTTTTTTTTTTGAAATACCTTATCTTGGACGCTCGGTTTCCGTCTTCATTTGTAGATTTCGCGCAATTTCGGAAGCAGAACAGAGCGACAATATTGAGCCATGAAGTATGATATACATCCTAACATCTATTGGATTCAATGCTAAGATTCCATTCTGTCTGTAGATCCTAGAGTTCATGCTCATGTACGTGCAATGTGATTCGCTAAATAATTCAGTAGTTCGCAGTAAATTATATAACCTAAATTATATAATCATATTGGCTGAGAGCCTCAAAGAAAGAACCTTTTTTTTGGGGGGGGGGGAGAGGAAATTAATACTGCGAAAAGACAGGCGGGCGAGCTCTCTTTTCTTCCAGCCGGCCCTCATTCCCCATGAAATTAGTGTCTAAGAAAAGGTGCAGTACTTTCCTATGTAGTAGAGACATTAGAAATGAAAATAGTCTGTGGTAAATAAAATTGATGCACAATGAACAGAAATCGAAGCAATCTTTCTTTCTTTCCTAAGTCCAATTAACTTTGCGAATACTGGTGCTTTATTTGTGCTATCTGAAGATGAATTGCCATATAATTGTGTGACGTGGCACGGTTGCTCAAGCCTATGCTTAGCGGCATTCTTACAATTTTTTTTTTTATATTTATTAGTTTCATTTTTATAGTTTCCATTAATTTCTTTGGTCATATCAGGGGCTTTGACTTAAAAACAATACTGATGGTGTTACTCTCGTTGAACCAATGTAACATCGGCTTTATCATTTTTACTTTCTCTACTTAGTACATAGTAGGTAGGTAGAGAAGACATTGTACTCCACCCAAAAATTCGAATCCGAAATTTCATCGAAAATACACGCTTTAGGGGTCCCCTGTATAAAAAAGGGCATTTTTAGAAAAAAGAAAAAAAGGTCCGTGTGTGTGTGTGTGTGTATGTTTCTGTGAACACGAAAAGTCGATAAAATACCAAACTTTGTAATTAAGTTTGCTGTCTTCCAAGGATGCGATACAAGGTTTTGAGGAAAATCCCCCACTTCAAACTATCCTTTACATTGCAAAAATTTCGATCTTTTTCATTTTTCCAAAAATGAATCTAACGACTTTGATCAAAATAACCTTTTATGGTTTACTAGCTATACAAAATGTATTCCGAATGAAAAGGCCTTCAGGGGCTGTTCTCAAGAAATTCAGGATATACATTTTATTTGTGTGTAAATATCTTTAATGTACGGCATTTTAATAAAAATCGTTTAGTCATTTTTTGAGAAAATCGAAAATTTCGAAAAATTCTCCATGTAAAGGGTAGTTTGGGTTGGGTGAGTTTTCCTTTGTGTCGCATCCTTGGAAGATACTGAACTTTACTGACTACCAAGTTTGGTATTTAACACAATTGTCGTTTCAGCTTCTCTATACGTACTATGTATAGAAAATGTATTGTATTGCGCCCAAAAATTCAATACCGAGATTTTATCATAAATATATGTTTTGAACTCCCCCGAGTCCGAAAAAAGCATTTATAGAAAAAGGTTCGTGTGTGTGTGTGTCTGTGAGCAGCATACTCCAAAAACGAAAAATTGGATAACAAACTTGGTACTTAAGCAAGTGTCGCCCTCCGTGGTGTAGTGCTTACCATGCTAACCTCATATACCTAAGGTCGCGAGTTCAAACCCAGCGGAGGACAATGGATTTTTCTGGTGTAAAAATCCTTAGCATGGCTTCCTTCGGGAGGGAAGTAAAGCCGTTGGTCCCGTGTCGTAAAAGAACCTCAAGCCTATTAGAGAGTTCTCTGAGCAAAATTAAGCTGTCTTTCACGACCAATTTAGTATGGGACACTGAGAACCACAGTAGTTAAAATGCGTCCATAAATAACACACCATTTACTTCTTCTTTTTTTCTTGTATTTTTTGGTACTTAAGTTGAGTGTCTTCTAAGGATGCAACATGAAGATTTTCAAGAAAATCCCCCCACCCAAAACTACCCTTTATAGGGAACATTTTTCGAAAAATGTTATTTTATCAAAAAAGTCTCTAACGATTTTAATTAAAATACCGCGTAAAAGATGTTTTTATGACGAACAAAAGCTATATCTTGAATTTTCTGGAAATAGTCTCTGAAGACCTCTTCATTCTGGATGGCTTTTGTATAGCTGGCAAATCGTAAGAGATATACATAAAAATCTTACTACACAAAAAATGAAGATCTCATTAATAAACGAAAACACAATTTTTTTTTTTTTTTTTTTTTAGAGCTAACCATTTTCGAGATTTCTCTTTGTTTATTCCTGGCAAGCAAAGAGATTGGAATTTCAATTGTTTCACGTGGCGACTGGCTTCAAAGGACGAGACCATCGCTTGAGCCTGTGTATTTTCTTATTTCTCTTCTACTTACAAGGAAGCTAGTTCAAAGCTAATTCTGGAAGAAATATTTTATGTAAAACTCGTTTGTTACAAACTAGGCAGAGAAAATTATGTGTATGGAACTTACTAGTTCTTTTTTAGAAAATACATTGCTTTTACTCGTGTAGGATGTAGAATACAGGAACGGAGAGAGACACCTCGCTTTGACATCATGTGAATGAAACATATTAGATTTTCTCCCTTCTACTTACAAGGAACCAAATAATAAGGCCAATTTCTGCTAATGTTTATCTCGATTATTTTGAAGTAGATAGAAGAATAAGCCTGTGACAATAATTTGTTGCAGAGATGTAGAGTAAGTCATGTGAATAGAACACATAAGATTTTTTCCGTTATCTCTCCACTTACACACATACATTTTTTTTTTTTAAATTGGATTCAAGGGTCCTTAAAACATGTATTTCCGGTGAAATTTTGGTATGGAATTTTATGATGAAATATAATACCTTCTTTATTTATTATGGACACTGTACATATGTGCTAGGGAAAATAAAAATGGGGTAGATTATATCTGAGCCACCTGGATGCGTTTGTCAGTACAGCACGCTGAAGGTAAGGCATAAGGAATTTCCAACTTCTCATTAAAACAAACAAGCAATCAAGTCCAATATGTAGAAAGTGCTCGAGACCCGCGATGGATACGCGTCATCTACAGAGACCTAGTAAAAACAGAGTTACGACCCTGCGCCACGTTTGTGTCCGTGACTAAGAAATGCAATAAAGAAACAGGGGCGAATAAAACACAGCATATAACTGGAATAGGGTTCATCTCTTAAACCGATGAGAGTAGATTCATTCTAATAACATTCTATGTAAATTTAAATCTGTTATATTAATAAAATCCATGTCCTCAGATTGATTATTAGTTTAATCTAAGTAGTTTTGAAGGTAATAAACATATCCAACTTTACCAAGCGGGATGGCTCAAGCAGGTTCGTCTTTGGCTTGCACTCGGCAGTTTTTTGTTTTATAGTGTTTAACGCCCGAATTTACGACAAATGACATCGCAGCCGATGACACTGATGATGCATGGAATGAAGATGGAACACCGGTGGATTGTGATGGCGGAGGAAACCGGAGAACTCGGAGAAAACCCGCCCATGCGCCGCTCTGTCCACCACAAATCCCACATGCGGTCTCTCGGGATCAAAAGGTATCCGGGAGTTGCAGGCTCGCTTTCTGTAGCCGGCCTAACTGACCAATGGGTTTTTACGGGGTTTCCCTGGGTCGCCGGCCAATTCTAGGTGCATCGCTTTCATCCCCTTAATTTCCTCTCCCTCCATGTTATTTCATTCTTCCTTCATTCCGTTGTTTCTCTCAGGGTTTCAGTGATGGTGTTCGGTGCGGCGTGGCAGTGAAAAAGTATCCTTAAAATGACTATCTTCGTATCCCGTACCCTGGCGGGTACGTTGGACCCTATTGGTGTGGAGTACCTACCGTCAGGCAGTAGTGTGCTTCAGTCTGGAAACTGTAGGATTCCTGTCATTGCTGTGCCGTCACTCCTGGTTCCGGCCACCCAGTGTATCCTCTAATCCCCTCCTTCCTGGGGGTGCCCCCTCATGGGGCATAGGTACAATAACCTATGTGCCGAGTATCCCCTGACCATATCTTATCTGCTTGACGTCATCACGTATATACCCCACGCGAGGCCGGAGTCGTTAAGCAGGCCTTAGCAACTCAAAAGACTACATTGTTTGTTTGCATAATAACCTAACTCAAGATACGACGAAACGACTTAAGTCGGTCTAATATTCAACCTGAAAATATAGAATTTTACAACGCAGCATTACATTTAAATATAAACAAAAATTTTATCAACAAAGTTATTCTGACTGTTGGTTGGTATCGACTTACAGGGCAAATACTATTTCATTTATATTCTGTATTATAACAGTAGAACTCATCTCCTATATATTTGATTTTGAACAGGATTTGAACACGGTTCTCCCGCTCTCCGTGCGGTCTCTTTGACCATTGACCTACTGTGGCAATATGCCGATATGCTATTGAATCTTGTAACTGATTATTTGTTTTTACCCGGTTCAACCAACCAGTCGCCCTAAAGATGACTATCTTCGACTTACCTTCGTAAGTGCTTATTGACCAGGTATATTAATACATTGGTTGATATCCTCATCCAAAAATTAAAAACAAAGTAGCAATTAAACTCCCTTCAAAGAAAAAGAAAAATAAATTGTGTTTCATCTGCAAAAAGTAAAATATAATATTATTAATAAATCATTATAAATATAAATAACTTATTATAGCTAATACTAAATAACTGAATAACTAATCGACCAGCTATCCAGGCAATGACAGTACTCCTCTCTTATATATATATATATATATATATATATATATATATATATATATATATATATGTTTCAAAAGCGACACCAAACGAAGGTGTGGCCCATGTGGGTTATACCGTACGTGATACGTGAATATAGTTTTCAGCTCTAAATTCGGCACATACAAAAACTGCCATAAAATCAGCATGGATCAGGCAGTCGTGCCTGGCGCACTCCAAGATAGATGCCGGTGGTAGCGAAGGTCCCACTCGCGTGGTGTAGGGGTGGTTTGATAGACACACCGGCGCGGCACAGGTCACTTTAGAAATGGAAAACGTTGCATGTGGGTTTTATTGTGTGTTTCGTATAAGGTTGTATACATGGCGTATGACAACCGTTGTTCCTTCGCTGCCAAATCCCAAATGTGTGCGATTTTTAAACACACATAAAATTTTAAATAGAAGGGCTTGAGACATCAAGTTTCGAACAAGTCAAAGTGTAACCTAATGGAATGTTCTTCGTTTGGAGTCGTTTTGAAACAATATATATATAAAATATTACACAGAGTAATGATTTTTTGATGAATGTTTTCAATACCCAAGCCGAGATGACATTTACTAAGATGTTCGAAAAATTAAAATGTAGGGCTGTAAGTAAAAAAAAATATAATGTTTCCATTCACATGACTTCGTCTACTGTAAACTAACTATTCTTACAAAAGATTATTTGTATAACCATCATGTAGTTTATATAAGTATTAGCAGAAATTATCTTTTTGCTTACTGCCTTCTAAGTAGAAGGGAAATAAGTAATACGCTAGGCTAAAGCGATAGTCAAATTGGTTGCAATGAGAAAATTGAAGTTCGGTTCGCATTGTATGGCCAGCACTAAAAGAGAACAGAGGTGAAACGAAGGATTACTTCCCGTTTGAGAAAAACTACATATGTAGTTTAAAATGTAAACCAATAACAAGGAATATCTCGGAAACGGCTAACTCTACCACAAATTGGATATGCCACAAATTGTGGGACAGTAAGATTTTCCAGAAAATCCCCCACCCCAAACTATAATTTTTGAAAATTTTGTTTTTCTCAGGATTGAAACGATTTTGGTTAAAATACCATATATTAAAGATATTTACATGACAAATAAAATATATCTTGAATGCCTTTGGAATAGTTTCTGAAGATCTGTTCATTCTACATGAATTTTGCATAAAATAAGAGATGGATAGAAATGTAGATATTGTAAATACACACATTTATGTGATATACATTTTTTGTGGCGTTAACCATTTCTGAGATATTTCTTGTTATTGGTTTCAATTTTAAAGTACTTAATCTTTTTTCAAATGGAAATTTGTCGATTCCTGGCATGCAAATAGAACCGAATTTCAACCACATAAAACTATTGTATAGGATTGACTGTCGCTTTAGCCTTTTATACTCACTTATTTTGTTTTTTATAATAATGAACTAAGTACTAAGACTGTATCTACTAATTAATATCTTGATTAGCATGAAGTAGATAGAAGAAATAGTTTTTGAAAGAATAGTTTGCTATAAGTGAGGTAGAAAAATTATGTGTATGGAACGTATCAGTTTTACTCGTGTAGGGTGTAGGATGAAGAATATTGGACCCGATAGTTGCACCTCGCTCATTGCGACACAATTACGGACCCGATTGTGGTCACATCTCTGGAGGTAAATGATATAAAGAAAGCAATCAGGCCCCCAGAGACATGCAGAAGTCCAGTTCGAACACGTGCGCACAATTTAAGAGCAATCCCAAGCGGGTGACTCGGCGACTCTAGAGAGCGAGACAGTTCATTACTGCGTCCACTGTCTTCCTACAACGCAAACAACCGCGCCATCTATCCGACACTGTCGACACTGAAGGACTTGAAAGGATACCTTAAACATGAAAGGGAAATTTAATTAGTTAAAAGGCTATTTAGGAAAAGAAAAATCTTTGTAGACTACAACCACCCCGGCATTCGTTTTGGCGACAAGAAAAAACTACATTGGACGGCCACAGGATCTCCCAAGCGACATTGTAGATTCTAGTTCAATTTTAGATTTGACTCTGCCACTGATCGATTGACCAACATAGCTGCCCATGCACAAGCAGACAGAACGAACGAAGACTGTGCATTTCGCATTGGAAAGTAGTACTGATATTCAGAAAGTCCATTTTTACCCCTTATTTCGATCCAGTTCATTTACATACACCTAACCAGGCCTCAGTCTAAAACTGAACTAGAATCTGCAATCTCGCATCTCCCAAATGCGAGTCTCGCGCTTACCGCGGAGCTATACTTATTTTTGACTATAGATTTTTTTTTGCAGTTTTGCTATAATTTTAATTTATTTAAATATGAGTTGATTAATTTGACCGCGCATGAAAAATTATGCAAAAATTAATTTAAAAGTATAGTAGATGTTCTACCAAGAACAGAAGAACAGAAAAAAATCTGATGTGTACCATTCACATGACTTTCTCTACATCCCTGCAACAAATTATTCTTAAAAAGCTTATACTTCTATTTACTTTATGCTAATCAGAAAAAAATAGCAGAAATAGTTTTATTACTTGCTTCCTTGTAAGTAGAAGCGAAATAAGGGACTACCATAGGTTAAAGTGATAGTCAAAAGCTGGTTCATATGTCAATGAAGTTCCTTTGTTTATATAGATAGGAGTTTACAAGTTCCTGTATGAGAAAAGTATAAGTTTTTCGTAGCAGAAACCAAAAATAAGGAATGTCTCAAAAACGACGAACTCCACGAAAAAAAATGTATATAACATAAATTGTGTGTTTTAAGTGCTCTACATTTTTGTGTAGTAAGTTTTTGTCTATCTCTTACGGTTTAGCAGTTATTCAAAATTCAGTAAAATTCATCCAGAATAAATTACTCTTCAGATGCTATTCCCAGAAAACTCAAGATATACATTTTATTTATCAGGTAAATATCTTTGATATACAACATTTTAATCAAAATCGGTAGAGGCATTTTTGAGAAAATCAAAATTTTCGAAAAAAGTTCCATGGAAAGGGTGGTTGGGGGTGGGGGGATTTTTCTCAAAATCTCCGTGTCGCATCCCTGGAAGATACTTAACTTAAATACCAAGTTTGGTATTCTACCGATTTTTCGTTTTTGAGTTATCGTGTTCACAGACACACGGACACAAGGACACAGGGACACACACATAAACACGGAACTTTTTGTGGATACAGGGGACACTAAAACATATATTTCCGGTGAAATCTCGGTATCGACTTTTTTGGTGGAGTGCAATACCTTCTCTATACACTATGTACATAGTGCGTATAGAGAAAGTAAAAATGTGTTGTGTTAGTTTTCTATAGATAAGTTTAATATAACGTAACGTGTCTGTATTTTGAGATCTTATAGTATACCGGAATAAATGCGAGTCAGTTAGAGAATTTAATGTATCGGTATATAGCCAGGATAGTTCAGTAGTTAAGGTAACCGGAAAGGAGACCGGGAGATCCTTGGCTCAAATTCCTGCTGTCATTGAATTGTTAATAATTAATTACTACAATAAAAGTGATAAAGTGCATCTTCATAAAATATTCGGTTATGTGCAAGAAATGGCAAACCAGCATGCGACAAAAGCTTAAAAACCTCTAAATCTTAAGATTATTCGACTGTCACAAAAAGTCTGCAAGATCACTTAAAATGGATTGAAAATGATATTGAATTCGATTAAACCAATAGACGCGATAACCAGCGTCAATGAAATCCATGATATAGTTCTCTATAGTTTGGTAGTACTAACATTTAAATATTTTCCATTTTAAAAGATTTATGAAATTTGAACAAAAATCCATAACTTTAGCTAGCTACTCCATATATAAACTATTCTCACAAAAGATTATTCTTTTATCTACATCATTCTAATCGAGATAAACATTAGCAGAATTGGTCTTAATACTTGCTTCCTTGTAAATAGAAGGGAAATAAGGGAATACGTTATGCTAAAGCGATAATCAAATCTTTTAAAAGTGGGGCTCTATGTGAAACAATTGAGGTTCGCTTTCAATGATCCTGTTTGATAAAAGTTATGTGGTTTAAAAATGAAACCAATAACAAGGAATGTCTCGAAAATGGTCAACTGTACAAAAAAAAAAAAAAAAAAAAAAAAAACGTATTTGAAAAAAATATGTTTCATCGAGGTTTAGTTTTTGTGTAGTAAGTTTTTATTTATCTGTTACGGTTTAACCGTAGTGCAAAATTCTGCACTCAACCAGCATAAAGAAATCTTCAGAAGCTATTCCAACAAAATTCAAAATATACATTTTATTTGCGTTATAAATTTGTTTAATATGCGTTATTTTAATCAAAATCGTTAGATCAATTTTTGAGGAAAGCAAACATTTCAAAAGTGTTTCTGTAGAAAGGGTAGTTTGTGATGAGAGTATTTTCCTGAAAATCTTCGTGTCGAATCCTTGGAAGATATTTATCATAAATAACAAGTTTGGTAGATGTTTAGCGGTGTTTTTTCTAAAAAAAAATGTCGGACTCAGGGGACCTCATAACATATTTCATCTTCTCTAACTACTATGTAAATTGTATGTACATACGGCTAGAGAAAGAAAAACAGACTAGGTACAGATGTAGAAAAAATGTAAACGGAGTTTTATTTATGGACGCACTTCAACTGCTATGGTTCTCAGAATCCCATTCTATACTGGGCATGAAAGACCGCTTAATTTTGCTCAGAGGTCTCTTTTATCAGGATTGAGGTTCTTTTACTTGCCGTAAATCTACGACACGGGATCAACGGCTTTACTTCCCTTTCGTAGGAAGCCATGCTAAGGATTTTTACGCCTGAAAAAAGCCATCTTCCTCCGCCGGGTTTGGACCCGCGACCTTGGGTATATGAGGTGCAGATGACAGAACGTATCTATGGTATGGTGTACCTTTTGGTGCATACGTCTATGATTTCGAAATACGTGCAGCAGTGGCGCCAAAAGCCGTAGAGACGCGCTAAGGCTTGGCCAACTGAACAGCATAACCGGAACACGCATACAGAAATGCTCCAAGACAGGCAGCTTCAGGTGAAGGGATGTCGGTGCAGATGGTGCGGAAATGGTATCAATGTTTACTGAAAGTCAAACAAGCATCTGTGACAATTTTCCTGACATTTGTTCGATGTGCCTTATTTCCGATGGTAACAAGAAATATAATTGAATCGATCAGTGCAGAAAAATCATGAGTCAATAAATTCATATTTTACAGGAGATATGAAAAACTATTTAAAATGGAAACAACTGATTATTCTTACTTTATTCAATGTTGTTGTTAATAAGACCACACCAGGATTGAAAAGCTAACAAAAATGTTTATTTTGAATAATTTGCCCTTACAAAAATGCAGTTTTAAATGATCAGGCGTCAACAACTAGCTTGATTTTTACTTGCTCTACACGTACTATGTACGTAGTGTATAGAGAAGGTATTGCACTACACCCAAAAATTCGATACTGAGATTTCACTGGAAATATATGTTTTAAGGTCCTCTATAACCAAAAAAAGCATTTTCACAAAAAGGTCCACGCGCGTGTGTGTGTCCGTGTGTCTGTGAACACGATAACTCAAAAACGAAAAGTCGGTAAAATACCAAAATTAAGTTTAGTATCTTCCAGAGATGCGACACTAAGATTTTGAGAAAAATCCACCTACCTTAAACTACCCTTTACATGGAACGTTTTTCGAAAATTATGATTTTCTCAAAAGGGGTTCTTAACGATTTGATTAAAATATCATATATTAAAGATATTTACCTCCAAAATAAAATGCATATCTTGAATTTTCTGGGAATAGCCTCTGAAGACTGCTTTATTCTGGACGAATTTTACGGAATTTTGTACAACTGCTAAACCGTAAGAGATGGGGAAAAAAAATCTACCACACAAAAAATGTAGAGCACTTTAAAACACACAATTTGTTATATGCATTTTTTTTCATGGAGTTGATCGTTTTTGAGAAATGCCTTGTTTTTTGGTTTCAATTTTAAAAATTATACTTTTCTCACACAGGACTTTGTCAACTCCCGTCCATAAAAACAAAGGAACTTCAGCCACATAGCAACCAGCTTTCGACTATCACTTTAACCTATAGTACTCCCTTATTTCGCTTCTACGTCCAAGGAAGCAAGTAATAAGACTATTTCTGCTAATTTTTTCTCGATTAGCATAAAGTAAATACAGGCATAAGCTTTCTAACAATAATTTTATGCAGAGATGTAGGGAAAGTCATGTAAATGAAACACATCAGATTTTTTTCTGTGCATGCAGTGAGTTAACACATTACTGCCTGTGTCTATGTGTGTGTCTGAACAGCCTAGCTCAAAAATGAAAAGTCGGTTAAGTACCAAATTTGATAATTAAATTCAGCATTTTGCAAGAATGCCATACGAAGAAAATCCCTGCCAGCCCATACTATCCTTTATGAAACATTGTTACCAATTTTTTATTTTATAGAAAATTATTAACGATTTTAATTAAAATATCATATATTTAAAATATTCTTACGCTTAATGAAATATATATATATATATATATATTGCATTTTCTTGAACCAGCCTCTGAAGCTCTGTTCATCCTAGATGACTTTACCATAATTGATAAACTATAAAAGATAGAGAAAATCTTACTACACAGAAATGTAGATCTCTCTAAAATAAAAAATGTATGTCCCATACATTGTTTGGTGAAATTAACTGTTACTGAAATATTCCTAGTTATTGGTTTCAATTTTAAAATACTTATACATTTCTCAAATGGAAAATCGTTATTTATTTTACTTCTCCTTTTCAAACAAAGAAAGCTGAATACCACTACATCACATAGCGATCAGCTATTGAAAATTTTGAGAGCCAATTATACTCTGCGAGAAGTGATCACTCAAAAAAAATAAGCAATAGGGGAAAAAAACTAACATAGGTAAATTTTCCTAGAGACTTTGCCTCAACGTATAAATAGTTTTAAAAAGAGACTAAAGAAGAAGAATTTATAGTCGGGATAGTAAATATAAACATAACTTTATCACTAGTATTATAAAAATTTTAATGTTTTATTATTAGTGTTTTTTTTTTCTTTTTCTTAACGTCCTTTAACCTGGTTGGTGAATGAAATTGGTGAAATGATGCTCAAATGATCTCGGGGTCCATGGAACTCAAAGCTGCTCGACATTCGTCTTTTCAGGAAAAGGGAAAACCTCAAGGAAAAAAAAAACCTCATCCGGGTAATTCACCCTAACCAAGATTCGAAATCACAATCTGTTGAATGTGAGGCATACACGCTACCACCACACTATCCAGGCGGGCGCTCATTGTTGTATTATTTTATACTATGATGTATTGTCATTCAGACTGGGTATTATATAACCCATATTATTCATTTATTTTAGTTATATTAAGCATTGTATCATTTCGTTGACAGCGCTGCCACCGGACCACGCCCTAAGCAGTGAAGTAGAGTATTTATCTATTTATTTATCTATATATGTAATACATCTTAGAGTTCAATAACTTTTGCTAGGAACCATATTTCTGATTTCGCTGAGTCGAAGTGCAAGATGCGAAATGTACAAAATAAATCGCTAGAATAACATTAAGGCTGGCCTCGTAGAACACTGTGAGAGTGGTCCCGGGTTCTATTCCCGGCCAGGTTCGGAATGTTTGTTAGACCAAAGAATATTCTCTGCCTTATACACAGTTTGAAGTGTGAATGTATAGGCAAACTTAAAGATAATAAGCCAAATGTACAAATAGTGCCATGAGAAACTCTTCCAAGGGTAAATGCCACCGATATGATCTAACTGTTAAATGAATGATGAAGAAAAATAAAGCAAAAGTATTTTAGTTGCTAAATTATTTTTTGCAACTAGATTTCTATGAATGAAGTTTAAAGCAGACCATTATATGCCTCCTGTTAGACATGTACAGATATACCTTGGAGCGTTAAGAGAGTTGTAAAAATTTCAAGTTAAACTTGCCAATGACGTACTGGCGAAAGTGACCTTCGCTTTACACGTCTTGCTTTAAGGGGAAACTGTGAGCGAGTCACGCTCAGTGAGCCGGTCCCCATGGCCACGCTCGCTAAGGCGTTTCGCTTTGGTGCTTCGTGGGCAGGGGATCGTGGGTTCAAGTCCCGCCTTGGGCTTGGGTGTTATATGTTTGTGCAATGTGTTTGTGTAAAGGAACATAAAACCAGTAATCATACAGTCCTGATCAGACTCCGGTACTGTTTAAAAAAAAAAGTGCGAGAGATAAAACGAAAAGTCGCACTTACCCAGTTCTCCACTGGGAGATTTAGATTTTAATTTGAAATAACCCCTAGAGTTCTGCAATTTTTTTAACGCGCCAAGGGAAATCTGCACATATGGGGCACTTCTTTTTTTAAATACAGTTCCGGAGTCTTATTGGGAATCTGGTGCTCTATTCCCCTTTTTTTCCTTTCTTTTTTCCTCTTTTTCCATTTTCCGAAATATTTTTCCCAATATTTGCTTACCGTTTTGCTTTTTGCTTCTAATACACAAATTTACAAACAAACCTGCCCAAGGCGTGACTCGAACCCACGATCCCTTGCGCCACGAAGCACCAAAGCGAGGCACTTTAGCGAACGCAGCCACGCGGACCGGCGCACTTGGGCCACCTGGTGAAAAGAAATTCTTCGATTGCCGTATGTAAATAAACATTTCTTACACAAGATTTTGGATTTAAAAGTCCAGTTCTAATGAGTTGGTTAAATCCGGAGCGCCAATAATTTGCGGATGGTTTGTCGCCTCGTCAGCCTTCATCCCTCTATGAAAATAATGGGGCGGATTTGTTCAACGTTTTGCATTAGTAATCGATTTGAGCGGAATTCCTGATCACTCTTTGGGTGTTCCACTTTCTCCCATGTGTTAAACCTCATTCAGTTGCAGAAAGGTGCATGGAAAGCTTTAATGTATTTGGAACTTAAATTATTTGTTCTGTTGCAAAAACTTAATGCATTCCATTACTTTCAGAATTATGTACGCACAAAGTAGACTGAGAAGGTATTATATTCCATCCAAAATTCTATGCCAAGATATCCGGAAATACATGTTTTGAAACCCCCTAAATAAAAAAAATATAAAAAGGTCGTGTATATGGGTGTGTCTGTGGACAGCAATCTGGGTATTTAAGTTGAGTATCTTCCGAGGATGTGACACGAAGATTTTTAGAAAAATTCTCCACCCCACACAGCTCTTATTTATATTTTCGCAAAAATATCTCTAAAGATTTTGATTAAACATCTACTGTGTTCCATTCACATGACTTTCTCTAGTTGTTACAGAAACAACTTTCCTTGCAAAATATTAGTCTGTTATCTTCGTTTCGTTTTAAAATCGGCCTACCCTCCCCGTATTTGTAGGACTGACACCCACCTAGGACATACAACCCAATGCCTAGGAGTCAGAAGCCTGTCGGGGAGCCAACGGCACGAAACTACACAATGGAGATCATGTTACGAGGGGTCGCCCCGTGGGAATGATTTGAGGAAGTAGATGATACGAAATGAAAGCGGAATTGATGATTGGAAAGGTGATGATGGAGCAATTGGTGGAATGATGGCGGGGGAAACCGGAGGAATAGGTCGTCCTCCATGATTCCAGGCCGCCCTGTTCTGCTATCTACGACATGCTAATCAAAGAAAACGTTAGCAGAAATTATCATATTACTTACTTCCTTGTAAATAGAAGGAAAATAAGAGAATATATTAGGCTAACTTGATAGTCATATCTTTAAAAACTGGTCCTATGTGAAACAATTGAAGTTAAATAGGTAGAGTCAGACTGAAAAATTCAATGTCATAGCCGGGATTTGAACCACGGATCTCCCGATCTCTAACCTGTTGCTCTACAACTGAGCTACCATGGCAGCATGCACGCATAGCATTGAATTTCTCAACTGACTCGCATGTTTCCCGACAAACCACAAGGTGATCGCAAATGATTTTAAGATGACAACCCCAATGGCGGCTTACAATGCTGTAAGTACTTTAGACCCAGGATTCATTGTATAGCCAACTATTGACCATAACATGCGAGTCAGTTGAGATATTCAATGATATGCCGGCATGTTGCCATGGTAGCTCAGTGGCAGAGCAACCGGTTAGAGATCGGGAGATCCGTGGTTTAAATCCCGGCTATGGCAATGAATTTTTCAGTCTGACTCTGCCTATCCAACTCCTGTCCTACACACGGCTTGTGTGAAAAAACAATTATTCCAATACCAATTGAAGTTAAGTTCGCTTTACATGGCCTACATAAAACAAGAGAGAAGAAACGAAACGTCACTTCCCGTGTGAGAATAGTTAAAGTAATTTGATACCATTAACAAAGAATATATCAGACACGATCGACTCTGCATAAAAAACGTATATGATATAAATTATGTGTTTAACAAGATCTGCATTTTTTGTCTATCTCTTGCGGTTTAAACGTTATGCAAAATTCTGCAAATGTCATCCATAGTAAAGAGGTTTTCTTCAAAATATATATTTTATTTGTGATATAAATATCCTTAATATACGACATTTTAATCAAAAGAGAGCCGTTAGAGCCATTTTTGAGGAACACAAAATTTGCAAAAAATTGTTTATGTAAACTGCAGTCTTTGGTGAGGAGATTTTCTTGAAAGTCTTCGTGTCGCATCATTGGATAATTTAAGATAAATGCCAAGGCTGGTATTTAAGTATTTTGGTATTTGAGCTATGCTGTGCACAGACACACAAACACACACGGAACTTTTTGCCAAAAATGTTTTTTTCGTACTCAGGGGACCTCAAAACATATTTTCGGTGAAATCTCGACATCAAATTTTTGGGTGGAATACAACACCGTCTCTATCCAATATGTACATTGTACGTACGGGCTAGAGAAAGAAAAAATCGGATATATTATATATATGTATATAAGAAATAACATACCTACATATCTTGTATTTCCTGGCAATGATCTGTGAAGCCTCTTCATTCTGGATGACTTTTGTATAACTGGTAAATCCTAAGAGAAACTCAAAAACTTACTGCTCAGAAACGTAGATTTCGTTGAAACGCTCGATTTATGTCACATACACTTTTTGTGAAGTTCACCATTCCAAAGGCATTCCTTGTTATTGGTTTCAATTTTAAATCGTCAAATCTTGTCATGTGATTAAAATTTGTTTTCTGCATAGTCAGAAGTTGACAAATTCAAATATAAGAAAACTATTTTAAAACTGAAACCAATAATAATGAATGTTTAGGAAATGGTCAACTACATAGCAAGAATAGCATAAATTGTGTTTTAGCAACATTTACGTTTTTGTGTAGTTTTTGCCTATTTCTTACCATTTACTGGTTAGGTAAAAAAAAAAACATCCAGAATGTGGGAGCCTACAGAGGCTATTCCCAAAAAATTCAAGATATTCATTTTTACCATGTAAATTCTGTAATTTACAGTGTTTTAATAAATTTTAAAGAAAATCAAAATTTTCAAAAATTTTTCCATGTAAAGGGTTGTTTGCGTTTGGGGTATTTTCCTCAAAATCTTTGTGTCACATCCTTGGAAGATATTAAACTTAAATACCAAGTTTGATATTTTACCGACTATTCGTTTTTGGGTTATCGTGTTGACCGACACACGGACACACACACATATGCACACACACACATATATACACATATACACACAGTGATTCAGGGGAACTTTACATTGTGTATTTCCAGTGAAATCTCGGTATTGAATTTTTGGGTGGAATGCAATGCCTTTTCCTTGCATTATATACTATGTATAAAATAAAAATACGATGAGGAAGCAAAGATTTCGCTAAAGCTTTGAATGAAATGCTACAATCCACAGATTATTGCCAGAATTTTATCGCTTTATTTACATGCACTTCAGAAATATATTCCGCGCGGCAGACACACGCAGGCAATAAATAAACCAGGGGATGATAACGTCTATAGGTGCTTTTTACCCCCTTGGGATTTCATAAAAGTGTAATGTAATGTGGGAGTTGATCCAGCGTACCTCGGAATAATACCTCTGCCATGAAGAGCACGGGATATTGTTTCAATGTGGTTGAGACTGTATTTATAAAACAGCTGGTCCATTTCCCAGTGTGTTCCGATGTGTTTATCTTCCTTTGCTATTTTCCCTCTCTCTCCCCCGCCATATCGGCCGTGGGACCGTGTGAGGGAGACAGGAGAAACGAGTTGAAAGATAAACACGGCGGTCGACGTTTTCCCGAAATCGCTAAGTATTCGTTCGTTTTGGGGCATCGACTAACCAAGTGTTCCTTAAATATACAGTAGTAAAGGGAACAGTCTGTTCTGCAAAAACTTTCAGCTTTATAGCACAAGCGAAATGGCTCTTCCTTTCTCCGCCTTCTTAAAACAGTTGCTACTAAATTTGCCGCATACCCATTCCTCAGAATTACTCACCGAACGTAAATAAGGGGGTAAAACGTACAGTAGTCGACAAAGCTTGCTGGTCTCGAAATACATCGAGTAGCAAAGGTCGTTAAAACAGGACTGGTGGAAAAGGAGGTCTGTGGTTCAAATCCCATCAAGTAGTCCCTGACTGAGGGCTCTCCTCAATCATTATAACTGACAAATTTTGGAAGGTATCTTAAAACTTAGGCCTGGAAAGCTTCCTCTCCAAATTTCCTTTTCCAGTTATCATTTTATGAATCATCAATGTCCTTTAACTGTGATGCTGTATATAATAAATGCATTACAAATAATAATAATAATAATAATAATAATAATAATAGAAGCAAAAGAAGAAAAGTAGAGACAGCCGAAATGAAATTTCTTAGATCTATAGCAGGATACACAAGATTAGATTAAAAATCAAACCATGAAATAAGGGAAAACTTAAAAATAGAATAATTAAACAAAATATCAACAGAATATACAACCAACTGGAAGCAGCATTTCGAAAGAATGTCAGTAAGCAGGAT
This sequence comes from Hymenopus coronatus, assembly GCA_030762935.1. Taxonomy (NCBI): domain Eukaryota; kingdom Metazoa; phylum Arthropoda; class Insecta; order Mantodea; family Hymenopodidae; genus Hymenopus; species Hymenopus coronatus. The sequence goes on from CM060894.1 coordinate 55,657,475, forward strand.
TCCTTGAGTATCATATACAAACCCCAAGGGTATAGAAATTCAGGACTACCAAAAAATAAATGGACACAACAAGATTTTGGAACCGGAACAAACTAAAAATGGCTTAAAACCGTGAAGAAGAAGAAGAAGAAGAAGAAGAGGATATAATAACAACAATAATATCATTAATAAAAGAAGAAAAAATGTGAATAAAATGAAATGTCTTAGATCTACAGCAGGAATACACAAGATTAGATTAAAAATGAAAGTATGAAATAAAGCAAAACTTAAAAATAGAAGAATTAAATAAACTAATAAGAGAATATAGAACCAACAGAATATAGAATGAACTAGATCCTTATAATATTCGATTACTCGAAGTTGATAATCGAACAACTTTAACAAATTCTAAATTCACATCATCCTATAAATTCAAATACTATATTATAACCTTATCTTTTAAAAAGCTAATCCCTTTTAAAATTAGAAATACTTAATATTTTCATAATTAAATAGAAACAGCATTTGAAAAGAATGTTAGTAAACAGGATACTTCAAGCATCATATAACTACAAACCTCAAGGCTATGGGAATCCAGGACGACCAAAAGATTTTAGAGACAGAACAAGCTAAATATGGACTAAAACCTGAAGGAGAAGATAATAACAATAATAATAAAGAAAAAAAAACTGACGTGTTCCATTCACATGACTTTGTCTATCAAATCTACAAACTTCCTACTAATTCGGAAACCGATATTTATATTCCTTTCAGCGGCACCACAACTGAAGCGCCTTGAATAGCCGTGATCTTTAGTGCGATACGAAATGAGCTGGCCTAACGTCGCAAGTTTGAGTCCCAGCGACAGTAGTCAAATGTGCCTATGGTAAAGGATAGGGAGGGCCCAAGTAAAATAACCGGTGTGATTCCTTTAATGCTGACGGATTACATCTAACTGCATGGATTTTTCTCATTTTTATTTTAAAAAAACACTATAGTATTATTGCAAAAATGTTAATAATTTTACAATATAAAATAGTTATAACTAGTTTAATTTTATTGTTGAAGGTAAGTGTAATACGAAACACATCGACCCAAATAGCTGAGGTCGTTAAAACAGGACTCGTGAATAGGAGGTCTACGGTTCAAATCCCGTCAGGAATGTCCCTACTGAGAGTTTTCCTCAGTCATTATAACTGGCAAATGCTGGAAGGCAAATTTCCTTTCCCAGTTAGCATCTCATGTGTCATCAATGTCCACCGTCTGTGATGCCGTGTATAGTAAATACGGGAATTTAACTCTACCAAAAATAATCCGATATGTTCCATTCACATGACTTGCTCTACATGTCTGTAACAAATTATTATTAAAAAACCTGCTCTTCTACTTTTGCTAATGGAGTTCCTTATAAGTAGAAGGGAAATAGGGAATACACAGGCTAAACCGACAGTCAAATGTTTTAAAATGTGTTTACAATGGGATTGAAATCTGTTTCTTTGTGTGGCCCCGTAATTGACAAGTTCCCGTATCAGAAAAGTTTTTTAAGTATTTTAAAAGTGAAACCATTACCATTAAGTCTTGGTAATGGTTAGCTCTACAACAAAATTTTAAATGGCATAAATTGTGTGTTTTAACGAGATCTACCTTTTTTGTGTAGCAAGGTCTTGTCTGTCTCTTGTGGTTTACCAGTGATGCAAAAGTCACCCAGAATGAAGAGGATTTAGGAGGCTATTCCAAGAAATTTAACATATACATTTTATTTGTCATGTAAATATCTTTGTATTTCAATAAAAATGGAAATTTTCGAAACAATTTTCATATATAAGGTAATTTGGTGTGGGGGATTTTCTTGAAAATATTTGGGTCGCGTCCTTGGGAGATACTAAACTTAAATACAAAGTTTGGTATTTAAGGGATTTTCGTTTTTGAGTTATGCTGTCCATAACATTCATACACAGAAACAAACACACACTGACCTTTCTCTAAAAATGCTTTTTGGATTCAGGGGATCTCAAAACATATATTACCAGTGAAATCTCTATATAGAATTTTGGGTGGAATATAATACCTTCTCTATCTACGATGTACATATACGCTAGAGAAAGTAAAAGTCAGATGTATTAATTCACATGGATTTTTCCACCATCCATTATTTATTATTGGATGAAGTCGGTGAAACGACGCTCAAATGAGCCCGGGGTCCTGGAGCTTAAAGTTACTCGAAATTCGTTCTCTGAAATTGTAAACCTTATCTGGGTAACTGGTCCTAACCGAGGTTCGAACTTGGGACCTTGAATTTGCAGTTCACGAGCCAGCCCCACACTACGGAAAATTATTTTCTATCAAAACATCGAAATAAATATTTCGAAAATAGTTACATTGCGCATTACTGTATAGATGCAAAGAGAAAATCAATATTCAAATGCTTTCATTCAAATGTTTACGTTACGTGCTGAACTTAAAACTTTATACTCTTAACGCGTAGCATTTAATCGTTTTCCCAGATGGCCCAAATAACCCGTATTCGCCGTATCCAGGTATCCTTTCGTGTATTAGAAGAGTTGCAGAACTCTGGGGTGAGCAATCTTCATTTAATCCCTCTAAGCCCGATGCACTCACTGTCTTCATTGATAAGCAAGAATTTACATTTGCAAGTTTCTTATACGAGTTAATAAGTAAAGTGATAGTCAGATTTTTAAAGAGTGAATCGATATGTGATGGTTTGATCAGGAGAAAAATGTATCAATACATTCATATGACTTTCTGTAATCATTCTTCAGCAAACTTATTACAAAAGATTGTTCATCTATCAACTCATGATAAATCTTTGTAGAAATCGTTTTATTGAATATTTCCTAAGCGATAATAAAACCTTCTAAGAGCTGGTCGCTCTGTGATGACTATGAAATCCCAAGCTCTTTGCATTAACACGAGAAAAAACGAATAACAACTTCATATCAAATTTCAGATTAATAAACATTTCGAAAATAGTTAACTCCACAAACATGACAAACTGGTACTTCAAAGAGATTTGTATTTTTGTGTAGTAAGATTTTGTCTGTTTCTTGGACTTATATTAATCTCAAATTCAATATGACTTATTCCTTCACGAAGAACAGTCATTTTGCGAGAGTTATTAAGAATGAAGAGAACTTCTGAGGCTGTACCCAGAAAATTAAGGATATACATTTTAGTCTCAAAGACTAGGGATTTTAATCAAAATCATTAGAACCATTTTTAAATAAAAAATATCAAAAAATGTTCCAGTTGTAGGGTGACTTAGGTTGTGGGGGTTTTCTTGAAAATCTTCATGTACCTTTGGAACGTACTGAAATTAAATACATTTTGTTATTATCTTACATTTTGTTTTAGTTATAACATTCATAGATACTTGTTTTCTAAAAATCTGAAGTGCTACTTACAACCACATATCTCTACCCCTATGGTATTAATAAATACACAAATTATTTTTGAGAAAGCTTATTTTCCTATAATTGTAAACAAGATAACCATTTCTGAAAATAGCTGAATTATGCATTTCGTTATAGATAACGAGGGAAAGGGAATAAAATATTAAAACATTGTAGAACTTGGCGCTATATGGCGGCCTTAAAGTTTCATAATCTTTCCATGAAATCTCGAGGAAAAAACGAAAATCTATAGGACTTTAATATAGGAATGACTAAGTATTGAACAATTTGAACCAATAATAACCGACACCGCGGAAATAATCGATGCCACGAAAGGTCATTTGAATAAATTGTATGTCTTAAAGAAATTTATATGTTTTATGTAGTACTTTTTCCAGTTACGCAAGATTATATAAATTCCCTTCATAATGAAGAGGATTAACAGTTGTTACCATATAATTCAAGATATGAATGTTGTTTGTCAGGTAAATATCTCTGATAAATTATATTTAACAAAATTGTTAGAGCCATCTTTGAGAAAATATAAAAAATCGAAAAATATTCCAAGTAAAGGGTAGTGTGTGATCGGAAGTTTTCTTGAAAATCTTCATGCCACATCATTGGAAGGTACTGAACTTAAATATTAAATATTGTATCTATTCCAAATTCATACAGACAGACCTTGTTCTAAAAATCTGATGTGTTCCATTCACAAAAATGTCTCTATATCTCTGTAACAAATTATTCTTAAAATGCTTATTCTTCTGTCTACATATATCATACTAGTCGTGATAAATATTATTACTTGCTTTCTTGCAAGTAGAAGGAAAATAAACGAATACACTAGGCTATAGCAATAGACAAATATTTTAAAAGCTGAATTAAGAGCTGACACTTTCCTGGCAACAAACATTCTCCAGGTGTAGTCGGTCTTCAAGCCAGGTGAGATGATGATGATGTGTGTGTGTGTGTGTGTGTGCAACATAGCTCAAAAACTAAAAGACTTGGTATTTAAGTTTGGTAGCATCCAAGGATGCAGCAACAGAAGATTTAAAAGATAAACCCCCTCCCACGCCCCAAACTACCTTATACATGGAAAAATGTTTGAACATTTTTACATTCCCAAAAATAGCTGCAATAATTTTGATTAAAATACCGTATATTAAAGCTATTTACATCACAAATAAAATGTATATCTTGAATTTTCTGAGAATAGTCACTGAAGACTTCTTCATTCTGGACGAATTTTGCATAATTGATAAATCGTAAGAGATAGACAAAAACTTACTGCACAAAAAATGTAGATGTCAAAACACACAACTTATGTCCTTTGCATTTCTGTTATGGAGTAACTGTTTCTGAGATATTCCTTATTGTTGGTTTCAAATTTGAAATACTTATACTTTTATCTGACGGAAGTGTCCGTTTTTCTTTTGTTCTTCTCCTGACCAAGCAAAGAAGCGAATTGCAATTACAATCACATATCGAAGTTTTAAAGCATTTGATTATCACTATGGCATAGTGCATTCCTTTAGTAATAAGAACATTCTGCTTATGCCTGTCTCGATTTAGCATGATGTGGAAAGAAGAATGATCTTCTGTAAGAAATTTAAAGAACAGCTAGAGTAAGTCATGTGAGTGAAGTACATCAAATGTTTTTATTCAGGTTGTCTCAAAACATGTGAAATCTCGGTATAGAATTTTTGGGTGGAATGCAACACCTTCTCTATACACTATGTACATAGTACATGTAGAGAAAGTAAAAATCGTTTCTTTTTGTTTTTGATTCAGCTGTTCTGAAAACATGTATTTCCGATGAAATCTCCTTATCAAATGTTGGGTGAAATGAAATACTTATCTATTGTCTACTTCGAATGTGGCAGAAAAAATAAAAACTTTTTTTTTTTTTGATTCAGGGAACCTCAGAATATGTAGCCAGTATTGGGAGAAAGGTGTATAAGTCCAAAAAAGTAATTTTATATAATTTTATCATTAATAATAAATAAATTTATAGATCGATAGACGGGCAATATCTAGAAATTCTTTGAACAGTAGTGTTAATTTTTATTGTCTTACCATCTATCCGAATTCTTTATTTAATTGATGAAAGTATTAAACCCACATTAACACTTAAAACTATTGGATATTAATCAATTACAGAAAAGTCTTATAAATAGCCATTCACATTTCAGTTATTCATAAGCACCAACAATTAGATTAACTTTCAGTGTGATAATTGAAAACTGTCCAGAAACAAGATTGAACCCTCATTGTGTTAATTCTGAGTATATAATCCACCGCGAATTATAGTTCCGGTGAAATCCTAGTATCGAATATACTTACTCCTGACTGCCTCTACGATCGAGATGTCAGCGTTCTGGCATCTCAACTAGAGGTCCCAGGTTCGATTCCGGGCTGGGGCGGGTAACTTTTCTTCAACTAGAATCATTCCCTATCCCCTACAGTATGGAAACATGTATGTGAGGGTGAATGTGTTTTTGTTTAACAGTAAAATACTGAAAATTTAACGTTAGTAAACTCTACAATTCAGCAATAAAACGCCTGCAGTTGTTTCTAAAACAAAGTCCTTGATATTACTACAGAAAACTTATTCATCCTAGTACATCAGATTCAACTTCTATCAGCCATTTTGGCGCATACTGGGCCACCGTTACAGTGGTTTTTTGATAAGGAAATTTCTAGTTCGCGAGTTTGTCACTGTAATTTTGTAAATTAAAAAAAATGAATCTATATAGTATGAACATATACTAAAACATTTATTAAGACAATTATAGAAAGCTTACTCATCCTATTACATCAGATGCAAATTCTATCACATCATGTTGGCGTATATTGGGCCAGCGTTACAGTGGTTTCTCGATAAGTAAATTTCAGTTCGCGAATTTGCCACTGTAATTTTGTAAATTAAAAACAAATTGAATCTGCACATTATGAAAATATACTAAAAACATTAAGAAGACCAATGTATTTTCATTTTTTTTTATTTGATTCTACCTTCACAGACCGATCCTTGTCACTAGACAAGGGGTCTACTCACGGTCCATAAGATGACATTACAGGGCAAAATCAGGTCTTGCGGACGTAAAAAGTTGCGAATTTAGCTCAGGGTGTGGGCTTTAAGGTGTGGGGTTCTTTTACTGCAAATAAACACTTTACTGGACCAAAAGTTTTATTTCCATTCCTAAGGAAGCCTGCTGTATATGTGGTGGAAAAAAAATCTGATGTGTTCCATTCACATGACTTTCTCTACATTTCTGTACCAAATTATTGTTAAGAAAACTTATGCTTCTATTTACTTCATGCTAATTGAGAAAAAATTACAAGAATAGTCTTATTACTTGCTTCCTTGTAAGTAAAAGCGAAATAAGGGAATACCATAAGTCAAAGTGATAATCAAAAACTGGCTGCTATGTGACTGAAGTTCCTTTGGTTATATGGACGGAGTTGACAAATTCCCGTATGAGAAAAGCTGAAATCAATAATAAGGCATATCTCAAAAACGATCAACTCCACGAAAAAGGTATATAACATAAATGGTGTGTTTTAACAAGTTCTAATTTCTGTTAAGTTAGCTTTTGTCTATATCTTACGGTTTACCAGTTATGCAAAATTCCGTAAAATTCATCCACAGTAAAATAGTATTCAGAGGCTATTCCCAGAAAATTAAATATATACATTTTATTTGGCATGTAAATATCTTAAATATAAGAGATTTTAATCAAAATCGTTAAAGCCATTTTTGAGGAACTCAAAATTTTCGAATTTTTTTCCATGTAAAGGGAGTTTGGGTTGGGGAATTTTCTTGAAAATCTTCGTGTCTTATCCTTGAAAGATACCAAACATAAATATCAAGTTTGGTATTTAACAGTCTTTTCGTTTATGATCTATGCTGTCCATAAACACACACGGACCTTTTTCTATTTTTTTTATTCAGGAGAAACCAAAATATGTATTTATAGTGAAATATCTGTGTTGAATTTTTGAGTGCATTACAGTACCTTCTCTATACATTATGTACATAGTACGTGTAGAGAAAGTAATAAAAAGGATGAAGAGGGAAAGAGAGTACTAACACGATGACAGCAATCAACTATGTATGCAAGTACAACTAAGAGAGAAATACATCTATTAGACTTCCATAGCTGAAGAATAATTCAAGCGTCTCTTCTCCTTAATATTATTGCATCTGCCTTTCCCGAACTTTATTTGACTTCATTTCTGTCCATTGTATTTTCTGTTTCTCAAACTAATTTAATTTCAAAATAGCAAACTCTATTTAAGTGAAGGCATGAGGGATGAAGGTTACAGTTAGCATTTAACAAGAAATGGAGGAATGTAAAGCTTTTGCAACTCTCACAGACGTTTGATGTATGCCTTTCGAGCTTCACCACAGACCTTCTCCCAGTTCTTTCTGTCTTTTTAACTAATTACTCGCCGAGAAAACGGATGGCATGAAGGGGTGGACAGTTTTTCTTTTACTCTTACTTCACCCTTCTTGGATGAACTGCTGAGAACAAGAAAACTTTATTTCTATTCAATTTCTCTTTTCACGACTTAATTCCTTATCCATGCAGAATTTGTGATTAATCTTTCGAGATAGTGTGATAGCATAGTCTATACTACCTTTCAAAGGTCTCTTGCTTTTCTAAAATATCTCTCGACCTCATTCTACTAAAATCATTGAATTTCTTGCTATCTGAAGTAATCCAGCTACAAAAATCTTTTTTCTTACATGTCAGTCTAGAGTATCGATTTTGGAAGATGAAGTTCGTGAGGTTTATTTCTCATTAAATTTGATGCTAGATTCAAAATGTGTTAAATGTATAGTTTCCTGATGTTTCCTGCCTAATAATAATAATAATAATAATAACTGTTAATGGAGAGGAAGCAGAGAGGCCGAGAAATTGAAGTTTTTAATTAGTAGAATCATTCTGCTTTATTTTAAGATTTGTGCAAGCATTCTCTAACTTTTATCGATAGTAAATAAAGATATTATTGTATTCAAGCCATAGTTTTACCACAAATAAATGCTGTGAGGACCATATTCCAAGAATAGAGTATATATGTGTGTGTGTGTGTGTGTGTGTGTGTGTGTGTGTGTGTGTGTGTTGTGACTGAGCCGGAAATATTGGAAAAATACTAAAATTGTATTTTTCAACGTCGTCCAAGAAGGCGACACGTTTTATACACACACGCACAAAGATTTCTAAAATTGTTTTCATTTATTTTTACTTTCCCTATACGTACTATACACGTAGAAAGTACGTAGTGTATAGAGAAGGTATTGTATGTGTGTGTGAGTGTATCTGTGGGCAGCATAACTCAAAAGCGAAAAGACAGTTAATTACCAAACTTGGTATTTAAGTTCCATATCTTCCAAGGATGCCACACGAAGATTTTCAAGAAAATCCCCCCAACCCCAACTACCCCTCACATGGAAAAATGTTCGAAAATTTTTATTTTCTAAAAAATGGCTCAAACGATTTTGATTAAAATATCATATATTAAATATATGGCAAATAATATGTATATCTTGAATTTTCTGGGAATAGCTTCTGAGGACTACTTTATTCTGAATTAATTTTACGGAATTTTGTGTAACTGGTAAACCGTAAGAGATAGACAAAAACTTACCACACAAAAATGTAGAGCACAATAAAACACACAATTTATGTTATATACATTATTTTCGTGGAGTTGGTCGTTTATGATGTACTCCTTGATTTGGTTGCAGCTTTAAAACATAATTTTCTCATACAGGAATTTAACAATTGTATGGACAGCACACAAACAAAGGAACTTCAGTCACATAGCAACCATCTTTTGCTATCACTTTAACCTATGTTACTCCCCTATTTCGCTTCTACTTAAAGGGAAGCAAGTAATAAGACTAGTTCTGCTAATTTTTTCTCACTTAGCATGAAGTAAATAGAGGCATAAACTTTTTAACAAAAAATTGTTGCAGAGATATAGAGAAAGTCATGTGAATGGATTACTTCAGATTTTTTTTTAATATTTTGTTTGTATGGCACCCTTTAAATGCTATGGTCATATCGGAGGCGTTTAACTTGTAGAACAATTTATATTAACTGTAGATTATTGACATTAGGTTAGTAATTTTATATCATTAAACAACGCACATTCATACTTCCAAACTCTGTGGGGGATAGCGAATAATTCCGGTTAAAGAATAATGCTCTGTCCCAGCCGGGAACCAAACCCGCGACTTCCGTATTAGAAGTCAGCACTCGACCACGGCGGCAATCAAGTTTTTATGTTTTGGTGATCTCAAAATGTGTATTTCTGGTAAAACTTTCATATCGTATATTTGAATAAAATGCAATATTTCCTCACGTTTTATGTCATGTGAATGGAACAAATCAGATTATTTCCCCTGAGGCATGGGATGACAAATCCATCACATAACGACGAGTTCTTAAAAAATTCGGCTATCGCTTTACGACAGGTTACAATGAGCACATAAGTAAATGTGAACAGAAAATGTATCTGGATTAGCATGAGGTATTTAGAAGGAGGAAAGAAGAGGGAAATCTATGCTTTAAAAAAATTAGCCCCCTTTAAAATTAGAAACATTACATATGTTCTTAAATAAATACAAGTAATTTATATTCCGTGAATTAAATTCATTTATTAAAAAAATCTGATGTGTTCCATTCACATAACTTTCTCTACTTCTGTGTAACAAATTATTGTTAATAAGATTATTCTCCTATTGACTTCATGCTAATCGAGAAAAAATTAGCAGAAATAGTCTTATTACTTACTTCCTTGTAACTATAAGCAAAATGTGAAAGTATCATAGGTTAAAGTGAAGTCAAAAGCTGATTACTAGGTGACTGAAGTTCCTTTGTTTGTATGGACACGAGTTGTGAGAAAAAATCTGTATGAGAAAAGTACAAGTCTTTCAAAGCTGAAACCAAAAACAAGGAATATCTCAAAAACGATCAACTCCTCGAAAAAAATGTATATAACATAAATTTTGTGTTTTAATGTGCTCTAGATTTTTGTGTGGTAAGATTTTTTCCATTTATTACGGTTTAGCAGTTATGCAAAATTCATCCAGAATTAAGTAGTCTTCATAGGCTATTCCCAGAGAATTCAAGATATACATTTTATTTGTCAGGTAGATATCTTTGCTTTTTTTGGATTCAGGGGGACCCAAAACATGTATTTCCGGTGAAATCTCGGTATCAAATTTTGGGTGCAATACAACACCTTCTCAATACACTATGTACACAGTACATGTAGAGAAAGTAAAAATACATATCCTCAAAATGTTCCAAAGAAGGATATGAAGAAGAATACTTCTGAAACAATAGAAAGGATTATTCCTCTGAAGTCCTCTTCATTCTTATTGAAATTTGCATGATTGGTAAATCGTAAGAGCAATGACAATTTACTACACAAAAATTGTAGATGTTTACATACAATTTATGTCATATGATGTTTTACTTTCTCTACACGAACTATGTACACAGTATAGAGAAGGTATTGTAATGCACCCAAAAATTAGATACCGAGATTTCACCCAAAATACATTTTTGGGTCTCCCTGAATAAAAAAAAACATTTTTGGAAAAAGATCCGTGTATGTGTATCTGTGGATAGCATAGCTCAAAAACGAAAATAGCGTTAAATATCAAACTTGGTATTTAAGTTTGGTATCCTCCAAGGATGAGACATGAAAATTTTCAAGAAAATTCCCCCACCCCCAGCTACCCTTTACATCTACATCTCAAAAATGGTCCTAAGGATTTTAAAATGTACATTAAAGATATTTACCTGACAAATAAAATGTCTTGAATTGTCTGGGAATAGCCTCTGAAGATTGGAAGGGTTTTATGGAATTTTGCATAACTGCTAAACCGTAAGAGATGGACAAAAACTTACCACACAGAAAATGTAGAGCACATTAAAACACACAATTTATGTTATATACCATTTTTTTCGTGGAGTTGATCGTTTTTTATATATTCCTTGTTATTTGTTTCAGCTTTGAAAAACTTATGTTTCTCATACAGGAATTTGTCAAATCCTGTCCATACAAACAAAGGAACTTCAGTCGCATAGCAACCAGCTTTTGACTATTACTTTAACCTATGGTACTCCCTTAATTCGCTTCCACTTGCAAGGAAGCAAGTAATAACACTATTTCTCGATAAGCATGAAATAAATACAAGCATAGGTTTGGTAATAATATTTTTGCAGAGATGTAGAGCAAGTCATGTGAGTGGAACACATCAGATTTTTTAAATGTAGAGTTAATTCTATTTTGGATGTTTGGATGCCATGGTTTCATTTGGTGAACTGGTAGGGAATTACAATGCATTCAGTGCTCTAAATTCACTTAAGAATTTTAGCATGATCATGTGTATGAAGTCGCAGATTTTCGTATTTAAGTTCAGTGTCTTCCAAGGATGCGGCACGAAGATTTTTAAGATAATCTCGCCACTCCCAACTACCCTTTACATGGAACATTCTTCGAAAATTGTGATTCTCTCAAAAACGCCTCTAACGAATTTGGCAGCTGAGGTTTGCGAAATTCGAGTTTTTTCAGAGAGATCTTTGGACTTAAATTTTAATCTTACCCAATGTCATCAAATTTCTGCTCTGTCACAACACGCTAGTTTACTTTTGCTCTTCTACATTGTTTGGCCCGCATGTACAGTTATGGGCAAGTGTCTACCCAGGGTCAAAGACGCAAATAGTGAATAGAGAAGGTAATGTATTCCATCCAAAAATTCGATTTCCCCGGAAATATATATTCGATTTTCACGAAAAAAACTTTCAGAAAGAGGTTCGTTTGTCTGTGTGTGTGTGTGTGTGTGTCTGTCGATAGCATAGCTAAAAATGAAAATACATATAAATACCAAAATTGGTAGTTATGTTTAGTATCTTCCAATGATGCGACATGAAGATTTTCAAGCAAATCCCCCCATCCGAAACTACCCTTTACGTGGAACATTTTTCGAAAATTTTGATTTTCTCAAAAATAGCTCTGAGGATTTTGATTAAAGTACCTTACATTTAAAATATTTTATGACAAAAGAAATGTATATCTTGAATTTTCTGGGAATAGCCTCTGAAGACCTCTTCACTCTGGATGAAGTTTGTATAATTGACAAACCATAAGAGATGGACCAAAACCTACACAGTAAATGTTATATTCCTAATTTTTTTGTTGAGTTAACCGTTTTCGAGATATTGCGGTTCATTGGTTTCAATTTTAAGCCACTTAAACTTTTTTCAAGCCGGAAGACATATTTCATCTCGTTTCTCGTTTGTTTACTCCTGGCATCAAAGAAAATGTAATTTCAACTGTTTTATACAGCGACCGGCTTTTAAAGGACTTGATTATCTCTTAAGCCTGTACATTTCCTTATTTTCCTTCTACTAACAAGGAAGAGAGTAATTATTCTGCTTATGTTTATCTTGATTAGCAATATGTAGATAAAATATTAATCTTTAGAATATAAAGATTATTTGAGGAACAGCTAGAGAAAGTCATGTGAATGAAATACATTGGATTTTTACTTTCTCTACACGTACTGTGTACATAGTGTATAGAGAAGGTATTGCATTCCATCCAAAAATTCGAAACCGAAATTTTACCGAAAATAGATGTTTTAGGGCCCCCCTCTATCCCTCTTAGGGCATTTTTAGAAAAACGTCTGTATGTTTGTTTGTGTCCGTGTGTCTGTGAACACGATAACTCAAAAACGAAAAGTCGGTAAAACACCAAACTAGGTATTTAAGTTCACTAACTTCCAAGGCTGCGACACGAAGATTTTCAAGAAAACTCTCCACCCCCAACTACCGTTAACATGGAAAATTTTTCGAAAATTTTATTTTCTCAAAAATTGCTCTTAAGATATTTATATGACAAACAAAATGTACATCTTGAATTTTCTGGGAATAGCCTCTAAAGATTACTTTATTCCGGATGAATTTTACGAAATCTTGCATAACTGGTAAACCTTAAGATATAGACAAAAAGTAACTTAACAGAAAACTTAGAGCTCATTAAAATACACAAATTATAATATGTAGATTTTGTCGTGGAGTTGATCGTTTTTAAGATATTTCTTGTTATTGGTTGCAGCTTTAAAATACTTACACTTTTCTCATACGGAAATTTGTCAACTAGAGTCCATACAAAGGAACTTCAGTCACATAGCAGCCAGCTTTTGACTATCACTTTAACTTAAGGTACTCCCTAACTCCCTTCTACTTACAGGGAAGCAAGTAATATTTCTGCTATAGTTTTCTCGATTAGCATGAAGTAAATAGAAGCATAAGTTTTTCAACAATAATTTGTTGCAGAGATTTAGAGAAGGCCATGTGAATGAACACATTGGATCAAGAGTGGATCAAGAAGAGAGTATCCAAACTGTTAGGTCCTAACCCAACGTCAACATCTTATCTGGAGCATGTCTCCTTGAGAAGCGACAGACACCACTGAATGTACAGTTAGAGAGGTCTCAGGTGCAACCAAGTCGGGAACAGCTGGCATCTCGTCCAAGTGCAGTTTCCTGCACCTGATGTTGGCCAGGAACAGAATGCGCTGATTACATAGGGTGGGAGAGTGATTCCATCATGCTAGTGTTATTGATTAAAATCTTCCTAAAGTAATGTGCGTCTGTAGATCACTTGGAATAGCTACCCATCAGCAGTTAACACCAAATGCAGGAAGAGAGTAAGCCAGATCAGGTTACACATTGGAAAGAGCTGTCCAAATTCGGTTAGGCCAACTGCAATCCCTCCATATCCATTATAGCGTAGAACAGGGTATAACAAATTCTGGTGTGTTCCATTCACATGACCCTCTCTACATCTCTACCACAAATTATTGTTAAAAAGCTTGGGCTTCTATTTACTTCATGCTAATCGAGAAAAAATAACATAAATAGTCTTATTACTTGCTTTCTTGTAAGTAGAAGCGAAATAAGGGAGTACCCTAGGTTAAAGTGATAATCGAAAGCTGGTTGCTATGTGACTGAAGTTCCTTTGTTTGTATGGACAGGAGTTGACGAAGTCCTGTTTGAGAAAAGTATAACTTTTCAAAGCTGAAACCAAAAACAAGGAATATATAAAAAACGATCAACTCCACGTAAAAAATGTATATGGCATAAGTTGTGTGTTTTAATGTGATCTACGTTTTTTCTGTGTTAGGTTTCTGTCCATCTCTTACGGTTTAGCAGTTATGCAAAATTCCGTAAAATTCATCCAGAATAGTCTTCAGAGGCTATTCGCAGAAAACTCAAGATATACATTATATTTGCCAGATAAGTATCTTTAATATTTGACATTTTAATCAAAATCACTAGAACCATTTTTTAGAAAATCAAACTTTTCGAAAAAAGTTCCATGTAAAGGGTAGTTGCGGATGTGGGGATTTTCTTGAAAATCTTCGTGTCGCATCCTTGGAAGGTACCAAACATAAACACCAAGTTTGGTATTTAACCGTCTTTTCGTTTTTTGAGCTATGCTGTCCACAGACACACACACACAAAGACCTTTTTGTAAAAATGCTTTTTTTGGATTCAGGGGACTCAAAACATGTAATTCCGGTGAAATCTCGGTATCGAATTTTGGGTGGAATGCCATACCTTCTCTATACACTATGTACATAGTACGAGTAGAGAAAGTAAAAATCGGATGTGTTCCATTCATATATCTTTCTCTAGCTGCTCCACAAACAAATTTTGCTTACAAAAAGTATTCTTTTATCTCTGTCATGCTAATCTAGATAAACATCAGCAGAATTGGTCTTATTACTTGCTTCCTTGTAAGTAGGAAGGAAATAAGGGAATACACTAGGCTAAAGCGATAGTCAAATCCTTTAAACCGTAGTCGCTATGTGAAACAATGGAGCATCGGTTCGCTTTACATGGTCCCGTTTCAGAAAAGTTACAGTTTTAAATTGAAGCCAATAATAATGAATATCTCGAAAACAATCAACTCAACAAGAGAAACGTATATGACATAAAGTATGTGCTTTAAGAGTTCAACATTTTTTTTTTTTTTTTTTTTTTGCAGTAAGTTTTTTTTTCTTCTTCTTTCTTTCTTTCTTTCTTTCTTTCTATCTATCTCTTACGGTATAACCGTTATGCAAAATTCTGCAAAACTTAACCAGAATAAAGACGCTATTCTCAGAAAATTCAAAATATAAATTTTACTTGTTATGTAAATATCCATAATACATCCATAATACATCCATAATATTCGTTTCGTAATTGGCTTACTCTCCTTGTAATTGTAGGACTGACATTCCTCTAGGACTTACAAGCCAATGTCTCCGGATATCCACAATATACGGTATTTTAATCGAAATTTTTAGAGCCATTGTTTGAGAAAGTCAAAATTTTCGAAACATTTTCCATGTAAAGGATAGTTTGAGTAGGGGGATTTTCTTGAAAATCTTCGCGTCACATCCTCGTCGGTTTCAGTTTTAAACTACCTAACTTTTCTCAAACGGGAAGCCACCTTTCGTTTCGTAGTTTTTAGTGCTGGCCATGAAAAATGAATCGAGTCTCAATTGTTTCACATAGCGACCTTTTTACTTTCTCTACACGTACTATGTACATAGTGTATAGAGAAGGTATTGCACTCCACCCAAAAATTCGATACCGAGATTTCACCACAAATATATGTTTTAGGGTCCCCTTTAACTAAAAAAAGCATTTTCGGAGAAAGGTCCGTGTGTGTGTGTGTGTGTGTGTGTGTGTGTGTGTGTGTGTTCGTGTGTCCGTGTGTCTGTGAACAAGATAATTCAAAAACCAAAAGTCGGTAAAATACCTACCAAACTTGGCATTTAAGTTTCGTATCTTCCAGGAATACGACACGAAGATTTTGAGAAGAATCCCCCCGCCCCCAACTACCCTTTACATGGAACTTTTTTCGAAAATTTTGATTTTTTCAAAAATGACTAACGATTTTATTAAAATATCGTATATTAAAGCTATTTAACTAACAAATAAAATGTATATTTCGAATTTTCTGAGAATAGCCTCTGAAGAGTACCTTATTCTGGATGAATTTTGCGGAAGTTTGAATAACTGCTAAACCGTAAGAGATGGACAAAAAACTTACTGCACGAAAAATGTAGAGTACGTTAAAACATACAATTTATGTTATATACCTTTTTTCGTGGAGTTCATCGTTTTTGAGACATTCGTTGTTTTGGTTTCTGCTTTGAAAAACTTAAACTTTTCTCATACAGGAATTTGTCAACTCCTGTCCATACAAAGGAACTTCAGTCACTTAGCAACCAGCTTTTGACTATCACTTTAACTTATGGTAGTCCCTTATTTCGCTTCTACTGACAGGGAAGCAAGTAGTAAGACTATTTCTGCTAATTTTTCTGATTAATATGAAGTAAATAGAAGTATAAGCATTTTAAGAATAATTTGTAATAAGATTTTTTAAAAGATCTGACTGTTGTTTAGCCTAGTGTACTCTTATTTCAGTTTTACTAACAAAGAAACAAGTAATAAGGCCAGCTGTGCTAAGTTTATCTCGACTAGTATAACGTAAACAAAAGAATAATATTTGGTAGGAGTGGTTTATATATTGGACAGCTAAGGGAAGTTATGTGAATGGAACACATAAGATGTTTTTAAATCCATTTATTGATTCTTATGCTCTATAATATGGTGTAATACTACACGTTTTGTTTGCCGTTCTAAGCTATTGATTTAATAAAATGTCTGGATCTTCAAATATTAATAATTACATAGTTAAATTTGTACACATTATTTCAATTATGCTTTCTTAAATCAATAGCAATTTACAACATTAATATATTCTTTAAAATCTTTTTTTACAGTTCTTATTTCATATGGTGTCTGCTCTCTTCGTTTGCATTGGCAGTTTGGATCTCTTCCATGTCCTGTTAGCATTGTTTCAAGCTTTGTCATTTCATTCTTTCTGAAACAGCAGGAAAATATTTTTTGTCGTCGGGCAATTGCCTGTTTTTTTGCCATTGCCTTTCCCAATTTTGCATAAGAGAGTATTTCATATTTTCCTAATGGTGCTCTTTGGAATTCTATTGTGTGTGTGTGTGTGTTTTTTTTTTGTTTTGTTTTTTTTTAACAGCATAGCTCAAACACGAAAAGTCTGTTTAAGTGCAGTATTTTCCTAGGATGCAACACGAAGGTTTTCAAGAAAATCTCCCACTCCAAACCAGCCTTTATAGTGAAGATTTTTCAAAATGTTTGATTTTATTTATACCTTTCTAACGATTTTGATTAAAACACCGCATGTTTAAGGCATTTTAATGAAAAATAAGATGTATGTTTTGAATTTTCTAGGAATAGCTTCTGAAGACCTCTTCATTGTGGGCGATTTTTATGTAACTGGTAAACCATAAGGGATATCTAAAACCTCCTACATAAAAATATAGATCTCCCCAAACACAAATTTGTGTCATATGTATATATCTTGCACATTAATCATTTAGGAGATATTTTTTGTTATTAATTTCATCTTTTCTCAAACATTCGTTTCATATATTTTTTGTTTTATTCCTGGTCATGCAAGAGAACCGAACTTCACATGTATCACATAGCTACCAGCTTTTAATGGATGACCATCGTTTTAACCTGGTGTACTCTCTTATGCTTGCGTACAACAAGGAAGTATCTAATAAAAGTATTTCTGTTAATGTTTATATAAATATACGTGAAGTAGATATAAGGATTATTATTTTAAGAATAGTTTGTTACAGAACAGGCAAAGGCATGTACGTGTAAAACGTCGATTCTCCAATGAGTCTCACTTCGTAGTGTGAATTATATAATACAGAAAACAATTATATGTCAAACAGTGGCGTTTGTAATCTCATAAACCTACAGAATTCCGATCCCTGAATTTCCTTACTTCACATCCGCTGCATTTTCGTATTCATTTTCATCGTATACGCACAATGCGTAACACATTGCTTCGAGAACATTTCGAAAAGTCCGCCTTTGTTTCTTAGAAATGTATCAACACTTTTGCCATGAATATATCAGCATATATTTCAAGATATTGATCAAGTAGTGATAGCTCAGAGTCGTGAGGACTTGAAACATGTGATGAGAAAACTTTCGACGCTTTCGAAACAGGAGGACTGGGAGTAAATATGGAAAAAGCGAATAACTTGTAGTGGAAGTGGATGAGATATCTCCCTGTACCAAGAATTATTAGAGATGTAAAATGGAAATATATGGGATCAATTAATGATTGACGAATCAGGGAACTGAAAACTGATGTAGAGAGCAAATTCATACAAGCAAGAAAAGCTATAAGATTGTTGAATGGAGGACTGTAAAGTGGGACTCTGTCAAATCTTACGAAGAAGAGGATTTTGAAATCGATTCAGAAAAGTATGACAACTGGAGTAAGGAATGGATTTGAAGCAGAATAAACAATATTAAACGTTGGTAGTGGAGATTGTGGAAATATGAAAAAGTTCCAGGTTAGAAAGAAGGAGAAATGGAGAGATGAGACAGATATGGAGGAAACACTGGTGGAAAGGATCGAAAGACGAGCTCTTCAGCCATATTAGAAGAATGGATTGAGTAGGTGGTCTAAATCCTTTTTACATTGGTCACCTAGTGACAGAAGGAAGCGGAGCATACAAGAGCAACTTGGGGAGGAGAATTTCATTGATTGATGAGTGATCGATGTCTGGAGGAGATGACTGGATTGATCAGAAGAATGGCAAATGGGAATATAGGGTAACTGATGAAAAGTGAGAAAATAAGAGTGAACCAAATTGGTGATACACTACAGAATATAATTTAATTATAAACCACTATTGTGTAGCCTTTCTGTTGCTACCATGGTTAATGTTTTATTCCTGAACAGTTCTTCCAATCTTCGTATTACAATTCTATGCCAGTAAAAATATATACGTCTATTGTTGCATGAATCGTGGTGTTTTTGGAGGATTGAATTAAGCCTCAATACTCTTGTCGTGTAACTTTTTGTTCTTCCAATAGCGCTACATCCCAAAGCGGTTCCGGGTCTTCTTGATCCGAGACTTCAAAGCTTCTCTGTTTAATGTTCTCTGCTGCCAGTTTCTCCACTTCAAAGTCTGATTCTGTGGGAAGGGAGATTTTGACCTCCTCAGTGCTATGGTGCGGGCGTTGCGGATCCTTAGCTCCCGTGACCAGAAGCACGTCCGACAGAACTTCTGAGCCCTCCGAACGGGAGTTCGGATTGGGTTGGTCTCACCGGAGTAGTGGTTCCCGAGACCCTGGGATATAAGGTCCTTACGTCCTGGTGTGTACGCAGCCAGTTGGGGGGAGGGAACTTTGGTAAATCAGGTGCTGCCCTAACGTAAAGCGCCACGGAGGGTAACCTCCCTGGCTTTAGAGGCAGCTTCGGCTCCAAGTAGATCCTCGTCCTATACATTTCAAAGTCTGGTCACAATTTTCATTGAATGATTTTAATCAATCTTTTCTTAGATTTACCTACCGTTCTGTTATCAAATCTCATCCCTATCGTTTGTTTACGTATGCTTCCTTCACCCATTGTTTGTAGAAGTCCTGACAGTTGTAATCCATTTAATTTGACAACAATGGTTCATTCAGGTACCTTAAATTATATACTTCTCTATTATATCTCATTGTCCAAATGCCATTGTCATTTATAGAAGAATATATTTCGACACATTCCATGTTTCATATCCATAAACAATTATAGGGCATTACAAAAAATATAATCGTATTTTATTTCCTGTATATGGATTTGGATTTAAAAATTGGTAATAAAATATATTCCTTGTTGTTTTTTTAAACTTAAACGCGCCTTAACCTGATAGATCATATCGGACGATGAATCAAACGATGCTCAAATGTTCGCAGGGTCACAGAGCTTAGTTATCGACTTTCGACATCTCAGGTTAAGGGAAACCCCCGGAAAAAAAACCTTATCCGGATAGACTTGGGGCCTCTTGAATGTGAGGCAGACACATTATCTGTTTGTTTTGTATATCTGTTACGGATAACTTACTTCTATTTCACCATTATTATTATAATGAATGCGCTTAGGTATGAGAATGTTTTACTGCTTCAAATATACCTGTTTTGTTATATCGTTGTTATTATTTAATTATTAAATTCTGAATTATTAGTTCTGGAATTTTCAGAACTGAAAAACTCAATGTCTTAGCCGGGATTTGAACACGGTTCTCCCGCTCTCCGTACGGTTGATCTACTTATCGACCTGCTATGATAACATGCCGATATTATATTGTCAGTATAATAATAAAATTGTCCAATAGTTGGCATAACTGTTAAAATTACCCTATACTAAGTATTTAAGATATTAAATCTCAGAAGTTATGAGACATATCGGTAGGTTGACCGGATAAAAACACGGAACAATTGAAAGATGGGATGCCATAGCGAGTGTTGTACAGTAGTTCAATGGTTAGAACATTCGCACGCAGAGCCGGAGAACCGTGCTCAAATCCCGGCTGTGGCATATTTTTTCACCTGGATCCAACAGTTAAAATCAAAAGAACCGCACCGAGGCCGAGTGGTTAGACCACTTGCCAGTAGACAGCCCAGGTTCCATCCCAGGGGACCACATGTGGGATTTGTGGCGGACAAAGCGGCGCAAGAGCGGGTTTCCTCCGGGTTCTCCGGTTTCCCCCGCCAACTCATTCCACCGGTGCTCCATCTTCATTCCGCGATGCTATATGTAGTAAAAGCGGACGTTAAACACTACCAAAAATAAACAAAAAAGCATATCGTTGGTAGGTATAAGTTACCAATATAATAATAACGGCATTATCACTATTTAGTCCAAAAAATCCAAAAGAAACACTGTGCCTTTATAGTATTAAACGAGTTGTGCTTATTCTGCACGCAGCACTAGAATAAATGCAAGTGCAAGTTTCAAATCCGATATCTCGTTAGGAGAAAAAGACACTAGAGCTTTTAGTATGTTTTTATCGACTCCTACACAGCGATTTAGCAAAGAAATTGCGTCTGTCCAGTTGGAGTAACTACTTTTCTTATTAATCTGAACCGCAAGCATGGTGTCGATCAGATTCACGTTGAGAAATACACCAGAAAGACTCTAAACCGTACCAACCAACATTTGAACCAACATTAACGTAGATTACCATGAACAAAGATGTTGTACAGGCACTTCGAGAAGAAACTGAAAACTGCCACAATAAAGTATGGTTTAGGATGATTGATGGCGTGTACAAATCTGAAGGACAGTAACCCTTCACTCTTGGAGGGCTAGGGGAACGAAACGAGGAGGGAAGGTATTAATATGAACTGCAAACAGAATTCCCTCCATCCATCCAGCCATCAATGCGGAAGCAGCAGGCAGAGGTGGTACCGGCTCATAGATTCCGGTAAAGTAGGGTATTCAATGTTGATGGCGACGTACACTCTCGTTCGATTCACAAGAGAGCCATTGGGGTATTTTATTTTCCCAATGCAGCATACGGTTCAACGTTACGTTTCCACGAAGACTTAGAATTTCACGCAATTATTGGGATTTGCTGAGATTCCATTGTAAAAAAATATGATGTGCTCCATTCACATGACTTTCTCTATCTATCTGTAACAAATTATTGTTAATAAGTTTATTCTTCTATCTACTTCGTGCTAATCCAGATAAGCATTACCAGAAACGGTCCCATTACTTAGTTCCTTATATGTAGAATGGAAATAAGGGGATTCACCAACAGTCAAATGTTTTAAAATGTGGTTGCCATAGTATAGAAATTCGAGTCTTTGTGTGTTCAGGTGTTGATATGTTTTCGTATGAGAAAAATATTAAGTATTTTGAAACTGAAATCAATAATAAGGAATATCTTACTAACAGTCAACTAAAGGAAAAAAATGCAATTAACATAATTTGTGTGCTTTAACGTGCTCTACATTTTGTATACCAAGTTTTTGTATATCTCTTACGGTTTACCAGTTATGTAAAATTTCGCAAAATTCATTTAGAATAAAGATACCTTCAGAGGCTATTCCCAGAAAATTCAAGATATATTTTTATCATGTAAATATCTTTTATATATTCTACTCAAAATCATTAGTCATTTTTGAGAAAATCACAATTTTCGCAAATTGTTCATCTAAAGGGTAGTTGGGGATGGGGGAATTTTCTCAAAAATCTTCGTTTCGCATCTTTGGAAGATACTGAACTTAAAAAAACAAGTATGGTATTTAACGGATTTTTCGTTTTTGAGCTATGCTGTCCACACACACACACACATATACATCCACACACGGACACATACATGCGGACCTTTTTCTAGAAATGTTTTCTTTTTTTGGATTCGTAGGTCCCAAACATGTGTTTCCGGTGAAATCTTGGTTTTGAATTTTTGTGTGCAATACAATACCTTCTCTATATATTGTGTACATAATACGTGTAGAGAAAGTAAAAATACCCACTCCATATATAGGTATGTACATACATAATTATTTTTATTGTTATTATTATTATTATTATTATTATTATTATTAGCCTAATTTACTTGCAAGTCTAATTCCATACACGAGAAAATTGATGTGTTCTATTTTACACAAATTTCTTTATATTTTCTACAAACAAGCTAATTTTACGAAACATTATTCTTCTGTCTAGTTCAATCGAGATGAACATTGTCTTATTACTTATTTCCTTGTAAGCAGTAGGGGGAAATAAGCGAATATACTAGACTAAAGCCATAGTCAAATATTTGAAAAGCTATTGGTCACTGTGAAATTAACATTGACATTCGGTTCTCTTTGCGTGGTCAGGAGTAAACCTAAAGAAAAAACGGATTATTGAAATTCAGTTTTATTTATGGATACTCTTTAATTGCTGTAATTCCCAGCGTCCCATTCTAGACTTTACTGCCCTTCAAGGAAGCCATGCTAAAGATTTTTACGCCCCTCCGCCGGGGCAAAAAAAGAGGAATGATGAATCATTATTTGAGAAAAATATAAGTAAGTATTTAAAAATAGATGTCAATGAAAACGAATATCTCAGAAATGATTAGCTCCATAACAAAATTAAATGGTGTGTTTTAAGCAGATCTACATTTTTTGTGTATTAAGTATTTAATTCTTACGGTTACGAGTTACTATGTAAAAAATCATTCAGAATAAGGAGGACTTCAGAGGCTATTCCTAGGAAATTAAATATATACCTAAAAATAATTTCTCATCTAAATATCTTTAAAATACGATATTTTAATAAAATTGTCGCCCTCCGAGGTATAAGGCTAACATGCTAGCCTATGGTTCCCAAGGTCGCAGTTTCAAACTCAGCAGAGGGCGATAGATTGTTTAGGGCTTAAAACAACCTTAGCATAACTTCCTTTGGAAGGAAAGTAAAAACTCTTGGTCTAGTGTCGTAGATTTATGGTACCTTAAAGACGCTAAAATCCGCAGCAGTTAAAGAGCGTCCATAATTTAATTTAATCAAAATCGTTAAAGCCATTTTTGATAAAATAAAAATTGTCGAACATTTTTCAATGTTAAGGTTAGTTTAGGGTTGCGATTTTGTTGAAAAGCTTCGTGACGTATCCTTGCATCCTTGAATTTAAATGTCAAGTGTTTTTATTTAACTACCTTTCGTCTTTTAGTTATGCTATAAATACACACACATACCTTTCTAATTTTTTTTGGATTCAGGGATCTCAAAACCTATATTTCCGGTGAAATCTCGGTATCGAATTTTTAGATGCAATACATAACTTCTCTATACACTATGTGCATAGGTATGTGTAGAGAAAGCAATACTACACTGTATATAATTGTCACTGAAAGCATAAAATGGTGTATTCTCAGAAACTTAACAAAAAGCTGATGTGTTCCATTCACATGACTTTCTCTACATCTCTGTAACAAATTATTGTTAATAAGCTTATGCTTCTATTTACTTCATACTAATCGAGAAAGAATTAGCAGAAAAAGTATTATTACTTGCCGCCTTGTAAATAGAAGCGAAATAAGGGAGTACCATAGGTTAAAGTGATATTCAAAAGCTGGTTGCTATGTGACTGAAGTTCTTTTGTTTCTATGGACACGAGTTGACAACTTCCTAGAAAATTCAAGATATACATTTTCTTTGTGAGGTAAATATCTTTAATATACAATATTTTAATCAAAATCGTTAGAGCCATTTTAAGAAAATCAAAAATTTTGAAAATATTTCCATGTATGGGTAGTTGGGGGTGGGGGGATTTTTTTGAAAATCTTCGTGTCGCATCTTGGAAGATACGAAACTTAAATACCAAGTTTGGTATTCAACGGTCTTTTCGTTTTTGAGCTATGCACAGACACACACACACACACACACACACACACGACAGACAGACAGACAGACAGACAGAGAAACACACACACGGTTCTTTTTGTAAAAATGTTTTGTTTTTTTTTATTCAGGGAGTGCTAAAACATATATTTCCGGTGAAATTTCGGTATCGAATTTTTGGGTGGAATACAATACTTCCTCTATACACTATGTGCATAGTGCGTGTAGAGAAAGTAAAAATTTGTAGTTTTGGTGTCTTCAGTAATGATATTAACAAATCATTTTTGTTTGCAGCTATTACGAGAATGGGATCGGAGGCTCGTCCGAGGCGTGTGCAGGAGAATACTTGCCTACCCCAAAACGCCACCACCCTCACAGCAGCAGTGGCGGGGCCGGTAACAGCCATCTGCTACTGCAACACGGGCCAGGTCTGCTCTTCTCTCCCGGGGGCGGTGCTGGAGGTGGCGGTGGTGGTACCGCGGCCTCCGCTCATCCCCACGTACCGCCACCCCCACACCTGCACCCTGCGGCCGACTACCCCCAGCAATACGGCTACACGCCCTACGGTCCTAGTGCGGCCCATTGCAACCCCCGCGACACCACGGCCGATCTCCTCGCGGCGGCGGAAAGGAGGCATGGCGATGAAGAGTGGAAAAACATTCATGTTGTAAGTCCACTCCACAACATTATGCAACTATTCTAAATTTCAGTAAATTTTGCAATAATCGTAAACTAACAAATAATTCCAGCTTATGATATCAATTAGCACTTTAAGGAACAGTATATTAAAAAAATCTTATGTGTACCATTAACTGATACATCTCTGCAACAATTTATTGTTAAATTTTGCTTCATGCTAATCGAGAAAAAATTAGCAGAAATAGTTTTGTTACTTGCTTCCATGCAAGTAGAAGCGGAATAAGGGAGTACTATAGGTTAAAGTGATAGTCAAAAGCTGGTTGTTGTGACTGAAGTTCCTTTATTTCTATGGACAGGAGTTGACAAATTCCCGTATGAGAAAAGTAAAAGTTTTTTAAAGTTGAAACCAAAAACAAGGAATATCAGAAAAACGATCCACTACACGAAAAAAAAAAAAAATGCATATAACATAAATTGTGTGTTTTAATGTACTCTACATTTTTGTGTGGTAAGTTTTCTTATGGTTTAGCAGTTATGCAAAATTCCGTAAAATTCATCCAGAATAAAGTAGCCTTCAGAGGCTATTCCCAGAAAATTAAAGATATACATTTTATTTGTCAGGTAAATACCTTTAATATGCGATATTTCAATCAAAATCGTTAGAACCATTTTTGAGAAAATCAAAATTACCGAAAAAAGTACCATGTAAAGAGTATTTTGCCGGGGGGGGGGTTCTCAAAATCTTCGTGTCGCATCCCTGGCAGATACTTAACTTAAATACCAAGTTTGGTATTTTACCGATTTTTGGTCTTTGGGTTACCGTGTTCTCAGACACACGAACGCGAGCGCGCGCGCACACACACACACACACACGGACTTTTTTTTGAAAGTGTTTCTTTTTTTTTTTGGATACAGGTCACCCTAAAACATACATTTTCGGTGAAATCTTGGTATCAAATTTTTGGAGTGCAATACTTTCTTTCTCTATACACTATGTACATGGTACGTGTAGAGAAAATAAATATGATAAAAGAGAAAAAGTTTGGTATTTTGAGAGGCGAAAATGCTTACCAAACACTAAAATCTGACTTTCTCTACATGACAAATTATTGCTAAAAAGCGTATTCTTCTTTATATCATACTTCATGCCAATCGAGATAAACATTAGCAGAAACTTTGCTTTCTTGTAAGTAGAAGGGCATGAGAGAGCAAAGTGTCTCTAAAATGAATTATGTTAAAAACCAACAAATCCATAGACTACTCGACGATCATTTGGTTCGTCTATTAAGGTTCTATACATCATCCTTAGCAGCAGATATTAATGGACTTGTTCAAAATAAAACATATACCACCGAAGAAAAAGTTAAACAAAAAAAAACAAAAAAAAAACACTAGTTGCAGAACATTCCATTAGATTACATAGAAGCATCGCCTAATGAATCATCAAACAATTCATGTCTATTCTGTATACTCTACACATTAGTACAATACTAGAATAAGTGCAAGTTTCGAATTACAATATCTCAAGGCAAGCAAAAAAGCTTTTACCATGTCTTTTTGTTTGTTTTTACCAAAACTTTACCTATATACCAACTCAGTAAGAAATAGTGACAGTCCATTTGTGATGTTTCCCTTGTCAGCACATAATTCTGTTTTACAAGATTTAAAATGTTTACTTTCTCTATTACATAGTACTATGTATGTAGTAGGTAGAGAAGGTGTTGTATTCCACCCAGAAATTTGAAACCAAAATTTCACAGGAAATATATGCTTTTAAGGATATGAATCCAAAAAGAGAATATTTTAAAAAACTCAGATTTGTTTGTGTGTATGTGTGTGTGTGTGTGTGTGTGTGTGTGTGTGCGCGCGTTGCATGTGCATGCACATCTGTGAACAAAATAACTCAAAAAGGCAGTTAAATACTAAACTTGGTCTTAAAGTTTAGTATTCTCTAAGACACAAACATTTTAAACAATCCCCCCCAAGCTATCTTTTATATGGAAGATTTTTCAAAAATTTTTATTTTCTCAAAATTGGCTTAATGATTTGGATTAAAATACCATATATTACAAATATTTAAATCACAAATAAGAAGTATATCTTAAATTTTTTGGGAGTGTCCTCCAAAGCCATCCTCATTCTAGATGACTTGCATAATCGATGAACCATAAGAGACAGATAAAATCTTACTATACACAAACTGTATATCAGTTTAAAACACACAATTTATGTCCGATACATTCTTTGTGAGTTAACCATTTCCCAGATATTTCTTGTTATTGCTTTAAATTGTCCAGTAGTATACGTTTCTTAAAGGAAAGAGAACAGATTTCAAAATAGTAATCAGCTTTTAAGAATTTGATATTATCTAATGTCCCTTATTTCCCTTGTACAAACAAGGAAATAATAAGCACATGCTTATTTTGGTTAGCATAAAGCAGATAAAAGAATAAGCGTTTGTAAGAAAAGTTTGTTGCAGAAAACCTGGGCAAAATCATGTAAATGCAATACATAAGATTTTTTTAAATTGCATGCAATAAAATTCCTAAAATTCCTTCTTTATACAATCACTCTGATACTGCCAGACATATTTCATCAGAAGTTAAATTTGATAAGCTATATCTTTACAGGTAAATATTTATTATGCAAAATATTGGCTACATCACTCTGGATGGATCCTAGATTAACAAGATCATTTGATTTTTAATGACAAAAACTTATAATCAAAGTAAATACTTAAATTATTGGGTATATTTCTATTGCCTTTTTAATTCCAGATGCTAAATTGCATTCTAAGCATGGTTGAAAAAACAAAAAGGGCATTAGCCATTCTGCAACATCGAGGCGCATCGATGGAGAATGGAAGTACTAATCCAGCTACAGAATGGTTGAGACGGACGGCTTCTACAGACAGCAATGAAGCTAGAGATATCAAACGAACTGCAGGGGAAATAATGGCACAAACGATTAGAGTCACAGAAGACAGAGTGGCAGAAGTCAAGAGAAGAGCAGGTTTGTTCTACTTTTTATGAACAAGGTAGAAATTGTTATTGTTGTGATAGTGTTTAATGTTGTCGTCTCTTTAGTATGGTAATAGCGTGGCTGATTGCTAAGCGGGAGACCTGGGTTTGATTCCCAGTACTGGCATGGAGAATTTCCCTTGCTGGGAGACCTGGTCGGGTGCACTCAGCCTTGTGAGGTCCCTGGGGGCTCAATTGAAGAGCTACTTGATTGAGAAGTAGTGACTCCAGATCGAGAAGACCACATCAGCCAGTCAAGAGGGACTCAAGGTGCTGATTATGTCTCACTCTCCAGCACTGCACCCTATTCATGATGCCTTCGAGCAAGATGGGGAATGCAGGAGCTGGGCATTAGGCCATGGTCCCTTGTGGACTGAAGTGCCATGGAGTTACGTTATGTTTAATGTCCACTTTTACTACATATATATATATATATATTTTCTTTTTGGATAATCTTTAACACCTGCTTTTAATACAAATGGCATCGCAGGCGATGACACTGGTGATACATGGAATGTAGATGGAGCACTGGTGGAATGCAATGGCGGGGGAAACCAGAGAGCCCAGAGAAAACCTATCCCTGCGCCGCTTTTTCCATCACAAATCTCACATAAGGTTGCTTGGGATCGAATCAAAGCTATCTAGATGAGAGGCGAGTGGTCTAACCACTCGGCCACAGTGCAGCTTTACTAATATGGCATTGCAGATGATTATACATAGAACTAGAATCTGGAGAAAACCCACCCTTCACACTTTGTCCTCCACAAATCCCACATGCAGTCACTTGGAATCGAACCCAGGCTAAATATTCTAACCTCTCAGCCATAGCGCAGCCTTTATACAAAGTGGAAGGTGAATAAGTGCAAATAATTTGATAATGAGTATAAGAAATAATGTATCTTATTTTGCCACTAACAGCACTGCATAAACAAAGCACAAAGTAATCAGGATCTAATGTGTTCTGAATGGCCGTGCATTATCTTTCTCCTGTGTTTACATATATGATGAATCAGCCATTTCCTATGTTTAGTACATTCCGCACACTGCCAACTTGCATTCATGTGATTCACAGTGAGGGAACAAGGGACCAATTCAGTTCCAAACTTTCCTTTATACAATGAAGGGTTTTATAAATGCTGAATTAGCAGATTTCATTTAATTTACACTACAACTGGGGATTCTGCAAAGACCCAACTTCCACAATATCATTTCCATTGCTACCATTAAGAATGCTATGTACCCCTTTTGGGCATTAAAGTTTTTGAAATTATTTTCTACAAGTTAGAAGATAAAGAATACACAAAAACTAGGGATAACAGCATAATTTTTTGAGAAATCACATCAAAAAGATAATATGACCTTAATGTTAAGTGAGTGAAATATTTGCCTAAATCTTTATGTTAGCATTTCAATTTAAAATATATTTATGTTGTAAAATAAATTAAAATATATTTGTTGTGTGAACTAAGTTCAGATATGCAAAGCTATATTATTTATTGCAGAAGAAGCAGTAAACGAAGTTAAGCGTCAGGCAGTAGCAGAGTTGCAGCGTGCAGTAGCTGCTGCTGAGAGTAAAGCATGTGAATTGGTAGCAACGGAAAGAGCTAAAATGGAGAAACTACTTCTGGAAGCCCGCAAACAGGCAGCAGAAGAAGCCCTGGCAGCAGTGGTCGTTGCTAACCAACAACAGCAACAGCAGCAGCAGCAGCAACAACAACAACAGCAAGCAGAGAGCAGTGATGTGGTCACTGCTCTACCAGCACCATCTCAGCAAAATGTAAGTTGTGTAGAAGCATTGCCTTCCAGGATAATATCATCATAATCAAACTGGGATAATGTTCCTAAACAAAGAATTAGATTAAACCTTCTTCAAAAACAAACTAATTTTGTTGCATAGCAACTTCCTTTATTACTGCAATACTTTGCATTGAAAATACTCTCTTTAGACATCCTTCCATTTATCATTTAAAGGAAATATGTTACAGATGTATTTTAATATTATCTTTAAAAGGTTTAACTTTGATTTTCTTCTTTGATGTTCAAAGTACCCTCCAATATTTCCCCTGCATGATTTCCTCACATCTGGTATTGAGAATCTTTTAAGTGTCTATGTTTTACTTGTATACTATCATCATCATCATCATCATCATCATCATCATCATCATCATCATCATCATCATCATCATTATTGTGCTTGGCCAAGTGGTTAGACCACTCGCCTCTCACCAATGAGGCCTGGGTTCGATCCTGGGCATGTGGAATTTGTGTTGGACCAAATGGTGCAGGAGCAGGTTTTCTCCATGTTCTCTGGTTTCCCCTACCATCACATTCCACTGGTGCTCCCTCTTCATTCTATTTATCATCAGTGTCATTGACCATATGTAGTAAAAACGGGCATCAAACACTATAAAAAAAAAATCTGATGTGTTCCATTCACATGACTTTCTCTACATCTCTGCAACAAATTGTAGTTAAAAAGCTTATGCTTCTATTTACTTCATGCTAATTAAGAAAAAATCAGCAGAAATAGTCTTATTACTTGCTTCCTTGTAAGTCGAAGCGAAATAAGGGAGTACCATAAGTTAAAGAGATAGTCAAAAGCTGGTTGCTATGTAACTGAAGTTCCTTTGTTTGTATGGACACGAGCTGACAAATTCCTGTATGAAAAAAGTATGTTTTTCAAAGCTGAAATGAAAAACCATGAATATCTTAAAAATGATAAATTCCATGAAAAAAATGTATATGACATAAATTGAGTGTTTTATCATAAGCTACATTTTCTGTATGGTAAGTTTTTGTCCATCTCTTACGGTTTAGCAATCATGCAAAATTCCATAAAATCCATCCAGAATAAAGTAGTCTTCAGAGGCTATTCCCAGAAAATCAAGATACACATTTTATTTGTCAGGTAAATATCTTTAATATCCGATATTTTAATCAAAATCGTTAGAGCCATTTTTAAGAAAATCAAAATTTTCGAAATTTTTTACATATATAATTTTTTGTGGTGGGGAGATTTTCTTGAAAATCTTTGTGTCGCATTCTTAGAAGATACCAAACTTAAATACCAAGTTTGGGCTTTAACAATCTTCTCATTTTTGAGCTATGTTGTCCACAGTCACACACACATGGACCTTTTTGTAAAAATGCTTTTTATGGACTCAGGGGGTCCTAAAATATGTATTTCCGGTGATATCTCGGTGTTGAATTTTTGGGTGGAATACAATACTTCCTCTATTCACTATGTACATAGTACGTATAGAGAAAGTAAAAATCATCATATTAGGATTTATACAGTCATATGCTGTCTATCCATTTCCAAATGCCAATAATATCTATCTCATGACATGGTTGTTTCCATGTTTCTGCTTCTCATGAAGTCTTTGACTTGGTTTTTCCATGATAGCTGTGCTCTCCTTCTTTTCCTCCTTCCAAATGCTGTTCATCGCTACATTTGCTTTCATTGCTACATTTGCTTCTTCTTTGGCCGTTGATGTTCTTCCATTCTGAGAAGTTATCCAACCATCTCAACATCTCTTTTGAAATCTCTTCAAGATCAATTTTTATGCTTTAATTTTATGTAGTGGTCCTGTATCGGATATTTTGCAGTCTTGAGATTCTAACTGATCCAATATATTTCTAAAACCAGAAACTTTCTTTGGTCTTCTCATTTTAGAATCCAACCTTCACTTCCATTACAAGTCATTGATTCAACTAAGCTTTTCATTACTATTTTTGGTCTCCAAATAGCTGTGTGATGAACTCAAGCATCCTATTATCTTACTATCCTTTACCAATTTTGCTAGTGATTTCTTCAAAATTTATCCCTTTTCTGTTTAAGAGTTATCCTCAAATACTTACACTTTTAACTTATTTAATTATAACCGTTATATGTTAAACTGAAATATCAGATCTGTGTTTATGGCTTGAAATTCTGTTTATTCTGATTCTTATTCATCCAAGGCATTTTGTTATTATTTGTAGCCTTTACAAGTTTTGCAGGGTACTGTTTGCTGGCCCAATTCCTCACCGCCAATCTCAAGAACCAGCCAATATGTGATCCGAGGTTTTCTTCCTCTACCCTTTGACAAATCAATGTCACCCTACAAGGCAGTATTGCTACTTCTGATCCATTCCAAGTTTTTTATTTCCCCGATACCTGCCAGTTTTACATATGTGAAATTAGAATGTTATATAAGAGTCAAAAGAAAAATTTGTCTGTTCATTCCCAATTGGCTTGAAAACAGCAAAAAATTAAGATTAATTTATTTAGCTGATGAATATCCTTAAAGATTGCAAATCTTAGATGAATCACTGAATGTACAGAGCTAAAGTTTTACACGTGAGCTTTAAGAATATTAATTAACATATTTATATTAGTTTGAATAAAATATACTAGTGTAGCAAATTATTTGAAATTGGTGTATAATTAAGGTTTGTTTGTATGAAAATTCACCTAAATGTTTACTATCATCCTCCATTCATTCAATGAATAAGTCCTCACCTTTGCCTGGTATCTCTGCCGTTTTTTCTTTTTTTTTTTAGTTTAACGTCCTTTAACCTGGTTGGTCATATCGGACGATGAATGAAATTGGTGAAATGATGCTCAAATGATCTCGGGGTCCACGTAGCTTAAAGTTACTCGACATTCGTCTTCTCAGTATAAGAGAAAAACCCTTTTCCGGGTAACTCACCCTAAGTGAGATTTGAACTCATGACCTTTTGAATGTGAGGCAGACATGCTACCACCACACTACCCAGGTGGGCAAAAATTATTTTACCAATATTCTTTTTAACATGAACTCCAGATTATTTTGAGTATTCTTTTTCCATTCTGTTTATTTGAGCACTGCAATGCTGCCAAATGTTCTAGCAAATATTTTGTGCCTTGTCTGCTCCATTTCTTAAATTTGCTTTATTTTTTTTTTAATCTTTAGTCAATTTAAAAAATTTTGTTTCCATTGCTATACTTTTTCTTATTTATGGATAATAGTTTCTTGAGTGTCAGGCATGTAATATTTTTAGAGAATTTCAAGCCTTCAGTAATAATGCAAACAAAGTGTTCATCTTGAATTTCTGCTTTGTTGCTCCCCATTTTCCAACCTTATCTGAAACTTTTACACTTTATGTACATTTACAATTCATTTATCATCATCATCATCATCATCATCATCATCATCATCATCATCATAATAATAATAATATCCCACCTTTAACTGCAAAGGTCATTTCAATGGTCTTTTACCTTTGGAATATACTTCCAATCAGCAATGGTGATAAGTTCATTTACAGTTATTTATTTGGGTTTTGTACATTATAAAAAAAAAAAAAAACATGCAAACATTCACATTATGATGAATTCTCCCTTTTTTATTCTTTAGAGCTATAATTTCTCAGTGTATATCTCCCTTGAAAATACATAGTGTGGTGTGTATATTGTGATTTGCCTATCCCCAGGAAAAGTGTTTGATATTATTTTTATGATGAACATTTCTTCCTATAGGTTATGTGCCTATATTTTGAAACTGCTGTTAAAGGAGGTAGGGACTTTTCATGCTCTCAAATTTCCCCCATATGTCATTAAAGTTGATCAATTTGTACCTTTTTTGCTTAAAGTAATAATTATGGGGCTTTTGCTTTACTAGTAGATACAGGGACAAGGAGTAAGATAAAGCATTTTAAAATTCATCTATTACAACTCTCTAAAAATTATTTGTCCGCTAAAAATATTTTAGAATACCTATATCAAAACAAGAAGTTTGGAAAATCATTGGATACAATAAATGTAATATCCATGGATTGTCTCCTATCTTAAATAGATAATCCTAGGAATTCCAGCCTATTAATATTATGAAGGCTGGAAGAAATTTAAGTCATAAAAAATAAAAGGAATGTATTCAACACTGATATAATCTTCTAGATAATTTGTGGAGGATCCCCCTGCTTAAAGAGGTGTAATGAAATAAAATTTATTTTTGTAGCATCAATGAGGGCAGTAATAAGCAAAATAAACTTAAAACGTTGTGCCCTTTACTTTCACATGAAAATTAAAAACAACTGCAAATAATTTCAATGTTTGGTTGTTTCCACTTTGGAGCAATTCGTGTTCTGTCAGTAGTAGAAATGCACTGTACATTTTCTGTTTTCTTGATGTTATAACAGCAACTGTAGCGAAGGTAGCATAATCATTAGTCTTTTAATTGAAGGCTTGTATGAATGGTTGAATGAGGTGAATTCTGTTTTATATTTATTAAATTGAATTTAGATTTTAAGTAAAAAGACTTAAATGTTATTAAGGGACAAGAAGACCCAGACTGCCTCCGTGGTTGAGTGGTCAGCGAGTTGTCTTCTCACCCAGAGGTCTCAGATTCAATTCCTGGCTAGGGCAGGGATTTTTTCTTTAACTAGGATTATTCCCTGTCCCCATAGTCTGGAAGTATGAATGTGAGAGTAAATGTGTAATATAAAATTGATTATCCTAATGTTCTGAACCTAAAGGTTTCAAAAGTCAAAGCCATTGAAGTTAAAGAGGGCTATTCAAATGAAACAATAAAAAAAATAATAACTGTACAGAGTATCAAGAATGATTACTTTTTTTGAAAAATTCTAAATGACTATTTGAAAATGTAAGCATCTATCCATTGGTGATCCATTTAAAATGAGTCATTTCCAGCTGAACCAGAAGTAAGTTAGTAACATAATTTTTCAGTTGGCAGGATTAAAAATATGATCCTCCTAGATCAATACACCGCTGCCAGCACTTTTTGAAGTCTTGGCACACTGCCTGGAAGATGGCAACTGCAAAGGCATTCAGGCACTCTGTTGAAATCAATTGGATTTCATCTTGAAATGATTCCCTTTTAGGTTCCTTTTTGATCTGAGAATACAAAAAGAAGTTGGGAGAGCCATATCTGGACTGTAAGGTAGTTGGGGCAGCTTTGCCATATGTGCCACCCTTACAATTAGTCAGTGAGTGCCTGGACACATTATCTTTATAGAAGTTCCAAGTACCAGATTTCTTTTCTCACATCCTAAGCTCATTTTCATCATTTCACATCAAATTTTGACTCTGTCATGTTGTTTTTTCTTTACCCAATCATTTTTAAATGTTTTATATCAGTTAAAACACATATTCTGGACATTGCATAGTCCATGTAAGCCTCAAGTATCATATCAATTCTCTGCAGCAGATTTGTTCAGTTTATCACAAAATTTGATGATACTGCTTGATGGTTTGTCACATCTTGACAATCAATGCAAACACTAAACACACTTTCACTTCAGCCGCAATCTACTCACTCTAGGCT
This sequence comes from Hymenopus coronatus, assembly GCA_030762935.1. Lineage (NCBI taxonomy): Eukaryota > Metazoa > Arthropoda > Insecta > Mantodea > Hymenopodidae > Hymenopus > Hymenopus coronatus. Next base: position 55,693,141 of record CM060894.1, read on the forward strand.
CAGAGTCAACTGAATCAGGCATCCTAATCTACATAACTCTTATCTACATTTATTCAGCCAAAGCGACCTCTCTTCATTTCTTCATACTAGCCAGAAAAAATTGTCCAGATGCTTTTTTGACAAACTCTGTATAGCGTTATGAACTACTTAGTTTAATTGAAAAGTATGAGTATTTAACTAACCCTGCATAGAACTGATTTTCAATTGTTTGTTTTAGTTTTTTTTTTCTTTCTTTTTTAAAGAAAAATTTAATGTGTTCATGACATTCTCTACCTATCATAAAAAGCTATTTGTATAAAAGCTTATTCTTCTATTTACTTCATTCTAATCAAGACAAACAGAACCTCAAAATATATATTTCTGGTGAAATCTTGGTATAACATTTTTGGGTGGATTACAATACTCTTTCTACCTAATATGTATGTACATAGTACTTGGTAGAGAAAATAAACAGCTGAATTTGAATTAAAGCACATAGAAAATAGTTGCAACTCTGATGCAGATGCACCACTTCCAGCCTATACCTTTTTTCTCCATATACTCGCTTTTTTTCTCAAATGAACTGCAGCACAAAATGAAGTACACTATCAGCCTAAAATTCTCATTCATTTCATGAAGAATTACACAGGAAGTGCACTGTAACATTTTATCTGGATTATTCATAGTATGGCTAGTACCAGCTGATCCAAAACTGTTCGAACTGGCTGCGCCGTGTTTTGCCAGTTAGCACCCTCGGCACTCATTGCCATCCACTACTATCATAGAAAGGCTCAGATGGAACCATGCAACATTAAAACTGTTTTTAAAGGCTTCACTTACCAATGTTATTAAAGGAGATGCTGAAACTAGCCACCACCGTTACCATACATTTTTGACACCTCTTTTGGAAACTATCCACCACTCGCCATAGTTCACGTTGAGAAATACTGGCAATTTCTTGGCAGATATTTTGTTTTAATTCTTCCAGGGTGTGTGGATTTTTCACTTACACTTTATGCTTTAGGTTACCCCAGAGATAGAAATCGCAGAGGGTTAGGTCATGGAACTGAGGGGGGCCACAAATCTCTAATAATAATTCTGCCCTGAAACATACATTGGTTGTATGAACTGTTGCAGAGTCTTGTTGAAAAATTCATTCCTCCTGTCTGTTAATTCTCTAAAAAAAAACAAAAAAACTCTTGACTAAAAAAAAAATTGGGCCTATAACTCTTTCTCTGCTAATGGCGCACCATGCACCAATTTTTTCATCGTGAAGGGATATTTCATGGACAATATTAGGTTTCTCAGAGCTCGAATAATGATTATTTTGTGTACACACATATCCATGAAGGTGGAACCAAGCCTCCTATTAAATCTGGGTCAATTTCACTATTGTATACATTATTGAGAGTCCACTCAAAATGTGTTAACACATACAAATCATAAATAAATACACGCTATGCAGTAGAAAACAAATGCTGAGCCATAATACACTTTGTGACTGAGTAAGGACAAAATAATAAAGCACACTGGTAATAACTCAACCACACAATGTTACCGTCAGCTCAATACTGCACTTTCAGAGAAAAACAAGTCAGCACCGTGACCTTGTGTACAGCAGCTGTGTGTTAATCATGTTTCCATGTGCGCAGTGGAAAAACACCACGCAGTGTTTCGGATGTATTTGGGTCGCACTGTATTTCTGTGATAAGCTGAGTATCACCAAAAGTTTGCAATGTATACATATATATTTATTCATATGTCTCTCTGCTAGCTGGTCATACAAAGAAGTACAGACTTCAATGTAAGAAGATGTGAAGATATAAACTGAAAATCTGTTTTTTCCTATTTTTTGCTTAATGGTGGATCCATAAATGATGCTAACACTCATCCTTTTTCTTCTTTGTCTCTGTTTAAGAGAAGATGCCCATGAATCTGGTATTGGTCCTTCATTAGAGAAATAGGTGGGTTGAACTGTCAGACTACTGCAGTACATCATTGCTATACAAAAGCATAGCTCCATTCTCACTTTGAAGATCACCAGGTTTACAGCTAGCTCCAATGCTTAAAGACCAAGAAGCCTAGAGAAACCTACAATTATAGCCTGATTTGATACATTTGAAGATCATATGAAGTAAGAACCAGCCACACAGTGTTTTCTTTTCAGCAAATACACCACCACATGTAGCAATGGTAGAAGTGATGCAAGCATACAAAAGCATCATAAACTTCTTTGAAAAGTTGGTTATTTACTACTTAATAAAAGTTAATGAGTCTACCCCACATTTATACCATATGTTCAAGAAAGTGTATGTCGTTGCAGCTTACATTGCATAAAGTAATTTTCCTGATGAATTCTGAGATGTGAAGAACCACTTACATAAAAATTTAACATCATGAATGAATGATTTATTTCTCTATCATTTGTTGCTACAATATTGCAGATGTAACTTACATTGAAATATCAAATTTTTAGAAACTAGTGCATCTGCCTACTAGCTCCCTCATACTTTAACCCCTAGGTTGTATGTATGGCATACAACTACAACACAATTCTTTGTAAATTGTTCCTGATCTGTTCTCTCTTTAGCATTCTTATCCACTTCTCTCTTACATTTCATAAGAATTTCCCCATCATTTTAATTGCTTTTGCCCTTGGACACTCCAACATTCTAATCACTATTATTTCTCTGTTTAAATTATCCCATTCTTTGTTCCATACATCAACTCCCCATATTTTGACCTTTTTACATTCTATTAAACAATTTAAAATATCACATATAATACATTTACCATGGCAATTATTTCCTATTTGTTTTAACAGTAATACTGTGCACATCTATGTACAGACCTATTCCTTCTAATTTCTCCATTCCCAAATTTGGCTTTACCATCTAATACAATCTCAGAGAACTTTATCCCAAAATTTGCCCATATTTCTTTTTTCTCATGTCTTCAACCCTTGTCACTTCTTTCCAAATCCACTGTTGTTATTTTTATCTAACACCATATATTTCTCATGCCAATATGTTTTTAATATCCCCCTCATACCAACCTTCTCTTCCTATTACATCTTTGTGGAACCTCAAAATTCTTTCTACTATTGGTCTAGTCTTCCTAATTCTGCCATTGCTCTGCTCTTTAGTGAACCCAAACTTCCTTGTCTGCTTTATAAATCTTTCCAGTCAATATATTGCTAATGAGGGCGAATTGTATAAACAAACCAATAACTAGTTTTCATTGTTAGTTTTTTCTTCAATTGTGCATACCTACTTCAATTTGCTTGAGAAGCTGATCCTAAGTAATCAAGTTCTTTCAACATTTCAATTGAACTTATAAATTTACCATTTATATACCAACTTTCCTTTCTTTTTAATGTTTTTCTTTTTCAAATACTCTATCTTGGCCTTTTATATGTTTACTTTAAGCCTCACTGCAAAATCTAACAATTTCATTAAAATTAAACATTAACATAATGACATAAAAATTGAATGTAAATTTATTGCAATGTGTTGTCATTTTTGACAAACAGAAACAAGAGAACATCAAACAGCTGAGCTAATATGGCAGCCTTTGAGGTTATGTACATACATTAAACTCTCAATTATCTGCAGGAAGATTAGATTAACTAATACCTTTGCAGATTATCTGATATCATTTTAGGATTTGTTTAAAATTTATTACCAACAATTTCCACACATCAAAAACATTTTGCTGGAATCTGATTTGCTAAGGACACCAGGATCCTGAATGAGCTTTCACGTTTATAATATTTAATTTTTCTCTGACCATTCACCATTCAAATGGAAATTCCTTGATTAGAATATATTAAAAAACAGAAACAATGCTTCAACATCAGCCAAATAGTGAAGGCACTCAACAAAATTGGCTTGTTTGTTTAGTGCATTTACAGTAATTTTGCGCAGTTTTTGGTTACAATACAGAAAGGATAATGGAATAAGTCAGTAACTGAGAATAAAATTGAGGCATCATTGCTGGAAAGTGATAGCTATAGTGATACTTCTCTGTGATGATGATAATAATGGCAATAATGGAGAAACAAGCACTGATACTGACACAAACTCAGTGGATCCAAGGAAAGAGAATGTTGTATGCTCTAAAAGGGATAGAAAGAGAACAGTGTGTAAAACTCATGAAGAAAGACTGCAACCTGATTCTTTTTAGAACATAGGTGCTGGATAGTTTCTGCCAAGACAAAGCTCTTATCTTACTGTGCAAACATACAACCTTCTCCATTGTGGCAATTTTAAACAAGGAAACTTAAAAATTTGGAATTCAGTACAGAGTAAAATGGAAAATTAGGATCTAGTAATATTTTAGTGTCAAAAATATACTCAAAAACTTGAAATTGAAGTTCAAAAATTTGTATACATTTGAATGTTTTTTACTACATGGAAGACTTGAGTAACATTCTTAAAAGTACATGCAAATTGAAACTACATATAAAAATTTATTACAAAAAATCTCAACTCAACAGCTGCAAAATTAAGACGATCGGAAACTTTAATCTAACATTTCATCATACTGGAAGTTTAAGTAGTAGCATAACATTTTAGCTTGGCAGCAAAAGGGTTAACACACAATCTCTTGGCTGAGCAACTAACAAAACAAACATTTTTTTTCACTTTCTCTGCACAACACATGGCACATAGGTAGAGATGCCATTGCACTCCACCCAAAAATTTGATTCTGAGATTTCAGCAGAAATACACATTTTAGGGTCCCCCTGTATCCAAAACAAAAAACATATCTAGAAAAAGGTCTGCATGCGCATGTGTGTCCCAGTCCGTGTGTTGGTATATAAGTTTAGTACCTTCCAAGAATGCAACACGAAGATTTTGAGGAAAATCCCCTCTACTGCAAACTACCCTTTACATGGAAAAAATTTCAAACATTTTCATTTTCTCAAAAATGAGTCAAACAATCAATATTAAAATACAGTATATTAAAGATATTTACATGATAAATAAAATGTATATTTTGAATTTTCTGGGAATAGCCTATAAAGAGCTCTTCATTATGGATGAATATTGCTGAATTTTGCAAAACTGATAAATGGTAACAGACGGACAAAAACTTATTACACAACATGTAGAACTTGTTAAAACACACCATTTATATCATTTACATTTTTTTTGTTGTATTGGCTATTTCAGAGATATTTTTTGTTATTGGTTTGTTTTAAAATATTATAACTTTTCTCATATGGGAATGTTTCAATTCCTAATCAATCAAAGAAATGGATTTCAATTACAGGCATTTTGATTTTAAAAGATTTGACTATTACTTTAGCCTAGTGTACTCCCTTATTTCCTTTCTACTTACAAGGAACAAGTAATAAGAGCATTTCTGCTACTGTTTATCTCAATTAGCATGAAGTAAATGAAAGAATAAGCTTTTAAAGAATAATTTGTTACAGAGATGTAGAGAAAGTCATATGAATGGACACACAAGATTTTTTAAAACTACACTCTTGTATCACTGTTCTTAGGCTGTTTGTCAACAAACTAGTTATAAATAGTTATAAATCAAAAAATGATTCTTTCTTTATAAATTATATGTGAATGTTGAAGTTTGTCATACATACTTTCTTTTGTTTCTTTTAAACCTTGCCTACTTAGCCTATTTCATCTCCAAACCAACAAACATGAACATTAAAAAATACACTATCATTAATGAGCAGGAAAATATAACATATTACTTGAATTAATAAAATCTCATAATAAACATAGCTAATGATTTATTTTTTCATTTGGGATTAAAGATTTTCCAAGATTAACTGTTAAACATACAGCATTTGGTGAGAACATAAAATCCTAAATATTATAAATGCCTCACCCATGCACATTTTACTTGTGCATTACAAACATACAGAGTCATAATATACTTTGTAATTTATTAACACCACAGAATAAAAATATTGAATGCACCTTTCCTTAGGCATGCCCTGAATTACTTCTTAATAAGTTGAACTTGCCATATGGTCATCATGTTGCTGATAAGAAAAACATTTAATGGCAGGTTCTACTTTGAATGATTTCTCTGAAGTACAGAATAACAGAATATGTATTTTTAAATTCTGTAGATCATGGCATACAATTTATAATTGGTTCAAACACTAAGGTAATGATTAATGTTGAAGTACTTTATCATTATTGCTCTTATGAATTAATGTGAATAGTAAAACCACATGAGCTTAATCAATATTTGTGATTTTCAGAGCTGCTGGAACTGTGGCAGGAAAGCAAACGAAACGTGTAGTGGTTGCAACATGGCCAGATACTGTGGCGCATTCTGTCAGCACAAGGATTGGGAAAATCATCACCAAGTCTGCTGTGGTCGTACTAACACAAGTAGTGCCATTGACAAGAATGTTCCAACTCGTTCAGCCAGCAGTTCACGTTCTGCTACACCTGTTACAGCACCTTCCTCCACAAACACTGCTGTAGGAGCAAATGACACACGCGCCAAAAAGTGACGATCTGCCCGACCAAGACATCGCCTCCAGCGCCAACGCTTATCAAGTGGCAGAAACAAAAAATAAGGCTGTGGATGTACTGGCTACATTAACTTGTGTTTGTGTGAATGAAGGGAAAGCTTTACATAATTTTAATATAAAGAAATTAACTTTTTTTAAAAGAATTATATATTATATATACATATATGCATTATATATTCCTTCCAAATTAAAGCACTTCAAGCTAGCGGAAAACATTCTTACAAAAGTGCATGCATCTGAGATATTGAGTTAGAAAACAAAGGGAAGTGATGATTTAATAACTTGAACACTAAAACTGGTAAAAAACTACAAAGCGTTGGCCGTTGACTCATGCTTCACAGCAACGCAAGTATTGAATGTTAAGATAGCTTGAAGATGAGCCAATTCCAGAATATTCTGCATATGAGAATTAGTCATAGAAAAAAAAAAAATCTGAACGTTATTGATTACATCTGTTAGACAGCAGCTGTAAGATGAAGTAATTTTATCAGTATTACTCTAAATCTTTTTTATTTTATATCATGATTTCAAGTTATAGATACAGTAGCTACAGTTACACGTTTTCCTTATCTAGATGATAAAATTGATGGATAAGGAAGCAGTGTTGAAGTCTATATGTTCTACATTACTGTTTGGATTGAAGACATGCACTAAATAACTTTTCAACTTGTACCTTTGCTAGTCATGATCCAAAGAAAAACATTTCTAAAGCACAGTGTTTTAAATTCTTCTGTTTCTTCTAATTTCTAAGTGTTTTTATGAGCTCTGATCAATATTTTTCCAGCAATGTGTTGCCAAAGATGTTACGGAGTGTGTACAGTGAGGTGCTGAATATTCTAGTCATGAACTGTAAACTTTTGTTTACTGTTCGTCAGTAGCATTTACATGCATGCATTTAATGTTGGTCTTAGAAATTTGTTCTTTAAGATCCACAAAGAAAACTATTTTATGTTATATAACTATAGGATGTGGGAACCTGGTTGTTTTGTTTTACACTTCAGGCTCTATTCAGAAAATAATGTTTAAGAATATAGGTACCATTTCCAGCAGCCACCATGTAAACTGTTTTCTTCAACCAATATTATTATAGAAAATTTGCCTACAAAAATGTTTGGTACTTACTGCACAATTTTACCAATGTACTAACCTACACTTGCTCAAATGTTCACATTACTATTTGTTATTTATGTACATCAGCATAATTTCCATGTGTTCTTTAAAATTATATACTGTTGAGCTCTAATGAAGTACATTTCATTATAACTGTAATAAAAGTGGAAAGAGATAAAATAAGCAGAAACAGTTTAGGAACACAAGTATGATTTAAATACAAAAACAAATTAATCTCTGTTCATAGTAAACAAACGTCATGTCTCAGGTAAATTTCTGTTTATATGAATTTAATTAAGCTCCTTATTTAAGATTGATGTTAAAAAGGTAGTTGTTTGAAATGAAATCTAATGGCATTATGTCACTGTTTGAGAAAAATATACTTGTATCAGCAACATGTTAGTGTATTATTTACTACCCTCAAATTTAATTATAGTATGCATCAAACCTTAAATGTTTTGGAATAGTCAGTAAGAGGCCATGATGAATACCACATTATCAAATTATGTTTCATATAATGTGAAATTAATATATAAATAGTGATTACGGTGATAGAAGGTATGGTTTATGGCTAATATACTATAAACTCTTCAATGAGAAGCTGATAATTGTCCACACTGTGATGAAAAATCAGAAGCATAGCTGGGGGGAGGGGGGTGCATTTTGGGATAACTGCCTTGCTAAAAAAAAATGTAAAAACTATCAACAAAACCAACTGCATTAAAATAATAGCATGAATGAGATACTTTCGTATCACTGGAAGCAATATGTCTCAAGGGAATAAAATTGCCCCCTTGGTAATATGGTCTAAGGACATAGCAGAGAAACTGTACTTTAGATGATGATGGTACAATCCTGGTAAGTTCTTGGGGGCATATTTTCTTCTGGTGAGTGTAGTCAAATATTTTAAAATGGGTTGCTATGTTTTAACTTGAAAATTTCGTTTTCTTTACTTGATCAGGAGTAAAAAAAATAAATACTTTAAAGACAAGTATAAGTATTGGATTCCAAGCGCTCGCAGTGGGATTCATGGTGGACAAAGCAGCATCTGCACAGGTTTTCTCTGGGTACTCTTGTTTCCCTCACCACTCATTCCACTAATTGCTTAATCACCTTTCCAATCATCAATTTCACTTACATTTCATATCCACTTCATGTTGATGCCTGGCTATGGGCCAGCCCTCGTAATAAGTTCTCCATTCTGTGGTTTTGTGCTGTTGGCTCTCCAACAGGCATTGGCTTATAAGTCCTACAAATACGGGGAGGGTAAGCCAATTACAATATGGAACGAATAAGTATTGGAACATTAAACCAAGTCAAGGATATGGAATATATCAGAATACTTAACTCCACACACAATGCGTTTGATATAATTGTGCAATTAAACAAGATCTACCTGTTTTTGTGTACTAAGAATTTTCCTTTCTCTTACAATTTAGTGGTTACAAGACTTCAGAGGCTATTGCCAAAAAATTCAAGATATAAATCTCATTTGTCATGAAAATATCTTAAAACATACTTTATTTAAAATCATTAGTCAATTCTGAGAAAATCAAAAATTTTGAAGCTTTTTCCATGTAAATGGTACTTTTGGGGTAGGTGATTTTCTTAAAAAGCGTACTATCTTGAAATACGCCAAACAAAAACAAGTTTGATATTTAATCAACTTTTCGTTTTAGATTCATGCTGTCTCTTTTCCCCTCTCTCTCTAAACTCACTCATACCTCACATATTTTGTGGGCACACACAAACCTTTTCCAAAAAATGCATTTTTGGGATTTAGCACCATCAAAATAATATTTCCAGTGAAATATTGACATATTTCTGATGGAATGCAGTTCATCTCTTAATATATGTACTTGCAGAAAAATAAATATTAAACTCTAATATTTGGGGGGACACTGTTCTCCCACAGTCCCCTCCAATTAAAGTGCTGATACTTCCTCACCCTAAGAATTCTCCAATCAGCATCACAACCTAGCTAAATCTGGAGTATCTCACAAAATGAAGTAATACATAGCAGTATATTTTCCTCATGCTGTTTATAAAACATGTCTCACATGCTAACACAGTGTTCCGATTTTTCTGATCTATGACACATCATTTAAAAAGGCATGTACCTTGATGCTACTTAGAATAAAAACATTTTCCTCTTCCATTAATTTGTGCCAATTTCCTTATTGAAATGCTATTAGCCTTAGGGTAGTAAAGATAATTTATAATCATGCTTTAGAGGAGTGTTGCTTTTTCAACCGTGCAGGCCTACATGCTTCCCATTGGATTGTCTTTCAAGCACAAGTCATTTAAAGTTTGATGCATACTTGAATATATTTTCAAATTATTTTAAATTACTTCATTTATGTTTATAGGTGTACAAATAACAACAATAACTGAGAGCAAAATGCATTGATTTCGTAGTGGATATTGAGGCAGTTTAGTTCCAGCTATGAACATCCTCCATTATGGTTTATTCCACATTTTCCTCTCAATATTACCAGGTAAGGTTTCCAATTTAAACCTAAAAATCTTCCTTTCCAATTTTCTTTCCCAGTGATAATTTCAGCTTATCAATGGGATTAACCACTTAATGTGGCAGTATTATGAACTAATATGATAGAACAGGATAACAATGCTGGTATGATAGTAAGGAGATGATCCGAAGCACCAGTGAAGGAGATGGTTGAAGAAGGGAAGGGAATGTGGTGAAGTGAGAGAGGTTGGCTTTCAGTGCAGTGGCACTTTGGAACTGCTTTTTCCCCATGTCTGTCCTTTATCAAAGACACAAGGTTTAAAAAGCTTGAGACATGAAACATAAACAAACAGAGATATCAACAGCTGCACAACAGTTTTGCTCCACAGATCATCAGCTGAAACAGAAACCTTAACTTTTAGAAAATCTTAAGAAAATCGGCAGAAATTTTAATTTGGTAAAAATTATTCATCCATAAAATTAAACACAATTTATTAATTTTTTTTTTGTGGTAGTGTTTAATGCCCGCTTTTACTGCTCTGGCACATCAGGTGATGACACGGATGATACATGAAGAAGGAGCCCTGGTGGAATGAGATGGCGGGGGAAACCGGAGAACCCAGAGAAAACCCACCCCTGCGCCACTTTGTCCATCACAAATCTCACATGCAGTCGCTTGGGATCAAACCCCGTCTAGGTGAGAGGCAAATGGTCTGACCACTGGCCACAGCGCAGCCTATTAAATGTTGATATCCCATGTATAAAGGACCTCACCAAAAAATGCCATCTATAAACCACAAAAGCAGTATGGTATTGAATTTTGCCTGATGACGGGGGGCAAGTTTTTGAAATATGCCACAAAGTCAGGTGTAGAAAATGAAATGTATTAAATATCACAAGAATTTTAACTTAACATTAGCTAATAAGAGTATTTGTAACATTGGGGTGAAATCAGCACGAGCAATGCTCTATTTCATAATCCAGAAGAGATGTATACAAATTTTGTTAATGTTGCTGTGGTTGGTGCATTTGTTTTGATACATCAAACCTTTGCACAAATAAAATGTTGAAACATGTAAAGATCTGCATTAGGAAGCATATAGTCACAGAATAGAGAGCATGCAGATGGAAACTTGAGGGTGACTCTTTTGATTTGCATGAAGCCAAGCACTGAATTAGATGTAATATTGAGACCTAGTAAATGCAGCGAAAGCTGATTCTTACATACAATTTTAAGCAAAAACAAACATTTAAAATAATAAAGCACAAACATATGTAATAAAAACCTGATGTGAGACTTTCTCTGCTTGCTCTCCTACAAACTATTTATACAACTGCTTATTCTTCTGATTCTTGATAATGCAGATAAATTTTAACTGCACATTTCATTATAGGTATAAACGATAGTGAAATCTTTTTAATGTTGGCTGCTATGTGATGCTTTGAAATCCTATTTTATTTGAATGAACTTGAAAAAAGAAGAAATCCTGAATGGTAACTTCCATGCAAGAAAGTGTGTCCTTATTTGAAAATTTTAATCAATAACAGGGAATATCTTTAAAATGGTTAACTCCACAAAAAATATATTGTGGGCTTTAAGGTACTACATTTTTTATGTAGTAAGATTTTGTCTGTCTCTTATGGTTTACCAGTAATAAAAAAGTCATCCGTACTGAAGAATACTTCAAAGCATATGGCCAGAAAATTCAAGATATACATTTCATTTAACAAATAAAAGTTTTAAACATATGATATTTTAATAAGAATTGTTAGAACCAGTTTTACTTTCTCAAACCAGTATGTACAATGTACATAGTGGATAGAGAAGGTATTGTATTCCACCCAAAAATTTGATACCGAGATTTCACCAGAAATATGTTTTGAGGTCCCCTGAGTCCGAAAAAAATTTAAAAAAGTGTGTGTGTATGTCTATGGACAACACAGCTCAAAAACAAAAAGTTGGTTAAACACCAAACTTGGTGTTTAAGTTCAGTATCTTCCAAGGATACAATACAAAGATTTTCAAGGAAATCCCCCCAATGCTAACTACCCTTTACGCGGAACATTTCAAAAATTTTGATTTTCTCAAAAGTTACTAATGATTTTGATTAAAATGTCATGTGTTTAAGATATTTTTATGACAAATGAAATGTGTATCTTGCACAATTTATGCCATATACAATTTTTTGTACAGTTGACCATTGTATATTCCGAGTTATTGGCTTCAATTTAAGATACTTAAAACTTTTCTCAAATGGGAGCAAGCAACAAGAGAACCAGATTTCTATTGTTCTACATAGCGACTGACTTTTAAAAGAGATGACTAGTGCTTTAGCATGTGCATTCCCTTATTTCAAGAAGCAAGTGATTAGAATGATGTGTACAAAAGAATAATCTTTTGCAAGAAAATTGTTTGTGAATCAGCTAGAAAAAGTCATGTGAATGGAAGGAACACTTCAGATTTTTGAGACTATTTTGTTTGTTACTCATATTTGCAAAACAAATCCTAGCAACATGCAATGATGGTTCGGCAAATATATAGGTAGGAGTAAATAACTTAAGTGATTCAATAGGCTGCTGAGTTTTATTTAATAAAAGAATAAAAAAGCTTACGACATTGAATCAGAATGAGTAGTTAATATAATTAGACAGAATGAATCAGTCCTGTCATACACAAAAAAAATAAATAAATAAAAGCAAATAATGCAAAACTGAAGCTTGATGCAAGCACATGATAAACCACATTACTAAATTTACAGGAAAACATTCCACGTTTCTACAACATATGTTACACTTTAATAGTTCTTGTCATTATACAAAACAAATAAATACTACAAAAATGAAGCTTAATGCAGACCTTATTTGTATGAGAATTAGTTTTGTATTAAGTGCTGAGCACCATTGGCCAACTTTTCTCTTACTAATGCTCATTATAAGCACAGTAAAGGTTTTAGAGTCAACAAATATTCTAATTTTTGTGTATAATATAACTGTTGAGTAGAATATAAGCCCAGTGCTAAAATACACAATTAATAACATTATATTCTGAAGTGAGTTCAACAACACATCTATTTATTCAATCCTAATATGGCAGAATTCGTACATGCACCCTGATTTTTGGTGCACAGATTACAGTCGAGTTTTCTTTCTGTATGCTCTCTACTCTGTGACCGTGGTACATCATATCGTTGTCGCAGCCATATGAAATTGGGAAAACACAGAAATGCGTAAAGTTATGAGTTGGGGAGCACAGCCAACATAATCTTAGGAATATGGGGAAACATTGAAAAATGCAATGATATGCTTTAGGGAGCATGTATATGGTTGGCAATATTATATCAATGTTTATAACAGCCATTAGAAGGCGGGGAAAATGCGTAAATATGTGCATTTATGTATTAACAGAACCACAACTGCAGTATGATAGAGAGGAGGATATCTTCACATTCTAATAAAATCACCGTTAGCTAGTTTATGTGCCACAGAATCTCAAGTAACTGTTATATCATAACTACAATTCTGCAACAGGTAGGTTAACCTTAATGCATATTCTGTCTAGATCCTGTCACTTCTGTCATTTTTTTCAGCTTCCCTTCTTAAATAGTTAACCCCACCTATGTTTTGGGAATGCAGGGAAAAGGCATATCATATTCACATTTTATGGCAAAGTGACCAGACTACTCGCCTCTCACCATGGCTCAATTCCAGGCAACCACATGTGGGATTTATGGTGGACGAAGAGGTGCAGGGCAGGTTTTCTCCTGTTTCCCCTCACCATCGCTCCATTTTCATTCCAGTATGATCAGTATCATTGCCTGCATTAGGTAGCTTGATCTTATATCCTGTACTATCCCATCACTTCAACATTTTCAGCTTCTCTTCCAACCAAGTTAGTTCTCCACTAGTGTTATAAGACATGCACGTTGGGAAAGCTGGGAAAAGGCAAAATAAAACCACAATTCTGTGATAAATAGGTTAATCTCAAAATGTGCATTATCCAGGCCCCATAACTTCATTTTCAGCTTCAAAGAAAAATTATTGTATAATATGGATACATTATAGCTTATTAATTATAAAGCATTGGGGGCAACAAAAAGATACTTTGTATGAGAAAGGAGTACCTATTTCTTTGTGTTAATTGATAAGATAAAGGAAACAATATTTGTACGTGAAAATACATTTCATTTTAATACATTAATTTTAAACAAAGCTTCTCATTTTTTACAATTGTCTTATTCAGTATTCATAAATTCATGATTATTTATTTCACATTTATTCCATTAAAAAGCAGGCTTATTGTATGGCAGAAAAATAAAATAGCACTACTGCTGCTAGTGGCATTGATTTCATTAACCAGGATACCGAACTCTACATTTTTATAGTTTTTTTAGTGTCTAATGTTTACTGAGGTTTCACAGCAACATTACCCAAATTGCTTCTAATAAAACACCAATTTGCTCTTCATGTTTCCCCAGAAATAATGCCAACATTGGAGGAAATTTTAAGATAGTGTAGAGGAACTCCCCTAGGAAAACCAAGTGTGTTGTGGAGCAAAATTCTGTGCTTGCAGCATGCAGACATGATGCAGACTGCATGAACCACATTTCTAAACATGTGATTTATAAATGCATAGAATAGCTGTTTTCCACAACACATTATTAAAAACTCCAAAACTGTAAAAGATATCACAAAAAACTGTGCTAAATTCACATAACTTTCTCTACCACTGTTGCAACAAACTATTCTTAAAAAAGATTATTCTTCTATCTGCTTCATGCTTATCAAGATCAACATTTGCAGAATGGTGTCATTACATGAATTTCTTATTCAAAGGAAACACAATAAACTAAACAATAGTCAACTTAAAAGCCACTCGCTATGTGGTGGTATTGAAATTCTGTTCCCTTTCCTTGACTGCGACAAAAAAATTATGAATAACTTCCCATTTGAGAAAAGCATAAGATTGGAAAATTTAAACTTATTTCAAATCAATATCTCTGAAATAACTCAACAACAAATGTGTATTTGATATAAATTATGTTCTGATGAGATCCTTTTTTCATTAAGTAAATTTTTGTCTATATTGCAGTTTACTAGTTATGCAAAAAGTCATTCAGAATGAAGAGGACTTCAGAGGCTATTCACAGGAAATTAAGGATATATATTTTATATAATGAAAATATCTCAAATCAAATCATTATAGCTATTTTTGAAAAAATAAAAATGTTCAACATTTTCCCATGTGAAAGGTAGGGTGAAAGGTTTTGAGCGTGGGAATTTTCTTGAAAATCTTTGAGTTGCATCGTTGCAGATGCTAAACTTAAATATCAAGTTTGATATTTAACAGACTTTTTGTTTCTGAGTATATACATATACAAATATTTTTCTAAAAATACTTTTAAGGATTCAGGGGACCTTAAAATGTGTATTTCCAGTGAAATCTCAGTATAAAATTGTTGGATGGGATGCAATACCTTCTCTGTTTATGCACTAATATGTCAAGCAGAGAAAGTAACATTTATTTCTCAGATTTTAAAGGACAATAAATGAAATTATTGCAATTTTAAGAGCCTGTTTTTTGGCATCGTAATATAGGTAATTACAAAATAATTAACATGACAAAATACACAAGAAATGTTTAACAAAATAAACCAAGAAAAACCATTAGATGCTTGATTTAATGCATTTAATCAGATTTAATCAGAGAAAAAAGATTATATATAAAACAAATAAGCAAACTTTTGCTTTCTTTATTAAATGTACAATTAAAATGACTTTCAACAGTTTATTTTACAGACAAACCATTTAAACCGAAGTATTCTGTTCTGGTATTAAGTATTGTTATTCATGTTTATAAGTGATGACATAACTTAATTAAAATTCTTCCCTATGTTAGAAATACATTTCAAAAGATAAAGTGAGGGTTTGTTATATAAAATCCATAGCAAATTATACTGTGGATAGATTTTCTCTTTTAGGGCAGTTTAGAGAATTTTTTTTTTAATTCTAGAAAACCACTTCATCATTAACCAAATCATCTTGTTTTACCCATAGGACTAACAATATCAGAAAATAGCTTTTTCTTCTTACTCTCCTTTGCTTGCAAGTCTTTCCACTCATTTTTACTATGAATATATTGTGACAGGAGATACTTGCTGGCTATGATGCTTCCAAAGCGGTTGCTATTTAGTGCTGCCTCTCTAGAAGAAAGTTCATCCATAATTACTAATTTCTGTTTAAGGTTAGATGCATTCCAAACAGAATCAAAACTTCTTGAACCGTGTTTAGAACGTGCAAGAAATGCAAATGTACCCTGAAAGAAAACAATACAGATGCACATTAATTTTTTTCAAATTCATTGACAATGGTAATTTCAAAATAAAAAGATTGATCATGCCATAATAAACTATTTGAAGAATTCATACTTTGCAGAAAGAGTAAAACTATGATCCTCTACAGCAGACTGTTCCAACTCTACCCATCTAAGTTGGAATACTCTTGCATACTCAACATCAAACCCCTGAGCCAGACTGGGGAGGAGGGGACAAAGGTCATAGCCAAGTCCAGGATTCTTAGGTTCTGGTCTATTTTATTTCTGACCACTTACTTTCCAAATTTCAGTTTATTCTAATGTTTTAGTTACCAAATAATATAGAGGCTAAGTGTAAAAGTGTTTAGTGTAAATAAGTATGTTAAGACAAATGAACTAAGACACAAAGGCAGGTGAATTCCACATTCATAGTTCAAATGTGGGGGGAGCATTCAAGCTACTCTTTTCTTGGAGTGGTCATTGCCCTATTGGGATTAAAAGCAATTATAATTACAAATTGGCCTAATTTTATGTTAGAACCTAATAAAACCTACTCTTTGCGATAGAATTTAAAAATACCTAATTTGGTTATTAAAGCAAATGGAGTACAGTTAATTATACAGAAATATTTTCAAAGCTAAGGGAACCATTTGAATAAGGAAAAAGTTAAATAATAAATGATCTCATTTAATGTTTCATAATTTCATATAATACAATAATAAACCATAGTTAAGACTTCAGTTTATATAATTTTGCTTACTTTGGTAATTGTTGAAGGCAATTGTAAGACACATGTAATTTCTGTAACATGTGTTGTTTATGTGCTGCAACAATAGGTTATAATTTGAGATAAACTTTTAATGGCACTTTTGAGTATTGCATATTATTTACATCCTTCAATATAGGGAGTTCCAACAATTACCATCATTTTAAAATCTAGTGGCAAAATAGCCAGATATCTTGCTGCCAGTTACATTCATAGACTATTGCACCATTCCCAAAAGCAAATCATCAAGAAGTGCTCTGCTCCTGTGTGGATACTGATCAACAAAAATTTTCCATGGCTGAAAAGGTAACAAACTGTAACGCATTGAATGTATTGTAATGCATGTCAGAAGCAGGAAGGAATTATGTCTTGCATTTTCCACATGCAATTTTTATAAAATTATATTGCAGTGAAGCCTAAAGTACATTCATTTTAGACCATCATATATGCAGTTATTTTGTTACATAATTATTTGTCATGTGGATACTTAAAGTGTATAATTTTATCAGCAAACTGTTCTTACTTGATGCATTATCAACATTGCTACAGTTACTTATTTCCAAAAACCTTATAAATTCCTAAATGAACAATTAAAATTAGGTAAAACTGTTCATGCCTATCAATAAAGTATGATGTGAAGTGTTTATACAGTGAAACTTTTTAATTAGTTACGTTATGAGAGGTATATTGTCTAAACAGAAAATGTTATCCATTAAAGTCATTGAAGCTCTGCTACTGTGCCATTACCTCCTACATATGAATACTTTCCATTCCCCAACCCCCTCATCCATTACCAAATTTCCACAACTTCACAGCAAAAATAATAGAAGTTAATCACTTTAAAGTGTCCCTTAGTTTTATCGAAATATATGATTCAAAATTTATCATGTGTCCTTTTTATATAGGTGAATGCTAAATTCCAAAACTAAGTTCTGAAAAAAGAGGGTCATCTTGTACTGGAATAAATAAGGTATTATTATGCAATGTTTACTACAAACTATTAAGAACATTTATGGTGATCAGCTGCAGAGCTTGCTTTCCCGCCATCTTAGTATTGTAACATGCATCATGAAAGCAACTTCAGAGTTCATGTAAAATTTTAAAACATCAGTTGATAATTACTGTGTTTATCTGATTACAAGACAATGTTTTTCTTTCAAAATATTAATGTTCAAAACTTGAGCCCATCTTGCTTCATGATGTGTTTTCCAAATAGCATGGGGAAAAAAGTAAAGTTCCAAGCTTTATGGGTACAGCAATGGCAAAAGCTAGGAGAAATTGTATACATTACTGCTAAGTCGCAACGTATGCAGCATTTGAGAGTTTCATTTTGTACCAAACAATATGCTGTTAAGGGGCATTCTGATGGGAAAAAGAGCATTCTGGTTGGGAAAAGGATTACTCTCTGGGACTAAAATAAAATTAGAGTATTTTCTTTCTCATTAGTGGTTGCACATAATAGTGTACTGGAAGCCAACTGTCCAGCCGTGCATTCCCCTCTTCCCGCCACACATACACCAGTCAGTAGACTTCCATTTTTTCCTCTGCCTCTCTGTGGCACACACAGTGCAAACTTACACAAAAATTTGAATTAGGTATAACATTTTACGACATATTATATTAAATATGTTGTCTAAATGGAAAATAGCATCCATAATCCATGTTACACCTAAGCTGCCACCATTATTGCCATTATGTTTTACAATTGCATGTATTCCATATCTACATTTCTGTTCTCACTTCTCCACTCTCCTGTTCACAATGTCAATTTCTGCGCAAATTCATATTAGGTAAAAAAAATTGTTTGATATATTAAAATGTAAATGGCGTGTTATTTATGGACGCTCTTTAACTACTGTGGTTCTCAGCGCCCCAATCTAAATTGGGCATGAAAGACCACTTAATTTTGCTCAGAGACCTCTCTATCAGGCTTGAAGTTCTTTTACATGCTGTAAATCTACGACACGGGACCAACGGCTTTACTTCCCTTCCAAATGAAGCCATGCTAAGGATTTTTACAGCCAAAAAAATCCATCGTCCTCCACCGGGTTTGAACCCACAACTTTGTGTATATGAAGTTTTTGATATATTATATTAAGTATGTTGTAAAAAAAAAAGAGGATGTATTAATCATCTTAAGTGTTCCTTACTTTGCTCAAAATATATGGCAAAAATTAAAATTTGAATTATGTCTTCTTTTTATATAGATATGTTAAATTCCAAATTAAGTTATGAAAAATGGGGGTCATCTTGCATTTGAGTTTGTCTTGTATTCAGTTAAATACAGTTATTTCAGTTCAGTATTTCTTATAAATGTTTATGTGATGTGAAACAAACCAGACTGACTTTAAGATATGACAATAATGGAATGATTAATGGTTTTAACAACAAAAACAGCAGGCTGAATTCCATTGATCTAAATGAGGAAATGACAATGTTGTTTCTGAGTGCACACTAAAAGTTAACCGAGAGCCAGATTTCAGTGCTGAAAGCAAAGTAATACAATATTTAATTTACAGAAAACAATGAATAGTTTTCTACATGATAACTTTGTTATAAATTTCAAATTTGAATGTTTCTGAACATTTTTAAGTGTAAAATTGAAGGTGAATGACTCATTATTTTAAAATCAGACTAAATTATAATGAAAATAATTTCACAGTGAATAATGTTTCTATTATTAATAAACACATACCTCTAATTTCTGAATCATTTTAGCCCTGCTTTTTTCTCCAATATATTCACTTTGCATAAATACATCAATTATGTGGCTGCCTTTGACATCTGATAAGACTGTCTTGAGGTCGTCTGTCGACATTTCCAGAAAACTGTTGACTACAGAGATTGGCTTATGGAAACGAAGCATTGTCTGCATAAGCAACGAGCCATGCAAATGCACCTGAAATTGTTCAGATGCTTTATGCTGTTCATAGGTTTGAAGTTTTATGGTCAGTGGTGCAACTAAAGATTGACGTTCTGCTGGTTCCAGAATATTCAAGGCTTTCATTAGAGATTGCTGAAAACTGCCTTGTTTGGTAGCAAATCGTTTACAAGCCTCACCTAAGCATAAAATCACTCCTGAATACCGAACTTTAAGAATACCTTCTAGATCCTTGGATAATTCATCAAATATTGGCTCAAATGTATCCTTATCAGGGCAATGAGCAATAAGTTTTTGGACAGTGTGGTTAGCTATAGGATGTTGCGACAGATTTCCTAATCTGTTTATAAAACATTTGGCATAAATCTTGCTGAATGTTTCGGGTGAGGCAACAGCTATTGTCACCTCTAGAACTCTTGCCCCTATATCGTTTTTAAATACTGGCATGATGCGTGAACTTAATTGATCACTTTCATCTTCATCAGCCTCAGTCTTACTTCCAGAGCATTCTCTCAGAATTCGTTCAATGATTTTAGAAGTTACATCAGAATTACACTTGCTAAGAGCATGTAACAATGTCTGAATTGCTCCTGATACCAGTCTGGTGTGTAGCCAATCTGGAAAAAACAAAACTTTTGTTAAGCTTTTAGTGACGGTTAAGTTCTGAACAATTTATAAAATGATATGCTTCACATGACTTTCTCTAAGCCACTATCACTTATTTTACACCTCTAACTACTCTTTCAATATATATTTCTATCTACTTCACATTAATCAAGATAAATTTGCAGAAATGGCTTCATTATGCTTTTCGTTACAGACACAAAGGATATACAGGAGGCTACATGATAGGCAAATGTTTATATGTTGACATTTCCACTCCCTTACCCTCTCCAGACTTCCTAAAAACAATTGAATGGTGGCCACTTTCAAAATTTATAAGGTGTAGAAAACTTCAAACCAATAACAATGAATATTTCTAAAGTGTATATTTATAAAACTTACTATACTTGTAGAGAAAGATTTCTATCGCTTATGCTTATTACTTATACGAAGTTATTTAACATTCATTCAGAATGAAGAAGATTTCACCTGATATTTTCAGAAAATTCAAGACATACCTCATTTAAATATTTTAAACATACAAGATTTTAATCATCATAATATGAGTCATTTTTTGAAAAAATAAAAAATAACAAAACCTGTTCCACATAAAGGATTGTTTGGGGGTGGGGAGCTTTTATTTAAAATCTCTGCATGATATCCTTGAAAGATCTGAACCTGAAATTAGTATTTATATAATTTTTCTACTGTTCTTTATATTAAGCTGTTCTCATTCTCACTCTCATTTATGTATGCATGCATTAACAACCATTTTTAACAAAGGATATTTTTGGAGAGGGGGTTAAAAGTGAACTCAAAACATGTATAAGGTGCAATCATTAAATTCTAGGATGTGTCTGCTATGAGCAAATAGACAAGATGGAAATGCATGTGCAGTACAGATGAGTAACAACCTTGAAGACAACTGCGCAAAGTTTCGAGAGATACAATCATTACTACCTGTGTAACCCAGTTTATACTAGCCAATTGATGCTCATCTTGGTAAAATCACGGGGAACTTGAAACTGGAACAGAGCAAACATAAAATTCTGTGTGAAACTTGGGAAATAGGCAACTAAAACACATAAAATGTTGAAACAATCTTATAGGAATTAAGCAGCAATGAGTCGGATGACTTGTTTTGAGTGACATTTATGTTTCTGAAATGGGCAGAATATTGCCGAGGAAGACAAGACAGGTCAAGAGTGCAACCAAGAGCAAGATCATTGTTTTTTGTTTTTTTTTCAACGTTAACAGGATGAGCATCCAAATTTATTCCTCAGGTCAAACAGTGACTGCTGTTTTTGTTCTACAACATTTTGTGATGTCTTAAGCAGAACATTTGACAAAAATGATCAAAACTGTAAGCTTGAATGTTCTAAAACATGCGCTAGCTCACAGAGCTCTCACAACACGCCAGTTTTGGGCTTGTAACATGATTATCCTTTATCACTCCCCATACCCACCAGATTTGGTCTCCTATGACTTCTTTTTATTTCCCAACAAGAAATTAAAGTTGAAGGTCCACAATTTTGGCATAGTGGAGCAGATTCAATCCAATCACAGCAAGAGCTTAATAGACTTAGAATGAGACTTCCAGGGTGTATTTTAAAAATGCCAGATGGGATCAGTGCATAGCTGCCCAGGGGACCGCCTGAAAAGGATGCCAGCTAAATTTAAATCAGGCAATTTTATTTCCATTTACAGGACTAGGACTAGAATTTAATGGTCGCACCTCGTTCTTCCAGTGACATCTCAATATTGTTTTTAGATGGATACAATACTTCCTCTACTCCACTACCAGTAATAAAATTTATTTGAAATAACTGCAACAGAAATTGAAATAATGACACGCGCTAGTCAGCTTGCTTTTTTAGGATTCCATATGGTGGCCAAGGCAAAATAATGCCTAACAGAGCATTACCTAATGGATTCTCACAACCAAGCATCATATTTTCATAATTAAAGGTTATTTTTGTTCTGGTAGAATAATTCAAGGAATGCTTCAATACAATGCTGCCCCACTAAACACATGATTTTCTTTGCATTTTCCCTGAATTTCAATTTTTGTGGCAATGCCTTGGAGAAATACAGTTATACTTTATTTATATTTTCTTAACTTACATCAGGAAGTGATATGTTTTGTGTCTGTTTATTGTATTGTCATTCATTTTCTCCTTTTATTTACATAAGTATTCCTTATTATTAAGTTAGTGAAGGTGTTAAGTTACCTGATAATTTTGTATCTGAACTTTCTTTAACTCTGAGATGAATATTGGGTGATTTAGTATTGTGAAGAATGTTTAAATATGCTTAGAATTCAGGAAAGACAATTTTATTGGTTTTATCATATCACCATAGGTAAATTAAAATGACGTAAAGCTTGATTACAAGATGGATGAGCACCAAGCCTTTTCCACCTTGTCATAAATCCCATTTATTCGCAGTCTCATCCCACCAATGAATGGAAGGTTAGACACAAATATACAAACAAAAAGACAATAGAAAGAAATGAAACAACAATCACACAGGACAAATAGCAGCACCGAGAGCCAATATCGCATCCCTAGCAGCATGCATTTGGAGAATAAGTTAGGTGCCTGTAAGAGGCAGTTACTACAAAATTAATACTGCAGCCACAATGTCTTGGAATTCTTTAACATATGCTTACCTGAAAAACTGGTGTGAGCCATTAACCTTTCTGCAAATTCTTCAACTAGTTCTTTATATTCAGATGGCAATTCTCTCTTTGCTTCTTCATCCTGTGAGGAAGAGTTCTCATTGCATCCCATTTGATTCTGTGAAGACGCTGCTGTACTGGGAATTCCACTTAAGGTTTCCAAAACTGTTCGTATAATATGAGTAGCATATGGATCCAGGATAAACTCCTCAATGTTATTTAGTACGTACTTGCTTGTGGTAAGAAACCAAAGTCTGTAGCGTGTTATTATTTTATTTTCTTCAGCTGTATCTGAAAACTAAAATAGTTACATATTTAATTTTTATTTGTTAAATAAGTAAAAAAAAAAATTGGTAAATATTTAGTTATTTGTGATCAGATTTATAATAAAAAAAAATCTTATGTGTTTCATTCACATGACTTTCTCTACATCTCTGGAACAATTGTCAAAAAGTTTATTCTTCTATTTACTTCATGCTAACTGTAATAAAATTAGCAGAAATTGTCTTATTACTTGCTTCCTTGTAAGCAGAAAGGAAATAAGGGAGTACCATAGACTAAAGTGATTCAAATCTTTTAAAAGCTGGTTGTTATGTGACTGAAGTTCCTTTGACCAGGATTATTCCTGTAAAATGAGTGTAGTAAGGAATAAATGAAACAGCTAAGGCTCCTAGTGAATAGAATAAAAAAGAAGTGAATGAATGGAAGCCATTAAAATTAAACAAAAGGTAAGGGAAATAAAACGATGCAATATAATACAATGCAATGCTAAACAGAGTGATGCATTGTTCATTTCCATTTGAATATAATTTTGTCAAAAGTAAACAATGCTGATGCCTTGCAAAATTACAGCACTTACCACTTTATACCTCCATATTTAATATCTTTCAATGCCTGTAAAGGTGTATTTCGAAGTACTGAACATTGTGACTATGTCCTATGACCATAATCGTCACATGTGTGGAGCGGCTTGCTTCAGAAGTCAAAGTTGATTATTGCTGTGCATTGTTACACCTGCATGAGTGGAAACGTGTGCCATAGGTGAGTTTTTCATTGACTTGTTTGATATTTAAGTCTTGATCTTTCCATAGCGCAAATCACAGCAATTATCTCAGTTCTCATCTTCTCCATGTTTTCCATTCCAGATTTCATTTCCTTGATTAGGGCAGGTAAAATTTTCATCACTTTCTCCATATCCACTTCTGACACCAGTGCAACAAAAACTCTGTGTAAAAAGGAAGCTAGTAACAGTAAAGTAACGCAAATATTAATATAATAATTAATAATTGTAACAATTCTTCACTTATCTTTTTGAAATCCAAGGACTAGTTTTGCAATTAAAGGATTTACTGCATCGCCAGCTCAATTCATTTTTTATCTTGGTTATTTACATTGTTATGGTTACTGCTACTAGATGGATTGTGTACTAAGGCATTGCTAACTGCTGGAATCAAATCAAATTTGGTGAGAGAATCAATTGGTGGTATATTAAAATTCATTGAATTTGATGCCTTAGTACACAATCCACCTAGTAGCAGTAATTATAACAAGAAAAAACCAAATAAACAAAAGCAAAAAGAAATTGAGCTGATGATGCAATAGCTCTTTTCATTCTGAAACTAGTCCTTTGATTTTAGAAAAGATAAGTGGAGAATTGGTACAATTATTAATTGTTATATTAATATGAAAACTATTTTGACCCAACAAATAACTGTATTTCTTCTGTCGATTATAATGAAAATCTGTTCACATGTCCTCCTTCGATGCTTCCTCAAAAATTTTGCTATACAACTCCCTTAGAAGTTTGATGTGCTAGCTATTATTGCATGCTATAAATTTCCCATTGAAACTAACTTAACTGCTGCACACTGTGCTTCCCAGTTGAAACCGAACACTCTGCTCATTCTCTCCTTTTTATAACTGTCAATCTTGTGACAGAACACTTCATGAAGTAGTCACACATGCAAACCACCGCAGTGTCACAAACTTGCTTAAATGTAAGTACTTGCCGACAACACATATGTCCATTCATCCAGGTGTAACAATCGCAGGTTTGATATCAAAGAAACTCACTAATGACATATGTGTCCACACATGCAGGTGCAATAATTAGTTGACTTCTGAAGCACGCCGCTCACACATGTGCAGTGTAGAACACAGTTGCAGTTTCAATAAAAAGAGCAGAGATAAACTGCAGGTAAAAAAATTGATGCCCTAAAATTGCTCTAAATAGAAATACATATATTTCAACAACATTTAATGTATAACACAATTAGCAGAATGACTGCAGCTGAGCACCAATCTTTGAGGTAAACACATATAGTACCTCTTTGTCTGTTCTAACACAAATGACCCTAGAAATAATAAATTTAAGATACCCCACCAGAATGGCTCTATATTTATACTGATGGTTCTAGCTTACCAAATAATGATGGTACTGATGCAGGTGCAATATGCCCTCTCCTTTCTTTCTACAAAAGATTAAGTTTAAATACCACAAATTTCGATGGAAAGATTTCAGCAATACTTCAGAGCTTACAAAACCTATTATATCATAGAAATAAATTTGAAAAAATTGTATTATTATCTGACTCTAAGGCAGCTACAATATCCATAATATTTAATGTAACACCTAGTAACCAAAATATTGCAGAATGCTGCAAAATCATAAAACAACTAATTAATTTAAATAAAAGATTAATGCTTCAATGGATACCAGCAGATTGCACAATACAGGATAATGAAACAGCTGACTTTCTAACCAAGAAAGGTAGTAAAATTATATCAAATTCATCAGATCCAATAAGCTATCACTCTATCAAAAAAATCCATATCAATATATAATAAAAAAAATTAAAGAAGATAATGTATCACAAACAAAAGGAAAACCATGGGAAAATGTATGTAATGACACGACCAAAATCATTACACTACCAAAAAAATCACCTGTAGCAACTTTTACACTCCTAGCAGGCCATTACTGTCTCAATAAATATTTATTAGATTGGTAAAGTGATATCTTCTTTGTGTCCTTTCTGTACACTTAAAGAAGATATGGAAGGAAACCACCTCACTCCACTGCCCAACCTTTATTCAACATGATAACATAATATCAAAATACTGGAATGCAAGAGAGTCAATAGTTTCACTGTAAACTGTTCAACATTAGATCCAACCAACCACATATAGTATTGTGGCAACAGTGTGCGCCATCTAACATATATGTCTTTTAAGCATAAGATGTAGCAAAAGATTTAGTAAAACAATAAAACAATCACAACTGTAAATTGCAAAATTAGGTTTTGGAAAATGGGAAATATCTTGCATTTAAAGTCTTGTATTCATATAAATATGGTTTGTATCCAGTAATTTGTGATGCAGTATAGACTTTGCAAATATAACAATCTCCAAAGCTTTCACCATCTAACCATGAACAAATACATGTTAACACTCATATACCTAATTGTTTGTTGTACAAAAGTTAAAACAGTTCCTATTGTCTTGCATGGTGCAACTTTATGTTCATTGCTGATGGTGCAGCATACGTTCTACATTATATTTCTACATTAGAATGAATGACCTTACATAGATGTCATATTTATTTATACTTCAGGAAATTTAAAATAAACAATGACATACCTCAGCCTTTAGCCCTATCACACGAAGTAGTTTTTCTAAAACATGACTTCCAAAAGAATCTGTGCAAACTAGTCGCAAATCATCTTTTAATGCTGTCATAAATCGCTCCAAAGCTGCATTATTTGCATGTGGAAGTAAAGATTCAATTGCTCTGGATGCAAGCTGATTGCAGGAGTAGCTAACTTCTTTACCCTGGGTTTCTTCAAACACATTGTTTACAAATATTGCTGAAAACACAAAAACATAATTCCTTTGATTTTATCTTAAGGTATATACAATCAATTACTTATTATAAATTGGTAGCTACAAAGTGAAATAGGAAAAACTAAAATTCATCATTTTACAAGATGACAAGTAAATCAAAATAATTATGTAAACAGAAATAAGGGACATTCTTAAGTACTATAATTGCATGCAGAAACAGTTTGTCGATATTCAATGGAAATGTACTTTCTAGCTATTGCTGTTGTTATTCACCACTGGATATGACTAACAAATATCCTAAGCCGCAAAGTGTTGCCCAGTGTTGAGAGCCCTGAGCTGCAAAGCATAGCTGAGAGTTGTTTTTATATGTAGGCAGAAGTAGTTTGCAGTCGAAAGTCGCAAAACCGGAAGCATTGATAGAGCATAGCGAAGGGGTCTACTTGCCTAAAGCCCAATGATCCCTGGCAGTTTTCACTATTATACAACAACACTTTCTGCAGAGCTATAGGTATTGAAAAATGCTAAAATAAGCATAAAAATAAGTGTAAATGTGTGTGTACAAAAATATATATATATATATATATAGGGTGGCAGTACCAGTGGTTGAACAGTACCACCTTAGCTCCATTTTATAAGACAGTGGGAATTTTTTAAGTTTTCTCTAGATGTGTGAATAGTTGTGGGTTGGTCAGCCAGCTCCAATGCTTTTGAGTTTCATGTTTACAATTTTGTTAACACAATTAATTTTCAAGTGAACAGGTGCACCATTCCTTCTGGCAAACACAGTTAAAAGACTAAGAAATGCTAAGTAACACTCTTAATGTTGCAATTTTTTACATTAAGTTAGGTGACCTTTCATAAATAATGTTGTTCCTTTTAATACCTTAGAGATTGTGTAAGCTGCTTACTATTATGATTAAGAACATTGTCGTTGATTTGTTGTTTAAAAAATGATGTTCAATTTGGTATGCCATAAGAAGCAAAATCCAGTAGTTGAACAACTGTTCATGTATTGGTGTTTTTAAATTAATTAAAGTAGATAAATGCTCAGAAGAAGGTTGCAAGCCAAAGAAGTATCAAATAGATGCCTGCAAAACCTATAAACATGATCAATGGAAATAAAAAAGGACAAACAAACAAAACAAAACAAAGGAAACAAGCTAGATGCATTGAAGAAAGATTCTGAAACCAGAGAAGAATGATTCTCAAAAGTGGTGACTGCTTGGATGAGTTGACCTTGCTTTTATCTTTGAAAATGAAGAAAGTGAGAAAGAGGAGAGCACTAATAGGAAAGAGGGGTCTGGAAAGAAGAGAATTTTGCTCTGATAAATTTTCCAGAATAAAAACATTTTAAAACTAGGCGTGCATCATACAGAAAGTTTTAAATGATAAAGATATAAGTATGGTATTAGAACTGTGATGAAACTTTTATGTTACTTAGAGATGATGACACACGTATAGTTCTTAAATCTCAGAACATAGAAAAACTAGAGGAGTATAATATTACAGGGACAGAAGGAGAGCATTCCTGAGGGAGGAAAAGCAGGGACTTGTAAACAGCTTTATGAGAAAATAGCAATGTTGCACTCACTTTTCTGTGTTATAACTGAATAATATAAACGTGTTCAACTTCTGGTGCAATCAGCGTTCATTTTAAGGATTAACTACAGGGAAAAATGCATTTTTTTCTTTTACTAAGAACACCTTTTAACAACAGTTTTGTAAACCTATTATTTGCACATCATCTTAGAGAATAATATTTGCACTTCCAGACACTTTTTTCATACATTAATTTGGAACAGCCATTCAAAGATCATTAAAATATAAGTATGAAACATGTCTTAAGTGTTCAACTATTGGTACAGTCACCCTATATATAATATTATCTGAGATTTAAATTCAGTTGGCCAATTCTACAATCCTGTTTGAGGTTAAATGTGTATTTGCTACTTCTGCTATTCTGCCATTACAGCCACTTTGAAGCTACTTACTGGCCTATTGTTAACTTTTAGGGCTCAAAGTCGCAAAGCATAACCCAAAGTATAGGGCTATAAGCTGCAAAGTGTAATCAAGGGATCTGTGAGACTAAAACCCTAATGATCCCAAGAAGAAATCAAAACCTCGGCAATCTCGCGGATTTCAGATCAGAACATGTTAATGTTTTCAACACTTTCAAATCCGGATCGCCTGTGGAAGTTTTTAATTGTATCTTTAATATGTCAAGTAGGTAATGTGTTTCTGTATGTTCAAGCATTGAATTCCCTTATGGCTTTAGGTGGTCCACATACATT
The DNA here is from genome assembly GCA_030762935.1 of Hymenopus coronatus. NCBI lineage: Eukaryota > Metazoa > Arthropoda > Insecta > Mantodea > Hymenopodidae > Hymenopus > Hymenopus coronatus. The sequence goes on from CM060894.1 coordinate 55,722,594, forward strand.
TTAACCACACCCAGCTTCAAGACCGGCTGTAATTTAAACAGTTCATTCGTTCGTTTCTAACTGGTCTTTCCATATGATCTCCGACATTCCGAGATAACCTCATTCCACTAAAGAAAGAAAGGACCTATTTCTAGGACGGAGGCATCCAGCGAGCGTTGTCCATTACCTCCGATGGTAGTGCATTACGATAACGCAAGAATTACCCAATAACATGTGTTAATACAGAACGTCTTATAAATCGTTAACTAACAAATATGCACAATGTACCTACAGTTCACTGAAATAACCTTTAAAGGTGATGCTAAGCACCTTAATTCGATAAAAAGTTACATACAGCAAGCTTATTAATATTTACGATAATTAAAGAGTACAACTTAAGTATTATTACCACATATTGTTATTCAACAATTAAACATGCCTATTCCTTACCTTTTTCTTCCTTATTTTCGAAACTATCCCTCTGTACCATTTCAAGCACGCGAACAAAATAATTGTAAGTATCCTCATTTAAATGCGAACCTTTGCCAAATTTTCCTCTTTTTCCGTATTTCTTTGCCTTATCGATAAATGATTTATTTCTCCTTTTCTTTCCACGTGGTTTGCCGTCCATTTTTGTTTGCTTTAGACTAAATACAGGTTATGATACAGATGTTTCCGGCACTGCATCGTTAGAACAGGATTACCAAATAGCAAAGTGCCTATTACCCAAAAGAACATGGAGCGCTTATAAGTTTAATAATAATTATTTCATGTCAATACTTACAAAAAGTATTGGCAGTTGTGTTTTTTATAATACAGTTGTCTGTTTAATGATAACGTTTCGGGCAATGTTTGAACTTATATAAGGCTCTGTGTTACAATTACTGTGAGGAAGGGTATTAAAGGATAAATAAATACAAATTTAAGATAGGGCGATATTTAGAGTCCCGAAATTTCTGACACGTTGTATTTATTTGTTTGTTTAAACTCACAGCAAACCAATGTGAGAACATTTTCGTTAGATAACAGGTATGCTGCTTATTCTACAATTGCAAGGAAAAGAAGGTACTGGTAAGTTTAGATCTTGTTAATGAAACCCCCACCAAATTGTTTTTCTGAGTGGACATTCTGTAACTGTAACTTAATGAAATGTATTTTTTCTAAAGAAATACACATTTTGTAATCTTTAGGTTGAGATTCGAAATTCGTGTATTATATATAAAACCGTGACGATAGTTTAGTATTTATTCAACATGAAGTTTTTGCAACTTTCAGTACACTAAAAAATATACTAGATTTGAGAAATAAAATGATGAACGGTGAAAAAATTGCCTTTAACAACGAGGTCAATTCTAAGCAATATATCACCATTTTTCTCCCATCCATTTCTGTATTTCGTTGTCATTACTGACCACTTATTGGCCTGACAGGTAAGAGATGAATTCATTTTCCTTTGTTTACGAACAAATTTATTTCATCAAGAGAAAAATAGTTTTTAATATACTTTGGAAATCGCATTTGAATAGTATAAAGTAAACTATGTTTTTGTTGTTCTCCTATGGATGCGAAAATCCGAATAAATATTAATAAGACTATTAAGTGTACTAAGTGAAATAAATACATTTTAAAAGACTGAAGGTAAATAATACAATTTTGAATTCATCTTATGTTATTAAATTCGGTTTCTGAATAATACATTGTAGAATTGAATTCCCCTCTTGGTGGCTAATCACATCAATGTTTTCTTATGATCACTTACTTAGAAATAACGATATTCTTGGAAAGTACCCAACGTTCCTTAAAGTAGTGGCTATACATAGGACATGTCTGGATAATGCTGTTAATTTAGAATTTATTTTGCGTTCCTGCAATTTCGAACCCGGTAATTGATGGTGGATATGAATTTATGTTGGTAGCACTGCGGAGATTGAATTGGCGGGACGTTTTTGCCAGTAATTACAAACTAATTGTGATGACAACTTTTTTGTCTATTTTTGGTGATATTTTTATCTTACAGTAGATTTAAAGAATTTACACATACAGTATCTGACACGTACTTCGTAACATTCTGATTCTCTCATATTAATTAAAAAATATTCATAATTTGAATGTCTAGAAACTTTAGGATACATGTCATAAGTATTTATTTCTGCTTGCCTAAATGGTTCATGTTTTCTATGTTTTGTGTAATTACAGACTAAGATAACCTTGTAAACATAACGCCGTTTTGCAGGTGCTAACTTTTGGCAGACTGTAGACGGCTCAGTCGATACTGAGCATTGCGTGGGCTCGTCGTGACGTAACACCAGCTATCCAATGAGGTGCGCAGATAACTTCAGTGGAAAGATATCTTACCCATGTTTATTTGGAGTTTAATTTCGTGACAAAGCAATTAAAATTCACAGTTTTTATGGTTTATAAATAAAAATAGAACTTTAATTTTTCGGTCAAAGCACTGCCATGGAGAAATACTCTGTTAATTCTGAAAAATTCCGGATATTCCAATTGCAAATAGGAATATATTTCCGCTGAATACGTCATTGGCGAGGCTTTCATATGTCAGTTTTCATTCGGTGAGCTTAGTGTAAGCTGGAAAAAATTCGTCTGCTCTAAATTTCGGACAGAATTCAAGGTTTCACATGTTGGAACCTGTGTGCTGAGTTACTTGTACTGCGGCAGCTCGACAGTGAAATCATTAAAGTAGTTTACTGTGAAAGTTATAGAAAGATTCTGTGTATAGTACGAACTGTCAATTTCTGTGTATACCGGCAATTTTGCAACAAAATACGTGAGTTGAACTTTGATTCACTTTAACATTAAAGAAACTAATAATCTAAATTAATTTGCTTTACAGGTAAATTTGATGAACATTTGTTTGCTGTGTTAAGATGCCCTACTAAGGTTTATGTCAGTTATTGATGTGGTTCACACATCTGAACCACGTGCTTTTCCCGCACTAGCGTTTAGTGATTGAACTGAACATCCGAGTTATGGAGTTTTAAATTAGGCATTTTAAAATCTTAACTAACCATAGGGTCCGATTCGATGTGTAAAATGTAGTGTGGCTAATTTATATTTGCGACATAAAAATTGAAATATATAATTATGAAAAAAAAAAAAAAAATCAAACAATACAGTCATTAATGCTCAATTTGTGAAAATTGTTTCCTTTGAAGAGTAGTTGCTGTGTTGAATATATGAAAATGAATTTTGACAAAATTTATTCAGGAGAAGTGTTTAATATATTTTAATACACTTAATTATAATATTTTTAAAAAACGAATTTTAACTCTGATGTTTCTATGTAATTTTTAGGATTCGTTGAATGAAGCGGTGGTTTAAAAATACGAAGGAATTGTCAATTTTCTGGCAAAGACTAGTCAAAATACTAATAGTTCTCCTGGGTCTGTATTAAACTTTTCTTGCTGGTTGATTTATTAACTTAAAATTAAAAAAAAAAAATCTGTGTTCCATTCACATTACTTTCTCTATATATATCTACAACAAATTATTGTTAAAAAGATTATTCCTCTATTTACTTCATTGTAATCGAGAAAGAAAAAAAACAGAAATGATATGATTACTTGCTTCCTTGTAAGTAGGAGAAAAATAAGGGAGTACCATAGGTTAAAGTGATAGTCAAAAGCTGGTTCCTATATGACTGAAGTTCCTTTGTTTGTATGGACAGGAGTTCTCCTGTATGAGAAAAGTATAAGTTTTTTAAAGTTGAAACCAAAAGCAAGGAATATCTAAAAAACGATCAACGCCACGAAAAAAAATGTATATAATATAAATTGTGTGTTTTAACGTGCTCTACATTTTTTGTAGTAAGTTTTTGTTCATCTTTTATGGTTTAACAGTTATGCAAAATTCCGTAAAATTCATCCAGAATAAAATATGCTTAAGAGGCTTCTCGGAAAATTCAAGATATACATTTTATTTTTTATGTAAATATCTTTAATATACGATATTTTAATCAAAATCCTTTAGAGCCATTTTTGAGAAAATCAAAATGTTCGAAAAAAGTTCCGTGTAAAGAGTAGTTGGGGTGGGGGATTTTCTTAAACATCTTCGTGTCGCATCCTTGGAAGATACTAAAATTCTTTTCGTTTTGAGCTATGCTACACACACACACAGACATTTTTCTAAAACTACTTTTTTTTTTTTTTTTTTTTTTTGGATTCAGGGGATCTCAAAACATATATTTCCAGTGAAATCTCGGTATCGAATTTTTGGGTGCAATACTATACCTTCTCTATGCACTATGTACATACAACTTGTAGAGAAAGTAACTATGATAATAACTACGCAGTCATTTAATTAAAAATGCATATTTTGGATTGTTCTGCCAAAGTATTTGATATCACTTGTGCTGATTCCTTTGAAGGAATCTATATTTCCTGCGTCTGTCACATTTCCTGAAGACAAAGGATATGAAAGAAGGTCGTGTTTATATTTTGTTAGACACTGAATCTTCTGTTGAATGCAAGTTCGAATCTGTACAATCAGAGAGAGGTTTGCTCTTGCCTATGTTATGGAGTAGGTATATTGACTCCTTGAGCTTTTTCGTTGAGCTATCCTGTGCGAAATGAAAATATCAATGGTTTTTATCACTTTATTTTTACCAGTGTTTGGGATTTCTTTCTCTTTTCTTCACATGAGGTCACTATAACAGACTGATTTAAGCAATTGCATGAATCAAGTCCTTTTTCTTTTTATACCAAGTACCGAAAGTAAGTCTCCAAAAATACATGTTTTGAGGTACAGCGCCCCCAAAAGTATGTTTAGAGACAGATCCGCGCTCACGTATGTATGACAGTGTACTGTGAGCAGTGAAGCACAAAAAAAGAGACCTTCCAAAAATGCGACATGAAGATTTTGCAGAAAATCCCTCCACCTCAAACTACCTTTTATTTTCTCAAAAATGCTCTAAAGTGAATCACATATTATATAAAATTGTAAGATTCTGTTAAAAATCATTTTATATCAAAATATTTTGTGGCATTAATATCTCCAGATACTCTCTGTTACTGTTTGAATTTTCAATTACTTTTGCTTTTCTCAAGTGAGAAGTTGGATATGTATTTTTTCTCATCCTAAGAGACCACAATTTCAGAGCTATCGTATAGAGAATAGCTCTTAAAAATTTGACTCGCTTAAGTTTACTGTATTCACGCTGTACAGGAAGGTGCAATTATTAGTCCCCCTGATGCTCTATGCCTGCGAAGTGTGGGGTATGGCAGCAGACTCCTGGCTTTTCTGGTTACAGCGGGTACAGAATAGAGGACTCCGGTTCATATATTCTGTATGTCGACGTTTCCCTTTGAGGCTACTACATGAGGCTTCGGCCCTCCCATATGTGGAAGGTGTTATTAGGCGCCGGGTTCAAAAATCCTACGCCAGATTGGGCGACCATGAGAAAGCACTTGTCAGATCTCTGGGGGAGTACTTACCCTCTGAACGCCGAAAGAGGCGGTTCCGGGTTCCCCGCATGGCTTGTGAGCACTCCCGGTAACAACGGCTTTAAACCAGCCAACAGCGTAATAGCTGAACAAAGCACTCCCCCCTCTCATTGGGAGAGGTCTATCAAAATGTCACCACCATAATTAAATAAAAATAAACACCAGCGGAGCTGCTCCTGAAAATGCAACCGCTCGAGGAGCCTACCAGCGCTACCTCCTTAACACCAACACTCGAAAACTCCAAAATTAAAACCTCAACTTTAACCTCATTCCTGTGGTTAAATCCTTACCAGGGTAGGTACACAGCAACAACACCTAGGCTCACCACGAGCCTACCAGACACGCACACGCACACGCACGCACGTACAGGAAGGTGCACGAAAAATCGGTCTGGAGGACTAGTGCTCACTGTCGCCTGCCTATTGTCATGTATCGTTGCGAAGCTGTTCCGACTATTCAATAAATGTATACCTTCGTATTAGCTGGTTTGTCATTTCTTTATTGTCTCATTATTACTGTTTATTTGTTGTTGTGTCTACTCGTGACAGACAACAATAAGTGCGTAATTGGTGGGGGCAGTCTGTACTAAGGTCCGGATTTTTGTTCCCCACCCTGTACAAGAAACATGTAATACAACAATTTATACAAATTATTTTGTATTCAGGGGAACCTCAAAGCGAGTATTTGCGGTGAGATCTCGACATCGAAATTTTGGGTAGAATAAAATACTTCCCCTGCTATACATACATAGTAGAGAAAGTAAAATTAGTAACTTAGCAGTGTAAACAAGGGTATGAAGTATTTGACGATTCAAACCAATAATGAAGAATATAACTTTTATGCATAATGAGGAAGACTTAACAGGATATTCGCAAAACATGCAATAAATACAAATATACAGTTTGTTATGAAAATACGTTAAATATATGGCATTTTAATAAAAAAAAAAAACTTTGATGTGTTCCATTCACATGACTTTCTCTACATATTTGCAACAAATTATTCTGAAGTTTCTATTCACTTCATGCTAATCGAGAAAAAATTAGCAGGATTAGTCTTATTACTTGCTTCTTTGTAAGTAGAAGCGAAATAAGGGAGTACCATAGGTTAAAGTGATAGTCAAACGCTGGTTGCTATGTCACTGAAGTTCCTTTGTTTGTATGGACAGGAGTTAACAAATTCCGTATGAGAAAAGTATACGTTTTTTAAAGCTGAAACAAATAAAAAGGAATATCTCAAAAACGATCAACTCCACGAAAAAAAAAATGCATATAACATAATTTGTGTGTTTTAATGCGCTCTACATTTTTTGTGTGGTAAGTTTTTGTCCATCTCTTACGGTTTAACAGTTATGCAAAATTCCGTAAAATTCATCCAGAATAAAGTACTCTTCAGAGGCCATTCCCAGAAAATTCAAGATATAAATTTTATTTGACATTTTAATCAAAATTTTAGAAAAAATGTTCCACGTAAAGGGTAGTTGGGGTTGTGGGGATTTTCTTGAAAATCTTCGTGTCGCATCCTTGGAAGATACCAAACTTAAATACGAAGTTTGGTATTCAACGACCTTTTCGTTTTTGAGCTGTGCTGCACACACACACACACACACACACACACACACACACACACACGGACATTTGTCTAAAAATGCTTTTTTTTTTTTTGATTCAGGGAGTCTCAAAATATGTGTCGATGAAATTTCGGTATCGAATTTTTGGGTGCAATACAATACCTTCTCTGTACATCATGTACATAGTGCGTAAAGAGAAAGTAAAAATTGAGCCATTTTTAGTAAGCAAAAAATTAAGTACAAATTATTCTCGTAAAGAGTAGTTTGGGGTAAGTACACTTTTTTGACAATTTCTATGTCACAGTCTTAGGAGACGCTGTACACCGATTTGTTTTTATTTATTTATGTATTTATTTATTTTAAAGACAGTTCCGTAGTCTGGTCTGGACTCCGGCGCTGTATTCCCTTTTCCTCTTTTCTTCTGATAACACACACATACAATATACACATTTTACAAACATAAAAGCAAAAAATGAAATGGCGTTTTATTAATGGACGCTCTTTAACTGCTGTGGTTCTCAGCGGCCCATTCTATATTGGGCGTGAAAGACCGCTTAATTTTGCTCAGAGGCCTCCCAATCAGGCTTGAGGTTCTTTTACGTGCCGTAAATCTACGACACGGGACCCACGGCTTTACTTCCCTTCCGAAGGAAGCCATGCTAAGGATTTTTACGCCCGAAAAAATCCATCGTCCTCCGCCAGGTTTGAACCCGCGACCTTGGGTATATGAAGCTAGCATGGTAACCATTACACCACGGAGGGCGACATAAGCAAGCACCCATGTCTAAGGCGGGAATCGAACCCACGATCCCCTGCGCCACGAAGCACCAAAGCGAGGCTTTTTAGCGAGCGCTGCCTTGGGGAACGGTTGGCTTTGAATTACTGCCCCCACAGAAATGCGAGCGCCAACTTATCCCATTAATTTAATTAATTCAAGGAGCTACAAAACAGGTATTTGCTTGAAATCTCGCTATCGATTTTTTTTTTTTTTTTTTTTTTTTTTTTTATGGAATGCAGTATTTCCTCCACTCATAGTATATAAGTAGTGTAAATATGGAATGAATCTTCACATTTTTACTTTCTCTACACGTACTATGTACATAGTGTATAGAGAAGGTATTACACTCCACACAAAAATTCGATATCGAGATTTCACCGGAAATATATGTTTTAGGCTCCCCTGTATTAAAAAAAGAAACATTTTCACAGAGGAGCGCGCGCGCGAATGTGTGTATCCGTGTGTCTGAAATTGGTAACTCAAAAACGAAAAGTCGGTAATATACCAAACTTGGTATTTAAGTTTAGTATCTTCCAGGGATGAGACACGAAGACTTTGAGAAAAATCCCCCCACCCCAAACTACCCTTTACGTGGAACTTTTTTCGAACATTTTTATTTTCTCAAACATTTCTGACGAATTTAATTAAAATGTCATATATTAAATATATTTATCTGACAAATTAAAATACGTATCTTGAATTTTCTGGGAATAGCCTCTGAAAACCTCTATATTCTGGATGAATTTTACGGAATTTTACACAACTGCTAAACCGTAAGAGATGGAGAAAAATTTACCACACACAAAAATGTAGAACACGTTGAAGTACACAATTTATGTTATATACCTACATTTGTTTCGTGGAATTGATCGTTTTTAAATATTCCTTGTTTTTGGTTTCAGCTTTATTAAAACTTTACTTTTCTCACACAGGAATTTGCCAACTCCTGTCCATACAAACAGAGGAACTTCAATCACATAGCAACCAGCTTTTTAATATCAATTTAAACGAGGCACTCCCTTATTTCGCTTCTACTTGTATGGAAGCATGTAATAAGACTAATTCTGCTAATTTTTTCTCGATTAGCATGAAGTAAACAGAAGCATAAGCTGTTTAACAATAATTTGTTACAGAGGTGTAGAGAAAGTCATGTGAATGGAACGCATCAGATTTTTTTAAAATGCCTACATGAGGTAACATGCTTGTTCCAGTTACAAATACCTATTACTGGCGCTATTTAAAAATATACAGGCGGAGCATAAATGTGAAATTATGAGTAGCTGCTGAACTGAAGAGCTGTTAGAATGCATTTTAACTTACCGGAATTAATCTTGTTTGGTAGGTAGTTTTTAACACTTCGTCCTACCACTTCACGTCATTAGTTCTAATTACTATGTGACGTCACTTAACGCAACTGCAAGGAAAATGTTGACACTGCCAAACTCTAAGTTACGTCGCCTTAGATCACGTTACCGTTCATCAAAGTTCCAGCATTCATCTTGCATTAAGTTTTATTCGTAATCTATCCCAGAAGATTCATAATATTCGTATTAAAAGGAATTTAATTTTATTTCAAGTTTTCTATCGCCGATCTGGATGGTTTGTGCCATAACGTGTAATACCTGCATTTGGAGGGTTGCATATTCCAACCCCCGGCGCTGATCAAAAGGTTTGCTCGCTATATCCGTCAGTCGCTAGGCGATTGCTGGTTGGTAGCGATGTTCCTATGTTCCCTTTCTGCATTTTATTTCCTGCTACATTATACAAAAAAAAAAATGGAAATGGCATTTTATTTATGGACGCTCTTTAACTGTTGTATCTTTATAGTTCTTAGGAGAGTAAGTGCAAGAGGAGAATGATCTGAGAGGCGACGGCGGAGCCAGAACTTGCAACAGCTTGGGACAGCTCTGGAATGGGCAGAGATAACAAATTGATGTGTTCCATTCACATAACTTTCTCTAGTTGTTTCAAATACAAACTACTCTTACAAAAGATTTTTTATTTACACCATGCAATCGATAAACAGCAGAATTGTTTTATTACTTGCTTCCTTGTAAGTCCAAGGAAAATAAGGGAACACATTATGCTAAAGCAGTAGTCAAATTTTTTTTGAAAGCTGGTCGCTATGTGAAACAGTTGAAGTTCTTTTCGCCTTACATGGTTCCGTTTGAGAATAGAGGTCTTCAGAGGCTATTCCTAGAAACTTCAAAATATACATTTTATTTGGATGTAAATATCTTTAATATACGACATTTTAACCAAAATCGTTAAAGCCATTTTTGAGAAAAACCTTTCTAAAACTCTTTCATGTAAACAGAAATTTGTGGTGGTGAGATTTTCTTGTAAATCTTCGTGTCGCACCATTGAAAGATACTAAACATATAAACCAAGTTTGGTGTTTAACGGTCTTTTCGTTTTTGAGCTATGCTGTTCACAGACCTTTATCTAAAAAAAATTTTTTCGGACTCGGGAGACCTTAAAAATATATTTCTGGTGAAATCTCAACTTCGAATTTAGGGTGGAAAGCAATACTTTCTGTATCCACTACATACTTGTACATATGGGCTAGAGAAAGTAAAAAAAAAAAAAAAAAAAAAAAAAAAAAAAAAAAAAAGGGAAAGACTTTAGCGAAAGCATTAGTTTTCGCAACAACATATACTACTTTAAATTATTTTTGACTGCATAACATCAAATATGCAAACGCCACTGCAATTACCTATATCGGATTAGAAACGGTTGCATTAGGTAGTGTCCTCTACTCGTATAAAGAGTAGCACCTACCAATGAATTCTATTCTATGAAAACATCGAATGTCTACTACACTGTCAGTGTTTAAACAGAATCATAAACATTGCACAAAAGCCGAAGAAAAAGAAACAAGAGAAGTTAAAAAAAAAACAAAAAAAACTAATGTGTTCACAGGGCTTTCTCACATTCTGAAAACTACTCTTGTAGAACGTATTATATCAGCAACGTTCTTGTTAATCCAGATAAACTTTCGGCTCTGTTTACACATTTCGTTGCACGATACAGTAGTCAAGTGAGATGGACCAGCCACTGAACAGGGTTTTTCATGGTTTTCCCTGGTTGGCAAGCTGAATACTGTGGTACCCATTCTATCACATTACCAAACCTTTCGCTTTACTTTTCGTGTTGTAGGTAGGGGAAGAGACTGTGGGGCGGTGTCGGCAGATTGCGCATATGTTTTCTCATTGGAAAGTTCTCGGCTGTTCCTTATCGGAGTTTTCTTCGGTGGTTAGATTTATTCTTGGTTCCGCCTCTCTAAGTGACCACATCATTCGTGGATCTCTGCATGTTTGCTCGTGGGGCTTATAGCCTCATGCTATATCCTTTTTTCATGGGATGGTAAGCACAAACAATACACGTTGGGTCTAGGGCATGCCCTCTCCTCCGCTAATCATAGGCCATCATGACAGAATAGGTAAAGCGATAGTCAGATTTTTAAAGAAGCCCGTGTGGCTGTGTGGAGTGTTTAAATTCGTGGTATTTGTATAACCACGAGAAAAATGCCAATAGCAACTTCCGGTTTGAGAAAAGTATAACAAGGAATATTTCGGAATTGATTAACTATCCCCACCACCCAAACATATTAATACATCTGTGCTTTAAGAAATTCTACATTTTTGTGCAATACAATTTTTACCGTCTTTTGCGGTTTAAAATTTAAGCAAAATTCATTCAGACCGGAAAGGCCTTGACATGCTATTCCATAAAAATACAATACACATTTCGTTTTTACTTTCGGTAGCGCGTATGCACAATGTACATAGAGAATGCATTGTGTTCCACTCAGAAATTCTATACCGAAATTTCACCGGAAATATGCGTTTTGAAACCTCTGAATCAAAAAGAAACAAAAAAAAAAAAAAGTTTAAAAGGTCAGTCTGTGTGTATGTGTACAGCATAAGTCAGAAACGAAAAGTCCATTAAATCCCAAACTAGACGTTTAAGTTTAGTATCTGTCAAGAATGCAACCCGAAGATTTTCCCTACGTGGAAAATTTTAGAATTTTTTTATTTTCTCAAAAATGCCTTTAACAGTTATTTTTTTATTAAAATACCGTATATTAAAGATATTTACATAACAAATAAAATGCATATTTTGGATTTCATGGAAATAGCCTCTAAAATCTACTTCATTCTGAATGACTTTTGGGTAACTGTTAAACCGTAAAAGATAGACAAAAGCTTATTTCACAAATTCCATTAAAATACACATTTGTGTTATATTTTTCTGAATTTAACTATTTCCGAAGTATTTCTTGTTATTTGTTTCAATTTTAAAATTTTTAAAATTTTCTCATAGGGGAAGTCGCCATTAGTTTCATCTCTCTTTTGTTTTACTCTTAGCCATGCAAAGAGAACCAAATTTCAATTGTTTCATATAAGGGCCAGCTTTAAAAGGATTTGAATTCGGTTTTAGTAAGGCTCGTATATTTCCTTATTTCCCTTCTACTTACAAGGAACTAACTAGGAATACCATTTCTGCTAATGCTTATCTTGATCAGCATGAAGTAGATAGAAGAGAAGGTTTTGTAAGAATAGTTTGTTACAGAATCGGAGAGAAAGTCATGTGAATGTAACACAAACATTTATTACACTGAATTTAAGTGCTTACTAATGACCAAGCATATCAATTAATCTTATGTGAAAACTGAGACCGACACAAAAGCTAATTATCAGGGGTTGGTGAGCCATCTATTATAGTGCACCAATGGCGTTTCCAGTGAATGCACCTTTTTTGGAGTATCTGTTCACACAATTGTTTTGCCCTTTTCCTTGTTACACTGCTGAAGTAAAGTTCTTCCTATATATAGCCGTTATCTATCTCTGCTTAATCATGCTAGTTCTCGAAAGTTTTCTAATATTGTTCTGAGTACTCTTCTTTGATGTCTGCAGGTCATCTTCTAACTTAGTTGTCGAGAACAACGAATGTTCGCCCTAGGCATTACTGTCGCAGTTTTGTTGTTCGTGTTCGGAAGGTCGAAGCTGCAAGCGCATTAAAGAGAAAGCCATTAGTGTTCCTGGAACCAAGCAGGAAACTTTGGTATTAAAATTGCAGTCGGAAATCCAAGCTTTGTACGGAGGAGGACTAGGTGTTTGAAAAGTTCATGGTGAGACGCAGAGATAGCGCTCTAGTCAACTCGCCTGCTTAGCATGGTTCAGGCCCGCCTGGTTAGTGTGGTGGTAGCGTGTCTGCCTCACATTCAAAAGGTCGTGTGTTCGAATCTCGCTTAGGGTGAGTTACCCGGATAAGGTTTTTTTCGGGGATTTCCCTTATCCTGAGAAGTCGAATGTCGAGTAACTTTAAGTTCCATGGACCCCGAGTTCATTTGAGCATCATTTCACCAATTTCATTCATCGTCCTATATGACCAACCAGGTTAAAAGACGTTAAACTACAAAAGTAATAAAAAAAATAACAATAATAATAATAATAAGAAGCGCGAGTCTGTTTCCTCCTTTATTGTATGCCTACAAGTTGTGTCAAATTATTATTTTAATGAACACTTTTTACTTTATTTTTACGTACTATGTACATAGTGTATAAAGAAGGTATTGTATTGCACCAAAAATTTCGATACTGAGATTTCACCGGTAATACATGTTTTGGGACCACCTGAATCCAAAAAAAAAAAGCTTCTTAGAAAAAGGTCCGTGCATGTTTGTGTCTATGGGCAGCATAGCTCAAAACCGAAAATATCGTTAAATACAAAACTTGGTGTTTAAGTTTGGTATCTTCCAACGATGCGACACGAATATTTTCAAGAAAATCTTCCACCCCAAACTACCCTTTACATGGAACATTTTTCGAAAATGTGGATTTTCTCAAAAATGACTAACGATTATGATTAACATTAAAATACCTTATGTATAAAATATTTTTATGACAAACGAAATGTATATCTTGCATTTTCTGGGAATAACCTTCTGAAGACCTGTTTATTCTGGATGACTTATATAACTGGCAACCGCAAGAGATATACAAAAATTTATTACATAAAATATGTAAATCTCATTAAAGAAACACAATTTATGTTATATACATTTTTTGTAGCGTTAACCCTTTTCAAGATATTCCGGATTATTAGTTTCAATTTAACCACTTAAACTTTTCTCTAACGGGAAGACATCTTTCTTCTCGTTTCTCATTTGTTTACTCCTGAAAAACAAAGAGGTTAGAATTTCAATTGTTTCACATAGCGACCGGCTTTTAAAGGGCGAGACTAGCGCTTTAGCCTGAGCATTTTCTTATATCCCTTCTACTTACATCGAAGCAAGTAATAAGACTAATTATGCTTATGTTTTATCTTGATTAGCATGATATAGATAACAGAGGTTTGGTTTGTTTACCGAACAGCTAGAGGACATCATGTGAATGGAACACATTAGATTTTTACCTTTGTACTTACAAGGAACCAAGTAATAACAACAATTTCTGATAATGTTTATTTCGGTTATCATGGAGCAGATGGAAAAATAACATTTTTAACAATAATTTGTTACAGAGATGTTAAGAATGCCATGTGATTGTAACACATCAGATTTTTCGAAAAAGATGCATGTTCTGAGTGTGTATGTCTGTGGGAGGCATAGCTCCAAAAAGTCCGTTAAATACCATACTTGGTATTTAGATTCAGATTCTTCCAAGGATGCGACACGAAAATGTTCAAGAAAATTCCCCCACCCCAACTACCATTTACATGTAAAAAAAATTCGGAATTTTTATTTTCTAAAAAATGGCCCTAACGATTTTGATTAAAATCCTTTATATTTAAGATATTTACATCTTGAATAAAATTTATACCTTGAGTTTACTGGGAATAGCCTCTAAAGACCTCTTTATTCTGGATACATTTGTTCTGAATTTGGATAACTTTAAACCGTAAGAGATTGACAAAAACTTACTACACAAAAATGTAGGTCTCTTTAATACACACAATTGGCATATACATTTATTTCCTGGAGTTGGCCGTTTTAGAGATATTCCTTGTTATTGGTTCCAGTTTTAAAATATTTTTCTCATACAGGAACTTGTCAATTCCAGGCCACGCAATGAAAAGAATTTCAATCTCATAGCAACCATATTTAAAACATGCAACTGGTGGTTTAGCCTAGTGTATTCCCTTATTTTCCTTCTACTTATACAGAACTAATTTATGTTTTTGTTTGCGTTTTTGTCGATTAGCACGAAGTAGAGAGAAGAATGAGCTTATTAACAATTCATTACAGAGATGTAGAGAAAGTCATGTGAATGGAACACATCAGATTTTTTAAACTGGTTGGTTGGCTAGAATAAGGTGATAACATTCTCTTGAACCACCCGTTATTTTGTCTCCCATGAGATCGAAATCTTTATTTACCTTGAAGGCAAATATTTGAGATTTTATTAAAATGTTTTGGTTCTAAGGTTGTTCTGGCCAACCATTTATTGTTAGAAAAAAATGGAAAACATTTGGACAATTGTATTGGACGAAGAATAAACTGAAACCAAGTAATTAAGTGGTATAAGGAAAAAAAAAAAAAAAAAAAGGAATAGCCGTCAAAAACTAAAAGTTTTGCCTTGAACTGTTTGTTAGCTTTCCCTTCTGAACCTCGGAGATAGGATAATTTAACTTTTGACAGAGCATTTCCCTGTTAAAATTCAGGAAACTGCTTGCACTTGAGGTGGAGAAAGACCTCATCCTCCGTTTTAAGTCTTTCCAGCCTAATTATACAATTTGGTAACATTTTATATTTATGGAAAGTCAGGTAAAATGTTTGGGTTTCCACAATTCTCCTTCTTTAGCTATACATATTTTGATGAATTTTATTTCTCCATTATTTTAGAAAGTAAGGAAAGTTTTGTATTCCACCCAAAATTTGATGTCCAAATCTCACCATAAATATATATTTTTTTTAATTGCTTCATTTGTATAGCCCCCTTTAACATTAATGGTCATATCGGGGGCTTTCACTTGTGAAACTGTAGGTTCAGAACATTAGGTTAAACTTTATATTACTAAACACACGCACATTCACTCTCAAATGCATACTTCCAGACTCTATGGGGAATAGGGAACAATTCCGGTTAAAGAAAAATTCCCCGCCCCAGCCAGGAATCGAACCCGGGACCTCCGGGTGAGAAGTCAGCTCGCTGACCACTCGACCACGGAGGCAGTCTAATATTATTTTGAGGACCCATGAAACTCTAAAAAGTACTTTTAGAAAGATTTCGGAGTATGTCAGTCAACAGCATAACTAAAATAGAACTACAATGTACATTGTGGATAGAAAAGATATTGTATTGCACCAAAAAATTTGATATCGAGGTTTCAACAGAAATACATGTTTTGAGATCCCTGAATCCAAAAGAAACATTTTTAGAAACATGTCCTTTTTTTGTGTTTGTACGTGTGATTGCGAGCGCGCGCGTCTGTGGGCAGCATAGCTCAAAAACGAAAAGTCAGCTAAATGTGAAATTTGCTATTTTTCAGTATCTTCCAAAAATTTTCAAGATAATCCCCCACCTCCAACTACTCTTTACAAGGAACAGTTTTCAGAATATTTAATTTTCTAAAAAATGGTTCCAAAGGTTTTTATTAAAATGTCATGTGCTTAAGATATCTTCATGACCACCCAAATGTATAGATATCTTGAATTTTCCGGGAATAGCCTCTGAAGTTCTCATTCTGAATTATTTTTGTATACACTTTTATAACTGGTAAACCATAGGGGCTAGACAAAATTTACTACACAGAAGATGTAGATTTCAACACAATTTCAAATTGTCATATTA
This sequence comes from Hymenopus coronatus, assembly GCA_030762935.1. Taxonomy (NCBI): domain Eukaryota; kingdom Metazoa; phylum Arthropoda; class Insecta; order Mantodea; family Hymenopodidae; genus Hymenopus; species Hymenopus coronatus. Next base: position 55,739,181 of record CM060894.1, read on the forward strand.
TTAAAACACAATTTATGTCCTATACACTTTATGTAAAATTAACTGTTTTCGAGGTATAACGAGTTTTATCTATTTAAACTTTTCTCAAAGGGAAGATATCATTATTTTGGTCTCTCTTTTGTTTACTCTTAGCAAGTAAGCAGGCAAGGAGAACCTAATTTCAATTGTTTCGCATAGCGACCGGCTTTTAAGAGATGTGACTATCGCTTTAGCCTGTGTATTCCCCTATTTCCCTTCAACTTATCAAGAAGCAAGTAATAATAACAATTCTGATAATATTTATCTCGATTAACAAATACAAGAAAAATATTTTGTAAGGAACAGCAGAAGAAAGTTATGAGAATGGAATACATCAGATTTTTTAAAAATTGATTGACATTAGTATTGCTTATATGCATAACATGTGTTGCAGTACAGTACTACCGAAGTGCCATTCAAATTGCAACCATATTAATCGTTTAGTTTACTTGCACCCACCCTCTTCTTGTCGTAGATCTGATAGCCTCGCAGTGAATTTTTTATCTAGGGAACCTATGAAACCCTACGCAAAAGCCACTAACCAACCGATTTACGAATTCTAATCATGAAACACGCGTTTTTAAGGGTGCAAATGTCCATTGTATGTTATCCGGTGTCAAGCGTGTTACAGCTGAAAATAATCCGTGTTGGAAAGGGTTCATTGCTCAGTGCCATCATTGAAATAGGAATGACTAAATCATCACAACGAAAAGCAATTCATAAATACACAAGACACCTTTGGATTTCTGCTTTGTTGCGACTGCAAAAAAATTAAGTTTGCCCTCATGGGTAGTGTGGTGGTAGCTTGTCTGCTCACATCCAAAAGGTCGCGAGTTGGAGTCTCTCTTTGATGAGTTACTCGGGTAAGGTTTTTTCGGGTTTTTCCCTTATCCTGAGAAGTCAAATGTCGAGTAACTTTAAGCTCCATTGACCCCGAGATCATTTAGGCATCTATCCACCAATTTCATTCATTGTTCGATATGTCCAACCAGGCTAAAGGACGTTAAGCAAAAAAAAAAAAAAAAGTTTGAATAATTTCTATTTTATTCTAGATAAAAAATTATACTAACCACAGTCTCAGGCAGTTATTCCAAGATGGCTTTTATTCTACTTGGTAATTTACTGACAGAGTTGTAATCCTTCAGTATCGAGATATACGAGCTTAAGCCACTTTCTTATGACTTGTAATCCGGAAATTTTCAATCGCCTCGTGATTTGCAGATTTGTCAACTGTGGTTCCTGGATGAATGAGCTTAACCATTCCCAAGGTGCAAGAAGCATGATTGACATGTATCCTTGGGTGTGGCAAGATCTTGGTCAGACTTTTGATGTAATATCAACCTTCCAGCCCTGTTGACCATAATTCCAAGAAGCATTCTTTGAGCCTCTTGTCTGCTGGTAGCTAATTGTGTGCATACTCCTTGTTGCTGCTCTTATGTAACAATTTACTCTTTAGAGATGTGCCTTAAGGAGGAGAAAATATTTTTGAACTATTCTATACAAGAATGGGTTTTCTTCAGAAGTTTATCATTTTGCTTATATTGCATTCTAAGTTAGCTGTAGAATAAATAACAGTTTCTTATAAAACGGGACAACAGGCTGTTCCGTTAAAAATGGGACGTCTGGTCACTTTAATTTAGACTGCCACACGCATGTTTTAAGTCTGATTCAACTTTTCAAATAACTCCTAAACCATTCTTTAGCATTAGCTGATGCTAAAGAATGATTATCAACAGCCCGAAAGTTAAAACTACTTGCAAGTTTTCTTTAAGTTATAATATGCTGTATCGAGATCGCCTTGAAGATTGGCTGAATACTTTAATCACGCGGAAATATTAATGCGCGTATGGGTGATTCGCACTGGTGTCTTAATGGGTAAGAGCATCTGTGGTTCCAACTCAGTCATAGGGTTGAATTTTTCCCAAGTCAAATGCAACTCTCCTTAAGGGAATGTTAGTAACATTTTAACGAGTACATTAAGTGGTGATACGGCATTAAAATACGTGCAACAAGATTCCTAAATTTCTTTGCGATATACCAACACAGACCTGCAGCGCACTTGGACTATCTATAACAGTCAGGGTGATGTGTGTCTGTTTGTATGTGAGCGAGTGTCTGTGAGAAAATAGATAGATAGAGAGAGAGAGAGAGAGAGAGAGAGAGAGAGAGAGAGATTTCACACTGCAACCAACATGGGCTTATTGTGCATCAGACTTTAGGAGGATAGGATGACATGGTGGCCGAGACCGAGCGCGGTGAAAGAACCACCTTGGTGGTTCCCTAACATAGTCCAAGCAGTTCATCTCGACACTGAGATCTCTAGGAGTCCGCGTCCTGTGCCAGACTTAATCCCCAAGTCCTACAGGCGACTCCAACGCCATCCTACCGCCGAGAAGTGTATTTCCAAAGAGCATTCACCACCATAGAGGGGCGCCACCACCGCCGTTGACCATACTATCCTAAAGGGGACCCGCTAGAATGAAATGGAGATGAAATGAAGGGATAGGAAGTTCGAGGGATTGAAGAAACCTCGCCAACATTCGCCTGGTGAAAACCCCCGAAAAATCCTTGGATCAGATAGACCCGTCGCGGGAATCTTGACTACCTCCCGAATGCCAGCCCCACCTGTAGGGGTGGTACAAATGTATTCAATCAGCCCAATTGAACAAAAACAAATCAATAGAGTCTGCCTAGTAACGACGATTGATGAAGAAAGCTCGTACTGTTTAAGTTTGTTCAAGAATATTAGTTTTGGGAATTAATGGTAAGCATTTCTTTCCTTTGAAGTTTTTAAGGTGGGTTCATACCCCATTTATCGAGTTAATACTCTTGAATTCGTGTTAATACTTTTATTGGTAATGTTGTTTGATTATCAACTTCAAGTAATAGAATGTTTGTCTCATATTGCATGTGTAAGACTCTCCCACTTATAAGGTATTTTCACGAGTATCGCGCTGATATTGAAATAAAATTAATTGTAATGAATACGTCAGGTATAATTAATACCTACTGCACCAATTTTAGCTGCCCATAATAGTAATTATATATGTTGGTGAGCCTTATAGATTGTGGCGTAATAATGAATAGGACAAGAAACATAATGAGTTTTCTATTCCATTTATTAAACATATTTGTGGGCCATAGTGTAGAAATCTGTTAAACACAATCATTGTAAGGATAGGTAGAGTCAGACTGAAAAATACAATGCCGGGATTTGAACCATGGGCCTCCCAAGCTCTAACCGGTTGCTCTACCACTGAGCTACCATGACAACATGCCGGTATAGCATTGAATTTCTCAACTGACTTCGCATGTTTCCTGGCAAACCACAAGGTAATCTCAATTTTTTTTTTTAAATGAAAACCCCAACGGCGACTTACCTACAATGTTGCAAGCACTTTAAGTCTCAGGATTCACATTATAGCCAATTATTATGGACAATTGTGATAATTTTTATTATTATTTCACACAAGCAGTCTGTAGGACAGGAGTTTGAGATCATCTTGTGGTTACCGGAAAACATGCGATTCAACGCTATTCCGGCATGTTGCCATGGTAGCTCAGTGGTAGAGCAACCGGCTAGAGACCGGGAGATCCGTGGTTCAAATCCCGGCTATGGCATTGAATTTTTCAATCTGACTCTACCTATCCAGCTCCTGTCCTACACACGGCTTGTGTAAAAAAACAATTAAACTTATCACAATCATTGTAAATTACAATATGCGCATTGTTATCTGGAATGCGAAAGATTCAAGTTGCTCAGCACCCAACTGCATCATTTATCCGATATACATGTTGTCGTTTACATTTGTGTATAAACAATTTCTTATTAATAATAAGTACGTACTAGTGGCGGCGCCGTGGGCGAGTGGTTAAACCGCTCCCCGCCCATGTAGGATTCGTGGTGGACGAAGCGGCGTCTGGGCGGTTTTTCTCCGGGTCCTCCGGTTTCCTCCGCCACTCATTCCACCAATTGCTCCATCATCACATTTCCGATCATCATTTAACATTTCTTACTATCCACTTCCAACAACCCCTCTTAATAGGTTCTCCATTCTGTGGTCTCGTACCGTAGGCTCCCCAACAGCTTCTGACCCCTAGGCATTGGCTTGTAAGTCCTAGGGGATGTCAGTCCCTCCGTGGTGCAATGGTTACCATACTAACTTCATATACCCAAGGTCGCACAAAAATTCTTAGTATGGCTTCCTTTGGAAGGGAAGTAAAGCCATTGGTCCCGGCACGTAAAAGAACCTTAAGTCTGATAAAGAGGCCTCTGAGCAAAATTAAAAGGTCTTTCACGTCCAGTATAGAATGGGTTGCTGAGAACCATAGCCGTTATAGAGTGTCCATAAATAAAGCTTCATTTTTTAGGAGAGTAAGGCGATTACGAAACGAAACGTATAGCTAAATGAAATAGAATACTCTTTTTGCTAAAGCTGTGTTTCTGTCCTTCCATTATTACACCACTATCTATAAGGCTCACCAACATATATAATTACTGTAGCTAAAATTGTTACAGTAATTATTGATTACACCTGTATTTCCGTCGTAATTAATTTTATTTTTTATATCGGTGAGACACTCTTGTTTTTTTTTTTTCCTTGTTAGATCAAAGTTATTTCGAAGAGGTCCAGTAACATATATATACAACATAGGTATGTGATGATTATGACTGAGGGTTGAAATAGAATGAATAGAAACATCCGGTATATGCACTCTGTAGCCAATAAGCCCTCTGTTGTAAATGTTGAAAGATAACTTTCAGTTTCATCTAATTCATGATGATGTTGGATCATACTTCTAGTTGTTCAAAGAATCCATCTGTTAAAAGATCTCCGACAGGTGTTCATATTATCTTCTGTTTGAAATTGCTGTTCTATGAAGCAATGTTGCAGGCTTAAGTTCATGACGCAACATTTGTGCACTGTTGCATAATTCTGAGCAGGCAAATGAAGGAAAGCAGCGTGTAATAGTATTCTGGTATATATTACAACTTTGTCATTAAAATATGGTATTTTCCATTCCTTCTCTAGCTGTTCTGTAAACTTAATTGTTTTACAAATTATCATTTTTATTTCTACTCCATGCTAATCGAGAAAAGCATTAGCAGAATGTTCCTCTTACTTGACTCCATATCTGTCGAAGGAAACTAAGGGAATAACTATGCTAAAGCAATAGTCAGATGTTCAAAAGATGTCGCTATGCGATTGCCATTGAAATTAGCTTCTTTGCATGGCTACGGACGATTTCCTGTTTGAAAAGGTGTAAGTATTTTAAAATTGAAACCAATAAGAAGAAATGTCTCGGAACTGGTTAGCTCCACAACGAAAATGTATAACATATAAATTGTGTGTTTCAACGAGATCTAGACTTTTTGTATTTTGAAGTTCTTGTTAACAAAAAAGCGCGGCGCCTAGACCGAGTGGAGTGATTAGATCTCTCGCCTCTTATCTAGACGGTCGAGGTTCGATCCCTGGGGAAGACATGTGGGGTTTGTGATGGACGAAGCAGGATATGGGTGGGCTTTCTCCGGGTTCTCATGTTTCCCCCGCTATTCATTCCACCAATTGCTCTATAAATATATTTTGACACATATTTCACCGTCTTTTCATATCAGCCCCTTCCTCACTTTCATAACAGACATCAGACAGATCACCCACCCTGGCTGGCTCTCTCTGATTCCCAACCTTGCTACTCAACATTTTTTTTTGTTTTTTTTTTTGTTTGTTATCTATGGACGTTCTTTAACTGCTGTGGTTCTCAGCGTCCCATTCTAAATTGGGTGTGAAAGACCGCTTAAGTTTGCTCAGAGGCCTCTCCATCAGGCTTGAGGTTCTTTTACGTGCCGTAAAGCTACGACACGGGACCAACGGCTTTACTTCCCTTCCGAAAAAAATCCATCGTCCTCCGCCGGGTTTGAACCCAGGACCTTGGGCACATGAAGTTAGCATGGTAACCACTACACCACGGAGGCGACTTGCTACTCAACAGGCGTCTGACCCCAGGATAGTAAGTCGTTTAAGTGCTAAATGAAAGAGCTATAGCTTTTATGTTCCATTGTTCGTAATTTTTAGATTTATTTATCTCGGATTTTGCCAAGTATAGTTATTTACCCTGGATTTTATTTCTCACTTCTTCTGATTTGTTTTTATGTTGCTCTTTATTTCTTGCTTTGTCACGGTTTGTTTTTTAAGGGCGCTAATAACCTAACAGTTGAACGCCCTTAAACTCCAATCATCATATAAGAGGGTAAACAGAGAAAGAAAGTTTTTTTACTTCCTGTACCCATATTATGCATTTAATTGGTAATGAAGGTATTATATTTCACCTAAAACTTCGATGTCGAGATATTCAACGGATATATGTTTTGATGACCCCAAATAAAAAAATTAGAAAAAGGTTCGCGAGCGCTAGCATGTGTGCGTGCGTGTGTGTGTGTGAACAGTATATCTCAAAAACGAAAAGTCCTTTAAATACGAAGCTTGGTGTTTAAGTTCAGCATCTCTCAAGAATGTGACACGAACGTTTTCAAGAAAATCTCCCTGCCCCAAACCTGTGGCTCTAAGGGTTTTAATTAAAATACGAAATGGGCCGCGCCGTGGCCGAATGGTCAGATCTCTCGCCTCTCCCAAGAGACCGCATGTGAAATTTGTGGTGGACAAAGCGGCGCAGGGGCGATTTTTCTCCGGTTTCCCCCGCCATCACATTCTACCTGGGCTCCATCTTCATGTATCATCAGTGTCATCGCCTGCGGTGCCAGAGCAGTAAAAGCGGGCGTTAAACACTACCAAAAAAAAAAAAAACGTAATGTTTAAGATATTTTAATAAAATAAAAATATATCTTGATTTTTTTTTTTTTTTTGTTGTTGAAAATAGCCTTTGAAGACCTAAGACCTGTTTGATGTATAGGACTTTTGCATTATCGGTAAACCGTAAGAGATAGAAAATCAGATGTGTTCCGTTCACATAATTTTCTCTAGCAGTTCCATATATAAACTATTCTTACAAGTTACTATTCTTTTATCTACATCATGCTAGTCGAGATAAACATTAGCAGAATTAGTCTTATTACTTGCTTCCTTGTAAATAGATGGGAAATAAGTGAATACATTAGGCTAAAGCGATAGTCGAAGGAGATTTGACTATCGCTTTAGCCTAGTGTATTAGCAAATTTTTGCTAATATTTACCTCGATCAATATAATATAGATATAAGAATAATGTTTTATAACAACATTTTGTTTGCAGGACAAATAGATAAAGTCATGTGAACATGATATAGCAGAGTTTTTATTACACCCCTTAGGCGTAATTGCTTGGCCATGAGGAGGGTACAATGACTTAGATTGTACACAAACACTTTACATCCATGCCCATAGCGGATTTTTTTTTTTAATCAAAATACAGTTCCGGAGGCTTGTCAGGACTCCGGCGCTGTATTCCTTTTTACCTCTTTTCTCTAGTTTTTAAATTTCCTTAGTTGACCTATTCGTTTTCCTTTTTACGTATACATACACAAACAGAAACACATTTACAAACACAGAAACACCCATGCCCAAGGTGGGACTCGAACCCACGATCCTGTGCGCCGCGAAGCACCAAAGCGAGACACTTCAGCGAGCGCGGCTACGGGGACCGGCAGGATTCAAACCGGGACCCTTTTGCGGCAGGTCAACGCCAAACGCGTCAACGACCACGGTGAGTCGCAAGATACTCAAGTGCGCTTTTGGTGCACATCAAAGCTGGAGCAGAGTGGTCGTTTGGCGTTGACATTCTGCCGCGAAATGGCCACGAGTCCGAATTCCGCTGTGGGCATGGATGTTTTAGTGTTTTGTATACTAAGTCATTCTATCCTCCTGGTGACCAAGTAGTTTACACCTGAAGCCCAATGTAATAATACTTTATACAATAATACTTACCTTTATGTTATTGTAAGAATACTTTGCTTGCAGAACAGGTAGAGAGGCAGAATGCGTTATTTTCACAGTGATGTGAATGTAACATATCAGATTTTTTATTGCACATCTTTAGGTCATCAGGAGGATACAATGACTTAGAGAGTACACAAACACATAACACTTATAATCCATGCCCATAGCGAGAATCGAACCTGGACCTTTTCGCGGCAGAACGTCAACGCCAAGCGAGCAAACCACCACGGCTACCGGGGCCGGCGTGTCGCGAGTTACTCATTGCTCTTTTGGTGTGCATCAAAGTCAGAATTGCCTGCGCTAGATCGTCAATATTGGCCTCAGTTGTTTGTTTGTTTCTTTATCTTTTGATCCTCCTCGTATGGAAGACTTCACCTCCTCCCCCAAGAGTTAGAAGCCGACACCTGGGGTCAGACGTCTTTTTGAGGAGCAAGGCTGTGGGTCAGAAAGAAATCAGAATGCCTGATGTGAAAGTGAGGAAGTGGGTGATGGTAAAATGGATGACAGGAAAGGTGACTATGGAGCAATTTGTGGAATGAATGGTGGGGGAAACCGGAGGACCCGGAGAAACCGTGTCCAGTGGTGCGTTCCCAAGGGCGTTCCCTAGAATCGAACTAGAGCCACCTAGATAAGAGGCCACGGCGCTGCCACCTGGTTTTTGTTTTGTTTTCTTTTTTTATCTAAAAGTATGGTTCTGTTTAAATATAGGTACGATATAAAAGAAGAAGGAATATTTATGAATTTAAATATACCTTTCAGTTGTTTCGAATATGACGTGAGTAGTTTGCAAATGTGGCCTCATACATAACCTTCCATTACAGAGAAGAAATAAAATAAAAGAGGGCAGCGAATCTGAGCAAGGCCACTAGAAAGGATCCAGTAATGTATGTTTTTATTTATCCTTTCTTAGTCTTTTCGTTTTTCACCGATTAACGCTAGTGCTATAATAAGTTAAGACAGCTCGTTAATATCTCACAAGCACAAGACAGGAAAGCAAATTACAAAACAAGTTCTCCTTGAGTCACTTGACATATCAGCATACAATAACTAAGTAGCTGTAGGTAGAACCTGGCGCCATTTGTACATCCTCGCATAATTACCAGAGGGTAAGTGACCTTAAAAGGTTATTTTCCCTAGCAACTTTTCTATCGATCTGCATTGCCAGCATACTGGATTAGAGTAGTGTTTTGTTATATAGCGTGCGTGGAATTTACAGTTCAAACTTCCAGAGCTTATTGTTAACACTATTAGAAATTAAATTAGCTTATCCTAACCAAATGCAATAGTATCTTCATTTACAGAATTTTAATTAACGGTAAACAGTTCAGCACCCATCTGTGAAACTTCCAAAATCCACAATTAATTTGATTCATTTGAAACTTTGACACAGCAATCAAGGGTTTGTGTGTAATATTTACACCAAACTACTTGCATGTCAATTTTCCTGATACGTAATTAGGGGAATTTGGTTTGTTCCATTTATATGAATCAGCCTTTAACATCTAGGTCATATCAGCTCAATTACTCATGGCATTTGTGTACACTCTTTTAAATGGATGGATGGATTGGATGGGATGATAGGATGGATGGGTGGTAGGATGGTGTTGTATTCCACACAAAATAGATACAGAGATTTCAAGAAAATACATGTTTTGAGGGCCTCTGAATAAAACCTTGTTTTTTAGAAAAAAAATCGTGTGCATGTATGCGTATATAAAGAGCATAAAAAACTAAAATTCCATTAAATAGCAAACTTGGTATATAAATTCAGCACGTTCAAGAATAAGGCAGAAAGATTTTGAGGAAAACCCCACTACCAACCATTCTTTACATGGAACATTTTCGAAATGTTTGATTTTTCTCTAAAATGGCTCAAACTATTTTGATTAAAATACCATGTGTTTAGGATACTTTCCTGGCAAACGAAATGTATATTCTGGATGACTTTTGTATAACTGATAAGCCTTAAGAAAACAAAAAATTACTGCACAAAAAATACAGATCTCGTTAAAACATCGCATTTATGGCGCATTCATTTTTGTAGAGTTAACTGTTTCCGAGATATTCCTTGTTATTGGTTTCATTTTTAAACTACTTAAACATTTCTCAAACAGGAAATCATCTTTCATTCCTTATTATTTTGCTTTACTTCTGCTATATAAAGAGAGAACTGAATTTCAATTGTTTCACATAGCGATCAGCTTTCAAAAGATCTGGATATCGCTTTCGTCAAGTATATTCCCTAATTTCCCTTCTACTTCCGAGGAAGCAAATATTAAGACCATTTCTGATAAGGTTTTTCTTGATTAGCATAGTATAGATAAAAGAGCCTTTTTTTTGTATGAACGTTTGCAGAACTGGTAGAGGATATGTGAATTGAACACACAGATTTTTACTTCCTCTACACGTACTATATATAGTGTATAGAGAAGGTATTGTAATGCACCCAAAAATTCAATACCGAGATTTCACCGGAAATGCAATATGTTTTGGTCCCCCTGAATCCAAAAATAGCATTTCTGGAGAGAAAAAAAAAGTCCGTGTGTGTGTGTGTGTGAGTGTGTGTGTCTGTCTGTCTGTAGACAGCATAACTCAAAAACAAAGAGACCATTAAATACTAAACTTGATATTTAAGTTTGGTTTCTTGCAAGGGTGCGATACGAAGATTTTCAAGAAAATCCCCCCACATCCAACTACTCTTTATATGGAACTTTTTTTTGAAAATGTTGATATTCTCAAAAATGGCTCAAACGATTTGAATTAAAATAGCGTATATTAAAGATATTTATCTGACAAATAATATGTATATCTTGAATTTTCTGGGAAAGCCTCTGAAGACTACTTTATTCTGGATGAATTTTACGAAATTTTTCATAACTGCTAAACCGTAAGAGATGGACAAAAAATTACCACACAAAAAATGTAGTGCACATTAAAACACACAATTTATGTTATATCATTCTTTTTTCGTGGAGTTGATCGTTTTGGAGATATGCTTTGTTTTTAATTTCAGTTTTAAAAACGTATACTTTCCTCATGCAGGAATTTGTCAACTTCTATCCATACAAACAAAGGAACTTCAGTCACATAGCAACCAGCTTTTGACTATCACTTTAAGCTATGGTTTTCCCTTACTTCTCTTCTATTTACAAGGAAGCAAGTAATAAGACTATTTCTGCTAATTTTTCTCGATTAACATGGAGTAAATAGAAGCATTAGCTTTTTAACACTAATTTGTTGCAGATATATAGAGAAAGTCATGTGAACCAAACACATCAGATTTTTTTAAAAGTTAACAATTGAGAATACTATTATGTTGCTGACTTTCTTTTCTAAACAGGTTAACTTAGTGGCCTAGGAGTGCGAGATCTAAACTCACTATCTTCACCTCTATTTCGTTATGTATGTTAAGGGTTTCTGTATTATATGAAAACTGTGAGTCTTTTATGCCATTAATAACTACATGACAGAAAAATGTAATGTAGTGTTTCTGTGCTTAACTTAATTTGCTTGAAAATGCTTATCTTAACGCTGGTTCATCTAGATTCAGTGCAGTCATGTTATAGCTTGAAGGACACAGAACAATAATTCTGTACATCATTCCGTGAACTGTATTTCACTCTTAATTGTATTGGTAATACTATTCAACATAATTTGAGCAAATTTCCTCTGAGGCATAACATTTACCAGTTTTATAATATCATACAAAATTCCCTCCGAGTGACTGAAAACTTTTCACTGTGCGCAAACAAATTTAGCGCCCATTTGTGAAACTTATAAAATCCACAATTTCTGTGTTATTCATTTGAAACTTTGACACAGAAATCAAGGTTTGATACTTACGCCAAATTCCATGCCTTATTAATTTGGTAAGTAGGGAAAATATTGTATTCCACCAAAAAATTGGATATCGATATTACATCGAAAATACACGTTTTGAGACACCTGAATAAAAATACATTATTTTTAGAAAAAGGTGTGTATGTGGGCACATCTGTGAACAACATAACGAAAAGTCGTTTAAAATAGAAACTTGATATTTAAGTTCAGCATCTTTCAAGGATGCAACACGAAGATTAAAAACAATTTTCTCACCCCAAACTACATTTTAGAAGCAAAAGTTTCAGAAATTTTTGATTTTCTAAAAACTAGCCCCAACAGTTTTTATTAAAATGCTATGTTTGATACTTTTAGGACAAATGAAATACGTATTGAACTTTCTTGGAATCGCCTTTGAAGTCCTCTTCAAATAAGACGATTCTAACTTAAGCGCTTCAAGGATCTGTTATTTATCAATTGTGTTAGTTCAATAGTCGTAGGTGAGTCTTTCTGAACAGTTGGAGGTGCCAATAATTCATTTATATATCTAACAGCAATGATTTTATGGTTTTCATATCTGGTGTTCACTAAATACTATACTAACTTAGTTATCCATTGAAATTAGAACATTTTGTATTACTTGCTTGGCTATATCCTTAAGATAAGACTAGATAATGTTGCCTCTATACTTCAATAAAGCTGGATTTTTAATTATTAAGCTTTGAAACGTATCCCTGAAGATAATCCACTTTTTGAAATTCTCATTTAAGTCGACTATAGGAATTAGAGGCAGTTTTGTGGGATCTAAAACTTTCAGAAACATGTTTCTCGCCTTGGAAACGATTGTCGGTGTAATGCTTCTAAAGCAGCTACCGCAGTATAATAATCTTCTCAAAAACTATCCTATATCGTGTGTGATCATTTGCTTTATTACTTTTCTGTAGTTCCTCTGGTGCCATCCTAAAATCAACTCCTAGCTCTAGGAGATTCATTAACCTACCTTCATATCCTCCAATCTGTACCTTCCTGCTTTTTCTTTTGCCTAGTTACCCGCCGTGGCGTATTTGTTCCCTCTTTGCTGTTCCCATGATTGTACAATATACCTCTTTTCGCCCCTTCTACAGGATTGGAGGTGAATAACTGAAAATAATCGGATATTTAGAACAAAATAAAACGTATAACACATACATTTATCTCACTTTAACCGATTACTAATCGCAGTGTCATAAATGAGGCACAAATTTCAGGATCTAATGTGTTTTGAACGACCCGCGTTATGTCTCACGCAACGGCCAGCTCCTGTGTTTAGTGCAACTTGCACACCGCCGACCTTCATTCACGTGACTCACACGTGAGGAAACGAGGTATCTTTTCAGTCGCAAACTTTCCTTTGCACAATGAATGGCTTTACATTTGCTGAATTAGCAGATAATCCTTTAATTAGGCCGCAACTGGGGTATCTGCCAATTGTGCGAGGGACTGTATCACAGGCGAAGTCTAAATCGTCATCTTCCCAAAAGACGAACGTTAACTGCAGTGTATCAAGGGATCTGTGACATAGATTATCTCAATTCCCGATTTGAAGGTTTTTTTGAGAGTTGAGATTTAACTTAATGCCTCACTTTGTAAGAGAAATAAGGGTGATTTTGTAATTTTGAGAACGAAAGTGCAAATACTTATATGTCGGTTTAATTATGTATTTGATGTTTTAAGTTGGACCTTCAATAAATTGTGAATCTTAATCAGATAATGCTGTATTAAAACAAAAAGTATGGTACATAGATCGCAAGGTTCATTGTGTTCGATATTCTGCCCTCACACACACCACCTATAGTCGGGTATTGCAAAAGGGCAAAGGGCAGAGGAGAGTCAGTCGTGTCACCTGTTACGTAAGCAATCACCCAACGTGTGAGATAGGGAGTTATAGCCGTCCTGAAAACATCGTGAAACTGTCCTCATAACTTTATAAAATAGCGAGAAAAAAAACTACTAATACTGGATCATCACATCGTACTCCAACTCTGTCACAAATATTTGCACTTATTCACCTCCGTTTTCATTCATATTTTCATACTTCTAACTCTTTAATCCGTTGCTCACCTTCCGTGTCTTCCTTCTAATAAGCCCATTCTTGCCCTGTGATCTTGTTCTTCCATTTAGGCACTACATAGACTGCCCCTTTCTCTTTGCCTTTTGCTAATCGAGATAGCTCTGGTCAATCAGCCAATCTGATCAATATTCCCCTATGTAAAATATGGGCTGTGATGAATTTCTGTCTTTTTCTTCCCAGGCTCAAGATATTGGATTAATATTGAAAGTGCTTAAAATAAAAACACTTAATTCTTAATGAGACGTTATTCTTTCTCAGTGTCTCAGTTTATTTTACCTTCTCTAACAGAATATGTACATAGTAGATAGAGAAGGTATTGAATCCTACCTAAAAATTTGACATCGAGATTTCTTCTGAATCGAAAAAGAAAGCAGTTTTAGAAAAACTCCGTGTCAGTATAGTCTGTGGACAGCAAAACTCAAAAACAAAGTCGATTAATTACTAAACTTGGTATTTAATTTCAGCATTTTCCAATACGAAGATTTTCAGGAAAACCTTCCCATTCCCAACTATCCTTTAATGGAACAAGTTTCGAATTTTGTTATTTTCTTAAACATAACTCTATCAATTTTGATAATACCATGTGTTTAGGTCATTTTTATGACAAACGAAATGTATATTCTGAGTTTTCTGCGAATAGTCTCTGAAGATCTCTGGATGACTGGTGTATAACTGGTCAACCGTAAGAAATAGACAAAAACGTGTTGCAAAACACGTAGATATCGCTAAAACACACAATTTATGGCATATACATTTTTATAGAGTTAACCGATTCCAAGATATTCCGTGTTTTTGGTTGCAATTTTAAACTTTTCTCAAACTAAAAGTCATCTGTATTTTCATCTTCCTAATCCTGGAAATCAAGGAGAACGAAATTTCAATTGTTTCACATAACGAACAGCTTTTAAAAGATTCGACTATCACTTTAGCCTACTGTATTCCCTTATTTCCCTTCTACTTACAAGAAAGCAGGTAATACGACCAATTCTGCTAATGTTTATCTCGATTATCATGATGTAGATTAAAATCTAATTTATTACACTCACATGACTTTCTCTAGCTGTACTACTTTCTTCTTACTAAAGATTATTTTTCTTTCTACACCATGCTAATCGAGATAAGCATTAGGAGAATGTTCTTGTTACTTAATTCCTTATAAGTAGAAGGGAACCAAAGGAATGCGTATGCTAAAGCGATGGTCAAATGGTTTAAAAGCCATCGTTATGCGATTGTAATTGAAATTCACTTCTTTGCTTGACCAAGAGTAGAACAAAAGAAAAACGGACGCTTCCTGTCTGAGAAAAGTATAAGAATTGCAAATTGAAGCCAATAACAAGGAATATTTTGGAAACGGTCAACTCTACAACAAAAATGCATTTAACATGAATGGTGTCTTTTAACGTGGTCTACATTTTTTGTGAAGTATGTTTTTGTGTATCTCTTACGGTTTAACCGTTATGCAGAATTCTGCAAATGTATACCTAAATAAAGTGCTCTTCAGAGGCTATTCCCAGAAAATTCAAGATATACATTTCATTTGTGGTGTAAATAATTTTATATACGTATTTTAATCAAAATCGTTAGAGCCATTTTTGAGAAAATCCAAATTTTCGAAAAAAGTTCCATATAAAGGGTAGTTTGGGGTGGGGGATTTTTCTCAAAATCTTCGTGACGCATCCCTGGAAGATACTAAACTTAAATACAAGTTGGGTATTGTACCGACTTTTCGTTTTTGAGTTATCGTGTTCACAGACACACGGGACACATTGACACACACATACACACATACTCACACACACGGACCTCTTTCTGAAAATACTTTTCTTTTTTGGATACAGGGGAACCTAAAACATACATTTCCGGTGAAACCTCGGTATCGAATTTTTTAGTGAGGTGCAATACCTTCTCTATACACTATGTACATAGTACGAATAGAGAAAGCAAAAATCATATTGATGGTACATATCAGAGTTTCTTTTTCTAAGCGAGTTGCTCCTCTTCTGCATTTTTGGCGAACTCATTGACCTTTCTCATATTTTGCCTCCGCTTTTGATTTCTATTATTGCCATTTGCTTCCATGGTGCTTTAGTCTACCCGCTATTTATTCCTCAGCTTGCGGCTTCATGGTCAAATGCTCTTGTGCCTGCACCATCTGTTATGCGTACAAGCAAATTGTACGGCTCAATCCCCCTCGTTTCATTCGTGGAATTTCTATTGGTTTCAACCAGAAGTTTTTAATAATTTGGTACCAGAAAATATTCTGAATAAGGTGTGTTCTATCAGTAAGCTGTTGTTTGTAATATGGGTTATTTTCATGTTTTTCTGATGTGTTCCATTCACATGACTTTCTCTAGCTGTTCCACAATCAAATTATTGCTTCAGTAGATTGTTCTTTTAACGGTCATGTTAATCTAGATAGATATTAACAGATTTGCTCTATTGCATGCTTCCTTGTAAGTAGAAAGGAAATAAAGGGATACATTAGGCTAAAGCGATAGTCAAATCTTTTAAAAGCTTGTCGCTATGTTCGGTTCACTTTGCCTGCTCCCGTTTGAGAAAAAATAAATTAGTTTAAAATTGAAACGAATAACAAGGAATATCTCAAAAATGGTTAACTCCACGAAAAAAATGTATATGACATAAATTGTGTGTTTTAACGAGATTGCATTATTTGTGTTGTACGTTTTTGTATATCTCTTATGGTTTGCTAGTTATGCAAAATTAAGTAAAACCCATCCAGAATCAAGAGGTCCTCAGAGGTTACTTCCATATAATTCAAGATATGCATTTTATTTTTCACGATAATATCTTTAATATGTGCTTTCTAATCAAACTCTTTAGAGCCTTTTTTGAGAAGATAAAAATGTTCGAAATTTTTTCCATGTAAAGCGTAGTTTGAGGTGAGGGGATTTTCTTCAAAATCTTCGTATCTCATCCTTGGAAGATACTAAACTTAAATACAAAGTTTGGTATTTTACTGACTTTTCGTTTTTAAGTTATCATGTTCACAGACACAGTACACACGGAAACGGAAACAATGACAACCTCTTATACACGGACTTTTTTTTCTAAAAATGCCTTTCATGGTGACCCTAAATGTGTATTTCTGTGAAATCTCCGTATCAAATTTTTGCACGTAGTGCCATATCTTCTCTGCTTACATACTGTGTACTATGTGAAGAAGGGAAAATTTCCATACCAACCTTTTGGAAAATTTCCTAACACCCAAAAAAGATAATTTTAGCAGAAGGCCGTGCATTCGACTGTGTGCGAATAGCTATGTTCAATGTTTACATTTGTTTACATATGTCTCAATTGTTTACATTTGATTTGATTTTTACAAAAGCTGTCGAAGACAAAGGTATCTCAGCCATAGAATTTTTGTAGTCAATCTATTGCCTTTATAATTATAGGTGTATTTTTACAAAAATGTTTAAGAGCTTTCCTATGATGATTTTACTATCCTCTTCTCTTCGGAAGATTTAGCTCTGGATATTTCCGTATAATTAGGAGGTGGTGTTCAGTTATGACTGGTCCGCCTGCGGTGCCATAAGTAGTTAAAGCGGGCGTTAAACACTACCAAAAAAAAAAAGTTATGACTGGTTGTTTGATATCCTTTAAGACAGCCGAATTGTTAAGATATGTATCTTCAAAGACATTAGACGCTCCAAAACCGGTTTTACGTATTTTCTGGTATGCTGCATGTTTCTTGCGCAATATCACTTCACAAGGAAATCAATTTGTTTACCATTGAAGAGTTCATCCGACATCCACCCCAGATATTCTTTCCTGCAGTTCCTGGTGCAGTTTTCTTCTCTCTTGGCCGTCGGACCACCGAACGCAAGAATCCGCAGTCGTCTGCTGCAAGATCTACTTTTGCTTCCAGACAATATGGAAAATTAAATCTTGTGTGGAGTGTCACATTGGTCATTACTTCACTGAAAGTCCCGAGTGGGACTGACCTCTGTAATTTCTTCTTTGTAATTTGTTTTGTGTAGTACTCTACCTGGTCTATAAAGCGGAAAACTGTTGATCGACCATTAAACATTATTAATAACAAGATATAGATTTAATCATGGTTTTATACAGTTTTTGGGCTGGGTGGCTGTGCCGTCGATAGGGCTGTTCTTTTTTAGCCCTTTGGGATGGAGCAGTTCTAGCAGTAATTTTACTTACTGGCAATATTGTTTCTGGTCCAATAAAATTGATCTCTCTTTGAAAACAGTTTGTCTGTTTCTTCGTTGCTCACGATGCCACAATGATCAGATTGTGATCAGATCACATTGACCTGATTCCAGGCTGAAAGGTAATTGCAGATCGTAAATTGGTATCTGAAATACGGAAGATTCAAGTTGCTCAACACCCAACCCAAAACTGCATCATTTATCCAATGCATATGTTGTCGTTAAATTTGTATTTAACAGATTTCTGCACCCACCAAGACCTATAAACATGGTTAATAATCGGTACGTAAAGCTAAATGGAATATAATACTCATGCTATATCTGTTTCTGTCCTATTCATTATCACACCACTATCTAAAAGACCCATCAATTACTGTTATGGACAACTAAAATTGGTACAATAAGTATTGATTGTTCCAAAATCGATGAGGCACTCCGCGAATGTGCCTTTTGTGTGTCCATGGAGCGCATAACTAAAAAACGAAAAGTTAATGAAATACCAATCTTCATAATTAAATTCAGCTTCCAAGGATGCCACACGAAGATTTTCATGAAAATCTCTACCTCAAACTACCTTCTACATGGAGACTATTTTGGAAAAATTTTATTTTCTGAAAAATGGCTTTAACAATTTTGATTAACACGCCGTTATTAAAGATATGTTTATGATAAATAAAATGTCTATATTGAATTTCCTAGGAATAGTCTCTGAAGACCTTGAGTTTTGCATAACTGGTAAATCTTAAGATATAGACAAAAATTTACTACACAAAAAAAATAGATCGCGTTAAAATACATTTTTCATATAAAGTTTTGTCAGAACAGAGATATTTCCTGTTATTGGTTTCAATTTTAAAGCACTTAAAACTTTTTTCAAACGGGAAGTCTTCATCCGCTTTGTAGATATTTTGTTTTATTCTTGGTCATGGAAAGGGGACCCAATTTCAATGACAACCGCATAGCAATAGCTTTTAAAATATTTAACTGTGCTTCATCTTAGTGTATTCCCATATTTCCCTTCTACTTATAAGGAAGTAAAGTAATAAGGTCATTTATGCTAACGCAGTGTTTCCCAACCTTTTGAAGTTCACGGCACCCTTGGGAATAACATTAAACACCAGGGGCACCCTTCTTTGAATTAAAAGAAAATTAAGCTTAATATGTTAATTTATTGAAATATTATATAATAATAACGTACACCATAACATAATACAGCAAACTTTACTACAACCACTGAGTAAAACTACATCAATAAATTTTGTTCGATTAATGATTAATGTGAAACTTGTGATTGATGCTTAGAGCACAGATATGTGATGTCGGGTCTTACAGTTGACAGTGAAACACGCAAATCATCCTCAAGGTTATTCAGTCTATTTCTTGCTTTGCATTTTATTGTCACCATAGCAGAGAAGGCTTGCTCGCATAGATAGGATGTTGAAAAGGGCAAAAGTGCGTTAATTGCTTTCTTCATTAGGTTAGGGTACTCCTCTCTCCGTTGAAGCCAAAAACTAGCCACCGACGCCTCACTCTTGGTAAACTTACCTTTGAGTGTGTAATCAGCGCAAAGATCAATAAATGCATCTCGTTCGCAAGCAGTGAAATCTATTTCCTCTGCACCATCTACGAAATCAAATGGTGAGACAACCCAGTCGAGATTCGTAGTGGAAATAGTTGGAAAGTACGCATGATTGCATCTTGCAATCTTGATAAGTGATCACAAATGCGGTCTTTCAGCTTACCCAGATCTTTATCTCCTGCCACATTAAGAAGAGATGGAAAGTTCGACAAATCTTCTTTTTGAACTACAGACTTCCAAGAACTAAGTTTTCTTTTAAAACCTTTCATTTTATTGGTTGAGGAGATTATTGTTTCATGTCGACCCTGCATCGAAACATTCAGTTCATTCAGCTTATGAAAAATATCTGCCAGATACGACAGTTCAAAACACCAAGAATCACTTAGTAAGAGCTCATGAAATGTGTCTTGATTTTCATCCTTAAAAAAAGTTTTTAGCTGTTCTTTAAGTTCGAGAAACCGGTTCAATACACGACCCCGCTACGACCACCTTACTTCTGTGTGAAGTAACAAAGAGGTATGAGCTGCATCCGTTGCGCGACATAACTGTTCAAAAAGGCTGCACTTTAAAGGTCGAGACTTCATACAGTTCACCATTTTCACAACTTGGTTAAACACTTCAGCAAAATCTTCATTACACGCTTTCACGACTAATGCCTCTCTATGCAGAAAACAGTGAGTTATAATAATGGATGGATTTTCATTGAGAGCTCTGGCAGTAAAACCTTTAATTTTCCCAGACATAGATGGTGCACCATCTGTACATATACCACAACTGTCTTTCCATAAAAAATCATGGTCATTGAGATAGGAATTAATAGAAACGAAAATATCATGGCCTATGATTGTAGTATCCAGCGGTCTACAGAAACTGTTCACTAATATCTTTTTCATCAATATATCTGATAAAACCAAGGAGTTGCGGTTTGTCACCAATATCGAGACTCTCATCTACTTGCTAAGCAAATGTTCTATAAGTTTTTATTTTCTCCGTGACTTGTTCGTTGATATTGCATGACATTTCAGATATCCTGCGGCTGATTGTGTTGTTGGACAGAGGAACTTTCGAAATTTGATTAGCTGCTCCTTCGCCAAGTATTGTTGAAACTATAACTTGATATGCAGGGCCAATGATTTCCTCTCCAAGCGTATGAGGTTTCTTTTTTTTTAGCTATCAATTCTACTACTTTAAATGAGGCTTCAAGAACAGTATCACCTATGGTCATTCTCTTTACCATTCGCACAGCTGTTTTCTTCTCCCCTTCTAATATATGTGAAAATACATTACACTTTTCTGTGACACACTAGGATGCTTTGTTGTAAGATGCCGCTTCAGTTTGCTAGGTACCATGGCCTCGTTGCTAAGTGTTTCGCCACAAACTAAACACACAGGGATAGGGTTTTCCTCGTTGATTATCCCACTTAAATCTATACGCTAAGTAACTGTCCTGGTATGTTCTTTTCTTTCGTTTGTCTTCTTTATGTGGTGAATTCGATGGTCCGGGAGAAACTGTAAGATTTGGCTTCTTAAAGCAAGCAGTAGGAGCCGACTGTTCACTTTCACTGTCCTGGCGTTTACGTTTAACAATGAACTTATCCATAGCTAAACACTGTGAATCAACGCGAGGAAGACAACTGAAAGAGCCAAGCGGCGTACACTTTTATATATTCATCTGTCGAAGTCTCGGGAATGTTCGTGACGAAGCGAGTAGTCTCGGGAATGTTCGGCAGGGTATAGCTGTAATGCCATCTGTGGGTTACTAGTATAACTGAATTATTGAAATGAATCGACCACTATCACCATCTGCCGTGCATGAGAGTAATTGATTTGACTTATTTTATTTCAAGACCTTACAAGACTTAAGGCTTCAGTAGAAGGTATTTTTGTTTTGTTTATCTCAATATCTCGCGGCACCCCTTAGCCAATCACACGGCACCCTAGGGTGCCGGGGCACACCGGTTGGGAACCGTTGTGCTAACGTATATTTTGAATATTATGAAGTAGATAAAATAATAACCTTTTATAATAATACTTTGCTGAGAAAGTCATGTCAATGGAACACATCAGATGTTTACTTTCGCTAGTACGGATGTATAATGTAATAAAGAATGGAGAAGGTATTGTATTCCGGAAAATTAGATACCGAGATTTTACAAAAATACATGTTTTGAGAACCCCCGAATAAAAAAAATTAGAAACATATCCGTGTCTGTGGGTAGCATAGTTCAAAAACAAAAAATCGGTTAAATATCTTCCACTTATGTGACACGAAGATTTTCAAGAAAATCCTCCCAATCCCAACTATCCTTTACATGGAATATTTTTTCGAAAATTTTGATTTTTTCGAAAATAGCTCTAACGATTTTTATTAAAATGCTATATATTTTAAGATATTTTTATGACAAACAAAATCTATATCTTGAATTTTCTGGGAATAGCCGCTGAAGACACCTTCATTCTGGATGACTTCTGTATAACTGATAAACCGTAAGAAATCGACAAAACTTATTAAAATACTCATTAAAATACACAGTTTATCTCATATACTTTTTTTTTAGGTAACCGTAAACGAGATATTCCGAATTATTGGTTTCCATTTTAAGCTAACTAAACAAATTTTCTCAAACGGGAAGATATATATTTTTTCTACTCTTTAGTTTACTCGTAGTGAGTAAAGACAATCAAATTTCAATTGTTTTACAAAGCAACCAGTGTTTCCTCTTGTTACCCTTCTACTTACAAAGAAGCAAGCTAATAAGACCAGTAATCTTTATCAGAATGATGTAGATAAAAAATAATTTTTGTAAGAAAATTTTGTCTGTGGAACAGCTAGAGAAAGTCATGTGAATGGAGCACTTCAGATTTTAATTAGTCTTGAAACTGCAGTTTAGAGCGTGCTTGTTTAATAGGTTGTACTGCTAATCGCTGGTGTTTTGTCTGGAGGAAAGGCAAAATCTCAAGTTATTTGGATGAGGTAAAGGGGGAATGCAACAGGTAGTTGGCGACACATACAATTTAGAAGACTGAAAGCTCGCAACGTACTGATTACGTAGGCATCTGTAGCGTGTTCGCGTGATCGTGGCTTTGATTTCCATCACTAATACATACGCATGCTTGTTTCTCAATTTTTTTTCCCACAGTCTCTCCTCCCATTTTTTTTCTCGTTACTTTTCTATGCTCATATGTACAATGTACATAGCAGATAGAGAAGGCATTGGATACATGCTCTGAGATCCCTGAATAAAAAAAAAATGGTCAGTGTGTGTGTGGACGGCATAACTCAAAAACGAAAAGATCGTTAATTACTAAACTTGATACTTAATTTTAGTATCTCCCAAGGGGTAGGATTTTCAGGAAACCCCTCCCCCCAACTATCCTTTAAATGAAAAAAATTTGGAACATTTTGGTTCTCTCAAAATTGGCTCTAATGGTTTTGATTAAAATATAGTATATTAAAGATATTTACATGACACATAAAATGCATATCTTTAATTTTCTGGTAATAACCTCTGAACACCTCTTCATTCTGAATGAATATTGCTTAACATAAATTCTTAGAGATAGACAAAACGTACTACATAAAACGTTTAGATATCGTTAAAACAGGTCATTTTGATATATGCATTTCCTGTAGAGTTAACCATCTCCGAGATATTCCTTGCTATACACTTCAGTTTTAAACTACTTAAACTTTTCTCAAACTGGAAGTCATCTTTCATTTCCACTCTTTTGTTTTACTCTTGGTAATGCAAAGAGAAACGAGCTTCAATTGTTTACATAGCATCCAGCTTTAGCCTATTGCATAAAAGGAAGCAAGTAATAAGATAACTTCTGCTAATGTTATCTCGATATGCATGATGTGAATAAAAGGATATTTTCAAGAATAGTTTGTGTGCAGACAGGCAGAGAAAGTCATGTAAATGGAACGCATCAGAGGTTTTCTCGTATTTTTTTTTCTCTCTGTTTGCTTCGCTGCTCTTTCTATCTCCATCGTTCCCTTGTCTGTTGGATTTTCTTCTGCTTTATTCTTCTATTCTTGAGAATAGCTCGATGGTTTACTATACCAACCCAACATAGAAGTCGATTCTTCATTTGCTCGTCGTAGGAAGCATCATGAATAGGCTTCGGATATAACTTTATGTTAAGTTTTAGTATACTGATAGTTGTTTACAAGCGTGCGGATAGGGGGGAGGCAGAAATTCCGTGTGCTACTAAATTTGTGCTGTAGGTATAGATGAGCACAGAAGTATGTAAATAGCTCTGTAGAAAAAGTTAATGATTGCATTACAAAATATAATTAATATGAATAAAATAATATATAGGTAGGTATATACTATGGTAGATGAAAATTCAGTTACATAGTGAACAACATTGCAATATATATTTACTGAATATATCAAAAGCAAAATGTCCTCTATTGGTCTTTGTACCTTGAACAAGCTGCACATATAGTGATAGCTTGTTTTGAGTGACTGGCTGACTGACCGGCACCGGCAGTGCTTGGGGAGGGAGGGAGGGAGAGGTCCCAGTGAAACCCTGTGTACACGTAACTATTTTCCAAGCAGATTGAAACCAAATCGCAACCGTGTCCGAAGCCTAATCATTAGCTTGCAAGAACGGAGAGGCTTGGTTTTTTTTTTCCACCCCTATCTTAACTTTAACATTTTTTTTAATTTTATTTCCATTTATAGATAAAATTACAACATTTTTAGTATAAAAACAAGGATATAAAATTGAACAATATATTGACTCAGACAACCATGGTAATTTCACTGAGTTACACTGGTGACACTGGTGCTAAATGGTCACGTTCCCTCCATCTTTCCCTGGTTTGGATGCTCCTCCTAGTGGTAGAAACAACGGCCCTGGGAGTCTGGTGATTATATTACCGTTAGAGCTAGGTGATCTGGATTCTCCTTTTCTGAACAGAATACAAGAACAAAACATTAATTGCAAGGAATTCAATAAACCTCGCTCTTCGTCACACATCGAGACATGCAATCTGTGCCGCGCACCGTTTCGCCATGGGCGACGTTAATTTGGCTAAGTGTAGTCGCTCCTTTCGCAACCGCCTTTTGAAAGTGACGACGTTCTTATTGGTCTCTGTGAACACAAAATACTGGTACCCCATGGCAAACCATATTTGTAGAAATTCATATTTTGCGCCACTATGTTGCAACTGGAGAAAGCGGCCATATAGTTCTGTACGCATCTGCGTTGGGAACAGTTTTGCAAATTCTGTTGTTTTCCAGTTCCATAGCTGTTGGACTTCCACAGATTATGCCGGTACTTCTTTTCTTCTGTTGGGATAATTTCATGTATCAGGGCGTATGCTTGCACCTTACTTGAATTCCAGATAATTTCACCTTTTTTGTGAGTAAATATTTATACAGTATCCTCGTCCGTATTCCCGCTACCACATCTCTCTGGGAAGCAGGCAACTCTCTCAGCAATTCCCACTGATTCAAGTCATCATGTTGGAGATTTTGTTTCCTCTCCACGTACTATGCTGGTGTCCCACAATCTCTGTCTTGGCCCCGACACTGTTTAATATCTATTTTTCGTAGTCGGCTTATCCTACCCGTAGGACTTACAAGCGGATGCCTAGGAGTCAGAAGCCTGTCGGGAAGCCAACGGCACGAAACCAGAGAATGTAGAACCTGGAATGAATGGCCGGTCCGTAGCCAGGCATGAACGTAATGGGGTGAATGATATGAAATGCAAGCGCAGCGGATGATAGGAAAGGTGATGATGGAGCAATAGGTGGAATCAGTGGCGGGGGAAACTGGAGGACCCTGAGAAAGGCCGCCTAGACTATGCTTCTTCCATCACAAATCTTAAATGCGGGCGCTTGGAGCAGCCTAGGTGGGAGCCGATGCCATCAATATCTATATTTCTGAAATTCTTGATAAGGCTCCGACTTGTGTAGCTCTCTCTGCTGATGAAACCGTACTATGGTTTTCACGTCCTAATCTCCAAACGCACAGCAAGTAGTCCAACACTTGGATCCCTCGCTTATTGGTTCCACATTAGGCGAATCTCCTTGAACCCTCAGAAAACTGTGGCTAAGATTTTCATTCCATTCGGATAAGCTCCTCTTCCTCAGTTGTGTCTTTGTAGCGACACTGTACCTTGGCTACCTGCTGCGCCCCTTTTTAGTATCTTGAGATGCTCTAGGACACTCCACTAACTTGGCACGTTCACATCGATCGCTTCATATCTCTGGTATCCGGACGGCTTTACAAGCTCTCGTATTCGTTTCATCGCCAGTCTTGGTTAGTCTTCCTTGTTATTTTACAAGTCTTTCTCTCATTAGTCCGCTTACTACTTATCATTACCACCGAGCCAGATGGCCCAGGCATTTCGTCATTACTTTGACATTGACAAAAACGCTTGCATAAGACTACATCTTTTATATCACACGGGTAAATCCGCAAGAAAAGCGGATAGGTACCGTGGTGATTTGCCCCCGCCCGAGTACACTCGGGCGACTAGTTCCTGCTCCTGGCTCCTGGCTCCTGGGACTGGCATTCGGGAGGTCCGGGTTCGCTCCCCGTTGACCACGTGGTTTTCCTGGGGCGCTTAGGCAAATGCTAGGGTGCTGTATATCTACTACTTTCCCTTCATTCCTTCATTTCTCTTCTTCATCTTTCAGGTTGGCGCAGGTGTGACTTGAGGCTTTGCAGGTAGATGGCACGATTGCTTGCTCCGAGTGAAACTCTTTTCCCCCTAGTTGCGCTGGTTGAGGCTAGGTGCCATTGTAGAGGCCTCCTTCCGGCCACCCGGCACCTGTATAGCCTACGAGATTGCAGGTTCTAGTTGAGTTTTAGACTGAGCCTGTCCTATTGGTTACTGAGACAATATGTCTGCAACAGGTTTCGAGATTTTCGTCATTAGGTTACATCAAGTTAGGTGTGTGTAAATGAACTGGGTCGAGATAAGGTGTAAAAACTGAAGTTCCTGAAAATCGGCTCTTCTTTCCACTGCGAAATGCAGTCTTCTGTAGGCGCAGTCATGTCGGCCAATCACCAATGATAGAGTTCCAGTTTAAAACTGAACTAGAAACTGCAATCTCGTGCATAGCTTCCGTGGTGCGCCCAGGGCTGTCATCTAGTGGATATTAAGGACTTCCGTGCGTCGTTTCCTCTACCCCTGGGGCGAGGGTGGTAACCCGCAATAGATCCTCTTGGTCAGTTGCTGACATGTCCCCCGACATGTCTAACCTATCCCTACCACGTGTGGTGAGCCATCTCCAAGTTATTCAGAACCCCTTTTTGAGCATCGCTACCACCGCTCTTGGTTTATGCGTAATCAGCAGCTCCACAAACTGGGACGTTTACCCCTTCACGACTTTATTCAGAGAATCATCCGCTGTTTCTTTTTCACCATGAGGGATTTCCTATAGTAGCGCAGCATAACACCAGCGTTCTTACGCACCAACGCTTGAAGAGAAGACTACAGTAGGATCTATTTCTTAGCGATGCCTCTGATTCTGACTCTAGTGATTGATGCATGTCTTTTAGTTAATGTATGATTGCCACTTAATGTTGGTTCTACAACATACTGTATATATATAGGGCGGCCTGTAAACCTATTAAGTATTATTGTACTATAATATTTTGATTTCATACTGATCTGTAAGCATTGTGTTGCTGATCTCATCAGCTCTACTAGCCACGAGCATACCAGCAAAGGATATTCATTATAGAACATTTATGCCTGAAGACGCTGTTAAAGTACTGTGCCATAAAATATGCCAATGAATCATAAAAACTTAATGAAGCTCGGTGAACACGCGCAATTGTGTTTTAGACTAAACCTTAAGTGAAAAATTCTACTTACAAAATTACCCTAGTCCGATTGAATAGGATTTCTCAGGTTATTCCTTGAAAATTTAAGATACATATTAAATTTATAATGTGAAATATCTTAAATTTGTAGTGTTTGGAACATTTTCTTGAACTGTGACACATTCTTGAGAGATGTGTTAAATTAAATATCTAGTTAAATCTTTAATTTAAATATCAAGTTTGGTATTTAAAGGTATTTTTGTTTCAGAGTTATGCTATTCACACACATACAAACACGCTGACTTTTTTCTAAAATTCTTTATTGGATTCAGGGTACCTCAAAAGATAATTTCGGTGAAATAAATTGTGTGATGGAATACACTACTTTTTCCCACTTACTACTTTTTAGTAGATAATGTAAAAGACCTTTCTGCGATCCATGATGCCTCAAAAACATGTATTTCCGGTAAAACCTAGACTTCCTTGGGTGGAATACAATACTTTCTCCTAGCCACTATAGGCATGACAGAGTAAAAGAGTAATGACATGACAAGATTTTGAGTTATCGATAGCTTATAATAGTTAGCATGGTGCCGTTAGTTTTTTTTTATTAAAGTCAATATAAAGGTTATAATTTCTGCAGAAGAAACAAACCACAAGTAAACAGATGTATTGACGCTGTATCGTAAATACTACCTTTGCAGATAGCGGCAATGTGTGTATTTAATGCAGCCACCAGTTCAAATAGTACACAGCTCAAGGATATTAAAACCGTGGTAATTCAGAGTACAGTAGTAGCTAGTTCAGAAAGTAATGACCCTCGGACCGAATGGAAATTAAAAAAAAAAAAAAGAAACAAACCACACACATAAAAAAACCACACACACCTTTCATTTGTTCATTGTTTTCAAGGAACTCCTCGTCCTTTCCTCGTGTATGCTTTCAAGTGGCCACACCTGTTACACTGCCGTACTAGGTTTTTATTTTCTCTACACGTACTATGTACATAGTGTATAGAGAAGGTATTGTATTGATACCGAAAAATTCGATACCGAGGTTTCGCTTGAAATACATGACCCCCTGAATCCAATAGAAGTGTTTTTAGAAAAAATGTTCGTGTGTCTCCCCGTATGTGTCTGTAGGCAGCAACATAGCTCAAAAACGAGAAGTCGGTTGAATACCAAACTTGGATTTAAGTTCAGTAAATTCCAAGAATGTGATACGAAGATTTTAAAGAAAATCCTCCCACCCCAACTATGCTTTATATGGAACATTTTTCGAAAGTTTTCATTTTCTCAAATGGGGGTCCAACAATGTTGATAAAGATGGCGTATGTTTGAGATATTTTAATGACGAACGAAATGTATATCTTGAATTTTCTGGGAATGACCTCTGAAGACCTCTTCGTTCTGGATGACTTGTATAACTCTAAACCGTAAGAAATAGACAAAAACTTAACCCCACAAAAATATAGATCTTATTAAAATACACAATTTATGTCATGAGTACTTTATTTGTAGAGTTAATCGTTATTGTTTTCAAGTTTAAACTGCTTAAACTTTTCTCAAGCGTGAAGTTAACTATCGTTTCATCTCTTTTGTTTTATTCCCGGAGATGCAAAAGAGAAAATTGTTTACACAGCAATAGCTTTTAGAAGGTTTGACAATCGCTTTAGTCTAGTAATTTCCCTTATTTCTTTTTTAGTTACAAGGAAACAAGCAATTAGACCTATATCAGCTTTTAACATGGCGTAAATAAAAGAGGAATATTTTTCAAGGAAAGTTTATTTGTGGAATAGCTAGAGAAAGTCATGGAATGGAACACGTCAGATTTTTACTTCTTCTACTGCTTACAGATAATTAGTAGATACGTTATATTCCACCCAAAAATGCACCGAGATTTCACTGGAAATATGTTTCCAACATTATTTTTAGAAAATATGTCTGTGGTGAACAGTATAACTCGAAACAAAAACTTGGTTAAATACCAAACTTGAACGCAGCATCTTCTAAGGATGTGAAATGAAGATTTTCCAGAAAATCCAAGGACCCCAAACTATGTGTAATATTTTTAAAAGTCGTCGATGTTCGATTCGGCATACTCGAGCCATTTTAACATACTCCTCCGAGAGGCTGGTGTGGACAAACCATCCCACCGGTATCCGAAGATCCCTGGGTGCCGCTCTAACCTAAGACGACCCCGCGAGTAAAAAAATTAAAGGAAAAAAAAAAAAACAAATACAATGCGCCGAAATTGGTATGTGCCGAAATTAACGGAATTTATTAATACTAATATGTGCCAAACGGTTCACTTCAAATGTTACTCTAGATTAGCATTGTATACCTACAACAAAATGTGTAAATGGTTAATGCTTTTATTTGGATTAACAAGAGTAGAAGAATATTTTCTAGAAGAGTGAATAAATGTATGTGAATGTAGCTCATGTGTGTGTATATATATATATATATATATATTTACTTTCTCTATACGTACTATGTACATAGTGGATAGAGAAGCTGTTGTATTGCACCCAAAAATCGAGTGTGTGTGTGTCTGTCTGTCTGTCTGTCTGGCTGGCTGGGGGGCTGTCTGTCTGTGGACTGCATAGCCCAAAAATGAAAAGTCCTTAAATACAAAACTTGATATTTAGTTCAGTATCTCCCAAGGACGCCACACGAATATTTTCAAGAAATTCCTCCCAATCTCAACTGCCCTTTACATGGAAAACATTTTGCAAATGTTTATTTTTTTAAAGTGTCTCTAACGATTTTGATTAAAATCTCTTATGTTTAAGATATTTACATGACAAATAAAACATATCTATCTTGTATTTTCTGAGAATAGCCACTAAAGACCTCTATTTTGGATTATTTATTTTTTATTTTTGCATAACTAGTAATCTTTAAGAGATAAACAAACATTTACTACACTCCTTAAAACACGCAACGTATTATTATATACAATTTTTACCTGGAGTTGACCGTTTTCATGATATTCCTTGTTATTGGTTTTAGTTTTAAAATATTTTTCTCATACAGGAACTTGTCAACTCCTGGTCATGCAACGTAATGGATTTCAATCCCATAGCAATCACATTCTAAAACATGTGACTGTCTGTTTAGCCTAGTGTATTTCCTTATTTCCCTTCTACTTATAAGAAACAAAGTAATAAGGCCTCTTCTGCTAATATTTATCTCGATTAACATGAAGTGACTAGAAGAGTAAGCTTATTAACAATAATGTGTTATAGAGATGTAGAGAAAGCTATGTGAATGGATTTTTTAAAAAGTATTCCCGTGGAGAAAAAGTTGGAAATCAGTAGTAAGCCAAACACGAGTTAACTGCTGCCTTTGATTTTATAAAGCGTGATTTAACATGGGAGGTTCCTACGAATAGGATAGTTTATGTGGTATCTTTCATTGGTAGACAAAAATTGAATTGCATTTTTACGGACCTCAATTTTTTGGTCCCTCATCCTGCAATAGCACTATCAGGGTGAGGCTCAGTGGATGGTGATGCACGACGTTTAGAAAGTATAGTCACCTTAGCTTCGGAATCTAGTGCTCAAGCCTGTCCGTTACAAGAGTTTTTGCTTCATCTGAAAACGCTAAAGAATCCTCTACATTATGCCTTCCGCCACTAGATTGGATCGTCTTTTACTTAATCTATCATCCAGTGCATTTCCCTCAAAAGTCATAATGGTGCACAAACTCTGCAGATCTTGAAATCTCTTCAATCCCCATTTCTAGTTTACATGATAATATGGGGGTAGCGGTCTGCCTTACTTTCAAGAGGTTTCGAGTCCGATTTGGGAGAATATCCGGATAAGTTTTCTCTAGCTCATTTGAGCATCATTTCATTGATTTAATTCATCGTCCTATTTTCCTATGAGATTAAAGACGTTAAAAACAATTCAAAACGGTAGGTTCTAGGTTATCGCCATTTCTTTACCTAAAACTTTTATCAGGTGACCTTAACGTGTCACGGAATTCGACAATTCATACAGACTTATCTAGAGATTATTCTTGCACGTTTCCTCTGTAAACCGCACGTTCTGACTAAAATGGCGGGTCAACCACGTCTTTTTATTCACTATTTATAACTCTGTAAAGATAACAAAAGTAGAAGAAAGCATAAAACTGGCAGAAGCGCCTTAACAAGTATTTTACAGACAGTTCACAGTATTTTGAAAGCTAGATTAAATTTCTAGAAAGAGCAATAGAGATGTTTGGCTGACTATTTCGTTCATGACACGTGATCGTAGGAAGTAGCCAATTGAGTACATTGGGGCGTAAAATTCCAACCAATTGGAACTCATTATTTTAATATTTTTATCACATCCATGTGCAATTGTTTTTCTAAAGGTATCGCATTCACGCGCATTTGTTTTCTCTCTGAACTAATATTCGTCTCATAATAATAGTATCAGTGTGCAGTGATATTCCCGTACATAATGGCTGAAGTTCCAAAACGTTTTGGGGAAAGGCCATTCGCTGAAATAGATATATTATTGAAAACTCAAAGCCACAGAATACTAAACACAACAGAGAGAGAGAGAGAGAGAGAGAGAGTGAGAGTGAGAGTGAGAGTGAGAGTGAGAGTGAGAGTGAGAGTGAGAGTGAGAGTGAGAGTGAGAGTGAGAGTGAGAGTGAGAGTGAGAGTGAGAGTGAGAGTGAGAGTGAGAGTGAGAGTGAGAGTGAGAGTGAGAGTGAGAGTGAGAGTGAGAGTGAGAGTGTGTGTGTGTGTGTGTGTGTGTGTGTGTGTGTGTGTGTGTGGAAGCAGTTCAACATTGTGAACATCAAGTTGCAGTGATTTCAGTGCAATTGACAAATGGGATTTTAGGAATATTATTATTCGTGTCCATATAGGCTAATCACGAAATGGTCTTATTAAATACAACTCGAGCTCCAAATTTTTATTTTCTCTATACGTAGTATGTACATACTCACTCCTCATAAGCACTCCTCAAAAATTCGATACCGAGATTTCACCGGAAATATATGTTTTAGGGTCCCCTTTATCCAAAAAAAGTATTTTCAGAAAAAGGTCCGTGTATTTGTGTGTCTGTGAACACGATAACTCAAAAACGAAAAGTCGGTAAAATACCAAACTTGGTATTTAAGTTTAGTATCTTCCATAGATGCGACACGAAGATTTTGAGAAAAATCCCCCCTTCCACAATAAAAATACCCTTGGAAGTTTTTTCGAAAATTTTGATTTGCTCAAAAATGGCTCTGATGATTTTGATTAAAATATCATATATTAAAGATATTTACCTGACAAATAAAATGTATATCGTTAGTTTTCTGTGAATAGCCTCTGAAGACTATTTTATTCTTGATGAATTTTACGGAATTTTGCATAACTGCTAAACCATAAGAGATGGAAAAATATTTAACACACAAAAAATATAGAGCACGCTAAAACATGCAATTTAGGTGTATACATTTTTTCTTGGAAATAATCTTTTTTGAGATATTCCTTGTTTTTGGTTTCAGTTTTGAAAAACTTATGCTTTTCTCATACAGGAATTTATTAACTCTTGTCCATAGAAACAAAGGAAAACCAGCTTTTGACAATCACTTGAACCTAAGGTACTTCATTATTTCGCTTCTATTTACAAGGAAGCAAGTAATGGGGCTGTTTCTGCTAATTTTTTTCTCGATTAGCGTGAAGTAAATAGAAGCATAAGCTTTTTAACAATAATTAGTTGCAGAGATATAGAGAAAGTCATGTGAATGGAACACATCTGATTTTTTCTAGATAAATTTGCGAGCAACTTAAGTTGGAGCTCTCGTTTTCTTACTTATGATAAACGTAGTAAAACTTTAAAACAGTAATAAGCATTAACGTCGCGTATTTTCTTTGATCGTCATGAGGAACAGTGTTTGCCTACATGGCAGGCATCCCACATAGCTAATGTGCATGAAGGACTGCCATATGTGCAGGAGCTCGGTGCCAAATTTTGAAGTCTTATGTAACTATTCACTTAAAACTGTAGTTTCTTTGCAACGGTCTTAGAATAGTACACGAGCAAACCAATTGACTTGCTATACCAGGGGTCACCAACTGGTTGCTCTTTGTATTTAGCAAAGAGAGCACATTTTCTCTGTGCTCCTACGAATCTACTATACACTGCACAACCAACTGCACGGATAATAATGATGTACGTAATTCACCTTTATAGATTAATACACAAATTGCTGTATTATATCTTTCGCCAGTATTCCTTTTTAATATTTTACTTCCGGTATGAATTGTATATATACCGGGTGAAGGGAGCTTACTACATACCTTCTAATATGTGCTTCTTAGAAGCATTACATACAAAAAACTGTAATAGCATTTGGTTCTTTGATCAGCCAATTTCGAAAAAATAAATGTTTTTTTGTTACAAATTCGATTCGTAATTTCACAAGAATGTACAAAGATAATAGTTTGTTACTTATAAGATCCGTGGAGAAACTTATTTGTGGCATTAGTTTCTGTAGGAATTATGAGAGATCACATAGGTTTTCGGAATAATTAATCACTTAACAAAATTAAAGAAACATTTAGATCAGCGTTTTCAAACGTGGAGTAACTCGGTAACGTTGCGTTGAGGTTGGTCAAAGATCTGAACCGGCTTTTGGATGTAAACACGTCGGTCGCTTGCAAACGCAACGCAGGGAAGGGGATATCGAGTGCAACTGACATTCTGATTAGCCTACATACTGTAATACCAGCAGTGAGGGTTTTTGTTTATGTACTGACCTAGTGCAAGTGACACCCACACAACCTGCAGCGTAGCTAATTTGCCTGTCTCTTGTTTTCGAAAAAACTAAATTATCTCCGCAGTAAATGGTCAGAGACAAAAACGTAAGATACAAAATGTGTTCCAAATACCAAGATCTATCACTGGTTTAAATTAATGCAATAACTTCCCTTCCACCAGGTATATATACACACACACACACACATACACACACACATTCATAGGTTTGGTGATAATTGGTAGTCGTAACATAAATAATTGCAAAAACTAATTACAATTATTAGAATATTAACACAGACTCTTACCAAGTTTAGTCAAGGTCGCTGAGACCGTGCAGAGTTGTTTCCAGCCCTCACTACGAGCAGCACGCTTATACACTGCATTTTATCAGTGGTGGTGGTATTCAACGTGTTTCTAAGTTGTGATGGTGAGCTACATCCTCGACATTCCTATCAAACTAAAGTTAAACATTATTATTTACAAAACTAAATTGAGTTAAAGGATATATATCAAACAGGTAAAGTAAAAACCATTTATACACTTTCGTTCCACGAACAAAAAAAAAATTCACAATCACGCTGCAAGAATTTTGTGCATGATTGAGAGAATCTCTATGTGTGAGACACTATTTTTCTGAAGGTAATTAATCTGTGAAATTTGGAAAATCCACGTTATCTAGATATCTTATCAAGGGAAGTTATTACATTAATTTAAACCAGTGATAGATCTTGGTATTTGGAACACATTTTGTCTCTTACCATTTTATTAGGACAATGAATTTATACAAAAAGTATTATATGTATAATGTGTTTTAAGAATATTCACACACAAAAATCCATTTTACAGTGAATCATTTCACAGACAGATGTCATATTATATTCCTTATATTAACCCTAATTAGTGGAGAAAATTATTACTTTCCTACTCTTCAAAACTCTTGATTTTTCAAAACTTAATATTTTATTATTTAATAAGTGGAACATTATTTCTGTAAAGTAATATGACCGTTTTCTTTAATGTGCTTTACAAAGGTAGCATACAATGTTTTAAAATAAATCAGTGAAAAATTGCATTGTGTGAAAAATTTTGAGAGCAGAAAATTTCGGGAAAAGGTTTTAAGGGTTAAAGTTTGGAGTACCTACCAATCTATAGTTCAGTTAATTTGTAAATTTAAGTGCGCCATAGAATGCATATAATTTTATTTTGAAACAAAGTAATTTTTTACTTTTCACAATTTTTGGAAATTTATAGATGCATCGCCTAAATGAAACTTTAAAAATGATGTCATAGAAGTTGGTGAATTAATGACTACCTGAAAATATATTTGCGATTGATGGTACACAAAAAATACCTCTAGAAATTGAAAAGCTGATACAGAAAATCATACAAATCGTGGCGAATTCTCGACGTGTAAGAAAATGCACTTTCAAATTATTGTTAAAAAGTTTATTCTTCTATCTGTATATTGCTAATCGAGATAAACATTAATATAAATTGTCTTTATTACTTACTTCCTTGTAAATAGAAGGGAAATAAGGCATAAAACCGGGCTAAAGCGATAGTCGAAGCTTTTAAAGCGGTTGCCATTTGGTTGAAATCCGTTTCTATGCGTTGCCTGGAGTTCTCATTCTTGTATGAGAAAAGTTTTAAGTAATTTAAAACTGAAACCATATGGACTATATCAAAAATGTCGAACTCCGAAAAAATGTATGACAAATTGTGTGTTTTAAGGAGATCCACATTTATTTGTAGTAAGGTTTTGTCTATCTCTTAAGATTTGCCTGTTATGGAAAATTTAGAAAAATTCCTCCAGAATCGTCAGAAGCTTTTCCCAGAAAATTCAATGTATACATTTTATTCATCATGTAAATATCTTTAATATTCGTTTCCTTTCGTAATCGGCTTACCCTCTCCGTATTTGTAGGACTGACCTCACCCCCTAGAACTTATAAGCCAATCCTAGGGGTCGGGAGCCATCGGCACGAAACCACAGAATGAAGAATCTGTTACAAGGGTCGGCCCGTAGCCAGGTATGAACATAAAGTGGACGATATGAAATGTAAGCGAAATAGACGATTAGAAAGGTGATAATGGAGCAATTGGGGAATGAGTGGCGGGGAAACTGGAGGACCCGAAGAGAACTCGCCCAGACACGGCTACCTCCACCACGAATCCCACATGCGGGAGCTTGGGATCGAACCCGAGCCGCCTAGATGGGAGGCGAGCGGTCTAATC
Source organism: Hymenopus coronatus (assembly GCA_030762935.1). Classification (NCBI taxonomy): domain Eukaryota; kingdom Metazoa; phylum Arthropoda; class Insecta; order Mantodea; family Hymenopodidae; genus Hymenopus; species Hymenopus coronatus. Next base: position 55,775,599 of record CM060894.1, read on the forward strand.
ACTTACCCAGTGTGGCGCCATCTTTAATGCACAGTTTGAGTATGTTGTTCCATATTAAGGGTGGTTTGATTTGGGGGAATTTTCCTCAAAATCTTCGTGTCGCATCCCTGGAAGTTATTAAATGTAAACACCATGTTTCGTACTAACAGAATTTCGTTTTTGAGTCATCGTGTTCATAGACACATGAACATAAGGGCACACACGCAGACCTTTTTCTAAGATGATTGTTTGTATTCAGGGAAATCTAAAACGTGTATTTCCGGTGAAATATCGGCATCGATGTTTTTTGGTGCAATACAATGCCTTCTCTACTATGTATAGAGTACAGTATTTTTCAGAACATAACCCTCTACCAAAAGGTTTGGGATTAGGGTGTGTGTGGCTGGAAACCAAACCTTGTAGTTGCCTTTCACTTACTGGTTCCTTAACTGAGGCGCGAATCTCGACTTGCAAGCAGAATGTTCGGGTCTCCATGCAACAAGAGATTTTACTACGTTGCCTCTCACCCCTAATGCAAGTTCGTCTTTTATTTGCTAATTGTTATTGTGCATTGGTTGGAGGGTGTGTTCCCTTTTGAAGGCCGTCGTGTTTTGGGAAAAAACTATACCTACGTGTAGAGAAAGTAAAACTGTAGATCTCGTCAAAACACAGTCTATATGCCCATGCTTTCGTATCTGCGAACAAAACAGTCAGTAGTTTTGAAGTACCAACGTTTCTAATGACAGTGCAAAAATGTAAATTCTTTCAGCTAATTAAAGCATGGTATTAGCAATTATGTTAATTTTGTTGACCTTCAAAGACTATATCAGCACTGTGCAAGAATGCGTGGGAAGGAAGGGAGGGAGAATCAAGAAAGAGTAGGATAGAGGAGAGCGCCTGACGGTGAATGCATAAATTATCAATCAATGTAAATTCTGCTTCTTTTTCTTCTTCTTCCTGTTCTTCTTATATCTCGCTTCGTACACTTGCAGAAACCTGTTCCAGCTTTATCATTTCCGAAGTCTGCCGACATCTCTTGTTGCGAATATAAAAATCTGATGTGTACCATTCACATGACTTTCTCCATATCCCTGCAACAAATAACTCTTAAAAAGCATATACTTCTATTTAACTTAAACTAATCAGAAAAAATTAGCAGAAATAGTCTTATTACTCGCTTCCTTGTAAGTAGAAGCGAAATAAGGGACAACCGTAGGTTAAAGTGATAGTCAAAAGATGGTTGCTATGTCAATGAAGTTCCTTTGTTTATATGGATACGAGTTGACAAGTTCCTGTATGTGAAAAGTATACGTTTTTCATAGCAGAAAAAAAAATAAGGAATGTCACAAAAACGACAAACTCCGCGAAAAAAATGCATATAATATAAATTGTGTGTTTTAAAGTGCTCTACATTTTTTGTGTGGTAAGTTTTTGTCCATCTCTTACGGTTTAGCAGTCATTCAAAATTTAGTAAAATTCATCCAGAATAAACTACTCTTCAGAGGCTATTCCCAGAAAATTCAAGATATACATTTCATTTGCCAGGTAAATATGTTTAATATCCGAAATTTTAATCAAAATCGTTAGAGCCATTTTTGAGAAAATCAAAAATTTCGAAAAAAGTTCCATGTAAAGGGTAGTTGGGGGTGGGGGGATTTTTCTCAAAATCTTCGTGTCGCATCCCTGGAAGATACTAAACTTAAATCCAAGTTTGGTATTTTACCGGCTTTTCGTTTTTGAGTTATCGTGTTCACGGACACACGACACACACACATACACACGGACCTTTTTGTGAAAATGCTTTTTTTGGATATTGGGGACCCTAAAACATATATTTCCGGTGAAATCTCGGTATCGAATTTTTGGTGGAGTGCAATACTTTCTCTATACACTATGTACATAGTGCGTATGGAGAAAGTAAAAATACTCTGCTAGGATATGCCAATATGGTGTGTAGGATTAGGGTTAACTCTGAAATGGGGTCCTCAGTCACTGGGGATCATTCCACGTATGTCCTGGGCCCTTTGCAATAAACATGACCCCAGAGAGGGAGGGATGCCAGGGAGATACCCGGAAAGCGACCAGATCCGGATAGTAAAGTTTTATGTCTACTAGAATATAAAGTTCCTTTAAAGATTAGAGATATATAACGCTTATGCTAGTTTAAATGCATGGGTGGGCGTTACTGGCAGGTTTGAGAACCAAATTTATTATTACGCAGGAAATGATCATTTGTTCAGAATCAAGACTAGAAGGTATAGAACCGACGCAGGAAAATTCTCAATTGCTAATATAGAAAAGTATTAAAGAATGGAATGAATAAAATTGCCTATAGCAGCCTTTCGGGGCTGTCCTCTGTCCTTGAAGAAATTTAGGAAAAATCTCAATATATTAAATGTTGGCTAAAATATTGTAAGTGTATGTTTGTGAATTAATATTGTTGTAGATACTAATGGTAGTCTTATTGGTGATACTTATTAAATAGTTAATGAATGGAAATAGTAAAATAATTAATTACTCTATAAATGTTTGCAATTAACAATTATACAACCGTGCACTATAGAGGAAAATGGTACGGGGACATATGTTTCAGCTCAAAGTCAGAAAGTCTGCGCACTCATACCTCTAATACCTTATATATTCATACCATAATATGATTTTTTAATTTGATTTTCGTTTTTTACTTTCTCTAGCCCCATTTGTACAATGTACATAGTGAATAGAGAAGGTATTGTATTCCTCCCATAAATTTGATGTCGAAATTTCACCAGAAATATATGTTTTGGGTCCTCTGAATCCGAAAAAAGCATTTTTAGAAAAAAGTCCATGTGTGTCTGTAGACAGTATAGCTCAGAAACAAAATGACTGTCAAATACCAAACTCAGTATTTAGGTTTAATATCTTCCAATGTAGATATCGTCAAAACACACCATTTATGTCCTTTACGTTTTTGTTGTGGAGATAACCGTTTCCGAGATATTCCTTGTTATTGGTTTCAATTGTAAAGTACTTGTACTTTTCTCAGACAGTAAGTGTCCGATTTTCTTTTGTTCCACTCCTGGCCAAGCAAAGAAGCGATTTGTAATGACAGTCGCATAACGACAGCTTTGACTATCACTTTAGCCTAGTGCATTCCCTTAGTTTCCCTCTACTTTTAAGAATATAAGTGATAACATTCTGCTAATGATTATCTCGATTAGCATTGTGTAGAAAGAAGAAGAATCTTTCGGAAGTTTGTAGAGCAGCTAGAGAAAGTAATATGAGTGTAACACATCAGAGTATTAAGCATCTCTAGTACCTATAAATGCAAGATTGTCAGTTATAAATTCTTATTTATAAAGAATATTATATATTTTAATAAGTATTGTTCATTCTGTTATTTTCAATACAACCCAAAATTACTAGATACAGAATTACAGTTCTGACATTTAGAATGGAAAGATCAGAATAAAATTCATCTTGGTTTGAGAGGAAGCCTGCAAAGCTAGGCCTTCTGAGAAGTTCTTGAGCATCTTTTTATGTCCTCTTGCTCATCTTAATTCATTTGAAAACCTCGAGGAGCGCTAACATAAGTCAAAAGCTTAGATCACCAGCAGAATTATGCAATCAACAAACTCATTCTAAAGAAAAATTAGTAATCTCTATCTTTGGATGCCAGTACAGGAATGTTGCTACAGAGCTTGCAAAACATGTTTGGTGTTCAATTCACACAAACTGCTCTATCTATTAGAAAACAAACTAATTCATACAAAATATTCTTTATCTAGTAGTGCTAATCAAGATAAAACATAGCAGAAATGGTTACTTATAAGTAAAGGGTGAGACCGTTAATTAGCTTCTCTATAAAAAGTATTGTTAGTTATTAATTATTTAGCACTGTATAATTATAGATTACATATGCTTATTAATGTATGTATTTAACAGAGTAAACTCAGCTGGAGCAGAAATAGAAAGCTGACGCCAAGATAGTAGAAGGGTGTGAGAAGCGCTTTGTTAGAAAGGTTTCTTTTGTCCAGTCACGTACAACCGGGTTACAACGGGGGTAAACCTTAAAATTCGGAAGACAGTAATTTTCCATTGTACAAAACGTCTCACCTGAGGGTCGCAGTGCACCCTGGGGATGAGAAAACTGACTTTTGGGTAATATTTACGTCAATTGCGCGGCCTTTCTATCCAATCAGAAAGAAGCCGCCATGACGGTATTTCTAGTATTCAAAGAGCCCAAGAAGGCGCATCGGGGCTATCTGCTGTCTGCAGTCTGTCTCTGTCTGTTAACTGTACGTCGCTGTATGACGCTGTCATGCTGATCTTATAATACTGTCATGCTGTCGGTTGTCGGGCTGAACGTCACTTCTTCGCACAAAATTAAACACGGTAACTTGTCACGAAAACTTAGTAGTATTTAAAATCAGTGACGTGTGTTAAATTATATTGTATAAAGCAGAATCTAGGAAGAAGTAAATATAATTACGTGTGATTAGCCAAGTATTAAAGCTCCTAACAAGTATTTAAGTTAGCAGAATTGTAAAGCAAAATACTTGTCTCGCCTCTCCTAGTAAAAAATAAATTCCAGGAAAGTTACGCAAGTCTTCATTATTATAAGACCACTCCCCAAACTACCCCCATTAGCTACACCACCCCGAGAGGGTCAATCATCGTGCAGGCTGGATGACGCCGAGGCAAATTCACCGGTAGGAGATTCACATCAACAGGTACGTGGTTTGCTCATAGGTAGTGGAGTGAGTCTTGCCAACGTCATCAATCTGGGCTCGAAGCCGAGAACTCAGTATCTGGTGTTTTGAATGTGGGGATAAGGCCACCGCACAGGGACCCAACGTCTGAGCTCACCGCATATGACGACCAACGTATGAGTCCACCGCAAGGGAAATAAATGAATACACTAAGCTAATGCGAGTAAAATCGTTTAAAAGCTATCGCTATGTGCTTGTAATTAAAATTAGTTCTGTTTCCATGGCCAGGAGTAAAACAAAATAGATATGAAGCGAAAGACAAACTCCTGTAAAGTAGTAAACCAATAACAAGGAATTGTTAACGCTGATCTATGTTTTTTGTTTAGTATGTTTGTATGTTTTGTCTATCTCTTACATTTACCAGTTACGTGAAAGTCATTCAGAACGAAGAGGACTTCAGAGGCCATTCCCAGGAAATTAAAGATATATATTTTATTTGTCACTTAAATATTTTAATATACAGCATTTTAATCGAAATCGTTAGAGCCATTTTGAGAAAATCAAAATTCTCGAACATTTTTGCATATTGCATATGCAAATCTTCGCGTCCCATTCTTAGGAAATATTTAACTTAAATACCAACATTAATATTTAACGGACTTCGTTTTTGAATGCTCAAATGAACTCGGAGTCCATATAGTTTATATTACTCGGTATTCATCTTCTCAGGATAAGGGAAAGCCTTATATGGATAACTCACCCTAACCAAGATTTGAACTCGGTACTCCTTGAATGTGAAGCAGACATGGTACCACCACATTACAGAGTTGGGCATAGATTCTATAACCTGGTGGATTATCGGAAGATGAGTGAAAACCTATTTCCAGCGAAATCACAATGTTCATTTTTGGGTGGAATACAATAGTTAAATTGTATTTCATTTGCTAAATTTAGAGAAGATTTAATAATGGACGATGTCTAATGTTCTTCTGAAACCTTTCCATACGTTTTCATAATTTGTCTACCTCTTTGCCATACTGCCGCCTTACCCATTCTTCTCAAGCCTCTTTCAAGATAAGCTGCCTAAAATTTAGGAGAGTTTATACTGGTATTTATAACATATAGAGCATAGTGTGGAATATCTCCCTGCATCAACTTCTGCTCTGCTCTTATTTTATAGTGTATCTTACTGTGTTTTCACAATATTCGTACTCTTCAATACCCCAGAATTTGACGTGCCTAGTGGAACTCCGAAGACACTCATCCAAAATGCTACATGCTATTTGAATGTTATGCTTTTTATCATTTTCACTTCATTCACTTCTGAATAGGAAAATAGAACTTAAGCGGCACATTGTTATGCTAGGGCCTAACATGGGCAAACATTGTGAAAGGTATAAACATATATCTTCGAACAGGAATGAAAGCCTGTCGCAGCAAAATTCAACATCCTTTACTTTAGATAAACAACAGCATTTTACAATAGTTTTACAAAGCGAAAAAAAAAACCATTACTGGGCAACAAACTGTCAGTTTTAGAACAAACTTTGAGATGTGCCCTAATATATTTCAGATGTGCTGAAACCGAATCTGCCTACGGTTTTCTTGTATCACGTCAGGATTTTTTTTTGCAAAACAGCATCTTTTCTTCGTGAAGGCTGTAACCTAGTATTTCTGCAAATTCCTTTGAGAGCCCAAGATCATGAACTAGATCTTTCAATTTTGCTTAAGGTCAAAGGTCTGGGGATGTTTGAGGCATCGTTTAAATTCAGTCACTACAAATTTCACTAGTGTAGGTTTCATATAGATGGGGAAAAATTGTCTGGTCTTTTTTGGGACAGGGACATTTGAACCATGCGGCGAGGACAAAATAGCTGACGGAATGATTGTGTATGTTATATTGTGCCTGTTTCTTGCATTATACCCTGTCAGATTGCAGGAGCAAACATAGCAGTCTGTACCGTGGTTATTTTGTTCGCGCCATATCATGGGCACTCCAATGGGCAATGATTTTCCTTTTCCGTTGATCCATTATCGAAGTTGTTCGATACAGGTCCTACATGCTTTATGTGGAGCGCACAATAAAATAGTCCTGTTCACCAAGGTGTACGCCAAAATAAGCCCAATAAGCTTCAAAAATGTAGTTATGTTCCGTCACTGCTTAGTAGAAGTAAACTGTCCCCACACATAACAGAAAATGTCAGAACTGTGTTTGAACCCTCAATGCGACATTTTGTTTTAATCACTACAACTCACTACCTCAATGTTGTCCAGCCTTAGAGAAAAGAACACACCAAATCAGATTTAAATATAAACACAAATTTGCAAGTACTGTGAAACAAGGTTTTGCAGAAAATTGCACATAATGGAAATTCGTAAACTATAATTTCTGAGAAAATGTGATGTCATAGGATTTTACTGAGTTCAAATCTGAATTTGGTGGGTAAGTTTCACCCTAGGAACGTTCAGAAGTTCCATGCAATAAAATCATTGTTGCCCAGTGTAATTTAAAGAATCCAAGACAGCTTAAACACAATTAATGCTTGCACAATATGAGTCCATTTACTTAACACGTCCTGCCATTAAAATAGTTCTGACCGAATGAATTACACAAACCACGTTGTCTGGATACAATTTTGCCAAGTTAAAAGCACAAAAGGTATGTAAGAATTTTGAAAGCCGAAAATTGCTCGTACCAGACTTACTCAACACGGCCCAAATCACTTGACGTTATTCTCATCGAGCGCCGCTGAAAGATGCTCTCGCATCTAGTCAATCCCTGTTTACGACCCAGGAGTGTCTGAGACTGCACACTTGCGATATAGATCCGCCAATTTCCACCGAAGTCAGCTAGATGGAACCCACTCCAAGGAAGTCGTGACTTGGTTTGGCGCTGTGTATGCGAGTATTTCCTGTACTCGCCGAAGTAATGTACTTCCGGACGTCAGACCGGGGACCCCGCTCCACACAGGCGACGCCCGCACCAGAAACGCTGCACCGAGCACCATCGCACATTTCCAAACCCGAAAGAAACCGACGGGATTCAGGGATGAATAAAATAGCAGTGGTAACAATATTAAAGGACTGGGGATGAAAACAACTTACCCACCATTTGCCTGGCGACCCTCTAAAAGACCAATGGGTCAGGTAGATCGGCCACGGGGAACGAACTCGCGAATGCAGACCACAGACGAAACATCTGAGGCACCCCGCTCGGTACTCCTGCCACACACACAACGTTTTTGAAAGCCACTGTTTTCGTTTTGCTAATGTTATCAGCATACACCATTGGTTGCAATATTGAACCAACCTGCTAATACCTTCTGTAAGTTGTCCGCTTATAAAGGTACCAGGTACAGAGATTTGTTTACTTGCGGGACATTCTTTCCTATATCTTGATCGTCTACGAATAAATTAAACAGGGGTGATTAATAGATTTCATCCTTGGCGAACTCCTCTGCTGACTGATTCTCTTGATTTAGATTCAGTTAATGTATTTGGGAGTATTTTAATGCTGAAATTTGCAGTATTGCAAATTTGCGTCACAGCTTTTATTGTTTCACCAGAGAGTCCTCTTTAGGTGATCTTTCAAAGAGCATCCCTCTGCAGGTTATCAGAAGTCATTTTAAAATCAATAAGGTTTCTTCCTCTTTTATTAAAATGTGAACCAATACATGTTTTAATACATAAATATGGTCTACAGTAGAGAATCCTTCTCTTTGTGAACGCGTCGTGGCCGAGAAGTTAGAACACTCGCCTCTCATCAAGGGTTCAAACCAGGTGATGCATATGGTGGACAAAGAAGTGCAGTGGCGGTTTTCTCCGAGTTCTCCGGTTTCCCCCGCCATTACATTCCACTGGTGCTCCGTCTTAATTTCCTTATCATTTATTGCCTGTGGTGCCATTGTGGTAAAAACGGGCGTTAAACTATAAAATAGATGTGCATTTACATGACTTTTTCTACATCTCTGTAACATATTATTATTAAAAAGCTTATTCTTCTATCTACTTAATGCTAATCGAGCTAAAAATTAACAGAAATTGTTTTATTACTAGATTTCTTGCAAGCAGCAGGGAAATAAAGGCATACACTAGACTAAAGAGATAAACAAATCTTTTAAAAGCCGGTTGCATGTGGTTGAAATCCGTTTCTTTGCATTGTTATAAGTTGACATATTCGACTATGAGAATACGCATTTGAATACAATAACAAGGAATATTTAAAATATTGTCAACTCCACGAAAAAAGTGTATATGACAAACTGTGTGCTTTAACGAGATCTACTTATTTGTAGTACGGTTTTGTCTATCTCTTGCGGTTTACCAGTTATAAATATTTAGCAAAATTCTTCCAGAATTAAGATACCTTCGGAGACTATTCCCAGAAAATTTAAGTATACATTTTATTTGTCATAAATATATTTAATATATGTATGGCATTATAATCAAAATCGTTAGAGCCACTTCTGAGAAAATTATGTACAATTTTCGAAAATTTTTCCATGTAGAGGGTAGTTTGGGGTGGGAGTATTTTCCCCAAAATCTTTGTGTCGCATCCCTGGAAGATACTGAACTTGAGTACCAAATTTGGTATTTTACCGACATTTCGGTTTTGAGTTATCGCACTCACGGACATACACACGGATCTGTTTCTAAAAAAAATGCTTGTTATACAGGGGACTTTAAAACATGTATTTCCAGTGAATTCTCTATTGAATTTTTGGGTGGAGTGCAATACATTTTCTACCTATATATGTCTAGCAGAGAAAGTAAGAATCCTTCCCTGAATTCCGCCAGAAACTTAGAAATTATATCATACTCCTTGGTTGACGGCTTAACCGGTCATAAAATTATATCTAATATTTTCTACATTAAAAGCACTCCCTTGAAAGACTTCAACTATATTAAAGGTAGGAGGAAGTTTGGTAATACGGCAGGAATAATCCGTTAAATGCATTCTAGAAAAATCTTAATGGCTTTGCTGACAAAGCACTTTATCTGCCTCGGTTATTACAAAAGTTCAGAATTGCGCCACTCTGATCTAGCTGCAAAAGTGTCAAGGGTATTTTCTGACCTAAATCTAGAAATCGAACAATGAATGCACGCTTTCTGTTTTTCTCCTTCTCCTGTTTCCTATTAAGTTACCCTGAAATGGTATTGCTTTTATCTTTTGATCCCTTTTTATAAACTACTTTATGCGCTGTGTTCCTTTACAATCTAAAATCTTTTTACAGGAGTAGTTTTTATTGCGGTGATTATTACTCTCGGGGTTTTTCTGTTCCATTAAGACTGATCTAATCCATTGGCTAGAGGACTATTCTATACCTGAGCAAATATCTTGCTAGGGTAACTTTCCTTAGTTAGGTTGCAAAAAATTTCTATTATGTCTGTAGCTTTACTAGGTTGAAGTAAATGTGCCCATTCATTATTTCCACGACTTGTAACTTTACTGTAAATTTTTGGATTCCATATTACCAAATCCCCATTTGAAACAGAATATACTGTACTCGTATGTATCACACTTTTTACTTTCTTTTCCAGTGTACAATGTATAGTAAATGGAAAAGGTATTACACCCAAAAATCTGATACCGACATTTCATCGGAAATACACGTTTTGAGATCCCTGAATGCAAAGAAGTCTTGTTAGAAAAAGGTCCATCTGTGTGTATGTATGTCTTTCGACAACATACTCAACAAAGAGTTGGTTAAATACCAAACTTTGTATTTAAGTTTAGCAATTTTAAAAGATGCAACACGGAAGATTTTTCATAAATATCCCTCACACTAAACTACCCTTTACATGGAACATTTTTGGAAATGTTCGATTTTATAAAAATGGCTCTTTTGATTAAAATGCCGTATGTTATAGATGTTTATATGGCAAATAAAATGTGTATTCTGAATTTCTTGGGAAAAACCTCTGAAGACCTCTTCTTTCTGAATTACCTTTGAAAAACTGGTAAACCGTAAAAGATAGACAAAAACTTAGTACACAAAACTTGTAGATATCGTTCAGAAATATTTCCTGTTATTGGTTTCCACTGTAAAACCTTAAATTTTTTCCCAAACGAAAGCCCTCAACCGTATAACATATATTTTGCTTTTCTCCTGGTCGTGATAGTAATATAGCGAATAGCTTTTAAAACATTTGACTATCGCTTTAGTCTATGCATTCTCTTATTTCCCTTCTACATACAAGGGACTAAGTATTAAGAACATTTTGGTAATACTTATCTTGATTAGCACATCTTTTGTAAGAATAATTTGTTTGTGGAACAGATAAAGAAAGTCAAGTGAATAGGACACATCAGAATTTGTTTTTAAATACCTTTTCTTCCCTTTACTTCTGTTCATACCGGCGCCATGCTTGAGTGGTTGCACCGCTCGCCTCCCATCTAGGCGGCAGGGGTTCGATCCCAAGCGCCTGCATGTGGGATTTATGTAGGACAAATTTATGGCCGAATTTTCTCCGGATACTCCGGTTTCCCCCGCACTTATTCCACCACTTGTTCCATCACTACCTTTCCAATCATCAATTTCGCTTACATTTCATATCACTCACTTCATGTTCCTGCCTGGCTATGGGCTGACCCTTCGTAACAGGTTCTCGATTATGTGGTTTCGTGCCGTTGGCTCCCCACAGGCTTCTGACTCCTAGGCTTGTAAGTCGTTGAGGGGTGTCAATCCTACAAATACTGGAAGGGTAAGCCGATTACGAAACTTCTGTTCATTAGAATGCAGTGATGACCAGTACGTTTTTATGTTTGCCACTCGCACCCTATCCACATACAACTTGTAGGGTTTCTCAAAAAGAAGTAACATATTGCACTTTTTGTTTTGCTTCATTTGTATAGGCCCCTTTAACTTCTGTGGTCATATCGAGGGTTTGACTTGTGAAACACCTTATCTGATCACAGAACGTTATTGTCAATAGGTTTATCATGGTATATCATTAAACACACGCACATTCAGTCTCACATGCATTACTTCCAGACTTAGAAGGGTATAGAGAATAATTCTGATTAAAGAAAAAATCTCCGCCCCAGCTGGCAATCGAACCCGGGACCTCAGGGTGAGAAGTCAGCTCGTTGACCACTCGACCACGGTGGCAGGCGAGATTGCACCTTTTGATACAAAAAATAAAACGTTATAAGAAACACTTTCGGAATGAACGCGAACTTTAAAGTTTAGTTTGATGGTTGTTGCGGTTGTAGGCATTGGACAAGAAAAGCAATTCTGTACACGGAAGCATCAAACATTGGTCAATTTCTTACAACAAGCAAATCAACTGTTTCTAGTTATAAAACTTGATATGAAAATTTGCTTATAGCGAGGCCGCTGTATGTTGAATCTACTGAAAAAGTGGCGTTGCATACCAACAATGAATACACAGAGAACTGCAGAATACCAAGATATTTTTAACTAGAAAGTAATTATTATTACTTTTAGCTACTCATGGTAGAAATTGAAGATCAGCAGAAAAAAAAATGTTTTTAACTGTCCATTGTTACTACAATGAACATTTTATGTATATTAATTCTTCTATCGGTTACTGTAATTGTGGATGATATGATATGAATGACTCAGAAATGGATTCTACCATTGAATTCACATAGTCCAATCGAAACAAGTGATGCCAACGTTATGCAACTTCCTCTGGTGACGATTGTAACGACTGAACAATTAATATTACAATTACATCAAAGGAATAATAATAATAAATATATGTTAAAGTCAACCTGTTACTTTATTTTTGTCGCACCTTATATATATTTATAGAATGTCGTCAATATCACAGTGCAAGTAGCCGTGTTGTCTAAGCACTAACCGTGAAGATAAAAACCAACGAAGGACAAAACAACAAGACTAGAATAGACCATTGAAAGTCTTCCTGTTGTATCCTTGGAAGATGCTGAACCTAAATACCAAGTATGGTATTTAATAGTATTTTTGTTTCTGATTTATATTTCCCAAAGCCACACACACACACTCACACACTCACGGATCTGTTTGCTAAAATTATTTATATTCATGGACCTTCAAAACATGTATTTCCGGTATCAGATTTTTAAATTGAATGTAATACCTCTCTGCTAATATCTACGTAAAAAGTACTTGGTAGAGAGTGTTACATGTGAAATGAAGAAAAAAAAAGTATCAGTTAACATTGAGAGACAGAGCTCTTATTCTCCCCTCAGATCATAGAAAACTTTCTATCACATGTCAAAAGATATTTGTTGTTATCGTAAGAAAGATGAAAGAACCATTGTTTTGCTCTCCTTGTCTAGCAAGGGTGGAATTAAAAGCTTACTGCATTTGAAGCATTTAACGAGCTTATCTTGTAAATGAGGCTGTGTCATGACTTCAGTAATAATTATACGATGACAAGCTAAAATTGTTATTGATAGAGGAAAAGTGTTGTTTCATGCTCGCCTAGATAACATACGAAACACTTCCAACTCAATTTTTGCTCATCATCGTAGTGAGCCAATTAGATCATCGATCACAGCATTCCCACATAGTTTCACTTGATTGGAAATCAGTTCTTCTTGAACACTCACTGTTGAAATTCTGACCTATTTGCTTTCTCTAGCAATATGCATGTACATAGTAGATAGTAAAGGTATTGTATCCGACAGAATATTTTGCAACCCAATTTAATGGATATATACGTTTTGAGGATTCCTGAAAGAAAAAATATGATATGCTACATTCATATAACTTTCTCTAGTGTTCCATATACAAATTATCCTTAAAAAGATTATTCTTTCATCTACTTCATGCTAATCGAGAAAAACATGAACAGATATGGTGTCATTACTTGTTACCTTGTAAATAGGAGGGAAAATAAGGTATTGTGTTAGACTAAAGCGATAGTCAAATCTTTTAAAAGAGCTCATCGCTATGTGAAGCAATTGAGGTTCGGGCTGCTTTATGTGGTCTGTTTTTGAAAAGTTGGGTAGTTCAAAATTGAAATCAATAACAAGAAATATCTCGAAAACGGTCAACTCTACAAGAAAAACTTATATTGTATAAATAGTGTATTTTAACATCTTCATTATGTGTATTAAATGTTCATGTATCTCTTACGGTTTAATTGTTATGCAAAATTTTGCAAACAGGCAGAATAAAGAGGTATTTTATTTGTCAAGTAAACATCTTTAATATACAATAATTTAATGAAATTCGTTAGTCATTTTTGAGAAGATAAAACTTTTGAACATTTTTCCATGTAGGGTTGTTGGGGGTGCCGTATTCTTGGGAGACACTAAACTCTAATACCAGGTTTGGTATTTAACGGATATTTCATTTTTGAGCTATTCTGTCCTAACACATGGACCTTTTTCTAAAACTGCTTATTTTGGACCCAATGGATCTCAAAACATATATTTCCGGTGAAATATCAACATCGAATTTTTGGGCGAAATACAATACTTCTACTTATTACACGTACCTACTACAGAAACCAATAAAATATCCGTTGCATTTCTCAAAAAAGTAGTAATTTTAAAACTTAAAAATAATGATAGTGTTACTCAAATTAACAGACGTGTTAAAAATCTGAATACTAAAACGTATATACACAAGAGAATGCTAATGCTGTAAGGTTTTTTAAAACTATTTTGATCAAACATTTGTAGAAAAGATATATTTTGAGCAGTTGTATGTTCTAACAAAGCTCAGAAATGATTGGCAAGATAAAGCTTTAAGAGATTTTGTATTACCTATGGATGAAAAACGTGTGCGCTAAAAATAAGCCTACTAGTACAAATACGCAGAAATAAAAAGGCTTCAGTATTATAGCAAGTAGGTACAATTTCCCTCTTGCTGCTGTTGACATGTAAGAACGAACTTACTTTACCTGTATTATGGGTTGCACAGTTTGTTTTTTTCTTTCTTTATTTCCTCCTCTGACACCTGCACATGTCAACGGAAACAAACAGTCCTCGGTACGCCGTTTAAATCACAGCTGCTCACATTGGTAAGCCTTTCATATTTTCTAAGGGAATGCTTTCTACGTTTGCGCATTCGTTTTTAAATGTCATAAATCAGAACACGTGTGCTTTGAAAAATTCTGAAAAATCTTGTGTGTTCCATTCACATGACTTTCTCTACATGGCTGTAACAAATTATTATTAAGACATTTTCTTGTATCTACTTTATGATAGTCGAGATAAACATTAGCAGAAATTGTCATAATTATTTGCTTGCTAATAAGTAGAAAGAAAATAGGGAATGCACTAGGCTAAAACTATATTCAAATATTTTAAAAGCTGGTTGGCATTTGGTTGAAAACCGTTTCTATGCAGGGCAAGTAGTTTAAAACTTTCCGTGTGAGTAGAGTTTTAATTATTTTAAATCTGAAACAAATAGCAAGATGAAATGGTCAGAAATGGCCAATTCAACGAAAAAAACGTATATGAAATAAATTGTGTGTTTTAACGTGATCTATATAGTTTATGTAGTAAACTTTTGTCTATCTCTCACGGTTTACGGTTTTCAGCAAAATTAATTAAGAATAAAGAGGTCTATGGAGGCTGTTCCCAGAAAACTCGATATATACATTTTATTTATAAAATAAATATCTTTAATATACGGTATTTTAATCAAAATTGCTATAGCCTTTTTTGAGAAAATTAAAATTTTCGAAATTTTTTCCATGTTAAGAGTGATTTGGGGTGGGGTATTTTTCTCAAAATCTTCGTATCGCATCCCTGGAAGATACTAAACTTAAATACTAAGTTTGGTGTTTTACCGACTTTTCGTTTTTTGAGTTACCTATTGTGTTTACAAACACGTGGACCTTTTTCTAAAATGCTTTTTTTTATATAGGGGACCCTAATACTTAATATTTCCGGTGAAATCTCGGTATCGAATTTTTGAGTTGCAATATTTTCTCTATATACTATGCGCATAGTACGTGTATAGAAATTAAAAATGTTCATGAAGGAAAACGTGTTTTGTATTCCGAGGCGTATTGAGAAACAAAAGACATGAACTAGGACATATTTCATGTAGTTTTAGAATCCCTGAAGGACTACAAATACATTCTAAATATTCCAAGTGCGAGACTTCATGTAATGATTGATTTTCTATTACTATCTTAGAATGTATAGGAAATTTTCCACGATGCACCATTACTTTTGTTTTCTTCTTTGATATCTTTAAATTATAATTTTTTCCTAGTTGGTATAGTTTATAAACTAATCTCTGTAAGTATTCTTCATTACTTTGTATAATTGCTACATCGTTGGCATACATCAAAACTTTCATTCATTTTTGTTGAGTGGTATCCTTGGATTAAAAAGTGTTGGTGATAAGCTGCATCCTTGCCTGTCTCCCTGGTTTTGAGGAGGCAGCCCCTCCACCAGACCAGACCACTCAACGTATGGTTAGTAGCCCTACTTGAGGAATACTTTTTCTTCTAATGTTCACAACATTTGACAGTGTCAACAGGAATCAACTATGGGAACTAAAGGGGAAAAATAGGCACCCTATTCACATTATTGATACAATTAAATGCCTCTACAAAAGCATAAAAATTATAATACACGTAGGTATGTCAAAGTCTGAAGAAATAATAATTTGTGTGTACTAATTTCCTCACAGAGAGGCTATCGCGGGAAAGCTCTGGAATATTGCACTGTGGTAAGGATCTGGATGTAGAGTTTTAGAAATTATATTACATCGAAAGGCAAAAGAATCGTGTAAGCATGTTGTAAAGTCAGCGTAATATTTCTGTTGGTGTGTTTAAAATTGTTAAGCTCAAAACAAGATTTTAAATTATTTATTCAATACTTAAACGTTCAAGTCAGAGACAATGCAGTCAAATACAGTATTTTCAATGTTGAAATCAATATATATATATATATATAAATATATATATATATACCGATAGGCTTACGATATATAGCATATTTCAGGGCTTTTGTTCAGATGTTTCTATTTAATGTTTCTTTGAAATGAAATGGAGTTTTATTTATGGACGCTCTTTAACTACTGCGGTTCTAAGCTTCCTATTCTATACTAGGCGTAAAAGACTGCTTCATTTTGCTCAGAGGCCTCTTTTATCAGGCTTGAGGTTATTTTTATGCCGTAAATCTACGACACGAGACCAACGGCTTTGATTCCCTTCCGGAGGAAGCCATGCTAAGAATTTTTACGCCCAAAAAAATTCGTCTTCCGACGGGTTTGAACCGCTAATGTGTCTATCACTCTTATATTATAAAGAAGTTTTAGTTGAATATGCCCTCATCACTGACAGTTATTAAGATTCCTTTGAAATAAGAGGTCCCCGACATATTTAAGCCTAAATCTAAAGAACCGTATCGTCGTAACCATGCGGCGGTAGGACGGTGTCAAACTAAAGTTTTACAAACTAAAGCGTCGCTGAAGTAACCGTCGTTTTGTGTTGATACTCCTCAGAAAATGTGTGTAAAAATTAACAAAAAAAAAACAAAAAACAAAGAAAACCTGAAGTGTTACATTCACATGACTTTCTCTACATCTCTGCAACAAATTATTCTGTTTACTTCATCTAATCGAGAAAAAATTAACAGACATAGCTTTATTAGCTGCTTCCTTGTTAGTAGAAGCAAAATAAGGGAGTACCATAAGTTAAAGTGCTAGTCAAAAGCTGGTTGCCGGGATGATATTTAATTCAGAATTTATTATTTTTTTTGAGATTAATATTTTTAGTGAATATTGATTTTTTTTTTTTTGAAGAGGTTTAAGATATATTTTTGGTTATGATTATTTATCATATGGGTTAGTAATATTAAGATTTTGAATTTGTATTTTAATAATTTTTGTGACTGAAGTTCCTTTGTTTGTATGGACAGGAGTTGAAAAATTCCTGTATGAGAAAAGTATGTTTTTCGAAGCTGAAACCAAAAACAAGCAATATCTCAAAAACGATGTTTTAACGTGCTCTACGTTTTTTGTGTTTTAAGTTTTTGTCCATCTCTTACGGTTTAGCATTAATGCAAAATTCCGTAAAATTCATCCAGAATAAGGTAGTCCTCAGAGGCTATTACCAGAAAATTCAAGATATTCATTTTGTCAGGAAAATGTCTTTAATGTACGATATTTTAATGAAAATCGTTGGCTATTTTTAAGTAAATCAAAATTTTCGAAATATTTTCCATGTAAAGGGTAGTTTTGGGGTGGGGGATTTTTTTTAAGTATTCGCATCCGTGGACGATACCAAACTTAAATACCAAGTTTGGTATTTAACGGTCTTTTCGTTTATGAGCTATGCTGCCCACAGACACACACATGCAGACAGACAGACACACACACGGACATTTTTCTAAAAATGTTCTTTTTATTCAGGGGGTCTCAAAACATATCTCGGTATCGAATTTTTGGGTGCAATGCAAAACCTTCTCTATACATAGTACGTATAGAGAAAGTAAAAACTTAATTTTCATTCAAGTGCAACATATTTAAGCAATACTTATTTCTTGCATTGGAAATGCTATTCAAATAGGTTAGATGTGTTGAAGATGCGGTGTACAAATATTTGAGTAACATTTATTTTAATAAAGCGAAGTGATGAAACTCTTGGATGCCAATGCTTATATTGATCCTTATGTAAGAAAACCAGCGCATTTTAAATGTTATAAAGAGAAAAATTTGTGACCGGATGATAACCAGAAGCTCACAATTTTATAAACAGCTGAGATTACTCTTTTATAACTGTTGCAGATGCTGTGCCTTTTCCAAAATGTTTAAACTGCTATCATGGGAGTGAGGTCTTCATATTTATGAGTTTCGCTTATTACTACTTGAAATATATCAGGTGTTTCTGTGGCATGTGAAAACTTGTGACCTATGTTATTAAATAACCACAGGACCAAAGAGCAGGTACACATTCTGATAAATATTTTACATTAATCAAGTATTCTCTTGAGCCTTTCACTGCTAAAATATGTTCTGAAACGTTATGCGACATTTTTAGAATTTTGAATCTGAAATATGACATAGATTGATATTTCATATTTTCGTGAACATCGTGGGTTTTTCGTGTGTAATTCGATTATCAGGGGCTTTAAGAAATTGCCGTTATTAGTGGTAAGAAAAGATTCACCCAGAAGACATTCTGCAGGAAGTTTCAGGAATTGAGGGCATAATTTCCCATATGTAGGGAAGGTTAATTGCGGCAGGGGTCCGGAAATGATTGGTTTCCGAGTTGTGGTATCCAAAACTATGGTATCCACCACAATCTTCACTTTACAGATAGTGTTGAAAATATCTATTTCCTGCTTGAATACAGGCCTCTCATCAGTATCTTATGGTGCTACGAAAACACGAATCCGAATGCTGCGTATTTCGTAACACTCGGCCACAATTAAATCCTACGGGGGGTTTCCGTGTCAGACATAGATTCAAATACATCAATGATTTTAAACGGCCCCACAAGTAGAGATCGATAGGGTTCAAATGAGATGAACGTGAAAGTCAAGCAATAGACCTAGTCCAACTATTCTTCGATCAGGGAACCTTCGGTTCAGGTATCGGCGATCCCTATAGCTGAAGTGTGCAGGAGCGCCATCGTACATGAAATGAGCTTGTAAACGGTTAATCTTATAAAGGTCAGCTATGGTGTTGCTCAAAAAGTTTGTATTGACTCACACCGTAAGCGTGGAAGTACATGTGATCCAGCAACCAACTACCAACAATTCTGGGTTACATATTAAGGGAGAACTGCACATGGTGATGAGTAGGTAAAAGGGTTTTAGTAAGTAAACGGAAACCGCGTGGAGTGTAGGTGACGTCAGACACCTACTGTGGCGGACACTCTCCTTCCCACAACAGCCGGTTTCGATTCGACTGTTCCATTTATTTACTGCATAAAAACCTGCGGAGAAATGTAGCAATAGGTCTGAAATAAATAAAAACAACACACTAAACTCATCACAATTAGCATCGTATTTGGTGGAAAACCAGCATAAAAAGCCAGAGGTTGAGAACTGCAATATACTAAGTTCAAAATGAAGGCAAAATTAACATATGTAATAGATTTTTATATGCACCGAAGTAAATAATTCCGCCATTTTATTTTAAGACCATTAATCTATTTAGAATCATTTCAGTAATACTGCAGCTACAATAACATGTAATATATAAGCATATATTCAATAAATGCCAGAAGCTCTTGAGCTAGAAAGGGTTTCAGAAACAATGAATAAAGCATAATTTGGAAATGTTAAAGAAAGAGTGACAAAAGCTAAAGAGTATATAAGAGAAAAATACAGGATATGCGGAAATGTGTAAAACCAGGGACACGTTATTGAGGTAGGGATAACAAGCAAACATATAATCAGATTTTAGTTGCTCCTACTAATTCGTAATATGTAATTCGCAATAATCGCACCGATTATTTCCCATACGTATCGAAAACATATTTTGTGCATTGTAAAGCTCGCACTTGAAAAGAAAAGCCAATGTAACTCAGATTTTTATACATGAATGCCTAACTTAACAATTAAGTAATCCTATTACACCACCAATAGCTAAACGCATGTTATTTTCGTTCGAGGTTCATTAATCCTGATCCACCTGCTTTCGAAGAGTGTAGTGCCTTCGTCGCCCTCCGTGGTGTAGTGGTTACCATGCTATCTTCATATACCCAAGGTCGCAGGTTCAAACCCGGCGAACTACGATGGAATTTTTCGGGTGTAAAAATCCTTAGCACGCTTCCTTCGGAAGGAAAACAAAGCGTTTGGTGCCGTGTCGTAAATTTACGGCATGTAAAAGAACCTCAAGCTGATAAAGAGGCTTCTGAGCGAAATTAAGCGATCATTCATGTCCAATATAGAATGGGACACTGAGAACCACATTAGTTAAAGAACACCCATAATAAAACTGTAATCATATTTGTTTACAGATAACACTGAATTACCTTGTTACATTTTTTAACTCATGGTTTATTTAAGGCATTATTACTTAAATGTGCAAAATTGATTATTTTGGGAGGAAAACCTTTGTTCTTTTTTACTCAACACACCCCTCACATGCCAGTCTAACACACCCCTCATATACCGATCCAACACAACCCTCATATACCGATCCATCCAGAGCACAGTCACTTCCACCTTCCTCGGTTGGTGTTTTTAACTGGTACACTTATAAAACCTGCCTACCTGGTGAAGAAATGTGAGAATTTGTAATGCATCTCATGTAAACTATGCTTCATCTCTGAATACTACTAAGACAGGAACTTTCGTATTAGTACTACCATACTGCTGTAAGAACCACTGGCAGAATACAACTTGTATAGGGAAATCTGCTGGTGATATTTCTGTACAAATTGTAAATGATAAGGATGGCATTCGCCTCCAAATAGCTGTGTGAGGAAGGTTCACTTGCATCCCTAACTTTCGAGTGCCGCTAGTCGTTTTGCACAGTATCCAGAATCTCCTCCACATCTGAAGTTGTAGAGTTTGTTCGTCTCTTTTTGGAAGCAACAAGTGTAAACATTCATGATTGCGATGGAGACGTTCAAATGTCTTCCGATTTGTAGAACTTCTCTGTGGGTGCCTCCTCTTCTGGTCCAGACATCTGCCAGCACCTAATTTAAGTACTTGTACAATAAGACACCAAACACGACGCTCAATGTACCGTTCATCTGCGAATTAACTGTCAAAGTGTCGTTGTTTAGGATCTTCTGTAAAGACCTGTGGAAAGAAAAATATTCAGATGAGTATCATAACTTGAAAGGCCAAGCAGTTCCGGAACCATGCTGTAATGACATTACATATTGGGAATTCATACTTGAAATTATGCCTTTATATTTTAAACATCCTGTATATCATTTTTAATACTTTATAAAGAGATATACAGCCGGCCACTGAATTAATGTACTCTTTGAGATTAAAATGCCACACGTAGAGCTAGTACTGTGTACGTGGTATACTACTCTTATGCGTTCACTAATCTCAAGGATGAATGTGATCCAAATGTCATCTGACATATCGCCCATGTATTTTCTGAAGATTATTGACTTGCTCATTTTGCCTGATCTTTTAATTAAAATTGGGCGGTGAAGAGATTATTCCCAAGACTTCCTCCTCTGGTTCTCTTCAGAACCGGTCTCCTTGATTTTCATTACAAATCCTCTCTGATTTGCAGTAGTGCTGCTTGATAGTGCCATAGATTGGCTATTCCGAAGAGTAGGGGAAGGAATGTATTTTCGCCACTCTCCACTTATGAGGCAACTCCCATTATTGATGGAGATAGATGGCGTCTATCTACTCTATCCTCAGTTTAATATATATTGGCAGAGAAATGATCTGGATGTGGTTGTAGAGCAATCTCTAAAACCGTATTTCCGATTTTGATTATTAAAAATTATTGACCATTGAAAAGCCATATTCTTACAGATATCCTTGGCTATATGTTTCCAAAATTTTGAAAACTTGGGGTTAGAGGTTTATTTTCATGTTTGTCATCAAATTTCTATTCAGTTTCGTTGAGCATAGATATCAGTTACTTTTGTCACTTTATTGCAAATATAACATATGTTTATAGATTTTAATGACTGCGAGCCCAAATCGGTCAGTGGGGAGGCTTAATATTTTATTTTATGTGGGTTATATATCGTTCATTTAAGCCTATTTTCCTTATACTTCACTGAAATGTCAGCAAATAAGTTTTGGTATGATTTTGGTCTGTCTAGTTGAAACTTTATACGCTTATACTATAGAAGACGTAACAAAAATGGTAATCTATTTCACAGCTCTAAAACCTACCCCGACCATATTTTCAATATCTTGTGTAGACATATGCATTTTTTAAATAATGTTGTCAAAATATTGCACAATTGTACACTATTGTACATTTATACAATACTAGTTTTACACAATTATACAATTGCGAGTTGCCAAATGTCATAGATTATGTTACCACTTCCGAAAACAACCGAATCCCCATTTTGAATTTGAACCCAGGGCAATAATTTTGCGCACTTGGACTCTAGATCTGGCGAATATTATAGAGTACCATAAAACTTAAAATGCTACCCATATTCATATTTTTCTACCACTTTTGTAAAAATGTCATTGTTTGATCACATGGACAAAACTTGGACACTAAGGCTTTCGCTGAAAGTTCAACTACGACTATGTACGACTTTCAAAAAGCATTTTATTTTCGAATCTGTACTTATAGAGATACCAATTGGAGTAGGATCCGTCTTCTTATCAGTAAACTGCGGGGAGAGAGCGAGATGGTACATGAGTGGAGTGATTGATTTCTTATCTTAGGTCGTGTCTTTCCAATACTCGAAAAAAGACGCCTTTAAGCGTAAACAAATTTATTCAAGACTGCTTCCGTGGTGGAGTGGTCAGCGAGATGTCTTCTCACCCGGGGGTCCCGGGTTCGATTCCCGGCTGGGACAATAAATTTTTCGCTAACTAGAATTGTTCCCTATCCCCCACAGGGTCTGGAAATATGAATGTGATATAAAATGATTAACCTGATGTTCTAAACCTACCGTAATGTGAGTACTTTCACTAGTCAAAGCCTCCGATAAGAGCTATACAAATAAAACTTCTCTGCCCGCCTGGTTAGTGTGGTGGTAGCGTGTCTGCCTCACATTCAACAGGTCGTGAGTTCGAGGCTCGCTTAGGGTGAGTTACCCAGATAAGGTTTTTTTCGGGGTTTTCCCTTTATAATGAAGAGAGGAATGTCGTGTAACTTTAAGTTCCATGGACCACGAGATCATCTGAGCATCAGGTTACCAATTCCATTCATCGTCCGATATGACCAACCAGGTTAAGTTATAATAAAAAAAAAATATTCACACTTGCTTTCTCATTGATCTCGTCAGCTTCGCACCCGCAATCGTTATCCTGATCACACAAACATTTATAGCTTTGCGTCTCCGGCATATTTTGCGAGCTGTTCGCGGTAAAATTGATTAGTCGTCTTAAAATATTCAACTTTCGTTAGAATTCACCTGGCGTATCTTATGTCACATGTTCGCATCTGCGTGGCTCCAAGTGATATTTCTCCAATCTTCCAAATTCAACATATCTTCGCGTTTCGGCTATACAGTCTCATGATATTTTCCTTTACCTACTGCAATTTGGTGACGGGCTAAACACTGACAGTTTTAAACAAATTGAAACACTACAGTTTATCGTGTTGCAATGTACACAATGGCATGAAGTTTTAGATGACATGGTTCACTAATGGATACCTTTGATTATTTGATAACACAGTAGGCAGTTATGATTATGTTCTAACACAGCAATGCTTCCTGTTCAGTTACGATGGAATAGGGATCCTGGTTTTTGAAATGTCTCTGGAATTCAGCTGAACATAACTGAGTTTCTGAATATGCTCCAGTACAGACCAATGCTTCGTCGCAACTATGGCTTCCTTCGGAAAGGAAGTAAAGCCGTTGATCCCATGTCGTAGATTTACAGCATGTAAAAGAACTTCTGATAGAAGCCTCTGAACAAAATTAAGCGTGTAAATTCGCAGGCTTCCACGGCAGAGCCCAGAGTAGGAGCTCAAAATAAGTTAACGTGCTGTCGGCAAAAACATGAGCTAGAAGACAACGTGGCTAATAGTGGAAGCAGCCGCCAATATAAAAGTAACCGGTCTTTCACGCCCAATATAGATTGGGACGCTGAAAACGCAACAGTTAATTTAAATCATTTATCACTACTGAACTGGAAGCAGTTCACTGTCAGACTATGACCATAACCGTCAACTGTGATCTCTGTAACAAATTATTGTTAAAAAACTTATTCTTCTATCTACAACATACTAATCGATATAAATATCAGCAGAAATTGTCCTTATTACTTGATCCCTTGTAAGTAGAAGGAAAAAATTTAATGTATTCATGTCCTCCAGTTGTTCGGCAAACAAATCTTTTATTCAAAATATTAATCTGCTAGCACTGTTATCTACATAATGCTAATAAAGATAAACATAAGCAGAATTAGACTAATTACCAGCTGCTTATAAGTAGAAAGAAAATAAGAAAATGCACTGACTAAAGCGATAGTCCCGTTCTTTAAAAATCGGTCACTATGGAAAGAATTGCAATTCCAATCTCTCTGCTTGGCAGGAATAAACAAACAAGGAGAAAGATGTTACCATTTGAGAAAAGTTTAGGCGGTTAAAATTGAAACCAGTAATCCGGAATATCTTGAAAACATTAACTTAAAAAAAAATGTATATGATAAATTGCATCTACATGTTTTGTGTAGTAAGTTTTTGTATATCTTTCGCGGTTTGCCAGCTATGCAAATGTCATCGAGAATGAAGAGGTCTTCAGAGTCTATTCCCAGAAAATCCAAGATATACATTTCGTTTGTCATAAAAATATTTTAAACATAATGTTTTAATCAAAATCGTTAGAGCCGTTTCAACATTTTCGAAAAATGTTCCATGTAAATGGTAATTGGGGATGGGGGGGATTTTCTTGAAAATCTTCGTGTCGCATTTTTGGAAGATATCAAACTTAAATACCCAATTTGGTATTTAACGGTCTTTTCGTTTTTGTGATATGCACACAGGGAGATTTTTCTAAAAATTTTTTTTTGGATTCTGGGAGTCTAAAAAACATGTATTTCAGGTGAAATCTTTGTATCGAATTTTTGGGTGCAATACAATACCTCTTCTATACACTGTGCACATATTACGTGTAGAAAAAGTAATGAATATAATGATGATAATAATAATAAAATAATAATAATAAATATAATAATAATAAATATAATAATAATAAATATAATAATAATAATAATAATAATAATAATAATAACAATATCAGTGACTCATGCATCTTAAAACCTCATGGCATTATGTACATTGCAACACGATAAAATATGTCTTTGACCAAGCGCGAAATGTTCCTACTGGTTTAAAAACGTCAGGTGTTTATGCCCCACCCTGTGTAATTTTCTTTTTGATAGATAATATTACAAAACATGTTCACGCCCATTTTTTCATGAGTTTGAAACGTACTCGTTCTCATGGGAAGTGATGTGATTTCACGTTAAGACACGTTTCACCAAAACCTTTAGTTCATACTTAAAATCTTAGGATCTGTTGTCTAGGCATGCTTATCTTTGCTCTCAAAATCTTTCTTTTAGCGACTCCCCAGGGCCCATTTAAAAATCTGGGCTATTTTATTTCTACAAAGCCTGTGCCCGCTATATACGAGACTATATAGGGTACTTATACTAATATTTAATCGATACTACACTATATACTATTTATTACTATTATTGGATCTGACAGCGTCGTGGCTCGTCTGCCACCTAGGGAACTTGTGGTGAACGAAGCAGCGTCTGGGCGGGTTTTCCCCCTAGTCCTCCGGTTTACCACGCCACTCCTTCCACCAGATGCTCCATCGTCACCTTTCCTATTATCAATTTTGCTTGCATTTCATATCATCCACTTCATGTCCATACTAGCTACGGGGCCGTCCACTCGTCCAGGTTCTCCATTCTGTGGTTTCGTTCCCTTTTTTTTTTTTTTAATTGTTTTATATAGTGTTTAACGTCCACTTTTACTGCAAGCAGCACCGCAGTCAATGACACTGGAATGAAGATGGAACACCGATGGAATGTGATGGCGGGAGAAACCGGATAACCCGGAGAAAACCCAACCCTGCGCCGCTTTATCCATTACAAATCTCGCATGCGGTCGCTTGGGATCGAACCCAGGCCATCTAGATATTTTGTGCCATTGGCTCCCCGGCAAACTTCTAACCCCTAAGCATCCGCTTGTAAGTCCTAGGGGGATATCAGTCCCACATATGGGGTGGGTAAGCAGACTACGAAAAAAAACCAACTATTATTTGTTACTCTTATGTAAGTGCCGATTCACAATAAGTGGGATTAAAGGGGAGAATTCACCATAAAAATCTTGTAAATATTTGTGCAACAATTAAATAAAAAATTGAGAGTAGTAAATTAAATAATTATTTCGGCATTTGAATATAAAAAGTTAACTGTATAACGTCGGACAATCAGTGTTTCACGAACCTGGGCTCTAACTAATTGATTCTTACTAATGTCCTTACGTTAGTATCAACATTCATTTTGGTCAAGTTTATTTGGATCAAGGCTTTAATATTAATTTCATATTGTCTTCACTTTTTCGGCTTCCGGTCCTGTTTATAGCATAATGCCAACACAAAAGGCCGAATACAATAGATATCGACACTACATGTTTATTTTCCCCCGTATCTTTTTACAATTTAGAGAACGTGGCCTTCACTTCATGCATCAAGGAGAAACAGGTAAGGACATAACATATGCGTGACATTCAAACCGTTGTTATGCAAGACTTCCGCACTCATGCTTGTAATCTTATCAGGAAATTCACATGACTCTCTCTTCTCCCTAAGTTTATTAATGGATGTACAGAATATTCTTACGAAAGCTTATTTTACTATCTACTTCATGTTAGTCCAGATAAACCTTTGCAGAAGTAGCTATGTTACCTAATTTGTTATAGATACAAAAGTAACTAGATGATATATGACCTTAAAATTCCAGCTTACAGTCTTCTCATGAAGTTCGCATGTCTTTCTACTCTTATGTTTATTAATGAGTACATAAACTATTCTTACGAAGACTTATTTTACTATCTAAATTTTAGTCGAGATAATCGTTTGCAAAAATAGCTATGTCACCTAATTCATTACAGATACAAAACCAAGTCAAGTGTTTTAAGAACTGGACGATATAGAGTTTCCTTAAAATTCCGACTTGTAGTCTTCGCATAAAATTCACATGACTCTCTCAGTGGCGGTTCGTAGCCAAATTATCTGGTAGGGCACAATTTTAAAATTGACTAAAATTAAAACTAAATTTAATGTTATTTATGGACGCTCTTTAACTGCTACGGTTCTAAGCGTCCCATTCTATTTTGGGCGCGAAAGACCGCTTAATAGTGCTCAGAGGCCAATTTATTATGTTTTTACGTACCGTAAATCTACGACAAGGTATCAGCGACTTTACTTCCCTTATGAAAGAAGGGATTTTTATGCCTAAAAAAAAAAAATCACCGGGTTTGAACCCGCGATCTTGAGAACCAGAGGCTAGCATGTTACCCCTTGATCACGGATGACGACAGACTAAAACTAGTGGATACTAAAAGCTATCAGTAGAAATGAAGTGCTAATTTGTGTACTAGCACTAACCTTTCTGTTTGTAGATGAAGTCCATCCTTCGATTCTTTGCTTGAAAAATACTTCCATAACTCTTTGATTTAACTCAGAAACTAGAAATTTGAACACGAACCGTCCGTCACCTACACTGTTTACCGTATATCAACAGCATTATCAGAGAGGTGATCCTGCTGCAAATTAATGCATAGCTCGTCTTAACAGCTGATGCACTTGAGTTTAAGATTCCAGTCTTCAATACTCCCTTACGCAACTTTAATAGCTTATGTATGTCGATTACAACGTTTACGATGTTTCTTTTCAGAAACTAATCTCGCTTTTCTCTCAGAAAATTATGGAAACTACCCTTAAAGTAAAGTAGATCATGATCGTGATATTAATGTTTTAAGCATTTTCTTTATAAGCAGTTGTATACTTTACAAACCATCACCTATCTTTCCTAACAGTGTTTAGGAGTTTCCCTCCTAAGGCGAGTTTTAACACTGCCGATTCTTTGAACGCTAGCAACTGATAAATCGGCATATCATTCTGCAGTTACTTTTACCAAATTATTCTTCAGCGCATTCGGGTTATGTTTAATTAACATGTGGAATACATTTAAGGCGCTGTTTCATCTGTTCTTATCAGTTTACTCTTAAGGTGGATATTGTAACACTCGGCACTCATTCTCAAAACACTAGCCACCAATCATCTCTCGCAAGTAAGGTCCATTTTATGTTTGTTCACGTCCATAATTTCAATAACTATTAGTTATTTCGCCTTTTCTGTATTCAGTGAAGCTTCAACTCTATCGCGAATCTATTTCCTAATAAACTTACGGTAGTTGCACAACATAGTGCTTGTACGGATTGAGCGTTGGCGCGCGAGCGTACCTTGTCGTCTGCTTGGTACCAAGTACCAAATAAACTTCTTTTTGTATATTTCGTTCGGGAGGTTTATAGATCAACTTTGTTTTCAAATAAGAAGACATTCAAACTTAAGAAATGTTTCTTATTATTTACTCTTACACGTGAAGAGATCTTTGACTAAATATTTTTGTCAGGGAGTTGTCTCAAACTTTATTTTTTGCTTGTTGTTGGTTATTTTCTCTTTGTGCATGCGCAGCAAATGACCACAGAGGTTTTCATGTGCTAAGAGAACCTTCCCCTCTCGGGCCCTTGAATCCCCGCACCGACAAATTAACGCATCTGAAAGCATTCAATTCTTCTGCGCATGCGCATAGGATGACCACAAAATCGCTTGTCCGAAAAATGCCCCGGTTACTATTTCCGACATCCATCTTCACTACAACTGTCCAGTGTGCACAGTAGGTTTAAATTTATACAAAATGCGTTTTACCTAATAATATAATAGAGAAGTTATAGTCTGAAATTGTTGTAGGGAGGGCACGTGCCCCTGTGCCCCTAAAGGCCGGCCGCCACTGCTCTTTCTCTACTCTCTACGTTTTTAATGGATATACAGACTATTCTTACAAAAGCTTATTTTACTATCTATCTCATGTTAGTCGAGATAAACCTTTGCAAAAATAGCTATATTACCTAATTTATATCAGATACAAAAACCAACAAGGAAAGTGAAAAGTTGTATTACCTAATTTACTATAGACACAAAAACAAGGACAGGGGATACTAAGTGCTGGAATTCATTTTCTAAAGTATTAGAGCTTGAGCTTTGATTTGTTTACACAGGTATTATAATACAAAAAATATTTATGCCTAGCTTCAGCAAAATATCGGGATCTGTTAATGTATATAAATTTTATCATCAAACTTCAAAATCTATTTTCTTGGACATATCTCGTATCGAATGTAATTTTTTAAAACTACATTGTTTAATATTTTTAACAAAATGTTTGATTAGAATGTTCCCATATTTTATAGTTTTTTTTAAACTATTTTATACCAGAAATGAAAAAAGCTGAGAAAAAAAATATGATTAATGATTATATTAATTGTATATTTGAAACTAAATTAAAGCAATATCAAAATTTCAGTACATCGTTTTATTGCACCCATTATGAAATATGTTGTGAAAGACTTTCAGCTTTGTAACGTCAATTTTGTGCGAGAAGATAGATTTTGAATATGAGTAAAAAATTGAAGTTGAGAAAGATGGCCAAGTTTGACATAGAGAGTAATTTACCCAGCTCAACGCTTTAAATGACTCCAAAACATGTGTTTGACCCATCCTAAGAGAATCCAACCTTGAAAATATGTACGTTAAAGTATGGTAAATTTCACGAAAAAATCGATATTTTTGGCCAAAATCGCTTAAGACATTTCTGTCCACCCTTAAAAACTAGACGATATTTGGTTGCCCTAAAATTCCAAAACGCGAGATACAATTGGATGGGAAAGTACGTGGAATTTCATGCGCCTTTGCGCTCTTTAAAAATGTGGCTATTGCTTTAACCCAATATTCTTCTTATGCTCATAACGATAAGTGTAAGTATGTATTGAAAGTTTATTTATATTAGCAAGAACTACATAGAAAAATCTGATGTGATCCATTCACATGAATTTCACTACATCTCTACAACAAATTATTGTTAAAAAGTTTATACTTCTATTTACTTCATGCTAATCGAGAAAAAATTAGCGGGAATAGTCTTATTACTTATTTCCTTGGAAGTAGAAGCGAAATAAGGGAGTAGCAAAGGCTAAAGTGATAGTCAAAAGCTGGTTGCTATGTGACTGAAGTTTCTTTATTTGTATGGACAGGATTTGACAAATTCCTGTATGATATAAGTTAAGTTTTTCAAAGCTGAAACCAAAAACAAGGAATATCTAAAAAAAAACGATCAGCTCTAGAAAAAAAAATGTGTACAACATAAATTGTGTGTTTTAATGTGCTCTACATTTTTTGTGTAGCAAGTTTTTGTCCATTTTCTTACGGTTTAGCAGATGTGCAAAATTGCGTTAAATTCACTCAGAATAAAGTAGTCTTCAGAGGCTATTCCCAGAAAATTCGAAGTATACATTTTATTTGTCAGGTAAATATCTGTAATATACGATATTTTAATCAAAATCGTTAGTCATTTTTGAGAAAATCAAAATTTTCGAAAAAAGTTCCAAGTAAAGGGTAGTTTGGGGTGGAATGATTTTTCTCAAAATCTTCGTGTCGCATCCCTGGAAGTTTGGTATTTTAAGGACTTTTCGTTTTGAGTTATCGTGTTCACGGACCTTGTTCTGAAAATATTTTTTTTTGATACAGGGGACCCTAAAACATATATTTCCGTTGAAATCTCGGTATCGAATTTTTTGGTGGAGTGCAATACCTTCTCTATACACTATGTACATAGTACGTATAGAGAAAGTAAAAATGAGCTTTCGGAAGAATAGTTTGAGGAGAGAAAGTCGTTTGACTGTAACACGATATTTTGCTTAGGTACCTAATTGAGCTTTCACTCGTGTTTGTCGTTATGTAATTACTTTGAGGCCTATTCTGTTGTGTGTAGCGACAGTCATTTGACAACAAAATCTTACGTGAGACAGAAAGGTCGTAACAAAATAATGCATGTATAACAATCCTTTCTAAAATATTTTCTGGTAAAAATTATGTTACTCTTTTTATATTTTCAGGTCTTTCAAACGTGATTTCGAGAGTGAGCCGCCCATATTGAACCTTCAGGTGGATCCAGTTCATTTGCTACTTTAGTTAAGCGGTAAGTAAGAGTTCTAAATTATTTTTCAAGGAAGTAGCGTTATTTGAATATTATTGTATGCTTACATTTTGCATTGGTGTAAGTAATATTTGTACTTTCGGTAGTACATAAACGCGATAGTAAATTAGAAGCATCGTTTCATGTGGTGGGTTTTTGTTGTGGAGCAGTAATGACTCAACTGTTGACCACTGTTTAACATCAGAAAATTGCTGTAAATTGCTCCAAACCAACCTTGGACTATGGTAGAGAAACATTAGTTTTATGAACTCAAAGAACGAAACAGATATACTTTATGAGATCGTTGATCTGAAAAGCAAGATGGGATAGAATCAGACATCAAGATGCTCATGCACATTAGGGGAAATGAATATAGTGGAAGAAATATGTAATTAAATAGAATATTATATGATCCATTCACAAGACTTTGCCTACCTATTCTGAAAAAAAAAACCCAACTATTTTTAGAAAAGATTATTCTTTTACCTACATCATGCTTAATCGAGATAAACATTAACAGAAATGATGAGCTTGTTACTTGCTTCCGTGCAAGTAGAAGGGAAATAAAGGAATACACTAGGCTAAAGCTATAATCAAATGTTTTAAAGGCTGTACGCTATGTAATACTACGGTTGAAATTCTGTTCTTTTAAAATTGAAGGGGTAAAACGATCGAGGATTGACGACATCCGTTTAAGAAAAGTTTAAGTATTTTAAAATTGAAACCAGTAACAAGGAATATCTTGGAAATGGTTAACTCTAAAAAACTGTAGGTAAATGACACAAATTGTGTTTTAACGAGATTAACATATTTCTTACGGTATACGGTATACCAGTTATGCAAATGTCACCCAATGAAGAGGGGCTCAGAATATTCAAGATATATATTTCATTTTTATGAAACTGTCTTAAACATATGGTATTTAAAAAAAATGTGGGTGCCAATTTTGACAATATTAAAATTTTCGAAAAATGTTCAATGAAGGGTAAAGGGAGGCATTTACTGGTACAGATATATTCGTGATATTTTTTTGTCTAATTTTTTCGGACATACTTGTCCATGTGAAGGACTGAAACCTCTTGCACGTAGTCCTGCATCTTCTCACAGTTGGCGCACTTGATGGATTCGAGGCCTCGTTTGCTGATCTGTACACCAGAGGAAGTTTTCTTCATTAGTGGCGTGATTGCTATACGATTGTCGTGTTGTGAAGGGCTTTTGATTCTTTTTTTATTTTATTACGTATACAGTGAAGGTAAGAATGTTATTTTGTTATAATGTTATAGAGTATTAAATGCTGAATGAAAATTATACTATAACGATGTTTGCAGTGAATATTTCTAACTGGTATTTCTTAGGTAACAAAGCAATTTCTTAACATTTTCTCTGTCTTAAACATGACGCCCATGCATGCGCCACTATTTAATGCCAAAACATGGGTTCTAAAGCATTATATGGATTTGGAGTATTAGAGCAAAGCTACAGTCCAAAGTCTTAAAGTGTTTCTATACAATCACACCATTTTAAATCCTGCATACATTCAAAGTTCCTCCAGTATAAAATTACAAAATGGTTTCAAAAAGCAGGAATCTATCCATTCAACAAATATGCAATTCCCAAAGAAGCTCTTACACCTTCACAGCTCACAAACAAGCCTGTTCCAGCCCTGAGAAACCTCCAGATGCTACTACTGCGCAACCTGCACACTCTCACAGTATTTGTTTTGTTAATATTCAGCTTGTCAACAAAGAACAGAGCAACAGTTGAATGTTGCTCATTACTGCGTGGGAAAGCTGATTTTATTGGCAACGCAACCCAAACTATCACCGCTCTTTCTAGCTAGAGATCACAAAGGCTACTTTCTCTTTTGTAGACGATTACTGCTCCTTCTTGAGAGCGTCATGGTTAAGTGTAGACTTATAAGTCAACTAAAACGTCATTCTTGCCGCATCGACGCCAGGAAAATCGCGGATAAAAAGGAATACTCAGTAAATATTATGCTGACAGAGCATTAACTTGCATTACAATGCTGAATAGTGTAATTACTGTCAGTAATACTAGAAATGTTTTATAGGTACGTATTCAAGTGTATTATTATAGAGGATGGTAAACCTGGCCTTTTATATAATATGAATAATTATAATTAAATATATAATTAATATTTATTATTAATATATTAATGTGTATGTATATTAAATTTTTCCATATTTTGAGCAATAAGTTTTGAAAATGCAAGTTTTTCTTTTCAAATGAGGTTTAGTATATTTTTGTGTAGAACAATGCTACCTATTTTTATTATTATTATTATTATTATTATTATTATTATTATTATTGTTATTTACTGCTGTTGCACTGCTAAAGTTACATTTTTTGACCTTTTTATTCCAAGAATAATATTTTATGAACTGGCCTTAGCGTGTTTGATATTTAAATAATGTTAATGCAGATTCTGGTTAAGCTGCTATAATCAAGTAACAAATGATAAATACTATTTCAGCTGTACAACAAGATAAAACAATTAATAACAACGTTATCACATTAATGTCGCAGCTTTGATCTTGACTTTTCCTCCCGTGGGTCTCTTGTTCGACGGGGAAAAAAGTTAAGTTTTAAGCGTTAACGTTTGACTCTGGATCTGTCTTCCGTTCAACTACCAACTGACTTACACGCCAAGGCTACATGTATTTGCGTGCAAGATCGCACTAAAGATAACTTGAAACCAAAATTTCATGCAGTAAAGCGAAAATCGGGCGTAGTAACAATTTATTATATTTTTTCTCATCTATCCAAGAACAAATTTACAAAATTTGATACATTTTAAACATCGTCATATGCAAGAAATTAGATTTTAGTGAATCATTATAATTTAAAATAGGAACTAAAGCTTTCCTGGCGACGTGTTAATTCAAAATTTTCTCGGGCTTCTAGCCAGGTAAAGACTTGGCTTGACACCAATTATAATTTGTATTTTTTTTTCTAACTTACGCCTATAGGTGATAAAGTCGAGCCATAGGAACTTTTATTTTGATATTCTTTCACTAAAGGAACTATCGCATCAATGTAACAATAACCCCTTGTAAATGAAACCTCATATTACTCTATTTCATTCATCTGAGAGGATTTATACTCTATGGATTCTTTGTCATTCTTTATCAACGCGACTGACATGTTAATGCTAGTGACATTATTCTGATGTGTTGTGATGTAACAATCCCAGTAGAATAGGAAATCAGATAATGAACTGTGCTGTAACTTGAGTATTTTCTTAAAGCATGTTATATAACGTCTTTCTACGATTTGCAAGTATTATAGAGGATGTTTATCTTGCATAGTCATTTCTGTACACAAGTATCTTCGATTACTGACTTGCGATTTTCTTATGTCAATGTTAATTTATTTAAATCTATTTAATTTCTCTACTAATAGTAAGTAGAAGTATTATATTCCATCATTTTTTGATTAGACATAACTGATTACCGGTTATTTATACTGGATTTCTGTATAAATGTTTGTATTAAATATGTTTATTTTGTAGTTTTGTAGTATTAGTTTAATTAAAGTATAAAAAGTTTGAAAAATATAATAAAAAAGAAGAATATTAAATTATTGATGGAAATAAATTATATAATGTAACAAGAGGAAGAAATAAGTTGAAATTAAAGATTAAATTAATAATTAACGAATGTCGAAAAAAATTGTTTTAAAGGATAAATAGTAAGATATTATGATTGATAATTTATTATTACATTTTGTACTTAAGACTTTTAATGTTTTGATTATTTAAATTAAAGTGAATAAAGAAGATCATCTCTTCATTAAAAATTAAATTAGTGAATAATATGATAATATATGCGTATAAAAGTCTGTTTGAAATGATATTAAGTTAGAATACATTTTGATTTAAGAATTGTATGTATAAGATTTTAGTTAAGGTTTATTTGGTTGTATTTAATAGTATTAGATCAATGTTATATGGATGTAAGAAATGTTTTAACTGTATTAATACATTATAGAAATTTGGAATATATGCCCTGGTTTAAAAATTAGGTGCCAGGTAACAATATTACATGTCTTAATATTACCTATATTATATTTGCTTAAAAATAGTCTATGCTTGTTAGAACAGCTGAAAATTCAATGCCATTTAACGTCTGCATGGCAAAAAATGTAACCTTTACAATGAGAATTCCAGTGTTCAAATGCTGACTACACGCTTAGAATGAATCGGCATACCGACAGGTTATGATGGTTGTTCGTTAGGCCTCGGTAAGGCATATATAATTACTCTCCCATTCTCTTTGCCTATGAGCTAACTTAGTTCTTACATTTGAAGCGCTGGAGACCGCTTTTGAACCACCAATCAGGAGAGCTATCACGCTGTTTGTTGAAATATAGTTTAGATAGAAATAGATTTGTTTGATTCTTTCATTCCTCCTGTATCCATAGATATAATTTTTGCTTACAAACATTTAATGTGTTAAACTTTTCCGCTACCTAGGTTTTCGAACTTGTCAAATGTATGTTTATTCATGGAATGTATGTTTAGTCTGAAATGCGTGTTTCTGATCAGATGCTTGCTCTTTGTTCCAAAATTCTGTTCCTTAAGAAAACAGGTCAAAACGAGGGGCTTCCTGTGACTAAGCATAGCACCGGACATATAATGAGTCCTCTGTGCTTCCAACATGATACCTGGGAGGAAGAGGTGAAGGGAAGACCCGAAAGGCGACCATATACGACAACAATGTAAGCAAGGATGGGGTATCTAACGGTTCCAACATGTTAGCTTTCCTGGCTTCGACTAGTCCTACTTTAGCAAACTGGAAGGAAGAAGTCCCCAGTAGTGCCGCCAAGCGCCAGGAGATCTATCCAAACCTCTTTCGAAACACTAACCACGTTAACACCAACTGATGCGGATGAGGTGAGACAGTAAAATGAAATAATAGAAATTTGTGCAGTCTCACCCGAAGCTCCTTCTAATAAACAGTGAGGAAAAATAATCTCTTTGTAGCTCTTTCCGTTAAGGCAATACCTTGGTTATTAAAACGTCCCACACCCCGGCGAGCGAACACACCAGGAAGGAGGTGGATACATCTCTTACGCGATCAACCCAGCAGGGAAGACCACCGAAGAACCTCGGTAGGAACAACAATCTAGCATGTAGTCCAATAGCTATCCAGGCTTGCGAGGCGCCTCACAACCCCGCCCAGGCATCACGTGTTCCGGGAATTACTGCTCCGCCGAGTCCAACCCAACCCCGCCCAGGCATCACGGGTTCCGGGAATTACTGCTCCCCCGAGTCCAACCCAATCCGGTCAACTGCCTTGTGGAGGGGGGAGCTCAGATGTTCGGCTCGACGTACTTCTAGTAATGTCAGAAGTAATAGGAGTGCTCGGGGTCTACAATGCTCGAACCGGAGCAAATGAAGAGGCCGCAACCTCCCCTTCTACGGGTAGAAAAGGAAATACCGCAGGATTCAACTACCGACCCGGGGGAACCACGAAAGAAGAATGGTCAGAGTGCTGGTCCGAGGTAGTAGAAGAGTCCTGCCGAACGTGGGACTTAGAAGTTACCAAGTCTCTCGATCTTGCTATCTACCTTACTTTATTATAGCATAATTCAAACTACAACATACCATCTCGGACATTGACATTCTTACTTAGAAGTTCATTCGAGTACCTGTAAAAATAGAGTGCAGTCACTGTTGATAAATATTAATATGGCTGCTACTTTCCCGTAAGCGAAGGTTTCATGGAGGTTTAGCCTTGAACCGGTGTTAATTTTTTCGATGTATGTTTATGAGATTAGAAAGGCGTGAATAACGTCAGAGAACAAACACATTAATGCAGCTAATCTGATTCTAACGAAGCCTGTGTGGTAAGAATAACAAGAGAAAACAAAACTCATGCCGCTATACCGAAGACTTGATTTAGCATTAATTAACAAGATCATAAATGTACGTTCCGCGCTACTTTCAGGCGAGTTTGTATCCTCCATTCTGATAGCTGGTATATATTTTGGGACACAGTCATCAAAAATTTTTCGCACACAATTAGAAGTTCATTTAAATTACTGTTCTTTTTTTTTTTTTAATAACTTTATTTAGAGTCTTACAATTTCGTCTTATCGCGACTAATCAATAGAAATTAAAATATTACAATGTCGTTACAATAAGCAGTGGCTGATAACAGAAGCGTTGACCAAACAATTGACAACAGTTTAAAATTAAACCTATTACAATTAAGGTTGAAATTTAACAATAAAGAAATAAACATTCAAGTAAAATTAAATTATAAGTATAGAAACATAACACAGGGAATATTTACATTATATTTAACTATAAAACTTTATGCTTTTAAATAACTTGATTATATTTGTGTAAATTTGAGTTTTGAATAGAACTGAGACATTATTTGGGACATTGAACTTCTCTCTGTATATTTCATAAAGAGGGCACTCTAATATTATACGAGGCACAAATAGGAGTTTTACAGGTATTGCATTTAGATTGAGGTTCTCTGGAAGGAATGAATAAATGAGTTAATCTTGTATTATTATATTTTCAACTATGTTTTCTATTTGGCCTCCGTTCGGAAAAATTGTTCATCGATAATTATTGAAATTGAGATTTATTTATGGACAATCCTTAACTGTTGTGGTTCTCAATGTCCCATTCTATACTGGGCGTAAAATACAGCTTAATTTTGCTCAGATGCCTCTTTTTCATGCATGTGGTTATTTTACGTTCCGTAAACCTACGAGACGGAACCAATGGTTTTACTTCCCTCCCAAAGGAAGCCATGCTAAGGATTTTACGCCCGAAAAACTCCATCGCACCCCCCCTTCCCGGTTTGAACAGAAACCTTGGGACCCAGAGGATAGCATGTTATCCCTAAACCCTAACTTACTCGTACCATTTTGTTATTCTTTGGGATTTTCGTTATAAACAGATTTATGCTCACTATAATTCCAGAACCTAGGAAAGACTGGGAATAATTCTGCCTTTAAAAAAATCCCCATCCTTCAGCCGAGAATCAAATTCGAGATATCTGGATTTGTCTGCTTTCAAATTTAAGAATTTGAAGAGAAAAGAAGTTTCTCGAGTAACTTGTGGAACAATTTATCAAAATAGAAAAATAGTCAAAAAATGGAGATTGTCACTGCATGTGGAAGCGATGCATGGACAATTACAGAGTAAAATAAACTTCAAACAGCCGAAACAGGATGCGCAAGAGAAGTGCAACTAGGAATGAGGATATTATAAAATTAATTAAAATTAGCGATCATCTAAGCTTAATTGATAAGTGTAGTCAGAAACTGGACAAGATGCTTGCAAAGAAATAACGAATTCCGGAAGAGGCCTTCAACTGCAAACCTAAAGGACCATCAATTGGACATCTCGAGAATTTAAGGGAAACGAAAAACTCAACTTAGTTTGACCTAAACATGGCTTGAAGAGTAAGAGAAAAGAAGCAAAACAAGTCAGACGTCTTCCTAGGATTCAAACTAAAAAACTTCTTATTTTCTCAAATAAGTTTAATTCTGGAAGAGGCCTTCAACTGCAAACCTAAAGGACCATCAATTGGACATCTCGAGAATTTAAGGGAAACGAAAAACTCAACAAAGTTTGACCTAAACATGGCTTGAAGAGTAAGAGAAAAGAAACAAAACAAGTCAGACGTCTTCCTAGGATTCAAACTAAAAAACTCCTTATTTTCTCAAATAAGTTTAATTCAAGAATATATCAGTGTTTTCTTTCTATATCAAGTGTGGAAAAAATACGGAGTATATTACATTCCATCCAAAAATTCATACCGAGGTTCCACTGAAATATCTAAATGTTTTGAGGATGCTTGAAACAAAATAAATAAAGCATCTTTAGAAACATGTTCGCGCGCTCTCATGTGAGAACAGCGTAACGCAAAAACGAGCGTTGCGTTAAGTGCCAAACTGATATTAAGTTTAGTATCTTCCAAGAATCAGGTACGAAGATTTTCGGGGAAATTCCCCATCCCAAACTACCCTTTATATGGTGCATTTTTCCAAATGTTGGGCTTTCTTAAAATGGTGATTTTCATTAAAATGCCATATATTTAAGACATTTAGATGGTAGTAAAATAATAGCCTTCGTTCTGGGTGACTTTTGTAAACCATAAGCGATAGACAAAATCTTACTACACAAATGTAGAGCTCGTTAAAACACACAATTTATGGTCAGATACATTTTCCTTTGCAGAGCTACCATTTCCGAGTTATATTGGTATACATTTCCCAGTACTTAAACTTTTCTCAAACGGATAGTATTAATTCTTCTTTATTTTATTTTATTTAGTTATTTCTCCTAACCATTGCAAATATAGAAAAATTTCGATGAAATTTAGGGATCAGATGTCGCTATTTCTCTTGTATCTACAAGGAAATAAGTATATTAAGAATATGTTTGTAAAGGTTTATCTTGATTAGCACATAGTGTTTGTAAAAGAATTAGCTTTTGAAAGAATAATTTGTTGCAGAATAGATTATCATGACAATAGAACGCGTCAATTTGTTTGTGTGTGTGTAAAATGCTGTTGTTGTGCACATCTTGTGTTGAAGTCATTCGGGTCCTTCGTTAAAACATACCTGTCATGGAGCGAGCTGGTGCCGGACTAACGTGTGAGGCATTCGGCAGGCAACCGCCACTCTGTCCTTGGGTTTTTCTTGGTTTTCCCTGGTTGAAACACGAATGCAAGGTTTGTTTCATTCTATTACAATTTTATTTCTTACTTCCCTTTCACCCCAGAAGGTTGGTCGTAGGTATGCTCTCAGGTTTTGCAGTTTATGCAGTGCCAAACAGATGTATGACACCATCGTTCATCGCCCACTCTGAGCAACTCCGGCAGGATTGTTAAGGGCTTCTGCATGTCTGTATTCCTTTTGCGTGCTGCCTCTTGTCCTCCTCCGTTGCACATCTTATACCAATACATTAGCCTCTAGTTGCGGGTTCAAATCCTGCGGAGGGCGGTGATATTTTTTTCAGGCCTAAAATTCCTAGTATGGCTTCCTTCGAAGTAAAGTAAAGCTGTTTGTCCTGTGTCGTAGATATATGGCACGTAAAACAACCTCAAGCCTAATAAAGAGTTCTCTTAGCAAAATTAAGCGGTCTTTCACGCCCAATATAGAATGAGAACCACAACAGTTAAAGGAGCGTCCCTAATAAATTACAATTTAATTTTTATCTTCGAAGCTTTTAAACTGCCGAGTCTGCAGTTTGCCAGAGAGTTGAGAGAAAAGGTATTCATCGCATTCAAAGGCCAGTCACAGACTTGGTAGAAGATTAGGCCAGTCACAGACTTGGTAGAAGATTACAATCTGCCGGCCGTTTAGGGCAATGGAAAGGATTAGCCGTTCAGAAAGAAACAAAGGAAAAAAAAAAAAAAAACTGCCGCTAGCGATAATGCACTTTGCACTATCCTATTGAAGCCTTTTCTTTACTTTCTTCATTTTTATTATGTACATAGGTGAAGAACCTAATACATTCCACCCAAAACTTTGATACCAGATTTCACCGAAAACACATGCTTTAGGTTCTCTAAATATATAAAAAAAAGCATTTTAGAAAAAAGGTCCATATGTGTGTCTGTGAGGATAATAACTCAAAAACTAAAAGTCAGTTAAACAAAACTTAATCTTAAATTCAGCATCTTCCAAGAATGCAATACGAAGGGTTTAAAGTAAATCCCCCCCATCCTAAGGTATAGCTTACAGGAACATTTTTTTGAAAGTGCTGATTTTTTTAAAAATGGTTCTAAAGATTTTGATTAAAATACCACATATTAGAGATTTTGAATTTACTGGGAATTACCTCAGTCCTCTTCATTCTATATGGCTTAACCCACAAAAAATGTAGATCTGGCCAAAAACATAATTTATGTCCTGTACTATTTTGTTGTAAAGCTAAACATTTACGAGATATGCCTTGTTATCAGTTAAATTTTAAAATACACTTTTCACAAGCATCGCCATCGGTTTTTCTTTTGTTTTCTTCCTGCCCATGTAAAAAGAACCGAATTTTAGTGTCAATCGCAAGGCGATAGCTTTTAAAACATTTCACATCGCTTTAGCCTAGTGTGTTCCCTTATTTCTCTTCTTATTATAAGGAACTAAGCAATAAGACAATTTCTGCTAATGTTCGATTAGCGTGACGTAAATAAAAGAATAATCTTTTGTGAGGTAAGTTCGTTCGTGGAAGGCTAGAGAAAGTCATGTGAATGGAATACATAAGATTTTTTAAAACTACTTAACTTGATGTGTGGTATTTTTGCAAATACTTTCTGTTTAGAACCGTTCCAAAATACTGACTCCTTCGTTATGTTTTTATCAGCTTCTAGTATCCCTGAGTAGATTATAAAAATGTTGGACTGCTGTAAGGTAAGTTCTGGGGGTAATTCCTTCTCTATTGTTAAGATTTTTCACATGGAAATGTACACACATTTTTTGCATAATACAAGGGGATTCAAATGCAAATTTTAAATATATAATATTTTAATTTATTGAACAATCCGACCATATTGTATAATTTTTTCACAAAATCTTGACGTTTGGCACATGTTTCCACTGTCTAGAAAGCGCAGGGATTCTTCTAGGGGAAAAATCTGATCTGTTCCATTCACATGAGTTTCTCTACCTAGTGTGCAAACTTCTTACGAAAGACTATTAGTATTTCTCCTTCATACTAATCAAGATAAACGTTAGTGAGGGGGCGTTTAGCCTCACATTCAAGAGGACGCGAGTTCGAATCTCGCTTAGGGTTAGTTACCTAGATAAGATTGTTTTCGGGATTTTCCTTTATCCCAGGGAGACGAATGTCGAGTAACTTTATGCTCCATGGACCCCGGGATCATTTGAACCTCATTTCACCGATTTTATTCATTATCCGAAATGGCCAACTAGGTTAAATGACGAATGGCAGCGCACACGGCCACAAGAATTTTGCTTTCTCCAGCACGTATGCAATGTACATTAGTAGGTAGAGAAGGTATTGAATTCCATCCAAAAAATCGATACCGAGATTTCACCGGAAATACGTGTTTTGAGAACTCCTGAATAAATAATCAGTTTTAGAGACTCTTGAGAATGGCGTATGAGGAAGTGAAGATCAGTGATGCGCGGCAATGGGCAGAACAGTTCATTGAACCAGAACTGCTATTGGGCGCCCAACTTGGCGTGCAATGTTTAAAGTTACCTTACCCAACGAAAATAACTGTATTATAAACAATGCATTCTAATTAATTCCCTATATTATATATACCTTAGTGCTAATTAAGGCCCCCCCCATATGGTACAGTAGTAGGCTGTCATCCATTGGTTATTCTTAAATCATTGGTAACAGAACAATGGCGCGAAGGTT
Organism: Hymenopus coronatus; assembly: GCA_030762935.1. NCBI lineage: Eukaryota > Metazoa > Arthropoda > Insecta > Mantodea > Hymenopodidae > Hymenopus > Hymenopus coronatus. The sequence goes on from CM060894.1 coordinate 55,818,479, forward strand.
CAAATGTTTATTACATTTTAAAAATTTCCATTTAATTGTTTTTGGAGTGAGGTATGCATTATATCATTACTATTTTTGTAATAAGAACAGTTGATTGAATATAATGCGGATTGAGTCATATTCTTACCCACAGATATTAGAGTATTAGAAGCAGATTCAGAATACGTTAGTATCGATACGCCAGGCAACTGCAGTAGGAGTTTGTGGTCGAGAAGCTGGCAACATAAACATGCAACCTGTTGCTAAAAACATTGCTTACTCATCGCTGCATACACTGCTTGTAGAAGCTATTATCCCGTACGTTGTGTTGTAAGATTGACGACCATTCATAACATGTAAATTTCTTTTTGTCTAGTCCTAACAATAATAATTGAGTTATCTTTGTGACTCAACAAAAACGATGATGAGAAGTGTCATGGGTTTTTCCAGGCCATTTGTACACACGTATCCTGCTTTGTGAGGATGACAAACCACATCCTTCCCACATTTTAGGTTCTGCCGGACTGTCTGATAGATCTTTCCCGGCGGACAATCTAACTTGTTTTAGGCAATGTAACGGTTAAATTTGGTAAAAAGTGTGAAATCTTCGATACATTGTGTTTAAATCGGAACATTTAATATATAGTCTGCCTCCGTGGTCGAGTGGTCAGAGAGTTGACTTCTCACGGAGGTCCCGGGTTCGATTCCCGGCTGGGGCGGGGAATTTTGCTTTAACCAGAATTATTCCCTGTCCCCCACAGAGTCTGGAAGTCTATATGTGAGAGTGAATGTGTGTGTGTGTTTGAGGAAAATAAAACTATTTAAACCCAACTTAACAAACCTACGGTCAACGAGTTGTTTCTAATGCAAAGCCCCCAATATGACCTTAGATGTTAAAGAGGGCTATATAAATGAAACAATTAATATATATATATTGCATAAAGTGTCATATTTGTCTACCTCTTGAGGTTTACAGTTATACAAAAGTCCTCGAGAATGAATTTTCCTATCATTGCTTTCATCACTCCATTTCATTTCTTCTTCACCACATCGGCACTGGGTTGATTACCAGGGCGGTCAGATAGCTAATAAGCCAAGACACGTTTTGAGCAGCTATTATAGCTCAATATCGCCAACTTCTGAACGTCTATATTCTTTATTCTGCAAAATTAAGCAGCATGATAAGTGACAGCGGGGTTTAAAACATTATTCTTAGCTCTGTAAATGGGCCATAAAAATAAACATTCTGACAAGTACAACTATTGGATGTTAAATGGGTCTGCATAAATAAAACAATAAAAACAAAAACAACTAGGGAATATTGTCTGGAAAAGACAAAACAAAGTTAACGCTACTCTTATTTCCTGCCTTTGAAGTAGAGAGAGTGAGCAGTTTGTGTGGGTGGGTGGGTGTGTGTGTGTATGTGTGTCCGTCCGCGTCCGCATGCACGCTTGCATGCGCCTTTTAGACGTAAAATAGGAGGTAGGTCAGTTCAATTATTAAGGTAACATAGTTTTATACCTTTTACTTTTCTAGTAAGCACATAGTAGATAGCGCAAGTAAATTCGGTTCTGAGATTTCACTGGAAATACACGTTTCATGTTCCCTGAACAAAAAATAGCTTTAGCAAAAGGTCCGCGCGTGTGTATATGTGCCCGTCCATAACGAAACGTCCATTAAATACTGAACTTGGTTATCACAGAATGCGACATGAATATTTTCAAGAAAATCCCCCACTCCAAAGTAGCTTTGCGTGGGACACTTTTGAAATGTTTTATTTTATCAAAAATTGCTCTAAAGATTTGGATTAAAATGCCGTATATTAAATATATTTACATGACAAATAAGATGTATATCTTGTATTTCATGGGAATAATCCCTGAAGTCTTGTTCATTCTGACTTACTTTTTCATAACCGGTAAACTGTAAAATAAAGACAAAATCTTGCTACATAACATTTTAGACCTCGTTTTAACACAATTTATGTCTTAATTACTTTTTGTGGCATTAACCATTTCCGAGGTATGCCCTAGTTTAATTTTGCACTAATTTGCTTTGCCAGTCACCTTTTATTAGTGTTCATATTAAAACTCTTAATAGGAGGAACTGGCCACGATATTTTCTTTGATTTCAGATGGGAATTGGTATTAATTTACGGTCATCTATGACGGTGGCATATCGTATTACAGAGCTCATGATTACGAGCACTGAATGGGTAAAACGGTGAAAGAAATGTGGACTGTCCAATTTTTCGTGTACATACAATGTATATAGTAGTTAGAGAAGGTATTGTATTCCACCCAAAATTCGATGTCGAGATTTCATCGGAACTGTTTTGAGGTCCCCTAAGTCAGAAAATTGTTGTTTAGAAAAAGGTGCGTGTGTGTTTGTGAGTGTGTGTGTGTGTGTGTGGGTGGACAGCATTGCTTCAAAAACAAAAATACCGTTAAATATCAAATTTGGTATATACTTTAAGCATCTTCCAAGGATGCAACACGAACATTTTTTATTGAAAATTCTCCCACCACAAACTACACTTTACTACATGGGAACATTTTTGAAAGTTTTGTTTTTCTCAAAAATGACTAATGGTTTTGGTTAAAATGCCGTATATTAAATGTATACATTTTATTTGTGATGTAAATATTTTGAATTTTCTGGGAATAAACTATGAAGACCTCTTTATTCTGGATGATTTTTGTAAAATTTTGCATAACGGTTAAGCTATAAGAGATTGACAAAAAAATTATTACTCAAAAAATGTAGACCTCGTTTAAGCACATAGTTTAATTATATACATTTTTCTTTTAAAATTGACCATTTAGAGACATTCCTTATTATTGGTTTCAGTTTAAATTAATTAACTTTTCTCAAACGGGACCATGCAAAGAGAACCGAAGCTCAATTGTTTCTCATAGCGGCCAGCTTTTTAAGGATTTGAATATCGGTTTAGCCTAATGTATTTCCCTTATTTTGCTTCTACTTACAAGAAAGCTAGTAGCAAGACTAATACAATTTATCTGGATTAGCATGATGTAGATAAAATAGTAATCTCTTGCAAGAATAGTTTATATATGCAAAAGCTAGAGAAAGTTATGTGAATGGAACACATCAGATTTGTCAATATAGCTTTGTCTGAGATTATTCCTGCTGCATGTTTATATGTACAAGTTTTCAATTGTACTAAAATAGATATAGTATGGAAATAGAGATTGATTCCCAAAAACATCACGTTTTTCGGGGCAGATATCACCAAAATGGCAGTCACATTTGTTTTAAAATTAGCAGCAAAATTCCAATTGAAGTAGGTCAAAACACTACACATCGCCCAATTTGGCCATTCTTTTGACTACTCTTCCTGAAGAGGATGTGATCCAGTTTGCTAGCTCCTCGAGGTTACTTGCCTAAGGACCTTACATTTAAGTCCTTGAGAGAGTAATTCCTACAAAGAGGAGTTTGATCCAAGAAAAGATTCAGGAACCTCACAACTTGTATTTCCGGTGAAATCTGAGTATAAAATTTTGTTAAGAATGTAATACTTTGAGTATGTGCAACAGAAAGTAAAAATGTTCCGTGAGTTGTTAGTGCATGAGAAGACCCTAATTTATTTTTAAGATACTTCTATAATATCTTGGTCCAATTTAATACTAAGAGCAACAATGTGAATTTGGCTATTTTTATAATTTTGGAGATATAACACTAAAAAAATCTTATGTGTTCCATTCACATGACTTTCTCTACATCTCTGCAAAGAAATATTAAAAAGCTTATGTTTCCACTTACTTCATGCTAATCGAAAAGAAATTAGCAGAAATAGTTTTATTACTTGCTTTCTCGTAAGTAAAAGAGAAATAAGGGCCTACCATAGCTTAAAGTGATAGTCAAAAGCTTACTACTATGTGATTGAAGTTGCTCTGTTTTTATGGACAGGAGTTGACAAATTCCTGTGTGAGAAAACTACAAGTTTTTCAAAGCTGAAACCAAAAACATTATCTCAAAAACGATCAACTCCACGAAAAAAAATTATATAACATAAATTGTGGGTCTGAATGTGCTCTACATTTTTCGTATGGTAGGTTTTTGTCCATCTCTTACGGTTTAGCAGTTATGCAAAATTTCGTAAAATTCATCCAGAATAAAGTAGACTTCAGAGGCTATTCCCAGAAAATTCAAGATATACATATTATTTGTGAATTAATAAATCTTTAATATACGATACTTTAATCAAAATCGTTAGCGCTATTTTTAAGAAAATCAAAATTTTCGAAATGTTTTCCATGTAAAGGGTAGTTTGTGGTGGAGGGATTTTTCTCAAAATCTTCGTGTCACATCCCTGGGAGATACTAAACTCAAATACCAAATTTGGTATTTTACCGACTTTTCGTTTTCGAGTTGTCGTGTTTACACACACACACACACACACACATTGACCTTTTTCTGAAAATGTTATTTTGGATACAGGGGACCCTAAAACATATATTTCCGGTGAAATCTCGGTATCAAATTTGTTGGTGGAGTGCAATACCTTCTCTATACACTATGCACATAGTACGTGTAGAGAAAGTAAAAATGTATACGACATAAATTGTGTTATTAATGATATCTTCATTTTTTTAGTAGGCTTCAGAGGCTATTCCGAAGAAATTCAGGATCTATATAGTATTTTCCTACAAATATCTTTAACGTTTTCGTTACAGCAAATTTTTAGAACATGCAGAATTTCGAAAAAAATATTGCTTTTAAGGTTTCGTTTGGTAAACGAGGTTTTCATGAAAATCCGTGTCGCATCCTTGGCAGCTATTTGGTATTTTTTCGTTTTTGAGTTATGTTGTCCAAAACACAGACGCTTAAGTTTCTAAAGAATGCTATTTTATCAGGGTTCTCAAAACACGCATTTACGGCGAAATATTGGTATAGAATTCTTGGATGTAGTATAAATTCTTCTCTATTTACTACGTACATTGTAAATACGTCTAGCTAATGTATTATGGGACAGGTTAAGTAAGATGTGCTAAACTAAGTGTATGCTGGTTCTTCCGTGATATTTACCTAATGAGAATCTCTGAGTGACAAGCGTTGCAGTAAAAGGTCTAGGAATGGCTGGAATTTTGCCTTGAGGAATCTCAAAACATACCAGACGCTGGTGTGTTTTTGACGCCAACGGGACAAAGGATTAATAGCTGCGCTTTCCTACAGAACAAGACATTTAACGAGATTTTTTCGTCAGAAACTGAGGATTAGTCTGAGCTGGAATTCAGGTCACCACATTACAAGGCTAAGTAAAAGAGCTGATGTGTTGCACTCTTCGACAAACTATTCTTGAATAGTTTATTCTTCTATCTGCTTCACTTCATCGTAATAAATAATTGTAGAAACACTTTTATTACAAATTTGCTTATATGGAAAATACAGAGGAACAATTAACAGAATATCTCCGAAAAGGTTACAATTTTGTTTGACATAAATTACATGTTTCAATGGGATCTACGGTTTTATTCAGCGCGTTTTGTTGATATTTTGTAGTCACTAGTAAAGGAAACGTTATTTAGAATGAAGAGGACCTCAGAGCCTATTCCCAAAAAACTTAAGATACACATGTTATCTATCATGGAAATATCTTAAACATATGGTATTTTAATCAATGAGGCATTAAATAAACTGAAACAATGGCCTATCCTCCCAAATAATAATATTCTAGCCCAAAATTCGATTAAAAGATTATATTATAATATTGGTTTAATGTATTTAAAGTAGTATCTAGTACTATAAGATTCTATTTTTAGCAATTTTTAGAAGAGCAAAATTTTCGAAAAATGTTCCATGTAAGCGTAGTTTGGGATGGGAGAATGTTCTTAAGTCTTCGTATCGCGCCCTTGTAAAGATCCTAAACTTAATCAAGTTTGATCATTTAACAAGGTTTTCATTTTTGGATTATGATGTTCATAGACTCATAAATCTTTTTCTATTTTGTTTTATTCAGGAGACGTCCAAATGTGTACTTACAGTGAAATTTCGCTGTCTAAACTTTTAGAAAGAATACAATATCTTCTACCTACTAGATACATAGTAGAGAAAGTACTACATAACTTTCTTTACTCTTGAAAACTTCACATAATCAGTCAGGTATTATTGTTATTGAACACAAGGAGCATTTCGCAGTAACGCGCATAAAGAGCTATTGTGTTTCTGAAAACTTTTCAGGAGGAGGGGTGAAGCGATGTAAAGAGAGCGATCAGATCCGGGGCTGCAGAATCGAATGTGAGTGGGATCCCTAACGTTTCTAGATACCCCACATAGATCTACCTCCCCACAGAGGGGTTTGTCTAAGGGCCCGTTACTCCGAATGCCAAGGCAGCTTCTCAAAGCAAACTCCACCGACACACGACTCATCCGCCGTCCACTCGCCTGCTCATTTGATCCTAAAGCGTGATAAGGTAATGAAATGATAGGAAACAGAGTAAACGAACATTCTCAGCCTTTCAACATTTTCTTACCAACCAGGGAAAACCGCGAAAAAGTGATGAGAGTGGACCCATAGGAATCGAACCCGGGTCCTCCCGAATGCGAGCCTCCCAGGCGGGAATTGAACCCGGGGCGTCTGAGTTGTAAAGCTAGAACACTGGCCATTCGACCGCAGGGGCAGCCCCAAATATGTTTTGTGTAATACATTTTTGTCTACCGCTATACGTTCACCACTTATATAAATTGTATACATTTCCTTCCGAAAGAAGAGGGCTTCACAAATTATTCCCGGAACATTCAGGATAAACATTTTATTTTTCATGTTTCTTTGGTTGATGGTGTTTTAAACAAATCTTTAGAGCTTTTTTCAGGGAATCAAAAATTTTAAGAAATGTTCCGTGTAAAGTGTAGAATGTCGCACACTTGGAATGTATTGAACTTAGATACCAACTTCAGTATTTATCATTCGCTTTTGTGTTATGCTGATCTCTCTCTCCATCTCTCTCTCTCCCTTACACATACTAGTTGTAGTAGAGAAAGTAAAACATATCCATACCGAATGGGAAAGTGAAGGAACATTTTGCTATGACTTCTTATTAAACTTTTATTTCATGTTTCCATTCTTCGTGAGGGCATCTGGAGGTTTTCCTAGCGGACTCCTTGATAAACTTACTTCATTTCTTCTTGCTTTGAGTGCCATATAAGGTCCACATGACATTTCTTAATCACTTTGGTTTCTTGTTTTTACTTTCTCTACCATGCAATGTACATAGTATGTAGAGAAGGTATTGCATTCCGCCCAAAAATGCTATACCAAAATTTCCCCGGAAAGACATGTTTTGAGAACCCCTAAATAAAAAGATATATTTTTAGTAAAAGGTATGTCTGTATATATATATATATATATATATATATATGTATATGTATGTATGTGCGTGTCTATAAACAGCATTACTCGAAAATGAAAAATCGGCGATGCGTCAAACTTGATATTTAAGTTCAGTGTCTTCTAAGGTTGTGAATCGAATATTTTCAGAAAAATCCCCCCACCTCAAACTACCCTTTATATGAAAGTTTTTTTTTAAATGTTTTCTTTCCTCAAAAATAGATATCGAGTTCGATTAAAGTACCACATTAAATATATTTACATAACAAATATATATTGAATTTTCTGGAAATAGCCACTAAAGCCTTCTTCATTCTGAATGACTTTTGTATAACACTTAAACAATGTGACTAAATCTTCTTTTACGTTAAGTAGTCGACTTACGCTCCATTCATATAGGACTGACAACCTCCTAGGACTTACAAGCGGGTGCCTAGGGGTCAGAAGCATGTCGGGGAGCCAACGACACGTAAACCCAGAATGAAGAACCTGGAATGAGTGGTTGGCTGTAGCTAGGCATGAGCGTGATGAAGCAGATATTAAGAAAGCGAAATGGATTATAGGAAAGGTGATGATGGCGCAATTGGTGGAATAAGTGACCTCGGGCCTCCCAGGTTCTGTCATGAGATTAAATCTTCTAAAAAGTAGATCTCTTTAAAACACGCAATTTATGTCCTATACATCTTTTGTGGAGTTAAGCTTTTCTGGGATCTTCCTAGTTATTGGTTTTAACATTTAAAACATAGACTTTTCTCAAATTCACTTTTTTGCATCCTGGTCATGCAAAGACAACATGATTTAAATTTCATCACATAGCGACCAGATTTTAAAATATTTAACTATCGCTTTATTCTATTGTATTCCCGTATTCACTTTGTAATCATAAGGAATTGAGTATTAGACCTATTTCTGTTAATAGTTATCTTAATTAGGATGCAGTAGATGGAAGAATACGAGTTCGTTGCAGATTAGGTAGAGAAAGTCATGTGAATAAAACACATACAATTTTTCTTCTTATTTTCTCTTATTAACAACACGTTAGGATTGGTATTCTAGTAGCGTCATATACCATTATTTAATTAAGAATATATCTACATATTCTTTTTCTTAGTTTTTCTCATTTATTAAACTACGTCATTCTTCATTTATATACTTCTTGATTTCATTCGCTTGATGTACTAGTTGTATTTAGGCTAAGATTACTTAAATAAAACTTCGACATTTTCCCTCCGTTATCATTATGGGATAAGTCACTTGAGTAGTGATATTTGAGTTGTTCACCTGTTTCCATGTTATATTTCATCTTAACAGGGAGATCCCAGGTTCAATACCAGGCGACCGCCCACTCTGACTAGTTCCCTCCCCCTCCGGTGTCGTTAGGTGAATGCTAGGGTAATTTCTCATTTACCACGTTTGCTTTTTCATTTCCCATTACTTCTTATTTCCCTCTCATATTTCAGGTGTGCGGTTCGATTGTATATTAGTGCGGGCAGATGGCGTGGATGTATACCTACTCAATGGAATATTTGTTCCATGGAAACTAGGTGGCTGCGAAGTGGACGGGTCGCTGTACACCATACGGACCAATAACGGGCTGTGGAAACGTTAGCGATTTCCGCGTGTCCTTGGTATCCTGTCTGCCTGTGGCTTGTATGCAGCCTGCTATGGTTCCCTCACCTCATAGCGTCCTCCTTGGTCTATAAGAAACAATAGATTTGCATAAGTGGCATTGCGCGAGGTGTTCCCTCCATTATTCACTCTTAACGGCCCAAGAGCCTAGGAGTAGGATAGGATGCAGTCGGAGCGGACTCGGCAGCTAACCTGTGGTTATATCGTATTGCCCGTGCGGATAGACGACAACAGTGTAAACGTGATGCGCAGTGGCAGGATTGTTGTAGTCGACAGATATTCGTGTTTTTACATATTACATGGCTATCGCTTGAAGACTCCAACTTTTCCCCCACCCCTTGAATTGCGCAACTTGACTACTCTCGTCTATTTACATGCGCCACGAGTGAGCGCCCCCGGGAGGGAGGGATGAGCTGAGAGGATACATCGGGCGGCAGGAACCAGGAGCGACGGAACAGTAATATGACAGTTTCCAGATTGGTGGTGTTTAACGAAAGCTTTTACTACTTGTGGCACCACAGGCGATAACACTGGTGATTCATGGAATTGAAATGGAGCAACGGTGAAATGCGATGGCGAGGGAGAAAACCGGCCTCTGCGCCGCTTTGTCCACCATAAATCTGGCAAGTTTCCAGATTGAAGTACCCCGACAATCACATAGGGTCCAACGCCCTCATCCCGGCAACCAGCCGAGGTCGGATCACTTTGAACACCATCACTGACAGTTCCAACCCTGAAAGTAACCATCGGGATGAAGGATGAATGTAATGGTAATGGAAACGTCATAGAGGGATAGGGTATTCGGGGTATGAAAGAAACCTACCCAGAATTCGCCTGATGATCCAGAGAAACCCCCGAAAATCCCACGGGAAGCGAAGCAGCGACCTCCCAAATGCAGGCAACTGCTCGCTCAGCCAGAGGTTGGCCGTCTTTGCATTACGATCCCAGTTGAGAGAACCTCGAATTAGAATTCACCTTCTCACCCTTTCTTTGAGAATTGAGTTGTGTGCCAGGAGAACGAATTTCGCACCGGGGTATACTTTGTACAAGATGATGTTGCAAATCTTCACGTGCCGCAAAACTGTGAAGCGTGAGTTATTTATGAGATGCTTGCTGAAAGAGCGCCAGCGGCGGAGTCTTATCTACAAACATTAACATTGGAAACCCGCACGAGGCAGGCGGGCACCCACGTGTGAGAATATTGGATTTCTGGAACCCCTCCAAAAGAAACGTGCTCCACTGATGGAAGTGCTTACATTTGCTTATTACTTTCTCTATACGTACTATGTACATAGTGTATAGAGAAGGTATTGTAATGCACCCAAAAATTCGATACCGAGATTTCACCAGAAATATATGTTTTGAGACCCCCTGAATCCATAAAAAGCAAATTTAGAAAAAAGTCCGTTTGTGTGTGTGTGTGTGTGTGTGTGTGTGTGTGTGTGTGTCTGTCGGCAGCATAGCTTAAAAACGAAAAGACCGTTAAAAAACAAACTTGGTATTTAAGTTTGGTATCTTCCAAGGATGCGACACGAAGATTTTCAAGAAAATCCCCCCTACCCCCAACTTCCCTTTACATGGAAAACATTTCGAAAATTTTGATTTTCTTAAAAATGGCTGTAACGATTTTGATTAAAGTCAATTATTTTTAAGATATTTACTTGCCAAATAAAATGTAAATCTTGAATTTTCTGGGAATAGCCTCTGAAGACTACTTTATTCTGGATGAATTTTATGGAATTTTGCATAACTGCTAAACCGTAGGAGATGGCCAAAACCTATTACACAAAAAAATGTAGAGCACGTTAAAACACACAATTTATGTTATATACATTTTTCCATGGAGTTGATCGTTTTTTAGATATTCCTTGTTTTTGGTTTCAGCTTCAAAAACATACTTTTCTCATACAGGAATTTGTCAACTCCTGTCCATACAAACTTCAGTCACATAGCAAACCAGTTTTTGACTATCACTTTAGCCTATGGTAGTCCCTTTTTTTGCTTCTACTTATAAGGAAGCAAGTAATAAGGCTATTTCTGCTATTTTTTTCTGATTAACATAAAGTAAATAGAAGTAGAAGCTTTTAAAGAATAATTTGTTACAGGGATATAGAGAAAGTCATGTGAATGGTACACATCAGATTTTTTTAAGTGTATCGGATGTTGTCTTATGGACGTGCTATTCGTTATTAAAGGTTGGTAGCGAGACCTTGTGCACGTGCTACTTTTCTACTTCGTACGTAATACAGAAGTAGAGAAGGTATTTCATTCCGCCCAAAAATTCGACACCGAAATTTCACTGGAAATATATATTTTAGGGTTCCCTGAATAAAACAAAAATAATTTTAGAAAAATATTAGCATGTTGTCTCAGTAGGTCAATGGTTAGAGCAGCCGCACGGAGAGCGGGAGAACCGTGTTCAAATCCCGGGTGTGGCATTGCATTTTTGAACTTGTTCCAGTAGAGATATACTGGTTTTTGAACCGGGTAAAAAACATAATCAGTTGGAAAATTAAATGACAGACCGGTATGCTGTCACTGTAGCTCAATGGTTACAGAACCGCAGGAGAGCGAGAGAACCGTGTTCAATCCCGGCTGTGGCATTGGATTTTTCAACTGGTTCCAATAATAAAAAATCTTATGTGTACCATTCACATGACTTATTTTACATCTCTGCAACAAATTACTCTTAAAAAGTTTATACATCTATTTACTTCATGTTAATCAGACTAAAATAGCAGGAATAGTCTTATTACTTGGTTCCTTGTTGCCTTGTTTGCTTTGTTCCTTGCTGGTTTCTGTCACTGAAGTTCCTTTGTTTGTATGGAAGCAGTTGACAAATTCCTATGTGAGAAAAGTATAAGATTTCATAGCAGAAACCAAAAACAAGAAATGACTCAAAAACGATGATTCCATGAAAAAATGTATATAACATAAATTGTGTTTTAACGTGCTCTACATTTTTCGTGTAGTAAGTTTGTCCATCTCTTACGGTTTAGCAGTTATTCAAAATTCCGTAAACTTCATGCAGAATAAAGTAGCCTTCAGAGGCTATTCCCAGAAAATTCAAGATATACATTTTATTTGTCAGGTAAATATCTTTAATATACGAAATTTTAATCAAAATCGTTAGAGCCATTTTTAAGAAAATCAACATTTTCGAAAAAAGTTCCATGTTAAGGGTAGTTTGGGGTGGGGTGATTTTTTTCAAAATCTTCGTGTTGCATCCCTGGAAGATACTGAACTTAAATACCAAGTTTGGTATTTTACCGACTTTTCGTTTTTGAGTTATCGTGTTCACAGACACACGGACACACACGGACCTTTTTCTGAAATTACTTTTTTTAGATAAAGGGGACCCTAAAACATATATTTCCGGTGAAATCTCGGTATCGAATTATTTGGTGGAGTGCAATACCTTCTTAATACACTATGTACATAGTTCGTATAGAGAAAGTAAAAATCATTATTCTGTGTAATTTTCAATATATATATATATGCGATGGTAAGTCGCCATTAAGGTAGTTCTCTGAAGGGAGACATACTATTTGGATGAATTGGGTAAAAAACATATAATCAATTGAAAATTGAATGGCATACCGGTATGTTGTCACAGTAGTTTAATGGTTAGAACGACCGCACTGAGAGCGGGAGAACCGTGTTTAAATCCCGGCTGTGGCATTGAATTTTTCAACTGGTTCCATCAATACCAATTTATAAGTTCAGCAGCTTCCAAGGATGTGACACGTAGATGTTTAAGAAAATTCCCCCACCCCAAACTATCCTTTACGTGGAAAATATACCGTTTAGGTTATAAACTATTTCGTTTTATTTCGTGTATGTAAAACTATTATCTTAGTCGGCTTATACTCCCCGTATGTAGGACTGACACTCCTCTAGGATTTGCAAACCAACGACCAAAACCACAGAATGGAGAACCTGAAACGAGTGGTCGGCCCGTAGCCAGGTATGAGCGTGAGGAAGTGGATGACATGAAATGCAAGCGAAATTAATGATAAGATGGGGTTGATGGAGCAATTGGTGGAATGATAGCGGGGAAAGCCGAAGGACCGGAACAAACCCCCTCAGACGCCGCTTCGTCGACCACAAATCCCACATGTGGGCGTTTGTGTTCGAACCCGGACCGCCTAGGTGAGAGGTGAATGGACTAATTACTCAGCCACGGTGCCGCCATGGAAAAATATCTTTTTCTTCTTCCTTCACGGTTTAGGCATTTACCTGTTCCGGTCTCATGTTTGTTGAAGCCATCTTTTTGGGGTCGTCCTATATACATTTGTCCTGTAGGTTTGTAGCTAAAGGCTTGTTTAGATACTCTTTCTCCTGGCGTGCGGTGGAGATGTTCTGTCCATTTTCTTCCGTAGTTTCCTATTTCTTCAAGTAATGGTTTTACTTTGTCCCCCTTCTCTAATTCTCATTTGTAATATGCTCCTCGCTCGTACAGTCCTTAACTGATCGTAAAAATCTAATTTCGGCTGCTTGTATCTTATTATCCATGCAAGTATACCAGAGCGATGTAAACATGATGCGCAGTCGCATGATCTGATTGCTGCAGTCAGCCGGTAGCCGATATCTTTGTGCGTTTACATACCCATGGCTATCGCTTCTAGTCTCCGCCTCTTTCCCCCACTCCTTGTACTCGCAACTTGAATGCTCACGTCTATTTGCAAGGATAATACTGTTATCTTTGTTTTCATTACCCATGCTTCGCTCCCATAATGTATCACTGATTCTGCCATTACTTTGTAAAATTTTATTTGTGTTTCTTTTCTTACCTTATTCTTAAAGGTTTGCTTGATAGCTCCAGAGACTGCTTGGAATTTTTGTATTTTTTTTATATCTAGTTCTTGGTCTTAAGTTACATTGCAGTCGAGGTATTGGAAAAGAGATACTTGTTCCAGTATATTGTCCTATAATATTATTATTTTAATTCTTGTTGAATATTTCCCCGGACTGCTTGGAATTGTTGTATTTTTTGTATTTATCTAGTTCTTGTCTTAAGTTACATTGCAGCCGAGGAATTGGAAAAGAGATACTTGTTCCTGTATATTGTCCTATAATATTATTTTACTTCTTGTTGAATATTTCTCCCGGAATGCCATTACATTTGTTTTTGTCTTAGATATTGTCATATCGTAAATTTTATAGATTTGATTCAAGTGATATATTGCTTTTTGTACACTATCTTCCTTGTCAAAAATTAAAATATCATCCGCAAACAGAAGGGCGTTTAATGCATCGGGTCGTTTATCATAACAGCCTTCATTTTATCGCTCTCACACTTCAGTTATTTTGTTTTGACCTTAACTTTATGTTGGCATTGTCACTGACTCACGTTTATGTTCTATCGTTAATATGTCTTAAATGACAAGGTGCATGAAAAGAGCTGCAAATGGCCATAGGAAGTCTAACAAAATACAGCTCACGACAGTGTCTTTTTTCATCCTTAAATGGTTTTGAGATAGTAGAAATTGCCAGTACATCTTCGTAATATACTATGCTTCTGTTAACGTATTTTGTTCATAAGAGAAATGTTTAGACTAAATGTGTGTTACATTATAATTATAAATAGCGCCTATGTAGTGTCTAATCTATTTACTTTATGACAAATGTTACAAGTTTAAAACCTATTAGTTTTTCTGCACGTACTATGTACATAGTGTATACATCCAAAAATTCGATACCGAGATTTCACCAGATATACATGTTTTGAACCCCCTGAAGCCAAAAAAGAAGGAATTTTCTGAAAAATATCCATGTGTGTGTGTGTGTGTGTGTCTGTGTCTGTGGTCAAAATAGCTCAAGTATTTTTGGTATTTAAGTTTTGTATCTTCCAAGGATGTGATACTAAGACTTTCAAGAAAATCCCCTCACCCCAAACTACATTTTACATGGAACATTTTTCGAAGATTTTGATTTTCTCAAAAATGGCTCTAACGATTTTGATTAAAATATGCTTAAAATATTTTATGACAAACGAAATGTACGTCTTGGATTTTCTGGGAATAGCCTTTGAAGATCTCTTCATTCTGGATGACTTTTGTGTAACTGGCAAACCATAAGAGATATAAAAAAACTTAATACACAGAAAATGTAGATCTCATTAAAACACACAACTTCACACTATTTACATTTTTTGTAGAGGAATTATTTTCGAGATATTTTGGATTATTGGTTTCAATTGTAGCTACAAACTTTTCTCAAACGGGAAGACATCTCGTTTCTCGTTTCTTTACCCCTGGCAATCAGAGAGATTACAATTTCAAGTCTTTCACATAGCAACCGTCTTTTAAAGGACCATATTATTACGTTAGCCTGTGCATTTTCTTATTTACATTTTACTTACAAGGAACTAGTAATAAAACTAATTCTCCTTATGTTTACGTTGATTAGCATAATGTAGATAAAACATTAATGTTTAGAATAAAATATTTGTTTGCCAAAGAGCCAGAAGGCATCATGTGAATGGAACACATTAGATTTTACTTTCTCTACATGTACTGTACATAGTGTATAGAGAAGGTATTGTAATGCACCCAAAAATTCGATATCGAGATTTCACCGGAAATATATGTTGTGAGACACCCTGAATCCAAAAAGAAAGCATTTTTAGAAAAATGTGTGTGTGTGTGTGTGTGTGTGTGTGTGTGTGTGTGTGTGTGTGTGTGGGGGGAGGGGCATCATAGTACAGAAACGAAAAGGCCGCTAAATACTAAACTTGGTATTTAAGTTTAGTATCTTCCAAGGATACGAACACCCGACTATGGTTTACATGGAAAATGTTTCGAAAATTTTGATTTTCTCAAAAATAGCTCTAACGATTTTGATTAAAATCTATTTAAGAAAAGATAAATAAATTTGCTTGACAAATAAATAGTATATCTTAAATTTTCTGGGAATGTACTCTGAAGGCATGTTTATTGTGGATGAATTTTGTAGAGCTCGTTAAAACACACAATTTATGTTATATGCATTTTTTTCGTGGAGTTGATCATTTTCGAGATAGTCCCTGTTATTGAGTTCTGCTTTAAAATATTTATACTTTTCTCATGTGGAAATGTGTCAACTCCTGTCCATAGAAACAAAGGAACTTCCATTACATAGCAACAATTTTTAAAAGATTTGACTAAGATTTAGCCTAAGGTACTTCCTTATTTCCCTTCAAGGAACAGGAGCCTGTCTGCTAATTTTTTACTCTATTAGCATTAAGTAAATAGAGGAATAAGCTTCTCAACAATAATTTATTCTGGAGAAAGTCATGTGAATGGAACACATCAGATTTTTTCCCTTCTAGTTACAAGGGAACAAGTAATAAGGACAATTTCTGCTAACGTTTTTCTCGATTGGCATTATATAGATAGAAGAATAAGCTTTTTAGCAATAATTTGTTACAGAGATACAGAGAAAGTCATATGAATGGAACATATCAGGTTTTTTTTTCATGGTCAAATTCAAGTTGCTAACTAGTATAATGATTGGGGCATTCAAGAAAAATCTAATGTGTACCATTCACATGACTTTCTCTACATCTCTGCAATAAATTACTCTTAAAAAGCTTATACTTCTATTTACTTCATGTTAAAAAAAAATAGCAGAAATAGTCTTATTACTTGGTTCCTTGTAATTAGAAGTGAAATAAGAGAGTGCTATAAGTTAAAGTGATAGTCAAAAGCTGGTTGCTATGTCACTGAAGTTCCTTTGCTTGTATGGACAGCAGTTCACAAATTCCTATATGAGAAAAGTATAAGATTTCATAGCAGAAACCAAAATCATGGAATGACTCAAAAACAATGAACATCAAGAAAAAAATGTATATAACATAAATTGTGTGTTTTAACGCGCTCTACATTTTTCGTGTAGAAGTTTTTGTCCATCTCTTACGGTTTAGCAGTTATTCAAAATTCCGCAAAATTCATCCAGAATAAAGTAGTCTTAAGAGGCTATTCCCAGAAAATTCAAGATATATAATTTATTTGTCAGGTAAATATCTTTAATATATGAAATTTTAATGAAAATTGTTAGCCATTTTGAGAAAATAAAAATTTTCAAAAAAAGTTCCATGTAAGGGGTAGTTGGGGGTGGGAGGATTTTTCTCAAAATTTTCTTGTCACATCCCTGGAAGATACTAAATTTAAATACCAAGTTTGGTATTTTACCGACTTTTCGTTTTTGAGTTATTGTGTTCACGTACGCACACACGGGCCTTTTTCCGAAAATGCTTCTTTCAGATAAAGGGGATCCTAAAACATATATTTCCGGTGAAATCTCGGTATCGAATTTTTGGGTGGAATGCAATACCTTCTCTATACACTGTGTACATAATGCGTATAGAGAAAGTCAAAATATGTTCAGTATTGCATATGTAACTGGATTTTACTTGTGTCACTTCTTTATAACAAAGATCATAATTGTCTACGTAAAGCTTATGTGTTAACAAATGAAGTTATCTGTATGCCCTTATCTTTCCTTAGAAGAACATCAAGTTGCGACATGTTGACACATGCGAACAATTTTGTCCCAGGCAAAAGTCACATGTCTCTGAATTACCAAGGTCAATATGCCGGCACAAGGAGCATGACATTATGCGCATACTGAACAGTTAGGAGAATGAGATCGTTGTCACGAGTGGATTGCGCTTTTTCAAGCCTTGAAAATTGATCGCCGATGAAGTTAACTAACCTCCGTTACATCTACTGAAGTACATCATGTATTTTGTCCTTAACCCTTTGTTGCCTGTCGGTACATATAAGTTCCGCTTGTTTTAAGCGTAACTATACAAATAGAGTTGTACTTTAGGATTAATTTCATGTTATACTAACCTTCAACCAAACACGAAAGTAACCTTTCATATTGTAAAAATATATACAAATTTTGCCCTAAAAATACAATGATTTTTTAAATAAATAAGAGTAAAACCCGCATACCTACAGTCAAATGTAACCCCATTAGTTTATAAGCATCACACCGATTAATTTACGTGGGTTCTCCCTGTCCTTTACCACAGTTACTGGGATTTAAACTTGCAACATTTGGCTTTGAATGGGTCACTTAACGCTCATGGCCATTTGAACCACTTTTTCTGGTAGTGCCTTTGGCAGGATTATGCAAACTAGTTTAGAAGAATTTAAACTTTTAATTGGGAAGAAAAGGATCAA
The DNA here is from genome assembly GCA_030762935.1 of Hymenopus coronatus. Taxonomy (NCBI): domain Eukaryota; kingdom Metazoa; phylum Arthropoda; class Insecta; order Mantodea; family Hymenopodidae; genus Hymenopus; species Hymenopus coronatus. The sequence continues at coordinate 55,836,608 of CM060894.1, forward strand.
CAAAGGATCTACATATATTAGCATTTGTGTTTTCTCTATTTTAAATAATTTTATAGGTTTATCCCCATAAATTTTTAATAGAACTCCAGTTTTAAACTTGGATTACAGGAAAAACAGCATATGCACTATACTAATGCAGGCAACTAAGGGTTAAAAGTGCTAGTTGAGATTATTTCAACCTGTTGCGTAACTCTTGCACCATACGTATTCATACATATTGAAGTTGAAACGGTGCCTGCAAACTCCTGGTGACGATTAACCTCATCAATGATTTTTGCGGGTTTCTCTGTCGTTAGGCGAATCTTTGTTGGCTAATTTAGTTAGTTCATATAGCTCCTACGTGGAGCATAGGGCACCGTTACGATATTTCCGTGATCGGAATGAATTTCTAGTTTGTGAGTTCGCCGCATGCACCATGGTGACGAGGGATCAGCTCGACGTCCACAGATGACACATTAGGACGAAGCACGATTTGCAGACGCGAAATGGCGGCATTTTGCCCAGAAACCTTTTTCTTCGAAGGTATGGTTCTTTTATGTGTAAAAAAAAACATTATCTGCCTAAACTTCTACCAACGTTTCGACCTCTTGTTGAGACCGTCTTCAGCTGTTTAGGCAGAAGATTACGATGACGCGGCAGCAACCAGAATCCAGTCATATTATGCACGACACTGGCCACGGAAGCCTACGAGAAAATAATTGGAGGATAGTATTATTTCCTTAATTACACCATATTTTGACTACAGTTTATCATCAAGTTTTAAAATAACAAACCGTGTTATTAGTACCAAAGTAGAGCCACTGCAACACTACTGGCTCTTCAAGCTTGGTGCGCACCAGTAAGTGGTAGTTTACTTACGCCTCGCAGGAATTTGCCTGCATCTTGCAATACATCTCGGAAGTGAGGCATACACACTTTATCCCCTGGAACTTAGTATTTAATAATCAGCTCTAAAAGCTTTTCTATTAAAATGTTGTAAAATGCAATAATTTTTCTATATTTATGGGGAAGCTGAATAGCAAAAGAAAGAAAAAAAAATCTGACGTGTTCCATTCACATGACTCTACATCTCTGTAACAAATTATTGTTAAAAGCATACCCTTATATCTACATAATGCTAATCGAGATAAACATTAGCAGAAATAGTCCTCATTACTTGGTTCCTTGTAAGTAGAAGGAAAAATCTAATGTGTTCCATTCACATGATGTCCTCTAGCTGTTGAGCAAACACACATTTTTATTCAAAACATTAATCTGTTATCTACATCATGCTAATGAAGATAAACATAAGCAGAGCTTATTACTAGCTCCTTGTAAGTAGAGGGAAATAAGAAAATGATGTTTCTTGAAGTATTGCTATCGCTTTTTACCTGCATTTATCCTCAAGGGAAGGTTCATTTAAGGTATGAACATGTGTTAAAGATCAATGGTCACCCAACATGTAGATAAATTTTCTTTCGTATCCTGTAAGTACTTATACGCATCTTACAAATTACTGTTGAAAGATAGACGAAGAAAAATATGGAAAACAAACGTGAAAGCTTCACCTTGACATTATATTTCTAACAGAGCTGAACTTTACATTGGAGTTAAATGTGTGAGAGATGCTTCGAATACAAAACAAATAAGATACCTAGACACCGTTAATCGTGTGAAGGGCTACGTTAATGGCGACACTGATAGTGAATATAAATTTACACGACACCCGTTCACTAATCTCCATTATTAAAGACAATATAATGCAAGAAGTGGGAATTGTTTTAAAGAAATATTACCCTATTAGCTTTTTTCGGGATAGTAAACGCCCTTTTTACGACCTTTATTTTACAAAATTATTTTTAATTATTACATCTTCATGTTTTTGTAAGAATAAGGCTGAAGAAGAGTTTCAATAAAAAGTTCGCTTATTTTTGGGAAGGAAAATACTTAGACTGTTTCGGATAAGGAGTTAAGTTGAGGGTTTGTGCAGTCCTGAATAAGCATCCACGATTTTTTTATGACTGTATTGATTTACTTTTTTTTTTTTTTTATTTTCCCTACGTTTCTGTTTTCTTATTTTATTTCTAGTTTTTACATTCAGATACACACACATACTCATTAACAAACACCCAGGTCCAAGGCGGGACTTGAATATGCGATTCTCTGCACCACGAAGTACCAAAGCTAGTTAAGCGAGCGCGGCCAACTGTTGCTTGCGTTAGTACGGCGAGGTATTGAGCATGCAAATAGAAGAGAGTCAAGTGGTGCAGTTCAAGGAGTGGGGGAAGATGCAGAGTCTTCAAGCGATAGCCATTAAACGCACGATGTCGGCTGCCGGTCTATTGCAGCAGTCAGATCATGCCACTGCGTATATGTTATCACTGCTCTCGTCAACTTGCACGGACAATACCTTCCAATGGACGGCAGGGGGGGGGGTGAAATACGGATACTACTATGACTGGCTCTGGTTTCACTCAGAGGATTAGTGTGGGATTTGGAAAAGATTAACATGAGACATCCTCGTTTTTTGCCATTTTCTGCGAACTTCGGCGGCATGGGGTACTATTAATGACGATCTTGTTGATCCGTTTCCTTTCGCGATGTGTGCTGCCGTCTATCACGTCAAGCTGCTGCCGACATGCTGTTGAGAAGTTGTGGAGCGCCTATGTGGATATTAACACTCTGGTGTGGATGTCCTGCACCACTTCGGCTATTGTTTGGCGTTGAATCAGTTGATGGTATCGTCTCACGGCTTTGTACCCCAAGGTGGTTCTCCAAGGCCAAGAAGCGCGCCGATACTTCCAGAGTCTGAGGTGCTGAACTGCATCTCGAATCACCTGGAGTTCTCAGATCATGTGACAAGCGATGTCGGTACGTTTTTGTCATTCGTTGCGGTGACTGAGTGGCTCGTCGGCGCGTTGCAACGGCCACTGCTCTTGGCCGGTGAAGTGGCTATTGCCACTACAGCAGGCGCATGAGCGGCGGCAATTCAAAGGTGCCATGAGCTGGCCGTGGTTGAGGTAACGCGGTCCGGTTCGTCATATGGGCTTGTTGGGCGTCATACTGGGTCTTTTCTCAACCATACTTCTACTTAAATTCTTAAACCTGCAATCTTATGTGCCTGCTATAGAGTAGTTTTGAGTTCTTGAATAGTCTTTGCATTTGTAGCATTAGTTATTGAGTGTTAATTGCTATTGTATAGTAGAAAGTAAAGTTAGCGTTCTAAACCACAGACAGGCTTTTAATTTACTAACCAATTCGTTTTCTTTTCTTGCTAAAATGCTTTTAATTGAGCACTGTATTCTTGGCTTTGTACACATGACTATACTCCTACCAAAATAAGAAACACACTTGAAGTAAACAAAGGTAAGAGACAGCCTCAAACAGTGGATGCTGTCACTGGCACGTGACCGCAACACTCAGCTTAAGAGTAGAAAATAAATACCATCTTTATGTTTGTTATTGCTTTTAAAATTCTTTTATGAACACGTTACTTTCATTGTAATATATATATATATATATATATATATATATATATATATATATATATATATATATATATAGTTTCAATATTATTAGCAAAAAGAATCAAATCGATTTACTAAAATTGAGCAGTTATGGCATAATGAATGAATACTTTGTGTAGATGTTACGCAGAGTAATAAAAATCTGTTTTTCTAGAGCGTATACAATATAGATGTTAGAATTCTGGACAGCCAGCGGTATTCTGTATAAGGAGAACGTTACTTTGTTGGCCCTAGCTTGTCATATATATAGTCCAAAAGATAAAAATCTGATGTGTACCATTCACATGACTTTCTCTATATCTCTGCAACAAATTACTCTTAATAAGCTTATTCTTCTATTTACTTCATGTTAATAAGACAAAAATAGCAGAAACAGTCTTATTACTTGGTTCCTTGTTGCTATGTTTGCTTTGTTCCTTGCTGGTTGCTACGTCTTTGAAGTTCCTTTGTTTGTATGCAAGCAGTTGACAAATTCCTATATGAGAAAAGTATAAGTTTTCATAGCAGAAACCAAAAACAAGGAATGACTCAAAAACGATGACTCCACGAAAAAAATGTATATAACATAAATTATGTGTTTTAACGTGCTCTACATTTGTTGTGGAGTAAATTTTTGTCCATCTCCTACGGTTTAGCAGTTATTCAAAATTCCGTAAAATTCATCCAGGATTAAGTAGTCTTCAGAGGCTATTCCCAGAAAATTCAAGATAAACATTTTATTTGTCAGGTAAATATCTTTAATATACGAAATTTTAATCAAAATTGTTAGTCATTTTTAAGAAAATCAACATTTTCGAAAAAAGTTCCATGTAAAGGGTGGTTTGGGGTGGGGGGATTTTTTTTCAAAATCTTCATGTCGCATTCCTGGAAGATACTAAACTTAAATACCAAGTTTTGTATTTTATCGACTTTTCGTTTTTGAGTTATCGTGTTCACAGACACATTGACACACACACACACACACACACGGACCTTTTTGTAAAAATGCTTTTTTGGATACAGGGGACCCTAAAACATATATTTCCGTTGAAATCTCGGTATCGAATTTTTGGGTGGAGTGCAATAATTTTTCTATACACTATGTACATCTTGCTAATTGGAATTTCTTCTTCAATTTGATATAAATTTTATCATTGTAGGCATATTACATGTATACATATATTTTAGGAGTGATAGTATATATGCTATTTTGTACTTTGAATTCTGCTAAACTTCAGAGTCTCGAAAATGGTTACCTCAATTAAAAATTGTGTTTCATTTCAATTGTGTGTTTTAAGGAGATTACATTTCTTTCGGTTTATGCAAACGTTATCCAGAATAAAGAGGTTTCAGAATATTTCCAGAAAATTCAGGATAAAGATATTTTATTTCTGACGTAAAAAACCAATATAATTTAGGCCATTTTTGAGAAAATCGAAAATTTCGAAAAATCGTATAAAGTGTAATTTGAGGTGGGAAAATTTCCTGCGAAACTTCGCGTCGCCTCCTTGAAAGATACTCGACTAAGTTTGGTACTTAACCGACTTCATTTTCGAGTTATGTTGTACAAGACACAGATACATACACGCTCAAATATTTTCTAAAATCTTTTTTTTTTTTTTTTTTTCTTCCTCTCCAGAGGTTCTCAATCGTGTAGCTATTTCCGATGAAATATCCAAAAGTTGTTTTTACTTTCTCTACACGTACTATGTACACAGTGTATAGAGAAGGTATTTTATTTCACCCAAAAATACGATGCCGAGAGTTCACCGGAAATAGACATTTTAGGGTCCTGTGTATTAAAAAAAAATTTTTTTAGAGAAAAGTCCGTGTGTGTCCGTGTGTCTGTGAACACTATAACTGAAAAATGAAAAGTCGGTAAAAAAACAAACTTTGTATATAAGTTTAGTTTCTTCCAAGGATGTGACACGAAAATTTTAAGAAAATCTCCCCACCGCAAACTAGCTTTACGTAGAAAAATTTTCAAAAATTTTGATCTCTCAAAAATGGCTCTAGCGATTTTGATTAAAATACCACATATTAGAGACATTTACATGACAAATAAAACGTATATCTTGAATTTTTTGGGAATAGCCTTCGAAGGCATCGTTATTCTGGATGAATTTTGCTGGATTTTGCATAACTAGTAAATAGTAAATGATAGACAAAAACTTACTGCACACAAAATTTAGATGTTAAAAGATGCAATATATGTTATGTTCCTTTTTTCGTGGACTTGACAGTTTTTGAGATACAACTGGTTTTAGTTTTAAAATACTTAAAATTTTTCACATACTATCAACTCCTGGCAATGCATAGAAACGGGTTTCATCTACATGGCAACCAACTTTTAAGGGATTTGACTGTCATTTTAGCCTAATGATTTCCTTTATTTCCTTTCTGCTTACAAGAAAGCATTTCTGTTTAACATTTATCTCGGTTAGCACGAAAAAGATAAACATAAGCTTTTGTACAATAATTTGTTACAGAGATGAAGAGAAAGTCATTTGCATGGAACACATCAGATTTGTTGTATTCTAATTTATACTAAAAGGTCGTGCGAACACTCATTGGTGTTGATAGTCTGGAAAGTACTAGTCTAGAGGAGTCATTTCATAGAAGTTGAATGTTGGAGAACTAGCTGTTATTTCGTTGGCACTTTTCACAGAGTGTTTAGCTGTTTTTAGAGAAGGAAAAAGGTAACGGTTCACTGCAATGTACATATAATTAATTATCGTTCCTTGACAGCATTGGACCTTTTGTCAGTTTGATTAATAGAAATAGTAGATATGCGTGCTCGAGCTACCAAATCATTAGCAGCAGCACTAAATAGCACATCGTAAAAATAACAGTAATTGAAGCTTCACATTTCTTTTTTGTAGTGTTTTATCATCACCATATGCGTATAAGCTAGCTCTAACAAATTACAGCTACTGGATAAAGTTACGGCCTTTAATGAGTCCAAATTAATAGTTAGAAAATGAGAGACAGAATGAGCTTGCTGCAAAACACAGCTGACAAAACTGCTAAAGTTTGGAATTTTCACCAGTATTTGACACATCTCCTTTCTCTGATATTACAGCTTACAGCACCAATAAATTTCTGCCTTTTTCATATTCAGATGTTATTTTTCTGTGTTCTTTAAAGGAGTGAAAGCTCTTTGAGTCTCCTTTTACATTCTGTACTACGCATGGTAGGTAGAAGGTGTATTCCACTCAAAATTTAATGTCCAGATTTCACCCCCTTGAATAAAGAAACAAAGAGCCGGATAAATACTAAACTTGTTATTAAAGTTGTTGTGCATCTTCCAAATATGAAACGCCAAGATTTTCAAGAACATCATATATAAGATTTAATTTCAGTCATGTGGTAAATGTGAAACTAAAGCTTTGTTTAAAGTCCATTACGATTATTGCTGATCTTTAATAAATTACTAGTGAAAATGAAGATTTCAATATGTTATTTCTAATAAAATTGTTCCTTCCATTTATACCTTTAAGAATTAAAAAGCTAATAGTATCCACCCCTCTAGGCAAGCCGCACCCATACCTCTCACCAAGGCAGCCTGGGTTCAATTCCAGTTGACAGCATATGGAATTTGTGATGAACAAAGCGGCGCAGGAGTGGCTTTTAGGGTTTCCCCTGTCATCGCAAATCATCGGTGCTTCATTTTCATTCAGTGTTATTACATGCGGTACCATAGTAGTAAAAACTGGCGTTAAACACTGTAAAGAATCTAATGTGTTCCATTCACAAGAATTTCTCTACATTTCTGAATCAAATTATTGTTAAAAAGCTTATGCTTCTATTTACTTCATGCTAATCGAGAAAAAAAAACAGAAATAGTCTTATTACTTGCTTCCATGTAAGAGGTGCCATAAAAAAAAAAACATAAATAGTCTTATTACTTGCTTCCATGTAGGAGATGCCATAGTGATAGTCAAAACCTGATTGCTATGTGACTGAAGTTCTTTTGTTTGTATGGATAGGAGTTGAGAAAGTCCCGTATTAGAAAAGTATAAGCTATTTAAAGCTGAAACCGAGAACGAGGAATGTCTCAAAAACGATCAACTCCACACAAAAAAATGTATATAAAGTAAATTGTGTTTTTTAACGAGCTCCACATTTACTCTTAAGTAAGTTTTTGTCTATCTCTTCCGGTTTACCAGTTATGCAAAATTCCGAAAAATTCATCCAGAATAAAGTAGTCTTCAAAGGCAATTCCCAGAAAATTCAGGACATGCATTTTATTTTTCAGGTAAATGTCTTAGGATATTTTAATCAAAATCGTTAGAGCCATTTTTTGAGAAAATTAAAATTTTCGAAAAAAGTTCTGTGTAAAGGGTAGTTGGGGGTGTGGCGATTTTCATGAAAATATTTCAGTCGGATCCTTGGAAGATACCAAAGTTAAATATTAAGTTTGGTATTTAACGGTCTTTGCGTTTTTGAGCCATGCTGTCCACAGACACACACACTCACGCACACATACACACACGGACGTTTTTCTAAGGATCATTTTTCTGGATTTACGGGGACCCAAAGCATGTATTTCCGGCGAAATCTCGCTATCGAATTTTTGGGTGAATTACAATACCTTCTCTATACATTATGTACATAGTAGGTGTAGAGAAAGTAAAAACTGCTCTAGGTAAAATGGTAGAACTATATTATGTTGTATACCGTGCCGCAGTCAAAAGCCCTTTATGTGTATTATCATTTAAGTTAGAAGCCTAGTGAGCATTGCTAACTTCGTTATGTATCCAAGGAATTAATAATTTTCTACACCTCTTCAACAGAGTAAGATACTTAGAGTCTCAGAAGGCCACCCCCCCCTTTGAGCAAGGGACTGAAAACTGTTGAAAAACCTCGATGGAGCCGAAATCTCCCAGCTCTCCTGTCTGGTAACAGAAGACATTGATGCATCTCACATCTGGTCGTGAGGAATCAAGAATCCTGTCCTGCCAAGTAAAACGGAATCCAAACAACTCCCTTTTGGGAGGGTTTCAGATTTTCGATCCACATGTGTAACGTTAGAAATGTACCATGTGTAACGTTAGAAATGTTAGAAGTTATCAGGTGCTAAGCGTCTTTTATTCTTCCTTCAGCGTTGCTTTAATGCATACTGTTTATAATTAACTTATAGTTGATTGATTATTTTTCTTTCTTTCTATCCATTTTATTAATAGCCCTTAATATTTTAGTATATCAGTAAATAAAACGAAGACAATGGCATTCCATGGGAAGACCCAGTAAAAAGTCAAATAGTAATTGAAAATCAAATCTTAATCAAGTTCAGCATTTCAACTATTTAGGAAGCTATAATACTTTAAACCAGTATAAAGACATGGACATTAAATTACAGAAATATCAGAGTATATGGGTACTATAATCAGAAAATTAAAAAAATACACGAAGATATACAAATATGCAATTTTATAATGTGAAGACTATACCTGTTTTAGTGTACGGCAGCGAGTCCTGGGTGATGATAAAGGATTTTAGTGATGTACAGGTTGCAGAAATGAATTTTTACGATCAGTTAAATGTTTTACTAAACTGGACAGGATTTTTAATAAAGTAATTAAACAAGAATTAATGTTTATGCGGTAAAATATAAATTGGAGGAACATAAACAAAAATGGAAGAATCATCTGGAAAGAATGGAAGAAAAATGGATTCCAAAAATGGTCTTACAATATAATCCAATAGAAAAAAAGAGACAAAGGAAGGTCAATTAAACCATGGAATTGAGGCCGGAACAGGTCGTAAAGGCCTAATTCTTGAAAGCAGAAGAAGAAGAAGGATATTTTAGTATCTTTCTTTCTAACAAGTTGATATATTCCTTCTCTTACCTAAATTTTGTCGTAGTTCTACAGAACTTTTGTTGCTAATGATTATTTTGCGCATTAAACCAAACTTGAAAGCAGAAGAAGAATATTTTAGTATCTTTCCTCCTAATGACAAGTTGATATACTCCTCCTACCTAAATCTGTTGTATATGTCCTACAGAACTTTTATTGCTAATGAAATTAACGTATCAGCAAGTTTTCGGAGATTTCACGACTGGATACCAAAATATGTTCCAGACTTGAGAAAAATAGTTGATAAGAGATATTAAAGATATTTAATATACGTCTAATAATTTATGTCTGCAAAAAAATAATTGAGAACGGATGAAATGAATTTTGAAATACCCGACTTTGCCTTCTGAGAATAATGGAAAACAAACGAAAACTCTTTATCCTGGCAACTCGCCCAACCGAGATTCGAAGGCAGGCAATTTTCGTGGAAATTGAATAATTTCCTTCATATCAACAAGAAACGATTTTTCTCATGTAGTTCCATAATTGTGACTAAACTTTCGTTCAAAAATCTCTATTCCTTGTATTGAAGAACACGGGCATATTTTGTGATCTTAATGAATACTAATTACTTTCTCCTCCAGTACTAATTGTGTACATGAAGGTATTATTTTCCACCCAAAAATTCTATACCAAGATATCAGCGTAAATACATTTTTGAAGAACCCTGAATCCAAACAAAGATACTCTGAAGGTATCTTTATTCTGGAATAAAGAAACATTTGCAGAATTTTGTATAACTGGTAAACCGTAAGACAGACAAAAACTTAATAGAAAATGTAGATCTCATTAAAACACACAATTTATGTTATATACATTCTTTTGTAGAGTTGATCATTTTTTTTTTTAGATATTCCGCGTTATTGGTTTCAGCTTTAAAATGCTTACGTTCTCATATGGGAATTTGTTAACTTCTCCTCATACAAACAAAGGAACTTCAATCACATAGCAACCAGCTTTTGACTATTACTTTAACCTATGGTACTCCATTATTTCTCTTCTACTTACAAGGAAGCAAGTAATAAGACTATTTCTGGTAATTTTTTCTCGATTAGCATGAAGTAAATAGAAGCATTAGCTTATTAACAATAATTTGTTGCAGAGATCAGAGAAAGTTATGTGAATAGAACACATCAACTTTTTAAAAGAAAATTAAAGCTCTTGGTAAACTTAAGCGCAACCTTTGCTCATTTCAATTACTTGCATTACACCACATGTTGTCACTGGCTGTTCCTCTATTTACAGCCACAGATAAAGTTGCACTCTCATTGAAAAGTCTTGTACATGATATAATATTATGAATGTCCCGGGAATACTACAAGATAACAGAAGAAGCTCTGATAAGATAACAGACCAACCTAGTAAGTTACAATGGAAGGCTTGTCCTTAAAATGTTTCTCTTGTGTTTTGCAGTCAGTTGCTCGGGTCCTGTTGGATATACAGGTGCGGGTGTGGTGTTCAGTAAAGGTATGGCTAATGTGACTGAAGATTAATAGAAATTACAGGAATACAAACCTTTCAGAACTCACCTTGCACTACTTTCTCTATTCCCACACAATCATACGTTATCGATATTCACCGGAAATATGTTTGAGGCGTATCTGAATCTCAAAAAAACATTTTCAGAAAAAGTCCGTGTGAATGTGTGTGTGAGTACACGCAAGCGCACGCGGAAGTGACTGTGAACAGCATATTTAAAAAATCTGATGTTTTTCATTCACATGACTTTCTCTATCTCTCTGTAACAAATTATTGTTAATAAGCTTATCTTTTATTTATTTCATGTTAATCGAGGAAAATTAGCAGAAATAGTCTTATTCCTTGCTTTATTGTAAATACAAGCGAAATAAGGGAGTACCATAGGTTAAAGTGAAAGCCAAAAGTTGGTTGCTATGTGACTGATGTTTCTTTGTTTGTGTGGACAGGAGTTGACAAATTCCTGTATGAAAAAATCTGAAGTGTACCTTCACATGACTTTCTCTATATCCCCGCAACAAATTATTCTTAAAAAGCTTATACTTCTATTAACTTCATGCTAATCAGTAAAACAGCAGAAATAGCCATATTACTTGCTTCCTTGTAAGTAGAGGTGAAATAAGGGAGTACCATAGGTTAAAGTGATAATCAGAAGCTGGTTGCTATGTCACTGAAGTTCCTTTGTTTGTATGGACAGCAGTTGACAAATTCCTGTATGAGAAATGTAGTTTTTCAAAGCAGAAACGAAAAACCAAGAACATCTTAAAAATGATCAACTTCGCGAAAAAAAATGCATGTAACATAAATTGTGTGTTTTAACGTGATCTACATTTTTTGTGTGTTAAGTTTTTGTCCATCTCTCACGGTTTAGTAGTTATGCAAAATTCATCCAGAATAAAGTAGTCTTCAGAGGCTATTCCCAGAAAATTCAAAATATACATTTTATTTTTCAGGTAAATATCTTTAATATATGATATTTTAATCAAAATCGTTAGAGCCATTTTTTAGAAAATCAAAATTTTCGAAAAAAGTTCCATGTAAAGGGTAGTTTGGGGTGGGGGGATTTTTCTCAAAATCTTTGTGTCGCATCCCTGGAAGATACTAAACTTAAATACCAAGTTTGGTATTTTACCGACTTTTCGTGTTTGAGTTATCTTGTTCACACACACACACACACACACACACACACACACACACGGACCTTTTTGTGAAAATGCTTTTTTTTAGATTAAGGGGACCCTAAAACATATATTTCCGGTGAAATCTCGGTATCGAATTTGTTGGTGGAGTGCAATGCTTTCTTTATTCACTACGTACATAGTGCGTATAGAGAAAGTAAAAATCTTATGTGTTCCATTAACATGACTTTCTCTACATATCTGTGTCAAATTATTCTCAAAAAAGCTTATTCTTCTGTTACTCCATGCTAATTGATATACACATTAGGAGAAATGTTTTCTTTGAAGTAGAAGGGAAATAATGGAATACACTAGGCTAAAGCGATAATAAGTTCTTGTGTATCTCTTACGGTTTACTAGTTATGCAAAATACAGCGAAATTCATTCAGAATAATGGGGTTTTCAGAGTCTATTCCCAGCAATTCAATACACATATTTTATTTGACAGGTAAATTATCTTTAATGTACGATATTTTAATCAAAATTCTTAGTCATTTTTGAGAAAATAAACATTTTCGAAAATTGATCCATGTAAAGGGTAGTTTGAGCTGGAGGGATTTTTCTCAAAATCTTTGTGTCGCATCTTTGGAAGATTTCAAACATACGCGCACACACACACACACACACACACACACACATGGGCCTTTTTCTAAAAATGTTTTTTTTGTAACAGGGGACCCTAAAGCATGTATTTCCAGCGAAATTTCGGTATCGAATTTTTGGGTGGAATACAGTACCTTTTCTATATACTATGTACATCGTATGTGTAGAGAAAATTAAAACCAACGTTTGGTTAAGGAGCACTGGGAGTGAAATTTTGACTACATCGGTCAAAAAACGAAAATTGCTATTATACAGCAGATGGTTGTTGGAAACTTTGGATATCCATAGAGAATCAATTCTTAGTTGTCCTCTCTTGCAATGAGCTCTACAGCCATTTAAAGATCATGCAATACAACTGCTTCATAGTATACTATTTTATAAAACAGCGTTTTCCTTAAAACTACTTTTTCACGCTTTCAATATATTCCACGAGTCTCAGTTTTTGTGTAAATACAACCAAATTTTGCCAGAATGTGCAGAAATGTTATAAAATTACAGGCGACACAATTGTTCTAACAATATATATTTTTATGAGTGATCATAATTTTAGAGATTAAAATTTCTAGGCCATTAAAATATTATAATGATTAAATAATCAAAGTTAATGAAAGTGAACATGTAACACTTTTGTGTGTGTAGTTTAAAACTCCAATAAAAAAATGCCAACTAATGTTCTCAAATTTGAGGAGCGTGGAACATTTTGTCCGTGCAATAATAAAATATATGAACTGAACTGTATCTTGCAATGTATTTATGCTATTTGAAAAAAAAAAAAAGTTGATATTCATATTAAGATAACAGCAGTAAAATGTTCAGAAATATCTAAACAAAAGTATAGAACTTTGAAATTACTGGTGTCACTTAAATACAAAACTTGGCATTTAAGTTCAATATCTTCCAAGGATCCGACACAATTTTCAGGAAAATCCCCGCATCCCAAACTATTCTTCAATTGAAAGATTTTTTTCCGGATTTTATCAAAAGTGGCTAACGATTTTGATAAAAAATACCTTATATCTTTAATTTTCTGGGAATATTCTCTGAAAGCCTCTCAATGATGGATGCAAAATGCTTTATTCTGGATTATTCATAAAAATGTAGATGTAATTAAAACACACAGATTATGTCGAACACTTTTGTCTTGTGGAATTAACTATTTCTGAATACTTTTTTGTTTTAAAGTTCTCAATACTTATACTTTTATGAAATCTTCTTTCTTTTTTATCCTCGTCATTAGGTCTGCAAGGATAAGAGAATTTCAATGTCATCGCATAGTAACTAGCTCTTAAGAGAGTTGTCTGTCACTTTAGCCCATTGCATTCTCCTATTTTCATTGTACCTATAAGGAAATGCACACGCACTAAAAATATTACTGCTAATATCGCTCTGTATTAGCGTTAGGTACATAGAAGAATAACGTTTTGTAAGAATGACTTCTTAAGAGGTAGAGAAAGTAATGTGAATATAACACACGCATGTTTTTTTTTTTATTCAGCGGTCCTAAGTGTATTTTCGATTAAATTTCTACATAAAAAAGTTATTCGTGAAATACAACATGTGTATGTTAGAGAAGGTTTGAAAATCACTATACGTAGGTATTTGTGGTATTTTCCGTTATATAGAGCATTTTACTCTATTTTAAAACCCAAGCTCTGTGACTCTTGTCAGTTAAAAGCTCCTACGAATATCAATGGGACTATTATAAAAGTCATTGTGTGTACAAGTCCTGAGCAAGAATGTTTTATTGTATATTTGACATCTCCAGCATTAACAGAAATTGCAGAAAATGCGTGGAATGAATACTGCGTAATCCATTAAGAGGGCATCTACTCCCTAATTGATTGAATGTGCAAACTAATTACGATTCTGCTGGTCTAATTGTAATTAACAAATTGCTTGAGGACATCCCATGTTAGCTCTGCAGCGCATAAGGTACATAACAATCTTATTGGACTTCTATAATTGCCGTTTACTGAACTGGATTGGAAGAGGAAATCAAGTTCACTGGCCAACTCTTTTACTTGACCTTCCTTCAACCGAGTATCTCTTGCAGCATACAGATTAGGTATTGCGATGAGAAAAATCTGATGTTCCATTCACATGAATTTCTCTGCATCTTTGTAACAAATTGTTGGTAATAAGCTTATTCTTTTATCTACGTCATGCTAATTGAGATAAATATTAATAGAAACGACTATATTACTTAAACTCTTGTAAGCAAAAGGGAAATAAGGTAATAGACTTGGCTAAACCGACAGACGAATGTTTTAGCATGCTGTTGCTATAGAATTGAAATCCTTTCTTTGCGTGGCCGCGAAGTTGACAAGTTCCCGCATGAGAAATGTTTAAGTATTTTAAAACTAAATGATAACAAGGGATGTCTCGAAAACGGCCAACTCCATGAAAAAAAAATGTATATGACATAAATTGTGTGTTTTAACGAGATCTACATTTTTGTGTAGTAAGTTTTTGTCTATATCTTACGATTTACCAGTTACGCAAATTTCAGCAAAATTCATTCAGAATGAACAGGTCTTCAGAAGCTATTCCCAGAAAATTCAAGATATACATTTTATTTGTAATGGAAATGGCTTTAATATGTAATATTTTAATCAAAATCGTTAGAGCCATATTATCCTTTGACGCTACCTAATTTCTTAGCTTTATAATTTAGTTACAATTTCCACCAAGGATCATTAACTTCATTAAGAATTTACTGATTTTTTTTGTTAAAAGTTGTGTGAATTGTTATACTTCGCAAAACCTTTGTGTTTTTGTATATGCATGTATTACATATGCCTTACTGAAACAAGAAAGAAAAATAATCTAAAGTGTTTAATTCTCATTGCTCTCTCCACTATTTTACAACAAACTATTCTTACTAAAGTTTATTCTTCTATGCTATTGAGATAGACATTATCAGAAATTGTTTTATTACACATTTTCTTGTAGGTAGGTACAAGGGAAATAAGGAATACACTAGGCTAAAGTGATATTTAAATATTTAAAGAGCCGGTTACTTTTTGATGGTCAGAATTAAAAAATGTGAATAACGACTTCCCATTAGAGAAAAGTAGATGTATTGGAAAATTTGAAAACAAGAACTTTCTCGGAAATAGTTAACACCAACAAAAATATATTTTACAAAGTGTGTGTTTTAATGAAATATACACTACTTGTTTAGTACAATATATACAATTTTATTTGTCATATACATACATTTAATGTTTGGTATTTGAATCAAAATTGCAGGGCATTTTTTGAGATAATCTAAAATTCTGAAAAGTCTTCTATATAAAGCGTAAATTGGTGTGACTGAATTTTCTTGAAATTTTGTATTGCTTCCTTGAAACATACTTAAGTACAATTCCAATCAATTTTTTGTTTTGAGTTTGTGTACACGTCACACGAGAGATGCACACGGATCTTTTTCCAAAAAATGTTTTTTACTTTCTCTAGCCCCATATGTACGATACATATAGGGATAGAGAAGTATTGTATTCCACCCAAAAATTCGATGTCGAGATTTCACCGTAAATACATGTTTTATGACCCCCTGAATCCAAAAAAAGCATTTTCAGAAACAGGTCCGCTCTGTCTGTCTGTCTGTGTGAGTTTGTCTGTGGACAGCATAGCTCAAAAACGAAAAGACGGTTAAATACTAAACTTGGTATTTAAGTTTGGTATCTTTCAAGGATGCGACACGAAGATTTTCAAGAAAATCCCCCACCCCTAACTACCCTTTACAGGGAAAAAATTTAAAAATTTTTGTTTTTCTTAAAAATGGCTCTAACGATTTTGATTGAAATACCACATATTAAAGCCATTTTTATCACAAATAAAATGTATATTTTGAATTTTCTGGGAATAGCTTCTAAAGACCTATTTATTCTGGACGAATTTCGCTTAATTTGGCATAACTAGTAAACCGTAAGAGATAGACAAAAACTTACTATACAAAAATGTAGATCTTGTTAAAATACACAAGTTACGTCATATACATTTTTTTTTTGCGTGGAGGTTACTGTTTTCGCGGTATTCCTAGTTTCAGTTCTGAAGTGCTTATGCTTTTCTCAGACGGAAGTGTCCGTTTTTCTTTTGTTTTACTCCTGGCCAAGCAAAGAAGCGATTTGCAATGACAATTGCATAACGACAGCTTTCAAAACATTTGACTATCACTTTAGCCTAGTGTATTCCCTTAGTGCCGCTCTACTTATAAGGAACTAAGTAATAAAATTCTGCTAATGTTCATCTCAATTAGCATGATGTTGAAAGAAGAATTATATTTTGTAAGAAGTTTGTGTGTAGAGTAGTTAGAGAAAGTCATGTGAGTGTAACACATAAGATTTTTTTATGAAGGGGACCCAAAACATGTATTTACGATGGCATCTCGGCATTGCATTTTTGTGTGGCATGCAATACTTCCTTTTGTTACGATGTACATTGTATGCAGTAGGGAAAATAATAATTAGTAGAACCCGATTTTTATAAAAATGCATGCTCCTTTACTTATAAGTATGATATATTTTGCTAGACACACTTTGAACAACCTGGGTTTCTATAGACGATACGCCAGACGCTGCAAGGCAGTGTGTTGCTTAATGCTATAGTTGGTGTAATAAATGCGGATAGCAAATGATTCCTCTTGAATACTCAAGTACTTGACTGGGTAAGTCATAGCACGGTTGCAAAATTGTTCAATGACCCTTAGACTTCTTGTGGCCAGCTGGAATACGTATGACGATATATTTTTATTTCTTAGTGATGGTGCTCCATATATGGTAAAAGCCGGAACTGGATTGAACGTTCTTTATCCCAAATTAATTCATCTGACTTGCCTTGCTCACGGTTTACATCGTGCCGCTGAAACTTAAGATTCAAATATACAGAAGTGGACTTACTTGTCTCCGGTATTTGAACTAAGCGTTCAAAAATTTCGTGAACTATTTCCAAATCTGCCCTTGCCTCCCTGAGCCAGTTTACAGACTACGCGGAACATTTCAGTGAAATGAAAACGATAATAGATTCCTTAAACGCGGAAGATACGGCTAGCATTACAATAGTTCAGGAATGTTTTTCTGAAGATGACATTGAGAAAAAGATCCAATACATTCACAGCCGGTTCTCGAAATTACATTAAATTATAACACAGTTGGAGGCTCGAAATAATTATTTAGGGCATTCACTTTCTCTGATAGATAACATTTCAAATATTTTGTCTGCAGAAACTCACGCGTTGCTAAAATATCATTCGATACGTTTAGTCAGGTATTAAATAAATTTCTTGCTTACAAGTCAACCTGTCAGATCAGCTAAATGTCTAGTGCAGGCTAAAAAACTGTAACAGAAGAGAAATTCACTGAAGAAGAGTTGTGCTGTTTTCCACATATAACTGTGATATGAGATGTAGAAAGCACATTATAAAACCTTCACAGGCAAACGTAGGAGGTTCATTCAAGAAACCTCAGATAAACTTTCCTTGTCTACTGCAACACCCACGAATAAGGTATCATTACTGCCAAAATTTGCCTTATTAGATATTTATTGATTTTTTTTTCCTATTGTGGTGCATAATTTAAAAATGTTCATGCATACTTGCATGCATATATTACCATTTCATACAAATCCAGGCTCTAATAATTAGATACATGAACCATTTTGAAACTATAAATTGTATATTGAAAGTGGTTTTCCATCTGACAACACACTGCAAATTTGTATTTTCTCTACACGTATTATGTACATAATATATAGAGAATATATTATATTGCACCCAAACATTTTATGTCGAGATTTCAACGGAAATATATGTTTTGAGGTCCCCTGGGTTACAAAATGTTTAGAAAAAAGGTCCCAGTGTGTGTCTGTGGACAGATACACGAAAGTACCATTAAAAACCAAACTATTTGTTTAATTTAGCGTCTTCCAAGAATGCGACACGGAGATTTTCAAGAAAATCCCCTCACCATAAACTACTCTCTACATGAAAAATGTTTTGAAAAAGTTATTTTTCTCGAAAATGGCTCTAACGATTTTGATTAAAATACCGTATATTTACATGGAAAATAAAATGTATATCTTGAATTTTCTGTGAATATCCTCTAAATACCCCTTTATTCTGAATGAATTTTGCTGAATTTTTGCGTAACTGGCAAACCGTAAGAGAAAGACAAAAACGTACTACACAAAAAATGTAGATCACGTTAAAACACACAATTTGTCATATACGTTTTTACTTTCTCTGCACGTACTATGTACATAGTGTATAGAGAAGGTATTGCATTCCAGCCAAAAATTCGATACCGAGATTTCACCGGAAATACATGTTTTGGGTTCCCTGAATCCAAAAACCATTTTTACAAAAGGGTCCGTGTGCGTGCGTGTGTGTGTGTGTGTGTGTCTGTGGACAGCATAGCTCAAAAACGAAAAGGCCGTTAATTACCAAACTTGGTATTTAAGGTTAGTATCTTCCAATGATGCGACACGAAGATTTTCAAGAAAATCCCCCCATCCCCAACTACCCATTACATGGAACTTTTTTCGAAAATTTTCATTTTCTTAAAAATGACTAACGATATTAATTAAAATATCAAATATTAAAGATATTTACCTGAAAAATAAAATGTATCTCTTGAATTTTCTGGGAATAGCCTCTGAAGACTACTTTATTTTGGATCAATTTTACGGAATTTCGCATAACTGCTAAACCGTAAAAGATGGACAAAAACTTAACACACAAAAATGTAGAGCACATTAAAACATACAATTTATGTCATATTCATTTTTTTCGTGGGGTTAATCGTTTTTGACATATTCCTTGTTTTTGGTTTCAGCTTTGAAATACTTGTACTTTTCCCATACAGGAATTTGTCAACTCCTGTCCATACATACAAGCAAAAGAACTTCAATCACAGAAGCTTTTGATTATCAGTTTAGCCTATAGTGCTCACTTATTTCCCTTCTACTCACAAGGAAGCAAGTAATAATACTATTTCTGCCAATTTTTTCTGGATTAGCATGAAGTAAATAGAAGCATTATCTTTTTAACAATAATTTGTTGCAGAGATGTAGAGAAAGTCATGTGAATGGAACACATCAGATTTTTTTCGTTGAATTTACTATTTCTCAGATATTCCTTGTTATTTGTTTCAGATTTAAAGTACTCAAACTTTTTTTTTCACACTGAAAATTGCAAACTCTTGGCCCTGCATAGAAACTGATTTTATCCACATGGCAACCGGCTTTTAAAAGAGTTGACTGTAGTTTTAGTCTAGTGTATTCCCTTATTTTCCTTCTACTTACAAGGAAGCAAGTTATTAAGACATTTTCTGCTAATGTTTATTTCGGTTATTATAAAGTAAATAGAAGAATATGCTTTTTAATAATAATTTGTTAAAACGATATAGAGAAAATCGTGTGAATGGAACACATAAGATTTTAATATTTTCTAACACTCAGCGCTTTTTGGTCTTCCTCCATAGTACAGCAATTACCGTGGTAGCTTAAATTTCCCATTCTCGGGTTCTCACTCAGCGGAGACGATGGAATTTTTCGCTTGTGAAACTCGCCAACATGGCTTAGGAAGGAAAGTAGAGCGTTTGGTTTCGCGAGAGGTTTATTCGCGTAGAGCACGCTATTCCAGCTTGGGTGGACGCCAAAAAAGCCGCGAGCCAAGCGGTTTATCTGCAACCTGCAATACGGCGCAGCTTTGAGAACAAGCTATCGTCACGGCTGAACCAAGGTTTTGAAGTGCTTATCCCGGTGGCCGCGCTCACTTTAGTGTCTCGCTTTAGTACTTCGTGGCGCACAGGATCGTGGGTTCGAGTCCCGCCTTGGGCATGGGTGTTTCTGTGTTTGTAAATGTGTATATGTTTGTATGTGTTAAAGAAAAACGTTAGGAATTACAAGGTCAACTAAGGAAATGTAGGAAACTGGAAAAAATAGAGAAAAAAGGAATACAGCACCAGAGTCCTGACAAGCCTCCGGAACTGTGTTTTTTTGTAAATAAAAAAAATAAAATAAATTGACAGTAAGCTGGTATTGTGGTATGACCTTTGCTTAGGGACTTATTGACTACAGTTCTCCCCTTCAAGCTCTGCTCCGAGTTTTGTGGTACAGTACGCGCCTGTGATTTTACCGAGACGAGTCGACTTTTAACAAACGTATACTAAAGTAGTAGGTGAACATTTTCTGACTATTTTGTATTTTCGATAAGTAACTAATGCTAGCGTGTATAATCAGCTGTTTTGAAGCTAAAAATCGTGCGCGGGCAAGTTTAGGTTTCTGCTCAAGAATATAAAAAACTATTAGTTTTAAATTGGATACATACATTGACTTTAAATATCAATCAGAAGTTATACTATATATCATCTTAATTAATTTCCTTGTAGGTTCTTCATAGAGCAACAAGTAAAATAATTCATAATGTTCGGTTGTTTAATTTCTCTAGCACGTAAGTACAGTGCACATAGTGGATAGAGAAGGTGTTGTATTCCACCCAAAAATTTTATAGCAAGATTTCTTCGTAAATACACGTTTTGAGCTCCCTGAATCCAAGAGAAGCGTTTTAAAACATGTCTGTGGACAGCATAGCTCAAAAACGAAAATTTAGTCAAATACCAAACTGGGTATTTAAGTTCAGTATCTTCCAAGAGAATGCGTCACGAAGATTTTCAAGAAAATTACCTCACCCCCAACTACCCTTTACAGAAACATTTTTCGAAAAATTTTGACTTTCTCTAAAATGGCTCTAACGATATTGATTAAAATATGTTTAAATATTTTCATGAGGCACGAAATGTATATCTTGAGTTTTCTGAGAATAACATCTGAAGATCTCTTTATTCTGAATGAGTTTTGCAAAATTTTGTATAACGGCTAAACTGCAAGAGAAAGACAAAAACCTACTACACAAAACATGTAAATCTCGTTAAAACACATAATTTATGTCACATATGTTTTCCTTGTAGAGTTGACTTTTTCGACATATTCTTTGTTAGTGGTTTCAGCTTTTAACTACCTAGCTTTTCTCAAACGGGCCCATGTAAAGCGAACCGAACCTCAATTGTTTCACATAGCAACTAGCTTTTAAAAAATTTGAATATCGCTTCAGACTAATGAATTCCCTTATTTCCCTTCTACTTAAAAGAAAGCAAGTAATAAGACCAATTCTGCTAATGTTTATCTCGATTAGCGTGATTTAAATATAAGAATAAAGATTGATAGCTCTGCACAACGGCTGTATTAAATCTACCGTCTGATAAATGGAGACTACGTGAGGTACCTTTAGTAGGAATGAAAGTGAAATGTGCGGATTGTGGTGAAAACAGTGAAAGTAATTTGAAATCGATTAATAAATAGAAAGTCTGTAATTCAGATCCAGCAAAGACCGTGAATTCAATATCTACCAAATTACACATAAATTAGGGCGATTCTACACCTATTTATTAACCGATTTAAATTCCTTGTTTTTTTCACCACAATCCGCACATTTCACTTTTGTTTCCTACTATAGACACTCAACGTTGTTTCCGTTTTGTAGGCGGCCGAATTAATAGAGCCGTTGTGCAGAATTTGTATTTGGAATAGCTAGAGAAATTTATGTGAATAGAATCAGATTTTTATTTTAATTACAATTGACACTCCAGAAAAGGACAATTTATTAGGATTACCAAAACATCACAGAGGGTATACGTTGCTTGAAATATGAGAGGGGGCAACGTGAGAAAAATATATTTGGAGAGAGGGAGGAAGAAGCAAGCAGTATGAGAGGAGAAGAAAGACAGCAGAATCTCAGCATGAGTTGGGCTGCAATAAAATATAGCAACGTTTTAACACAAGGCGCATTTTTAGCAGTTAAACATTGAAGATTCTAACAAAGCGTTGAGAGGAGGTAGTTGGATACTATACTAAACTGCGTTGTTACCTTCGAATGCATGACCTACTTAGAGTTTCCATCTTAATTATTAATGGCGCCGAAGATTGCTATTATCGACTTTCGCATCAGCGAGCGCAGAATATATGTATAAGCAATACGTGGTAGCTCATGACATGAAGATCGATTTTCATAGGCTTGCGTCCATTACGTTTTATCATATTGTGTCAGATACCGCGGCCGCATTCTTCCTGTGGCTGTTGACCTGGGTGGTTGTTTCAGCACCCTCAAAATATAGAAGGTAATGTACAATCAATACAGAATTATGCGTTTAAAATAACGTCAACAATGTTGCTTCATTTACATAGTAAGCAGCACGATTCTTTTAGCGTACTGTACTTTATCTATGCAGCTTTTGCGGTAAGATTTGGCTTTTAGAAGCGTTTGGATGCGCATCAAACTCTTGAACAATTTTTGATGTAGATTAGATGATTCACAGTTCCATATATTTCCGTGCATCGCAATGTTGGTTAATCTGACATTGTTTATTATGGTTAATCGAGTAGACATTTTGTTTGTAACGATATCCATTTTCCGATTCAATTGTAAATAACTATCTGATATCTAATTAAGTTAATGACTATTGTATATAGATTCATGTATTTCGTCTTGGTTTCGGAAATCTTTGAATTGTTAGTAATATATGTTTATAGTAACCTGTTTATGGTATCGTCTGCTGACGTAAAATATTGTTGTGTTTAACGACATCTAAAATTTTTGTGTTGTAAGATTAGTTTATTTTAACGGTTTTCAAGTTCTGCAACAGTAATTCAGTTTGAAGAGGACTTCAGAGGCTGCTTTCAGAAAATTAAAGAAGTACCTACATTTTAACATATGGTATGTTAATCCCAGATATGGAAGTTGGTTATTTGACCACTAGCTTTTGTTTATTTATTTTGTAGCTAGCGTCCTTTAACCTGGTTGGTGATATTGGACAATGAATGGAATTGGTGAAGTGATGCTCAAAGATCATGGACTCCATGGAGCTTAAAGTTACTTGTCTTAGGATAAGGGAAAATCCCGAAAAAAACCTTAAGCTGGTAACTCACGCTAGGCGAAATACGAACTCGCGACCTCTTGAGTGTGAGGCCCATATGCCCCTACACTACCAAGGCGGGGCACTAGCTTTTGTTGTTTCCGTTGCTATGCTGATGGCTGCCAACTTTGAACAAAATATATCGCGAGATGAGAAGCTGTCCACGATTATATGAGACTGATGTAAATTTAATGAGAAGGATACGTGAATCTAAGATTCTGTGGATTGCGAGTGTGCACTCTTTAAGTATTAAAGCTTACTTATAGAGGACCTTAGGGTTTGTTTTGTTTTAAATCTTTTTTAAATGAACTTATTTTCGTTTGAAGTTTTTCGTAGTTTCCACTGGTCTCTGTTAAGTCAAGGCTTGTTGGTATGTAAATAAAGTGATTTACTGTAATTTGGTGTTAGAAATTCCCTCTGGTTTCACCAAAGCATGCGAGCGAAGCGACGATACACCCGTTAGATCTAGGCTTGTGTGTGTTAATAAACTTAGGTTAGGTATATATTTTTCGTAATGTCTTCTACTTTCATCAAAATATGCGAGCGAATTGATCATGCGTCCTTTAGGTCTAATAAGTGTGTGTAAATTGTTTTTCGAGTAATTTGTTTTATTAATTTCCCACTGTTCACCAAAGCATACGAGCGCAACAAGCATTACGTCCTGTTAGGTCAAGGTGGGTTTGGTTTACGTCTAGTTTGTTATGTAACGATTTCGTGCAGTTTAGTTTCAATAATTTCCACCGGTTTCACCAAAGCATGCAAGCGAAGCGAGCATACACCTGTTAGGTCAAGATTTACGTTAGGTTAGCTTAGAGCTAGTTGAGTGTGTAATAAACTTGTTTTGTTATTTCCACTACTATCACCAAAACATGCAAACGAACTGAGCATGCGCCTTATTAGGTCTAGGTTAGTGTGTGTAAATTGATTCTCGTGGCATTTGCTTTTAATAATTCCCACTTGCTTCACCAAAGCATGCGAGCGAAACGAATGTACGTTCTGTTAGGTCTAGGTTAGTTCTAGTCTGTTGTGTAAACTGATTTTCGTGCAATTTTGTTTTTGTAGCTTCCATGCTTTTACCAATGCCTGACAAGCTAAGTGAGCATGCGCTCTGTTACGTCTAGGTTAATGTGTGTAAATGAACTGATTTTCATTTGTTTTTGGCAATTTCTGCTGGTTACACAAGGCATGCGAGCGAAGTGAGCACTCTCTCTCTCTCTCTCTCTCTCTCTCTCTCTCTCTGGCCGCGATTTTGATTAAAATATCGTATTTTAAAGATATTTACCTGACAAATAATATGTATATCTTGAATTTTCTGGGAATAGCCTCTGAAGACTCCTTTATTCTGAGTGAATTTTACGGAATTTTGTGTAACTGCTAAACCATAAGAGATAGAAAAAACTTACCACACAAAAAATGTAGAGCACTTTAAAACACACAATTTATGCTATATACATTTTTTTATACTTTTCTCATACAGGAGTTTCTCAACTCCTGTGCATACAAATAAGGAACTTCAGTGACATAGCAACCAACTTTTGACTATGACTTTAACCTATGGTACTCCCTTATTTCGCTTCTACTTACAAGGAAGCAAGTAATAAGACTATTTCTGCTAATTTTATTCGATTAGCATGAAGTAAATGGACGCACAAGCTATTCAACAATCATTTGATGTAGAGAAAGTCATGTGTATGGAACACATCAGATTTTTTTTTCAAGGAAGTCCACGTCTTCCAACTTAGATTTGATGGCTGCAATAAGTTGATATTACATAATGTACGCTATTACGAAAAGTCAAATATAACTTAATTTTCCTGCCTTTTTAATATCTGCGTCTTCATAATCCACAAATCTTTGACTTGAAATCATCTTGATACTGTGACCGTGGCGCGAAATTATCATCGGAGTATCGCGGCTCGTCTATCCGACCGGCTGGACATGTCTAACGACCGGAGACAAAAGCCGCTTAATAAATACAACAGTCGCATAAAAAACATTATATGCCTTTTCTCCGTAGTTTGAGTAATTATTGTTGCAGACGTTTCCTTTCCGCAGTTTTGAGTACTTTCCCCGTCTATAACATTTTCCCCTGTATATAGGGCTTATTTAAATGCTGACCAGCGCCGAGAGTGGCAGCTCTCCCTGCCTACCAATCCCATTTTTACCACCAAATCCTAACCACCTACAATTTCCTCAACTCCTCACCTATACTTCGCTACGGGGGCCGACTGGGCCTCGGTCAAGCCGGTCTGCTAGCAGAAACCCTCTCCCTTGGCGGCCGCACAGCGGGCCAGTTCACCTTCACCTTAGACTGCACGGGTGCAACAGCGGTACCGCAGCATCCTCACCTTCCAATACCGGTGGAGTGATTTTTTAGTTGGTAGGCCCACTCTGGGAGACCCCGACACTCCGGGCTTGCCAGCCCGGGTTAGTCCTTAAGATGGATTTTTCCCCTCCACTTGAAGAAAAAAAAAAAAAAAACAAAAAAAAAAACGGTTGGACAGTTGAGTGTTGTGCAGTTCAGTTAGTCAATAAGTGTAGAAGTGGACATTTGAAAGTGGACGAATCCGAGTGTGCTTGAGTTGTGAATGTGACTCAACAATTAAGTTGTGATTTAATTCGCAGATCGATGTAAATTCCGCTGTGATTGGGTATTGTCAGTAGCTTAAGTGTAACGTTTGTGCTACATATAAAGTGTTTAGCAGCAAATGTGATCTCATTTATTTTAATAAACTGAAATTTACTATCATTTATATTATATTATTTAAAAAGATCTTTTCTGATCCATTCATATGACTTTCTCTAGCCGTTCCATATAACCTATTCTTTTTAAGATATTCTTTTATCTACATGCTAATCGAATTAAACGATAGTAGAATTTACTTGCTTTCTTGTAAGTAGAAGGGAAATTAGCTATTACAGTAAGCTAGAGCGATAATCAAAACTTTTAAAAGCAGATCGCTATGCAAAACAATTGAGGTCTGGTTCGCTTTGCATGTCTGTTTGAGAAAAGTTAGGTAGTTTGAAATTGAAACCAATAACAAGGAATACCTCGGAAATGGTTAACTCCACAAGAAAGACATATATGAGATAAATTGTATGATATAACGAGATCTACATTTTTGTGTAGTAAATTTTTGTCTATCTCTTACGGTTTAGCTGTTATGCAAAATTCGACAAACTCGTCCAGAATAAAGTGGTCTTCAGATGCTATTCCCAGAAAATTCAAAATGAACATTTTATTTGTGATGTAAATGTCTTTAATATAAGGTATTTTAATTAAAATCGTTAGAGAAAATTTAAAAAAAATAAAAATGTTCGAAAAATGCTTGTAAAGGGTAGTTGGGGTGTGGGGACTTTCTTGAAAATCTTTGTGTCGCATCCTTTGAAGATACCAAGTTTGGTATTCAACGGTACTTTAGTTTTTGAGCTACACTGTACACACACACGCTGACCTTTTTCTAAAAAGAACTTTTTGGATTCAGTGGGTCTCAGAACATGTACTTCTGATTAAATCTTGATATCGAATTTTTGAGTGGAATACAATGCCTTCTCAATCCACTATGTGCATCGCACATACGTGCTAGAGGAAGTAAAATTATCACAACGAAGCAATTGACTCAAAGCTTTCTAAATTATAGTATATTTACCAGGCCATTGTATTAGGCATCTCTTAATTTGGCAGCATTTCGTTACCGAAATCCGAGGTGTCATTAGGTTGGTTCATTAAGATTGTTTTTATTATTTCATCAAAATATGGAACAGGCAATCTTGGGGGAAAAGTGTGCCTGTGTGTGAAATAGATACAAGATTCCCGACTTCCTCTCGCATTATTCCTTGATTCGCATATCCCCTCTCATATAGCAATATGAATTTATTTTGTGTAAGGTTGCTAATTTTGTCAGGTGAAGAGAAAATGACTAGTGTGTGTGATCGAGTGAAATACGTCCCTATTAGTTTTGTCTCTTGCTGTGGTTTTAACTGTTTAATCTTAGTAGAAACGACGTATCATCTGTGTTCCACATCAGCTGCCGTGAGTCAATCTCTGTTGGTGTGTATTCAAGTTCAACACGGGCGTATTATATAAAACAAAGACCTGATCAAAGTGATCGGCGAAAGGGCATGAGGAAGGAAACCTTTCACCTGATTAGCTGAAAGGAATGACGGTCCAGACTGCCTTTGAAGAGTCCATCTCATATTATTTGCTGTCTAAGGTCTGATACTCAAACATTCACCCAGATCTTTTTCGAGCACAGGAACACTTGACATTATGCGGAGTGCTAGAACCAGGAAAAGGACGTGGCAGAAGAGCTTTAGTACTCCCTTACCAACTAAATCGTTGCACTACCAGGTGGCCGAACAGCCTCTATTTGGCGTTTGCAGATATACCCTAGTGCGTTAAAAGAATTGCAGAACTAGAACAGATAAAATACTCCAGTGGTGAACTGGGCGAGAACGACATTCTTTTTACCACTCGCAATATGCGCGACCCATTCTCCGCTGATACCAGGACGTGTAAAGTGAAGGTATGAGGTATGAGCATGTTAACGGAGGGGGATAGCTCGGCAACTGCGGCCTGTCACCCCCCCATCCCCCCGCCGCTCCTCAGGGGAAAAGATGAGAGGATGGGAAACCACAGGCCAGTACAAGGAAATAACGGAGCTAGGCGCAGAGACGCTTGGAACAGTTTCAATAGATGGCAGCACTAGCGTGCCACGAAGGTTATACAGGCGCCGGGAGGCCGGTAGGAGGCCTCTACAACGCACCTAATCTCAACCAGCCAACCAATGAGAAGAGAGTTTTACTCGGAGCAGGCAACCATGCTATCTGCCTGCAAAGCCTCAAGCCATACCTGCCGCCGACCGGAAAGATGAAGAAGGTAAATGAAGGAATCACCCCAGCATTCGCCTAAGTGGCCCCAGGAGAACCACATAAAACCCAGGGCCAGAGTTCACGGTCAATGGGGAGCGAACCCGGACTTCCCGAATGCAGGCCAGACGAAACGTTTGAGCTCAGCAAAGCTAAGGTCACTGTCTCCAGGATTCCACTGCCGGGTTTTTACTTGAAATAATGCATTTGAGTTCTGCACCAAGTCAAATAAGGGGTAGTTGGGCCACCTGGTATATCGTCACGGTTGTAAATGACATGTTCAGCGTCTCTTCCATAAGACTGCCAGAAGCTTTTCTTTGTTGAAGCCTAGCCATAAATTTGCCTTGTACAATGTACGTAATTTCAAACCACATTCCAAAATTTGATTTGCGTGGTAATAATTAATGTTTCTCCCTGTAGTTAACCTGCATGCCGCTGTTGAACTCATAATTCATACGACGTAGTAAGTCGCGGATACAAGGTTGACTGCTCCTTGCTGTTTTTTTTTTGCTGTAATAAATCCTTGAGATTACGCAACCTTGACTTTGACGACCAGAGTGAATTAAGGTAATGCTAGGGATGCATCACGATTATGTGCGGTTTTTGTTACCTTTCACTCCGCCCTATTATTCTCTGCAGTTTCGCACAAACAAATCTTGTTGCTGTTTATGAGTTACGTATACCATTTGTCTTGTGTCCGCGCCAAGAGTAAGACTTGCTAGGTGCTCCTTCTTTGAGGTAAGCAAGATCGTTTACAGGAGTGATAGGTTACTTTCATTTTAACGGACCGTAAATCAGTGTGTCGATTGTCCGTTTACTAAGACAAATAAATAAATAAATAAAAAGTCTGATGTGTTCCATTCCAATCACTTTCTGTACATCTCTGTAACAAATTATTGTTAGTAACCTTTTTCTTCCATCTTTTTCATGCTAATTGAAATAAGCATTAGCAGAAACGGTCTTATTACTTAGTTCCCTAAAAGCAGACAGGAAATAAGGGAATACACTAGTCTAAACCGACAACCAAATGTTTTAAAATGTAGTTGCTATGGTATAGAAATCCCTTTCTTTGCGAGGCCAGGAGTAGGCAAGTTCTCGTAAGAGAAAATTATCTTAAAACTAAAACCAATAACGAGAAATATCTCGAAAATGGGCAACTCCATGAAAAAATGTATGCCATAAATTAAGTGTTTTATCGACATCTACGTTTTTGTGTAGTAAGTTCTTTCCATCTCTTATGATTTACCAGTTGTGCAAAATTCATCCAGAATAAACATATCTTTAGAGAACATGTCTTTGAATATATATATATATATTCATAGGGACCTTTTTCTAAAAATAAATAAATATATATATATATATATATATATATTTTCAGGGAGTCCTAAAACATTTCTGGTAAAAATCTCAGTATCGAATTTTTGGGTGGCATTCAATAGCATGACATCCTTCGGAAGGGAAGTAAAACCATTATTTCCGTGTAGTATATTTACGGCACGTAAAAGAACCCCAAGCCTGAGCAAAATTAAGCAGTCTTTAACGCACAACATAGAATGGGACGCTGAGTACACGGCAGTTAGAACGTCCCTAAATATAACTTAATTTCCATTTCCGTATGAGAAAAGTATTTTAAAACTGAATCTAATAACAAGAAATATCTCAAACGATCAACTCCACGAAAAATATGACATAAATGATGTGTGTTATCGACATATACATTTTTGTGTAGTAAGTTGTTGTGCATCTCTACGGATTACCATTTGTGCAAAATTCATCCAGAATAAAAAGGTCTTCATAGGCTATTCCCAGAAAATTCAAAATGTAAATCTTATTTGCCATGTAAATATCTTTAATACAACGTATTTTAATAAAAATCGTTAGCAATTTTTGAGAAAATCAACATTTTCGATTTTTTTCCAGGGTAGTTTGGAGCGGGGGGGGGTTCAAAATCTTTGTTGCATCCTTGGAAGATGGTAAATATAAATTCCAAGTTTGGTATTTTAGTTTTTTAGTTATCCTGTTCAGACGGAGTCTCACACACGGACCTTTTTCTAAAAATGATTTTTTGGATACAGGAATCTCTCAAACTGTATTTCCGGTGAAATCTCGATATTGACTTTTTGGTGGTATGCAATACCTTCTCTATACACTATATACATTGTACGTGTAGGGAAAGTAAAAAGGTTGGTGTGTTCCATTCACATGACTCACTACATCTCTGTAACAAATTATTGCTAAAATCTTACTCTCTTATCTACTTCATGCTAAATACCTAGTTTGATAGTTAACGGACTTTTTCCTTTTAAGTTATGCTGTCCACAGGCGCGTGCGCGCGCGCACATACACACACACACACACACACACAGGCATACGCGGATATTTCCTAAAAATGTACACTCTGTACATAGTAAGTGTAGAGAAAAAAAAAAAAATATATATATATATATATATAATAAAACAACATTCTCTTGTGTTCTATTCACACGACTTTCTCTAGATTTTCCGCAAGCAAACTTGTCTTATAAAAATGTATTTTATTTACAGCATTCTAATCGAGAATAACATTACCAGAATAAACATAACTCCATGGCACGACAGCTCACGGGGAACCTTGGCCTACCGCCCGGCCGCTGCGTCCCCCATCTCGGTCCACTACAGACGTCATGGATGGGGTGCAGTATTGGAGGGTGAGACGTGGTCAGCGCCTCGAGTCCCCCCCCGGCCGGTTAATGCGGTACATTACCAGAATAGTTGGTCTTATTATCTTGGTATTACTTGCTTCTTTGTAGGCAGTTAATTCCTGTAAGTAGAGCATAGGGCTCGTTGCGATGTTTCCTTGATTGGATTTGAATTTCTAGTTCGTGAATTCACCGATATGTTCCATTGCAGGAAGAAATCACGACTCGCGGGCATGAAGTGACGGAATTTCGCCCAGAAACCTTCTTCTTTCAAGGTATGGCTTCTTTTACGTGCAATTAAATATTACGCGGTACCACGGCTTTAGTTCCTTTCCGAAGAAACCATTTTGCATCCGGGAAGAAAAGAAAAAAAAAAAAAAAAAAAATCCGTCACCCTCCGCCAGGTGAACCTGCAATCTTGGGTTTTAGAGGCTAGTATGGTAGTAAACAAAAAAGATTCGAAAATAAAGATGGGCTACCGTTTCAGAAAAGTTAAAGTAGCTTAAAACTGAAACCAATTACATGAATTATTCCGTAAACAGTTATCCCTACAAAAACATGTATATGAGATAAATTGTGTGTTTTAACGATGTATACTTTTTGCGTAGTAAGTTTTTGTCTATTCTTTCGGATTAGCAATTATACAAAGGTTCTATAAAATTCATCCAGAATAAATAGGTCTTCTGAAGCTTTACACAAAATTCAAGAGATATACTTCGTTTGTCATGATAAATACACATGTATTTTAAAGATTTGAAGCTTTCTCGGCATTGGTTATTAATGATGATTCCGATTTAACTCGGTTATCAGTGATGCCATCATTACAAAAAAAAAAAATATCGGAAAAATTTTCATGTACAGGGTAGTTAGGGGTGTTGCGATTTTCTTGAAGACCTTCAGGTTGCATGCTTGGAAGATACTGAATTAAAATCTCAAGTCTGGTATTTAATTGAACTTGAACTGCTGTCCACAGACCACACATACAAAACGTTTTTGTTTTTTGACTCAGAGGACTTGAGAACATATATTTCCGGTGAAATGTGGACATTGAAGTTTTGGGTGGGATACAATAAATACCTTTAACTACTATGAACAGGGTAGGTACTAGAGAAAGCAAAATTCTGATGTGTTTCATTCACATGACTTTCTCTATAAACTATTTTACAAAATATTATTCCTTTATCTACATTAGAAGCTAAACATTAGAAGAAATGGTTGTGTTAGTTTCTTTTAAGTACAAGGTAAACAAGGACTATACTACAGCGATAGTCAAATGTTTTAAAATGTCGGTCGCTGTGTGAAAAAATTTAAATTTACTTCGCTTTGCGCGGTCAGGAGTAAAGCAAAAGAGTGAGGAAACGAAAGATGATCTTCCATTTGAGAAAAGTTTAAGTAACTTAATACTGAAAAAATAAAAAGGAATATCTCGGAAACGATAACCTTAAAAAAGTACGACATAGATTTTGTTTTTTAAAGGAAAACTTCATTTTTTGTAAGTTTTTTTTTTCTATCAATTACGGCTTACCAGAAATGCAAAATTTAACCAGAATGAAGAGGTCTTCATTGGCTACTTCCAGAAAATTCAGCATATACATTTTATTTGTCATATAAATATCTTTAATATACGGTATTTTAAACAAAATCGTTAGTCATTTTTATATATATTTACGGTGAAATCTCAACTTTGAATTGTTTGGGTGAAATAGAATACCTTCTCCATTTACTACATGTAGAGAAAGTAAAAATGGTTTTGTTAGTGCTGTCAATTGCCAGGTTCATACCTGCACCACTGGTGTGTGGGGAAATTCGTCCCGCTGGAATTATTTTACATACCTACCATTAAATTTACTGGCATGGTGCTGAAGCTTATAAGCGCACTTACAAACCCTCGGTGCCAGCCAGGTTTAAATCCACGGCCTGAAGGTGACCGTCGCCTAAATTAGAGTAATATGAATTGCACTTTGGAGATTTTAACGTGGGTTGTTAAAGCGCTTTACGCTGCATTGCTTGCTTACAAAAGCTATTGTGAACTAAAATGTTTACACCCATTTCGTGAAGATTATAACAGTTACAGGTTTCCTCACAATATATATAAACATGTCAAAATCATTCGATCTTTCCTAGTCTTAAGTTATGAGTATGAATATGTTAGCGGTGGGGGACACCTCGGCGAACTGCGCTCTATTATTTATTGATCTATTGCGGCCTACCAGCCCCCGGATGTTAGGGATGTGAAGAGGGGAAACCATAGGTCAGTAAATAGGAGCGACAGAGCCAAGCGCAGAGACGCACGGAAGTCCCTAACAGTATTAATAGATGGCAGCCCCGGCGCGCCAAGAAGGCTCTACAGGCGCCGGGAGGCAGTCGGAGATATGCCTCTACAACGGTACCTAGCCTCAAGCAGAGCAACCAGGGGGAAGAGAGTTTTACTCGGAGCATGCGACAATAACATCTGCTGCAAATCCCCGACCTGAAAGATGAAGGTAAATGAAATGAAGAAATGAAAAGAAAAGAACCGTGGTAGATATACAGCACCCCAGTATTCGCTAAGCGGCTCCAGGAAAACCAACGGTCAAAGTGTGTGGTCAACGGGGAGCGAACCCGAATTTCCCAAATGCCACTTATAGACGAAACCGCCTGAGCCCCCCGGTTCAGTTTTCCTAGTATTATAACTGGGACTTCGGATATTACTTCAGCTTAGTATATTAGTACGTTTACAAGCGAACGGAGAGGGGAAAGGTGGAAGTCCCGTACGTTCCCCAGTTTTGCTCTAGGTATAGAAGAGCACAGATGTAAGCATTCAGTTCTGTAGTAAAATAAGTTTGTAACATACATTATAAATTACGTGAACAAAGTAGTAAATCTCTATTGTGGTAGATGATATAATCAGTTTCATATTGATTTACACGCGTGTACAATTTTTGCAATTAATTAAAATATATTTTATGAATATATCAAAAGCAAAACGTTTTTTATTGGACTTCGTACTTTCAATAATGGCTTTGCGTGCACTGGTCGCTTGCTTAGAGTGAATGACCGGCAATATAAGATTAATCTCTTACAAAACCTCATATTTCATCTACTTCATTTTAATTAATCTACAGAAAGAATTATGTTACACAATTCGATAAAGATATAAATGTAACAGATATGGTCAAATTTTAAGAACCAGCCGCTGTATGCTAGCCTTAAATGTCTGTATTCTTTCTATGTAATCGCAAGAAATAACTGAAAAAAAGAGTACTTTAAAAGATTGGCGAAGTATTGAACCATTGGAACAATTGAAATCGATATTTCGAAAATTTAACATAAATGTTTTAAAGAGATCTAGGGTTTTATGCTGTGCATTTTGTCTATCGCTTAATAATTATTTCGATTTAGTGGACTTTACAGTCTATTCCCAGAAAATTAAACATGTATATACATTTTGTCATATATTTAATATATGGAGTTGAATTATAATCTGTAGTCATTTTTGAGAAGATAAAACCAATTCGTTAAATGTTCCATATAAAGGGTAGTTGTGGTGTGGAATTTTTTAAAAATCTTTTTTGTGTTATTCATACTCACATAGAACTCACACACAAATATTATTTTTAAATTTGTTTTATTTAATTCAAGACTCCTCTAAACATCTTTTGAAAGTTTCCGTTTGGGTGGTGTTTAACACCCGCTTTTATTACACACGGCACCGCAGGCGGTGAAACTGGTGATACATGGAATGAAGTTGGAGCACTGGTGGAATGCAATAGCGGGGGAAATCGGAGAACCCAGAAAGAATCCCGACCCTGCGCCGCCTTGTCCAGCACAAATTCCACATGGATCGCCTGGTAGCGAAACCGGGCTGCTTGGGTGAGGGGCAAGTGAGCTAACCACTCGGCTAAGGCACGGTCTCGAATGTTTTAGTGTAACAGTATTTTACCTGAACGTCCTTAAGCGCGGGTGTGTAGACTGACGGAAGTGAATGTCTCCGGCAGAGATTACGTGGCCCAACATCTGAACATATCTCAACTAACTGAGGTAGATAGAAGAATAAGGTTTTGTAAGAATCGGTAGACGGTTATATGAATGTAACACACGTATTGTTTTTATTTTTTCAGATAGGTAAAATGTTTTATTTACGGTGAAATCTCTGTAAAGAAACTTTAGGGGAGTGCAATAGGTACATAGATGAACGGGTGAGAAAGTAAAGCTAATGCTGTAGATAGCAGTGAGATTGTCACGTTCTTTTATCTCATACCCTGCTTCTGTGTAGTGTACAGTCAGCAAAGCTCATATTCACTGAGTTCAGGTTATGCAAAATAAATTTCTCCGCACTATCAACAAGGCTCCATGGTTCATAAGAAATCACCAGCTCCACCAGGAATTTGGAATTCTCACTTCAAGTTGCTCTCAGAGAAATTCTTCATAAGAATAGCTGAAGTTCCAGGAGTTAAAAACATTTCAAATTGTACTTAGATACCTTCAAAAGAAGATTAAAAAGAAAACTGCCTCAATACTTCCTATTCAGTGATTCCGAAGACAGTGATTCCACAGTCTAATTATTAGCTTCACTCATCCATTCTCTGCTCTCAATTGATTGTGATCAACTGAATACATTGCTAACTTTGTTAAACTTGTTAATTTACCCAGGATAATTAATTGTGACAAGCATATACTTATAATCGTTATCGTTAATCTATCTTCTTGTTATTTTTTGCACATGTTATGTCCTGAGATTGTTATATGTATAATTGTTAACCTAATTTATCACTGACTTGTAGAGCAGTCTTGCTAATAGTAAA
Source organism: Hymenopus coronatus (assembly GCA_030762935.1). NCBI lineage: Eukaryota > Metazoa > Arthropoda > Insecta > Mantodea > Hymenopodidae > Hymenopus > Hymenopus coronatus. The sequence continues at coordinate 55,872,512 of CM060894.1, forward strand.
TTGAGAGGTGGGAAATAAAAAAGATGGGCCAGAACCTAATAAATATGTTTACTTTCTCTACACGTAATATGTACATAGTGTATAGAGAAGGTATTTTGCATTCTACCCAAAAATTCGATACCGATATTTTACCGGAAATAGACGTTTTAGGGTCCTCTGTATAAAAAAAAATCATTTTTAGACAAAGGTCCGTACTTCGTATAAAAGTTTAGTATCTTCCAAGGATACGACACGAAGATATTTAGGAAAATCCCCCACACCAAGATACCTTTTAAATGAAAAAAAATTCCAAAATTTGATTGTCTCAAAAATGGCTAACGATTTTTATTAAAATACCATATATTAAAGATATTTACACGACAAATAAAATGTATATCTTAAAAGTTTCTGGGAAGATCTCTTTATTCCGCATGGATTTTGTTGGATTTAGCATACCTACTAAACCATAAGAAATAGAGAAAAACTTACTTCGCAAAAAAATGTAGATCTTGATAAAACACACAATTTATGTAAAATAAAACTTTTTTTCGTCGGGTTAGCCTTTTTCGAGATATTCCTTGTTATTGATTTCAGTTATAAAATACTTAATAAGTCATGTGAATGGAACACCGAAGATTTTTGTCTTTATTTTGAAGCCTCAGAAAGGCCAGAACATGTTAAATATTTTTCAAATTTACCCCAAACATCGCCGCTGTCGAAGGGTCGAGTCAGGCTTGGGCTTGTGCCCGTGATGATCTCACTGCACATACCATTGAAGTCGAAGACCAAAGTGTGTGGAATGTTTCCATACCAACACATATCTATATGGCAATTAATATACATATCTGTCGCTTTATCATATTAATTACTGCAATGACTTTGCACAAATAAAGCATTCATTGGGTCAACTAATAGATAAGGAAGCTGTTAACCTTTAATGCTCCGCTCGGTTAGTGGTCTGTTGAATGAGCGGAGGTTTCATTACAGGATTTAATTACACCGAATGAAGTTGTACTGTGGACTCAACAAACGTTTCTTTCTCGCAGGCGCAGAGACAACATCTTCACGGCCGATCCTGCAGACGAAGGAATGTCATATTGATGCGAAACAAGTAGTAGTATTCTGAAGGCGTGCAGGCAACCAGAGCGAGGAACGTCAAAGGACTACAAACTCTTGTGAGTATTTCACCTGAATTTCACACACTAGCTTTAAAGCACACACCGCTTATCTATGAATACCTCAGAGGCGAGTCAAATTAGATTAGCCGTGTCGCAGGTAAACGCCTTCGAGCACAGGCATGCGCAGAATTATTAAAATGGGGTGAAAGAAACTGAAATGGATTTCTATTTATGGACGCTCTTTAACTGCTGTGGTCTCAGCGTCCCATTCTATATTGGGCGTGAAAGACCGCTTGATTTTTCTCAGAGGTTTCTTTATCAGCTTGAGTTCTTTTTCGTGTCATAAATCTACTTTATTTCTTTTCCGAAGGAAGTCATGCTAAGGATTTTTAAGCCCGAAAAAATCCATCGCTCTCCGACCTTGGCGTGAAGTTGAAGTTAGCATGGAAAATGGGGGGGGGGCTATACCCGGGAGGCTGGAGGATCAGAGAGTCCTCCCCAAAACACATTTTCAAATGACCACATTGGAAAATTCTTTCAAACACCTTTTCTTTAAAGACTACTTTTTTCTTTTTTTTTTATACTTTTGCTATCAGGTACAAAGTAAATAGTAGGCAGAGCAGGTATTGTATTTCACTCAGAAGTTCTATACCCAGATTCGAAATACATGTTTTGAGGACAGTGAATCAAACAAATATTGTTACAAAAGGATTGTGTTAAAATGGAAGTTGTATAGTATGGAATCATACTAGAATAATAAAACAAAACATATGTTTTGAAATGTTTTTAAAAATCGAATTTTTGGACAGTTTAATTATTTTAGGAGGATAGACCTTTGTTATTTTTTTACTCAACACACCCCTCATAAACCGATGCAACAGTTTGACTGTGAACACGATAACTCAAAAACGAAAAGTCGGTTAAAGTGAAATTTGGAAAGTCTACAATGTATAAGATATCTTATTGAAATTTATACCACTTATACGCAGTAACAGTGATATTTTTGAAATTTTCAAAAGTCTGAGTTGTATGGTTGTTTAAATAATACATTTTTATTATCTAATTTCATTGTTCCAAAACAAACAAAAATGAGCCGCTCGATGCTTTTAAAACTAATCCCGTAACACTTAAGATTTTAGGGTTAATGAATTTACAAGGAGAGTTGTCATTATGTTTTTATAACAGCCCAAATTAATGTACAGAAATGTTTACTTTCATACTCTTCAAAATTCTTGAATTGTCATAATTTCATGTTTTGTCTCGAAAATAAAGGGCAGTACAAAAATGTTGAAACAAATGAGTAAGACATTGCATCAGGTGAAGCTTTTTGAGTATGCAAAGTATTGACAAAAAGTTTGAGAGAAAATAAGGTTTCAAATTGGAAGCGCCCGACTATTTATATGTTGAGTTAAATGGAGTTAAAGTGCGCCAAATGAGGAAAACGAAATATCCTCATAAAGTTTAGTATCCATATTGTTTTGTTATGAAAATATTATTTCTTATTTTTTCATAATTTGTTGTCAAATTTCACAGATGCATCACTTAAGTACTAAACTTGGTATATAAGTTCACAATCTTCCAAAGATACGATCCGAAGATTTACAGAAAATTCCCCCCATCCCAAACTATCCTTTGCGTGTAATCTTTTTCGAAATGTTGGATGTTCTCAACAGAGTCATAACGATTTTGATTAAAGTGTCGTATTTTAAAGATATTTATATGGCAAATAAAATGTATATCTTGAATTTTCTGTGAATAACGTTTGAAACCCTCTTCGTTCTGGATGACACTGGCATAACTCGTAAACTATAAGAGACAGCTAAATCTGACGTCACAAAAATTTAGATCCCCTTAAAACACACGATTGTGTGATGCATTTAGGTGAAATTAACCATATCCGTGATATTCCTTGTTTTAAATTTTCGTAAATTTTTGGTAGGTTTTATTCACTGTTTTCATCTTAGACATCAGAAGAGACGAAATTTCAGGTGTATCACATAGCGACTAACTTCTAATTTATTTCCCTCCTACTTTCAAGTAACTAAGAAATAAACTATTTTTCTAATATTTATCTTGATTAGTACGTATTATATAGATGTTTTAAGCTTTTTTAAAGAATCTGTTGCAGAATGAAAGGAACAAGTCAGATTTTTCAGAATCGACCTAATAAGAGTTAGCCTTAAATAATGTTAATTAATTTATTTTATTTAAATATTGCGTAAATTACAATTGAATTGGAATATTATTTACAAGTAGAAGAAAACCAGAAGAGTTGTTATTGTCCGTTCCGAAAGGTAATAGTGACTTAAAAAGTACCAATCTTTTGTGATATCTGAACTAACATCTATTGCGAGAGTCCTCCTGCGTGGTTTAGAAGTAACATGCTAGCCTTTAGTTCCCAAGGTCGCGGATTCAAACTCTGCTGAGAGCTATAGGTGATTTTCGGGCGTAAAAATCCTTACCACGCATCCTTTGGAAGGGAAGTAAAGCTGTTAGTCCCGTGTCGTAGATTTACGGCACGTAAAATGTCAAGCCTGACTCTGAGGAAAATTAAACAGCAATTAAAGAGCGCGAATAAAACAAGCAATTTAATTTAACCTACTGTTTTTCTGTACCGTGAGGGCAGGAATTAATTCTCTAAACTTCTTGCTGCATAAAAGAAATCGATTTAGCATGCAGTGAGTGAATTTTGGAGAATCTCTCTCACAAAAAAGCAAATGCAATTTGGGAACATTTTCTCAGAACCGTCCACATTCATATCATATCTGTGACGGGAGGGAGTACTCGGAATAGGGGTGGTGTGCCCACAAGTATCTCATTCAGTCACCGATGACTTGCGATGACGATGCCAATTTTCTAATGATTCCATTCAAATCACTCTTCATTTGCAATCTATTTTGATTAATTTTATTTAAAAAATCTTGTTTTTCAATCACATAACTTTCTCCACATTTCTGTAACAAATTATTGTTAGAAAACTTATTCTTCTATCTAATGCATTCTAATGGAGATAGATATCAGCAGAACCTGTGTTATTACTCACTTCCTCATAGATAGAAAAAAATGTCGTGTTATTTATGGACGCTCTTTAACTGCTGTGGTTCTCAGCGTCCCATTCTAAATCGGGAGTGAAAGACCGCTTAATTTTGCTCAGATGCCTCTCAATCAGGCTTGAGGTTCTTTTACGTGCCGTAAATCTACCCTTCCGAAGGAAGCCATGCTAAGGATTTTTACGCCCGAAAAAATCCATCGTCCTCCGCCGGGTTTGAACCCGCGACCTTGGGTATATGAAGTCAGCATGGTAACCATTACACCACGGAGGGCGACTCTCATAGACAGAAGATCCACTGGGCTAAAGTGATAGTTAAATATTTTAAAAGATGATTCCTATGTGCTTGAAATTCGTTTCTTTGTATGGCCAAGAGTTGACCAATTTCCGTATGAGAAAAAGTTTAAGCATTTTAGAACTGAAAAAAATAACAAGGAATATCTAGGAAATGGTCAACACAAAAAAACAAAAATTACATAAATATTGTGTTTTTACGTGACCTATATTTTGTGTACTAAGTCTTGTCTATCTCTTACGGTTTACCAGTTATACAGAATATAGAAATCTTCAGAGGCTATTTCCAGAGAATTTAAGATATACATTTTAATTGCCATATAAAATATCTTTAAGTATTGTAATCAAAATCGTTAGAACCATTTACTAGAAAAGCAAAATGTTCGCAATGTTTTCCATGTAAAGAATATTTTTGGATGGGGAGATTTTCCTCGAAATCTTCGTGTCGCATCCTTGAAAGTTACTAAACTTAAATACCAAGTTTGGTGTTTTACCAACTTTTCGTTTTTGAGTTATCGTGTTCACACACACACGGCGCACACACATACGGATCTTTTTCTATAAAAATACTTTTTAGGATATAGGGGACCCTAAAATGCATATTTCCGATGAAATCTCGGTATCGAATTTTTGCCCTTAGTGCAATACATTTTCTACCTTTGTAGTAAGTAGTGAAAGTAAAAAGAAGTTCTAATGGGGGCCCCTAGATCGCCATAATGCCTCCCATGTGCACGTACACATCTTAGAGACGTACAAGAAGTCTACTCACCATGATTTATTGGTAGACGAGTGTCCATTATCAAGGCCAGCCATGTTAGAACATACAAGCTATGTCAAACGACGTCATTAGTTTGAAAGAAGTTCGTGATTCCAGCTTCATGTCCTCTATTAAAATTCATGCACAGATTACCATATGATTGGTTCATTGTTTTAAAAAACTCTATTAAATTACAGACCTTAAGTTTGATCTGTTACATTCACATAACACAGTATGGCTCTCTTTTATTAGTGGGTATGCAAACTATTTTCACAAAACTTTATTTTCTTTCTATTTTATTTTAATCAAAATCAATATGTTCATAAAAAGTTACATTGCCTATTTCGTCATAGATTTGAAGAAAATGATATTTGTGAAATGTTTAACAGATGGACGCAATATCCTAGCGTTGTTGTTGTTGTTATTATTATTATTATTATTATTATTATTATTATTATTATTATTATTATTATTATTCACTTTTTTCAGCAATCACGAGAAACAACTGAATATCGACAAGACTGTGTGTTAGGTAATGAACATTTCAAACTATTAAAAACGGGCATTGGGAAAGGATAATGCCACAAAAGAGTTGTTTGGAATAAACTGTGTGCGTTTTTTGTGTAGTAAGTTTTCGTTTTATTCTTTATAGAAACTTTCAAAATAGTCCTAGAATTCAGTGGACTTCATAAGTTGGTCGTAGAAAATTTATGATATATATATATTTTGTGGTGTAAAATCTTATATATGGGCAATTTTAAGCAGAATCGTTAGCCATTTTTAAGAAAATACAAACATTAGAAAAATATCCTATGTACAGTAGGCTTCTCAGCTTGGATGCGCTTCAAAAGAACATCGGAGTACCCAGGCATGCAGGAGTTTAACTGTAGCACGTATTACACCTCAGCATTGAGGGAAAGCTTCATCAGGGCTGAATGAAGTGACTGGAAGTGCTATGACCTTCGCCCAGTGACGCACTGACTATCACGCCCCCTCCAGCCGGCCTCCGAAGACTTGCTACCTACGCGGAGTAATCTTGGCTCAGCTGAACAGAGTTTGAGCAGCGTTATATAAATGGTGGTTTGGGATCTGGAGGATTTACTGTAAAATCTTTGTGTCGCATCTTTGGAAGTTGCTGAACTTATATGCCAAGATTGATATTAATTATCCGACTTTGACGTACGCTGTTCTCGTTCTCTCTCTCTCTCTCTCTCTTTCACTCTCACACACGCGCACACACGTGCGCGCTCGCGCGGGTGGAAGTTTTCTATATTCTATAAGAATTTTTTGTAAGAATTTTTGTTACACAAGAGACAGAGGAAGGCAAGTGAATGGCGCATATTTAGATTTTTTTTTTTTTTTTAAATTTACGCTTTTCGGAAATATCATGTCAGATCAGGTGATCAGGGGGGTTTTTGACACTCATTACTCTTGATCGTTAAAATGGCCCAGACGGCAGTGGTAACAGGTAATTTTGTTGGCATCAGAACCTAGCCTTGAGGCATTTCATGGCGCCAACTTTATACTCTTTCCCTTTGCTACTCCATTTCTTATTTTTCTTTCTTTGTCCGCCCATTAATGTCAGTGACACAGCTGACTCCTAGCCATCTGTTTTCTCTTTTTGCAAACGTGAGCCGGATTGCATCATCTTGTGCTAATATGTAAGTTCAAGGCAACAAGCTTGCTCGTGGAAGTAAAAATATCTATTTCCAAAATCTAAGAGTGTGCTAAGATAACATGGAAGAGGAGATTGGATACGCTTACATTTTTACTTTCTATACCATGTACAATGTACATAGTAGGTAGAGAAGGTATTACACCTACTCAAAAATTTGAAATTGAGATTTCTCCGAAATAATGCCTTAGGCTCCCTGAATACAAAAGCATTTTGAGAAAAAGGTCCGAGAGTGCGTATGTGTGAGTGCTTCTGTGTGTCTGTAAACATAACTCAGAAACGAAAAGTTGACTAAACACCAAATATTAGCTAACATCCTCTAAGGATGCGACACGAGCGTTTTTCAGAAAAAGTCCTCCACCCGAAAATACCCACCGCTTGGAACATTTTTTGGAATTATAATTTTTTTTCAAAAATGGCTCTAAGGTTTTTAATTAGAATTCCACATAAAGTTATTTACATCACAAATTAAATGTATAGCTTACAGTTACTGGGAATAGCTCTGAAGCCTTTCATTCTCGATAACTTTTACATTACTCGTAAACCGTAAGAGAGGCAAAAGCTTACCGCAAAAAAACAAAAAAAAAACAAAAAAACAAAAAAAAAAAACAAAAAAAAAAAAAAACCAACAACAACAAAAACAGTCATCTAAATTGTTTGTGGAGTTGACCAATTTCATTGTTTTCGGTTTAAATTTCCTAATACTTTAATCATCTGAAATGACTAGTCATCATTGCTTTTTTTTTTTTACACCTGGCTAAGCAACGAGAACATAATTTCCTATCGCTATCGCCTAAGTGTTCCGTTATTCTCTTATATCTACAAATAAATAAGCAATACATTCATTTCTGCTAACATTTACCTCGATTAATATGATGTATTCGTAGTCGGCTTATTTAGGACTGACACTCCCCTAGGTCTTATAAGCGGATGCCTAGGCGTCAGAAGCCTGTTGGCATGAAACCATAGAATGGAGAACCTGGAACGACTGGTCGGCCCGTAGCCAAGCATGAGCGTAGACGATATGAAATGCAAGTGAAATGGACGATAGGAAATTAGCAATTAGCGTAATGAGTGGCGGGGAAACCGGAGTACCCGGAGAAAACCCGTTCAGGCACGCTTCGCCCACCACTTGGATTGAACCTACGGCGCCTAAGTTGGGGTCTACCACCCGGTCACAGCGCCGTCTTAACATGAAATAGACGAATAAGCTAAGAATATTTTGTTGCAAATGTTACTTATCTTTTAGTTACCGCGATAGTGTTCGCCAGTTACAATGTGTTGGAACCTGTTCTGAGTTAGAAAAAAAAAATGGTACTAGCCATAAATTCAATTCAAAATATTACAGATGAATTAATGTTGGTCATCTTTTGGCTGGGCACAGTTCATATACACTTTCCTTTGCTGGTTGTCTTCCGGATCTGAGCCAAGATTGCACATAATATGGCTGAGGATAAAATTTTCCAAGTGGTGTCCCAACATTTCTCATAAAAAATATTGCGTATTACGTTAACATGATTTTCTCTACACATTCTGTAACAAACTTTAATACAAACAGATTCGTCGTGATGTCACAGCGGTGTAAAATAAAAAATCTGATTCTCTTTCTAGCTGTTCCATAAACATTTTCCTTATAACAGATTATTTTATATACGTCATGCTAATCAAGATAAATATTACCAGAATTGATTATTATTTTCTTCTTTGTAAGTAAAAAGGAAACAAGGGAATACAATAGGTTAAAAACGTTCGCTAAGAGAAGCAATTGAAATTCGGTTCTCTTTGCTTGCTGGGAATAAACAAATGAAAAACAAAAGAAATATGTCTCCTGTTTGAGAAACGTTTTAAGTACTTCAAAAGTGAAACCAATAACTCGGAATATCTCGAAAACGGTTAACTGTATAAAAAAGTATATATGACATAAATTGTGTGATTTAATGAGATCTAATAACGTTTTGTTTAGGACGTATTTGTCTATCTGTTACGGTTTATAAGTTACACAAAAGTCATCTAGGATGAAGATGTGTTCAGAGTCTATTCCCAGAAAATTCGAGATATACATTTCCTTTGTAATTAAAATATCTTAAACATATGAATTTCGATACAAATCATTAGAGCCATTTTTGAGAAAATCATTTCAAAAATGCTCCATGTAAAGGGTAGTTGTGGTGGGGGAATTTTCTTGAAAATCTTCATGTCACATCCTTGGAATATACTGAACTTAAATACGAGGCTTAGTATTTAACCGACTTCTCGTTTTGAGCTATACCCCCCCCCCCCACACACACACATACACTCGGAGACACGAACATGTTTCTAAAATTGCATTTTTTATCATTCAGGGGGTCTAAAAACATGTATTTCCGGTGAAATCTCGGTACCTAATTTTTGGGTGGAATGTATAATACATGTGGGCTAGAGAAAGTAAAAATAACATGTAAATTGTATGCCAGATTAAGCAAAGAATTCCTAAAATATGTACGTAAAGGGTACATAAAGAGTACACAGAAAGTAATGAAATGGATAGTTGAGCTATGTTGCTTTAGAACTATGTCTGCAGTAGTAAATAAATAAACAAGTTCATCTTTCCATTTACGCTATTAATTAACACCTCAGACACCAAACATCATAGTGAGAACTAAAAGTTAGATATCATTAGCGCTGTAAGAGAGAAAGTACATATAGACATGTGACAATTCAAAGCATTCAGGACACGTACCTTCCAGCAGCAGAAGTCTATTTTGGGCCCACAAGGCTCTGTCCTCGCCGCTATTTGCATGAAGTACAAGGTTGGCGCGGGGGCATTGAACAACAATGCAAATCTTGGCTAAGGCTACTGGTTATAATTCGAGCATTACGTAAGGACACGTCTGCAAGACGGGAACTTCGCTTGACTAAAGCGGAAACGGCGCCTTTCCACCGGGGGTTACTTCTTCAGTTCTTCTCTTCAAAGAATACAAAGCGACCGGAAATTCCTGGGAACATAAGCCATTTAGTGATCTGGACCTCGCTCAAATATGCCTGTTGAATTTTTCAGCCACGTATGATTGTGAGTCTCTGAAATCTTAAGATAGCCAGTCCCCAAGGCCGCGCTCGCTGAAGCGCCTCGCTTTGGTGCTTCGTGGCGCAGGGGATCGTGGGTTCGAGTCCCGCCTTGGACATGGGTGTTTGTATGTTTGTGTATATGTATTGCCGTAAAAACAGTAAACAAAGGACATTTAGAGAAACAGAAACAAAAGAGGAATAGGAGAAAAAAAAAAAAAAAAGATAAAATGTTAACATAAAAACTCTGATGTATTCAATTCACATGACTTTCTTTCCATCTCTTGCAAAAAAGTATTGTTAATAAGTTTAGGCTTCTATTTACTTCATGCTAATTGAGAAAACATTAGCAGAAATAGTCTTATTAGTTGCTTCCTTGTAAGTAGAAGCGAAATAAGGTAGTACCATAGGTTAAAGTGATAGTCAAAAGCTGCTTGCTATGTGACTGAAGTTCCTTTGTATGGACACGAGTTGACAAATTCCTGTATAAGAAAAGTATAAGTTCCTCAACGATGAAACTAAAAGCAATATCTTAAAAACGATCAACTCAACGAAAAAATGTATATAACATAAAGTGTGTGTTTTAATGCGCTCTACATTTTCGGTGTAGTAAGTTTTTATTCATCTCTTACGGCTTAGCAATTATGCAAAAATCCGTTAAATTCATCCAGAATAAAGTAGTCTTTAGAGGCTATTCCGAGAAAATTCAAGATATGCATTTTATTTGTCAGGTAAATATCTTAAATATACAACATTTTAATCAAAATCGTTAGAGCCATTTTTAATAAAATCAAAAATTTCGGAAATGTTTCCATATAAAGGGTAGTTTGGGGTGGGTGGATGATTTTCTTTAAAATCTTCGTGTCGCATTCTTGGAAGATACCAAACTTAAATACCAAGTTTGGTTTTTAACGGTCTTTTCATTTTTGAGCAATGCTGCCCACAAACAAACACACACACACACACACGAACATTTTTCTAAAAATGCTATTTTTGGATTCAGGAAGGCTCAAAACATATATTTCCGGTGAAATCTCGGTATCGAATTATTGGTTGCAATACCAATATCTTCTCTATACGCTATGTACATAATGCGTATAGTGAGAGTAAAAAATCTCTGTTCCATTCACATGACTTTCCCTACATCTCTGCTACAAATTATTGTTCAAAAACTTCTATTTATTTCATGCTAATCGATAAACAATAGCAAAAATGGTCCTATTGTTTCCATTTAGGTAGAGGAGAAATAAGGGAATACCGTAAGCTAAAGCTATAGTTAAAAGCTGGTTTCTATGTGATTGGAGTTCCTTTGAATGGATAGGAGTGGACAAATTCCCGTATGAGAAAAGTATAAGTCTTTTAAAGCTGATATCGATAACGAGGAATATCTAAAAATTGGTCAACTCCACGGGAAAAAATCTGATGTGTTCCATTCACATGACTTTCTCTACATCTCTGCAACATATTATTGTTAAAAAGCTTATGTTTCTATTTATTTCATTCTAATCGACAAAAAATTAGCAGAAATAGTCTTATTACCTGCTTCCTTATAAGTAGAAGAGAAATAAACGAGTACCATAGGTTAAAGTGATAGTCAAAAGCTGGTTGCTATGTGACTGAAGTTCCTTTATTTGTATGGACAGGAGTTGACGAATTCCTGTATGGGAAAAGTTAAGTTTTCCGGACCTGAAAACAAAAACAAGGAATATCTCAAAAAACGCTCAACTCCACGAAAAAAATGTATACAACATAAATTGTGTGTTTTAATGTGTTCTACATTTTTTGTGTGGTAAGTTTTTGTCTATTTCTTACGGTTTAGCAGTTATGCAAAGTTCCGTAAAATTCACTCAGAATAAAGTAGTCTTTAGAGGCTATTCCCAGAAAATTCAAAATATACATTTTTTTGTCAGGTAAATATCTTTAATATACGATATTTTAATCAAAATCGTTAGAGCCATTTTTTAGAAAATCAAAATTTTCAAAAAAGTTCCATGTAAAGGGAGTTTGGGGTGGGGGATTTTTCTCAAAATCTTCGTGTCGCATCCCTGGAAGATACTAAACTTAAATACCAAGTTTGGTATTTTACCAACTTTTCGTTTTTGAGTTATCGTGTTCACAGGCACACGGACACACTGAAACACACGGACCTTTTTCTGAAAATACCTTTTTTGCATACAAGGGACCCTAAAACATTTATTTCTGGTGAAATTTCGGTATCGAATTTTTTGGTGGAGTGCAATACCTTCTCTATACACTATGTATATAGTACGTGTAGAGAAAGTAAAAAAATGTATAACATAATTGTGTGTTTTAACGAGATCTACATTTTCTTTTAAGTAAGTTTTTGTATATCTCTTAAGGTTTACCAGTTATACAAAACTCTGCAAATTTCATCCAGAATAAAGAGGTCTTCAGAGGCTATTCCCAGAAAATTTAAGATATGCATTTTATTTGTCATATAAATATCTTTAATATACAGCATTTTAATCAAAACTGTAAGAGCCATTTTTGTGAAAATCAAAATTTTTGGAATTTTTTCCATGTAAAGGGTACTTGGGGGTGAGGGGATTTTCTTGAAAATCTTCGTGTAGCATCCTTGGAAGATACCAAACCTAAATACCAAGTTTGATTTTTAACGGACTTATCGTTTTTGAGCTATGCTGCCCACAGGCACACTCTCTCTCTCTCTCTCTCTCTCTCTCTCTCTCTCTCTCTCTCTCTCACACACACACACACACTCTCACACACAGACGCACACGGACAGTTTTCTAAACATGCTTTCTTTGGATTCAGGGGGTCTTAAAACGCCTATTTCCGGTGAAATCTCGGTATCGAATTTTTGGGTGAATTACAATACCTTCTCTATAAACTATGTACATAGTACGTGTAAAGAAAGTAAACATTTAACAAAATTATAGAAAAGGTGTGTGTGTAAGTGTATATCTGCAAAATTTTTGGTTAAATAATAAATTTGATATTTAAGTTCAGCATCTTCCAAACTGTTCTTTACATGGAAAATGTGTCAATTGTTTTATTTTATCAAAAATTGTTCTAATGGTTTTGATTAGATTACGGTATATCAAAAATATACATGACAAGTGTACATCTTGAATGTATTATAAATCTACTTGTATAAAATAAGTAACTTCAGCAACAGGAGGTTTAGTTTTGTTACATTCAACACTTTTTTTCTTCTTTACTCTATTTCTGCGGTTGTAGATTGACTCTCCATATGTATTTAAACTTTCAAGCCTAAAGGATGAACAATTTAAATTTAACAAGAAGGAAGAATAACCTTCACCACGCAGTGTGCAACCATTATGAGGGTTTTGTTCCGTTAACTTAGAAAGCGCCGTAGTGTCTCTACAAGTTGGAGTCCGCAAACTATTGATTTGACTTGCACTGTCAACAAACAGGACCAGATAGTTTGAGCACTGATGGACCCTGGAACATGTCTTAAAATTTGAGGCAGGCGAGGGGCAATTGATTTTACATACCGAGCTAGGATATTTTAGTGAAAGAGATGGAAAATAAAACACCACAAACATGACCTTCTCCTACAAGACAAAATTATTTAAAATGTGATGTATTCCATTCATATGAATTCCCCTAACTTTTCCTCATAAACATGGCACTTATGGCCTGAAAAACAGGTCTCTGAACAAAATTAAGTGGTTTTTCACGCCCAGTATAGAATGGAAGCTAAGAAAAAAAAATCCTAAATTAAACCCTCTTACATAAAGTATTAATGATCATAAAATCAAAGTCAAAAATAAAGAAAAAATCTGATGTGTACCATTCACATGACCTTCTCTATATCCCTGCTACAAATTATTCTTAAAAAGCTTATACTTCTATTTACTTTATGCTAATCAAAAAACATTAGCAGAAATAGTCTTATTACTTGCTTCCTTGTAAGTAGAAGCGAAATAAGGGACTACCATAGGTTAAAGTGACAGTCAAAAGCTGGTTGCTATGTCAATGAAGTTCCTTTGTTTATATGGATCCGAGTTGGCAAGTTCCTGTATGAGAAATACGTGGTTTTTCATAGGAAGAAACAAAAAATAACGAATGTCTCAAAAACGACGAACTCCACGAAAAAAATTTGTATAACATAAATTGTGTGTTTTAACGTGATCTACATTTTTTGTGTACTAAGTTTTTGTCCATCTCTTACGGATTAGCATTATTCAAAATTCCGTAAAATTCATCCAGAATAAACTACTCTTCAGAGGCTGTTCCTAGAAAATTCAAAACATACATTTTATTTGTCAGGCTAATTTCTTTTATATTCGATATTTTAATCAAAATCGCTACAGCCTTTTGTTAGAAAATCAAAATTTTCGAAAAAAATTCCATGTAAAGGGTAGTTGGGGGTGAGGGGATTTTTATCAAAATCTTCGTGTCGCATCCCTGGAAGATACTAAACTTAAATACCAAGTTTGGTATTTTACCGGCTTTTCGTTTTTGAGTTATCGTGTTCACAGACACACGGACACACACACGGACCTTTTTCTGAAAATACTTTTTTTGGATACTGGGGACCCTAAAACATATATTTCCGGTAAAATCTCGGTATCGAATTTTTTGGTGGAGTGCAATACCTTCTCTATACACTATGTACAAAGTACGTATAGAGAAAGCAAAAATATATTCTTACAAAAGATATACTTTTTACTTTCTCCATACGCACTATGTACATAGTGTATAGAGAAAGTATTGCACTCCACCAAAAATTCGATACCGAGATTTCACCGGAAATATATGTTTTAGGGTCCCCAATATCCAAAAAAAGCATTTTCACAAAAAGATCCGTGTGTGTGTGTGTGTGTGTGTGTGTGTGTGTGTGTGTGTGTGTGTGTGTGTGTGTCCGTGAACACGATTACTCAAAAACGAAAAGCCGGTAAAATACCAAACTTGCTATTTAAGTTTAGTATCTTCCAGGGATGCGACACGAAGCTTTTGAGAAAAATCCCCCCACCCCCAAATACCCTTTACATGGAACTTTTTTCGAAAATTTTGATTTTCTCAAAAATGGCTCTAACGGTTTTGATTAAAATTTCAGATATTAAACATATTTACCTGACAAATGAAATGTATATCTTGAATTTTCTGGGAATAGCCTCTGAAGAGTGATTTATTCTGGATGAATTTTACTAAATTTTGAATGACTGCTAAACCGTAAGAGATGGACAAAAACTTACACAAAAAATGTAGAGCACTTTAAAACACACAATTTATGTTATATACATTTTTTTCGTGGAGTTCGTCGTTTTTGTGACATTCCTTATTTTTGGTTTCTGCTATGAAAAACGTATACTTTTCTCATACAGGAACTTGTCAACTCCTATCCATACAAACAAAGGAACTTCATTGACATAGCAACCAGCTTTTGACTATCACTTTAACCTACGGTTGTCCCTTATTTCGCTTCTACTTACAAGGAAGCGAGTAATAAGACTATTTATGCTATTTTTTTCTAATTAGCATAAAGTAAATAGAAGTATAAGCTTTTTAAGAATTATTTGTTGCAGGGATATGGAGAAAGCCATGTGAATAGTACACATCAGATTTTTTTAAAGTTCTGTCGCTACTCATTTGTTTCTTACCATGACATAGAGTATGCTTTTCCAAGGCTAGAAAATAGATATGTTTAAGACTATCGATTCTGGCTTCTATATCCTATCTAATGAACTATTTCGGCAAATATTTATTTCGATTAATATGCAATTATAAAATAGGACTTAAATATTCTGAAAATTCAATAAATAATTATGTGGTAGATAGGGAAAATCTGTTGTGTTCCATACACATGACTTTATCTATCTATTCTGTAAATAAAGGTATTCTTTCTTTCACATGATGCTAATGAAGATAAATATTATTTATTACTTTGTTCATTATAGGCGGAAGGAGGATAAGAGAATGCATTAGGCTAGTCAAATCTTTTAAACGCTGTCATATGCGCTTGTTATTGAAATATGGTTCTATTCCCATGGCCAGGAATAAAACAAAATAAAGATGAAACGTTTGAGAGTTTCCCGTTTGAGAAAGTTTTAAGTATTTTAAAATTTGAAATTGTATGTTTTAACGAGACCTACTTTTTTTTTTCTCCGGCTTAACGTCCTTTACCCTGGTTGGTCATATCGGATGATGATTGAATTTGGTGAAATGATGCTCAAATGATCTCGGGGTCAATGGAGCTTAAAGTTACTCGACAATCGTCTTCTCAGGACAAGGGAAAACCCCGAAAAAAACCTTGTCCGGGAAACTCGCCCTAAGCGAGATTCGAACTCTCGACTTTTTGAATGTGAGGCAGACACGCTACCACCACACAACCCAGGCAGGCTATACATTTTTAATGCAGTAGTTTTTTGTCCATCTCTTACGGTTTATCAATTATACAAAAGTCTTTCAGAACGAAGAGGACATCAGAGGCTATTCCAAAGAAATTAAAGATACGCATTTTATTTACTATTAAAATTCCTTTAATACGAAAATTTGGACTGAAAATTTGGAAAGATGTTCCATGTAAAGCGTGGTTTGGTGTGGGAGTATTTTCCTAAAATCTTTGTATCGCATCCTTTGAATTTTATTTATTTTGAGTTATACTGTTCATAGGCACACACACACACACGTGCAGGACCATTTTCTAATGTTTATTTGTGGGTCTTCAAAACATACATTATCGTGAAATCTCGGTACCCAATTTTAGGTGGAATACATATCTTATATATCTACTGTGTACACTGTGCATACTTCTAGAGAAAGTAAGAATTATAGTTCGGTCCGGGGCCACGAAATTGCCGGATTGAGGTTCGGTGCACACCGAGTATAACCCTGACGTGATGGAGTAGACGTAGTTTCTACAGTCCGTTTCGAAATGTGTTGCACTATCTAACATTGCCCACTGCCTGGCCTCGTTCAGCTCCTACTAGTACTGAAAGAGAGTGAAGATTGAAAAATGTCGAAAATACGAAAAGGTTGGCGTTCGACGCTGAACAAACTTGTGGATGATTGATACATATTTTGAGTGACAGAGGAGAGTCTTTTCTTTTGTTGCAGTAAATATGCCTCTTGTAATTCACTACAATGAATTCTGAATGGGTTTAGTTGATTTATATTCATTGTCTTTTCAAAGCTCTGCACATTATTATCCTGAATTTTTGTATCAGCTTTATACTTTTATTTGTTAAAGTATAAGGTGTTTTTATTCACTAATCATATTTAGAAATGATTGTTTTGTTGTGTTACTTTATGGATTAGAACGATACATATGATGTCAATACATGTAATTAGCTATTTTGGAACAAACTATACCTCAACGTGTGCATGTTTACGCTACAAAACTCTCTCCCCATTACCCTTTGCTCTGTGTGTTCGTAACTGTGTGCGTTACGGAGCCCAATACCGAACCCTAGTAATAAGTTTGCCTAGGAATTGTTTTTAGTGGCTATAGTAAAACTAAAGTGGGTAGAGAATGTATGAATACAATTTTATAAATATTATTCCAACTTTTCATTTAGTTTTGTCCGTTCTAGTGTGAATATTATCTGAACTTTCATAGTAAATGGACCTGCATAGCTCCTTATAGTCCTGTATTGCCTCGGTCTCCATTCACCACCACACTCAGGAAAGCATTATAATTAATAGCCCGGAGTGACAAACATGTGGCAAGTCGTTTGCGTCATTCTGTGTTTTCCCTATGGTAACGTGGCACGACGGGAATCACCGTCCTGATATGTCAGTCAGAACCAGGGGTGTAACGCTTTAAGTACTTCTGACTGTAGTACTGTACAAACTTATACTTCTATTTCAAATATACTATTCGCAAGTTATACCGTACAAGAAAATTGTAAACAGAGTCAATTTATGTATGGTTTGTTCTTTCACACTGGAGGTGAACACACTGCCTCGTCTGGAATTCGAATAATAGCTTCTCTTGCTCATTCTCTACCATGAGAATAAAATTGTATTGCTCTATTTCAAGTGAACGCAATTATCGGATATTTCGTCACGGTAGCTCAAAGGTAGAGCATGTCACAAGAAAGCGAGAATGCATGTTTGAATCCATGGAGTTGTGTAGATTATTTATGACACCAAAATTAAAGACAACAGTAGACTTACCTGGGCGGTGGTAGCGCAGCTGCCTGCCAGGCGGGAGACATGGGTTCGATCCCGTTATCGGCTTGGGTGCACTCAGCCTCGTGAGGTGCCTGGGTGGCCAGTTGAAGACCTACTTGATTTAGAAGTAGCGGCTCCAGATCAAGAAGACCGCATTGAGCGGCTGGGAGGAATTCGAGGCGCTGATCACGTCTGCCCTCTGGCACTACACCCCATTCATGATGCCTTCGGGTTGAGATGAGGGATGCAGCGGCCGGGCGGTAAGCCTTTGTCCCTTGCGGACTGTTGTGCGATGGGGTTAAGAAGGCGTAGAGGAATATAGTAGTGTATACAAATATGCATAGTCTTTTTTCCGTCGTAAAACCGAACTAAAGAACAGTCTGCCTGCTGCGCTCTCTAATCTTGGTAACCATTGGCCTATGCACTTAAAAGAGAAACTAGACAAGCGCGATTTCTTTTTAAATCGGTATGTAGATTGATTTTTAGGGCACGGCAAAAAGTCACTCCGCTAGGTTGTTTACCTGTGGCGATATGTTGTGATTCGAAATTAACACCTATTTCATTATTCTGCTAACGTGTAATCCAGGCATTTCTGATTCCGGATCCACTTGCGGCTCTTGACCTTCCCACATACGACAGAAAATGTCGTTAGGAAAAGCGGTTTACGTGACAGTAAAAGGGTGGGCCAAGGAAACTCGTGATTTTAATTCTAGATTTTTTTTCGACACGCTCACGTCGTTTAGACCGTTTACATTTCTATCGTGTTGTCAAGCGAGTAGAAATTAATCATGATGCTGAACTGGACTATTAATCAATGTGAATTTGCAATTAAGGCTTATGACAAGTATATTTATAGTGTTTTCAGAATTCTGTATAAGAATATCGTTCTATCCTTACAAAATCCAGACCGTTACAGACGGTGACTTAAGTAAGACGTGTGGTCCTGCCAGAGATTTTTACTTTCTCTACACGTACTATGTACATAGTGTATAGAGAAGGTATTGCACTCCACCAAAAAATTCGATACCGAGATTTCACCGGAAATATATGTTTTAGGGTCCCCTGTATCCAAAAAATTATTTTCAGAAAAAGGTCCGTGTCCGTGTGTCTGTGAATACAATAACTCAAAAACGAAAAGTCGCTAAAATACCAAATAAGTTTAGTATCTTCCAGGCATGCAACACGAAGATTTTGAGAAAAATCCCCCCACCCCAAACTGCCCTTTACATGGAAAAAAATCGAAAATTTTTATTTTCTAAAAAATGGTTCTAACGATTTTGATTTAAATGTCGAATATTAAAGATGTTTACCTGACAAATAAAAGGTATATTTTGAATTTTCTGGGAATAACCTCTGAAGACTACTTTATCCTGGATGAAATTTACGAAATGTTGCATAACTGCTAAACCGTAAGCAAATGACAAAAACTTACCACACAAAAAATGTAGAGCTCTTAAAACACACAATTTATGTTGAACACATTTTTTCGTGGAGCTGATCGTTTTTGAGATATTCCTCTTTTTCTTTTCTTTTTTTTTTTCAGCTTTGAAAAACTTAACTTTTCTCATACAGGAATTTGTCAACCTCTGTCCATACATACAAACAAAGGAACTTCATTCACATAGCACAGCTTTTGACTATCACTTTAACCTATGGTATTCCCTTATTTCGCTTCTACTTACAAGGAAGCAAGTAATACGACTATTTCTGCTAATATTTTGTCGATTAGCAGGAAGTGAATAGAAGCATACGCTTTTTAACAATAATTTGTTGCAGAGATGTAGAGAAAGTCATGTGAATGGAACACAGCAGATTTTTTAAACTTACATATGATAATTGAAGCATTGCGAATAGTCTAATACAATCGAAATACGAAGAGTGTGTCCAAGACATGGAAACCATTGTAAGAACGTAGTTTTCAAAACTTGAATACTATGTGTACAAATCAAATAATATCTTGTTTGCTGTAAATTTTTACTTACTCTACATAGTATACATGGTACGTAGATAGAGAAGGTATTGCACTCCACCCAAAAATTCGATACCGAGATTTCACCCGAAATATACGTTTTAGGGTCCCTCTATATTAAAACATTTTGGAAAAAGGTCCTTTAGTATGCTTCCGTGCATCCGCGCGATTGTCAACACGATAGCTCAAAAACAACAAGTCGGTGAAACAACACACTTGGTATTTTAGTTTAGTACCTTTAGTACCTTCCAAGGATGAAGATTTTCGAGAAAATCTCCCTACACAAACTACCCAGTACATGAAAATTTTTTGGAAAATATTGTTTTTCTCAAAAATGGCTGTCGCCCTCCGTGGTGTAGTGGTTGCTATGCTAGCTTTAGATACCCATGTCGCTGGTTCAAACACGGCGGAGGACGGTGGGTTTTTTCGGGCGTAAAAATCCTTAGCATTGCAACTCATTCCCATTTTTTTCAAAACTGGCTCTGACAATTTTCATTAAAATGTCCTATATTAAAGATATTTGTATGAGAAATAAAATCTATATCTTGAATTTTCTGAAAATAGCCTTTGAACAGTTGAATTTTGCATAACTGGTAAACCGTAAGAGACAGACAAAAAGTTGCTACGTAAAAAATTTAGACCTTGTTAAAACACAATTGTCAAGTATTTTTTTCGTGTAATTGGCCATTTTTGAGATATTCCTTGTTATTGGTTTCAAACTTACAATGCGTGAAAATCCCCGTATAAGAACATTTTTAACTTTTAGCAATACAAGGAAACTGATTTCAACCGCATGACAACCTGCTTTTAAAAGAATTGATTATCGCTTTACCCTTCTACTTACAAGAAACCAAGTAGCAATACCATTTCTGCTAATGTTTATCTCGATTAGTCTGAAGTAGATAAAAGAATAAGTGTTTTTACAATACTTTGTTACAGATATGTGGAGAAAGTCAGGTGAATAGAATACATCAGAGCTTTGTATCTAACAGTTCCTCAAACTATTTCTATATTAATAATTAAAAATTGTCAGTTTCTTTGGCCCATCTTGTATATAACGCCTGTCTCAAATGGTCCCCTTAGTGAGGTGAATGTGCTAGCACGTTCACTCATGACCATTAAACTGGCAACGGATCCCGTTAATTATTGATGGGAATGAAGATCAGCTGAACTGAAATTGATAATAATTATTTAATACTATCACAGATGTTAGAATTGTTTTCCTCATCCATGTAGGCATTAAATTCCTCAAGTGGCTCGTATGTTTCCCGGGAAGCCACAAGGTGAGCTGGCGTGTTGCCATGGTACCTCAATGGTTAGAGAAATCGTTCAGAGACTGGAGATCAGGTTTGAATCCCGGCCTTGGCATTGCATTTTTCAGTCTGACTTTACCGTTATAATGCAGTTGATTTTTCGCCCTCCCTTGCTAACTTCATATACCCACGGTCACGAGTTCAAACCCGGCGGAGGACCATGGCATAGCTTCCTTCGGAAGGGAGTAAAGCCCTTGGACCCGAGTCATATACGGCACGCAAAAGAACCTCAAGTCTGATAAAAGAGGCCTCTGAGCAAAATTAAGTTATCTTTAAGCCAAAAAGAACATATTTTATTTACACTATTTTAATGAAGCTTATTTAAAATATATATAATTCTATAGTTTTCGTTTTGGAAGGAAAGTAAATCAGGCTGTCCGTAACAAAAGGAAATATTTTAAATTAGTATGCTTTGGTTAATTATTTGAAAAATTAAAATTATAATAATATGTTAGAGCTACAAAGATAAAAGGAAACTTGTGTTTCTTAAAGTTTCTTTTGATCCATCTTTTTAGTCGGCCACTGTAATATGTGACTCATCGTTAAACCAGCTATGTTCACTTTTCAATAGAATGCAACACCTTTTTCAAGTAATTTATCTTTTCCGTCGCAATTACTTCGTATGCTCTTTTCGTTGTTAAACTGATCAAATCTGATTTGCAGGAAATAAGCTGAAACGTTTTCTTTTGGATTCCATCAATGAAATCGATGGTGAGACTTCTGCCTTTCTTGACTTTAAAGATAAATTCGTGGTATACTGATGCAGCAAAGAACTCCCTTTTTCCTTTTTTTTCTTTCTAATTTTTTTCAAAAGCTGAGATAGAGGCCTTCTTAAATAAATGGTCTAATAACAGTATTGGAGCAATGGGAGAAGAGACTTTTCATAAACAATAATGGAAGCATAAAGATTCCATTTTCACGCACAAGTAGATTTATTAAAAAATCTTGTGTGCTCCAAGTTTTTTTTTGGACTCGGGGGACCTCAAAACATATTTCCGGTGAATTCTCACATAGACTTTTTGGGTAGAATTCAATGCCTTCTACAACTACTATGTACATACGAGCTTGAGAAAGTGAAATTATTATTTGAACAACCATGCAAGTCAGAATTTTTATAATCGTTTCATTTGTATATCCGCCTTTAAGTTCAGTGGTCATATCGGGGACTTTGACTTGTGAAACAACTTTTACTGTAGGTTTTAGAACATTCGGTTAATCAATTTTTATTACTAACCACTCTCACATTCATACATCCTGACTCTGTGTGGGATAGGGAATTATTCTGGTTAAAGAAAAATTCCCGGCCCCAGGCCGGGAATCGAACCCTGAACCCCCGGGTGAGAAGTCAGCTCGCTGACCACTCGACCACCGAGGCCGTCTCTCAGAATTTTGTTACTTGCCAGAAGTAGTTCTACTATTAAATACACTAACTGGTATACATTTCAATAAGATATATTTAATACTGTAAAGTTTCTAAATTGCACAAGTGCATCATCTTAATATGGCAGATATTGTAAAGGACTTGAATATCCAAAGTTGTAGTAGAGGTTTCAACCTGAAGGACTTTACTTGGTTATTCACATTGGATTTTTATTATCTTTTGAGTAATTAGCTTCTAAAATTAAAGCCAAGCGGTAGAGGGTTGATCGTTCTCATGGAAATAGCACACTAGCCAGTAAAGTTCTAAATATAACAGCCTGAAGCGCTCTTCTTACTAAGATATCAAATACATCTGACACACAGTTGCCCACTTTTCAAGTATCCCTCTGCTTTAAAAATTTAAACGATGCGATGTAATGGATAAAATATATACGTATGTATTTCCAATGCTGAGGAGAATTCCTGGTTAGATTGTTGCTGAGAGTAGTATACATATTTGGGTGAGGTTGTGACAAACTTACAATATTGCACATGAAGCAATTTTGGCTTATGCTTACTAACATGTATTGAGCAATGCTGCTGCGTGGACAGCATAAGCTCGAGAAGGGCGAATTTTGTCATTCCTTTCGTATTGTTAATCCGTTTGATTGCCTAAATGTAAAGGAATCAGTAACAAGTGAAAAGGTTATTGTATTTTATTTTTATTTGCCTTATGAGAAAACTACTCGAGTATTTCCAAATAAGGAAAAAAATTGAAAACAGTGTAATCTACGACACCATAATTATCACGTCTTTGTTGCTTTCTATTTTGAAAATTGAAATAATTGACTGATGACTAATGGGAAAAGCTTTAAAATGTACACTTTTATGTAAAGAACTTTTGGTGATATATTTTTTTTAAACGGAAACTGTTTATTTCTCACTCGATATCGTTCTTCAAAGTCAGTCATAAACTCACCTGAACATTCTCTGTAAGTCACCTTGTATGTCTGCTATATTTGTAAGATATATCATTTAGGGGGTAACTGGAGCAAGACGCCAATTTTTGTTTGTTTGTAGTTTAACGTCCTTTAACCTGGTTGGTAATATCGGACGATGAATGCAATTGGTAAAATGATGCTCAAATGATTTCGGAGTACATGGACTTGTTACTCGACATTCGTCTTCTCAGGATAAGGGAAAACCCCGAAAAAAAACCTTATCCGGGTAACTCGCCCTAAGCGAGATTCGAACTCGCGACCTGTTGAATGTGAAGCAGATGCACTACCACCATACTACCCAGGCGGGCCCAAATGCTAATGGCTGCAATAATAAAAGCAGATAAATTTATGCACAAATGAATAAATGTATTTTTTCCTCCTGAATCTTCACTGTTACCTGTTAAATGAAAATCTCTTGAGACGGATGTCTCAAGAGATTTTGTGATCCACCTCAGATTTTCTTTTATGCCATTCTCACATTTTTCCTCTTCTTTCTGTGCTCTATTTAAGACATGTTTTAATTAACTTATCACACATACATTATTTAACATTTGAAAGGTAGAGCAGACTGAAAAATTCAGTGCCATAGCTGGGATTTGAACCATTTATCTCCTGGTCTCCGTCGAGTGCTCTAACCACTGAGCTACCACTGAAACATGCTGACACAGCGTTAAATACCCCTATTGGCTTGCGTTTTCCACAAATAAACCAAACAAGGAGATTTCAAAGTATCTTGGGATGATATACCCCAATGGCGACTTCAATGTCGTAAGTACTTTTAAGTCCCGTGCTTCCAAGCTTTCTACCGACTATTAGTTAAATCATTTTTAATACATTGTGTACATCTTCATGCAACTTTTGCCAAAAACCTTGGGTATTGCGTTCTAGACAATATAGAAATGAGGGTTGCCTAACTTTGAAATGTAAATACATTCGTACCACACACTCAATGTAGATAATATCTGACGATAATAATCCTTATTTTTATACTACCCATAATATTGATGATTACAGCCAGGATTAACACATATTTCCCTATCCATTCATCTTCACTTTGAACTACTGTAGCAGCATACAAATTCGCAGAAGTCATAAAGTTTAATATGTTCTCGTGACTTTGAAGTTTTCAGATCCACTACATTGTTTTGCTGACAGAATGACCCGATTTACTGTGTCTAGTGCCTGTCTATTCCGAATTTTAGTTTAAAAATTTATTTAAAAGACTCGCTCGTCAATGAAAATTTCATTAGTTTCTTGAAATCATTAAAAACTCCAGCAGCTATCATATTCGTTCATGTACTGCATTTTGCAGGGAATGTCAGTTATTCCGAATTTGCTCCATTGGTCAACAGTTTTCTAGGAAGTAATGGGTTCACTGCGATTAATAGATGCAGGTTCACTGGCAATGAGATAAAAAGGGGGAAGGAGATTTTGTAGGATTTGTGGTAGATGCTTTAGAGCAACGGTTCCCAACCGGTGTGCCCCGGCACCCTAGGGTGCCGTGTGATTGGCTAAGGGATGCCGCGAAATATTGAGATAAACAAAAAAAAAAATACCTTCTACTGAAGCCTTAAGTCTTGTAAGGTCTTGAAATAAAATAAGTCAAATCAATTACTCTCATGCACGGCAGATGGTGATAGTGGTCGATTCATTTCAATAATTCAGTTATACTAGTATCCCACAGATGGCATTACAGCTATACCCTGCCGAACATTCCCGAGACTACTCGCTTCCTCACGAACATTCCCGAGACTTCGACATGAATATATAAAAGTGTACGCCGCTTGTCGCTTTCAGTTGTCTTCCTCGCGTTGATTCTCAGTGTTTAGCTATGGATAAGTTCATTGTTAAACGTAAACACCAGGTCAGTGAAAGTGAACAGTCGGCTCCTACTGCTTGCTTTAAGAAGCCAAATCTTACAGTTTCTCTCGGACCGTCGAATTCATCACATAAAGAAGACAAACGAAAGAAAAGAACATACCAGGACAGTTACTTAGCGTATGGATTTAAGTGGAATAACGAGGAAAACCCTATCCCTGTGTGTTTAGTTTGTGGCGAAACACTTAGCAACGAGGCCATGGTACCTAGCAAACTGAAGCGGCATCTTACAACAAAGCATCCTAGTGTG
Source organism: Hymenopus coronatus (assembly GCA_030762935.1). Taxonomy (NCBI): domain Eukaryota; kingdom Metazoa; phylum Arthropoda; class Insecta; order Mantodea; family Hymenopodidae; genus Hymenopus; species Hymenopus coronatus. Next base: position 55,898,320 of record CM060894.1, read on the forward strand.
TCACAGAAAAGTGTAATGTATTTTTCACATATATTAGAAGGGGAGAAGAAAACACTGTGCGATGGTAAAGAGAATGACCATAGGTGATACTGCTCTTGAAGCCTCATTTAAAGTAGTAGAACTGAAAGCTAAAAAAAAAAAAAAAAAAAACCTCATACTCTTGGAGAGGAAATCATTGGCCCTGCATGTAAAGTTATAGTTTCAACAATACTTGGCGAAGGAGCAGCTAATCAAATTTCGAAAGTTCCTCTGTCAAACAACACAATCAATCAGCCGCAGGATATCTGAAATGTCATGCAATATCAACAAACAAGTCACGGAGAAAATAAAAACTTATAGAACATTTGCTTTGCAAGTAGATGAGAGTCTCGATATTGGTGACAAACCGCAACTCCTTGGTTTCATCAGATATATTGATGAAAAAGATATTAGTGAACAGTTTCTGTTCTGTAGACCGCTGGAGACTACAACCACAGGCCATGATATTTTCGTTTCTATTAATTCCTATCTCAATGACCATGATCTTTCATGGAAAGACTGTTGTGGTATATGTACAGATGGTGCACCATCTATGTCTGGGAAAATTAAAGGTTTTACTGCCAGAGCTCTCAATGAAAATCCATCCATTATTATAACTCACTGTTTTCTGCATAGAGAGGCATTAGTCGTGAAAGCGTGTAATGAAGATTTTGCTGAAGTGTTTAACCAAGTTGTGAAAATGGTGAACTATATGAAGTCTCGACCTTTAAAGTGCAGAATTTTTGAACAGTTATGTCGCGCAACGGATGCAGCTCATACCTCTTTGTTACTTCACACAGAAGTAAGGTGGTTGTAGCGGGGTCGTGTATTGAACCGGGTTCTCGAACTTAAAAAACAGCTAAAAACTTTTTTTTAAGGATGAAAATCAAGACATTTCATGAGCTCTTACTAAGTGATTCTTGGTGTTTTGAACTGTCGTATCTGGCAGATATTTTTCATAAGCTGAATGAACTGAACGTTTCGATGCAGGGTCGACATGAAACAATAATCTCCTCAACCAATAAAATGAAAGGTTTTAAAAGAAAACTTAGTTCTTGGAAGTCTGCAGTTCAAAAAGGAGATTTCCATCTCTTCTTAATGTGGCAGGAGATAAAGATCTGGGTAAGCTGAAAGACCGCATTTGTGATCACTTATCAAGATTGCAAGATGCAATAGATGCGTACTTTCCAACTATTTCCACTACGAATCTCGACTGGGTTGTCTCACCATTTGATTTCGTAGATAGTGCAGAGGAAATAGATTTCACTGCTTGCGAACGAGATGAATTTATTGATCTTTGCGCTGATTCCACACTCAAAGGTAAGTTCACCAAGAGTGAGGCGTCGGTGGCTAGTTTTTTGGCTTCAACGGAGAGAGGAGTACCCTAACCTAATGAAGAAAGCAATTAACGCACTTTTGCCCTTTTCAAGATCCTATCTATGCGAGCAAGCCTTCTCTGCTATGGTGACAGTAAAATGCAAAGCAGGAAATAGACTGAATAACCTTGAGGATGATCTGCGTGTTTCACTGTCAACTGTAAGACCCGACATCACATATCTGTGCTCTAAGCATCAATCACAAGTTTCACATTAATCATTAATCGAACAAAATTTATTGATGTATTTTTACTCAGTGATTGTAGTAAAGTTTACTGTATTATGTTATGGTGTATGTTATTATTATATAATGTTTCAATAAATTAACATATTAAGCTTAATTTTCTTTTAATTCAAGGAAGGGTGCCCCTAGTGTTTGTTATTCACAAGGGTGCCGTGAACTTCAAAAGGTTGGGAAACACTGCTTTATAGGATGAAGAGTGACCAGGAGGGTAAAATAGAAGTCGGTAAAAATGAGAAGAGGGTAAAAATGAAGAAGGTATTGCTGTCGGATTCGTTTCATTTCTCATTTCTCAAACACGAGGGGGATATTATAATATGATTAGCCGGTAATGCCCCTGAAATCATGGTACGAATTGGCAACTGTGATGATGAGTCATTTCCAGTGTAGACACATGCCAGCCATTTAAAACCCTGAGATTCAGAAGTGTGATGCTTACTATGAGACACATACAATTTCCCTAACGATCAACAAGTTTCAAGGTCCTTAAAGATATAATAAATGAAGTGAATTTCCGACTAACAGTTTCAAATTATTGCCAACCATGAGTTGATGCGTTCCATTCACTATGTGCTACCAGTTGTACAAGTCTGCAGCAATAACATACTGAATAAACACAGACGACAAAAACTCCGCGTTCCGCATTCTTCGACTCATTGAACATCTGCTCCTGAACTTGAGCTTAACAATCATCGTTCGGGTTACAGACGTTGAGGATCATCTGAGAATCTTCCTAGGTTGAAGAAGTTTGTCTGATAGCCACTTGGGGATTAGCTGCTGTGAGGGTCCGACAAGAATCTTGCTATATTCTTTCTAATGCTTGGGTAAGTTCGTTTATCAAAGGCTTTAAACCTAAGTTATAATTCAATTAATAGCCCGCCTGGGTAGTGTGGTGGTAGCGTGTCAGCCTCACATTCAATAGGTCGAATCTCGCTTAGGGTGAGTTACCCGGGTAAGGTTTTTTCGGGGTTTTCCCTTATCCTGAGAAGACGAATGTCGAGTAACTTTAAGCTCCATGGACCTCGAGATCATTTGAGCATCATTTCACCAATTTCATTTATCGTCCAATATGACCAACGAGGTTAAAGGACGTTAAGCTAAAAAAAAAAAAAAAAAAAATTCAATTAAGATATATTTCAGATATATTTAACACACAAGTAGTTGCTCTGATACGGCTGATATTCAAATAGATGATGTAGGTAAATCTTGGATATTTCAGCTGTCGATTAATGTTATCTACAGGATGGAAAATGTTAAAATGCATAAAGTTTTACAACGTATTGGAAACAGAGAAACATTATTTCTATAGTAATTTTATTGTATCGTTCATAGTTCTGGAGTTATTTATATTGTTTTATAACATGACACAACGTTAAGCTTTCTAGCTTTCAATCCAATTGATTCCGGGCTGGGACGAGAAAAGAAATTTCATTTTCTTTGATTTGAGTCGTTCCATATTCTCCGCACTTCTGGGGTGTCTTTTCTAATGAAATTGAATAAAACGATTAGGTAACAGTTAAAAACAGTTAGCGATTAGGTTAGATTCTGGCTTGAGGTGGGAACGTCTCTTTAGATATACAGAACATAAAATAACTCTAAATAGAGCCTGGAAATATGTATATAAGATGTATGTGCGAGTGAAAATAAGCTAAAACGACGAAAACTTACAGAAATCTAATTTAAAAGAGGAAAATGTTTGTTTAAACCCCCGATATGACTATAAGAGTTAAAGTGGGCTTAGAAATGTACAAAATAAAACACAATATCAGTTGTCAAAGCACCCGATATGACCACATTTATGAGGGAGTGAATGTGCCTTTTCTAATGAAATATAATAAAATAAAAGTGAACTACTTATAGTTAACGAGTAGGTAACACCAGCCCTTCCCTTGGTTTTTTTAATAGTGTTTTAACGTCTTTACTACCATGCCGAACGGCACAAAGGGAGCCCCGTAGAGGGTCCCTAATAGTTTCCAAGCAGTTCATCTCCACGCAGAGAGCGCTAAGAGCCTACGCCCCATGTCTGTCCAAACTCCCTAGGACTACAGACGACTTTCAATGCCATCCCGCCACCAATAGCTCTATTTCCAAAGCGCAGTCACAACCACGGAAGGGCATCACCACCACATTCCTCACCGGCACTTAAAACCCAGAAAGAAACCGCGTAGATGAAATGGATATAAAATAAAGGGACAGGAAGTTCGGGGGGATGAATAAGACTATTGACCCAGGAAAATCCCGAAAAAAAAAACAAAAAAAAAAACGTAAATCAAAGAGACCGGCCGCTGGAATCGATCCCAAATACCAATATCAGACGAAACGCCTAAGCCACCCGGTTCGGTACCGGCGGCGAGTACAAATTTATTCGCGAAGCACAGTTCCGCGACCTATGCCGAATAGGAATGCAGCTGGGTTCACTTTATGAAATGAAAAAGTTATACTTGGATTGAAAGTACGTAGGTATTACTCCCAGTAATCATTCTTTAGGGAGTAACACTGACGTCAAGGTGAAGTTAAACTGGCAAAAAGCCCGAGTAAGATCTCCTATTCAAAGATAAATGAGCCATGGAGCTTTCCTAGTGAGTCATCCCACACACTCCTTCCTCTATTGAGCGCATGTGTTTTTCCACTCTTGACAGTGTGCCAGAGTATTGCACAATATCTACTGTCAAAAAACCTTATGGTACCAAAGACGGCTGTTGTGCTGTATTTATTGTAGATATGGGTTCTTTAATGTATCTTGTTACTTTCTCTGCACTGTACGTAGTGTATAGAGAATGTATTGTATTCTATACCGAAATTTCACCGGAATTAGTTTTAAAAACCCCCGAATCCAAAAGAAAAAAATGGAAAGAAAGAAAAAATCATTTTTAGAAAAATGTCCGCGTGTGTGTCTATGAGCAACTTAGCTCAAAAACGAAAATAGAGTTAAATACCAAACTTGGTATTTAATACCATATCTTCCAAGGATGCGACACGAATATCAAGAAAATCCCTCCACCCCAACTAACTTTACATAATATATATATTTTTTAATTTTCTCAAAAGTGGATCTAACGATTAAAATACCGTATATTAAATATATTTACGCGGCAAAAAATATATATCTTGAATTTTCTAGGAATAGCCTCTGAAGACTTCTTCATTCTGAATGACTTTTGTATAACTAGTAAACCGTAAAAGATAGAGAGAAAAAAACTTACCACAAAAATGTAGATCTCGTTAAAACACACAGTTTATGTGATATACATTTTTTCATCGAGTTGACCGTTTCCGGTATATTCCTTGTTATTGTTTTCAATTTTAAAATACTGTTCTCATACGTTAAATAGTAAATTCTTGGTTATGCAAAGAAACGGATTCCAATCCCATAGTAACCAGCTTTTAAAATATTTGGCTATCTTTTTAGCCTAGAGTATGCCCTTATTTTCCTTCAAATTACAAGGAAGCAAGTAATGTTTATTTCAATTAGTATGAAGTAGCTAGAAGAATAAGCTTTTTAATAATAATTTGTTAAAGAGTTGTAGAGAATGTTATGTGAATGGGCACATCACATTTGGTTTTTATAACATAGGCAAGAGAAATATAAGAATGGGTTTCTTTCCCTATCCTATATACTTTCTCTAGTTAGTACACAATACTTAGGTAGAGAAGGTATGGCACTCCACCCAAAAATTCTATACCGAGATTTCATCGGAAATACACGTTTCAGGATCTCCTGTATCCAAAAAGAGTATTTCTAGAAAAATCTCCGTGTGTCTATGAACACGATAACTCAAAAACTACCAAACTTGGTATGCAAATTTAATATCTTCCAAGGATGCCACACAAAGATTTTGACGAAAATCCCTCCACCCCAAATTACCCTCTGCATGGAAAAGTTTCGGAAATTTTGATTTTATGAAAATGGCTCTAACGAACTTGAATAAAATCCTGTACATTAAAGTTATTTAAATGACAAATAAAATGTATATCTTGAATTTTCTGGGAATAGCCTGTGAAATCCTCTTCATTCTGGATAGCTTTTTGCATTCTTGCTAAACCGTAAGAGGGAGACAAAATCTTTCTATACAAAAAATTACATCTCGTTAAAATACACAATTTATGTTATATACTTTTTTCGTGGCATTTATCACTTCCGAGACATTCCTTGTTATTCGTTTCATTTTTAAAATACCTATGCTTAACTCATATGAGAATTTGTGCACTACTGTCTATTCAAAGAAACGAATTTTAATCATATGCAACCAAATTTTAAATGATTTGAATTTCGCTCTAGCCTAATGCACTCTATTTCCATTTTTCTTATAAGGAAGCAAGCATTAAGTCCATTTCTGCTATGTTTATCTGAATTAGCAAGAAGTAGATAAAAGAATAAGTTTTTTAACACTACTTTGTCACAGAGATTCAGGGAAAGTGAATGAAGCACATCTGAGTATTTTTTTATCAATTTTATATCTACATTATGTAGAAAAAATATTGCATCAACCCAAAAAATTCGATACCGAAATTTCTCTGGAAACATAGTTTTGGGGTTTCCTGTATCTAAAAACATTTTTAGAAAAAAATTCCGTGTATCTGTGTGTATGGTAAAATACTAAACGTAATATTTTAGCTCAGCATCTTCCAAGGATAGGATGTGATGCTATTCAAAAATACCTTCCAAATCAAACTACCCTTTACATGGAAAATGTTGGTATTTTTCAAAAATGACCCTAACGATTTTGAATGAAACACCTTATGTTTAAGGTATTTTCATGACAAATTAAATGTATATACGCATTTTTTGGAATATGTATAATACATTCAACTTGGCTACTACAACGATCGCCATTGTGCATAACCACATATCTTTAACTTAAATAATATGTATGGTAGTATTACGACAGCGCTGAAAATGAAGTGTGTACCAAGTTTCAAAGCTGAGTTGACTGATAAGGCGAACTTTAACCACACTTGTATCAACTTTTACAAAATGCTGAGTGATTAAAGAATTTCTTATAGATCATCCATTCATCTACAAAATATCAATGAATACTGCGTTAATTTTCAAGGACTGTTGACTGGAGTGAGTTAAATAATAGGAAGAGGATTTGAAACGGAGGAAAACATCTCGCTGACTGATGGGCTCCATTGAACCTACATCTCCAGGAGGAAGGAAGGTGAAGGAGCCGGAGGAAGTTCCAGACCCGCACGCTTATAGACCACAAGGACGCGCAGAAGTCCCTAACATTTTAGTTCGAACACAACATTAAGAGAGCAATTCCAAGACGGCCCTAAAAGGGAAACAGCTCACTCTGGGTCCACAGAAATTTACAAATGAACTGGTTTAAAATGAAAAATTTGATGTTACATTCTCTAGCTGCTAGCAAACTTCTTACAAAAGACTATTCTTCTTTCTACACAATGCTAATCGAGATAAACATTAGCAGAATGTTCTACTTACTTAGTTCTTTATAAGTAGAAGGCAACTAAAGGAATGTGCTATGCTAAAGTGATAGTCAAATGTTTTAAGCTATCGTTATGGGATTGTCAACGCAAATCACTTCTTTGCTTGGCCAGGAGTAGAACAAGAAAAACGCACACTTCCTGTCTGAGAAAAGTAAAAGTACTGTATAATTGAAACCAATAACAAGCAACTGCACCATCTACCCGGCACTGCCAACACTGGATAACCTAAAAGTACATCTGAAACATAAAAGGGAAATGAAATGAGAAGAAGTGAGAGGAAGGGGAATCGCGGTAGACTACACTAGTCCAGTTTTTGACATGGCGACTAGAGGAAAACCATGAAAAACACATGGTCAGAATATGCGGTACCTATCCAAGGAATCGAACCCGGGATATCCTGAATGTGATTCTCTCACGTTACTCATAAGTACCATATCATTTAAATTGAACAGTTTTTATTAGTTCATTTGTTAGTTTCCGAACTTAAGCATTTCACAATAATGTTATTAATGTTATCGTTCATTAGTTCTAAAAATGTGGCCATCTTAATGGTATGTAAAGGAGTACTTTTGAAACGAGTCAGCCCTACAAATGTTCATCTATTTCTAGAAAATAACTTTCTCGCCTTTCAACAAAAACATAGTAGTTGGTGCGGGGACCTTGAAGTCTATTAGAAACGTTAATGGCAGTATCTCGCATTATTTTTGACTGGCTGGGAGATGCCCGGACAGCGCTGAATTGCCAGATTGATGTTAGCTAGTCGCTAAAACTAATCGCCTTTGTAGCGTAAAGTTAAAAACTTCTATTTTACAAAATAATAAAGAAAAGAAATTAAAATACTTTTGCTGCCGTAACTCCGACCTTGCTGTGAGGGATTAGGGTTCTGCTAGTCAATAATAAAGACGAATATTACGACAGAGTTTAGGTCCGTCAATAGTTAGATTTAGAACAATTTCCATATATTTCATGAAATTAATGTTTCAGCTTTTGATTTGTCTTAATGTTTTATATCTCCATTTTAAACCAGTACATTTGTAAATCCCAAACATAAAACACACAATTTCCCAGATAATTATTTCGAATTCACCAATTTTATTTCTTTGTTCTAAACAAAGTTTGTGCCGAAGCACAAACATAATTAATACTCCAAAAATATGAGCAATAATTGCAAAATTGGTTGGCCCCATAGCTCATTCGGTAGAGTACCTGCCTGTTGTGCGAAGAGTCCCGGGTTCGACTCTTGGCTGTGTGTTGGGATTTTTCTTTGGGCAAGATATTCCTTTTCCTCCCTAGAATCTTTATTTATGAAGCTAAAATATTTTGTTTGCATTTATTGGCATTTTCTACTTTATTAGGGCGAAAACTTTGAGAATTTAGTGTGTAAAACCCAAAGAAAATCAGAAATTCAATGTTAACTGTGTACGAGTTAACATCGTTGCCGATACACAACACAACCCAAAGGTAAAAGCCGCCGAGTTGACTATTATAGTTAAAGGTGGGGAAAATGGAAAGAAAACACACAGAAAGCATCAAAATTTATAGTAATGTAGTCCGAAGGATAAAGACTTAAGTGACTAAACACTTAAAAATTAATGACAAAATATTGGAAAATACAACAGTGATAAATGTTGTATACATTAATAAAATATGGACTGTTCGCTTTTAGTTATCTTAATTATATAACATTCTCCAAATTCAATTAATTAAATTTTATTATTTCTAGAATATTTCCATCAGACTATTCTTTAAACTTCAGGATTGCAATGTCAGTATCCCAAACGTGACATTTTTTATTAAATTGCTAAGAGCTGTTTTGAGTAAATAAAAAGAAACCTAAATAAATTATGTTAACAAATATTTTACGGATTTACTCGTAATTCGTATAAAATAGATTCAAATTTAGCACGTCGAGAGCTAAAATGTTTCCTAAAACATCAAATTACGAGAATGCACATTGTGTGCCCCGAGCGAGTTGACTTGCGGTAATATGTGAGGCTAGAATTCGGAAGGACTTAGTTTAGATTCCCGGCGGGCCGGCTATTCTGATTTTATCTCCCCAGTCGGAGCGAATACCCTTCCCAGGAATTTCCCGGTCCTTACATCTGTTCTAGGATTGTATGAGTAGGCGAAGGCGGTTTGTTTGTTGTGGCAGGACGGTGAAGTTTGCGTTTTTACAGGATTCGGTGGCACTACTAGGGGGTGGGAGGCTTCCTGGTAGTTTTCTCAATTACCATGAGATCCCCCGGGTTGCAGAGCTAGCCGGTGTTAGATTGGTATCATGCTGGAATCGTTAGGAATCCCATGCTTGCAAGCGCACATCGTCGTCCCGATCAGGTCGCTTCGGGTCTCCTATTCACCCCTTCCTTCCGAGTCATGTTAGAAGAAAAAAGACCTGTCTACGGTGCTGTGCTCCTTACTGGAGGCCTCTCTGTCAACTCTTACTCTTAATCTATGTATGCATTCATTATTTTGCCTTCCTTGTATGACTTTTTCATTCCTTGTAAGTTTGTATGAGTTGTTCTATCATTAAAGCGTTTTTTTGTTTTTGTTTTTTGTTAATGATGCAGTGGTCCAGATTATCCTTGATTTGGAGGAATAATTACATTTTACTACTCTTGATATTGCTCTGAATAAACACCCATGACATTTTTTCCACGTTTACATCTAATATGCTGGAAGCAGGACTCATTCCAGATACATTTAGATCTTATCTCTGTTCAAATATGCATATGACGCAAATTAAAAATGCTCACGTGTTATTACTATGAAAACACATAGGTGTGAGGTGGAGCATCAGGGCTACAAGAGGGGGTTAAAGAATGCAAATGTTGACACAGCTGACGAGATAATACAAATTACAGGTTTACCGACATGAAAGGAAAAGTTTCATGATAAAGCCAGTCACGAGCAGCCGTTATCTGAATGTCAAGGTCGACTATCCTTTATTTGCTTTCTCTGGTGGTAAAAGACTGTTCTCATTGAAGATAATCGTTTTTGGAACTATTTTACATGAACATTTGAACGGCGTGCATTTTAAGTTCTAATGAATCCCATAACGTTTACACTTTTAAAAGCACTTACTGTGCTTTTAAATTGAAACTCATGATACTTTTGCCTTCGTCTTAAATTGAATTTGAATGATGTAAATTAATTGATTCTGGATTTGAATGATGTTAAATATACGTTAATTTTATTGTAAAATACGGTGGTTCAAACCCTTTAATTATTAGGTTTTGGGTAATCGTTACTAATAACTAAATGCTAACCAGCACTTTTTTATAATTAAAGAGTTTAATTAGCTTACTAGCGTTTATAATGGGCTACCCTGAAAGCCGGCTTAGCTATTTAGAAATGCTGTAAATGCATTTCCTTTTCACTAAAAACGATAAACTGGTCGCTGTGGTATTTTAACATAACTTAGATTCCACTTATAGAATAGACTAAAACGGGCTTGGATGCACGTAAAAAATAGCGAGTTACTCACGACTCGCAGTGGTCTGTCTGCAGTATGCAATACAACTCAGCATTGAGGGTAAGCGTCGTCAGGGATGAATGAAGAGGCAGAATGCGCAAAAACTTGTTCTATGACCTTCACCCAATGATGTAATAGCTATCGCGCAGCGCAGTCGAGCTCTAAAATCTGTTGAGTACGTGCGCAAGTATTCTTAATTCAGCCGAGTAGAGTTGAATCAGCCTGGGTCACGGTATTAGTTTACCAACGAAAAGAAAGTCTTAATAGACATCGAAGGCACACATATCTAAATATTACAATTATGTGCTGTAAAACAAACACTTTAATAACATTTTATTGTTCTTCCAAACAAGCCGTGTGTCTAACTTAAATTTGAGCTACCATAAAAACGTGCCGGTACGATTCTAAATTCCACAATTTTGTCATATTGTGTAATGTTTCTTACAAGAGTTGAGTTGAAATAAAATTCTCACTCATGATAAAGGACATAGTGCATATTTACATTAATCAATTAAATTAACATTTTTATTTAAATAAAGAATAACAACCTACTTTATACCGCAAATTTCTATTGACAAATGCACAAAAAGTTGCATTAATTTTTCCCGAATACTATTTGAACACAGAAGAGAATTAGTCGCATTATAATTATGTATATGTTAATGTATTTTATAGTTATCAGTGAAAAAAATACCGAATGCCTAACAAACTTAAGACAGCAACAAATGTGTATATATGTAATACCTTTCTATGTATTAATTGTTACTAACAAACTACAAAATCGCATTTATTAAGGAGACCTTCATTAAAATATGTTTTTAATTTATGCCATTGCATCTTCAACTTTATTCTTAATTCTTTTAAAAATAACCATCATGAAATGTCTTATTTCTTAAAAAGTAGAACTGGGCTTTAGATTTGTCAATTTTAGTATCTATAATTCGTACTCGACCAACTTGTAAAATTTTCAAATTTAATGTTTATTAATCTATTACGTAAATGCTTTACTTTCTCCAGCACGAATATACATACAATGTGGCCAGAGAAAGTATTGTATTCCGCCCAAAAATTCGATGTGGAGATTTCACCGAAAATATATATGTTTGAGGTCCCCTGAGTAGGGCTTAGAATGTGTGTGTGTCGGAGGACAGCACAGCTCAAAAACGAAAAAATCGTTAAACACAAACCTTGGTAGAAAATTAATTCAATAATTTTTATTTATTATAATATTAAGGATCTCCGGTAGAAAAATCAAACTTATTAGCTGAAATTTGCACCACAAGGAACGTTTTGAATAGTTATATGCATTGGAATATACCATTTAGAGGAAAACTCCTTTTAGTATTTGAAGTATCATTTGTTACCATTTAACTCAACTTAAAAGCTCACACGACAATTGTTTAAATTTTAAGTGGCTGAAAATATCTTCGGCATATTAATATACAAGGATCGCGGTTATTAATGTGCCAAAATTCAAAAATCACCGTTTTCAAGAATCTTGGTCAATTTTCATAGGTTGCTCCCCGTAAGGACTGTCAAAATGTCATATGACGTATTTTTTTGTGCAGAGAGAGAGAGAGGGGGGATGAGGGCAATGGAGAGGGAGAATTGTGACTAATACAAAATGGGGTAAAAGAATGTCATTGGGGAGAATGGCGGAGGGAGAGAATCTGAGTGAGATGGAAGGCTAAAGGCTGCGAATGAAGCGGCGACTTCTGCTATTTGTCCAGTGATCTATTGTATATATTCCGGAAATGTGAGGGAGAAGTCAGAGGATACTTCCGGCCCACTGCGAGATGGAGAACTAGTTTAATGGAAGCAAAGATAATCCCACAATTATAGATACGGTGCAGGTTCGCACCGTCATACCTCAAACAGCGTGTATACCACTCCAAGCTAACGATCAGGCTAAGGAATGTTTCTCAAGCGTTGCCTTCAAGTTAGCTCACTCAAACCATCGTCAGTGTATACACTGGCTGCAGGTAGAACTCTGTCTCTGATTGGTCTGCAGACTAAATAAGAGGTAGGGAAGGAGTTATCAACACGTCACAGCATGTAGTCCGGTAACAGTTAACTTAATTTTATTTCGTCCTGGCTTTTAAGCTTGGAAATATCTATGCGGCCAATAATAAATTGAGTTTTATTTATGGACGTTCGCTTACTGCTGAGGTTTTTAGCGTCTCACTCTATATTGGGCATGATACACTTAATTTTGCTAAGAGGCCTCTTTATCGGGTTTGAGATTCTTTTATGAGGCGTGAATCCACAAGACCAACGACTCTACTTCCCTTCCAAAGGAAGCCATACTAAGGATTTTTACACCCCGCCGGGTTTGAATCTGCTACCTTGGGAACCAGAGGATAACATGTTGACTCTAGACCAAGGGGGACGATCCGGCTTATAATTTAATTCTTATGGGCTCTAGGAAGTACGCAGCGCCGCGCAAGAATGCATGTTGTCAATCTCTTAGATGGGGTGACACAACCATTACATCATGGATTTTGAAATGGAACTCGTCAAGTGTAGGAAAACTTTTTCAAAACCCTGTTATTCTTTCTACCACCGTCGCTTACTAAAACCGGATAGCTGATGGTGCGGCCGTACACTGACTTGTTTTGCACTGCTGGTGGAAAGAGATTGTCACGGTGTTTTCCCTCCACTATGAGTTCCCGGTCCCTGCTTCATAGAAAGCAAGTATCCAAAGGAATTTCATATATGTTGTCAAAAGCTCAATAGTGAGGCAAACGACCAATGTATGCAAAACAAAGGAAGTTAAGAGCTAATGGAAATTACAAAAAGTAATGAAAACAATGGGAATTAAGGCTAGCATATGCGGTCCAATTTTTAAACATTTTTACTATCCTTATTCTCTTTTTATTTCAAATGTAATGTGAAGTGTAGCTATTTCTACAAAGGTGTATCTAGATTAAAATGAAGTAGTTACAAAATTAAACTTTCGTAAGAAAGATTGATTTAATAGTTGGTTAGACTGTGAAGTTCGGGCTTAAAGTACTCGCAAGATTGTAGATCGCAATCATTTGACTTTATATAGTTATTAATTCCATCAGAATAGTATTTTTAAATGATGTAGAAATCACTGTTATTAATTTTAAAATGGAGTATTATATGGTTTAAAAGTTTACAAAACAGGTATTCACATTGGGTGCTTGTATCTGCCTCATCACCGATTATTTAACCTGGGGCCGCCCCATCCTAAACCACCGACGAGAGAGAAGCAATCAGCGAGTCTAACAGCATATTTTCTGCCGTAAAACAGAGGTTGTCTATACGACAGAGAGCAGTTCTACTCAGGCCCAAATGGCTTGCGGTACACAATTTGTATTTTTTGGCAACCCAGAAGTCGCTTAAAAATACTAGCGAAACTGGTAGTAAATCTTATATTGATCTGTAAAACCAAAGAGCTCCCGAATTCAAACAAGTACTACAGATGAACCATCTTGCTGGGTATTTAGTTTTTGGCTAGCGAGTTATTTTATGTTTATAAGCAAGTGTCTAATAAAATGGTTGGTGATATAAAAAGCGCACATGGAAACACGCTTCTGCCAGATTGATTACCGGGAGAGGTCACTGGTTACGTAACACCACCTCCTCAACCTACCTGACCTAGTTGATTTTAGGCAGTAGCCCAGCATGCCCAAAATACTGGGTGACCCCTATCTTTCCAGCCTTGGAGAAGATCTAATCATTTCTGGAAATAGTCAGAAAATAAACGGACTAAAGGGGACTGTGATGGTCTCGGAGGAATCCAGAGTAATATTCAGTTAAGTGGGTTAATTTCTAGTAAATACTAATAATTAATGCTGAAGAAAAGATACGAAGCAGAAAAAGAGGTTTTGAAAATCTGACTTTGTCTACCTGTTACGCAAACAAACTACTCTTGCAAAATATTATTCTTTTATTTAAATCATGATAATCGAAATAACACATTAGCAAAAATTATTTTGCTTCACACTTCCTTGTAAATACATGGAAAATAAGGGAATATACTAGAATAGGCGATAGTCAAATCTTTTAAAACCTGATCGTTATGTGAACAATTGAAGTTCGAATATTTTAGCATGCAGAAGTAAAACAAAACTGATGAAACGAAAGATGACTTCCCGATAAAGAAAAGTGCAAGTAATTGAAACCAATAAACAGAAATATCTCGAAAAGGTTATCATAAAAAGTATATGTATATAAATGACATACATTAAGAGTTTTAACGAGTTATGGATTTTTTGTCTTATCTTTGGATTACCTACAATGCAAAACTCATCCAGAATGCAGAGGACTTCAGAAGCTATTTCCGACAAATTTAAGATATACATTTTATTTGTTATGTAAATATTTTTAGTATACGGTATTTTAATCAAAATCGTTAGCCATATTTGATAAAATCGAATATTTCAAAAAATCTTCCATGTAAAAGGTAGTATGGGGTTGGGGTATTTTCCTAAAAAATCTTCATGCTGCATCCTTGGAAGATACTAAACTTAAATACTAAGTTTGGTATTTAACCGACTTTTCGTTTTTGAGTAATGCTATCCACACACGTCCACTCACCCAACCACACACACACACACACACAAACACACACACACACACACACACACACATGTACGTTTTTCTTAAAAATTTTATTTTTTACTCATGGGATCTCAAAACATATATTTCCATTGAAACCTGGAAATCGAAATTTTGGGATGAATACAATTAAAATGTATTTTTATTTTCTCTATACGTACTATGTACATAGTGTATAGAGAATGTATTGCATTGTACCCAAAAATTCGATACCGAGATTTCACCGGAAATACATGTTTTGTGACCACCTATATCCAAAAAGAGGATTTTTAGAAGAATGTCCTTGTGGGTGTTTGTGGGCAGTATAGCTCAAAAAGGAAAAGTCCGTTAAATACCAAACTTGATATTTAAGTTCAGTATCTTCCAAGGATGCGACACGAAGATTTTCAAGAAAATCCCCCGCCCCCAACTACCCTTCACATGGAAAAATTTTCGAAAATTTTGATTTTATAAAGAATGTCTAATGATTTTGATTAAAATATCATATATTAAAGATATACACTTGACAAATAATATGTATGTCTTGAATTTTCTGGGAATAGTCTCTGAAGACTACTTTATTCTGGATTAATTTTACGGAATTTTGCGTAACTGGTAAACCGTAAGAGATAGAAAAAAACTTACCACACAAAAAAGTAGAGCACATTAAAACACACAATTTATGTTATATACGTTTTTTTTCGTGGAGTTGATATTTGTTTAGATATTCCTTGTTTTTTTTTCAGCCTTAAAAACTTATACTTTTCTTCTCATACAGGAATTTTTCAACTGCTGTCCATACAAACAAAGGAACTTCAGTCACATAGCAACCATTTTTTTCTCCCACTTTAACCTATGTTACTCCCTTATTTCGCTTCTACTTACAGGGAAGCAAGTAATAAGACTATTTCTGCTAATTTTTTCTCACTTAGTATGAAGTAAATAGAAGCATAAACTTTTTAACAAAAATTTGTTGCAGAGATATAGAGAAAGTCATGTGAATGGATTACATAAGATTTTTTACTTAAGGTCGCTCTATAAATGCTGCGGTTCTCAGCGTTCCATTCTATATTGGACGAGAAATAGCGCTTAATTTTACTCGGAGGTCTCTTTATCTACGGAATGGGTTCATCGGCTTTACTTCCCTTCTGCATGAAGCGAATCCTAAGTATTTTTACGCCGAGAAAATCCATCACTCTCCGCCGGGTTTGATCCCGCAACCTTTGGAATCAGAGGCTAGCATTATCTTGGTCCAGAGTTTCCGGTGTAGACCGCGTCTTAAGGCTAAAATCTGCCGACGTTTCGCCCATCTTATGATAAGGCTTCCTCAGGGCTAACTGCGTCTGGTCCGGCTGGCGTACCTTCTTTTATACTGTAGTTGGGACATGCCAAGTACCGCCCTCCTGTGTTGCCATTGGTTATCGTTTGGCCAATGGCTGGGGTCGCTGCTTTCTGTATTCCTATTGGCTCGCTGGCCGCAAGGTGGGATGCTTTTCTTAGCAGAGGTCTCCAGATGGTGTTCAAACTTTTTCCATTGTCTCTGTTAACTTTATGTTCTTCTTTAATTATTTCTATGCTTTCGCGTATAATGCGATGTTTGTAGTCTTCACATGGTACCAATAATTTCATGTTATCAAAATCAATGTGATGGCCAGTTTCAATAGCATGTTCGGAGAGAGCGGACTTTTCAGGCTGATTAAGTTTGAGGCTTCTGATGTGCTCTTTTCGACGTGTGATTGCCGATCTTCCGGTCTGACCTATATATGCTTTGCCGCAATCGCAGGTTATTTTATAAATTCCTGGCTTAAGTAGTGGGTTGGATTTGTCTTTTACTGGTCTGAGGGTGGATTGTAGCTTCCGAACCGTGCTGTACCGAGTATTAATCCCGTGTTTGAATAAAATTTTGCCAATCCTTTCGGTGGTGCCATGAACAAAAGGAAGGCGAGCCCATCTTGTCTTTTGTTTTTCTTTTTCTTTTTGTGGTTTTTTGGCATTCTTTCCCCAGTATTTTATGTCGGTTTTTGAGTATCCGTTGGCTTTTAACACTTCCTGTAAGTGGTGTCTCTCTTCAGTTAAAAGATTTGGGTCACAAATACGCGTAGCTCGTTGGAACAGAGTTTTGACCATGCTTCGTTTTACTGAAATGGGGTGGTGGGATGTGGCATCTATGTATATGTCTGTATGTGTAGCCTTTCGGTAAACTGAACAATGCACTGTTTTGCTTGCTGAATTTCGCTCTACTAGAACGTCTAAAAATGGTAATTTTTGGTTATGTTCTAGTTCCATAGTAAATTGTATATTTTGATGAAGACTGTTTAGATGTTCAAGGAACTCTGGGATGTTGTTCAATCCATGTGGCCATACCACGAAAGTGTCATCCACATATCTTAACCACATATCCGGTTTGAGTCGGCAAGTGTCCAAGGCCGTGTTTTCAAAATCTTCAAGGAAGATATTATCCACAATCGGCGAGATAGGAGATCCCATGGCTGCACCTTCTTGTTGTTGGTAGATGTCTTCTTGGTATGAGAAATACGTATTGGTTATACAGTGGGCAACAAGGTCGGTCCAGTCTTCTGGGAGATGGTTAATGCTGATTCTTCGTTGTACGGATCTAAGAGCTTCTTCAACTGGGATGCGAGTAAACAGAGATTTTATGTCAAAGCTGACTAAGATGTGGTGCTCTTCAAAGGTAAAATTCCGGAGTATTTGTACAAAATGGCCGGAGTCCCTGACAAAAGAGTCTGTCTTGCCCACTAGTGGTTGGAGACCCTTGGCTAGAAATCTGGCGAGTTCATGAGTGGGTGAGCCTATGGCACTGACGATTGGTCTCAATGGGATGTTTTGTTTGTGAACTTTAGGCAGCCCATAGAACGTCGGTGTACGAGAGTCATGAGGGAGGAGACGTTTTTGTTGTTCTGTTGGTATTGAAGAATTTTTTATTACCGAAATTGTGGTTCGTTCTAGTTTGTTTATTGGATTCTTCTCTACTTTCTTATACGCTGTATCCTGCAGTAGGTGTGTCATTTTTTCTCCATAATCCTCAGTGTCCATCACGACAGCAGCGTTGCCTTTATCTGCTGGTAAGATTACGATGTCTGGGTTGGTAGCAATGCTTTTGAGGGCTTGACGTTCAGCATGAGTGATGTTTGCTTTGGGAACTTTTGCATGTTTGAGTACCTTGTAAGTGTCCATTCTGATATCATTGGATGTCTCCTCTGGTAAGCCAGTAAGTGAAGCCTCTATTCCAGTAATAAACTCCTCCATCGGTATATGCCGGGGTGTGATAGCAAACTTTAGTCCCTTTGCTAGGACTTGTGTCGTGGGTTCGTCTAGAGTGATTTTTGAAACATTGACCACTAACCTTTCTATATCTAATTTGTGTTCCAATGGATATTGTTTCTTTTTTAATGTTTGAAATTTTTTTCGTTGCCTATCTTCAGCAATATATGCTGTCTGGTATGCTAATGTGTATGAAATTTTCTCCAAAGTATTCCAGTCGTTTTCTTCTAAATCGGTAGCAAGCAGGTGATGCATTCCATACAATTCTGTCTCTGTAAAATGTAACTCTCGTCTTGTAAAGGCTATTCTCTCCCTTAGTAGACTGAGCGAGGCTTTCCGTAATATGTTGCGTGCATATCTGGTGTTGATGTGGTGTTTCAACTGTACAAACGTCGGAACTACATGTTGGTCTCTGCATCGTTTTAGGAAGGTTAATTGTGAAATAAGTCGTAGTTTCTTCTTCCGCAGTTGGCAGAACTGTTGTGTTTTCTTATACATTCTCTCCCCGTAGAGGTGTGTTATATGTTTTCGTAAACTTCCACGGCCAATATTAAAATTATCTTGGTCCAGAGTTTCCGGTGTAGACCGCGTCTTAAGGGTAAAATCTGCCGACGTTTCGCCCATCTTATGATAAGGCTTCCTCAGGGCTAACTGCGTCTGGTCCGGCTGGCGTACCTTCTTTTATACTGTAGTTGGGACATGCCAAGTACCGCCAACTACAGTATAAAAGAAGGTACGCCAGCCGGACCAGACGCAGTTAGCCCTGAGGAAGCCTTATCATAAGATGGGCGAAACGTCGGCAGATTTTAGCCTTAAGACGCGGTCTACACCGGAAACTCTGGACCAAGATAATTTTAATATTGGCCGTGGAAGTTTACGAAAACATAGAGGCTAGCATGTTACCCCTAGACGACGACGGAATAAAATACCTTATCTACCTACACAGTGTGTTTACACAGACGTGTATAGAAAGTAAAAATGTTACGTATTGCATCACATGATTTTCTCTGCGCACCATTTTTTCCCCTTATTGTGGACCATTATTCATACAAAATTAGCATTTATGAAAGTATTAAAAAGTGCAAATTTTTATGGAACAAGGCTGAAATCGAAGTGCAGCATTCTTATACATTTGTCATTAAAAAAAAAAGAAAAAAAGAAGACACGAGTATTATATTATAAAATACCCAGCAGAAACCTGTGTGGAAATTGTAGAGTAAGTATATTCGGACATGCACATTTGTGAACTTTTGTTGTTATTTTTTTTATAACCTTCACAGCATCAGAGTGTACAAATTACATGTGTAAAAATTTTACTCATGAATATATACATTTCGAAAAACATCTTTACTTACGTGCATTTTGATCTCTATTGTGCATTTATTGCCACAGTTTGTAATATCAACTCTTTGTGCAGCTGATATTACAACATATTTTTGCTGTGTTTGTCTAAAAGCATGACGGGAAAACCACAAATCAGATAAACAACACATTTAATATGTAAGATCAATATCTATCAGAAATACGACACGAAGACTTGGAAATCTCCTCCACGTCCCAAACTATTCTTTCTGTGGAAGACTTTTATAAATTTGGATTTTGGATTTTCTAAAGAAAAATAAAAAAGAAATGACCTTACTATTTAAAATACCCTGTTTAAGATATTTGTATAGCAATTTATACATAATTTGATTTTAATAAGCATATTAGATCCTTTTTGTATTGTTTTGTATAGTAAATCAAAGAGATAGACAAAGTAGATGTATATCACTGTAAAATAAAGTTATTTCAAATGACTTGCATTGCAGCATTAACTTTTTTCGAGATTTTGCTTGTAATTAGTTTGAATTTTTAAATTCTTGGAAGTAATTGCATGTGGCCAAAAAATTGATACCGGATTTCTCCGAAATATAACACATTTTGAGACCTCCTGAGCCCAAAAGTATTTTAGTGTGTGTGTGTGTGTGTGTGTGTGTGTGTGTGTGTGTGAACAGCATAAATAAAATGCATATCTTGAATTTTTTCAGAGTAGCCTCTGAAGCCGTTTCCATTCTAAATTACTGTTTCATCCGCAAGAAATAGTTTAATGCTTACTACTCTATCTTTTAACCACATAATTTATGTAAAATACACTTTTTTGTGGAGTTAACTGATTCCGAGATATTCCTTGTTATTGATTTCAATTTTAAAATATTTAAACTTTTCTCATACAGGAACTTGTCAACGCTTCGCCATACAAAGAAGTCCCATAACAACCACATTTCAAAACGTTTGACTGTCGGTTTAGCTTAGTGGATTCCCTTATTCCCTTCTACTTATAAGGAACTGAGTAATAAGACGTTTCTGCTAATGTTTATCTTGATTAGCATGAAATAGATGGAAGAAGCAGCTTATCAACAATAATTTATTACAGAGATGTAAAGGGAGTCATAAAAAAAAAAAACAACACAAATCAGACAAACAACACATTCGATATTTATCAGAAATAAGACACGAAGACTATCAATGAAATCTCCTCACCGTCCCACACTGTCCCAAGCCCGCCCCGCCCGTTAAAATACCCCGTTTAAAATATTTGTATGACAAAGTGCACAATTTGGTTTTTAATAAGTATATGAAGTCCTTTTTGTATTATTTTGTATGGTAAACCAGATAGACAAAGTAGAATGTACATAATTGCGAAATAATATATATTTAAAATGACTTGCATTTCCGAGATATTCGCGTGTTATTATTTTGAATTTTTAAATTCATTGTCTTTTTTATTTTCTCCACGCAGATAGGTGGAGAAGAAATTGCATGATACTAAAAAATCGATACCGAAATTTCACTGAAATACAACATATTTTGAGATCCCCTGAGCCCAAAAGCATTTTAGTGTGTGTCTAAGTCTAAATTTTTTGAGTGTAGCCTCTGAAGTCCTCTTTACTCTAAATGACTTTTTCACAACTGGTATATCGCAAGAAATAGACTAAAGCTTACTACGCTGAATTGTACATCTTTTGAAGCACATGATTAATGTAAAATTCGCTTTTTGTGGAGTTACCGATTCCGAGATAATCCTTGTTATTGGTTTTAATTTTAAAATACTTAATGTTGATATCAACTAGGAAGTCTTTATTAGTTTTTCTTTCTGCTGGTGAAGCAAAGAAAACGAAATTTCAAAGCCACCGCATAGCGAACAGCTCTTAAAATGATTCGTTTATTCCCATAATATCTCTTAAGGAATTTTTTCAATCAAAATCAGAGATCAGACTCTGCTTAGTTGTTGAATTGCTCCTCTCGGCGTTAAATTTTTGTAAAATGGTCATTATTTGATCTAAATGTACCCTGAGGATTGGAATAGAACATCAGGTGATGTATCTAACGCTTGTCTTCTGTTCGCATTGGGCGCTGAGAGAGCCACACCTCTACTCAACCGCGCATGGCTGGGTGGCGCGGCAGTACTCCAAGTAGTATTTGTTATGTAGGTCAGGTAGGAAGAACACGCACCGGCTTGAAGGCCATTGCTAAACTCGTAACTTCACACCCCCGAATCCTTTCGTCGAGAGAGGTGAGTGTCTGCTAGCTTCTGCATTAGCTAATGTGTCTTAGTTCCGCTGTGGTGGCGCTCTCTCATTTTACCGATTCATTTCCCGGAAGCGAGAGGCTTTTGTCCCTGAAAACACGTTGTTTTCTGCAGATCTTGTTGGTGACGTTGTGAAACAGTTGCTTTTGTATTAAGCTCTATCGCGTGACAGAAAGGCGGAATATGGAGAAAAGAAAACAGGTAAGATATATAAAATTGGCCAGGGGAAAACCCATGGTGTTAGTTTATTTATTTCTCTGCTTCGTAAGTAGTACATAAGTGTTGCATTTCACCCAAAATTTTGATGCCGAGATTTCACTTGAATACACGTCTCCTAAATCCAAAAAATCTGGTGTTACATTCACATGACCTTCTCTAGCTGTTTCGCATACTAAACTTTTGTTCAAAAAGATTAATCTCTTATCTACATCATGCCAATCAAGATAAACATAAGCACAATTAATCTTATTATTGGCCTCCTTGTAAAAAGAAGGAAAATAAGGGAATGCACAGGCTAGTCCTTTAAAAGCCGGTTGCCATGTGAAAATACAAATGAAATTTCATTCTCTTTGCTTGCCAGGAGTAAATAAACGAGAAAAAGATGTCTTCCCGTTTGTGGCTTAAACTTGAAACTAATAATAGGGAATATCTTGAAAACGCATATAACATTATTTGTGTTTTTTAATGAGTATACATATTTGTGGAGTAAGCTTTTATCTATCTCTTATGGTTTGCCAGTTATAGAATGAAGAGGTCTTTACGAGGATATTCCCAAAAAATGCAAGATATACATTTCATTTGTCAAAAAATCTTAAACATAAGGTATTTTAATCAAAATCACTAGAGCCATATTCGAGAAAAACATTTTCAAAAAATGTACAATGTAAAGGGTAGTTTCAGGTATGGTGATTTCCTAAACTTTTCCTGTCGCATTCTTGGAAAATACCAAACTTAAATACTAATTTTGATATTTAACCGACTTTTCGTTTTTGAGCTATGCTGCCCAAAGTCGCGCACGCACACACACACACACACACACACACACACACACACACACACGGGCTATGTCTAAAAATGTCTTTTTAGTATCGGGGTCTTAAAATATGTTTTTCAAGTGAAATTTCGGTTAGGAATTTTTGGGTGCAATACAATACCTTCTCAATACACGATGTACATAGTACGAGTAGTAGTCTTAGATAAGGGTCTATGAGTATGTATCCGTTTGTCTGTGTACATAACTTAAAACCGAAAACTCAGTTAAATATCTACCACTTACAAGGAAACAATTTCGGATGTTTTCATTTTCTCAGAAATTGCTTTACCGATTTTGATTAAAACACCATAATTTTTAATTTTTTTTTTATTACGTGACTAATAAAATGTATATGTTGAATTTTCTGGGAATAACCTCTAAAGTCCTCTTTATTGTCGATGCCTTTTGCATAATATGTAAACCATAAGAGATAGGACAAACATGTAAAACTGAAATGTAGCTCTCGTTAAAACTCACATTTATGTCATAACATTTTTTTGTGGAGTTAACCTCATTATTGGTTTCAATTTTAAAAAAACTTAAACTTTTCTCAAACTTGAATTTGCCATTTATTTGTTTAGTTTTGCTCCTCGCCCTGCAAAGAGAACCGAATTTCAATCACATGGCCAGCTATTAAAAGACTTACCCTTATATCCCATTTACTTATAAGGAACTAAGCAATAAGACCATTCTGCTAATGTTTATTTTGATTTTCATGAAGCAGATGGAAGAATAAGTTTTAGTAAGAATAGTTAGTTACAGAATAGCTAGAAAAAGTTATGTGAATGTAACACATCATAATTTTTTTTTAGTTTTAATTCTTTAAGATCTTACAGAAGCTGAGTAATATTTGTCACTTTATCTTTGCGATAGGCGCCTTTATTCTCATGAGATACCCGCTCTCTTCGCTGTATTATAAAACGAGGAGATTGGTGTCCTATATGCATACTAAGCTTACACTGAAACCCACACAACTATTCTGAAAATTATACCGCCGCATTTCAGCTAATGCACGTTCTAATGTGGGGGTAGCGTGTCTGTCTCACATTCAAGAGGTCGCGAGTTTGAATCTCGCCGCCTAGGGTAAGGTTTTAGTGTTTTTCCCTTATGCTGAGAACACGAATTTCGAGTAACTTTAAGCTTCATGGACCTCAAGCTCATTTGAGCATAATTTCACCAACTTCCTTCGTCTGATATCATCAACCAGGTTAAAGGACGTTAAAAAAAAAACAAAAAAAAAACTCATTTTTTACTTTCTCTGCCACGTATAATGTATATAATAGGTAGAGAATGTATTATACGAGTTCCACCCAAATATTCGTAACCGAGATTTTTTTACCGAAAATAAATGTTTTGAGGACCCCTAATTCTAAGGATGCGAAACGAAGATTTAAAGAAAATCTCCCCCACCCCAAACCACTCTTTACATGGAAGAGTTTTCGAAATGGTCGATTTTCTAAAAAAGGTCTTGACAAATTAAATGTATATCTTAAATTTATTGGGAATAGCCTCTAAAGCCCTCTGCATTCTGGATGAGTTTTGCATAACTGGTAAACCGTAAGAGAGAAAACAAATCTTACTGCACGAAACATGTAGATTCCGTTAAAATACATAATTTATGTCACACTTTTTTGTAGAGTTAGTCATTTCCAAGGCATTCCTTATTATTGGTTTCATTTTTAAGATACACTTCCCTCAAATGGGCTCTCGTTATTCGTTTCTCTTGCTCAGGCAGAGTAAAACCTTTTAAAAGATTTTACTGTCGCTTTAACCTAGTACATTCTCCCCCCCCCACCCAATTCCATTTTATTTACCAAAAAATGTGCAATAAAAGTATTTATGCAAGCGTTTACCTGTAGTAACTGATGTAGTTGAACGAATACTTTTTTTTTTTACTTTCTCTGCACGTATGAACATACAATGTACATAATAGCTAGAAAAGGTATTGTATTCCACTCGAAATTCGATGTCGAGATTTTGCTGTAAATATGTTTTGGGGTCCCCTGCGTC
Source organism: Hymenopus coronatus (assembly GCA_030762935.1). Classification (NCBI taxonomy): domain Eukaryota; kingdom Metazoa; phylum Arthropoda; class Insecta; order Mantodea; family Hymenopodidae; genus Hymenopus; species Hymenopus coronatus. The sequence continues at coordinate 55,923,337 of CM060894.1, forward strand.
GGAAAAAGCAGTTTTAGAAAAAGGTCCGTGTGCATGCGTATGCGTGTGAGTGTGGATAGCATTGCTCAAAAACAAAAATACCGTTAAATACTAAACTTGGTATTTATGTTTATTATCTTCCAAGAATGTGACACGAATATTTTCAAGAAAATCCCCCACCACAAATTACCCTTTACCTATATGGAAAAAGTTTTTAAAATTGTGTTTTTCTCAAAATGGGTATAACGATTTTGATTAAAATATCGTGTATTAAGGATATAAAATGTATATTTTGAATTTCCTTTGAATAGTCTCTAAACAGCTCTTTATTCTGGATGAGTTTTGTAGAATTTTGCATAACGGTTAAGCTGAAGGGATAGACAAAAATTAGTACACAATAAATGTAGACCTCGTTAACACACACAATTTATGTTATATACGTTTTTTCTTGTAGATGTTTTGGAGATATTCCTTATTAATTTTAGTTTTAAAATACTTAATTCTTTTCTCTTACGGAACTTTTCTACACTATACCACGCAAAGAATCGGATTTCTATACCATAGCAACCACTTTTTTTTTTTTTTTTTTTTTCCATTTGCATTTGAAACAACTCATTGTCTGTAGGTTCTTTACGTTGGTTTAAATATATATATATATATATATTTTTTTTTTTTTGTTTCTCAGATACAGACACATTCACTCTCTCATACATGGGGATAGGGAATAAATCTGGCTAAAGAAAAATTCCCCGCCCCAGCCGGGAATCGAACCCGGCACCTCCGAGTGAGAAGTCAGCTCGCTGACCACTCGACCACGGAGGCAGTCAGCAACTACATTTTAAAGCATTTGATTGCCAGATTAGGCTAGTGTATCCCCCTTATTTCCGTTCTACCCATAAGGAACTATGTAATAAAACAGTTTCTGTTACTATTTATCTCGATTAACATGAAGTAGATAGACGAATAAGCTTATTAACAATAAATTGTTACAGAGAGGTAAAGAAAGTCATTTGAATGGAACACATCAGTTTTTTTTTTTTTTTTTTTTTTAAAAAAGAACAGGTACACATCGAATTGTTGCTGATTAGCATCCCCTTAACTAAATGCATTTTGACTGCCTTCTTTTAACGTATTGTTGATTAAATGTGAAAGGAAGGCTAACAGAGTACGACTACTGGACAATACAGCAGAGCGTGCAGCTGAGAAATGTGGTCGATATCGGATGCTTGATGTTCACGTTAAAGCCGTAGTTCACTTGCTGCGCAGTTACGGTCGCTAGGGGTGTTACCGATGTCCGTTGTTTCCTAAAAAGATAAACATCCACACGCGATACTGCGTCACACAGCAATCGAAATGGTTATGTAAGAGCAATATAGTTTCCTGTGCCATTCGAGAGCTCCTAACCAGACATCACTTGCATTTAATATAATAGGATTCACGCAAACATGTATTTTTGAACAAAGAAGAGGAAGGAAAATACGCATAATGTTTGCGAATGGGGGTAACTAAAAGGTGCATCCGAAATTGTGTTATATGTTATGGTCAAGTGCATTCATGAATTACTTTCTCTACACACAATATGTACATAGTGTGTAGAGAAGCTATTGTATTGCACCCAAAAATTCGATACCGAGATTTCGCCGGAAATACATGTTTTGAGATCGCCTAAATCCAATTTTTACTTTCTCCATACGCACTATGTACATAGTGTATAGAGAAAGTATTGCACTCCACCAAAAATTCGATACCGAGATTTCACCGGAAATATATGTTTTAGGGTCCCCAATATCCAAAAAAACCATTTTCACAAAAAGGTACGTGTGTGTGTGTGTGTGTGTGTCCGTGTGTCTGTGAACACGATAACTAAAAACCGAAAAGTCGGTAAAATACCAAACTTGGTATTTAAGTTTAGTATCTTCCAGGGATGCGACACGAAGATTTTGAGAAAAATCCCCCCACCCCCAACTACCCTTTACATGGAACTTTTTTCGAAAATTTTGATTTTCTCAAAAATAGCTCTAACGATTTTGATTAAAATTTCGGATATTAAACATATTTACCTGACAAATGAAATGTATATCTTAAATTTTCTGGGAATAGCCTCTGAAGAGTAGTTTATTCTGGATGAATTTTACTAAATTTTGAATAACTGCTAAACCGTAAGAGATGGACAAAAACTTACTACACAAAAAATGTAGAGCACATTAAAACACACAATTTATGTTATATACATTTTTTTTCGCGGAGTTCGTCGTTTTTGTGACATTCCTTATTTTTTTTTCTGCTATGAAAAACGTATACTTTTCTCATACTGGAACTTGTCAACTCCTATCCATATAAACAAAGAAACTTCATTGACATAGCAACCAGCTTTTGACTATCACTTTAACCTACGGTTGTCCGTTATTTCGCTTCTACTTACAAGGATGCGAGTAATAAGACTATTTCTGCTAATTTTTTTTTCTGATTAGCATAAAGTAAATAGAAGTATAAGCTTTTTAAGAATTATTTGTTGCAGGGATATGGAGAAAGTCATGTGAATGGTACACATCAGATTTTTTTTTTAAAGTAATCTTTCGTTTCATCGCTCTTAATCTTTTGCAAGAAAATGTTTGTGGAACACGTCAGATATCAGATTACGAATAGTAAAAGAAAACATTCATGATGAATGTTCATAAATTTAATGAGGATTGCATGATGTGAGTTCGTTATGTCCAGCTGCCACAACTTCTAGAATGTTGGGGTCATTTTTTTTTTTTTTTTTCGGTCGGCACATCACGTTTAGCTGCTGGCGTTCGTGACTGAACTGTCACGACCATCAAGAATACAAGAAGACTCATGTTTCCCTTTTAGAGACAAATAACGTAGTTCGTAAATATTTTTCCCCGGATCGACCTTCCTTTCCCGGATCGATAAGAAAAATATGATGTGTTCCATTCCCTTGACTTTCTCTTCATCTCTGTAACAAATTATGGTTAATAATCTTATTCTTTGATCTACTTCATGCTAATTGAGATAATCAGCAGAATTTGTGTACGTGACATAAATTGGGTGTTTTAAACGGGATCTACATTAACTTCTTATGGTTTGCCAGTTAAGCAAAATTCAGCAAAAGCATCCAAATTGAACGGGTCTTCGGAAGCCACTCCTAGAAAGTTCAAAATATAAATTTTATTTGGGTTGTAAACATCTTAAATTTACGGTATTTTAATCAAAATCGTTATCGGCATTTTTGAGAAAAACGAAACTTTCAAAAAGTTTTCCACATAAAGGATAGTTTGGGGTAGGGGAATTTCTTGAAATTTTCACGGATCTTTTTCTGGAAATGTTTTTTTTGGACCCGAGACTTCAAAACATATATTTCCGGCTTAATTTCAACATCGAATTTTGGATGGAATACAATATCTTCTCTGCACACTATATACATAGTACCTACGTGTAGAGAAAGTAATAAAATGCATGTCTTGATTTTTCCGGGAATAGGGTGTCCTTTTCATTCGGAATGGATTTTGTATAATCTTATACCATACGTTAAACTATAGGCGAAAGTGTACTATACAAATAATGTAGATCTCTTCGAAATGCACCTTTATTCCCAATAACATATGTGTCATAAGCTATTTCCGTTATTATTTTTCAGTTCTTCAGTATTTTGTTATTCTTTTAAAGTCCTCTCAGTGTTATCTCTTGCAATTGCATGGTGCCATTAACGTCCATTTCTTAAACATATGACTGTCGTTTTTCCCTTTATATGTAGTTATTTCTGCAATGGTGTATCTCAGTCAAAATGAAATAAAAAAACTAGCTTTCGTAAGAATAGTCACTAAAATGATATAGGATAGAGAAAATAATGCGAATGCAATGTGTCTGGTATTTTTTCTTCCATCCCATCTCCCAATGAGATCGAATTTCAAAGTTATCACATAGCGACCCGCTGTTAAAATATTACTTTATTCTTTGGCAGTGTATCCCTCTTGGACATACAAAGAAATGTATTTTAAAACCATTTCTGCTAATAATTTTTCACACAAGCCGTGTGTAGGAAGGATTTAGATGGTTAGTGTTAGACTGGAAAATTCAATGCCAGTTGGGAAATTTAATGTCATATCGGCAAGTTGCCATGATACCTCAGTGGTTAAAGCAACCGGACGGAGACCCGGAGATCCTTGATTCAAATCCTGGCTATTGCATTGAATTTTTCAGTCCGAACTCTACCTTTACATTTGTGTTAATTTTTTACCTTTATATTCAAGAAGTAAATAGAAGAATACACCTTTGTATGAATAGCTGTTTGTTGCAGGATGGATAGAGAAACCCATTAAATGTTTTTGTTAGATCTGCATTATTTCCATTACCTTTGTGAACTCTGCAGCACAGCGCATTGTTGGATATAAATATTCGCGTACCTCAGTGCCAAAGCTAATGAAGGAAATACCATTGAGGATCGATAGTACGAACTTGTCCTCTCCAACATACTCTGCAAATATCGGTATTTTTTTCTAAAAGAGTACATTAAATATTCTGTTTGCCGCTACCTCGCAATATGCATTGCGTTTGCCGTACTTTTTCAGTAACCCAAATACATGGCTCAGATATGGAAGTGTTTTGATGCTTAGATATAAACAAGCATGACATATTTAGTGTAGTCACGGAAGATGTTGCCATGTTAGGTAAATATTTCTGTTTGGAGTAATTCGATGCTTTATGCAATAAATCGAAGCCAGGACTTCTCGGTATAGCCATATGTTTTATTTGGTAATACGTCATTTTATTTACATAGTTGCGCTGGCAATAAGTTTTAATTATATACTGCCAGTCAAAAGTTTCCGTCACCTATGAAACTCGTATATTTAGCGTTTAATTTCAATTCTTATTGCAAGTAAGTAGAAGGAGCCCAAAAATTAACTTTAAAAGTATGGTAATATGTCTCGAATATTTACAAAACAGGTATATCACATTGTGTCTTTTTTGCCCCGTCGTTATCCTGGCGTGCTGTGTCACCACTTATTTTAACTTGGAGCTCCCCATCCTAACCCAAGGCGAGAAATAGCACCCAGCCCGCTCTAGCCACACTCCAGCAACAACGCATTTTCGGCTATGAAATAGAGGCTGTCTTAACGGCAGAGAGAAATTCGAAACAAATAACTCACAGTTTTGAGCCTGCGAATGTATGTGAGCGGGCACATCTAGATGAAACAGCAACATCAGTCCGTGAGAGTTTTCGATTATATTCAAATTAAAAATTTAGTAACGCTTTTAGAGAAATAAACACGTTAAACTGTAATAATGTTAAAATGTTTGGTGCGAGAAAATCAGTTGTTAAAGTTACAGAAAAAATCATATTTTCACTGGGTATCCGAAAACGTTTCATATCAATGTACATATTTCGCGACGGATCTATTATGAGATATTTGGTGTTTCGTGTATGGTGACGGGTGACCCTCTAGATCTCGTGGCCTCATCACGCGTCCACAGAGGCCTTAGCATTGACTTCTGTACGGACCAACATGGAAATATAGGTTTTTTTTTTTAATTTATTTATGAACGCTCTTTAACCACTGTAGTTCTCAGAGTCCCATTCTATATTGGGCGTAAAACACCGCTTAAATTTTCTCAGAGGCCTCTTTTATAGATATACGATACGGGACCAACGGCTTTCCCTTGTGAAGGAAGTCATACTAAAGATTTTTACGCCCGAAAAAATCCTTCGTCCTCCGCCGGGTTTGAACCCGCGGCCTTGGGTTTATGAGGCTAACATGAAAACCATTACACCTCAGAAGGTAACAGGAGCCGGCACAGATGGCAGTTACATGTACCCATTAAGACTATAGTACTAGACAACTATTTCTGGATAGGCAGAGTTCAATGTCGTAGCCGGGATTTGAACCACAGATCTCCCAGGCTCTAGCCGCGCTGAGTTACCATGACAGAATGGCTAAACATGTTAAATTCCTCAATTGACACGTATGGTTCCCGCTAAACTTCAAGGTGATCTCAAATTAGGTCAGTTAGTGTTAATTTGTTTTCACACGAGCCGTGTATAGGACATTGGTTGGATAGGTAGAGTCTGACTGAAAACTTCAATGTCATAGCCGGGATTTGAACCGCGGATCTCCCGTCTCTAGCCGGTTGCTCTATCATCTAAGCTATCATAGCAACATGCCGGACGGAATTAAATTCCTCAAGTGACTCGCTCGTTGCCACGTGAATGTAGACAGGCTAAACAAAAGCAACTGCCGGAACCAGATTCAGCTCCCGGGCCGTAGTTTAATTAACCTTCTTCTAAATTATCATTCATAGTTTGTAAAGTTCGTGCAAAGCTAGTATGTTTGTATTTTAATTTCTCTAGCGCGTATGTACAACGTGCATAGTAGATAGAGAAGCTGTTGTATATCATCCAAAAATTCGATATAACAAATATAATGTTTTGAAACTCCCTGAATTAAAAAAAAAAAAAAAAAACATTTTTAGAAAAATGGCCGCGCGCACATGTGTGTGTGTGTCTGTGGGCAATATAGCTCAAAAAACGAAAAGTCCATTAATATCAAACTTGGTATTTAAGTTCAGTATCTTTCAAGGATGCGACACAAAGATTTTCAAGAATATTTTCCCACTCCCAACTACCCTTTACATGGAGCTTTTCGAAAATTTTGATGTTCTCAAAAATTACTCGAACGATTTTCATTAAAATACCATATAATAAATACATTTTTATGATAAACGAAATGTATTTCCTGAATTTCTGGGAATAGCCTCTGAAGACTTCTTCATTCTCGATGACTTTTGTATAATTTTTGTTTAACTGGTAAACCGTAAGAGATAGACAAAATCTTAATACACAAAAATGTAGATGTCATTAAAATACACAATTTATGTAATTTTCAATTTTTTGTAGAATTGCTGCTTCAGTGATATTCCGTGTTGTTGGTTACAATTCTAAACTACTTAAACGTTTCTCAAATGGAAAGTCATCTTTCCTTTCATTTCTCTTTTCTTTACTTCTAGCAAAAACAGAATGGAATTTCAATTGTTTCACATAGATGTGCCTTTAAAGGATTGACTGTCGCTTTAACCTAGGGAATTACCGTAATTCCTTTCTACTTATAAGGAAGCGAGTAATAAGATCAATTCTGCTAAGTTTTCTCTATTAGCATGAAGCAGATAAAAGAATAGTTTGTTTGTGGAACATTAGAGAAAGTCATGTGAATGGAAAACATAAGATATTTGTCATATTATTGCTTCCTTCACACTAGCCATGAGTAGATGTAGAGTCAGACTGAAAAATTCAATGCCATAGCCGGAATTTGAACCACGGATCTCCTGATTTCCTCCAGTTGCTGTAACTACAGAGCTACCAGGGCAAGATGCCGACACCGCAATTATTGATCTAATAGTTGGTTAAACTATGCCTTCTCAAAATAATTTAACATCTCTTTGTGGTTTCCCCAGTTGGTTGGGGAATTGAATGTCATGTCGGCATATTACCATGGTAACTCACGGTTAGAGCAGTGGGCGAAGACCAGGAGATCATGGTTCAAATACTGGCTATGGCATTGAATTTGACTCTGCCTTTCCAATGTGTATATTTTTTTCTCAAAAGTAAAATTAAGAGTGATACAAAGCCATAAATGGTGCTTCAGAATTTTCGGGAAGAAAACAGAATTAGTTCTTCATGGAATATTTGACCAATGATAGCAAAGATCGTTTACTTTGTGATTGCTGCTCACGAGAGAGTAAGATACACTGTGATTCATTGGAATATACTCTTGATGTTAATGACATGCAGAGCAGCCGACTTATTTGTCTGTTAGGTGAAGAAGAGACACTGTGGTGAAGTGAATCAAATACAACTGATAATAATACAAAGCCAATTGAAAAATTTATACTTGCTGATCGGAATTTAAGAGAGTGAATTGTTCAAGAAATCCCTCTTTTCGGGTGGTAGAACAGTGAGTGCTTTGAGAATCAGCATATTACAATAAATGAGTAAGTATCCTAGTTCAACAGATTTAAAATGTTCCCCATTATGCAGTTTAGTTCATGCTAGCTTCTTTTAGTATACGTTCTTTAAAAATATAATTAAATCTAAAGAGGTTCTTTCTAATATAGAGGCAACCAATTCCCAAGTAGTACTGTGCGTATGGTGCTGAAGTTCACTGATTTCTACCGGCGAGGTGTACGCGTATGAGTCAATCACTACTTCACGCAGTGGTGTCCGGTAATCTATAGTTACATTACCATTACAATATTAATGATAGGATAGTGAGAGTAAATAATTCACAAGCAGTGCCACACATGGTTTAATATTGCTGTTCTCTTTGGTATTAAGTTATAAAGAAAAGAACCTAATATAGACTTTAGTATTATACAAGCAAACGATAGCATATACATGCAATATCTTAAATTACAAGAACGAAACGGTACTTTGTCAGTGGAATTAGCAACATTATGATTCTGCAAAAATGTACAAATTTAAAGTAACAAAAACAAACTTACTATACAGTGATATTACAAAGAAGACTTAAAATTGAATGAATATAAACTGTGAAATAATTTCATTTTCAAGATTTGAAAACGTTTAGCATTCTGTGCGTTAAATTAACGCTGACGATTAAATCGTTTCAACGTTTGAAACTATTATGACAAATTACTACATCTACTTCTATGAAGAAGTAAGATTTTCTTCAGGATAGAAATAATTTGTTGATATGGACGCCCTTCGCTTTAACGAGTTCCCTTCCTTTAGAAAACGCGCTATGCTGACAACCACTACTACTGAGGACAAACCGACTGCTCCCACTGCGCAGCACGCTCTGAGGCAGCACATGCACTGCGCCAAGCGGGTTGCTTGTGATTGTTCTAAAGATAGTAACTATAAGCTCAAGATTATGTTTCTCTATAATTTAGAAAATCCACAGCATGAAAAGAAACTTTTGGAAACCTATACCTAGTTTTACACACAATAAGTGATATTTTGCCAAGTTTCAAAATTTTAGCTTCATGGTTATTTAAAAAAATGTTTGTATAAATTCTTTGATCTAATAAAAAGGCTCCATGCATTCTTAAAAAATATTCACAACAAAAATTAAAGTTTCACAAAAAACGATTTTACAAATGGATATACAATATATTTTATATTGACTCATTGCAAAAAAAAAAAAAAAAAAAGCTACTTTTAGAACTCTCCAAAACTCTTCAAATTGTAATAATTTATCATTGAAGTATTATTTGGAAAAATCTGATGTGTACCATTCACATGACTTTCTCCATATCCCTGCAACAAATAAATCTTAAAAAGCTTATACTTCTATTTACTTTATGCTAATCAGAAAAAATTAGCAGAAATAGTCTTATTAATCGCATCCTTGTAAGTAGAAGCGAAATAAGGGACAACCGTAGGTTAAAGTGATAGTCAAAAGCTGGTTGCTATGTTAATGAAGTTCCTTTGTTTATATAGATAGGAGTTGACAGGTTCCAGTATGAGAAACGTATACGTTTTTCATAACAGAAACCAAAAATAAGGAATGTCACAAAAACGACGAACTCCACGAAAAAAGTGTATATAACATAAATTGTGTATTTTAAAGTGTGTACATTTTTTGTGTAGTAAGGTTTCGTCCATCTCTTAGGGTTTAGCAGTTATTCAAAATTTAGTAAAATTCATCCAGAATAAACTACTCTTCAGAGGCTATTCCCAGAAAATTCAAGATATACATTTCATTTGTCAGGTAAATATGTTTAATATCCGAAAATTTAATCAAAATCGTTAGAGCCATTTTTGAGAAAATCAAAATTTTCGAAAAAAGTTCCATGTAAAGGGTAGTTGGGGGTGGGGGGATTTTTCTCAAAATCTTCGTGTCGCATCCCTGGAAGATACTAAACTTAAATACCAAGTGTGTTCACAGACACACGGACACACACACACACACGGACCTTTTTGTGAAAATGCTTTTTTTTTGATATTGGGGACCCTAAAACATATATTTCCGGTGAAATCTCGGTATCGAATTTTTTGTTGGAGTGCAATACTTTATCTATACATTATGTACATAGTACGTATGGAGAAAGTAAAAAAGGATATTTCCATTTTATTATTATCTTAAGAGCAATAAACATTTTTGAAATAAATTATATAACACTTGTATGGTGGGGCATTTCAAGAGTTGAAAAAGTTTGAAAAATAAACATGCACCTATCCATTTATAGCTTGGTTATTTGGCAATTCAAATGCGTCAAGTGGAACATTTTCTTAAACTTTAAAATTAATACTATTTATTATGAAAACAAATTTAAATGTTCTCAATTTTAGTAAAATTTTACACTTGTATCGCTTAGTCGACTGGTCGCTATGTGATGAAATTCGTTCTCTTTGCAATGCCGGGAGGAGGAGGGAGAGAGAGATGGATAGATGGATGGGGGGAAAGAGGGAGGGGAAACAGAACTTCCCAGTTGAGAGAAGTTTGAAAATTCATCATAACAGGAAATATCTCGGAAATGGTTAAACACAAACAATTTTATTTGGCATACATTTTTTTTTTTTTTTTTTTTTTTATTGCTTCATTTGTATAGCCCCTTTTAACATCAATGGTCATATCGGGGGCTTTCACTTGTGAAACTGTAGGTTCAGAACATTAGGCTAAACTTTATATTACTAAACACACGCACATTCACTCTCACATGCATACTTCCAGACTCTATGGGGGATAGGGAATAATTCCGGTTAAAGAAAAATTCCCCGGGTGAGAAGTCAGCTCCCTGACCACTCGACCACGGAGGCAGTCTGGCATACATTTTGTTTTTAACGAGATATGCATTTTTTGTACTGCAATGTTTTGTCTTTCTCTTACATGTATAAAAGTCATTCAAAATGAAAATGACTACACAGACTACCCGCAGAAAATTTAAGATAAACATTTTATTTTTCATAAAAGTATCTTAAACATATCAAATTCCAATCATACTCATTAGAACCATTTTTTAAGGAAATAGAAAATGTTCCATGTAACTTGTTGGCGAGTTTCTGAATATTGCGATACGGAACTTAAATACACACACGCACACACACACGGTCTTTGAGTTAGGGGACCTTAAAATGTTTTGGGGAACTTCCGGTATTGCATTTAGAAATTTCAGTCCCGTAGACCCTATGTTACCCGTTAATAAACAGTCATCTAATCCTTCTTCACGTGGTCTTCAAGTAAAGTTCATGGACCGTCGCTGACATACAACACTAATCCGTTGATAATGGGAGCTATTACTTAACTGGTACGCATTCTAAAATTAGCATCTATTTTATACTTATTGAGTGAAGTTCCATTCAGTGATAAATGTTTTGTTGTTTCCGTTAATGTTTTAATTCTGAATGCCAATATTTCACCTTTTTCCTTTGGATTTCACGCAGTAGCATTCGTATAAGTCAAAGGGAAGTCATTACATTAATTTTAACAGCTACAGATCTCATTATTTAGAACATATTTTCCATATTTCATTTTTTCTATGACTATTTTCTGCGGAGATGTTTTACATTTTTCGAGAATCTAAAACACACACACGGTGGCAACGTTGCAGCGCCGAACGAACGGTGGCTAAGAGTGGCTGTGCCACTGTCCATTCTAAACCAGAATTAGGCCAATTTCACTTTTTTTGTCGCATTTGTTTGGATTAAGGGCCGCGTGGAAGACAAAATGACTAATCTCCTAGCTCAGGTATGCTGTTTGGTTTACGTTCGTGAGTCGGTTCCCTCACTTGAACTAACAACGTTGCATATGTCTCCAACCACATCACGTCTTCAAAACAGTGTTCAGAAAATGATTTTTTTCAGAACCTTTCATAATGTTACGCAATAACTACCGAAACTAGGTCACAAATAGGTTACTCTATCCCCCTTACAAGTAACAAACTATTATTTTGATTCATACTCGTGGAATAAACCATCTAATTTAGAAGAAAGAAAAAAGAGATCTCAGAACAAAGAGCCATTATACTTGTTTTTGATTTGCAATATCTCTATGAGTGAATATTATAAGAACTGTAGTAAGTACGCTTCCATACTTTATGCATAATCTCAGAACCAAAATCCATTTCTTCAAATGATTCAACTGAGATGCATCTGTATTACCCGCGCACCTATTCTTGGACGCTCGGCTCCCGTCTTCGTTCGGAAACAGGGCAGAGCGACAACATGGCATCATAAAGTACGCAATATTCTGAGATCTAGTGGCATCAATGCTAAGATTTCATTTTGTCTGTAGTTCCCAGAGATCATTCGCTGTATTTCGTTTAATAATTCAGCTAGTTCGCGGTAAATTAAATAATCTATTTATCATAATGGCCGAAGGCCTTAAAAAAGAAACGGACAATGGCCTTTTTTTCGGGCGTAAAAATCCTTAACATGGCTTCCTTCAGAAGGGAAGTAAAGCCGTTGGTCCCTTGTCTAGATTTATGGCACGTAAAAGAATCTCAAGCCTGGTAAAGAGGTCTCTCGGCAAGATTAAGCGGTCTTTCAAGCCCAGAATAGATCGGGACGTTGAGAACCACAACAGTTAAAGAGCGTCCATAATTAAAACTTCATTTCCTTTTCTTTGGTTAACAACACTGGGAAAGGCAGTCGAGCGAGCTCTCTCTTCTTCTCCCCGGTTTTCGCTTTCCCATAAAACTAGACCCAAGAAAATGTGCGTGCATATATTAGGTATCAAATTCAGTAGATTTACCCATATCACATTGGTGTGCTGAGTTGTCTGTGTTAAACAAAAGAATGACGATTCTGAAACATTTCAATGTGCTGCTCGACTTTGCTGAGAATATGGTGTATTATTTGCTGAACATTTATCTTTCGTAGGTTGCATGTAATAACCAACACCAAATATGATTTAGCAAGGAATGTGTTTAGAATTATAATGAAACAAACAAATTTGCTTATCCTGGTTGGATTCAATGTCATTCATAGATTTCAAAACGCTGAACAAGCTGTGTAATACAAGGCTTTATTGCCACATTGATGTCGCAATTTTTGTAGTGAAAATCATCAGAAAATATCCAAAGTCATATGACTTTCTCTCTGCTTAGCCTGTAACAATTTATTCCTACCAAAGCTTATTCTTCTATTTACAACATGCTAAACGAGATAAACATTAATACAATAATTACTACATAGTTCCTTATAAGCACAAGGGAGACAAGGGGATCTAGCAGGTTAAAGATATAGTAAACTCTAAAAGCCGATCCATATGTGAACAATTGAAGTTCCGTTTGCTTTGTATTTCCAGAAAAATAAGAGAGATGAAACGAAAGGCACATCCGTTTGAGCAGATTGTATTTTAAAATTCAAACCAATAACTAGGAATATTTCGAAAACGAGCAACTCTGTAACAAAAATATATGACATGTATTGTGTGTTTTAACAAGATACACATTTTGTTATGGTTTACAGCCAGAATGAACAGGTCTTCAGAAGCTATTCCAAGAAAATTTGATATACATACATTTCATTTGTGATGTAAATAGCTTTAATGTGGGGTATTTTAATAAAATCGTTAGCCGTTTTGGAGAGAAACAAACGCTTTTCCATGTAAAGGCTAATTTGGGGTGGGGACATTTTTTGAAAATCTTTGGGTCGCATCCTTGAAAAATACCAAACTTAAATGCCAAGTTTGGGTTTAACGGTCTTTTCGTTTTTGAGCTTTGTTGTCCACAGACACACACACGGACCTTTTCTAAACAGACTTTTTGGACTCAGGGGACCTCAAAACATATAATTACGGGGAAATACAATACTTCCTCTATACACTATGTACATAGAACATGTAGAGAAAGTAAAAATATGTCCTTGTCTCGACTTTCTTTCTCCCAGACACACTATTCATCGGAAAAAATTAAAATGTTTTAAGTTGTAAGGCCTCAATGCCTGTCTCTCGCTCAACGATCAGTTGCCTGGTATTATGCCAGACACTGATAATGAACTTTGCCCGCACCTAGATCCTATACCCCTCTCTCATCAATGCTCAGTTATTTGAAGTTCTCTCGTTTAATATGTTAATGCAAGGATTTGAATATTATTAGTGAACCATTCTAATTTGTAAATATATTTTTTCTGCCAAACTGGCCTGTGGAAGAGAAAGCCGAGACTGGGCCTATTTATATTCCATCTACTTTCACTAAAAGAATCCCAGCTCGATCTGCAACATCAATGTCAAAATGGCTCCTTATAATAAAAATGTATGCTACATTCACACGAACTTCTATATTCACTTTTCTGCGTTATGTCAACAGCTAAATATTTTATCTATATTTTAATAGATAAACTTTCATCACATATTGGCACATTTAATGCAGATACAGTAAGCTAAACCAAGGCTCCGATTTTTATAAGGCGGATTGCTATGCGGCGGCTTTGAAATTCCACACTCTGTGTGTCTGCTAGATAAAATATAGAGAACTGGCTTAACCTTTGAAATACACTGATGTCTAGTGTTAGTCACATACCTCAACCATCTATCGTTTATAAGTGGATGTTCAAATTATTCTTACGAAAGCTTACTTTTTATTTCGTTTTAATCAAAGTTAAATATTTGCAGGAGTAGTTTCAATACTTTTCATCTCATTCCGTTATAGTGTCCGTGGACACTAAGAGTGGGCGGTTCCAGCATGGGATGGGTTGTAGAGCTGTGGAATGTTAGGGACTTCCGCGTCTCTGTGACCAGCCTGCAGCCTCAGGCCTCCTATGGTTTCCTCACTTCATCGCTTCCTCCTGAGGAATTATAGCCATAATATGTAGATAGGTTTAGGTCGCAGTGAGCGAGTGTTGTTAACCAAAGAAAAGGAAATGAAGTTTTATTTATGGACGCTCTTTAACTGTTGTGGTTCTCAACGTTCCATTCTATTCTGGGCTTGAAAGACCGCTTAATCTTGCTGAGTCCTCTATATCAGGCTTGGGGTTCTTTTACGTGCCATAAATCTCGATAAGGGACCAACAGCTTTACATCCCTTCCGAAGGAAGCCACGTCAAGGAGTTTTACGCCAAAAAAAAAAAAAAAAATCCATCGCCCTCCGTCTTGGGTATATGAAGTTAGCATGGAGACCATTACACCACGGAGGGTGACAGCCAAAGAAAAGTTCTTTTTTAGGCCTTGGGCCATTATGATGAATAGATTATTTAATTTACCGCGAACTAGCTGAATTATTAAACGAAATAAAGCTAATGGACTCTGGGAATTACAGACAGGATGAAAGCTTAGCATTGATGCCACTAGATGTCAGAGTGTTAGCGTACTTTATGACGCCATGTCGCTCTGCCCTGCTCCCGAATTGCCCGTGACTACCGAACTAAGACGGAGCCAAGCGTCCAAGAAAAGGTGCGCGGATAATAAAGATGCATCTCAGTTGAGAATATCATTTGAAGAAATGGAGACGAAAAGTCGGCAAAATACCAAACTTTGTATATAAGTTTAGTATCTTCCAAGGATGAGACATGAAGGTTTTGAGAAAATCCCCGGACTCAAAACTATCCTTTACATGGAAACATTTTCGAAATTTTTGATTTTATCAAAATTGGCTCTAACGATTTTGATTAAAATGCCGTATATTAAAGGCATTTACACGGCAAATAAAACGTATATTTTGAATTTTATGGGAATAGCCTCTGAAGACCTCTTTACTCTAGATGAATTTTGCTGGATTTTGCACAACTAGTAAACCGTAAGAGATAGACAAAAATTAACTACGCAGAAATTGTAGACCCTGTTAAAACACACAATTTATGTCAATTTGTTTTGGCAGAGCTGACCATTTTTGTTTCAGTTTTAAAATACTCGTAACTTTTCACATATGGGAATTCGTGAACTGCAGGCAATGCATAGAAATGGATTTCATCCACATGGCAACCAACTTTTAATGTCAATTTATCCTAGTGTGTTCCTTTATTTCCTTTCTGTTTACAAGAAAGCATTTCTGCTAATGTTTATTTCGATTAGCATAAAGTAGATAGAAGATTAAGCTTTTTAACAATAATTTGTTAAACAGATGCAGAAAAAGTCATGTGAATGAAACACAAGATTTTTTGTATTGCCATAGGTTTGAGTAGGTAACTTGAAGCCAAGGGCTTAAGAATTCCTAAGCCTGGTTTGTTACTGAAAGTTGCTTAAATACCAAGTTTCGTATTTAACGGTCTTTTCGTTTTTGAGCTATGCTGTCGCCCCCTCCCAAACACACCTTTTTCGAAAAATGCTTTTTTGGGATGGCCCAAAAAAAAAATTCCGGAGAAATCTCGAGATCGAATTTTTGGGTGCATTACAATAGCTTCTCTATACATTATGTACATGGAAAGTGTAGAGCAAATAAAAATCAAGGCGCCTATTTGAACTTATTTTTGGGAGAAAACTATTGGTAATTTACAGGTTAAGAAAATACTTGCAACTCTGTTTGAGGATTATACCATGCCATATCCACATCCATAAGTTTGGCATATGCAAGTTTACACATTGTATTAGCTAGAAATATCTATAGGATACAAATTTCGCAGACATTGCACTTTCATAAAACATTAAATAGAAACACTATGCTCGTTAAGATCACATGAAATGAGTCGATGGTCAGTCCACATTCTTACTCTTGAATTTTCCGCTAGTGCCTTCCTCTTATAGTATCATTGGCCTTCACCTCTTGACCCATCCTAAACTCTGTAAATTTCCGCTGTCACGCTGGCACGAGTAGCCAGAATGCCTTGAATCTTCTTTCATGGTCAGTAACGGAAGTATTCTTCCATTTCCTTAATCAAGTGTTTGTTAGATGTCTCCATGAACTTTGTATGTAATATTTACAATTTGAAGATGTTCAACAAGGTCGGTGCATGAGAGTCAAGATGAGGTTGCAGACATTGCAAAGAATAGGCAAGGACAGAAGATTTAACGAAGCTGATTTTTCTTCTTCTGCTTCTTATCCTCTTCCAAATTTCATGGTCTCAAGCCGTCTGCATATTATAAATAAGTCGAGAACTGCTGCACACGTTGAAATTGGTTTATCTATATGAAATTGTAGCTCATTTGTTTCTGGTAATTTTCACATAGGACGGGGTATCTACTTTCTCTACACGTACTATGTACATAGTGTATAGAAAAGATATAGTAATGCACCCAAAAATTTGATACCGAGATTTCACCGGAAATGTATGCTTTCGGTCCCCCTGAATCAAAAAAAAAAAAAAAATATCCGTGTGTTTGTCTATGGACAGCATAACTCAAAAACGAAAAGACCGTTAAATACCAAACTTGGTATTTAAGTTTGGTATATTCCAAGAATCCAACACGAAGATTTTCAAGAAAATCCTTCCAACCCTAACTACCCTTTACATGGAACATTTTTCAGAAATTTTTATTTTCTCAAAAATGGATCTAACGATTTTGATTAACATGTTGTGTATTAAAGATATTTACATGACAAATAAAATGTATATCTTCAATTTTCTGGGAATAGCCTCTGAAGATGAATTTTGCGGAATTTTGCACAACTGGTAAACCGTAAGAGATAGCAAAAAACTTAAGAGCTCGTTAAACCACACAGTTTGTTACATACATTCTTTTCGTGGAGTTGGACGTTTTTGAGATATTCTTTGTTATTGGTTTCAGCTATAAAGTACTTATACTTTTCTCATACGGGAATTTTTCAACTCCTGTTCATACCAACAAAGGAACTTCAATCACATAGCAACCAGCTTTTTACTATCACTTTAGCCTATAGTACTCCCTTATTTCCTTTCTACTTACATGGAATCAAGTAATAAGACGATTTCTGCTATTTTTTCTTGATTAGCATGAAGTAAATAGAAGAATAAGCATTTTAACAATTTGTTGTAGAGAGAGAAAGTCATGTGAATAGAACACATACAAGTTTTTTAATTACACCATTTTCCCGACACGGGCGATACGTTACCACAATTATGTTTTGACAAGCTATTTAACATATGTAAGAAAGGAGTGAGAACAAAACGCATTGTCCTGATGGCAAAAATGCAAATGGAGTTTTATTTATGAACTCTCTTCAACTACTGTGGTTCTCAGCGTCCTGTTCTATATTGGTCGTGAAAGACACATTCATCTTTTGTTCAGAGGTCTCTTTATCATGCTTGAGATCTTTTACTGACGTAAATCTACGTCACTGGATCAACGGCTTTACTTTCCTGCCGAATGAAGCCTTGCTAAGGATTTTTACGCCCCGAAAAAAAAATCCCATCGGGTATGAACCCGCGAACTTGGGTATAAGAGGCTAGCATGGTAACAGCTACACCACGGAGGGCGACGTCATGAGGGAAATCTGGCAATCTGTCTGATCCGGCTTAAAATAGTCAATGGATCTGGAGCTGGAATACATGGGTGGGGGGGGGGGTGCCACCTAGTTGTGAAATCCACGTTACTCTTGGTCGAAATTTCACTGTATGAAAGTTGAAATTTATACAATTGAAACCTACGTCAGGGCGGATCCAGATAGGGACTACAAAGAAAACAAAATTTGATTTTCTGTTTTAGCCAGACTGCCCTGAAAGCAATTGCAAGCGGATAACATATAATTTAGTCTGGGACTGCCTAACTAAACTTCATTCAACTGGCAAAACACAAGCCAACTCTTGGGTGAGTGCCTGAACATAAAGGGATTTTAAGCAGTGGGGAAAGAAAACAGATACCTGGCTTTAAATTATGTTCGAAGAACCATTCCGAGTGGATTATCACCACCAATTGCGATGGGCTCACACAAAAGCGATGCAAGCACAGCAAGCGAATGATTAGCAAAATATCCTCCTCACTCTCAAAAGATGTGCTTAATCTCATTAGTTCCCAAATAAACCTGGTAAACGGGTTTTAGTGTAACATTGCAGTGCAAAAACGCGTGTATACAATGGGAATCAAGATGAGTCAGTAAGTAGACTATGTAAAAGGACAGCAATGAACTAACATGGTGGAGATAGGAGATACTAGAACAAACCTTGTAGTTTTCAATATTAAGGGTAACTGTAACCCAACTTCGTCTTTACATAAAATCATATCAAACGGACAGCAAAACTCAGCAGTTAGGCCCCCATTAACATTTGAACATTTTAAAATCTATTTTTCTTGAAAGGCTTAAAATGTTAACCATAGAGAGCAAATTATGGACCTTATTAAATAAGTACTAATGAACAGGCATAGGGATTTCTAAGCTTTAAAGCCAGGATGGAAGAAAATTAGGTTGAACAGTTACTGGACTTTATGAAGTGCAGTTCACTCTAGGTCAGTTCTATAGGTTCCCGTGTTTCAATATAAAGCATGATGCCGACAAACTGGTGCTATATCGTATAATGCCATTTATTACACGTTCGCCAAACATTTGTCACTAATTCATAGCTTAGTTTTGATTTGGCAGGCATTTCAGTTAGTCATTCAACGTGTATTCGCTAAAATGGAAAAGGTGCAATATTGTTCAGTGATACGCTTTTTGTTTAGGATGGATACTAAGGGGGACCTTTCGCTATCTACAACAGATTGATATTGGTTCAACAATTTTAAACGTGGTCGAACATCCGTTTCTGATGAGGAACGCCCAGATCGCCCGGCAGTTACCGAGAAAACCATTGAAGAAATTCAGATATGATTCTCGCTCATTGTTGAACGGAAATTCGCGCAGTGGCGCAGGCCATAGGAGTGTCATATTTTACATGTTGGAGATGGAAAAAATGTCGACCCAAGGGTTGTCACGATTGCTCACAATCGAAAGCGGGTGCGGCTTTCAATAAGAAGTGTTCGGAGCTATTTAAGGAAATCCGAAGGACTTTTTGATACAATTTGTCATCTTCAACGAGACTTGGATTCATTAATAAATGCCGGAAACCAGGCAACAATCAAAACAGTGAGGTGTTACCGCTGAATCTGCTCCAAAGAAGGCAAAGAGACCGGAAAAGAGATGGCGATACTTTTTTGGGATGCAAAAGATGTCATCTTACCTACTTCTTAGAAAAAGGAAATATATATATATACACAATATATTATGGAAAATAAATAGGTAGCGAGTTATTGATTTGATTTAACTAAAAGGATACACGGTCCCATTTGGGGAGGAAGAAAATACTGTTTCACCATGGCAACGCACCAGCATATTCATTCGGAATTTTCGCCGTCAAACTGATTGTTGCCGCAACTACCTCCCACATTCACCCAATCCGACTTGCTGCGAATTATTCGGTTCCCCAAACTGGAAGAAATGGTTGAAGAAAACAAAAATGTATATCAAATGAATATCATATTTGCAGATCTTGACAATTCCTATTTTGGGAGGGGTTAAAAATGGTAGGAACATTGGGAGACCTGTATGTTCCCCAAAGAAAAATTCCTTGTTTAGAAATAATAATGTATGTGTTTGAAGAAAATGACGTCTTCATTCCTAATAGGAGTACACTGAACTGCAATTGTAGATAACAAACGCCACTCTTCGTACAGTTTACAGTAACCTGTCGTCAGTGACCCTTGGGCTCTATCGCTAACGCTCTTTGAGTTGATAATTATTTGGGTGTAACTAACTGCTTAGAAATGCTTATGCCCGTTATGCGTTATTTGTGGCCGAAATATCATTTTTTTTTTTTTTTTTTTTTTTTGTCCAATATTACCCGATTTATATTTTAATCAGTCCCATTTTAGTCGAACAGTTCATGTTGTATGCTGCAGTTTTTTTTTATTTTCTCTAGCGCTATGTACCTAGAAGGTACCTAAATAGTAGCTGAAGAAGGTATGTATTTTACCCAAAAGTTCAATGTTGAGGTTTCATTGTATATATATATATATATGTTTTGAGTACTTATTTTTTTAGAAAAGGTTAGTATGTGTGTGTGTCTATGTCTGTGGACAGCAAACTCAAAAACGAAAACACCGGTAATTACCGAACTTTGTATTTATGTTTAGTTGGTATCTTCCAAGGATGCGACACGAAGATTTTAAAGAAAATCTCCTCACACCAAACTAACCTTTACATGAAACAATTTTTTAAAATTTAGTTTTCTCTAAAATGTCTTAATGCTTTTGTCTAAAATACTGTATATTAAATATATTTACTACACAATTAAAATATATATCTTGAATTTTCTGGAAATAGCCTCTGAAGATCTCTTTATTCTGGGTGGTTTTGCTGACTTTTGTATAACTGATAAGCTGTAGGAGATATTTTAAAAACATTTATCTAACAAATAAAATGTATATTTTGAATAGCTGGTACTCTGTCTACTGCAGCAGTTAAGCAGCTTCCATAAATAAAACCAATTAAATTTAGATAACGAGTGCCTTTGGATTGCGAAAAAAAAAATCTCATGTGTTCCATTCACATGACTTTCTCTACACCTATGCAATAAATTATTGTTAAAAAGCTTATGCTTCTATTTACTTCATGCTAATCGAGAAAAATTTAGCTGTAATAGTCTTTTTACTTGCTTCCTTGTAAGTAGAAGCGAAATAAGGGAGTATCATAGGTTAAAATGACATTCAAAAGCTGGTTGCTATGTGACTGAAGTTCCTTTGTTTCTATGGACAGGAGTTGACAAACTCCTGTACGAGAAAAGTATGTTTTTTAAAGTTGAAACCAAAAAACAAGGAATATTTCAATAAAGGATCAACTCCACCAAAAATATAATATAAATTGTGTGTTTTAATATGCTCTACATTTTTTCCATCTCTTACGGTTTAGCAGTTATGCAAAATTCCGTAAAATTCATCCAAAATAAAGTAGTCTTCAGAGGCTATTCCCAGAAAATTCAAGATATACATTTTATTTGGCAAGTAAATATCTTAAATATAAGAGAATTTAATCAAAATCGTTAGAGCCATTTTTAAGAAAATTAAAATTTTCGATATTTCTTCTATATAAAGGGTAGTTTGGAGTGGGGGATTTTCTTGAAAATCTTAGTGTCGCATCCTTGGAAGATACCAAACTTAAGTACGAAGTTTGGTTTTTAACGCTCTTTTCATTTTTGAGTTATGCTGCCCACAGACACACACACAGACACACACGGACATTTTTCTAAAAATGCTTTTTTTTTTTTGGATTCAGGGGGTCCCAAAATATATGTTTCTGCTGAAATCCCGGTATAGAATTTTTGGGTGCAATACAATACATTCTCTATGCACTATGTAAATAGTACGTATAGAGAAAGTAATAAGCTTTATTGATTCATATCAAGCATAGCAGTTGAAAAGAAGCGCAAAAGGAGCATAGAACTGGAAAATAAAGTGGATTCTGATGGTTCAAACTATGGTGCAGTTCTCTATTGATATTTCAACTTTGGAGATCATTTCCTGGAAGTTCACATTTTCCTCACGCAAGGAACATTTTCTCAGCTGGATAGGTACAGTCAGACTGAAAAATTGAATACCATAGCCGAGATTTGAACTAAGGATCTCCCGGTCTCTAGCTGGTTGCTCTAACCATTAAGTTACCATGGCAACATACCAGCAATGCATTAAATTCCTCATTTGACTCGCATGTTTTCCGGTAAACCAGAAGGTGATCTCAAATTATTTTGAGATTACATACCCCGTCGGTAGTACTTGAAGCCCCAGGCCTCATAGTTTAGTCAACCTATCCAACCCCTGTCCTACATACGGCTGGTGTGGAAAAAAAATTAAGCAGCACTAATTGACCTAATAGTTGGTTAAACTATTAAGTCCGGAATTATTAGCTTTTTAAGTTTGCTTAATATAATGTTTGTACAGGAAACCTTTTGTTTATCTGTCTCCAATATTGATATTTACACGGTCATCATTTCTGCAAATTATGTTTTACTGTAATGATATTAAGCAAAAAGGAAACATTAAGTAATTGACCAGCATATAGCGGAAATGGGCTCCAAGGTGTTGTGCAATCAGTTGTGAAAGGAATAACCATTTGGCCATGGCATATTGATTGACGGTCGCAATTCATCAACGAACAGGAAAATGGCTTACTAAGTAATGAGTAACATGGCCTCAGGGTGGCAAAAACTGCTACATATTGATTTTATTGCAGTTTAATGTGCTCACGTTATAACTCATTAGTGTTTTGCTATTTGCACGCCATATTTAGTTTGTAATTAAGAGAACGAAGAAATTTCACACAGATGATATATTTCAGTCAGCTTCAAATTTTTTAAGAAGTACATTTTGTTTACCCCAAATTGTGTGTTTTAACGAGATATACATTTTTTGTATAGTAAGTTTTTGTCTCTCTTACGGTTTACCAATTATGCAAAATTCATCCAGAATGAAGAGGTCTTCAGAAGCTATTCCCAAAAAATTCACGATATACATTTTATTTGTCATGAAAATATCTTTAACGTACGGTATTTTAATCAAAATCATTAGAACCATTTTTGAGATAACAAACATTTCCCATGTAAAGAGTAGTTTGGAGTGGGGAAGATTTTCTTAAAAACGTACGCATCCTTGGGAGATACAGTTTGGTATTTAACGGACTCTTCGTTAATGAGCTATGCCCCCCCCCGACACACACAAACCAGCGTTTTTCTAAAAATGTTTTTTTATTCAGGGGGTCTCAAAATATGTATTCCCTTTGAAATCTCTGTATCGAATTTTTGGATGGAATACAATACCTTCTCTACATAGTGCGTGTAGAGAAAGTAAAACTTAGAACGGTTTGTAGTTTCTACCCTTCAACCTGGTAGTCATCGTATGATGAAGGAAATCGGTGTCCATGTAGCTTAATTATCAACAGAGGCTACAAAAAAAAAAAAAAAATGATGTGTTCCATTCACATGACTTTCTCTACATCTTACAATAAATTCTTATTAAAAATCTTATGCTTCTATTTACTTCATGCTAATCGAGAAAAAATTAGCAGAAATAGTCTTATTACTGCTTCCTTGTAAGTAGAACTGAAATAAGGGAATATCGTAGGTTAAAGTGATAATCAAAAGCTGGTTTATATGATTGAAGTTCCTTTGTTTGTGTGGACAGGAGTTGACAAATATAAGTTTTTTAAAGCTGAAACCAATAACAAGGAATATTTAAGAAATGATCAATTCCACGAAAAAAGTGTATATGACATAAATCGTGTGTTTTTTTTGTTTTTTTTACTGTGATCTACATTTTTTGTGAAGTAAGTATTTGTCTATCTCTTACGGTTTACCAGTTATGCAAAATTCAGTAAAAATCATCCAGAATAAAGAGGTTATTCTCAGAACATTCAAGATATACATTTTAATTGCCATTTTTGAGAAAATCAAAATTTTTCAAATTTTTTCCATGTAAAGGATAGTTTGGGGTGTGGGGAGTTTCTTGAAAATCTTCGTGTTGCATTCTTGGAAGATACTAAACTTGAATACCAAGTTTGGTATTTAACGAACGGTCTTTTCGTTTTTGATCTATGCTGTACACACACACACACACACACACACACAGGAACCTTTTTCCAAAAATGCTTCTTTGTGGGGACCCAAAATATATATTTCCAGTGAAATCTCTATTTTTTTTTTCTTTTTATATAAACAGTAACTGAGTCTGATCAGGACTCCGGTACTGTATCCCTATTTACATTTCGCCCCGTAGGTTTTACTGATTTACTGGTTTTACTGTTTCTTTTTTTACAAACATATACACATTGCACAAACATACAACATCCATGCCCAAGGCGGGACTCGAACCCACGATCCCCTGCCCACGAAGCACCAAAGCGAGACGCTTTAGCGAGCGTGGCCATGGGGACCGGCTATTTGGGTGGAATACAATAATCCTTCTCTATACACTATGAACGTAGTACGTGTAGAGAAAGTAAAAAGGTATTTATAATAAATTGTATGTTTTATATAAATTTAACTTTTCGTCTTATAAAGTTTACTAGAAATAATATACTTTTTATTTGGCATTTTAATAAACATCGTTTGACATTTTTGAGAGCGTTAAACATTTCTAGAAATATTCCTTGTTAAGGGTGTTCTGGAATGGAGGGATTTTCGTGGAAATCTTTGTCGTATCTTTAGATGATGCAAATTATAAATATCAAGTGTGATATTTATTCGAAGTTTCGGTTTTGGTTTATACTGTTCAGACAAACAAATCCGGGCAAAGCGCTGACATTTTTCTAAAAATATTTATTTTTCATTCAGCACAAAATATCTATTTCCGATGAAATCCTGTTATCGAATACTCTCTTTGCCTAAAAGAGACTAAAAATGCGTTGTTTCTAATTTCTGCATTTTAATCTGCGCTCTTAGAAGTCAGATTGTAATTCGGCTTGGCATTACGACTGCCAATATTCTTCATTAAAGCCAGGAGCAAAATGCGCTAAAAGTTTCAAACTATTGGGCCTTATTGAAATTTCCCCTTCCAAATCCGGGTCGATGTAACCATCATATGCCTGTTTTGTAGACCGTCTCAAGTGCTATTGATCGTTAGAAACTCCTTAATGGCGTGCGATAAAATGATTACAAAGCATTCCTTTATGCAAGAAGGGATCCGGTCAAGAAGTTCTCCTTCGCCTGCCAGTGCAAAACTTTCTCAACTGAGGCGTAGGAAAGGAACAGCGCTCCGCTTAGGTAGCATGTTTACTTGTTAACAGTATGGGTTTTATATGGCGCAGTTTTAGTCCAAACTGTGGACATAATAAATGCGATTTCAAATAACAGAAGTATTTTATTCATACCAGACTTAGCAGCCTCATTTTCACTTGGAAGGTATGAAATCTCCAGCCTTAAACGAATAGAACGCCAAATTTACTCTTTTTCTCTCCCTTATAATATTATTTATTAAATGGGTACAACTAAATATAGGGGTAATTGGTCTGATGGAGCTCAGGGCACCATTCCTTTACATTTTTTGTAAAATTCATTAAAACTCACCCAGAATAAACATGTTTTCAAAGGCTATTCTCAGAAAATTCAACATATGCATATTATTTGTCTGTAAATATCTTTAATATACGGTATTTTAATGTAAATCGTTACAGCAATTTTTGAGAAAATCAAAAATTTCGAAAAATTTTCCATATAAAGGGTGGTTTGGGATGGGAGGATTTTCTTGAAACATTTTCGTGACGCACCCTTGGAAAATACTGAACTTAAATATCGAGTTTGGTATTTAACGGACTTTTCGTGCTGCCCACAAACACACACACAGGGATATTTTTCTAAAAATGTTTATTATTATTATTATTATTATTATTATTATTATTATTAATATTATTATTATTTAGCGGGTCTCAAAGCTTATTTTCGATGAAATCTGGTATCGAATTTTTGGGTGCAATACAATACATTCTCTATACACTAAGTACATAGTACGTATAGAGAAAGTAACAAGATTGCGTTAAGCCTCAGAATGTGGACGGTAAACATAAAGGAAGTAAAACGGATATCCTGCCAAACACACCATGAATTGCGACTTGATAAAATCAGAAGTCACGTCACGTTATCCATTATCTACGAGGTATCAGGGAATGATAATAGTACTGTACTTGAAGTGATTTGTAAACACTCTTGTTAGATTAATTTCACAAGTGATAACAGCAGCTACAAACCGTGTGTCACGCAGCATTCTGTAAACTTACAACACAGGATAACCATGCCATGTGAAAGTTGCATTGTCGCTGTTCTGATGCGTGACGAATATTGTGGAAAAAGTGAGTAAAATCTTGCAGTGCTGTTTCACACAGTATAAGGGTTTATACGCCGTCAGAGGGGCCCAATTCTTCTGTAGTGTGTTTTAGATTTTACAGTTAACTCTTTCAAAAAGCCTAATTGTGTGTCGTAGTAAGTTATCATCTATGATTCAGTGTGGTTTGATTTTTCTCCTCATGATATTTGTGGTTTGCTATTTGCCTTCTGCTTTTGGCACGAATACTATTTTGGATTTAATTCTTTAAACGTGTTTTTACACATCTTTACTTTCTCTGCAAAAGTAATTATATAGTGGTTAGTAATTTTAGCCTTAATTTGCAAACACACAATGGCTTCGTCACAACAAATACCACCCACTTTATACTAGATAAAATGTGTTGCATTTTATGAAAAAACGGGATGTCAAGATTTCAATGAAAATGTGTTTTTAGGCCCACTGAATAAATAAAAGAAGACATTTTTAGGAAAGGTCGGTTT
The DNA here is from genome assembly GCA_030762935.1 of Hymenopus coronatus. NCBI lineage: Eukaryota > Metazoa > Arthropoda > Insecta > Mantodea > Hymenopodidae > Hymenopus > Hymenopus coronatus. The sequence continues at coordinate 55,950,404 of CM060894.1, forward strand.
TTTTGTGTGCTTTCCTAAGAATAGTTTGTAGAAGCTATGTAAAAATAATCTAATGATCTAATGTGTAGTATTCCCGTAGTGACTTTCTCTGCCTATTCTGGAATAAGCTTATTCTTCTATGTAATTTATGCTAATCAAGATCATGCAATTTCCTAACTTACTATCTTCCAACAAAAATATATATTGTATTTCCACAGAAGCCTCATTAAAATATGATTTAATTCAAGTCATTGTATCCTCAGAATATTAGGATTAAACAGTATTTGCAGTTCTTAAATAAATATTTTATTTTATCTTCATCAATAAACAGATACGAAAACAAATAATCAAACTACATCAACGAAATGTATTATTTTTAATACTTTTAAAAATTAACCCTTATGAAATATTTAGAAGGTAGTTTAATTCCTACTTATTCTTAGTTTTTTTATGAGGATTATATAATAGAGGATGTAACACTTAATCGATTAATTTTTTTAGTTTTTAGTTTTGTATTATCAATTTTGGCAGAGCTGCCAAAAATATCACCAAAGCACCCAAGGATGCTACATTAGATCTAGATTAGTCTACATATACGTAAATAAACTGATTTTCATGTGACTAACTTTAAAGTAATTTTCAGTGGTTCCACCAAAGCACGTGAACAAAGCGAATGTGCGCTGTTAAGTTTAAGTTATGTATGCGTAATTGAACTGGTTTTTCTGTAATTGGTTTGGTATAAGTTCTATGAAGAATACAAGAAATACAAATCGGTATTTTCGCGGATTCCTTAAAAAATATATAATAGTTTGGCGCTATTGTTAGCGCGTGCATGGAAATATCAAAATGGTGATCTTGGTGTAATTTTTTATATAAAAAGTACGTGAAGTAGATAGAAATAAATCTGCCTGTGTTCCATTCATACGACGTTATCTATTCTATAACAAACTATTTTACAAAAGTTTATTCTATTTCATGTTAAAAAAGATAACCATCAGCATAAATGCTCATACTACCTACTTAGTTCCTTATAAGTAGAAGGGAAATAAGGGAATATGCTAGGCTAAAACAATAGCCAAATCTTTTAAAAGCTAGTTGCTATGAATTAAAATTTGCTTCTCTTTGTATGGCCAGGAGTAAAACAAAAGAAAGAGGAATGAAAAGTTCCCGTTTGAGAAAAGTTAAGTATTTTAAAATTTGAAACTAATATCCCTAAAATTGTTCACCCCACAAAACAGTATATGACAAATTGTGTGTTTCAACGAGATCTGTATTTCTTATGTAGTAAGCTTTTGTCTAACACTTACTGTTTACCAATTATGAAAAGTAATCCAGAATGAAGAGGTGTTCAGAAGCTATTCCCAAAAAATTCAAGATATACATTTTATTTGCCAGATAGATATCTTTAATATACCATATTTTAATCAAAATCGTAAGAGCCATTTTTGAGAAAATAAAACTTTTCGAAAAATTGTCCATATAAAGGGTAGTTTGGGGTGCGGAATTTCCTTAAAAATGTTTGTTTTTCATCCTTGGAAGACGCTGAATTTAATTATCAGAATGAAAGTATTAACCGAATTTTCGTATTGTGTTATTCGTGTTCACGCACGTGCGCAGGACCTTTTTCTATTTTTTTATGCAGGGGATACTAAAATGTAATTTCCAGTGAAATCTCGGTATCTAAATTTTGGGTGGAATACAACACTGTCCCCACCTAGGTACTATGACTTTTGTAAGAATAGTTTGTTGCAGAATAGATAGAGAAATCATGTGAAGGTGACATCCTAATTTTTAAATTGGAAGTGCCTACATCATTTTTCATGTTTACTTTTTCTAGCCCATATGTACAATGAACATAGGGGACAGAGAAGCTATTGTATTCCACCCAAAATTTGCTATCAGATTTCACCGTAAATGCATGTTTTGAGATCCCCTAAATAAAGATCGTTTTTAGAAACATGACGTGTGTTTGCAGGGGGGCGGCAGTATAACTCAAAAACAAAGATTTTTAAAGAAAATCCCCCACGACCCTTTACATGAAACATTTTCGAAAATTTTGAAATTCTCAAAAATGGCTCTAATGGTTTTGATTAAAAGTCATATGCTTAAGATAATTTTATGGCAAACGAAATGTATATTTCGAATTTTCTGAGAATAGCATCTGAAAACCTCTTCATTCTGGATGACTTTTGTATAATTGGTAAACCGTAATAGATAGGTAAAAACTTACTACATAGAAAATGTATATCATATTAAAACACAATTTATGTCATATGAAGTTTTTTTTATTTTATTTTTGTTACAGTTGACCGTTTTTGAGATGTTCAAATATACTTATTTTAGTTTTAACTTTTCTCAAAGGGGAGACATCTTTCTTATCGTCTCTTTTGTTTACTCCTGTCAAGCAAAGTGAACCGAATTTCAATTATTTCATTTAGCAATAGCTTTTAAAATATTTGACTATCGCTTTAGCCTAGTGTATTGCCTTATTTTCCTTGTACTTACAAAGAAGCAAGTAATAAGACCAATGTTGGCAAAATGTATCTTGATTAGTATAATATAAAAACAAACAAACAAAACAAACAAAAAATAATCTTTTTCATGGAAATTTTGTTTGTGGAACACGTAGAGTAAGTCGTGTGAATGGAACTCATCAGGTTTTTTTAATTAGATTTGCTAACTCAGACAGAGATGCAAATGAGTACATGACGCTCATTATTTTACCGCCATTACTTATTAATATTGAACTGAAATTATTTCGCAAATCGGGTAACAAATGTTGAATGACTACATTACAGAAAAAGGCGCGATAGTGCTTATGCTTGTCACATTGAAGCTAACGATTTACGTAATAACATGTGTCATTTTGTTGCTGATTTCAGAGCTGAAGAAGAATAAAACAGCAGACATCGCGGGGAAGTACACTAGTGAAGACAAAAACGACAGCATGAAGGATTACAGAGGTCAAGGGGTCACCGTACCTCAAGATGCCTTATATAAGGATGTCGTCATTATTGGTACGTACAGAGTTGCAGACCCTTGTTTGGTCTTCCTTAAGAATGTCGTTACCCTTGAGTCCAAGCAATACCCACCTCGCCTTGAACCTCAGCGTCCTTTATGGAACCTTCATGTTCGCTATGATCTTATGACACCAAGGTGGAAACTTCCTTGTAATTTTATGCAGATCATTTCCGTTTTCTTTGTCTAAGTGGCGTAGGCGTCAAATCTACTAAAAATATGTAACCTTTCTTTATTTTGTTTATGAACCAAGGTAATTTAAGTGTTAGTGCTGTGAAAGGTAAACGTTCCATTTTACTTATTTTTAAGATACTTAATAGTAGGCTTTAAAGAACGAAAAGCGTATAACATTAGCTTTAAGAGGAATGTGAATACTTTACTTGGCCTGTTATAGAACCACCCTCCCTTTTTAGTTACTTTCTTATAAAGTAAGTTTACCGCGATGGTAACAGTTCTCCATTTTGTTAATACTGCGCCTGCATAAAGCAAAATGACAACTCAAATGTATTAGAGTAATCCACGAGAACAGGCGAACATTTGAAGATCGCCTTCGACTCTTTTACTACCCATATTGGTTTATCATACCCATCATTTGAATGCTGTTAGATGTAGTTATATATTAATCTAATCAGCTTTCGGTTGGCCAACATTCGAAACGACAGAACTCTGTCGTTATATTTTTAACTTGCATCTCGCGATGTTTTCGCTGAAGTATTGGCGACTTTTCGGATAAACTACACAGCCATAAAGCGCCAACTAACGGCAAACGTAATTCTGAAATAGTGAGGCCTTCTCTAAGACTTTTTAGGAAGGGCAAAAAACAATATTCAGCACAGATTGAATTTTAAGGGAGGTTAGCCAATCATTAAATGAGTCACTGCAAGCGAGAACTATGCCAAGTGAATCACAAAAGAAGAAAAATAGGATTTTGTGAAATGCATCATACCAATAACTTTTTAATTATAAACATGTTGGTGATTTATTTTACTTGAATCTAAATTAGTACCTAGTCAAAAGTCTGCAATGACCTCAAAAACTACTTCACTCAGAAATGAATATTTGAAAGGATAATTTCAAACTGTTTCAACTTCACAATCAGTTTTTGAGTTTATTTAAAGATTTTGTAAACATAGTGATGTACTGGCGAAATGTATGGTGACATGGGACATGAGCATTCGGGAGGGTTCGATCACCGTCGACCGCCCGCTCTGGCTTGGGCTTTTTCGTGGGGTTTCCCTTGTCCCAGACGAATGCTGCGGTAATTTTTCTTATACTAGAATTTTTCCGAACCCTCATTCCCTATAATTACTTGTAATATTTCTAGGAACTCCGCATTATCTGTAACTCCCACTACTTGATCCAGATAACCCTTTGAATCTTTAATCTCATCCCTTTCTCTCGGAGGCTGCTCTTGGTAAAATTGGGCTGTGGTCACAGTACATAAAATTGCATGGAGTTTTATTTACGGATGCTCTTTTAACTGATACATTTCTCAACGTCTCATTCTATATCGGACGTGAAAGACCGCTTCATTTTCCTCAGAGGCTTTATTTCCGTGCCGTAAACCTACACACGGGACCATTACCTTTATTTCCTCTCCAAAGAAAGTCATGTTAAGGATTTTATGCCCGAAAAAATCCGTTGATCGTAGATTTACGGCATCTAAAAGAACCTCAAGCCTGATAAAGAGGTATATGAGCAAAATTAAGCGTCTTTCACGCCCAATATACAATTGAGATGCTAAGAACCACAATATTTAAAGAGCTGCCATAAATAAAACTCAATTTAATTTTAAAGAACTATTAGAAGCCAATATCACATGATTAAACATTGTTTGTAAAATAAATCTAAGCTAAATTGGGCTGTGTATTTCACATCTATCTAACCTAACTAGATCTAAGAGACAAAGAGCAGATGTCACTTGATTCAGCAGTTATAAACAAGTCAAGTGTACTGGCTGTGCCTCTCAAACCTCTCCTATTAGATGTGCTTCAAATAGGGATGAATCACTCCATTATGGTGCATTGGAGGAGGGTGGTTGCGTGACAAAAAATATTACCTTCTATGAGATCTACCATTCTTCCGAGTTTTACTAGGAGGTTCTGAAACACACTATGTTTTTTCAAACACTCAGAGGTTCTATCCCAGGAGCTATGCCATCTCAAATACTAAAGAGCTAATTTTTCATGTCTTAAACCATAGTTTACCTCTTGCAGTGGACCCTTCAATTGTAAAATTACTTCCAAATTATGCTCAAATATCATAGAAAATGATTTGAAATGAGTGGAGTGCAATAGAGGAAGAAAGGAATGTAATTGAAAATGAAAGAATTCATATTTTCTGATAATCCATTCAGGGGAGAAGGAATGCCTTAAAAATGTTTAAAATAATACTTTTTGATTTCTTGTATATTCTGAACCTTTACATTATGCAAATAGATTATTTGGACCTGTTTTTTTATGCTTTTTGTTTTCTAGATTTAGGATTTTTTGCAGCATTCAACATTTGAAAAGCTCATCTTTGTAGTATAGGGATTTTATGTCTGCCTCATATTCCAGAGTTTCACAATAGACATTTTGTTAGGATAAGCTTAATTCCAGGTAATAGTGTAGTTCTAAACTCCTGGGCTACAGACTCATTTGGGCAACATTTCCATATTTTATCATTGTTAAATATGACCTATCTGTTAAAGGCTATCAAAAGTTTTATGGTCTCTTTATTTATGCACATTAATTAGGCCATTTAAATTTCTGTTTCCACTACTAACACCATTATGTTGCTATTATATTTTAAATAATGATAATGAATTCATTACTAAAATGTGCTTGTAACCCGTTATTGCTTGTTGAGACTTAAAGCTTTAAATGCTACTATAGAAATTTGGTTTGTGCGTTAGGGGTAATTGCATATTAAACTAACCTCTAACCATAAAATAAAATTATTAAAACTGTAGTGACTTTCTAAAATTGTAAGTGCAGTCAAATCCAATCCTGTCAGCTTCCAAGTGTGCCATGACAACAGTTACTTTACTTGGGCCTCCCCGTCCTTTTGTATAGGCACATGTGACTCATTGACTGTATTTGCATTGAATGGATGACTTTAACACTTATAGGTACACAATTATGTTAGCAAATAATTTAAAAGAATATTAAATTGCACTATAACAGTAGTTCTTTATGCACCGTGCATCTACAGTATCACATTTAACATTGTGGAGATAGAAGATACATTCCTAATTAAAAGCTCTTGATGTTGCTCTAACTTTATACAGAAATTCTGGCAAAAAGTCCTTATGTGAAGCAAAAGATAAAAAATATAGCTCTAGACCTTGGTATATGCCTACCAATTAGGCATTATGGTAAACAGGGTTTCCAATGGCTACTTAAGGAAATAAATTAGTTGAAAGTTAACATTAGTCTGAACTAAAATATTATGTTCTTTTTTATGTATACTTAAAATATTATTTCAAAGTAGAATAAACAAATCTAAGTTAAACTTCCTCCTCCTTTGTTTACTTCTCAGTTGTGTACATATATTTTGACTAAACCAAGAATAATTTTTAACGTTTTCTTTACAAAGCGTAGTTTAGGGTAGGGAATTTTCTTTAAAACTGAGTATTTGGAAGATGCCAAATTTAAATACCAGTTTAGTATTTATTCAACTTTTCATTCTTAAGTTATGCTGTTCATGTTGATATCTATACTGAGCATGAATTTTACCAAATTTTGCAATATCCTGTGATCTTTTATTAACAATTATAAACTGATTAACTTAGATTAATATTAGTATCAACATTACCAGAGTTTTGTTTTTTATTCTATGATTTCTGATGCAACCAATTGTATAGCCAGAAAAATATTAAGATGAGAGAGTTAGGCATAGGATTCATTTTTTAAAAATCAAATGACATGTGTGAATTAATCCTGAAATAAAGTATTTAAAAATTGGTTTTATATTCGTAGATAAATGCAGCTTTTGGAATTAAAATTATATTTTGCTACTATTTCATTCATTGTTTTTTAGGAAAGATAGTTCCATATTACAACTGGCTGCCCTCTCCCCCTTCCCCAGCTATACCTCTGCCTGTAATTAACTGTGATGTATTTGTTTTTATAGTATTTTGTTTTTGCCTCTCTTTTTGTTTTATATTATGTATAATTAAATAATTCTAAAGTATGGTAAATGAAAATTTAACCTGTTAAGTTCACAAAATAAATAAATAAAAAATAAATAAACTCTACACACAATATGGATCACTTTCTAAAAATACTCTTTTGGATTCATGGTGCCTCAAAATATGTATTTCAGGTGAAATATTGTTACCAAATTTTTGTATTTTTCTCTACATATTGTATATGGTAGAGGGAGTTAAAATAGTTTCCTAAAAAGAGCAATAACATTTTAAGAAGAGAAAGCAATATAAACTACAATACTGTAGCAACAATATTGCTTGCTATGAAATTCCTGTCAAACTCCTCAACTGTTGCATGGAATACATTCCCTGTGAAAACTGCACACATGCAGACTTTGTTGCCCCTTTTTATATCTGTTGGTCACGTCACTGGAAATTTCAATAAGCCACTGCACATGCACTACATCGTCGATATTTACAAACTCACTCAGGCTTAACTATGTGTGGCTTTGACGTCAAAGAACCTTTTGAAAGAACATGAATCCACTCGCATATGTGCAACAAGTACAGTTGCAATTTCAAAAGAACTTACCGCAACACAGGTGTTCACTAATGCATGTGTGTAACAATAGATCCAACTATCAAATGTGGCTTACAAAGCAAGCTGTAACGCATATGCTCAGCGATTATGGTTACAGGGCATAGTCACAATACTAATCTACAAATGGGTGTAAAAGCCTTACTGGTTTTATTTGTCGTTGTATTTGTGGTGTCTATGTACAAACTGGAATTATGAAGCTCATACTTAAAGCATGTTCACTTTGTAAAGAAAGAAATTTTTCAATCAGCAAATTATAGTTCATAAATTAAACATAAACTAAATTGATATGAGTGAGTAGTTCTCTGTTGAGTGTTGTATGTATGATGGATGTATGCTTGCAACCAGTGTTGATAAATGATTTCATTGTTTTCAGGTAATGGACCATCTGGAATTGTCCTCTCATATATTCTGGCTGGGAATTGGCCATATTATAATGGAGCCATTCATCCTGATGAGATGCTGACAGCCAGGTTGAACATTGCTCCCTCTGGACGTTCAGTCATACAACAAGACCTTCGTTTCCTATCACAGGTATATTTTTACCTTTACTGTTTCCAGCAACTGTGATTATGCTGGACCTTCAGATTTATTTGGCCTTCAGTGCCAGTGGGTTTAAATGCATCATTATTAGTTCAGTGAGTCCCTTATCTCAAAGGGGAGGGGGAATTGAACCTCATTCTGTGTAGGTCAGTTTTCATTTATTTCTGTAGAGAGTATGAACAAGCGTTTATTGTAACATATTACCATAATGGTCCAATTATTTAATGCTGTGATTGTGGGTTTATGAGATGCAAGCAAATATTCCAAATGTAAATGTTGGAAAGATGCAGTTTGCTCAAACATTCATTGCTCAAACATTCATAACTATACAACACGAACTTGTCAGAACTTATATATAAACACATTTAAACATACGAAAATTCAAAACAGCTTTATACTTATTTCTATTAAACTTTAAAATATTTTACCCCAAAGATTAAGAGAGCTACCTATTTCAATTTTTAAAAGGACCATATGACATACATTGGTGGCTAATCCATTGTATTCTGTGAATGATTTTTTTAATTTAGCTTGGTAACTTTTAATTTATGATGTTCCTATACTGTAATAGTTGTTGGCACTATCTATCTATCTATCTACTATATAAGTCTCATTTCACTAAGATGACCTCAAATCTGTTGACATCCACCTCTTCTACTCATTGTTCGCTAGTCCTCTGCAACAGGCAATGCGAGATAAACTCGCTACCTACTACTGACGTCGTGTGTGGACAAATGACTAGTGGCAAAGATCAAATATATCTGAAGGTCCTATATACTTTATATAATTTTATTCCACATAGAGGTAAAGGTCAATGGTAATTTTGCCTTATAAGCAGATAGGTAATCTAATTGTCAATTTTATCAGCTGAGAAAATAAGATAATCTCTATAATGCACATTGGTTTTTTCATAGAAAGCCACATAGCTGTTAATAAGATGTAAAATATTGCAAAATTCAACTCGTTATTGCTATATTAAATTATCCAAAGTCTTAGGATATATAGCAATAATACAAAAATAGAGGAAAATTTTACAAACATTTTTCATTGGCCACTTCTAATAAGGGAATGGAAGAAATTTTCATACTGAAGCAGAAACTGTGCTGTATAATCTGTACCTATTGAATGAATTAAATTTAACTATGTTATGCACAAATCATGCATAACTTGGGACCCGGCCCTTCTTGTCATTAAAAAACTCTTTACATGTTTTACAAACTATTGCAGATTTTGTGTAGCCTTTTTCCCTTTGTGTTTGCTGCCTCATCCCCTCACCAACCAAACCAATTCTTTTTATTTTTAGGAAATTTTTTATTCGTTGGAATAAATTAACAGTTTTGTGCATTAATTATTAGATTATGTAGATTTAAGTAAAACAATGAACTTCCTTTTCTTCCCTTTCCTGCTGCTCTTTCCTCTATCCTATTTCTGTCTTTTTTGTTTGATTTTACTCTTTTAATCTTACTCTAATCTTACTTGAGCCTTTCTTTGACTTGCCCTTTTTCCTTCTCAATCTCTCTCTAGTCTCTCATCACTTTTCATTGGCCTTAACCCTTTCCTTCACTTTATTTATGCTGAACTTGCTTTAGTTCTTACCCCGACCCCTCCTTCCCTTGTATCTTTTGTAAACCTCTTTCCCTGCCTATTCTGCTTTTGTTACTGATTGCCATACTATTCGCCTTACTCTATTACTGCCTAATTACACCTTTCTTGAAACTTTGCTTAGCCTTTAATTGGCCCCTACATGTCTGTACTAGTAAAAATTTTCTCCCTACTCCATTAAAACAACAATTAACTTCATATCATCCGTGTTTCACAATGAGGCTTGAATAAAGAGTGTGTTATTGTTTGTATCAACAGGTTGCCCTCCCCTTTTAATTTCAATGGTCTTTAATTTCAACAGAAGGCTGACCACATTAAAAATGTATAAAATGTAAAATTTGAAGCTGAGAACTACCATCAAAATGTGAAAAAAACAAAAAATAAGATATAATCCAAAATTTCTCAATAACAATATACAAAATTAGGAATAGTATTGGTCGTGACTGCCTGGTTCAATATTTCTACAATTAGGAATCACCAAATTGCACTTTATGCCATCAATATTTTCTCCTCACCTGGGTAGTATGGGGGTAGCATGTCTGCCTCGCATTCCAAAGGTTGTGAGTTCCAATCTTGTTTTGGTTGCCTGCATAAGGTTTTTTTAGACTTTTTCCTTATCTTGAGAAGAGAATGCTAATACCTTGAAGCTTCAACAATAAATGCAGAATATTTCATAACTGACAATTGATGTTTAATAACTGCAGGGATTGGAAGGCCGCTCTAGTAATCCAGTTTCTCTGCTCATGGACACCCTCACTCATCCATGTGCAGACTTGGGCTTGGAGCTACCACCACTTCTACAGTGGAGACGTCACCCAGAATACCTGGTGGACCATGTTGTGCTGGGTAAAGGTCCTCCTGGTGGATCTTGGCAGGTATTTAAAGTTTTGCCAAATCACATTAACTGCTTCACTATTTCTTTTAATTCATTCGGGCATGTTTCACAAACTCTCATCATATTTTCAACAACATTGAAACGTGATGAGTATATTTAATTAATTATTTTGACTGTATCTCTAGATTTCCTTGAAAAGTATAACTTTGAAACCAATTAATTGCCTTTAAACCTGAGATATTTACTAAGATCAATAACTGACAAAATTAGGTTAAGGTAGCAAAAGAAGCAGATTATATTTCCAATTTTGCATGTAAAGTTATAGGTTGGCATGTAAGCTGGAGCAACATGGAGTCCAAAAATAGTCAAATGTTATCTTTCTCCTCATTAGTAGTTTCGGATATACATGTTATGGATAACACCTATGATAACTTCAAAATCTACAGCTGTACTTAATGACTTCTGCACAGAAAAATTGCAAATAAGAACTTACCAACTCATTTATTATATTCACCTATTCTATTTATAAGATACATTATTATTTGGAGCAAGGCTTTGGAACTGGAGCAGGCTAATAGCCTAAACCATGTTGTAGAAGAAGGAGATTAACACTTATAATACTGAAGACTATGATAATAGTGTTTCACATATTCACATGTATATGGTTAAGTAAATATTATTTTAAAACATTTCATTTTTAAGATTAGATGTTTATACTACCAGCTACTACAAATTGTGACATGATAATGATTTGATATATTGTGCTTAAAGTGAGCCTCTCACTCATTGAAAACAACCTAAATAAGTAATAAAAAATATGAGAAGCACTATTGACAGTGAAATTATGCAACTCTTTAATAGGAACTTGATGTACCAAGGCATTGAGCTATAAAATGAATTATCTAATATATATACCAAATCTTCAGATTTATTCGGCCTTTAGCGCCAGTGAATTTAAATACATGACATCATTATTAGTTGAGCGAGCCCCTTGTCTGAAAGGGAAGGTATGGAATTGAATCTTGGACTGCATACATTTCCGATTTTGTAAACCGATTGAAGTACTGGGCAGTGCAGAGCTGATTTTTGCCAGGAAATCTTGCATGTTCTTTTCATGCAAGATGGAAGTGACCACCGATCATAGAATTTTCGTGGTTGAATGCTACTTCCGAACTGGAAGAATACATTATACCTATCATAAATGCTGCATCTGTGAGTTTACTAGGTGCAAGCAAATGTTCTAAATGTAAATATTGGAAAGGTACAACACAAGTCCCATTTCATTAAGGTGATCTCAAAACTGTTGACATCCACTACTCCTACCCATTGTTTGCTAGTCTCTGCAAGAGGCAATGTGTAATAAACTTGCTACTTAATACTGATGCCATACGTAGGCAAATGACTGGTGACAAAAGCCAAATAAATCTGAAGCCCTGCACAAAAAATGCATTTCAAGAGAAAAACTTAAAATCAAATCAAAACTACATTACTGGAACCAGGTTTTATTCAGTGGATGAATTTATGTGGCATTATTGTATGATTTTTTTAAATTATTACAATCTATTACTTTTACTTTTTTATTTTGTTTTCCAATTTTAGCTTTTATATTATTGTTTGGTTACATCTTCTTTCTTTATTTCTCTCTCTTTGTTTGTAAGAGCACCCATACTCAGTGTAACTAAAAAGGAATGAAATAAACCTATATTTTTCATTGGGAAACAATGGATTTTAATGTAATGATGTAATGCCTCAAAATTGTATGCTTGCAGGCTATGGATGGAAATGTATTGACAATTAGCTTGGGAAGCTGGATGGAACTGCCTGGTATAGAATTTAAAACTTGGGAAGCAGAGAATCTCGGAGCAAGTGGTGGTCGTGAGAGTCGAGCCTGTGTGGCAGCAGTAGCTCAATATTACAGTGATTATGTGAAGACACAAGGCTTAGAAAGATTTTTCAGGAATGATTCGCTTGTTACATCAATTCGTCCTGTAGATACATCACATTGTTGCCAGGTGGGTAAATAACAGAAAGAAGAGAAGTACAATGAAGCTAATTGTAGACACAGCATATATTCTCTTCTATTTAAAAAGAATTTAACAGTAAGTATGGTATGGGGTGGGTATGGTAAGGTATGGATACACTATGTACTTGCTGCAAACAAACAAGTGCATTTTACCTTAAACATACCAGTCAGTTGGGAAATTTAATGCTGTGCCAGCATGTTGCCATGATATATCAGTTGGTTAGAGCAATTGGACAGAAACTGGGAGATCTGAGGTTCAAATGCTGACTATGGCATTAAATTTTACAGTCTGATTATTCCTTTTCAAATCTATTTCTCATTAGGAAAATAGATTCCAAGAATTTTAAAGTGAATCAACATACAGATACCATCAATTTTCAGTTTGCATTAAAATAGGTACTGTTAAATATTGGTGTTATAACAAGCTATTATTATCATCATCATTATTATAGTTTCCAACACACATGAAGGCAGTTGTGTAGTAAAATACTCTTTATAGTAATAGTCATAGCATTCCTAGTGAATCAAAAGTAGTCTGTTCAGATTTACTATTTAATTTGATATTTTTGAACTATAAATAAACTTTGTGGACACCATGATGACTCAGACTCTGAAAAATGTTTTGCTCAATTCACATCAGATTACCACAAGCTTGCAGCCACTTCCTTTTTGTCTTCTTGTAACTTTATAATGGAAACTATATTACTGGTTACTAAAGTGAGGGATCTTCATTACTCAGAATCTCAAATTTAGAATACTGTAAATTATATATAGAGATTTCTTCCTTCTAATACTGGGGACCAGCATAGAACAGAACAGGTTTTGCGGCTCTTAGCCAGGCAGTGGTGCTGCTTGTTATATGCGCTGAACTGGTAATACCTCCAGAGCAACTTACTGTGGTTTGTTGTGTAAGTTATTTCCAAGAAAGAAACAAAAAGTAAACACTTAGAAATAAAAGCACTCATATCAAGCCAGAAGAAGTTTGAAATGTCTCTCTTCATAGAACTTCTAGCCCTTGTTAGGGATACTTTATCATAAAACATTTCATGGATTTTTTTGTAAGGAGAAGTTTGGTGCATGTGCCATCTCAGAGTCCTGCTGGAAAATCATATAAATTCTTTCCTTCTGAATTAATTCCCCAACAAATGGTCGCAAAATGTTTTTCATATATGTGCTAAATTCAACTCTCAACAAAGCCTCGCACTTTACCACCAGCTGGTTAAGAGCCGTGAAACTGTTAATTTAATTGCTTTTTTATCACAAGCCATGTGTAGGACAGGTGTTGTATAGGAAGAGTCAGACTGAATTAAATTAACACAAATTGACCTTAATAGCTCACTGTACTATGAATCCTGGACTTAAAGTACTTACGACATTGTATATCGCCATTGGGCTTATCTTAAAATAATTGAAGATCACCCTATGGTTTACTTGGAAACATGCAAGTCAGTTGAGAAGTTTAATGCCATACCAGTATGTTGCCATGGTAGCTCAGTGGTAGAGTACTTGGCAGGGGATCCATTGTTCAAATCCCAGCTATGGCATTGAATTTTTCAGTCTGACTTTACCTATCCCCTGTGAAACCTGTTCTGTTCTGTGCTGATCACCTAGCAGAATAATATCTCATGTATTGTTGAATCTATATCAATATGTATGCCATTTTGGAGCACAGTCATAGCCATTTATACTATAGTAAACTTTTATGTTTTTGACCACACTTTTTAATTATAATTTCTAGAATGCGGACACCATTGATCCAGAGACTGGAGTGCAGCAATGTCAACCAGAAACACTATGGGTTGTGGAAGGATATGATCTGCTAAACAATGTACCCTTTTGTTATGCCTGCCGCCATGTTGTGCTAGCAACAGGGTCAACAGACATTCCCAATAGACTTGGAGTACCTGGAGAAGTGACAAACCCTGACTGGGTACTCCATGATCTGCATTCACTGGAGGTGGCCCTAGATCGATTGGCACAAGAGAATGGAGGTGACAGAGAAGGTAAAGAAATTCCCTTTTGCTGCATATCACATTTGAGGTTATGTTTACATTTGGCAAAGCAGTACCATTCAGTTGGTTAGAGCAGCATCATGGTAAGCTAGGGTGTCCATTCATCCTGTTTTTCCCAGGACACTGCCGATGTTTTAATAAATGGCCCAGTGTCCCAAAAAAATATTTCGGGATGCTTAAATGGCCTGCTTTTTGCAATAATGATGCATCCATTTTAGATGTACTTTCCGGTAAATATTTTTGCTCTTTTTCAAGATTAAAATTTGTTTAGTGTGAAATTACAAATATGAACACTAGAAAGTGGCACTTATAAATGTCCGTGAACATAATTCTTAAAGATTGAGCATGTGCACTATAATTTTTTACTCTCATATGTTGGCAGCACTCGCATTACTCTGTTAATTTAAAATACTCATTGGTTAATTCAAATTAACAAATTTGCTAAACGTGATGCCTTGCGTGTGATCGACCGTTCTTTCAAGTATACGTAGGTACTTATTTTGTCTTCAGAATTCACCTCAGTGATCTCATGGCATTTAAGTGTATGTGTAACCACTGTAGTCATGTAAAAATTCCAAAACAAAAGTGTTCCTTTAACAGTAATATAAAGAGTGAGTTTCTGTATATATGGGAAATGGAGAAGCTGTGGAGTGTACATCGTGCACATGGTGGATGCACTAATATTGTGAATCATATTAAGTCAAAAAACACTGTTGGAGTGTATAAATACAAGTGCCAATAAACCTCTGCAGAATGACATGCACTTAAATGTAGGTCTGAGTAAGTAATTTGTATATATAATGTGTGTTAACTATATGTATTTTGTAAATATAATAAGTTTTTCATTCTATTTGTGAATTTATGTAATGTCCCATGTTTTTGTAACATGTCCCAGGTTTTTTCATGGATTTTCTATAAGTGTCCCTGTTTTTAGACAAAATATTATGGACACCCTACAGCAAGCCTAAGATGCATAAATCTTGGCTATATGTTTGAACTGTGTGGTCTTATTTGTTTTTTTCAAGGAGTTAATGCTGTTGGTATAACTTTTACTGATGCAGTATAGTAATTATAATGAATCTACTGTACTTCACAGGAGTTCCTAGTGAACCATGCTGTGACCCTGTGATGATAGTAGGAGCAGGCTTAAGTGCTGCTGATGCTGTCATAGCTGCAAGGTTCCGGTCTCTGCCAATTGTGCATGTATTCAGGAAGAAAGCTGGTGCTTTTGGGAAACAGCTCCCGGAGAATATGTATCCTGAATACCACAAAGTAAGAGAATGATTATTGTTGTATTATTTACACAGTTCTCCCTTTCTTTCTCTTAACCAGTATCCTAGCAATTAAAATTCCAAAGAAAGTGTACTTGGAAATGCATTCCAGCTTATGTCCAGCAGAAGAAAATGTTGATGTCAAAGTGGTAGTGTATGGTGCTTCATGACATGTTATTATGGATAACTCTTAAAATAAAATTTTAAGGTGAGATGGTAAAGCGCTATCTTAGCAATTTCAAAATGTGTAAGTTTTTCACTAGGCTAAAGCGATAGTAAAATCTTCTAAAAGCTGGTTGCTATGTGATTGAAATTGAGTTCTTTTTGCACAGACAGGAGTAAAACAAAAGAAACGGGAATGTCAATTTCCCATTTGAGAAAAGCTTAAATAGGAACTTTAAAACTGAAACCAATAACAAGAAATATCTTGGAAATTATTACTTCCACAATAAATATATATATATATGAGACATGAACTGTGTGTTTTAACAAGATCTACATTTTTTGTGCAGTAAGTTTTTGTCTATCTCTTATGGTTTACCATTATACAATAGTCATCCAGAATGAACAGGTCTTTAGAGGCTATTCCCAGAAAATCCAAGAGATGCAATATACAGTATTTTAGTCAAAATTGTTACACCCATTTTTTAGAAAATCAAAATTTTTGAAACTTTTTCCATGTAAAGGGTACTTTTGAGTAGAGGAATTACCTGTAAAATCTACATGCTACATCTTTAAAAGGTATTGAATTTATTTATCAAGTTGCGTATTTAACTAATTTTTGTTTTTGGTACAGACACATGGACAGAAACACATGCATCTTTTTCTATAAATTATTTTTATATACAGGGAACTCTAAAACACGTATTTCCAGTTTAATCATGATATAAAATTTTTGGGTAAAATGTAAACCTTCTCTAACCTATGTACTATGCACTAAATAGAGAAAGTAAAAACGAAAATACATTTTTTCTCATTTTTTGGTTTATCTCACCTTAAATTGTTTAAACGTTATATGAAAGATAAATTGAATCTGATCAGTCTTCAATCAAAACATATTTTCAGTGAAATCTATACTTTTTGGATAGGATACAGTATTTGCTGTACTTACTAGGTACATGATTGAGAAAGTGGAAATGTTATGAATTTTGAGTATATTGAATTGAGAGAATATTATTTGATTTCCTGCAGGTGCACCAGATGATGGCTGATGGTGGTGCAAGCTATCCCTGCTACACAGCACTGCCAGAGCATCAAGTGGTAGACATTTCTTCAGACCATAAAGTGCAAGTGGTGGGACCAAATGATAGTGTAACTGTGCATAAGGTATCAGTGGTTGCGATACTCATTGGCTCTCATCCTGATCTCAGGTTCCTTCCACATGGTCTTGCTCTGGGAGTAAGGCCAACGGAAACTATAGACTGCCGTTCCAACCCTATTGACGTTGATCCTTACAGTCATAGGGTTTTACGAGCCCCACCTGGCATGTATGCAATGGGCCCTCTTGCTGGCGATAACTTTGTGAGGTTTCTTCAGGGAGGTGCCGTTTCTATTGCCAGTCATATTCACAAAGAAAATACACATCAGTCTGTTTTATGATACAAAACATTTCAACAGCCTTAATACAGTTCAGAAACTTGGTTCTATTGCAGCTTACTTCAGGAAATACATTCCAGTGACATACTGTCTGCTGTTTTGCCAAGCAAGTGTTATTTAAGCAAAATATAGTGCGATCCATATAAACCTGAACTACTTTAATTGGCCATAACTTTTGAACGAATAATGTGCAAAACACCAGCATTCATACATTATTCTGAGCATCCTTGCCAATGTTGCTTATTTCATTACTAATAGATTCACAGAATTCAGCAGTAGTTCAAGGTCTATTCTTATACATTCTATTTTTAAGATGCCCCCATAAGAAAAAGTCTAGCAAGGTTAGTTATGGCGATCTGGGGGTCACAGATCTTTATATTCAATTATCAAAGAAACTGGTTACAAGTTGTATGGAGGAGTTAGATTGTATGATACATTGCTCCATCTTGCTGGAAATAACCTTTTGTCAATGTAATAACATCCAGCTACTCCACAAATTTATTAAAGGTCACTATAAACTGTTGTGTCTAATGTTGTTGCAAGTAAAATCATGCTGCATTTATAAACCACATTATGGAGAGAATGTGTGGACGTGGAATAAGAAAGCCCTAAAACGATCGAGAATAACACATTAATTACTTTTATGATCTGCCTTTTTCAATTGCTGCACCGTATGCACCCTGCATGGTTACAGTCCTGATTTTTTTTCCCAACTCTTTTACATTTGCCACATGAATAGCTTGTCTCCTGGCTCAATTGACACAATTTATTCGGAGAGTTCAATAAGCGATTTCAAAATTATCAGCAGACTCTGACCCAATGATGCATATGTTTTTCACTCTCACTGATGAGTACACCAGTTGTCTCCAGCTTTCTTACCTTTCTTGGAACATTTTGCACATTTGAGTTCTCTTCAAAATTTCCATTGTGCTATTATCGAAGAACTTGTCTTTCAATATGTTTAATAATAGTTTCATAATAAAAACATGCTCTCGAAGTGAGTACTGTATGTTTTTGTTATGACTTCAAACTAAAGACAGTGCTCCTAATTGCCATCGAAATCAACAAAATAGTCAACAATGGCAGTAGTACTGACTGATTCTTTGAGAGTCACTGGGATTATTAAAACACAATTCATATTTCTATGAACTTTCAGAGGGAAATTTAAGGCTCATTAAAGTAGTTCATGTTCATATGGATCACACTGTATAACTATGTTTCATTTTTATGGCACATATAGCTTTAATAAAACCAAACATCATGTGCTGGTTCACAGGAATGTAGTGTGTTAGATCATTCCCATTTTTTTTTTATATTTCATAGAAAAATAAATAGAATTGAAGTTGAACTTCACTAGTAGTGTGCTCACTCAATTATTTTGTACTGTAGTTGTAATTTTGCAAAACGAAAAAAGTTTTGTTCATATGTACACATTTCAGTTTTTATTCATGTTTTTTTATACAAAGATGCTTTAGAATTTTGTAACTTTATACATCATTTAACATTATTTCAGCTTCATATGGTTCTAAAATAGAATAGTACACATGTACAGTAAAATGGTATATTTGAGATATAATGATAAGTTGCTCTTGGTTTCGGTTCTTGACCCTTTTATATATTGCATCGTGAACACTGATATTTACTTAAAATGCGTATATTTTTAAGAAAAAAAGTTAGAGTAAAATATGCACTTGAGTGCTGAAGATAGGTGTTGTGAACTTTGTGATATTCCTGATATGAAGAGACTGTAAAGAAATTTATTTTTAACCTCTCTATTAAATTTAAGATTTTCTACACTTAAGAGTGCCACTTGTAATAGATATGATGTTTTAGAGTCAAGAACCAATCACAATTTGTGTTGTTACCCTAATGGGTTCACATACTTGCCAACTTTGTGTGGTTTGCCTGTAAAATCCCCAAGACTGTAGCCCTTTTTTCAAACTTTAGGCAAAAGAGGCATTTTTATGTAAGATTCAGAGTGCTGCAGATTTGCACCATGACTACGACAAATTATTAAATTCTGTTGCATTTTCTTGTAACAGACTGAATGCTCTGCATAATTGGTATACAGTAATAAGATAGCCCATATTGCATATTTAAAATTTTATTGCACACTATGACCTCTAATAATTGATGAGTAGTAATGCAAGCCATTGCAACTTGACTCATCTGCGTTGAGTACTCATGTATACCACAAACCTTGGAGCCCAACTGGAGGGAGAACATGATAGCTAATACGTCACTGGGCAAAGGTCATAGTACAAGTCCTTTTGCTTCCTGCCAGTTAATTCCAACAGTTGATTCAGCCTTGACAATAGCTTTCCCTCAATTCCCAACTGTATTGCATATTGCAGGTAGACCTCTGTGAATCTTGAATAACTGCCAGGGTGAAACAGCCTGCTATAATCGATGACATGCATAGTTTATTATTTAGATTTATGGCGGTGGGATATAAATTTCCAATTTTTATGACAATTTTTGTTAGTTTGCTTATGAAGTATAAAAAATGGACTAGATGTCTATGCATAGCTAAGATATATGTTCTTTGCTTTAATATGCATTTATTGTGGTACAAGAAAGGTATTTAAGGAATTTTATAAAACAGAAGAATTTCCTTTTAGTTTACATGTAATTTTTGTGCCTTTGCTGTAATGAACATTTTGCACATTCTAAATTCCATGTCATTGCAAAATAATTATACCTTGCTGATGAGGAAAAGTTTTACAGGTTTCAATTTCAGGAAGTTGGCAAGTATGGATGTAGAATAGTGTGCATTTAATTACTAACCCTGCAGAGTTCATGGCATTTGCACATTGCATCTATTTGTTTTGCATTACAAGTTGATTATGAAATATTTTATTTTATAAAAAATAGAACATGAAATAATCTTATTATAATTCCCCTTTTAATAAAAGTTGCGTGTGCACCTTTTCACTTCAAATTAGAGACAGTTTTATGGTTGCACAATATTTTATATTTCAATTAAGTGTGTTATCATATATGAACTGAAAATAGATCTCAAAAATGAATCGATAAATATTTATTTTTTAAAAATTCTTCTCTTGCTCTTCTAAGCAAACTAAATTGTATACTCCCTCCTAATAAAAGGTTGCTCTTGGATATTTCATTGACAGTATATATATCACATTTTAAATAAATTGTTGCATTATTATAGTCTGCAGTTGTTAATGGAACTTATTGCCTCAGTATGACCCCCCACCCCCCTGGAATTATGAGGGTAATTTTAAGTTAAGATATGTTTTATGTAAGTATGTTTTGCATAGTTACTTACTTATATATTTTATATTGTGGCAAACTCTTCTTATGGAGGTGTTTGCTAAAAGTGCTTTTAATAATCTTCTCATTTATTTCTATTTGGTACTAGAGAAAGCGCATGAACTAGTTTGTTTTATGAGGAAACAAAGATTGATTTGAATGTCATAGAAGAGCTAAGAGGAGGGGGAAAAACAGAAATGGAAACAAAAACTTTTTCCTGTCAAATTTACCAAAATAAATGATGAATCTTGTAAATTTGCCTCACATGTTTCAGTATTTGTGCTCTGGGATTGCCATAGTTCATTTATGTATTAAAATGCAGTAACTACAATTCTATTGATAGTTTTCTGTGTCAATAGTTGATGCTTAAATGTATGATAGGTCATTCTGATCCTAAAAAACACATTTTTTAAATATGTATACATTTTTTTGTTTTTCATTCATCTCTCTCTCGCTCTTTGTTTTTGCTTTCCCCTTATGGATTGTCATTAACATTGTTAGTAAGTAAAAAAGTCCACTTAGATAAAAGTCCATTTGGCATTATTTTGCCCAAAGGAGAGGAAGAGTTCTAATGTCATGCAAAATTAAATCTAAATATTTTGCTTATTAAATGCTTAAAAAAAAGTTACATACTAAAGCATTAATAAACATGAAGTTTCAGAGAAGTTTTGTTATTTAGAAAATTGAAATGGGATGTCTATTTAAGGAGTTACATACATGTTTCATTATTCTGTTTGTTTATATAAACTGGTTGCTATGGAAAAGGTTTATTTCTGATCTCTTAATAAGGATAATAAACAGGTAGAAGTTTGTGTGCTACCAAACCTGTTACTTATATTCTAAATTTTATTACTATCCCAGAAGAAGCACTTTATTACTGATTTTCAGTAGTTTACATGGCACATAGGTTGCAGAGAGGAAAGAAAGGGAAGGAGCAAGAGTAAAAAGGAATGAAAAGTTAGGATAGTGGGAAAAGAACAAGAGCACTGAGGGGGGGAGAATAAGGGAGGAGTAATGAGAAAGGGGAAGAGAAGAGAGAATCCCTGTACTTGAAGAGCTGTGGTCTAATTAATAGCAACCACAAAATTTGATGGCAGCTGATGTTGTTACATGTCAAAGCGTGGAGACAAGTTAAAAGTGTAAAAACTTGATATCAATTCCTAAATCACAAGGAAAGTAATGTAAAAATACCACTGTAACTATAAAATTACTAGAACAGTAGAGAACTCCTTATAATAAAGCAGTTGACAGGTATCAGATTACAGTATTAATTATATTCCAATAATAGATATTATTGATTAATCTTTACGTTGCTGATTAAGTGACATTATGACTAAAAGCCATTAAAATATAGCAAATGCAATCACAATAATATTTTACCAAGTGCTCACAGAATATACTACTGCTAATGCAAAATCTATAACCTCTATTGAAGGTAAAGCCTAATATCAACTGAGCAAAGTACAGCAAAATATCTTGTTGACTTATGCCTGCGATTTTAGATTTAATACATATTTTGGTGCCTATGTGGCTATATAAACAAAAATTATGCTAACAATATGCATGATAGACATATTGGTAAGGACCTGTTAATTTATTCACTTGAATTAATGGTTTATAGTAACTTTCTGCCTGCAAGCTTTCTAAGATGCTTGTCTCCCTTAGTCTTCATTTGGTAGGTTATGTACAAATTCTGAAGCAGAGTAGAGCAGATGAGCAGCTGTTACAGCTCACCGATTGTCTTGTCCTGCTTCTTCCATTATAGTCTCACTATACTCATGCCTTGTGACATCCAGCTTTTTTGTGTACACGTGAGAAACCTCTGGCAATGTGTTCCAACCTTTCATTCATTTCTGCCAAGTAGTTTGTTTGTTACGTTAATTTATCCAGCTCATCCTTAGGTTTTGCAGTGTAGTTGGTTAAACAATGAAGTCCTAGACTTAAGTTACTTACGACATTGTAGCTCAGTGGTAAGAGCAACCAGACAGAGATCAGGAGAGCTGTGGTTCAAATCCCAGTAGTAGTATTGACTTTTTCAGTTCAACACTATCTATCCTTAACCCTCATATGGCTTGTGTGAAAAACACAATTAAATACCAACTATAGATTTTTAGCATAATATGCTGATTTAAAGTTTCATATTTTAACTTGGAACAATTAAATCAATGCCTTGGGTACTGAAATAGAATATAAAAATCTCACGAAAATGAAGTTATTTGGAGTGTGTGCCCCCACTTCCCTTCTTTTTTCATTCGTTTTTCTTTTCTTTCATCTATAAATTTGGTTGCCACAATTTTGTGTGAGATAATAATTTCACAATATACTCATCTCAGATTTGTACTTATGTAAAATGCCTATAAAGTGTTATTCTGGCAAGTTGCTTAGTAAGCTCATTTGCTTAAAGTGGAAAGCCAAAGATCTGTGCTTCAAATATTTGCTATAACATTACATTTTTTCATCTGATTTTTACCTTTCCAACTATAAAAATTTATTATTCTTGTGAAAATTTATGCAAGGATAATAAGCATTTTATATGAAAAGTATGCAATTCCCAATAAGGTGAAAGCTGCTGAAATAAGGCAGAGAAATTACTTAAATTCCTTCCTCTAATAGAAGTTTTTGAGAAAGACAAAAGTGGTCTCATAATTTCATAAACTCTATAGTCGTACTTTAAAACAGAATCTCATCTCCCTTCCTATAATAGCACTATTATGTTCTATTGAAAATAAACTGAATTTCACAATTTTAAACCAAGAAAATATGGAAATGGAAGACTATGTAATCCATTTGAGATTAAGGAATATATATCATGACAATAGAGGTTATAACTAGGATGGTTTAATCCCAAAAAGAGGCCAAAATCATATGTGGCTCCTGCCAAAAGGCAAAGTACTGTTTAAACTTAAGCCTAAAAGGTAAACAAACTCTAGGGGTTCCTCTCTTTAAATGAGTTGAATAGTGAAATAAAGATTCAGAATTCCATATCCATGAGCTGTATTAAATTCAAATTACTCTGTATGAAACCTGCTTTGAGTGCCAGGGACATTTTAATAGATGTTATATTTAATAAAACAAACACAAGGTTCTTTATCTGTGAAACTAATATGCTTGTATTTATAAAGAAATTGAATACGCTTTTTTTCATCAGTATTTAAAATATGTAAAAATAATGCAAATGAATGTCTTAAATAAACTCATTTTTATGATATGTTATTATTCTTTTTGTGATATTTCATTCCTGTAATGAATGCTATTGTAAAATGACAGCAGTAAAGAGGTATTTCCTAACACTTCTGATTTAAATGAAATAAAATGAACCAAATAACAATTTGAACCTGTCTGGATAGTGTGGTGGTAGCGTCTGCCTAACATTCAACAGGTCATGAGTTCAAATCTTGCTTAGGGTGGGTTACCCTGGATAAGGTTTTTTTCGGAGTTTTCCCTTATCCTGAGAAGATGAATGTCGAGTAACTTTAAGCTCCATGGGCCCTGAGGTCATTTGAGCATCATTTCACCAATTTCATTCATTGTCCGATAGGACCAACCAGGTTAATGGACGTTAAGCTACAAAAAAAAAAAAAAATTGCATGTCTGCATAATTTACTGTAATTTTATTGTCACTGAAATGCATCTGAGTATCTGACATGTGGTATCTTATAGTTATACCACCTCCATGGTGTGGGGCGGGCATGACTGCTTCACATTTAAGAGATGCTGGGTCCAAATCTTATTGTTATGACATATGGAGAAGGGATTTTCCTTATCCCAGGAAGTCGAATTTGGGCGATTTGAGCATAATTTCACACATTTCAATCATTGCCATCTGATGTGACCTTTCTAATTAAAATAAAAAACAAAGAAAAATAAAGCTTAATGTTATACTCACCTGACCTTCCCACTATTATAAGTTATATCAAATCATGTCAAAGTATATTGGGTCACCATTAAAGTGGTTTCTTGCAGGGAATTTCTAATTTCCATCATGTGCTCAAGGGATCAACTTGTCACCCATAAATGCATTATAAAACGAAATCATGACTTGCAGACGTGAAATATCGCAAATTTAGCCAAGGGATCTTTTCTTTCGTGGTATGGGCTTTAAGGCTTTATGGCTTTACAGTCCTTCTGAAGGAAGCCATAGAATGGATTTTTACATCCAATAAAATGGCATAAGCAATGAGTGCAAGACCAATAATATGGTACTTGGAATATTGATTATAACACAACTTATAGACACCTTACAAATATGCACATCAGCAATTGTTGTACTGGTATAATGTTGGAAGTGCTGTTAGCATTTGTGTATACCAACTGAGATACTCAATCCTCTGTTATCATCTGCGTCATAAGGTTGGGATGAAACAAACAGTTCCTATAGCCTAACATTTGCTTTACCAAACCTGAATCTGTTTCTGAAGTTTAGATCATCGCGATGTCCAAATATGCTTATCTTGGCAGATAAGTTTCTCTTCGCTATCTCATTTTAGGAATTCTACACTCGACAGCTATGTCCATCCTCAATGGTCATCAGTTGGCAAAAATCTGCTAGCTGCAACTATACAATTTAAACAATCCATAGAAACTGATAATGCAATTGGTGAATTGCCAAACATGTTCATGTGATCAAGGACTTGAATGACCAGGAAGGGGAAATAAACCGATAACAGGAAATATCTGGGAAATAGTTAACTCAAAAAAAAAAGTATTTGAAAATAAATTGTGTCCTTTAACAAGATCTTCATGTTTTATTTAGTAAGATTTTGTTTGTCCCTTATAGTTTAACAAAAGTCATTCAGATTAAAGTAGACTTCCGAGGCCATTCCCAGTAAATCCAATTTGACTTGAAAATATCTTAGAAAAATGGCATTGCAATAAAAATTCTTAAAACATTTTTGAGAAAATTAAAATTTTTGAAAAATTGCTGCAAAGGGTAATTTGGGATAAGGGGTTTTCTTGAAAATATTTTGTTGCATCCTTAGAAGATGCTATCAATTTAACATTTAACAGACATTTCATTTTTAAGTTAAACTGTACACACACCCATACTCACATGCACACATTGTTTTCTAAAAAATTTTTTGTTCTTATTTTTGTCTTATTCAAGTGGCTGAAATCTACTCCAGTTAAATCTTGACATCAAATTTTTAGGTGGAATACATCTCTTGTACAGAAAAAGTAAAAATATTTTATATTATTTCTCAACCATATTTTATGGCAGAAGGTTAAAAATGTAGGATATATCTGGGGAAATGTAGGTTATGTGGTGGTGATTCTGATAATTCCAGGGAATCAGTTATTAAATACACACATGTAAAAGTAAAATAAGATTACAGCTGCATTTTCAATAAAACAGATGAAGTCAGGCCAGAGATAAACAGTTGTGTCATGGCTGGGTGGTTAGACCACTTCCCTCTCGCTAAGGTGGCCAGGGTTCGATCCCAAGCAACTGCATGTGGAATTTGAGGTGGACAAAATGGCACAGGGACAGGTTTTCTCCGGGTTCTCTGGTTTCCATGCCATCACATTCCACTGGTGCTCCATCTTCATTTTATGTATCACCAGTGTCATTGCCTACAGTGCCATATGCAGTAAAAGTGCTGTTAAACACTATCAAAAAAGAAAAGACGGATAAAACTTCAAAGGGGTAAGAATGTAACTAACCAGTTTCTAGGTTGAAATGTGAACACCTGACATAAGAAAAAATTCTGTATATTTAGAATTCATGTTTCTGGGTAACGTTTTGTGCACAAAAGTTGATAGAACAGATTTTATAAATGAATGCATACAGATGACAATGTGGAAAAAGAGAATTCTTTGTGGTAGTATTTTTTTTAACTATGCTTTATGACTGATATCAGAATATACAGGAGAATGTCATCACCATAAAATATAAAATACAGTGGCATAGTGGTGTATGGACTAAGGCATGCACTTTGAAGTCTAACATGTGGAAAAATAAAAAAGAAAGTATGCGAGTAAAAGGAAAAGGAGAGGGAATGTTTTAATTCAATCAAAATATTCAAAGCATGTTACAAAAGGAAATTAACTTTTCTGTAACACTTTGCGTTACATCCATAAAACAAATGAATCATTTTTAAATACCTTAGATTATCACATTATGGATGGTAATTTTGACAGTTGCAATTTCTGCCCTAATATCAGGGAAACAAAATCTTTTTTCTAATTTTGTTGGTTGTCACTGTGCTGCAGAAATTAAGTTGTTCTGTGTATCAGGCAAGGTAGCATGAAATGAACTTTTTCAGGTGATCTTATAGTAAAATATATCATATTTCATTATTCAATGAAAATCACTCTTTTAGATGATTCAGCATTCTCAATGTAGGCACTAAATGCAATATTTTGTTTTTGCAAAAACGAAAAAGAAAATCAGGCCATTTGTATGAGATGTGTGCCAATGTTGCTTTTTTCTCCTTACCTGCATTGTTATGCTGTTCAGTAGTTACTTTACTTGATAGTTATTCAACATTTTAGCTCTTTTTCACAAAAAATGTAAATACAACTATATTTGTTCTTTTACTGGTTTATGTATGTTTTTCAATTTGACCACTTGGGATCCAAACTGACTTTTTCTTAGAAAGCAAAATACATGAACAAATGATTTAGACTCCTACACCAAAAAAGAGCCATAAATCACTTTTTACACTTTGCCATTAATATGTTTCAGACATTCTTAATGTTATATTTAGAGAATATTTTGGCTCTTGCTTGAATTATTGTTCTATTACATTAAAAATAAAGCTTGTCTCACCTTCAATTTGTTGGTTGCGCAACAGTTGCATTACATATTAGGTGCACTTGGTTTATACAGAATTAAAATTAAAATTTGTCTACAGTGCATGCTTCTTTCATGGTGACGTTTGCAGATGTACTTCAGCAAAGTAAATACCATGCTCTCATCTACTTCGTGTATTTTTCTTTACATACAATTACCGTCAAAAATGCTGCATATTGTAATGTAATAAGTTCACAAGAAGTTAAAAGTAGAAAATGAATTTCTGCTGTGTTATATCCACTGCGCATGCAAATTGCTTGTTAAGAATAGCATGCACTATGAAAAAATGAATCTACCTGATCTTTATCCATGACTAGCATGATACACTGAACAGCATTTTATGGAATAACCGTTGTTCAAAACATACTTCTCAATAAGGATTACATCAATATGATTAATACAGTAGGAAACTGTAAACTGTTAGGGTATATAATCGAAAGATTCATTGACATTATATCCCTGATGATACCATTTTAGTGCATGCAAATGACAATCGTGGAAAAAGAGAGGGTGTGGTAGTTTAGTAAGTATTAGGATTTGTGACTCTTGTGAGATTATACAGGAGAATGTCCCTATAGAATAGAAAAAGATCTCTCTGCTTATCAGAATTATTATAAACCTGCATTAAAGGAAAACGGAAAAAGTTAACAAATCAAAAAGCCTTAACGTTATTACTTTACAATTCTCCCATTTCTTTCAGAAGCCATAAATGAATAATGCTTGTGTTTAAAAAGTTCAGTTGAAACCTATGGTGTGTTCCCATCTTTTTGCATTATTTATTTTGCTTAATGTTACAAGAGCAAAATACCGAAAAAAATTACAAAAAATAGATTTTAATGTGTTGTTCAAGTTACTTCTTAAATGTGTGCTTTAGCTAATGCACAATGATGACTATTTATAAACAGCTGTTATATTATATAAATCTATAAAATGTGCTGTAGTGTTCAGCATCGGATCAACAAATCAAAGATATGTGTAATATATGTTGTTATTTAGGGTTTGTTAGAACTCTCGTAATGTGATTTAATAAAGTATTTCCACAGAAAGGTATTCTTTCTTTCCAAGTTAGCAAAGGGAATATTAGATTATAGATATGTAGCGAGCTATAGAGTGAACTAATAAGAGTTGTGTGCCTTAAAATGATATAATATTGTAACTAGTGTAGTATGTACAGTTGTTTTTGTACTTTATGTAAGAGCAAGTTGCACATATGTATAGATTAAAAGAATATTAAATTTGCTATCTTATAAAATGCATACATCAGAGTTCTTACTGCTCACATTTGTTCTTATACCCACATCAACAAATTCCTAATGCTTATTACTATTATTAATCATCAGTGAAAATCTGTGATCTTTAATAGTGTAACTTGTCCAGTTTCTGCTTTGTTTTACTGAGTTCTGGTGCTTCATTTTTTTTTTTCAACATAGTGGCACAATGAAATATTTATACACAACAAATGCATCCCCTGCTGGGGAGCTGAACACAAGACCTCTCTAATCTTCCACAGTAACAGTACTCAATATATGCAACCACTATCATTTTTTTTCATTTATTGGGCAACTTAATTGTAACAAAGTTATTACAGTTGTGATACTAGTACACATACACAATGGCATGAAACATGTGTAAAGGTTGTCTTCCAATGAAGATCCTCTTCTAACCACTATCATTGCACTCAGAAAAAGCACTGTAGCCCTCCGTGGTGTAATGGTTACTATGCTAACTTCATATACCCAAGGTCACGGGTCCAAAACCTGTGGAGGAAGATGGCTTTTTATGGGCATAAAAATCCTTAGCATAGCTTCCTTTGGAAGGGAAGTAAAGCCATTGGTTCCATATCGTATATTTAAGGCACGTAAAAGAGCCTAAAGCCTGATAGAAAGGCCTCTGAGCCAAATTAAGCAGTCTTTCATGCCCAGTAAAGAATGGGATGCTGAGAACCACAGCAGTTAAAGAGTGTCCATATATAAAATGAGATTTCATTTTCAGAAAATGCACTGAATAATCAGCAGCTAACTGGTTCACTCACAAGAAGATTCACCTGTATTGCTGATGGAAGTTTCTACAGAGTTCAGGAATGTTCGGAAGTTGGGGAGAAGGGAAACTTCCAGAAGATTCTGGTTATTTCACGATAGCATTTCTGCTGCTTGCACTGGACAAGAGTGCCACTTATCTCTCTGTATTTCTTTAATGGGTGCAATTAATAGCTCAGTGCACTGGCTGCATCACAATAGCATGAAAATCCTCAGCATTAGGAATTAAGACTATTTCAAGAACATGTAAATATGAGAAAAAAATTTATTTGATCATAATTTTAAATAATAACTGAATAGAAACCTAGCTTCATTGTACTACACTTATCTAGTTTGTAATAGTACCCATATCCTTACTTAAAGGTTATTAAAACCAATATTAATTAGATACTATCAAGACTTTGGAGTATAGCGTGCTAATTTTTACTTTCTCCATACGCACTATGTACATAGTGTATAGAGAAAGTATTGCACTCCACCAAAAATTTGATACCGAGATTTCACCGGAAATATATGTTTTAGGGTCCCCAATATCCAAAAAAAGCATTTTCACAAAAAGGTCCACGTGCGGGTGTGTGTGTGTGTGTGTGTGTGTGTGTGTGTGTGTGTGTGTGTGTGTGTGTGTGTGTGTGTGTGTGTGTGTGTGTGTGTGTGTGTGTGTGTGTGTGTGTGTGTGTGTGTGTGTGTGTGTGTGTGTGTGTGTGTGTGTGTGTGTGTGTGTGTGTGTGTGTGTGTGTGTGTGTGTGTGTGTGTGTGTGTGTGTGTGTGTGTGTGTGTGTGTGTGTGTGTGTGTGTGTGTGTGTGTGTGTGTGTGTGTGTGTGTGTGTGTGTGTGTGTGTGTGTGTGTGTGTGTGTGTGTGTGTGTGTGTGTGTGTGTGTGTGTGTGTGTGTGTGTGTGTGTGTGTGTGTGTGTGTGTGTGTGTGTGTGTGTGTGTGTGTGTGTGTGTGTGTGTGTGTGTGTGTGTGTGTGTGTGTGTGTGTGTGTGTGTGTGTGTGTGTGTGTGTGTGTGTGTGTGTGTGTGTGTGTGTGTGTGTGTGTGTGTGTGTGTGTGTGTGTGTGTGTGTGTGTGTGTGTGTGTGTGTGTGTGTGTGTGTGTGTGTGTGTGTGTGTGTGTGTGTGTGTGTGTGTGTGTGTGTGTGTGTGTGTGTGTGTGTGTGTGTGTGTGTGTGTGTGTGTGTGTGTGTGTGTGTGTGTGTGTGTGTGTGTGTGTGTGTGTGTGTGTGTGTGTGTGTGTGTGTGTGTGTGTGTGTGTGTGTGTGTGTGTGTGTGTGTGTGTGTGTGTGTGTGTGTGTGTGTGTGTGTGTGTGTGTGTGTGTGTGTGTGTGTGTGTGTGTGTGTGTGTGTGTGTGTGTGTGTGTGTGTGTGTGTGTGTGTGTGTGTGTGTGTGTGTGTGTGTGTGTGTGTGTGTGTGTGTGTGTGTGTGTGTGTGTGTGTGTGTGTGTGTGTGTGTGTGTGTGTGTGTGTGTGTGTGTGTGTGTGTGTGTGTGTGTGTGTGTGTGTGTGTGTGTGTGTGTGTGTGTGTGTGTGTGTGTGTGTGTGTGTGTGTGTGTGTGTGTGTGTGTGTGTGTGTGTGTGTGTGTGTGTGTGTGTGTGTGTGTGTGTGTGTGTGTGTGTGTGTGTGTGTGTGTGTGTGTGTGTGTGTGTGTGTGTGTGTGTGTGTGTGTGTGTGTGTGTGTGTGTGTGTGTGTGTGTGTGTGTGTGTGTGTGTGTGTGTGTGTGTGTGTGTGTGTGTGTGTGTGTGTGTGTGTGTGTGTGTGTGTGTGTGTGTGTGTGTGTGTGTGTGTGTGTGTGTGTGTGTGTGTGTGTGTGTGTGTGTGTGTGTGTGTGTGTGTGTGTGTGTGTGTGTGTGTGTGTGTGTGTGTGTGTGTGTGTGTGTGTGTGTGTGTGTGTGAACACGATAACTCAAAAACGAAAAGTCGGTAAAATACCAAACTTGGTATTTAAGTTTAGTATCTTCCAGGGATGCGACACAGAGATTTTGAGAAAAATCCCACCACCCCGAACTACCCTTTACATGGAACTTTTTTCGAAAATTTTGATTTTCTCAAAAATGTCTAACGATTTTGATTAAAATTTCGGATGTTAATCATATTTACCTGACAAATGCAATGTATATCTTGAATTTTCTGGGAATAGCCTCTGAAGAGTAGTTTATTCTGGATAAATTTTACTAAATTTTGAATGGCTGCTAAACTGTAACAGATGGACAAAAACTTACTACACAAAAAATGTAGAGCACTTTAAAACACACAATTTATGTTATATACATTTTTTTCGTGGAGTTAGTCGTTTTTGTGACATTCCTTATTTTTGGTTTCTGCTATGAAAAACGTATACTTTTCTCATACAGGAACTTGTCAACTCCTATCCATATAGACAAAGGAACTTCATTGACATAGCAACCAGCTTTTGACTGTCACTTTAACCTACGGTTGTCCCTTATTTCGCTTCTACTTACAAGGAAGCTAGTAATAAGACTATTTCTGCTAATTTTTTCTGATTAGCATAAAGTAACTAGAAGTATAAGCTTCTTAAGAATTATCTGTTGCAGGGATATGGAGAAAGTCATGTTAATGGTACACATCAGATTTTTTAAAATGTTATCTTCCAAAACATTTCTATACCGTATTAGTAGGTGTTTTCAGGTATTTTTTTATGTCGCACTGAGAAAACCAAAAGTATAAGTACTTTGAATTACGATATCTAGTGGCTTCCCCCCCCCCTTTTTTTTTTTTATTTGCACCACATTAAAGCTCTGTAATAGTATTTATCTAGTTTTTACTTTCTCCATACGCACTATGTACATAGAGTATAGAGAAAGTATTGCACTCCACCAAAAAATTTGATACCGAGATTTGACCGGAAATATATGTTTTAGGGTCCCCAACATCCAAAAAAAGCATTTTCACAAAAAGGTCCATGTGTGTGTGTGTGTGTGTGTGTGTGTGTGTCTGTGAACACGATAACTCAAAAACGAAAAGTCGGTAAATTACCAAACTTGGTATTTAAGTTTAGTATCTTCCATGGATGCGACACGAAGATTTTGAAAAAAATCCCCCTACCCCCAACTACCCTTTACATAAAACTTTTTTCGAAAATTTTGATTTTCTCAAAAATGGCTGTAACGATTTTGATTAAAATTTCGGATGTTAAACATATTTACCTGACAAATAAAATGTATATCTTGAATTTTCTGGGAATAGCCTCGGAAGAGTAGTTTATTCTGCATGAATTTTACTAAATTTTGAATAACTGCTAAACCGTAAGAGATGGACAAAAACTTACTACACAAAAAATGTAGAGCACATTAAAACACACAATTTATGTTATTTACATTTTTTTTGTGGAGTTCGTCGTTTTTATGACATTTCCTGATTTTTGGTTTCTGCTATGAAAAACGTATACTTTTCTCATACAGGAACTTGTCAACTCCTATCCATATAGACAAAGGAACTTCATTGACATAGCAACCAGCTTTTGACTATCACTTTAACCTACAGTTGTCCCTTTTTTCGCTTCTACTTACAAGGAAGCGAGTAATTAAGACTATTTCTGCTATTTTTTTCTGATTAGCAGAAAGTAATAAAAGTATAAGCTTTTTAAGAATAATTTGTTGCAGGGATATGGAGAAAGTCATGTGAATGGTACACATCAGATTTTTTCTGATTGAAACTGAATACTGGTAATTTCTTCTTATGCTGCCTCAACTATTACAACCTCTTGAATAGATATCTAGCTAATGTTGTTTTCAATTACAAAGATTCTAGCTTTTGATTGTTTTATTCCATTGGGCCTTGTAATCTGTAACTCAAACCTACCTTAGCTTCAAATTCTTCACCTCTCCAACATTCGTTGTGCTCAATTTGATTGTCTCTTATAACAGAACTTTTAGATCTGTTTCTTATACCAAATCAAACAAAGACTTCTGTCTCTTTTGCTATTTACTCTTCTCATACGAAGGACTTATAACCCCAAGATTTACAAGCTGTGCATCTGGGATCAGATGCATGTTGAGTTGATGGACTCTGGCTCAGAGAGAGTAGCCAGGATGCCTGGCTATACCTGGTATGAGAGTGAGAAAGAAGATGAAATGGATTATAGGAAAGGTGAGTATGGAGCATGTAGTGGAATGAATGGCTGAAGAACCAAGTGAAAATTTGCCCTGATATCTCTCTGTCCATCAAAAATCTCACATGCAGTTCCTTGTGATTGAATCCTTGCCCATTTGGTGATGGGCGAGTAGTCTAACCAATCGGCCATGTGCCACCTCAAAGAAAGATTATCAGGTAATAATTTCATAGTCTAGAAGCATGTGGAATCAGCTTATATTAGTGAAAATTGTAAGCCC
Organism: Hymenopus coronatus; assembly: GCA_030762935.1. Lineage (NCBI taxonomy): Eukaryota > Metazoa > Arthropoda > Insecta > Mantodea > Hymenopodidae > Hymenopus > Hymenopus coronatus. The sequence continues at coordinate 55,984,467 of CM060894.1, forward strand.
AGATAAATCATTGCAATACTATTTGGATTTTAATGTGACTATAGTTTTGCAGCTCTTATCTCTTCATCACTTTCCTGAAAATAAAGTAGTATCACTATTGCCAACCTACGATGTGAATAACACTTTTGAATTCTGTGGTATATGAAGTCCTGCACCATGGCACAGTGGGCTGGAGCTTATTGAGAATTATTAATCATAATGTCAGGACCTTCAACACCCAAGTTCTCCTCTGGTAGGTTCCTTAGTGGACAGGCTAGGAAAATTGTTTACAATGTTGCTATTTTCTTGTAAAAATCCTAAATTCAGCCATGCACATGCATATTGTAATAATGATATAGCAGTTATAGCAAACTTTCCCTCCATCCCACCTTTCCTATCATCTCTGAATGGTGGCCGGCTAAACCAGGAAGAGGGGAAACAGTTGAAGACATGAGCTGCACAGACCAAAATATGGCAATATTTTAATTACCTTGGCAAGCTATATCCTTTGGTTCCCAAGGTGGATTCAAAACTGGTGGAGGTTGATGTATTTTTTTGAGCGTAAAAATTCTTAACATGACCTTCTTTGGAAGGAAAGTAAAGTCGGTGGTCCCATGTTGAAGATTTACAGCACCCAAAAGTACCTCAACCTCAAGCCTGATTAAGAAGCCTCTGAGCAAAATTAAGCAGTCTTTCATGCCCAATATATGTAGAATGGGATGCTGAGAACTGCAGCAGCTAAAGGGCGTGCATAAATAACATCAATTATTTATACCATGGTCTTTTTATCATGTCCTATTACTCATTTCTTGGTTCTCATTCTATCTGTCATTTTTATTCCCGAGATTTTCCTTTTCCCTCTTTTTTTTTTTTATTTGGCGGGCATTTATTACTTGGAGCTGTGTTTTTGTTAGACTCCAGGATGTGAACTACACAACAGAGCTGGTAAAATACACATTTATATTATTTGATCTTTCAAGTTTAAACCATGCTGATATGATACACTCTGCTATTATTTCATCAACCATTTTCTTAAATAAAATGTTTTGACTTAAGTATGCTATTTCTTGTATGTATTCCAAAGGCTCGTTGCTTTCTAATGCATGTGTATATGTGTGAGTTTGTCATTTTGGAGGGGATTCTACCTTGTAGTCAGCACAGGCTTATTGGTGTCAGACCCCGGGACGATTGGATGAAATGAGAGTATTATCTACGGGCGGTCAAAACTGACCACGGGGAAAGAGCCACCATGGTCCCTTCCAAGCAATTCATCTCGACGCGGGATGCGCATAGAAGCCCACGCTCAAGACCTGACCGAACCCCTTGTGTCCTACAGACGACTCCAACGCCACCCCACCCCACCACCAAGAACTGTATTTCCAAAGTGGATTCACCACCACGGAAGGGCGCATCCTCTGCAGTCCTCACCGACACTTACAACCCTGAAAGATACCAGTTGGAAGAAATGGATAGGAAACGAAGAGAAACGGGGGAATGAACATTCATCTAGTGACCCAGGAAAAAAAACCGAAAAAGCCTATGTATCAGAGAGGTTGGACGCGGTAAGCGAACCCGCGACCTCCCGAATGCAAGTCACCTCACGAAATGCCTAAGTTCGGCGCCTTCTAACACAATGTCTCTCTCTTTACTGTTTTTCACCAACTAGTCTTCTTTTGGTTCATTTTTAGTCATACCTCTGAACACGTATTTAAACGACTTTCCGCTTTTGCTTTCCCTATTTAATACCTACATAGTACATAGAGAAGGATTTGCATATCACCAAAAATTCAATACCGAGGTTTCATCAGAAATACACGTTTTAGGGTCCCTGAGTTAAAAAAGGAGCGTTTATAGAAAATGGTCTATTTAAGTGTGCATGTGCCCGTGCACAGGATATCTCAAAAACGAAATGCCAGCTAAAAACTAAACTTGGTATTTAAATTTAATATCTTCCGAGGCTGCGACACAAAGATTTTCAAAGAAACCTCTCACCCTAAATTATTCTTTATATGGAAAAATTTTCGAAAATTTTGATTTTCTCAAAAACGGCTCTAACAATTTTGAAGAATAAAATGCAGTATATTAAAGATGTTTATTTACAAGACATATTTATTTGAATTCTATGGAATAGCCTCTGAAGATCTCTCTATTCTGGTAGACTTTTGCATAGCTGGTAAACCATAAGAGATAGACAAAAACGTACTAAACAAATAATATGGATCTCATAAAACAAAAAACAAAAAAAAAAAAAAAAAAAAAAAAAAAAAAAAAAAAAAAAAAAACACACACACACACACACAATCTGTGTGACACTTTTTTTTTTTTTGGCGGAGTTGACTATTTCCAAAATATTCTTTATTATTGGTTCCAATTTTAAAGTACTTTTCTTATACGGGAAATTACCATTCCAGTTTCTTTTGTTTTCCTCCTAGCCATTCAAATAGAATCGAATTTCAGTCGCATAGCGACAGATCTTTCAAAGATTTGGCTATCGCTTTAGCCTAATGTGTTCCCTTAGTTCCCTTCTATTTGCAATGAACTAAGTAATAAAACCATTTCAGCTAATGTTCATCTCGATTAGCTTGATGCACATAGAAGAATAAGGACTTTTATTTTTATTTGTTATTAGATCAACGTTTTTAATCTGGTTGGTCATATCGGACGATGAATGAAATTAGAGCAACGATGCTCAAATGATCTCGTGGTCCATGGAGTTTAAAGGTACTCGACATCGACATTCATCTTCTCGGGATAAGGGAAAATCCAGATTAGAAAAAAAACAAAAAAAAAACTTATCTGGGTAACTCATCTAAGCGAGATTCTAACTCACGACCTGTTGAATGTGAGGTAAGCATGTTACCCCCCACACCACCCAGGTGGGCAATAAGGATTTGTAAAATAGGTGGAATGCATAAGATTTCTTAATTATACCTATTGTCCATATATGGCTACAGACAAACAAACACACACGCGCGAGTTTGTTTTCTAAAACGCTTTACTTTTGGGTAGGAAGGGAGGGGAAATTCAATACACCCCAAGGCATGTGTGTTCCGGTAAAATCTCGATAACTGATTTTTGGGTGAGACACAATAACTTCTTTAGTTGTATATTGCATTTAAAACACAACTTTAGTGCTAATTTTGAGAGAGTAAAATCAGCAGTGGTGTCTCTAATTATATTGTTTTACACTGTTTCCCACACACGCGGATTATTTCGATTCGCTTTATTTTTTTAAGACTTCTATAAAAAGAAACACATTGTTGAGAAATCTCTACGCTTTGATTTAACCGGGTTTCCTCCTCGTCTAGAGTAACATGCTAGCCTCTGGTTCCCAAGGTCGCGGGTTCAAACCCGGCGGAGGATGATAGATTTACGGCACGTAAAAGAACCTCAAGTCTGATAGAGGACTCTGAGCACATTTAAATGGTCTTTCACGGCTACAGCATAATGGGACGGTGAGAACCACAGGAGTCTATAAATAAAACTCAATTACATTTTTACTTTCTCTACACGTACTATGCATATACATAGTGTGTAGAGAAGGTATTGTATTGCACCCAAAATTCAATACTGAGGTTTTACCAGAAATATATGTTTTGGGACCCCCTGAATACAAAAAAGCAATTTTAGAAACATGTCCGTGTGTGCCTGTGGGCAGCATAGCTTAAACAGGAAAAGTCCCTAAATACCAAACCTTATATTTAAGTCCAGCATCTTCCAAGGGTGCGACACGAACATTTTCATGAAAATTCTCTCCCCCCACCCCCTCAACTAACCTTTACATGGAACATTTTTCGAAAATTTTGACTGTCTCAAAAATGGCTCTAACGATTTTGATTAAAATAGCTTATGTTTAAGATATTTTTATGACAACAAAATGTATATTTTGGATTGTCTGGAAATAGCCTCTGAAGTTCTCTTCATTCTGGATGACTTGTATAACTGGCAAACCATAAGAAATATACAAAAACTTACTACACAAAAAATTATTGGATCACTTTAAAACACACAATTTATGCAATATACCTACTTTTTTTTTTTTTTATTTGTAGAGTTAACCGTTTTCGAGATATTCCTGATTATTCGTTTCAATGTTAGCTCCTTAAACTTTTCTCGAACGGGAAGACATCTTTCTTCCCTTCTACTTACAAGGCTAATTAGACTTGTGTTTATCTTGATTAGCATGGTATAGATAACAAATTAATATTTTGAATAAAAGGTTTGTTTGCTAGAGGACATCATGTGAATGGAACACATTAGATTTGTCCCTTCTACTTACTAGGGACTAAGTGATAAGATTAATTTATGTTAATTTTGTCTTGTTTATATTGATGTACAGAGAGAGAGAGAGAGAGAGAGAGAGAGAGAGAGAGAGAGAGAGAGAGAGCGAGGAATAAGCTTTTAAACGATAATTTGTTACGGAGATGTAGAGAAAGTCATGTGATAGGAACACATCAGATTTTTTAATTTAAGGGTTACGTATATCCGTCTCCGCCGGCAAACAGCATATTTCCTAGTGCCAAGCAAAATCTCGCTAAGTCGGCCATGCGTCCAAACGAAGGCTAGTTAAATTGGATAGCTAACTCGGAAAGACGTGTGATGTAGAATTCCAGAGTCGAGGTCGCTATAGGTCTTGATTGTTTACATAGGAAAGGGAACGCAAACCAGTACTGTCAGTGTGCACGCGATGAATTCAGAATACATGGAAGTGCCCATTAGATTTAGGATCTGAGCGAAACGAACCGTATAGGGCCTACAATTCACACAATAAGAATTTCGGGTTTATTCCATGTTGGGAGGATTAGCTTAATTTATTGTGAATAATGAAACATTAATTTCTCGGTATTCATAAAATGAGAGACAATAATATTACGAAACAATGCTTTTGATGCGGATATTTTTACTAAAATAACCTAACGTGGTCTCGTCTCTGCTTGGACTTCGTCTTTGAGTGAACTATATTCGTAGATGTAAGGTGTAGATACGAAAGGAGATATTCCAATCACACCAACGGCTATCTTAACGTCAGATTTAAGAAGTACATGTACGGGGAAGAGTTTAAATAAAAACTAAAGGTGAGTTTAATTTCATTGCAGTACTACATAAATTTAACTCAAATGTTTTGCAAAGTTTTATTTTATTAAAGTTGAGGTGGTAAATACTTAAAAATTACCACATTATGCCTATTGTATTACTTTCTCTACAGAGTATTATGTATAATGTGCATAGTTATTCCATCCAAAAATTCAATACCAAGATTTCACAATAAATGCACGTTTTGAGGACCCTGAATAAAAGCACAATTTTTAGATAAAGGTCTGTCTGTGTGTTTGTACATGCAGGTAACTCAAAAAATTGCTAAATGCCAAACTTAGTATATAAGTTTAATACCTTAAGATGTCACACAAAGATTTACAAGAAAATCCTACCATCCAAACTACCCTTTACATGGAAACATTTTTGAAAATGTTGTTTTACTCAAAAATGCCTTTAACAATTTTGGTTAAAACAGGGTACCTATACTAAAGATATTTGAGTGACAGACTCAAACTTTTCTCAAATAGGAAGTTGCCATTTGTTATATATCTCTTTTATTTTACTCCTGGCCATTAAAAGAGAAGAATTTCAGTTGTGTCACACATCGTTTAAAGGATCTGACTATAGCTTTAACCTAGTATATTCCCTTATTTCCCTTCTATGCTGCACACACGTGAACAACATAATTCAAAAATTAAAATTTGATCAAGTACCAACTTTTATATTTAAGTTCTGCATATTCCAAGCATGTGCCATGAAGACTTGCAAGAAAATCCTCCCATCCTGCCTGTTTTTCATTTCTATTATATTTATATATATATATATTTTTCTCTTATGTATTCTATTCACATGACTTTCTCTACTGTATGGCTGACAAACTATTCTTACAAAAGCTTATTCCTGTATATACTTTGTGATAATCCAGATAAACATTAGCAGAAATGGTTTTGTTACTTAGTTCCTTGTAAGTAGAAGGGAAATAAGGGAACACATTAGGCTAAAGCAATAGTCAAACCTTTTAAAAACTGCCACTGTGGGATTGAAGTTTGGTTTTCTTCACATGGGCAGGGGTAAAACAAAAGAAAAAGAAATAAAACATTTTCATTTAAGAAAAGTTTAAGTATTTTAAAATAGAATAAATAACAAGGAATATTTCAGAAATAGTTAACTCATATACAAAAAAAAAAAAAAAAAAAAGGATAATAAGAAGAAGAAAGATAAAAAAGAACATGTGACATAAATTGTGTGTTTTAATGAAACATATTTTTTGTACTAAGTTTTTGTCTCTCTTTTATGAATTAACAGTTACGCAAAAAAATCATCCAGACTGCCTCCATAGTTGAGTGGTCAGCAAGCTGACTTCTCACCCGGATGTCCCGAGTTCGATTCCTGGCTGTGGCGGGGAATTCTTTTTTAGCCAGAATTATTCCCTCTCCCATAGTCTGGAAGTATGTATTGGAGAGTGAATGTGTGTGTTTAGTTGAGTGGTCAGCAAGCTGACTTCTCACCCGGATGTCCCGAGTTCGATTCCTGGCTGTGGCGGGGAATTCTTTTTTAGCCAGAATTATTCCCTCTCCCATAGTCTGGAAGTATGTATTGGAGAGTGAATGTGTGTGTTTTTGAGGAAAATAAAATGATTTTTAAATCAAACATAAAAGAACCTACAGACAACAAGTTGTTTCAAGTGCAAAGCCCTTGATATGACCTTAGATGTTAAAGGGAGCTATTATAAATGTAAAAAAAAAAGGTCATCCAGAATTAAAAGGTTTTCAGAGACTATTCACAGAAAATTCTTTTAATTAATTCCCAATATAGATTTTGTCACGTAAATATGTTTAATATACTGTATTTTAATCAAAAACAGATGAACCATTTTTGAGAAAATCAAAATATTTCAAACATTTTCTGTTTAATTGAAAATTTTTGTCATAAAATAGCTAAATTTGATTATCAATTTTGGTATTTAACTGACTTTTTATTTTTGAATGTTGTTCTCTCACTCTCTCCCTCCCCCCCTGTCTCTCTCTATCTTTTTCACACACACACATGGCTTTTATCTATAATGATCTTTTTGGATACAGGATTTTATTGAAATCCTGGTAATGAATTTTTGGGTGGAGTGCAGTATATGCAAATGCAAATATATATATATATATATATATATATATATATATATATATATATATATATATATATATATATATATATGTATGCTTTGCATTCTTGGGAAATTATTCTTTTGTAATGGACTTGAATATTTACCCATGAAAATTATTTTCCAGCAATTGGATTTGTAAACAAAATTACTATAAACAATAAAAATAAAAAAATATGCAAGTTTGTATCAAGTAATTTTTCTTTTTGTATACTTCTTAAGAACAATTTATCAAGGCTGGGTCTTGACTTTAAAATACAATTTCCAAAAGACAGGACAAGCATATTAGATAATCAAACCTCTCCCATGCTCAGCAGCTGCTTGACTACTTATAGAGAGCTTTCTTCAGAGCAACATGCTGTTGACAATAAAGAAAGGATGTGATATATCATAATTAGCTTTGAAAAACCTGCCATATTTATCAAAAACTTGTCAGGTCTTTTAAAACCATTCTTTATCATATGATCACATGATTTATTGACATGTTTAGGGTGTCGTCTTCTTCATGTTTAATCTGATCACACAAACTCAGCAGATTTGATAAGTCAATGCTGTACAACTTAGTTTGCACAACAGGCTGAACACATTTATTTCTTCACAAAGTTCTTCCCATTAATAACATAGTACTCACATTACTTATTGATGAGAATCAGGGTTAAGAGTTCCTTCCATATTTTTAGAAATATTTATCTAGCATTCAGAAGAAAAGTGTGTCATATATCTAACAACATTAAGATAATTGGTTTGGTTACTGCCTCTTCACCAAAACATGTCCATAAACTTTTTCTTTAATAACTTTCCAATTTCGAATTCACATGATATTCTCTGTGAAACTGTTCATGCAGTCTGTTGCTTTACTTCATGCTTTGTCACTCCTCATGACTGCAATTTTGAATTTGTCTCAGAGACAATTATAGATACTATTCCTTAATTAGCGAAAGGATGGCAAAGAGTTTTACAGCGATTTGAATTTTTGCAATGGTGTGCAACAGTATATTAGCACGTTTTGTATTTTATTATTTAAATTATATATTTATATTTTAGCATAGGAAAGATATCTGCTTCAGTAGCCAAGACTGGGCAGATTGCAGAACACAAAACATTAGTGTGAGAAGTTATTGTATATGTCAGGTTTACTTTTTTGTCAATCCAGAAACACAAATGCTTTTGTAAGAGCAAGGTTTTAGTATTTTAGAGGTCTAAGTTACAGGGAGTTTCACAGAGACAGGTCTTTTCCCTAAAAGTTCATAGTTCAGGACTGTTCCATTATGAGGAGTGCTCACATGAGTGTAATACAATGAACTTCCAAAACTAACCATGTGACAACTTTATTTTTGCGCTACTTTATAACCAATCAGAAATGAGCCTGAAGCTTGGATATTTTGGCTATAAAAGCCACACAAGAAAATAGACTGTATGCTGTATGTACATGGATGCTGTAGTATTGGTTCTCGATTATGTGACATTCTTAAGCGAAATAGTGCAGTTACCACATGAGTTGATGTGTCAATCTTATATCGCATAATAGTGAAGAACGCGGTAACTATAATGACTCTAGAAATGAGAAACTTTGTAAGCAGAAGAAATAGCACTGGTTATGAGCATATGTTACTAAATCTACAAAAACTATGTCGGGAGTCACTCGAACAGATTAGTGCCTGAATAATAAGTACCAATAGACAGCATCAATTTCTAAAGTGAAGTACTTATGTTTGTGAGTCAACCCCAGTCATTCTTTCTTTCCTCAGTGAGAGTCAAATCTGTGTGTTCTACATTGATGAGCATAGCCAGTGCATCACAGAATGTCAAAGAGATATATATGTACATGCCTATTTTTAAAATATTTCACTGACACTAATTCAGACCGACTCCAAAGTTGATAAAAGAGTTGTGACAGGTGTCTAATCAAATATAGCTTTCAAGAACCCTTTTTGTATAGTTTTTGGGTCATTTTCAGATTTTTATTTTCTCTACCTTGCATAATAAGTATTCCATACCAAAAAATTCAATATAGAGATTTCACCAGTAATACATGTTTTGAGGTTCCCAAAATCTAAAAAAAATATAGAAATAGGTCCAAGTGTGAGAGAGAGGGGGATTGCAATATTGCTACTACTAATGGGTGGTAAATTTAAGTTAAATAGAAAGCAGAGCTAAAGTCACCTTTTCCAGTATGAAATTAATTGTGCATGAAGGTTTCAGGATCTATTTATTCAGAATTTTTATTTTGTCATAGCAATATATCAAGGTTATTTTTTAAACAAAATCAATAGAACTACTTTTGAAGAAAAAATTGACTGGAAGTCCTCATGCTACATCCATTATTGGTGCTTGATTTAAAAATGTAATTTTTTTTGTTTTGTTTTTTTGTTTAGCTTAACATACTTTAACCTGGTTGATCATATCTGACAATAAATGAAATTGGTGTAATGATGCTCAAAGGTCTTGGGGTCCATGGAGCTTAAAATTAATTAACATTTATCTTCTCAGGATAAGGGAAAACCCTGGGGGGGGGGACTTATCCATGTAACTCATGTTAAGCCAGATAAAAACTCGTGACCTTTTGAATGTGAGGCAGACATACTACCTACACACAATGTGAGGCAATAAGCTACATACTCCAAGGCAGCCAAATATAATTTTATTTTTGATACTCATTTTTTATTTAAACCAATCACAGAATATTTTGGAATGGAAGGCTTCATAACATTTAATTCAACGAAGCTGGGATTTTATATATGAAGCAGCTCATTCAATCTGATTAATAAAATAATTACAATATTAATAAATGTATTTCTTTATTGTTTTGGCATGATTTTAAAATTTGAGGTGTTCATTAAAGTCAGTGTGAGTATTGGAAAAGAAATAAGTTCACCCAGGTATTTTCAAAACACAATATTTTTTCTAGAGAATAGGAATCTTTGTAAGAGATTACATTTTTATGTGTGACTTTAAAAATTAAACTGCTATAAATATAATATTTGACAGGCAAGAAACAATAAATTGTGTAGGGTAATACAAAACATTGGGAAGATATCTGTCATTCTGTACGTTAACTTATCTATGCCATTCTGTTTAAGACGCCATGCACAACAATTTTATAATCTTAATTCAATCATTAAGAACAACTGTGCTTTGAATGTTTAGAAAACAACCAATCATTTTAGAATCTCTAATATAACAACTAAAGAAAAATATGCCCTCAGTAGTGAGGAGTAGAGTGTCTGTGTCCCATTTAAGAAGTGGCAAGTTCAATCTTGCTTAGGGTGAGTTACCTGGATAAGGTTGTTTTTGGGGGTTTTTCTTTTATCCTGAGAAGAGGAATGTCGAGTAGTTTTAATCTCCATGGATCCTGAGCTCATTTGAGCATCATTTTGCTGATTTCATTCATCATGTGATATGACCAACCAGCTTGAAGGATGCTAAGACCCCCTCCACAAAAAATCATATCTTCCTTTGTTGTTACTTTCTATGAGTGCAAAGGTTGGTTTTTCTTTATACAGATACGGATTACAGACTAAGATACTTTCTTAGAATTCTCCTAACCCTGCTGTTACTCATTGGAAATTGCCTGGACACTTGAGTAACACTACTATTTCCATATGTATTACTATCTGCTTCATTATTTGCAAGATACCTCAGCAAAGTGACATCATTAATTGCCTTTGGTCTACTCTCATCACTAAGAGAACCATTTCCTGAAATTCCTCATTAAATATCAGCTAAATTTTCATATGAAGCAATGATTTAGAAATTGTAGCAAGATGCACTAAAATGATGATTTATCATCTTAAACACCTGCCCTATTTAGAATTGCTTTTTCTTTGGGACGAGCAAAACATTGGCAACCTCACAGAAAATTAAGTGGCGTTCACCATAAGCTAAGAATGCACATCAAGACACAGGTCGTGGAAGCCTATGCATCCATTTACTGAACCTTTACAGGAAGCTTGCTTACAAAGAAACTCTGGTTCAAGAAACTGCGCCAGGCACAAGAGCCCAGAAGTAGCTCAAGACAAGATGAGTGAAACATCTGCAACCCCCACACAAGATGACGCAGCCTTCTTGAAAGCTAAGAATACACATGCTTTTTTTTTTCTTCTTTCTTCTGCAAGGATTTCATACATTAGGACTCTCATTCATACTTCCAGACTCTGGGAAGGGTCAGAAATAACCTTTGACTAGAGAAAAATTCCCATCCCCCTCCCCTCCCCCCTCAGCTGGTAATGAAAGTCAGGACGAGTATTTTCTTATATAGTAAAAGTGACAGCTAAATACAAAGAACATGCAATATTGTCTGTATCGCACATGCACAAATTCATTGCTAACTTAAATGGGATTGAAAATTACTAGTTTGTCATAGCTTTAATTACTTCTTTTTATTCCTCCTTTCATTTGTCTTTTATGATGTTGCTGAGTTGAGAAAATCTATAATGTTGTTTTCACTCAATCCTGATTCCCTTCAAATTCCTTGGCTTTGCCTTGTCTTCATTCTGCAGGCACCACCAAAGGCTATGTTTTGTGGCTTAGGACCCTCAATAGTAGGCTACAATTTACTGCTTAGGACCCTCTATAGCAATGGTTCCCAACCGGTGTGCCCCGGCACCCTAGGGTGCCGTGTGATTGGCTAAGGGGTGCCGCGAGATATTGAGATAAACAAAACAAAAAATACCTTCTACTGAAGCCTTAAGTCTTGTAAGGTCTTGAAATAAAATAAGTCAAATCAATTACTCTCATGCACGGCAGATGGTGATAGTGGTCAATTCATTTCAATAATTCAGTTATACTAGTATCCCACAAATGGCATTACAGCTATACCCTGCCGAACATTCCCGAGACTACTCGCTTCCTCACGAACATTCCCGAGACTTCGACAGATGAATATATAAAAGTGTACGCCACTTGGCGCTTTCAGTTGTCTTCCTCGCGTTGATTCACAGTGTTTAGCTATGGATAAGTTCATTGTTAAACGTAAATGCCAGGACAGTGAAAGTGAACAGTCGGCTCCTACTGCTTGCTTTAAGAAGCCAAATCTTACAGTTTCTCCCGGACCGTCGAATTCACCACATAAAGAAGACAAACGAAAGAAAAGAACATACCAGGACAGTTACTTAGCGTATGGATTTAAGTGGAATAACAACGAGGAAAACCCTATCCCTGTGTGTTTAGTTTGTGGCGAAACATTTAGCAACGAGCCCATGGTACCTAGCAAACTGAAGCGGCATCTTACAACAAAGCATCCTAGTGTGTCACAGAAAAGTGTAATGTATTTTTTCACATATATTAGAAGGGGAGAAGAAAACAGCTGTGCACATAGTAAAGAGAATGACCATAGGTGATACTGCTCTTGAAGCCTCATTTAAAGTAGCAGAACTGATAGCTAAAAACAAAGAAACCTCATACTCTTGGAGAGGAAATCATTGGCCCTGCACCCCCCAGGGGCCTACTACGGTAGGTACGGGTTAGGCGCACCCGGGGTCCCGAGCCACCTTGACTCCCTCTGTGGGCAACCTCAGAGTGGTGAGGGAGTCAGTAGGTCAAAATGCCCACCCACGTGTAGGCCGTGCGTGGAGACCCGTGTCGGTGAAAAGGAATATCCTGGTTGGTTGAGGGTTGCGTACCTGAGCCTGGGCTTCTGTCTTTCAGTAACTGGGGAGGGTGCGCAGCCTAATACACCGCTTTGGTTTCTGATTTGCCTAAACGGGAGGCTAGGGACTAACCCACCCCTAGTCAATCGGCCAGGACTAGGTATTACACCGAACTCCAGGGTGAGTGGGACGGCGAGCCCGCTATATCCCCTGTGTAGCCCTGTCACCCCAGTGGGGTGACCCCTCGTTGGGCTCCGTGGTGGGTGGGGAGCACTGGGGGATGAATTTATACCATTTTTTCTATGGCTCCAAAATTAAAACCCCTTAATAAAGACGTTGGAAAGGAAGTAGTCGAGTCATGTGGTCCTCGCTACTTGGTTATTCATAGGACAGAGGAAGGTAAGAAGTTCCTTACGGTGAGCCCTTTTACTATCCAAAAGGGTCTCGATGCCATTGCTGGTCCGGTCAAATCTTGCGTTCGAGCTCGCAACGGTACACTTCTTGTCGAAGCCAACTCCGCCTCGCAAGCTGCAAGGATACTTAAAGCCACCATGTTAGCCAGCTATCCAGTGATGGTCGAGGTGCACAAGTCGCTGAACTCCTCCCGCGGTGTAGTAACAACCCGCGCGTTGGACGGTTTGTCCATTGAGGAGATCCAAGAAAATCTTGCGACTCAGGGTGTCTCAGCTGTTTATCGGGTACAACGTAAGATCAACGGTGAATTCCTGCCTACTCGTACCCTGTTTCTTACTTTTGATCGGGTTGATCTGCCTCAAAAGATTAGAGCAGGGTATGAAGCCATCGAAGTTAGGCCTTATATACCCAATCCGCTGAGGTGCTTTAAATGCCAACGTTTTGGTCACACTAGTGAGTTGTGTACCGGCAAGTCCACCTGCGTCCACTGCGGTGACACCTCCCACGATGGGGCTTGTGCTTCAGCTCCATCGTGTGTGAACTGTAACGGGGAACACCCATCTAGTTCCCGAGACTGCCCCCGTTTTGCAGAGGAACGAGCGATCCAGGAGATACGGGTGAAAGAGAAGGTGTCCTTCTTGGAAGCCCGGAAGCTCCTGCGACTCCGCCAACCCTCTGCCCCGAGGTCCGGTACCTATAGCTCAGTTGCAGCTAAACCGGTACCGCGTCGGGAAATCGCAACACAGACCGGCGATATGAACGGGGCTACAATTGCGGAAAAGGTTATTTTAGCCCAAGCGCTGCCAAAGCCTTCGGCACCTACACCCAAGTTGGTATCAACATCTGCCAAATCCGCCAGCTTACAGAATAGTCCTGCACACTTGTCACCTAAAGCCTCGACCTCCGGAACTAAAGCTATTAAATTCACGACGTCTTCTGCCCCAGAAAAACAGTTTAAGACCAAGTATGTACGACAAGACTTTTTGAAAGAGAATGTGCAATCTATTACCAACTCATCTAAAGGTAAGAAAAGTACACGCAACTCCACACGTGTATCCTCCTCTGAAGGGTCATCTGGGGAGGAGGGCGTGAATCGGCGACGGCCGTCTTCGCCGATCAGCACATCCAATCGGTTCGAACTACTTGGACCGAAAACTGCTCTTGAAAAAGGGACCTCCCTTGTGGAGGAGATGGACCAGGAGGATTCTGCCGCCACTGCCAGAGGGACAGTGCGGAAACGGCAGGATCGTGCTCCTGAAAATAGTACTAGCCCAACGCCTAAGAAGAACAAATTGAACCGACCAGCTAATCCCAATCTGCAGAAGCGTCTTTCGATTTGAAACTTATCCCATAATATACTCAATGGCTATCCTCCATTGGAACATACGCGGAATTCGACCACATCGACCAGAGCTTGACTTGTTGCTGCGCCAGCATGAACCCTTGGCTGTATGTTTACAAGAGACGAAGCTCCGTCCACAGGACACCGTTACCATCAGGCAGTACTCCTCCGTACGATGTGATTTATCCCCGGAGGACGGTGTCCCGGCACATGGGGGCACTATGATGCTTATTCGAGATGATATTTTTGCCAACTCCGTACCCATACAATCTGCAATCCAGTCCGTTGCTGTCAGCATTAAGCTACCCTCCGCTTCATTCACCATTTGCAGTATCTATTTGCCTCCATCTGCGGACCTCTCGCACAGCGACTTAGAACACCTCATTTCGCAGTTGCCACCACCCTTTTTATTGGTAGGCGACGTGAATGCCCATCACCCTCTTTGGGGCTCTCCTCGGGCTTGTGCGAGAGGTACGCTACTTAAAGACTTCTTGGATAGTCAGAATCTTGCTCTCTTGAACACCGGAGAGCCCACCTTTCTATCTGACGCATTTCATAGTTTTTCACACATTGACATTGCAATTTGTTCCCCTCAGCTGGCAGTCACCTTATGCTGGAATATCATCTCGGATTTGCATTCTAGTGACCACTTTCCTTGTCGTATTAGTGTCTTGACACCCGATGTATGTTCCACCCGTTTACCTAGTTGGCGCATAGACCACGCCAGCTGGGAACTGTACTCCCACTTGGCTGAATTTAGCTACGAAGAGCACGACTCTGTGAACCACTTGGTCGAACATCTTACAGGGACCATTCTTTCTGCTGCTGAGCAATCCATTCCGCGTTCGACTGGCTACAGCCGTCGATTTCCGGTACCTTGGTGGACCGCTGACTGTCGGGATGCTATTCGCGCTCGCAGACGAGCTCTACGGGTTTTCCAGCGTTTTCCTACACTGGATAACCTGATACACTATAAACGGATGCGTGCACATTCTAGGCGGGTTATTAAGGATAGCAAAAAGATGTCATGGAATAAATTCGTGGGTTCCTTTAATCGACATACACCTTCCTCTGTCGTATGGGATAAGTTAAGACGTGTGGCTGGGAAACCGAACCATATGCCCATCGCCGGTCTCAAAACACCTACCGGAGCTGTTGTTGATACATTTGACGTGGCGAATACTTTAGGCAGTGCTTTCGCTCAGGTGTCTAGCTCAGGCAACTACCCCCCCTGAGTTTCTTACAGTTAAGAACCAGGTGGAATCTCAAGAATTCTCGTTACTTTCTGGCAACCTTGAGGATTATAATCGCCTTTTCACCCTGGCAGAGCTAGACAATGCACTCTCCTCTTCACGACACTCAGCACCAGGTCCAGATGGTATCCACGTCCAAATGTTGCAACATCTCTCTCCTGATGGCAAAGATTTCCTACTCGAGGTCTATAATCGTGTCTGGGTTGATGGCATTTTTCCAGACAAGTGGCGGGAGGCCACCATCATACCCATTCTTAAACCTGGAAAGGACCGCCATCTTCCTTCCAGTTACCGTCCTATTTCCCTCACCAGTTGCGTTTGCAAGGTGATGGAACGCATGATCAATGGACGGTTGGTGTGGTGGCTGGAATCCCACAATCTTCTGACGAACATCCAGTGTGGCTTTCGACGACGACGTTCAACTGCTGACCACCTTGTCTCTCTGTCAACTCAGATTATGGACGGGTTTCTTAAGAACAGCCCCACAGTTGGGATATTTTTTGACCTCGAGAAGGCCTACGACACGTGTTGGCGGGCGGGAATATTGCGTTCCCTGCACAACTGGAACATACGTGGACGCCTACCGTTGGTCATTCAGGAGTTTATGCGGGACCGCGTTTTTCGAGTGAGGGTGGGTTCGGTTTTTTCTAACCATTTTATTCAAGAGAACGGAGTGCCGCAGGGCTCGGTACTCAGCGTGACTCTATTTGCTATTGCGATAAATTCCATATCACTATGTGTGCCTCAAGGTGTCTCTTCCTGTTTATTCGTGGACGACTTTGCCATCTTCTGTACTTCTCAGCGTACACCGTTTTTGGAACGCCGTCTCCAGCGGTGTTTGGACAATCTCTATGCATGGAGCTCGAAACACGGTTTTCGTTTCTCCGCTGAGAAGACAGTCTGCGTTAACTTCTGGCGCCGTAAGTGGCAAATGCCGCCGTCTCTTCGACTCGGGCCAGATTTACTTCCTTTCGCAGACGAGGCGAGATTCCTTGGTTTGATCTTCGATCGGAAACTTTGTTGGGCACCACAAATAGCACAGCTTAGAGCACGATGTGACCGTTCTCTAAATCTTTTACGGATACTAAGTGGCAAGTCTTGGGGTGCGGATCGGACGGCATTGCTCCGTCTTTATCGTGCTGTGATTCGTTCGAAGTTGGACTATGGCAGCATTGTGTATTCTTCAGCTCGACCTTCAGTGCTCAGAAGGTTAGACACAGTCCATAACCAGGGCATCCGTGTGGCCGTTGGAGATTTTCCAACGAGCCCAGTTGTTAGCCTCTACGCCGAATCGGGAGAACCTCCTCTGCGTTGTCGGCGTGATGTCCTGCTTGCTAATTATGGCTGTGGGCTGAAGTGTATGCCTGGGCATCCAACTTATCACGCGTTTTTCTCCCCTGAGCTGCACGAGCGATACTGCCTCCGCTCTCTGAGCCCCAGGCCAGCAGGTTTTCGTTTCCGTGAGCTTCTACGCCAGCACCATGTTGACATTCCTCGGCTGTTATCCAAGGGAGAGAGTATACACCCCCCTTGGTTACGCGCTACCTCCCATGTCGATCTCGGGATGACGCTCTACGGGAAATCTGTTACGCCTCTTGATAGTATTCGTCGTTGCTTTTTAGAATTTTTATCCAAATACAGTGGCCGTATTTGTATTTACACCGATGGTAGTAAGAGCCCCGACGGTGTTGGATGTGCCTTTGTAACTGGCACCGCAACTTCTACTTACGGTTTGCCTAGTTGCACATCTATATATTCTGCCGAGCTATATGCTATTTATCAAGCCCTTCTGTATATTCGACGTCGAAAATTAGGTGACTGCCTTATTCTTAGTGATTCCCTTAGTGCCCTTCAGAGCATTCGTGAGCTGTACAATTACCATCCTTTGGTGCAGCGCATCCAGGACGTTCTCCACATTTTGCACGCTTCTGGTTTTAATGTGGAGTACGCATGGATTCCTGGACACGTTGGCTTGCCAGGGAATGACACGGCGGATTTGGCAGCGAAATCGGCAGTCACAGCGCCCAGTGTTACGATTACCCATTCAACAGCAGAAGATTTTAGAGTGGCTGTACGGAGAGCCGTTTTTTCGACTTGGCATGCGCAGTGGTCGGCTCTCCGTGGTAATAAGCTGCGAGAGGTGAAGGACCTCCCTGTCAACTGGGTAACCTCCTCTCGTTTATTCCGCCGGGAGGAGGTAGTACTAGCTCGGCTAAGAATTGGCCACTGTATTTTTACGCACAGTTACCTTTTTAAACGTGAACCTGCTCCTGTCTGTGCGCTCTGTGGGGAGGCACAGACAGTTCGTCATGTGTTGCTGGAGTGTGGTCACCTGGCACACATTCGGTCATCTATGGGCATGCCGGCCTCTCTTGCTGAGGTCCTGGCAGATGACCCAAGAGCAGTGGACAGGGTTTTTAAATTTTTAGCAAAACTTTCTTTTACCTTGACGTTTTAGTGTGATAGCAGTTTTTTTTTTTTTTTTTAAACTCTTTTAATTTTAATGTGTTGATTTTAGATGGTGTTTTATATCCAGCTCTGTTTAGAGGGCTGGGCCGTTCTGTTACTTCCGTTTCAACTGTGTTAGCTCTTTTACTTGTGTTTTTTCCTTTTTTTTGGTATTTTTCTTACTGCCTATTGCCAAGTTTTAATCGTAAGGGCGCTTATGACCTCGGCAGTTGAGCGCCCTTAAACACCATTATCATCATCATTGGCCCTGCATGTCAAGTTATAGTTTCAACAATACTTGGCGAAGGAGCAGCTAATCAAATTTCGAAAGTTCCTCTGTCCAACAACACAATTAATCAGCCGCAGGATATCTGAAATGTCATGCAATATCAACAAATAAGTCACGGAGAAAATAAAAACTTATAGAACATTTGCTTTGCAAGTAGATGAGAGTCTCGATATTGGTGACAAACCGCAACTCCTTGGTTTTATCAGATATATTGATGAAAAAGATATTAGTGAACAGTTTCTGTTCTGTAAACCGCTGGAAACTACAACCACAGGGCATGATATTTTCGTTTCTATTAATTCCTATCTCAATGACCATGATCTTTCATGGAAAAACTGTTGTGGTATATGTACAGATGGTGCACCATCTATGTCTGGGAAAATTAAAGGTTTTACTGCCAGAGCTCTCAATGAAAATTCATCCATTATTATAACTCACTGTTTTCTGCATAGAGAGCCATTAGTCTTGAAAGCGTGTAATGAAGCTTTTGTTGAAGTGTTTAACCAAGTTGTGAAAATGGAGAACTATATGAAGTCTCGACCTTTAAAGTGCAGAATTTTTGAACAGTTATGTCGCGCAACGGATGCAGCTCATACCTCTTTGTTACTTCACACAGAAGTAAGGTGGTTGTCGCGGGGTCGTGTATTGAACCGGTTTCTCGAACTTAAAGAACAGCTAAAAACTATTTTTAAGGATGAAAATCAAAACACATTTCATGAGCTCTTACTAAGTGATTCTTGGTGTTTTGAACTGTCGTATCTGGCAGATATTTTTCATAAGCTGAATGAACTGAACGTTTCGATGCAGGGTCGACATGAAACAATAATCTCCTCAACCAATAAAATGAAAGGTTTTAAAAGAAAACTTAGTTCTTGGAAGTCTGCAGTTCGAAAAGGAGATTTGTCGAACTTTCCATCTCTTCTTAATGTGGCAGGAGATAAAGATCTGGGTAAACTGAAAGACCGCATTTGTGATCACTTATCAAGATTGTAAGATGCAATAGATGCATACTTTCCAACTATTTCCCCTACGAATCTCGACTGGGTTGTCTCACCATTTGATTTCGTAGATAGTGCAGAGGAAATAGATTTCACTGCATGCGAATGAGATGAATTTATTGATCTTTGCGCTGATTCCACGCTCAAAGGTAAGTTCACCAAGAGTGAGGCATCGATGGCTAGTTTTTGACTTCAACGGAGAGAGGAGTACCCTAACCTAATAAAGAAAGCAATTAATGCACTTTTGCCCTTTTCAACATCCTATCTATGCGAGCAAGTCTTCTCTATGGTGACAATAGAATACAAAGCAAGAAATAGACTTAATTACCTAGAGGATGATTTGCTTGTTTCACTGTCAACTGTAAGACCCAACATCACATATCTGTGCTCTAAGCATCAATCACAAGTTTCACATTAATCATTAATCGAACAAAATTTATTGATGTATTTTTACTCAGTGATTGTAGTAAAGTTTACTGTATTATGTTATGGTGTACGTTATTATTATATAATATTTCAATAAACTAACATATTAAGCTTAATTTTCTTTTAATTCAAGGAAGGGTGCCCCTAGTGTTTAATGTTATTCGCAAGGGTGCCATGAACTTCAAAAGGTTGGGAAACACTGCTCTATAGTGTGCTAAGCTTTGTGAGTTAGGGTCCTCCATAATGGGCTTTACTTTGTGGCTTAGGACTCTCCAAAGTGAGTCCAGTGGTATTTGTTGTTGATATTTTAATAGCACCAACACTGCAGATTTTGTTAGTCATTTGTTGGTAGCTATACATTAGTGAACATCTGGTTGGAGCGTGTGTTTGTGTGTGCCAAGATCATTGCTCCATGCAGTAAGGTGTGCAAATCCTCACACAAATCTACTCTTAAAATGTTGAGTTTTACATTTTCTAATAACAGCATTGTGCCAGCTGTATTCTTAATGCTAGAAATTCTCGTATCAGTACCAACAAAAATGATATCAATTTATCTCAAGGTCTGAGAAAATTTAAAATCCAAAATCGTTTATGTTTTATTCAACAAAATGACAACTATAATAACTGTGGAATGCAAAAAGAAACATATTAAAACCAAAATTCAATATTCTCAAGGAATATCTTGGAAATGGTTAACTCCAAAAAAGTGTAGAGGGCTCAAAAAAAAACAAAAAAAAAAACAAAACAAAAAAAACAGGATTTCAAACATTCTTCTTTTTGCCAAAGGTGCTATTCCCAGAAAGTTTCTTATTAAATAGCTCTTAATGTAAACGATTAACCATTTCTCAATATTTTCAAATTTAATTTTAGATATTTAAACTTAGGTTTCTTATTGAACCCTAAAAAGTTGAAACTTTTTGCTTAACCATATAGTTGATTTTAACAAATATATCAATGTTTCAGATAAGAAAACCTTATTGTCCATTCATCTCATAATTCATTACTTTCCTGAATTTTTGCTGACACCATTTTTCTGCTTTCTGTTCTCTGTTTGTTCTGCTATTTTGCCTCCAATCCATAATTTGAAGTTTCTAATATATGCAACTTTTCCTTGTTTGCTGACAGTTCTTTTTTACTTTCTCTACATAGTACATGGTAAATAGATAGAGAAAGTACTACACTCCACCCAAAGGTTTGATACCAAGATTTCACTGGTAATACAACCTTTGGGGTTGCCTGTATCCAAAAATCTGATGTGTTCCATTCACATGACTTTCTCTACATCTCTGCAACAAATTGTTGTTAAAAAGCTAATGCTTCTATTTACTTCATGTTAATTGAGAAAAATTAGCAGAAATAGTCTTATTACTTGCTTTCTTGTAAGTAGAAGTGAAATAAGGGAGTACAATGTGTTAACAATGATAGTCTAAATCTGGCTACTATGTGACTGAAGTTACTTTGTTTGTATGGACAGGAGATAAATTCTTGTATGAGAATTTTATTTTCTCTATACAAACTATATACACAGTGTATAGAGAAGGTGTTGCACTCCACCAAAAAATTTGATACCGAGATTTCACTGGAAATATATGTTTTAGGGTCCCCCTTTATCTAAAAAAAGTATTTTCAGAAAAAGGTCCAAGTGTGTGTGTGTCCGTGTGTCTGTGAACACGATAATTCTAAAACGAAAAGTTGGTAAAATACCAACTTGGTATTTAAGTTTAGAATCTTCCAGGGATGCGACATGAAGATTTTGAAAAAAAATCCCCCCACCCTAAACTACCCTTTACATAGAACTTTTTTAGAAAATTTTGGATTTTCTAAAAAACGGCTCTAACGATTTTGATTAAAATATTGTATGTTAAAGATGTATACCTGACAAATAAAATGTATATTTTGAATTTTCTGGGAATAGCCTCTGAGTGAATTTTCCGGAATTTTGTATAACTGCTAAACCATAAGAGATAGACAAAAATTCACCACACAAAAAATGTAGAGCACATTAAAACACACAATTTATGTTGTATACATTTTTTTCTTGGAGTTGATCGTTTTTGAGATATTCCTTGTTTTTGTTCGAAAATCTTAACTTTTCTCATACAGGAATTTGTCAACTCATACCCATACAAACAAAGGAACTTCAGTCATATAGTAACCAGATTTTGACTATCGCTTTAACCTATGCTACTCCCTATTTCCTTTCTACTTACAAGGAAGAAAGTAATAAGACTATTTCTGCTAATTTTTTTAGATTAGCACGAAGTAAATAGAAGCATAAGCTTTTTAAGAATAATTTGTTGCAGGGATATAGAGAAAGTCATGTGAATGGTACACATCATACTTTTTAAAGTTGAAGCCAATAACAAGGAATATCTAAAAAAAAACCGTCAATTCCACAAACAAAAAAAAAACGTATATGACATAAATTGTGTTTTATCGTAATCTACATTTTTTGTGTTGTAAGTTTTTGTTTATCTCTTATGGTTATGCAAAATTCTATAAAAATCATCCAGAATAAAAAGGTCTTTAAAGGCTATTCCTAGAAAATTGAAGATATTTATTTAATTTGGCATGTAAATATTTTAAATATAAGAGCCATTAATTTGAGGGAATAGAAGCTAGTAACTGTGATGTGTAGTCATATAATAAGTGAGTTGGTAAATGGTAACACTACATCACTGAAAATTCCACTTATTCGGACGTGTAGTTCCCATTATCAGCAATTCTCCAACTGATCTTGCTGCTTACGTTTCCTGTCCAGAGGAGACTGTAGACTGCTGGTGCTCTCTGGTGATGGGGTGATGAATTTCCCAAGGGTGGTTGGTGGCAGTAATTCGAAATTCATTACGTGGTCTTTGTGTTTATGTATATGAATTTTTTCCCAGGTTTCTAATTCATAGCTGTTTTTTATAGGTTTTAAAAGTTTTATACCGCGTGTGATGTCATGATTTGATGTCCAGATCTTTACTGGTGATTTGTCTATCTGTTTTTGGTATAAACATCTCATATATTCTTTTAGTCTTTCCAGATTTCTCTTAGTTCTGCCTATATATTCTTATACGTATATTTTTGCCATAGTTCCAATAAAAGTTGCATAAGATACCCTAAAATTACTAAATTTATAAAAAAGATCCATAAAATTCACTATAGAAAAAAGAAAAAAATGGTTTGTTACCTTATCTGGATATTAAAATCATTAGAAACTGCAGTAAACTTACTTTTGGCAACTTCAGAAAACCCACCCTCCAGAAAACTTCATAAAGAACAATAGCTACAACCCTATAGCACACAAATATGCTGTCCTAAACAGCATAACCCACAGACTGGTACACGTACCTCTGGAAAATGAACACAAAAAAGAATACCAACACATCATACAACAAGCCACCAAAAATGGTTACCAAAAAACCCGAATAGATAAGAAGATTAAGAAATTTGAAAGACAGAAACATATTTGAGAAATAACAACACTCCAAAATCCACAAGAACCACAAGCATACAGAAAGTTCACTTACCACCCTTGGGCATTCCAAATTTAAAAAAAATCTTCAAAAAGCAAAACATCACCTTAGCTCCTCAAAATCACCACCAAGTACAGAAACTGTTTGCAACAAAATAAAAGACCCTATCCCTAGAGAAATGTTAACTGGAATATCCAAATACATTGCAACAACTGTAATTTAGTATATATAGGCAAAACTAAGAGAAATCTGGAAACAAGACTATAAGAAAATATGAAATGTTTATACTAAAAACAGACAAATCAATAGTAGCACATCATTTCTGGATGTCAAATCATGACATCACACCGTATAAAACTTTTAAAACCTATAAAAAAACAGCTACAAATTAGAAACCTGGGAAAAGATTCATATACATAAAAACAAAGACCATGTAATGAATTTCGAATTACTGCCACCAACCACCCTTGGGAGATTCATCACCCCATCACCAGTCTACAGTCTCCCTGGACAGGAAATGTAAGCAGCACGATCAGTTGGAGAATTATTGATAATGTGAACAATACCCTGTTCCCAAAATGCACTCAAGTAAGTGGAATTTTCAGTGATGTAGTGTTACTTTTACCAGATCACTTATTATACTATACTTTAGAGCCATCTTTGAGAAAATCAAATTTTTTTTGGGGGTGGAGGGATTTTTTTGAAAATCTTTGTGTCGCATCCTTGGAAGATAACAAACTTAAATACTAAGTTTGGCATTTAACAGTATTTTCGTGTTTGAGCTATGCTGTCCACACGCACACGCACAGACCTTTTTCCAAAAATGCCTTTTTTGGATTCAGGGTGACCCAAAACATGTATTCCTGGTGAAATCTCGGTATCAAATTTTTGGGTGGAATACAATACCTTCTATATACACTATGTACATAGTACATGCAGAGAAAGTAAAAAATCCATTTTTAAAAAAATCTGATGTGTACCATTCACATGACTTTCTCCATATCCCTGCAACAAATTATACTTAAAAAGCTTATACTTTTATTTACTTTATGCTAATCAGAAAAAAAATAGCAGAAATAGTCTAATTACTCGCTTCCTTGTAAGTAGAAGCGAAATAAGGGACAACTGTAGGTTAAAGTGATAGTCAAAAGCTGGTTGCTATGTCAATGAAGTTCCTTTGTCTATATGGATAGGAGTTGACAAGTTCCTGTATGAGAAAGGTATACGTTTTTCATAGCAGAAACCAAAAATAAGGAATGTCACAACGACGACCTCCACGAAAAAAATGTATATAACATAAATTGTGTGTTTTAATGTGCTCTACATTTTTTGTGTAGTAAGTTTTTGTCCATCTCTTACGGTTTAGCAGTTATTCAAAATTTAGTAAAATTCATCCAGAATAAACTACTCTTCAGAGGCTATTCCCAGAAAATTCAAGATATACATTTTATTTGTCAGGTAAATAAATATGTTTAATATCCGAAATTTTAATCAAAATTGTTAGAGCCATTTTTGATAAAATCAAAATTTTCGAAAAAAGTTCCATGTAAAGGGTAGTTGGGGGTGGGGGGATTTTTCTCAAAATCTTTGTGTCGCATCCCTGGAAGATACTAAACTTAAATACCAAGTATGGTATTTTACCGACTTTTCGTTTTTGAGTTATCGTGTTCACAGACACACGGACACACACACACTCACACAGAGACCTTTTTGTGAAAATGCTTTTTTTTGGATATTGGGGACCCTAAAACATATATTTCCGGTGAAATCTCGGTATCAAATTTTTTGGTGGAGTGCAATACTTTCTCTATACACTATGTACATAGTGCGTATGGAGAAAGTAAAAAGGTCCGTGTTTGTGTTGAACATGATAACTCTAAAACAATAAGTCGATAAAATCCCAGACTTGGTATTTTAGTTTAGTATCTTCCAAGAATGTGATACAAAGATTTTCAGAAAACGCCCCTCACCCCAAACTACCCTTTACATGAGAAAAAATTTGGAAAATTTTGATTTTATCAAAATTAGCTATAATGATTTTGTTTAAAATACTGTATATTAAAGATATTTACATGAAAAATAAAATGCATACCTTATATTTTCTGGAAATAGCCTCTGAAGACTTCTGTTTAGGATGAATTTTACTGAATTTTGCATAACTGGTGGACCGTAAGAGAGACAAAAACTTATGACAGAAAATGTGGATCTCTTTTAAACACACAATTTATGTCCTAAATTTTTTTCTTGGAGTTTGATCATTTCTGAGATATTCCTTCTTATTGGTTTCTGTTTTAAAATACTTAAACTTTTCTCACACAGGGATCTGTAAACTCCTGGTCAACTGTTTTCAACCACCTATCAACCAGGCTTTAGAAGATTTGACTATCACTTTAGCCTAGTGTATTCCCTTATTTCTCTTCTATTTACAAGGAAGAAAGTAATATAGACAATTTCTGTTAATGTTTATATAAATTAGCATGAAGTAGATAGAAGAATAAGCTTTTTAACAATAATCTGTTAAAGAGATGTAAAAAGTGTCATGTGAATGGAACACATCAGATTTCTTCAATTAATCCTCTTAGTAATCCCTTTGCTTGTAACATGAGTTTATTAATGTAAGGCTGTTATTGTTTTACCATATAGTAGTTTTGCATCTGCTTCAGGAAAACTTTTGAGTAATCAGTGTTAAAGCTTATGGGAATCAAAAAAATCTAATGTGTCCATTCACATGACTTTTCTGTATATCTGCAACAAATTATTGTTAAAAAGCTTATACTTCTATTTACTTCATGATAATCGAAAAAAAATTAGCAGAAATAGTCTTATAAGTTGCTTCCTTAAAAGTAGAGGCGAAATATGGGAGTACCATAGGTTAAAGTGATAGTCCAAATCTGGTTGCTATGTGACTGAAGTTCCTTTGTTTGTGTGGACAGGAGTTGACAAATTCCTGTATGAGAAAAGTATAACTATTTTAAAGCTGAAACCAAAAACAAAGAATATCTAAAAAACTATCAACTCCACAAAAAAAAATGTATATAACATAAATTGTGTGTTTTAACGTGCTCTACATTTTTGTGCAGTAAGCTTTTATCTATCTCTTACAGTTTAGGAGCTATGCACAATTCCTAAATTTCATCCAGAATAAAGTAAGCTTTCGAGGCTATTCCCAGAAAATTGAAGATATACATTTTATTTGTTGGGTAAATAGCTTAATATACGATATTTTAATCAAAATTGTTAGAGCCATTTTTAAGAAAATTAAAATGTTGGAAAAGAATTCCATGTAAAGGGTAGTTTGGGATGGGGGATTTTTCTCAAAATCTTTGTGTCGCATCCCAGGAAGATACTAAACTTAAATACCAAATTTGGTATTTTACAGACTTTTTGTTTTCGAGTTATCTCACACACACACACACACACACACACACACACACACACTCTCTCTCTCTCTCTCTCTTTTTTGGATACAGGGGACCCTAAAACATATATTTCCGGTGAAATCTCGGTATCAAATTTTTGGGTGGAGTGCAATACCTTCTCTATACACTATGTACATAGTATGTATAGAGAAATTAAAAAGTAGTCTGCAACTTATAGTGTGCTCATTTAATAGAAGTTGCCTTAATTAATAATAAATAATTTGCAGTACGCAGATGTAGGAATTCTAAGCCAACTCAATACACACAACAGTGACCACAAGTTACTGAAAAAGTGCCTCATGATTGGTCTGCACACACCAACAAACTATCAGGCTATACCAAAAGCTGGAGGGTTGTTTGTTATCTAGTAGCATTTCAACTACTTTTCTTTCATCCTGGCTGTAATGGCTGGAAATTAGGTTATCCAGCTAATATTTACCAGTTTTGGGTAGATTATAATCTGGTTAAACACTTGCTATATACAAAGGATCAATTCTCATCCTCGGAAATCAAATATACTCATTCTAATATTGATAGTAAACTTGTTACATATTATTATAGTTGATAGGTAGATGTATTTCAAGATTGATATACTTAATTGCATAAGTTATTTTTACTTTCTCTAGTCATATACACAGATTTTAGGAATAAAATGTTTTGAAACCCCTTAATAAAAAAATTTAGAAACATGTCCGTGTGTGTGTCTATGGGCAGCATAGCTCAAAAACGAAAAGTCAGTTAAATACCAAACTTGGAAGCTCAGTATCTTCCAAGGATACGACTTGGAAGTTTTTCAAGAAAATCTCCCCACCCCTCTACTACCTTTTACATGGGAGATTTTTCAAAAATTTTGATTTTCTCAAAAATGGCTCTAATGATTTTTATTAAAATGACATATAAGATATTTTTATGACAAACAAAATGTATATCTTGAATAGCTTATGAAGACCTCTTCATTTTGGTTGACTTTTGTATATCTTTTATATAGTTAGTAAGCTACAGAGATAGATAAAAACTTTCTACACAAAAAGGTGCAGATCTCTCAAAAACCACAAGTTATATAATTTAAGGGTTTTTTTTTTTTTTTGTAGAAATAACTGTTGTCAAGATATTCCAAGTTATTGGTTTCAGTTTTAAGCCTCTTAACTTTCTGAAATGGGAACTCGCTCTTTCTTTTTGCCCCTCTTTTGTTTACTCCTTGTTTCACATAGTGATCAGCTTGTAAAAGATTTGACTATTACTTTAGCCTGTGCATTCCCTTATTTCCGTTCTAACAAAGAAGCAAGTAATAAGACAATTCTTGTAATGCTTATCTTGATTAGCATTGTGTAGATAAAAGAATAATCTTTTGTAAGAAAAGTTTGTTTGTGAAACAGTTAGAGAAAGTCATGTGAATGGAACACATCAGATTTTTATCATGATAAACTCTTTTTAAAAATGTTAATTTTATAGTTATACTTTGTCTTCATGTGATGGCAGTCCTCAATTGAAGGAAGTAGTAAATAAATAATAATGAGTATAAAAATAAATTTATCTTATTTTACAACTTTTGAATATACCATCTTGGGCTACTCTTTCAGAGAGTAAAAATCCTTCTTACACAATTTTCTGGGTTACAGCAAAAGATTATGTAGTAGATGTAAGAGCAAAATTATTCATTATATTATAAACATGAGTATATTATACAGCGCTTTTAAGATGCAATAGGCTAGCTGGTTGGAATGAATAATATACACGCATACTTCTCAACCAACCATTCAGTTTGTATATGAGAGGCACTGTATTCTATGGTCAGAGTCTTTTGAGATAATGGCAGAATGATATAATATGATATGTAAGTGATCTGGGCATGAGAAACTGGTTTCCTACCTTTGACCTTTTCTTGTTTCAAAAGGCCCTGAACAAATAATACAATAAGGCTTGGTATATTATCTAAAGCTTAATATGTACCAGGATTCTGTTAAAATACAAAAATAATGATTCTTCCTAGCTTTTATAGCTTACTTAGGTCAGAATGGATTGCAAAATTCGTTTTAATCCCTTGGAAGGTTGTCATTGCAATGCACCAAGTTTTGTGTAACATTTGCCAATTAATTACAATAGCATTTAAACAAAAAACAACATGAGACAACACAGCTGCTGTATACAAGGTCATGGTGCTGACTTGTTTTTCTCTGCTCTGAAAGTGACGATATCGTACGGTTGTTACTACCAGTGTGCTTTATTATTTTGTCCTGTACTCAGTCACAAAGTGTATTATAGCTCAGCATTTGTTTTTTACTGCAAGTGTATTTATTTATGATTCATATGTGTTAATGCATTTTGTGAGTGGACTCTCATTAGCATATTCAATGGAAAAATTGACCCACATTTAATATTTTTGATGGATGAGGTTTGGTTCCATCTTCATGGACATGTGTGTACACAAAGTAATCATTGTTGGAGTTCTGAGAAACCTAATATTGTTCGTGAAATATCCCTTCATGACAAAAAAAAATTGGTGTATGGCGCGCAATTAGTGGAGAAAGAGTTATAGACCCAATTTTACCCCCCCCCCCTTTTTTTTTTTTTTTTTTTTTAATTTTATTTTATTTTATTTAAAGAATTAACAGACAGGCAGCATGATTTTACATTTTTTCAACAAGACTTTGCAACAGCTCATCCATCAATCTTTTGATGAGAGCAATTGAAAGTGTATTTCAGGACAACATTTTTATGCAACTTCTATCTCTGCGGTAACTTAAAGCATAAAGTGTAGACAAACCCACATACCTGGAAGAATTGAAACAAAATATCTGGAAGAAATTCTCAACATTTCTCAACATGAACTATGGTGCATGATGGATAGTTTCCTAAAGAAATGCCGAAAATGGACTACGGCGATTGTCAGTTTTAGCATGTCCTTTAATAACATTGTTAAGCATTAAAAGCAGTTTTAAAAATGTTGCATAGTTTTATCTGTGCCTTTCTATGAAAGCAGCAGACAGCAAAGAGCGCTGAGGGTGCGGACAGGCAAAACACTGCGCAGCCGGTTGTTTTTGGATCACCTGGTACAACATGCTAGCTCCCTAAGTTCAACTTGAAGGGAAAGCAGAATAATAGAACTTTATGGCTAGAGTAACTGTCGTCACAAGTTGCTTGTTGTTTTGATCTACCAATTTTATAATTTCTGAGACATTTATTACAAAAAATATATACTGACATCTACTAACATCATTAAAATTTATTTTCAGAGAGCATTCAGGAATTTTAGTCTCCCACCTCCTAAAACAAAGTCTTCTGCAGGGTACAATCTTTAATACTGTATATGTATAACAATTTCAGTTAGTATATGTACATTTATGAAGAACAATGAAAATGAACTTTAAATGTTGCATGTAATGAAGATTACATTTATACAAATGTACAATAATACAGATTATTTACAGAAAAGTATTCATGATTTTTAATCCCCCTACAGTAGTAGATAGTAATCTTCTTCTAACACTGTGTATGTAGAGATCTTGGTTTTATATGTACTTTGACACTCGTAAAAACTGCTGCAGTATCAATGAAATAACAAAGTCTTTGTGATTAAGCAGAAAGATCTGTTTTGACATAATTATATTCCAGCTACTTTCTTTCAGTCTCTGTTGTATTATACAATGCAATACTTCAAGCTGTTATGACTTAAGTATTATGAGTAAGATAAGAAGAATAAGTGTTACTGATGCAAGAACTACTATACACATCATTTTTCTGTTCTTCTTCTGGTAAGTGTCAGCTTTCTGCAGTTGCTTGTAGCCTTCATGCACTTGGACTTGAACCTGCTCTATATTGTAGTCTATTCTGTCCAGCACTGTGCCCTAGAAAAAGTGATAAAGTAAGTCATAAGGGAACTAGAAATCTGTTCTCACTGAAATAATTGGCGTAAAACTGCAATTGGAGGTCGGCTGGGCTGATGAATTTCATGACAGATGGATTATTTTATGAAACTTTTGGGTTTCTCTTTTGTGCTTTTCAAGTTTTCAAATGAAGGGATAATGTAAATCAACAGATTTGTGGAAACTTCTAAGGCTTCTGGTGTAGGCCACAACATAATGCCTGATGATCTGCCAACATTTCACTCCACTTACGTTAAGCTAAGGGCCACTAAAAGTTAGCTGCCATTGGTTATTCAACACTCGATTTCAGAATAGGAGGTGGCACAGACTAAGCACAAAAATGTGATGTGCTCCATTCACAAATTTTCTCTACACTTCTGTAACAAATTATTGTTAAAAAGCTTATTTACTTCATCTTAATCAAGATAAACAAACTATCTTATACTTACTTTTTTTGTAAGGAAAAGGGAAATAATGGAATACATTTGGCTAAAACGATAATCAAATCTTTTAAAAGCATTTCTAGGCATGGCCAGGAGTTTACAACTTTCCATGTGAGATAAGTTAACCATTAAATTTCAGAAATGTTCAATTCCATGAAAAAAACATATAAATTGTGTATTTTAATGAGCTCTACATTTTTTGTATAGTAAGTTGTTGTCTTATGGTTTACTAGTTACGCAAAATTCATCCAGAATAAAGATGTCTTTTAGAGGGCATTCCCAGAAAATTCCTGATATACATTTTATTTGCTGTGTAAATATCTTTAAGATACAGTACTTTGATAAAATTTTTGAGAAAATAAACATTTTTGAATTTTTTTCCATGTAAAGAGTAGTTTGGGTTGGGGGGATTTTTCTAAAAATCTTGTATCACATCCCTGGAAGATACAAAATTAAATACCAACTTTTCAATTTGAGTTATCATGTTCATGGACACATGCACAGACCTTTTTCTAATATTTTTTTTTTTTTATGCAGGAGACCCTAAAACATGAAATTCCGGCAAAATGTTATCAAATTTTTGGGTGGAATGCAATACCTTCTCTATACACTATGTACATAGTACTTGTACAGAAACTAAAAATGAATGCAACAGCGTTATTGCCAGTGGTCCTTAGAGGAAGCTCAACGTAAGTGGAGTGAAATGTTGTCGGGTCAACATTATGATGCCCTTACACCGGAATTATAAGAATTTCTACAGTGAACCATACATTAACTCTTATGGTTTGCCAGTTATACAAAATTCATTTAGAATGAATAGATCTTCACATCTATTCACAAAAACTGAAAAAAGACATTCATATATATATATATATATATATATATTTAATAAAAACTGTTAGAACTTTTTTTGAGAAAATGAAAAATAACACAATTTTCAATGTAGAGTGGTTGAAAATTTTGGCTGGGAAACTTAAACACCATCTGTGAGCCGTGAAATGTGGGTATTAAACACAGTATAATATGCTCCTAAATGTACTTTTCAATCTTAAATAAACAGCAACATGAAAATATCAAAGGACAGTAAGAATTCTGTTTGAGGGATAACATATTCTAAAAGTAACTTTGGGGTCTATTTTATGAATGTTATCATTTTATTAGATTTTACAAAACAAAGCAGAAAGTGTGCTAATAGTCACTTTCTCCAAAGGTGTGAGTAAATTATACACATTAAGGGCCTGGATAAATTGTATGGAAGAGAGTGATGTTTGTTGATCACCAAAACAATTATTTATCCATGTTTTATCAATGTTTTGCTTGCAATGTGCTCCTTGTGAAAATGAATATAAAATTAACAAAGGGTCAGTATGTTTTTGTGTTAGAAGTTGGTGGTGACATTGTACACATTCAAAATTAATGTTTGTAAACTTCGCTGAATGATTTTTAGATGTAGAACCACCACGTAACATACAATGTAACTGGATCACTTACAGACTTACCACAAAATACTCAACCATGAATGGTTAGAAGTAATGAAAATTTGGAATTTAAGGCATAAAGTTATGTTATCTGTCCATGTGAGAAAGAGAAGTTTTAAATTAGGACTCATCATTGCAGTGTACAACATTTGTTACAAAATATTAAGTCTGACTGGAGACAAAAGTGTTGCAAGCAGCTGTTGTCAATGACTAGGCTGTTGTCAATTCAAAGATACTGCAGGCTTTAAGTAATCTAAGAAAGCTTATTCAAAAAAAATTCAG
This sequence comes from Hymenopus coronatus, assembly GCA_030762935.1. Classification (NCBI taxonomy): domain Eukaryota; kingdom Metazoa; phylum Arthropoda; class Insecta; order Mantodea; family Hymenopodidae; genus Hymenopus; species Hymenopus coronatus. Next base: position 56,017,342 of record CM060894.1, read on the forward strand.
AATTTATATGATAATCCCAAACTTTTAACAAGATTTGTTTTACAGCCCTGCAATTACAGAACGGTACTGAAGCATTAAAACTCAATTAATATGATCACAACTAATGCTTTCTTTTAATTTTTCAGGAAAGCAACTTTTAGCACACCTGTATGTATAAATAAAACACTAGTTTTATGAACCTAGTAATTTACCTGATCTGTTACCATGTGTGCGAGATCCTTAAAGATATCGTTGAGATCCACAATAGATTTCACTATCTGCCGCACTTCCCGTTCCCTCTGAGCTGCCACTCTAGTATTGTCTTCTTCAAGCAACAGAAGTTGCTGTTGTGATAAACTACCTCCCCCTGGTGCCAAACCAAATTGTTGGTCTATGTTTTCAGTTTCTGTATCTACTTCCCAATCACCACTTTGAGAAAAATCCTGGTCTAGAGATGTCCCAAAATATTGTCTTGATCGCTCCTCTCTTGAGTTCAACTCTGAAATATTGAATAAAACTTGTGTAATTCTTCTGCTTATATACAGGGTTTCTCTAATATATATTAATTTGTGTTAAGCTAACAATACTTGAGTATGATGAACATTCAGTCCAGATTCTTAGGTCATCATACCCACCCATATAATTACGTATACACACATTTTAGTTTCTTATAACTATCAAAAACGTTAATGCTAACAGAAAATTATATATACTCTTAATTAGTTTTGCACAGACCAGTTTCATTTTTACTTTCTCTACACGCACTATGTGCATAGTGTATAGAGAAGGTATTGCACTCCACCCAAAAATTTGATACCGAGATTTCACCAGAAATATATGTTTTAGGGTCCCTTATATCCAAAAAAGCATTTTCACAAAAAGGTGTGTGTGTGTGTGGGGGTGGGTGTGTGGGGGTGGGTGTGTGGGTGAGAGAGAGAGAGAGAGAGAGAGAGAGAGAGAGAGAGAGAGAGAGAGAGAGAGAGAGAGAGAGAGAGAGAGAGAGAGAGAGAGAGAGAGAGAGAGAGAGAGAGAGAGAGACTCAAAAACAAAAATTCGGTATTTGGTATTTAAGTTTAGTATCTTCCAGGTATGCAACCAAACATTTTGAGAAAAATACGCCCACCCCAAACTACCCTTTACATGGAACTTTTTTCGAAAATGTTGATTAAAATATCATATATTAAAGATATTTACCTGACAAACAAAATGTATATCTATGAATTTTCTGGAAATAGCCTCTGGAGACTACTTACTTTATTCTGGACGAATTTTACAGTATTTTGCATAACTGCTAAACTGTAAGACTTAGATAAAAACTTACTGCACAAGAAATGTAGAGCATGTTAAACAGACAATTTATTTTATAGACATTTTTTTCGTGGAGTTGATCGTTTTTGAGATATTCTTGTTTTTGGTTTCAGCTATGAAAAACTTACTTTTCTCATGTAGGAATTTGTCAACTCCTGTCCATATAAACAAAGGAACTTGGCATAAGTTTTTTAACAATAATTTGTTACAGAGATGTAGAGATAGTCATGTGAATGGTAGATATCAGATTTTTCCTAACTTTATTTAAAAACTGATCTAAGCTTCTAAAATCCCTCTTAATGTTTTTCTCCTATCTACATTATTCCACTTCTGCTCTTCTTTTCTCCATAAATCCATTCCTTGGCATTCAAATACTCTACATCTTCCTTCCTTCCCTCCCTCCACAAATGGGACAATGGCTCTGTGGAATGCCTTTCCTTATCCCTCTTAATCTTTATACCAGCTCTTAACCATGCTATTCCCTCCCTTTTCGCTATTTACCTTATCAATGTATGTCTCCCTTTCCCATTTTCTTTCATTGATTTATAGTATATCAGAAACCTTTATACTTGTTGGTATATGTGTATATTTCACTGGAGATACATGTTTTATGGTCCCCTGTATACAAAAAAGGTATTTTTAGGAGATTTTCTCTTCTAATATGAAGAGGTGTAGGGAGATTGTTTTGGGCTGGATCAAATTTGGGGGATGTTACGTAAGCTAGGATACCTGGTTCAGTTTGTCTCTTAAACTTTTGGAGTGTGTGGATCACACCTGAAGTGAAAGTGTGTTTAATGTTTTTGATGAGAGTCGAGATGCACTAAACTATCGAGCAGCGTTGTGCCATCAAATTTTGCATTAGATTGAACAAATCTGCTCCGTAGACTTTTGATATGATTCATGAGGCCTATTAGAATATGCTATGACCAGAATGCATGTTTTTGAGTAGCATAAAATTTAAAAAATGCCTGAAAAGAAATAAAGCCAAACAATGCAGTGGCTTAGGGAACATCCCCATTCGAAGCAGAGATCCATACCTAGATCTTCCATCACGATAATGCACTCAGTCACATATTGTAAGAGTAGTATTGGCTGAACACAAAGTGGCAATGCTGCCCCAAAACGCCCTACACATTGTATATGTCTCTCCTGACTTCTTTTTGTACCCTCTGATCAAATGGAATCTGTATTTATGCACATAAAGGATGCACGTTTTTGTCCAATATTTTGGAAAGAAAACCTAGAATGTGCAAGAAAAACATTTTTTTTAGGTTAGAAAAAAGTTTCCTATTGAAAGCATAATTTGTTGATCTGGATCATTTTAGGAACCTGTATCTCTGCTTCAGCCATTTTCCGCCTCAGATTCTTCATCTTCTCCATTCTCTTCCCATAAAGTGTCATCTTGTGAGCCATCCACAGCATCAGCTATACCGCTTTTCAAAAACATTTTCACAATCACTTTTAGTTATATCAATTTCCATGCCTTTACAGTCCTTTTATATTTTAAGCCATTGTAGGCAGTTGTATCTTTCCTGTTGGTTCAAGTTAGGACTCTCACATGATAACCAGTCTTCGGAAGGGAAGTAAAGCCGTTGGTCCTGTGTCGTAGATTTACGGCACGTAAAAGAACCTCAAGATTGATAGAGAGGCCTCTGAGCAAAATTAATTGGTCTTTCACGCCCAGTATAGTATGGGATGCTGAGAACCACAACAGTTAAAGAGCGTCCATAGATAACATGCCATTTAAAATAGTCTATATAAAGCTTTCTTAAGTCATCTTTAAATGGTTTGTTTACACTTATATCAAGAGGCTGGAGCACTGCTGTCAGACCACAAAGAATAACAGCAAGTGAAGTGAAGTTCTAAGTGAAAGTCCCTTGCGTCTCATAAAATGAAAGATCCACCCTGACTCACTTTGAGTTCATTATTACTTATACCCATTTGTCATACTATTTTCCTCATTTTAAATTGCAGCATTTCATAAGAAACCCCAATTCCTTTATTACGCAACTCACTAACATAGTTCAAAAGTTTGCCTTCAACTGCAGGATATTTACCACTCTTTGGACCATGAAATGATTTTCTGGACTTGTTTGAAGTCTTCATTAGAACTCCTTTTTATTTCTACTAATAGAATACATTACACTTGGAAAACACGAGTTCATGGCAGGCAAATCTATTTCCATTCTCTTCAGCAAATTTGATCATTTTCAACTTACATCCAGCAGTATAATTGCAATATTCCTTTGGTATTCATTTCTAACCCTTTGAATACAAAGTAGTGGAAGCTTACACACATAATAAAAACTAATGTTGCCACAGTTACTGCAAAGTTTTAATTTTTGTAAATACCAATTATTATTGCCAGATCTGTTCATTGTTGTTCAAAAGTAGGTTAAGCAATACTAGATGATGTATAGTCAGAGATTTGTTAAAAATTAAATGTCTCCATTATATGGGGATATTTGTTTTCTTCAATTTTTAGGAATTCAAATGGGGTATGTCCATTATGCGATGTCATTCATTATGTGTGTAAATAAAGTAGAATAAAGATGGCTGAAGCAGGACAAGCAGCTTCAATGGAGTGTCTAAGATTGTCTCCCAAGAGCTGTATGAAGACTTGAAAAAGCACTAGCAGAGATGTATTGATGCAGGTGGTTTATATTAACTGAATATAACTGACTGACTTTTGAGTTTTGTCCCAATACTAATTGGACAAACTATGTATAACAATACTTCTATGATTCTTCTAGTGTTAAATATTAAGATCATAAAGAAATTAAAAATATTATGGAAATTCTGATGCTTTACTGCATAATGTCACTAAATCCTGCATCATTTGGTATAGTGGCTAGAGCATGGAGCTCTGGTTCCTAAATGTTTGATCCCACTAGCATTGTGATGAAACTGATATGTGATAGGCAGCAATTCCGACCATGATGGCCAATGTTCTGGCTGGGGCATATATTACTGGCCATATCACCTTCCTGTATCGCTTGGGTGATCGTCCACCTCTGCCTTGCGTAGATGCTATCAATCTGTCTGAGACCATTGGAAGTTCTCAAAAATTAAATTCATTAGCTATATATTACTTAACAGGCAATGAGTACAGTAAAAGGTCTACACAAAATACATTTAAATTCTAAAGCTAAAAATAAAAGAACAACTTATTCTCTATGTTATAATTTGTTATTGCCTTTGGCATTTTTTTGAAGAATATTAAGTAAGATATTTGTTTGTTTTATTTTAAAGCTGATTATTTATGTTGCATAGGGTAAAGGTTTGGTTGGACAGTACTCAGTTCCAAGAAAACCATTTTGGGGAAAATAATGAATGTTTAAAGCATAGTTACTTTAATTGGGGGATGTTATTTTTATCAAAACCTTGGAAAATGCTGAACTTAAAACTTTGAGTTATGCACTCTATCTCTTCTAAAAATACTCCTTTTGGATTCACGGGTTTTCAAAGTGTGTCTCAGTGATCATTTTATCAAATTTAATGCAATACTTCCTCTAATATGTACTAGAGGAAGTAAAAGGTAAATAATTGAAGCTCATTGAAGCTATTATTAAATATAACATGAAAGTTTGTACAGGAATCATTGCACCACTATTCTGATTGTAAATTAAATAAAGCATATTTTACTTTTAAGATAAGAGCTCTGTGCTCTGCGGAAGCTGCCTGATAGTTCTTGTAATGTTGTTATCAAAGATGATATTACATTATATGACAGTCTTTGTTCTTGTTTACTTCCTTCATTGCTGTGTGCACGAATTTGTTGGACTATACGATGAGCTGTACCAAACATCTGCAACAGTAAAAGAAACAAATAACAACATCAACATTCACACACAATGCTCAGAGGATGTTACTATTTAAAAAACAAACTAAGCATGTTTGGAACCTAAAATTCCAAATTCTTAAAATCTATTTTTACTTTTTCTAGCCCCATATGTACAATGTACATAGTGAATAGAGAAGGTATTGCATTCCACTCAAATATTGGATGTCAAGAATCACCGAAATATATGTTTTGTGGTCTCCTAAGTCCGAAAAAAAGCATTTTTACTTTCTCTACGCGTACTATGTACATAGTGTATAGAGAAAGTATTGCATTCCACTAAAAAATTCGACCCCAGGATTTCATCGGAAATACATGTTTTGGGTCCCCTGAATACAAAAAAAGCATTTTTAGAAAAAGGCCATGTGTGGTGTCTGTGGACAGCATAGCTCAAAAACGAAAAGACTGTTGAATACCAAACTTGGTATTTAAATTTGGTATCTTCCAAGGATATGACACACAGGTTTTCAAGAAAATCCCCCCTGCCCCCAACTACCCTTTACATGGAGCTTTTTTCGAAAATTTTGATTTTCTCAAAAATGGCTCTAACAATTTTGATTAAAATTTTGTACATTAAGCATATTTACCTGACAAATAAAATGTATATCTTGATTTTTTTTTGAATAGCCTCTGAAGACTACTTTATTTTGGATGAACTTTGCATAACTGCTAAATCGTAAGAGATGGACAAAAACTTATCACATAAGAAATGTAGAGCACAATAAAAACACACAATAAGTAGAGGGAAATAATGGAATACACTAGGCTAAAGCAATAGTCAAATCTTTTAAAAGCTGGTTGCCATTTGGTTGAAATCTGTTTGACTAATTCCTGTAAGAGAAAAATTAAAAGTATTTTAAAACTAAACAATAACAAGGAATATCTAAATCATGGTCAACTTCACAAAAAAATGTATATGACATAATTTGTGTGTTTTAATGAGATCAACATTTTTTGGTGACGTAAGTTTTTGTCTATCTCTTACGGTTTACCATTTATGCAAAATTCATCCAGAATAAAGAGGTCTTCAGAGGCTATTCCCAAAAAATTCAAGGTGTAAATTTGATTTACCTGTAAATATATCCATACTGTTTCCATGTTAACCTGAGAGACAATTCAGAATTAAAAGGTATAAGAATGACAATAATTCATACCACTAACAGCAGATATTTTAAAAAGAGTTTATGAATCAAAACTATTGCTTCAAATAAATTGTGTTTTAGAGAGATCTACATTTTTTGTGTAGTAAGATTTCATCTCTCACTCAACATTTAGCAGTTATACAAAATTCCTTTTGAATGAGTCTTCATAAGCTATTCCCAGAAATTCAAGATAGTATGTTTTATTTATTATGTAAATATGTTTAGTATTTGGTTTTTATTTAAAATCATTACAGCTATTTTTGAGAAAATTAAATTTTGAAAAATGTTCCATGTAAAGAATATTTTGGGAAATAGCAATTTTCTTGAAAACCTTGCCGCTGTAACTTAGGAAGATTAAATATCATGTGTCTCTCTCTCCCTTTCTCTCGCTCTCATGCAGGGAACTTTTTTAAATGTTTTTTTCCTCTTTTCAGAGAATATTTCCTCTACTTGATGTAGGTAACATTTGATAAGGTAAAAATATTCAGATCACAATGAGAATAAACTTCTCTGTCTAAACTTTTAAAGAGAGCATAAATTGTTATTCACACATGTTTAAATACTGAACTTGTAACTACTTGTATAAAGGCATAAAGTGCAACAGTAACAAAATGTTGATATTTATTATAATAAGTATTTCAATCTAAACTTGAAAACATTTTTAATAACAGTACAACAATGAATACATAGTCTTAATATATATCTGAGGGGGAAAAATATAACAGATATAGTAATAGCTATCAGCCAATTTAAATGCTTTAGGTTGAAATGAATATATTTCAAAGAAAAAAAAAAAAAAAAAATAAAAAAGAAGCATATGTATAGCAATAAGCCTGGGCAAGATGCTTAAGAACATCCAAAGATTAATAACAGCTATTACATCATTTATTTTACTCATTTGCATTATTTGATAACGCTAAGAAAAATCACAAAATAACCATTCTTCACCTATTAATCTTTCTTTTATGACCAAACAGAGAGCACATTACCCTAGAAATTTCTTGTGTAAGAGCTTCAATTTGCTGCTCTTCCTCAGAAGAATCATCGAGTGTTGGTCGCAGTAGGTGACGAGTTTGAACAGACTCCAGCTCCTGTATCTTGCCTCGTAACCTTGAAAGTGAATACTGGGCCTCTTCTAAGCCATCAGCCCATGCAGGTGGCATTCGTGTTTCACCTGCTCTTCGCAGCTCCACACCAGACTCAATGTCTCCACCAACAAGAGACATTCTATCTGTCATTTGCTGCAACAAAAATATGAGAAAATAGCAATACCAAGTTTTACTAAAGAACGATTATGCACATTAGTATTTTTTTTTCAGTCATGCAATTCGAATATAGATAATATACTTATTTTGTTTAAATGGCCTACAGCTAACCCATGCTAAACAAAATAACAAATACTATTTTTTATAACTATTTTTTGTTTTTCATATATTGCTGTTACCAAAATATTATACTAAGCAGCTGCAAGTGCATTTATGTGTGGTTCTCTTGCAAAATGGTCAACTTATTATGTTCTAAAATGGAAATGGAGTTTTATTTATGGATACTCTTTAACTGCTGTGGTTCTCAGTGTCCCATTCTATACTGGGCATGAAAGGCCGTAATTTTGCTCAGAAACCTCTTTTATCAGGCTTGAGGTTCTTTTACGTGCCATAAATCTGACATGAGACCAATGGCTTTACTTCCCTTCTGAAGGAAGCCATGCTAAGGATTTTTACACCCAGAAAAATCCATTGTCCTCCGCCGGGTTTGAACCAGTGACCTGTATATGAAGTTAGCATGGTAACCATTTCACCACATAGGGCAACTATTATTTCTGCAAGCACACCAGTAATAAATTACCCATCTATGCTTTATCGATTGTGAATGTCATTGCTGTTGCTACCTTCTGTTTGTGCTGTAAAGAGCAAGAGATTTTCATGGTGTAGCTCAAAACTGAAAGCTTATTCAAACATCTGTGTTGAATATCAATTACTTTAGAATAATCTTATTATTGTTATTGTTCTTGTCTTGTGGTTAGTACATCGAAATGTTACAGAAAAATTAACATGGACAAAGAATTTTTATGTACAACAGATATGTGAAAAGCAAATCATGTAGGTATGTAGACATTTGAGGAGATATTTTTAGGTATTACAGAAAATAAAATGGCATGTTATTAATGGATGCTCTTTAACTGCTGTGATTGTCAGCGTCGCATTCTAAATTGGGCTTGAAAGACTGCTTAATTTTGCTCAGAGGCCTCTCTATCAGGCTTGAGGTTCTTTCACGTGCTGCAAATCTACGACACGAGACCAATGGCTTTACTTCCCTTCCGAAGGAAGCCATGCTAAGAATTTTTACACCCGAAGAAATCCATCGTTCTCCGCCGGGTTTGAACCCGCGACCTTGGGTATATGAAGTCAGCATGGTAACCATTACACCATGGAGGGCGACTAGGTATTACAGATGTAAACAGATACTGTCAGATATCTAGTTAATAAGTTTAGGACAACATCACTAAACAATACACCTTAAAAAGCAAAAAATAAATGTTCTAATGGACAAAAAATGATGAAATTGGTGAACTGTTTGAATATTCTCCAAAAAAGCCTAAGACAAGGGAAGCCATTTTTGTGGCCTAAGAATTTTTTTTTGGAAAACTAGCTATTTTAAAATTTATAAACAAATAAAAGAAAGTATGAAAAATGTTCCATACCACCATTGAAAACTATTTAGTACTCTTATTTCATAATTACTTTGTTTAAAATCAGATTTTACAACATTATTTGTTAATGGAGGTGGGTATTTGTTCATTGGCAGATGCAGCTGATCTGCCCACTAGTCCCATTAAATTATTTGTTTTTAAAATTTGTTTGGACTACAGATTAGGTTATATAATTATTTTTTGTATTCTTGTTTTACCATTTGTCATGTGTTAATTTCACATTAAACTGACATTTTTGGATGCTCTTCTTCAAAAGTCAATTGTAATAGTTTATGTATATTTTTAATTTCAATATTTTATACATTTACAAAATTGGATTTTAAGTACAGTTGAACTTGATTAATTCAAACGTTTTTAATTCAAATTTGTGAATAATTCAAGCTTTTAGTATGGTCCCTTGACAGTCCTATACAAAGCAATGTTAAGTCTTCTGTAAATCAATATTTTTTGGAATAATTCAATATAATATGCATTGAGAGTGAGTGAAAAAGTTATAGGTTAGTCAAATTTTCTGGATAAATTCCAGGAATTGTGCTGTACTGTGGTCCCAGTAGAATGGATGAATTATTCACACATGTTACAGGGGCTTCATTTGTACCATACTGAAAAATATTACATAAATCTCATGCTGCTTTGCACAAAATGCAATTCGCCTTAATAATCATTACCATATCTACAATTGTAGCTTGAATTCTAATTATGAGGTTGGTATTTGTAGGTACATCATACCAAATATTTATTCCTATGTAACATCACTGAAAATCATCATAATGGATACATCACAGAATTTGGAATGAACTATTTTGTACTTTTCTGCACAAATAATAGCAAAAATTACAATTACAACAATTCTAGTAATTGACAGCATTGTTAATAAATAATTTTATTTTCTTCAAAATAGAGACACTGCATGGGTAGACAACTCATTCTAAGTCTTAGTATCTACCCAAGACAGACTGTACAGTTAGTTATATTGGGTGATGTGAATAAAAGGTACTATTTGCTTTTGCTTCTACTTTTAGAGGTAAATACTTGTGTTCAATGAATAAAACGAGAATTACTTTGAGACAGGTAATTAGTAAATGGTAAAATCTGGGGGATATTCTAAAAATGTGTTGAAAAAATCACAAGTAAATACTTGCCCATTTGCACGGTTGATCAGACGTATCCTTGTCAACTGAATGTGAATATCTCTGTTGCAATTTAAATTAAAATGGCAGCTCAAATTATTTTGGAGGGAAGCCCTATCAAAAATAAAATTAAATTGAGTGTTATTTATGGACGCTCTTTAACTCTGCAGTTCTTAGGATCCCATTATATATTGGACATGAAACACCGCTTAATTTTTCTCAGAGGTCTATTTATCATGAGGTTCTTTTACGTGCAGAAAATCTACAGCATGTGACCAACAGCTTTACTCTCTTCTGAAGAATGCCATGCTAAGGATTTTATACCCGAGTTTGAACCCACAACCTTGCGAACTAGAAGCGAGCATATTACCCCTAGACCAAGGAGGGCGACACCCTATCGAGAAACGTAGAACACTACTTATATTTGAAAAACTTGTTATTAACTGTTCAAGTGGAGGGTTATCACGTCCAGAAAAAAATGTGAACTGATATCACTGCCAGAGTGATATCAGTTATCAACATGGAGTTGCCAAAGATTTTGGGGTGGATTGTACTTAAGTGTGTTGATATGGAGTGTTTTTGAAAGCAAATGTATTAATAGTTTTCCAAAAAAAGTTTTAGGTAATGACTGAATAAGTTTCAAATTACATGTTTGGCATACAGGATTGCAACCACAGAGAGATGAAGAAAAACCACCACAATCTTAAGTTTTAAAAGCGCAGGGGTAAGCATCTGTAATCAAACTGCAGTCTAGCATTAAAAGTAAATACTTGCATACAATTGAACAAAATTAAGGTAACTAAATATTCTAAAAAAAAAACAAACTGCCACTTACTGCCATATGTGAATCCAATTATTCTGTTACAAACTTTTAGGGAACTACGCCACAAGCACAGACCAAGAACCCTAAGCCGCAAAGCTTGCTGAGGGATCTTTGAAGCCAAAATACCAATGATTCCAAGAAGTGAAAACCTTAGCAAATTTCAAATCAGGGCATGTTAACATTTTCAACAATCAAATCCGGATCGCCTGTGGAAGTTTTACCGAAGCTTTACTAGTTTCTACTCACTTCACTCATTATTATGCATTTGAAAAAATGGCCTGAGCAAAATTTATCAAACTATTAATTTAATAAAAACTCATAAGCAGTTTCCTGTTATAAATGATACGGTTCTGATTCTTACTGTCTGATTACATGAACTCAGAGCTAATGAACTGTGCACTCAAGCTTGTGTACAACCTAACCTAACCCAACCCAACCACTTAACCTAAGTACTATTATATTGTGATTCATGTGAAAATAAATTGATGAAATTGGACCTGAATTCTTAATAATATTGAGGATCTGTTTCTCTTCTGAAATCACATTAAATTCGGCAGATACAGCTGCATGCCTGACCTAAAATAGCATGTAATAATTTATGATTACAATTGCTATTAGTGATATATAATGTTGCTTGTAGAATCAAGAAGCCTACCTGCTCAGAATATATGTGCCGACTTTGCATGGCATTATTTCTCATTAATATAAATACTTCGGTAAGACTACGAGTTGCCATTTTTATCCTATTTTAAGCGCTATTAACGACACAAAAACACTAAAATCGAAGCACCAGTAGGACTAGAGAGCATTTGTACATTTTATGTTATTTTAGGCTTGTTAAGAAAAATATATTTATTATGTAAACATAGTAACTATAGTATTAAGGTTAACTTTTGTCAGTGTCAAAAACATCTGTGACATCAAAATTCTTCGTCGTTTCACCAGATGTCGCACGTGTATTTCAGACTTCTGTTTTGTTTCCTTGCCGGGAAAGATAAATGAAGCAAATTTGGAGATAAGCACAAGAAATCTACAAGGATTGTTGAGTTACTTTAAACGTTCCCCGACGTCCCGTTGTTTGGGAGTCCAGCTGTCTCTAGTAGACCCAACTGGAATTCATATGTCCCGGTTTTCATAGACTAATTTCAGAATAATTTAAATATGTAATTTAAAACTCTCGCCTGTTGCCATTATGGTATACATCGCCTATGGCATATTTCAACGTTGGTAGCTTTATTCCAGCATCTTAAAATTGAAGAGTTATACCCACCTCTGTAATGTGGGGATAGCGTGTGCCTCACACTCAAGAGATTCCGAGTTCGAATCTCGGTTATGGTGAATTATTTGGATAAGCTTTCTTTTTTCTTTATTTTCGGGGTTTCCCTTATCCTAAGAAGGCGAGTGTCGGATAACTCTAAGTTATATCTGACGCTCCTAATATTAAAGGTACTAGTCAATTAACAAATCATCTAATTATAACAGGTATAACTATAAAGAAAATTATAATGAAAGCATGAGCAGTTACGATAACATTATAGATTTGATCGTCTCCAATTAAAGATCCAGGTTGTCCTAGTTCAGTTCGAATTAAGATTCTTAAAGATGTTCTTAATATTCCTGCTCATGCACTAAAGATAAAATATAATGTACCGATGACTTTATGGTTGGTTGAGAATAATCATCGTTGCAAGGAAAAATGACAGGTTTAATAGGTGATAGATTGACCGTGAGGTCATTTGAATATTCATTCATCGTCCGATATGCTGTACATGGTTAAAGGACATTAGAAAGAAAGTAAAAAAAAACAAACAAACAAACAAAAAAAAAAAACAGATTCCCTGGATGAGAAAACATCTATTGCCGTTATTCTTTAGATTCGATTAAAACTACGTTCTGTAGGTTCCTGAAGGCCAAGCAACATAGAACATGTCAAAGCATACACCATTAAATACACCAAGTATACAACAGTTAATAATATTTATCTTAAACTTTCAATTGCTTTAAAATTTAACACAAGTATTAGACATTAAAAATTATATCACTTGACTTTTACAGGCTATGTCGCTACACATCCTTATATACAAAGGTGTCCAAATTTAATGTTAAGAACTACATTCTCAAAATATTAAATATGTGAATAAACATTTTGTCAATGTAATTTCTAAATTGTTAGTTATTACTCTCAAAACTACATATGCAAAGTATAAATTTAAAATACTGTACTAAATTACTTGCAATAATATTAATTTTCTAGTCCATTTAATGTAACAATTACTAAACATTAAAAAAAAAAAAAAAAAAAAAAAATCACTTCACTGTTACTCTGCATCAATCACTTAGTGTTTATATTCTTACTTATATGTTATTAATGTAGAATTTTGCAATTAAAATATATATATTTTCAGATTAAAATGTTGGTACATTTACATACTAAAGGCAGTTAATGTTTACATACCTACTTGTATGTCAAGAGCGTCAAAATTTAATATTAAGATATATGCTCTAAAAATATTGAGTATGTACATTAGAGATGTTGATGGCATTTCTACATTGCTACCCACTTGGGATTACTGGGGAGAACATAAATATTTTATCCTACAGATACTTGTAATAGACACCGACATAAGAAAACTTGGACTTCAATCAAAGTGATAGTTATTAGCGCAACGGGTGGGATAAAGTAAGCAAAATTCACTCTTGGCTCCGGTAACGAGAGGGATAAAGTAAACAAAATTCACTCGTTGCTCCGGTTACGATTGGTATAAAGTAAATAAAATTCACTCGTTGCTCCGGTTAGAGTGAGATGAAGTAAATAAATAAATAAATGGTTGATTACTACACATTTTCTATAACCGTTTAACTCTTTTTCGTATAATTTCCGTGAAGTCGAAAGTAATAAAGCCTCAACTGCTCTTTTTGCTTCATTTAATATATCATTTGGAACCGATATATTTACGTTCTCAACGTCCATCGTAAATGTAATCAATTTGAAACTAGCAGCAATACAAACAAAATTAGTATTCATTAATACCACATTTTATAACTATAAGAACGCACCAATTCAATACCTTATTCCTTATTTAGTTTATTACTATCTGTTGTAAAAATCATTAACTGAATATTTGTCATATATTAATTTATCGTATCTATAGGATAAAATAATGTATTATACAAGTGGATAACCTCTCTATTTATCCACTTGTATAATAAATAACTAGTGTTTCATAGTATACAACTTTCTGAAAGCAGAAGCTATGGACTGTTTGTTGTCTATAATCTTTGGCCGATATCCAGTAACACAATTCCAAATGCCCACCTAGGTAGTGTTGGGGTAGCAGGTCTGCCTCACATTCAACAGGTCGCAAGTTTGAACCTTGCTTAGAGTGACTTATCCGGATAATGGTTTTTTTTTCTGTGTTTTCCCTTATCCTGAGAAGACGAGTAACTTTAAGGTCCATGGACCTCGAGATCATTTGAGCATCATTTCACCAATTTAAATCATCGTCCGATATGACCAAGCAGGTTAAAGGGCGTTAAGCTACATAAAAAATCCAAAGAAATTCTTACACGGTACTAAAAAAAATCATTGGTGCCAATTTAAAGGACATTATAAGGATACACATCACTGTTCGAACGGCATGCTTTATACTCCCAAGAAATTTCGTGTCTAGGAATAGTAAATACCGAATGGGAAGCACATTCGCAACATTCGCTGTTAGTTATCAATGATTAAAACATTGCCAACCACTAACTCAAAATAAATTATGAGCATATTCATTATTGTACTTGTAGTAATTTTAAAAATAAAAAGCAGAGACACTTTGCAATTTGAAGTCCCATGCAATGAGGAAACACTTTTCCTAACAGAAAACGTTTAAGAAACAAATTACGGCAGAGATCTTTCGAAAAATGGTGTCATCTCCCGCAAAAGGAGTTATTGCATATAGCGATCATCATATATAATTCAGGTTAGACAGTCTTGTCTGTCCAAGTAATTTACAACTGATTCTTCCATCTTTTACTAGGACGTCCAATGTTTCTTCTCCCTTTGGGTTTATATTCATAACATTCTTTAGGAATGCGAACAACTTCCATTCGTATAAATGCTTATGTTACTTTATTTCCGTGTTAGTCTATCTTCTCTATTCCCATAACATCTATTTGCTCTCGAATTTCCAAGTTCCTTTTGATGATTCTACGTTCGGTAACCTTCTAAAGGACTTAAAAATAACATTTCTTTTGCCTCAAATTTTTCCATTCTAGTTGTTGGACTCTATCAGGTTTAAGCGAAAGTTAAACCTTTTAAGAGCTGGGTGTTTTGTGAAGGATTTTCATTCTCTTTGCTCGACCAGGAGCAAAAATTCGAATAATGAAATTCCATTTCAAGAAAGTATTAATAGAATTTCAAAATTACAACCAATAACAAGGAATATTTCGGAAAAGCAAAAATGTATTTGTTAATCATATATTGCGTACTTTAACGAGATCTACATTTATTTTGTATAGGAAACCATTAACGGTTGAACTTGTGCAAAAGTCATCCAGAATGAAGAAGACCTCAGAGGTTATTTCCAGAAAATTCGAGATATGTACATGTTATTTGTTATGAAAAGTCTTGAGGGTATTTTAATAAAAACGTTAAACTTGTTTGAGAAAACAAAATATTTTCAATTTTTTTTTATGTAAAGGGTAGTTAAGGATGTGAGATTTTCTTCGTCTCGCAACCTGAAGATGCTAAACTTAAATATCAAGTTTGTTATTTAACTAAGTTGCTCAAAAAGCAAATCTAACTTTTCTTTTTTGAGTTATGCTGGTCACACACACATGTATATATATTACGAACCTTTTCATAAAAATGCTTTTTCTATTCCGGAGTTTCAAAACGGGATTTCTGGTGATTTAAGAGAATTCTAGACATCTACTATATGTAGTAGAGGAAGTAAAAATGTTGGACAGAATAGAGAAGAGGTGAAATACTTGACCCAGAATTTAACTCGTGTTTTTCTTCAGCAAGGTTTTATCTGTATCTTGCAGTTTAGATTTGTTGAACAGTGATTCACAATGAAGAGAACTTCACAGGCCATTCCCAGGAAATTCATTTTATTTGAGATATGAATGTTTTTAATATACAAAAACTATTAGAACCATTTTCTAGAAAATCTAAATTTTCGATGATTTTTCCATGTAAAGGGTGGTTTTGGGTGGAAGGTTTTCTTGAAAATCTTCAAGTCGTATTCCCGCATTCTTGGAAGACACTAAATTTAATTAACCAAGTTTGGTATTTAACTGACTTTTCATTTTTGAGTTATGCTGTTTCAGACACGCATGTACACGCGCACGCATACACGTACACACACACACACACACACACACAAATACTTTTTTTCAAAAGAAAATGCCTTTTTGCTTTCTCTTCACATACTATGTACATAGAGTCTAGAGAAGGTATAGATTCCAGCCAAAAATTCGATACTGATATATCACCGTAAATATGTTTTGAGGTCCCCCGATCCTCATACCAGTTTTACGAAAAAGGTAGGTGTGTGTATGTGTGTATCTTTGGACAGCATAGCTCAAAAAGAAAAAATTGTTAAATACCAAAATTGGCGATTAAGTTTATTATCTTATAAGGATGCAATACAAAGACTTTCAAGTAAATCCCCCCACCCCATACTGCCCTTTATATGGAAAAAGTTTTGAAAATGTTGTTTTTCTCAAAAATTGCTCTAACGATTTTAATTAAAATACCGTATATTATAGATATTTACATCACAAATATAAATCATATTTTCTGGGAATAGTTTCTGAAAACCTGTTCATTCTGGATGAATTTTGCATAGCTAGTAAACAGTAAGAAGCAGACAAAAAATTACTAAAAACAAACAATAAAAACAAAGAAAAACCTAGATCTCATTAAAACACACAAAATATGTCATATGCATTTCTGTTGTAGAGTTGATTATTTCCAAAACGTTGTTTGTTATTAGTTTCAAGTTTAAATTACGTAACTTTTCTTAAACCGTCTAACTTTTCCTTTCATGTTGCTTTTGTTTGCTACTGACCTTGCAAAGCGAACGGAACTTCAATTGTTCACATACTAACCATCTTTTAAAATATATGACTATCGCTTTAGCCATATTTCCCTCCTCAAGGAATCAAGATGACACCATTTCTGCTAATATTTATCTCGATTAACATGATGTAGATAAAAATCTCTTTTGTAAGATTAGGTTGCTTGTAGAACGGATAGAGAAAGTCATGAGAATGGAACATATCAGGTTTTTATTCAGGGGACCCTAGAACGTATATTTCAAGTGAATACTTGGTTTCGAATTTTTGGGTGGAATGCAATACCTTCTCTGTCTACTATGTTCATAGTATACGTAGAGAAGGTAAGAACCATTTCTGTAAGAGTGGCTTTTATAGAATATAATGAGAAAGTCATGTGAATGGCCACATCGATTTTTATTTTATATAGACTTTAAATTAAAATATTACTTAAGAGATTTATAGTAAAGCTCTGTCTTTGGTTTCCAAGCGCACATAGTAATGAACACACAGAGCAGTCAGCTTTATAAAGAGAAGGCAATGGGGTATGGCTTGTAGCGTAATAATACACCGTTTACATATATTGACATTATGTACATCGTTCTAATTCATAAGGTAACACAAAAAAACAATTATTTCATAACGTGATTAATAAATAAAAGCTTTGAAAAGACAAACACAGGTCAACCAAACTCACTCAGAATTCATTGCAATGAATTACAAGTTACATCTCTACTATATCGAAAGAAAAGACTGTCGCTCAAAATATGTTTCAATCATTCACAAGTTTGTTCAATGTCGAACGTCTGCTGTTTTTAACATTTTTCAATCTGCGCTCTCTTTCAGTCTTCACTAGTTTATCTTCTAGCAGGAACTGAACGTGGCCAGGCAGTGAACAATGCTAGATAGTGCAACACGTATCGAAACGGGCTGTAGATACCTCGCCTATTCCATCACGCCATAGTCAGGCTGTTTCCACCGAACGGCAATTTCGTGATCCCAGACCGAGCTCTAGTTATTAGTCTTATTTTATGGCACGGTGTGAGCCCTGTTAGTTGAGGGTACCAGCAATTTGCCTGGCCGAACCAAAAGATAAGACAGGAAATATAGGCAGTTTCGGTGTTCCCAGTTAGCGTTCTGCTAAATCACATTAACATCCCTTCAAATGGGCTGCATCCAAAATACGTTTTACGACCATTCATGTTTTGCGCTGCAGCCTAGAGGCACAGCACACAACCAAAGGGAGTGCCTGCAATAATTAACGTTCAGAGGAAGCTAATAACTGTCCTTGTCGCAGTGATAATAGGGCAGAAGTGGAATGAGTGTTTCCACATTCAAATTACCCTGCTATCCTGTTGCCTGCACTTTCCCCTTGTATCGGAGACCCGCGCTTCTTGTGTTATTCACTCAACTGGAGTTCAGCGGTTAAAGGAGCACAAGATGGTCTATAAGTCTGGTAACATAGGTGAATGCTGAAACTCACAAAATATGTTCAATGTGTTGCCCTAGTCAACCCGACACGCTATATCCAATCATCCATCACTTGCCTCTCACCTAGACGGCCCAGGCTCGATCCTAAGCGACCGAATGTGAGGCTTGTGATGGACAAAGTGGCGCAGGGGCGAGTTTTCTATAGGTTCTCCATTACACTGCTATTTTTGGTAGTGTTTACGACCCGATTTTACTACCATGGCACCGCTGTCGATACCACGCCGCTTTGTCCACTAAAATCTCACTCGCGGTCGTTTGGGATCGAACCCGGGCCGTCTGGATGAGAGGCGAGTGGTCTACTCACTCGCCCACATCGCGGTCTCACACTGCTAAATATGATGGGAGTATTGGAAGCACAGGATTCCAAGATACGTCGTTTCAGATGACCCTGAGATCGTATTTTCACAGCATAGACTATAGCTTTCAAATAACGTTCCTCCCCCCCCCAAATCAAGAGGTGTTAAATCCGGACTTCTTGGGGGCCATTCCAATTGCCCTCGGCGAACTATCCAATGTTCTGGAAATTGCTTGTCCAGCAGCATCCGTGGTTAGACAGCAAACTTATAAGGATATTTTAATTTGTTACAATATATAAGTTAAGAGAGGAAAGTATTTATTTAATAAAACCAAATTTAAATAAAGCATAATATCGTGTTCAATATTTTTAAGTTAAACCATATATTGTGAATCCTAATCCGATAATGTATGAAAGTAAAAGCGTTGAATTTTTCATTGCTCTCGATATACTTCCCTTACATCACACCACGCAGGGCAAACGGCAGAGGGTAATGGAGGTTCAACCGAGTGACCTGTTACGTAAACAATCGCCGAATGTCGGAGATGGAAATTAATAACCATGTTAAAATATTGTGAAAATTTCCTTATGAACATGTCTTTAGAAAACAGCACATAAAAGAAAGCCAAATACTGGATCACCACATCGTCCTCAAATGCTAATACAAATATTTGCACTTATTCACCTTCCGCACTAGATATTTATAATTTTAACTTATAATGACTTGGATACATACTCATAATACTAGCATAAAACCTAAATAGTATATATTTTCAGGTTGCCTAATGATTTCTCTCATTATATATTGTAACAAAAATGCATGTTTAAATTGCTGCAGAATAATTTTGACATTCATGCATTTAGCTGTCGACTACTTCGGCTGTCTCTCTAGTTCAACTGCACTCTCCAAAGTCTAGTCATGACTGGTTTGACTCGTCTTCGGTAGCTTTCCTTATTATAGCCTCATATTTGCAACAAAGACATTTCCAGAGGTGAAAGGAAGCAGCACACAGGCGCTTGTACGGCAGTTCGCGCACTTATCACAATTGAGGGGGTCAGTGTAACAGTGGTCTAACCCATCTTTTTAAAAAATGGAGCATAACTCAGTCAAAGACACCTGGTTTCTTTGAGAATAACGAAAACCTCATTTTAATCGAACTGATTGTTCACTGACACTTTTCCAGATTATTACACAACACATTGAGTTCTGTTAACATAATGTTGAGATATACCTAACCATTTTTATTAGTGTGATGCAAATATTTTTCTGGGTTAGACCACTGTTGCGCTGACCCCCTCAATTCCAAAGTATTGTCGGCCACGGCATACTCTTCGCGCACTTCGTCACTTCGCAATCCAAGGGTCAAAGCAGAACACGACCCGCACATACATTAGGGCACGTGGCCACAAGACGAGTATCACGCAACCCAAATTAAAATATTGGCCGGCCTGATATGGATTTTGGTAGCCTGAATAAGCGTGTTCTCTTAGTCTCAAAAGGGAATAGGCAGAAGACAAAGGAACGAGAGTTAAAGATATGGAGAAAGGAAGGTCTAGAGAGGAAAAAGGGGCTCT
Source organism: Hymenopus coronatus (assembly GCA_030762935.1). NCBI lineage: Eukaryota > Metazoa > Arthropoda > Insecta > Mantodea > Hymenopodidae > Hymenopus > Hymenopus coronatus. The sequence continues at coordinate 56,037,684 of CM060894.1, forward strand.
GTTGCTGTGCTCTCGATTCTGTACCAGTATTTGCCATTACGGCCAACACCTCAGCTTGCCTGTCCAACAGTTTGGTGTGTGAAAGTTGCCGCACTGTCGAAACGCTTGCCTTCCGGCTCTTCGCCTTTATAACACCGTTTCTTTGTCCAATAAGCAGCAGTTTTCCTCCGGCGACGGCCGGCTAACAACAGTATTCATCTGTCAGTCGTCGCTCGGCAGCAGCTAAAATAACATTCACAGTAGTCTTTAGCGGACATTCTTAAGCCAATATTGATGGTATTCAAGGGGGGCGGATTTTCTTCAGGAAATGCTTACATGAAAAAGATTCCAGCGTGTCATGTAAGGGGTCACTTCTTACTTTGTCTTCCAGTTGAATATTCTGAGAGCGTTCTACTCGTATCTATTACTTTTAAAGGAGGTTCCTATAGTTTTCGGTAGTTAAAAATATTGTTCGAATTTTAAAATGATTACCCCGTGGTTCAAAGAGATATTCTCAAAGTTCACAGTAATTAAATTGTAGCATTTAAATCATTTGAATGATAAGACTGGAATAATCAGCATAGAATATTTTGGAAAATACCTGTTAGAGTAACATATTTGTTGTTGAGAGATTATGCAATGGAAGGTCGACTGGGGACGGGGTTAAATTGGGCATTCAAGGGAGTTTACACGTGTGACATTTTGGTATAAATTACTTAGGTATTTAATGTTTTGGAGTGCCAGTTTCTGCCTTATTATTATTATTGTTGTTATTGTTATTTTAAATTTGAGTATTTGTCTTAACACATGGATTTGCTGGATACATAACCAAACAAGAAAATCAAAGTAATCTTTATCAAGCCATTACACATATGTTATTTTTATCAATGTATTCAACAAATTCAGTTATTTGTGTGTGTGTTATTTCAAGCTTTCCCCAAGCTTGGTCTTTGTCTTACAAATAGAAACTGCTCACTTATTCACCAGTGGAGGTGACTGCTATCTGTGGCACTACAACCCAAAGTGGGCCAAGCCTACCGCTCCACCGCTGCATCTCTATCTTTGTCCATTACAGGTGTCATGGATGGGGTGCAATACTGGTGGGACGTGGTTAGCACTCTGAGTCCCTCCCGGCAGGTTAATGCAGTCTATGCAACCTGAAGCAGCTGCTTATTCTTCAAGTAGCTCCTATATTGGCTCCCCAGGGACCTCACAAGGCTGAGTGCACTCCGGACCTGGTCTCCCAGCGAGAGAAAATTCCCACACCGGTACCGATAATCGAACCCGGCCCTCCCGCTACCGCCGTGTTAATGGAAACAAAATTAATGCCTCATAGAATTTAGCTTAATAAGAGAAATGAATAACATTTGGGTTAGCGGGTCAAAATTGGAGGGTTTAGTCAAACAGCGTGTGTGGTGGTCTAACGCCAGAGGGGGCGTAGCGATTCATTACGTTCTTTAACGTCACACTCTTCCAGTTGGCTGGCACTGTAGTAGACTAGAACTGGCAACGGGAATTAATCACTGGATGCCTGTGGTGCTATGCTTGATGGAAGGAATGGAAAACGGCGCGCACTTGGAGGGCCCATGATGGGTTTACGTCACAATGGCAGAGAAACATTCGTGCCAAGATGGAGCGCTTGCTTTACCGTGGGAGCTGAAGCAAAGTTCAACACTTGTGCTAAATGATTTTGTGGCACGTACGTAGACATGGAAGCTGAGGCAGACATAATGTATAGCATTGTTCAAATGGAGCACGTACAGTGGGAGGAGCTAATGCAGGGCAAAAGAGGATTACATTAGTGTATTTTACGTGATGAAGGGGGGGGGGGGAGGTGCGTGGGAGGGGGATCGATACGCTACACAACAATGGTGAGACGGGGTGAGGTGATATGCATCCCGCTGGCGCAACAACTCTTTGTGTCGTTGCTAATGAAGAGGACATCGGTCCTTTGTTCGTGTTTCGCATACCGCTCAACTTGTTTTAATAATACGTGGCCAGCAATGCCATAAAAAGTGTGCACTGCCTTTGAAATCTTTGCACTTAGTCTATGGCAAAGCCACGCTGACAGCAATATAGGTGAGCGGTTTGACATCATGAACCCCACGACCGACAATCTGTGAGTGGCGCTTTGCTTGTGCTTGGATTTAGGCTAAAGCCTGAGAGGAAGCTTAAATAAAAAAATCTGATGTGTTCCATTCACATGGCTTTCTCTACTTCTCTGCAACAAATTATTGTTAAAAAGCTTATGCTTCTATTTATTCATGCTCATGAGCAAAAATAGTCTTATAACTTGCTTCCTAGTAAGTAGAAGCAAAATAAGGGAGTAGCGTAGATTAAAGTGATAGTTAAAAGCTGCTTGCTATGTGACTGAAGCTCCTTTGTTTGTATGTATGCACAGGAGTTGACAAGTTCTTGTATGAGAAAAGTTTGTTTTTCAAAGCTGAAACCAAAAACAAGGAATATCCCAAAAACGATCAACTCCAAGAAAAAAAGTTTTATATAACATGAACTGTGAGTTTTAACGTGCTCTACATTTTTTATATTCTAAGTTTTCATCCACCTCTTACAGTTTAGCAGTTATGCAAAATTCCGTAAAAGTCATCCAGAATAAAGTAGTCTTCAGAGACTATTCCCAGAAAATTCAAGATATACATTTTATTTGTCAGGTAAATATCTTTATTATATGATATTTTAATCAAAATCGTTAGTCATTTTTAAGAGAATCAAAATTTTCGAAATTTTTTCCATGTAAAGGGTAGTTTGGGGTGAGGGATTTTTTTTTAAATCTTCGTGTCGCAAGTTTGGTATTTAACGGTCTTTTCGTTTTTGAGCTATGCTGCCTATAGATACACACACAGACAGACAGAGAGACAGACACCACACATGGACATTTTTCTAAAAATTATTTTTTTGGATTCAGGGGGTCTCAAAATATATACGTATTTCCGGTGAAATCTCGGTATCGAATTTTTGGGTGCAATACAATATCTTATCTATAGACTACGTATATAGTACGTAAAGAGAAGGTAAAAATCTGATGTTGCACTCACATGACTTTCTCTACCTGATATACTAACACACTATTCTTCTATCTACATCATACTAAACGAGATAAGCATTAACACACTTGTTAATTGTCTTACTACTTAGTTCCTTATAAGCAGAAGGGAAATATGCCAATCTAAAGCGATAGTCACAACTTTTAAAATCCGATCGATATGTGAACAATTGAAAGTTGGCTCGCTTTGGATTTCCAGAAAAGCAAAAGAGAGAAGAAACGAAGAGTTTGAGAAGATCCGTAGTTTTCAATTGAAACCAAAAAAAGCAATACCTCGGAAACGGTCAACTCTACACCAAAAATGTATATGATATAAATTGTGTGTTTTAGCAAGTTCTACAGTTTTTGAGGCGTAAGTTTTTGTATCTCTTATGGTTTACCAGTTAAAAAATTCATCCAAAATGAACAGGTCTTCAGAAGCTATTCCCAGAAAATTCAAGATAAACATTTTATTTGTGATGTAAACAGCTTTAAATACGGTATTGTAATCAAAATCATTAGTATTTTTGAGAAAAATAAAAATTTAAAAAATGTTTCCATGTAAAGGGTAATTTGGGTTGGGCTTTTCTTGAAAATGTTCGTGTCGCATCCTTGGAAGATAAAACTTTAATACTAATTTTTGTGTTTAACGATGTTTTAGTTTTTGAGCTATAATGTCCACATACACACACACACACAGACATAGACATGGACTATTTCTAAAAATACTTTGTTTTTGGACTCAGGGGACTCAAAACGTATATTTCCGGTGAAATCTTGGTATCAAGTTTTGAGTGGAATACAAATACTTCCTCTATACGCTATGTATACAGTACGTGTAGAGAAACTAACAATAGACTACGTAATACATATTACATAATAATGTATTACATGTTCCAGAGGTCCCCTTCAAGTAGATAATTATTTGTTTATTACTTCTCTACTTCGTACATAGTACACAGGCGCAAAAGGTATTGTGTTCCAAAAATTCGACACCGAGATTTTACTCGGAACACCCGTTTTACGATCCCCTGAAAACGTGTTTTAATACAGTGCCTTATTCATGACTTCTGGCCGGTTGCTTCGCGATTCGCTGCTGCCGCCGAGGTGACTATTCACAGACACTCAACTCAAGCGCATACAATAACCACATGTTTTTATCACAGAAGGTGTTGAAAATGATGTCCTTGTTCAGCCATGCATCTGTAACATCTTTTAAGAAAATTTCCATTAATACGCATTAATTTTTCTTCTGAAATTGCAGTAATATCTCTTTCGATATTATCTTTCCGTTCTTCCAATATATACAGGTTCTTCCGATATACTTTATTTTTTAAGTTCCTTCATAAATAAAAGTCGCATACCGTAAGGTCTGGGGATCGTGGTGGCCATAGTCCTTTACCGGTCTTCAAACATTTCCTCAATAAATTTCAACGAGCCCGAGTGGCGGGTTCGATTGCAGTCGACCGCATGTGGGCTTTGTGGTGGACAAAGCGATGCGGAGGCGGGTTTTCTTCGGGTTCTCCCGTTTTCCCCACCATTGTACTGCACTGCTGCACCATCTTCATTCCATGTATCTTCAGTGTATTCGTCTCCGGTGCCGTCTGTAGCAAAGCGGGTGTTAAAACACTATAAAAAATTAATTTCAACGATAGATTAGCTGTATGTGCTGTAGCAGAGTCTTGTTAAAAATAAGCCTGTGTACATTCAATGTCACACAAAATATTCCAGAAATGGTTGGCGCTATGTATCCCCCATATCTCTGTCCATTAACGTCTCAAATAATATAGACTCTATAATTCGTACGCTTTCACAGCACACCAAATCAATTTTCTGATCATGCAATGGCATTTCATGTACAATATCGGGGTTTTCTGCACTTCAGCATCTGTTGTTTTGTGTCGATACGCTTTTAAAGGAAACTATGCTTCGTCTGTGAAGAGAATTAACTTTGGGTCCATAGAGCCATCATTAACTTTTCGCAATTACAGAAATTTACTCTACTCATAGTGTCACGTAGTTGCAGTTCCTGAACTACGGTTACCTTATAAGTCTTTAATTTTAAAAGGTTTGCCGCACAAGGACATTATTTACTTCTGTAATAAAAGTATGTGGTTATTGTATTAAGTTAATCTATTCACTTGAATTGCCGGCAGGCTTATTCACTTGTATTTGGGGTCTGCGAATTCAACTCGGCCGGCAGCAGCGTACGGTTCTCGGCAGGAGCGGGTCGCTAAGCAGCCGGCCAAGAATCGCAAATAAGGCAAGATATGTGTGTGTGTGTGTGTGTAAAAAAAAAGAATCTGATGTTTTCCATTCACATGACTTTCTCTACATCTCTGCAACAAACTATTGTTAATAAGCGTATTCCTCTATCTACTTCATGCTAATCGAGAAACAATTAGAGAATAGTCTTATTACTTGGATAAATTGTTTTTTCACGCAAGCCGTGTGTAGGACAGGAGTTGGATAGGTAGAGTCAGACTGAAAAATTCATTGATATAGCCGGGATTTGAACCACGGATCTCCCGATGTTCATAGTACGTATAGAGAAAGTAATATGATTTACAACATTCACGTAAGTTTTTCTACATATGCTACAACAAACTATTGTCACAGAAGCGTCTTGTTCTATTTCATGCTTACCAAGATAAAGATTAGGAGAAATGGTTTTGTTACATATGTAGATATTTCCTCGCAGAAGAGAAATAAGTAAATTGAGCTAACGCGATAGTAATAGTACGTATAGAGAAGGTATTGTACGTACCCAAAAATTCGATACCGAGATTTCACTGGAAATATGTTTTGAGACACCCTGAATCAAAAAAAAAACAAACATTTTTAGAAAAATGACCGTGTGTGTGTATGTGTCTGTCTGTCTGTGTGTATGTGTCTGTGGGCAGCATAGCTCAAAAACAAAAAGTCCGTTAAAAACCAAATTTGGTATTTAGGTTTGGTATCTTCCAAGGATGCGACACGAAGACTTTGAAGGAAACCTCCCCACCCCAAACTACCCTTTACATGGAACTTTTTTCGAAAATTTTGATTTTCTCTAAAATGGCTCTAACGATTTTGATTAAAATATCGATTTTTAAAGATATTTACATGGCAAATAAAAGGTATATCTTGAATTTTCTGGGAATAGCCTCTGAAGACTACTTTTTTCTGGATGAATTTTACGGAATTTTGCATAACTGCTAAACCGTAGGAGATGGACAAAAACTTACCACACAAAAAATGTAGAGCACTTTAAAACACACAATTTATGTTATAGGTATAATTGTTTTTCGTGGAGTTGGTCGTTTTTGAGATATTCATTGTTTTTAGTTTCAGCTTTAAAAAACATACTTTTCTCATACAGGAATTTGTCAACTCCTGTCTATACAAAGGAACTTCAGTGACATAGCAACCAGCTTTTGGCTGTCACTTTAACCTATGGTACTTCCTTATTTCGCTTTTACTTGCAAGGAAGCAAGTAATAAGACTATTTCTGCTAATTTTTTTCTCGATTAGCACGAAGTAAATAGAAGCATAAGCTAATATTTTTTTTGCAGAAATGCAGAGAAAGTCAAGTGAATGGAACACATCAGATTTTTTTTTTATTACAGTGTTCCTAGCTATCAGTGGCGTAGTCCAGGGGGTCCGAAATATATATATAAACATGGCCAGGACTAAAGCAAAAGAGATAAGTTAAAATTATTTTAAAACTGAAACCTTTAGAGGGAATATCTCGAAATTGGTAAGCTCTAGAAAATAACTCAGAATTGTGTATTTTAACGGAATCTACAGTTTTTGTGTAATGTTTGTCCGTATCTTACGGTTCACCAGCAATTAGTAAGTCATTCAGAATGAAACGGCCCGGGTTGGATCCCAAGCGACCGCATGTGGGATTTGTGGTGGACAAAGCGGCGCAGGGGCGGGTTTTCTCCGGTTTGCCACGCCATTGCATTCCACCAGTGCTCATCTTCATTCCATGTGTCACCAGTGCCATCGCCTGCGGTGCCACATGTAGTAAAATTGGGCGTTAAACACTGCAAAAAAATCAGAATGCAGGCTATTTTCAAGAAATTTAGAATATACATTTGTTTGCGCTTTAATCAAAATCTTTACAGCTATTTTTGAAAATTTCGAAAAATTTTCCATGTGGGTGATTTTCTTTAAGATTTTCCCTTGGAAGATACTGAACTTGAGTTCTAAATTTGATGTTTAATCGACTTATGCCGTCCGCAGATAAGCACCTTTTTCTTAAAATGTCCTTTTTTTAATTCAGGGGTATTCAAAACATGTATTTCTGGATCAAATTTTTGGGTGAACACACAACCTTCTCTACCTACTTTTCTACATTGTATATACGTGTCAGAGAAAGTAAAAAGTCTTCATTTTATCTTAAGCACTTTAAGAAAGTATTAGAGGATCATGAGATCAGATTTTACAGACCCAAAAAGAAATGTTACTAGCTGCTTATCACTACCCTAGGTGACTATGTGGGTGGTTGTTATACGCGGCAACACAACTAGGACACGCTGAGTAAATCTGATGTGATTACATAGGATTGCACTTGACTGAAGGGTTATCGGCCGATACATCACTCCTCCAATAGATGTTCAATAACGGCTTTGGGGTCATGTGAGTTCTTTACACGCGGTGAATACAATTTTATTACGGTTAAACGCTTAAAATAACTTAATTACTTATAGAAATGAATATTTAAACTTTTTTATAGAATCCTAGCATTAAAATGGCTTATGACGACGTAGGTCGTACAAAATTACCCTAATTCTGACGTAATTAGCATGGCAAAAAAGCATAATTTTCTCCAATGTGCCTAGAAAACATGAAATCGTAACTTTTGCAAATGCAATTAAATTCAAACCCAAGAATCACCGTTTTACATTTATTTTAAAACCAAAACCAACAACACTCCTATACTTATTAATCAGTCTACGTTACTTAGTATACTCACATTCCTTGGTAGTCGCCCTCAGTGGTGTAATTGTTACCATGTTACTCTCATACATCCAAGAACGCGGGTTCAAACCCGGCGGAGGAGGATGGCTAAAAATTCTTAACATGGTTTCCTTCGGAAGGGTAGTAAATCCGTTGGTCCCATGTCGTAGATTTGTGACACGTAAAAGAACCTCACACTTGGTAGAGCCCTCTGAGCAAAATTAATCGCTCGTTCACGCCCAGTATAGAATGGGACGCTGAGCATCACAGCAGTTAAAGAGCGTTCTATAAATAAAACGTCATTTTCATTCCTTTATAAATATTAACAGTATAATTTTCTTATTAGAAACTTTTATCCCTTAGCAACCCTTGACTTCTACTGCATTAAAATGTATGCTTATTACAGTCACATTTCTCGTTTCTCCATCTACAACAATTTTCACATTATTTTTCGTAAACGTCTTTATATTCTTCTGTAATTAGTAAACTCTCAGGGCTGTTGGCTTCGTTTAAAATGTTAAAGGAAATAAAAATCACATTTTTAATAGCTTTATCATTACCTTCCATTTTCCTCAATAAGTGTTGAGAAAAATGAAACATCTGCTTAACAACTATATTAAGTACATCATACATCTGTTATTCTCTGATATATTATAATTTTTACTTTCTCTACACGTACTGTGTACATAGTGTATAGAGGTGTTGTATTGCACCCAAAAATTCCACCGGAAATACACGTTTTAGGGTCCCTGTATCCAAAAATAAACCTTTTTAGAAAAACATTCCTGTGTGTGTCCGTGTATCTATGAGTACGATAGCTAAAACTTGGTATTTAAGTTTAGCATCTTCAAGGGATGCGACACGAACATTTTGAGAAAAATCTCCCCACCCCAAACTACCCTTTCCATGGAAAAAATTTCCAAAATTTTGATTTTCTCAAAAGTGGCTGACGAATTAAAGACGAATTATATCAAATATATTTACATTAAAAAAATAAAACTATATCTTGAATATCTTTAATTTTCTGAGAATAGTCTCTTTATTCTGGAGGGATTTTTCTGAATTCTGTGTAATTAATAAACTTATTACACAAAACTGATGATCTCGTTAAAACACAATTTGTCATATACGTTTTTTCGTGTAGCTGAAATATTCCTTGTTATTTGTTTCAGTTTTAAAATAAACTTTCTCACACGGAAATTTATAAACTCCTGGACATGCATAAAAACGGATTTCAACCACATGACAGCCAACTTTTAAAAGATTTGACTGTCATTTTAGCCTAGGGTGTTCCCTTATTTTCCTTCTACTTACAAGGAAACGAGTACCTAATTAAGGCAATTTCTACTGTTTATCTCGATTATCATAAAGTAGATAGAAGAATATTTAATAATAACTTTTTTACAGCGATGTGGGGAAAGACAGGTGAATGGAACACATCAGATTTTTCATTTAGCAAATTTATTAATTATTTAAATTGCATCAGACGTTGTATGTAACACGTGTATAATCGCGTTATAACTCCCGTAAAATTATCATGTTTGCTTTCGTGCTAAGCATATATTCCTATCACAATTAGTCAGATTATACATTAGTTCATAAATAACAATTATTAAATTGTTTAACTTAAGTATAGCCAAAAGGTTATGTAAGTAAGCGGAGAACTAGTTACGTAAAACTCTCCCATAAGCTTGTAGAGTAGGGTAGAGGACGCGTTAGCAACTGGTTGCCCTTTGAGGAAAGCAGAGAGAGCAAATTTGCTAAATGTTCATGCGAATCGCCGACAGTTCAGTGCATGGCCAATGGCGCGGAAAGCAAATGCAGATAATCATTTCGGTGCTGTAGCAGTAGGCAACATTTTGAGTTTGAAATACGTAATCTGCCTCTCATAGGTTAATACATCTATTGCAGGTTCATGATTGGTAGAACAATTGCTCTTATGTCTTTTGTTTTAGTATTTATACTTCGGATATAAACATATAAGAGTACACATTTTCATAGAATTGATGGAAATTGATAGTCGTAACTTATATCATTGCAAAATATAATCATAATATATGAGAATTACGAAAACCTGTCACATTTATAGCAGAGAATATGAAGAGGTATCTTGTAATTAATTGGGATAGAACACAATTCGAAAAACTCTAATGTATACCATTCACATAGCCTGTTCTACATCTCAGTAACAAACTATTGTTAAAAAAACTTGCTTTTCTATCTACTACATGCTAATCAAATAAACATTAGCAGAAATGACCTTATTACTTGCATTCTTGTAAGTAGCAGGTAAAAAAGAGAATACACTAGGCTAAAGCGATAGCCAAATCTTTTAAAAGCTGGCTACTATGGGATTGAAATCCATTCTTTGTATGCCAGGAGTTAACAAGTTCCCGTATAAGAAAAGTATTTTAAAACCAATAACAAGGAATATCTAAATTCTACAAAAAAGGTGTATATGACATAAATTGTATGTTTTAAGAAGTGTAGTAGGTTTTTGTCTAGACGGTATTTTAATAAAATCGTTAGGCCATTTTTGAGAAAATCAAAAATCTAAACTTTTTCCATGCAAAAGATAGTTGGAGGTGGAAGGAGCTACTTGAAAATCTTCATTTCGCATCTTTGGAAGATACTGAGTTTCAATACCAATTTAGTATTTAACGGACTTTTCGTTTTTGAGGTATCTTAACCCACAGAGACACACAGATGAACATTTTTTTTAAAATAAAAAATACCAATTTGGATACAGGGACTCTCAAAACATGTATTTCCGGTGCAATACAATATACATTCTCTAGAAACTATGTACATAGTAAGTGTAGAGAAAGTGAGAAGGCTTTCTCCTTGGTAATTACCTAGTCAGTCGTATGGGTTCCGTAATGACACTAAAAATTGAATTTTATGAGTGCAGAAGCTTGCCAGAAACTAAGCACTTAACCCGCCAATTTCTGTAAATTAAAAAGATTCCTCCAAAGCAGGCAGAAACGTGGGAGCCAATGGCTTGCGTGTTGGATTATTTCTATTCCCGACATAAATTGACAAGGGTAGGAGTACAAGACACTGTACAAGGAAAAGAGTGAATCCTTGCTGTCAAGGTACGCTAGTTTGGATGACACAAAATCAAGCGAGTTGGTGATGCCTGCGCTAGAGTGTCAAATAATTATCACGAGTCATATATCACAAATATCATATATAAAATGTTAGCTTTTCAATCCTTAAAAACAAAATTTTGGAAAATAGTTATAACACTAAAATAAAAGTATAAATTGAATACTAATAGATAGTTTTCATTTATAAAATATTTCTTGATAATGCTTTTAATTGGTTTTTAAATGTAAACCTGTAACAATTCTGCAAATTTGGATATTGTTTTTATCAATTGTTTGCTCATATAACCTTAGACCAAAATTACTATGATTGTTGGAAGCTGCTGCTGTTAAACATTTGGGTTTAAAAGAACTCATCTAGTTAATTTGTTTGTTTTCTAAATATGCACTACTAAGGACATTTTTCTGTGTGTGTATATATAAAGTTCTACTGTGTAATAAACACTATGTTACTTTCTCTACAAGTACTATGTACATAGTGCATAGAGAAGGTATTGTATTGCACCCAAAAATTCGATACCGAGATTTCACCGGAAATACATGTTTTGGGTCCCCCTGAATCCAAAAAAGCATTTTTGGAAAAAGGCCCGTGTGTGTGTCTGTGTATCTGTGGACAGCATAGCTCAAAAACGAAAAGACCGTTAAATACCAAACTTGCGATGCTCTGTATCTTACAAATATATAAATGTATACAACAAAAGTTGCATTTAACTTTTTACATTACAATATTAGTAATAACATAATAATTAATTAGCTCAGCCCCATTGTAGAACTAATGGGACTAAAGATAAACATTCTAAACGCAAATGTCAGTAGGCGAGCATGCTCGCCATAGAAAACCAAATGTGTGTAGTAATGTGTTTGTTCCATCGTATTTAAAGCTTATGTGCGTAACTACGTCCCTCTGCTGAATGCAGTGATAGGAATTAATTTGTTTTAGTGCAATTTAATGAATTGGTTGAAATAATGAATATTACTCCCGCTTAGACCCACGTTTTTGCTTATTGGAGAGGAAAATAAAATGTTATTTATTAATTCGCCACTGTCATTCATTAAAACAGCAGTTATGTTCTTTAGTTTATCGTTGATTTATTTAATGAGTGTTGACGTTTGCCTTACACATCAACAACTATATTTAACGCGCTAGTAAACATTAGCTTGCTAATGCTTATTTTGTATAATTACAGGAGCAATATAAGGGTACGAAAATACAATGTGCAGAAAATTGTAGAGTAGAAAGGTGCATTAGTAGCAAACTAGCATTTTGAGATTAGGAGCATGTGATTAAATTAAAACAATGAGAGGGTTGTATGAAGGTAATTGAAATATGACTTTATGGTTATCTTATTTGCTGATGATCAAGTAATTTTTGCTGGAAATGAAAATATACTTTAATTAGCAACACATCAGTTGCAAAAAAACATGAGTCAATACAATTTAAATGTTTCAATTGAAAAAACTAATGTTATGGCCTTTTTAGGGAAAAATCAAATAAGATAAAAATAATTAAAGATGCAATTGTGGAACAAGTACATGTAGTGGCTGTCCCAGAAGTACTCGACCTGACATATAGATAGCGGTTGTTGTTTGAAACTACACAATGGTAAAAAGTACCACCTTAGAAAGCTTAAGTTTGAAGTTTGCACGATTTTACATTGCTTAGCATCTATTTGGCAACCATCACTAGTGAATGCTCTCAGCGAATTAGTAAACATGGATAAAACTGGTCATCACTATGTGATACTAATATTAAAGCTGAGCTAGATTCTACGTAGGGGGAGTCTGCAGTGAATATAAGCGCGACCGTACGAGCTGCCAAGACGAACATCGCAGTGGTCTACCAAATGAGGTCACCAGTCCAGAAATTGTAAAGAAAATCCACAAAATGGTATTGGAAGACCGTCGACTGAAAGTGCGCGAGTTAGCAAACATTTCAGGCATTTCTAAAAGTTCTGTACATCACATACTGACTGCAAATTTGGATATGAGAAAGTTGTATGCAAGGTGGGTGCCGCGTTTGCTCACAATAGAACAAAAACGGCGTTGTGAGGAAGTTTCAGTCGAGTGTTTGGCAATGTTTCGCTGCAATAAAATTGAGTTTTTGTGTCGATTCATAGCCATGGATGAAACCTAGGTACATCACTTTACATACCTGAGATGAAGGAACAATCAACACAGTGGATTGAAAGGGGAGAATCTGCTCCAAAGAAGGCGAAGGCAGTTTCGTTTACAGGCAAGGCCATGGCATTAGTTTTCTGGACGCACGCGGGATAATTTTCATCGCCATGGCCAAAATCAATGAGTTAAATTTCGAATTGCTTCTCCATGCACCCTATTCGCCATTTTGGCCTCCTCTGATTATTTTCTATTTCCAAACTTGAAGAAATGGCTTGGAGGTAGAAGATTTGCCAACAATGAACAAGTGGAATCAGCAGTTGATGGCTATTTTGCAGACATCGATAGTTCTCACTATAAATAGGGAATTGAAGCTATTGAACATTGCTGGGAAAAGTGTATCGAGCCGAAAGGAGATTATGTAGAAATAAAGATGACTTTCTCCAAAATGTTTGTGCTTTCTTTGTTAGGTTGGGTTCTTGGTCAGCTCTCGTATTAATTACTTGAAATCTGACAGTGCATTCTATGATGACAAAGATATAAACAAAATTATATACATTTCAGAACATATGTAGTACTTTTAAATGGACTCTGAAAGAAAAGGAAACTATGTTAAAGTTTTATAAAAATTATTGACATCGTTCCAAAAATTTCGGCGATGAATAGAAGTGATAAAAAAGTGTAGAAACAGCAGAAATGAGATTTTTAAGAAGTATTGCGGATTTACCCAATTCGTCACAAGGAAATAAACAATTGGAGACCAATTAAAAAAGTATGTGTAACATTTCACATGACTTTCTCTACAAATTGGTACAAAAGTATTCCTTTATCTATATCGTGATAATCGATGTGCATATATAATATATATTAGCAGAAATAGTTATATTAGTTTCTTCTAAGAAAAAGGAAAACAAGGCTAAAGCGATAGTCACATCTTTAAAAAATCTGATGTGTTTCATTCACATAATTTTCTCTAGCTGTTCCATAAACAATTCTTTTTACAATAGATTTTCTTTATCTACATCCTGCTAATCTAGATAAATATTAGCAGACTTGATCTTATTACTTGCTTCCTTGTTAATAGAAAGTAAATAAGGGGATACATTAGGCTAAAGCCATAATCAAATGTTTTAAAAGCTGGTCGCTATGTGAAACAATTGAAGTTTGCATGGTCCCGTTTGAGAAAAATTAAAGTAATTTAAAACTGAAACCAATAACAATGAATATTTCGAAAACGGCCAACTCTATGAGAAAAACGCGCAACATAAATTCTGGTATTTAACGAGATCTACATTTTTTGTGTATTAAGATTTTGTCTATCTGTTACGGTTTAAATGTTACGCAAAATTATACAAAATTAAACCACAATAAACAGCTCTTCAGAGGCTATTCCCAGGAAATTAAAGATATACATTTCATTTGTGATGTCAATATCTTTAATATAAGACATTTTAATCAAACTCGTTAGTCATGTTTTAGAAAATTAAAATTTTAGAAAAATATTTCATGTAAAGGGTAGCTGGGGGTAAGGGAATTTTCTTGATTTTCGTCTGTCATCCTTGGAAGACGACTTAACTAGATACCAAGTTTTGTTTTTTGAGCTATGCGCGCGGACCTTTTTCTAAAGATGTTTTTTTTCGGCCTCTAGGGTCTCAAAAATATATTTCTGGTGTCATCTCGCTATCGTATTTTTGGGTGTAGTGCAATACCTTCTCTATCCACAATACACATACGGGCTAGAGAAAGTAAAAATCTGATGTGTTCCATTGACAAGACTTTCTCTCACAGTTCCACATATGCACTATTCCTACAAAAAGTTACTTTTTTGTCTACATCGTGATAATCGAGATAAGCATAAGCAGAATTGATCTTATTTGTAAGAGAAGGGAAATAAGTGAATATACTAGGCTAAAGGTATAGTCAAATGCTTTAAAAACTGGTCGCTGTATGAAACAATTGAAGTTCGGACAGCTTCGCATGGCCAGCATAAAATAAGAGAGACGAAAGGAAACTTGTTTTCCCATTTTAGAAAAGTTACTTAATTTAAAATTGAAACTAATAACAAAAAATCCGATGTGTTCCATTCGCATGACTTTCTCTATATCTCTGTAACAAATTATTTTTAATAAGCTTATTCTTTTATTTATTTCATGCTAATCGAGAAAAATTAGCAGAAATATTCTTATTTCTTGCTTTATTGTAAATAGAAGTGAAATAAGGGAGTAAAATAACATAACTCCATGGCACGACAGCTCACGGGGAACCTTGGCTTACCGCCCGACCGCTGCGTCCCCCATCTCGGTCCACTACAGACGTCATGGATGGGGTGCAGTATTGGAGGGTGAGACGTGGTCAGCGCCTCGAGCCGAAATAAGGGAGTACCATAGATTAAAGTGAAACCCAAAAGCTGGTTGCTATGTGACTGAAATTCGTTTGTTTGTATGGACACAAGTTGGCAAATTTCTGTATGAGAAAAGTATAAGCTTTTCAAAACAAAGGAACATCTCTAAAACGACCAATTCCACGAAAAAAGTATATATACCATAAATTGTGTGTTTTAACGTGTTCTACATTTTTTGTGTGTTAAGTTTTTGTCTATCTCTTATGGTTTAGTAGTTATATAAAATTAATCCAGAATAAAGCAGTGTTCAGAGGCTATTCCCAAGATATACATTTTATTTGTCAGGCAAATATCTTTAATATACGATATTTTAATCAAAATCGTTAGAGCAATTTTTTAGAAAATCAAAATTTTCGAAAAAAGTTCCATGTAAATGGTAGTTGGGATTGGGGGGATTTTTCTCAAAATCTTCGTGTCGCATCCCTGGAAGATATCAAACCTAAATACCAAGTTTGGTATTTAAAGGACTTTTCGTTTTTGAGCTATGCTGCCCACACACACACACACACACACACACACACACACACACGGACCTTTTTTAAAAATGTTTTTTTTTAGATTCAAGAGATCTCAAAACATGTATCTCGGTATCGAATTTTTGGGTGCATTACAATACCTTCTCTATACACTATGTACATAGCACGTATAGAGAAAGTAAAAATATCTCGTAAACGTCCGCTCAAGAATAAAAATCTACATGACATAAATTAGTGTTTCAAAGACATCTATATTTTTTGTGTAGTTAACGGATGTCGGTTAATAGACTAACCAAAATAGTTTCAAAACACAAACCCGGAGGAAAGCAAAGTGTTTGAAGACCTAAACGTCGCTAGAGAGATGATGTTTGCTAAGCCGAAGTGGGTCAAGTTGGGCTATCTTGATGTTGATAATGATGGTGATGAAATATCTTTGCCACTTAAAGTGAACAGGAGCTCAAAAGACATGGGTGCACGTGCTGTTTTAACTACGGTAGGTGTAAAAGTTAAAGGCATATGAAGACGGGCCATACTGAAGACTAAAACTATATTAAATCCTTCACATACTATAGAATACTATTTTTCATTTGCAGTACAGGTTCCATCACGCCAGTTGCGTATTTGGAATTCCATTACGGTGCTTTCCTGATCAGAGAACTTCTAATTCGCAAATTGCCATCATGTATACATGAAGTCCAGCGATCAACTAATCGCCCATAGATGGCTTTATAGAACGAAATTACGAATTGCAAACAAGGAACATGACAAAACTCCTAGGTGGATCATAGGGCAGCGTTACGATGTTTCCGTGATCGGATTTGAATTTCTAGTACGTGAGTTCGCCATTATGTGACATGGTGATGATGATCAGCTCATCGCCCACAGATGGCACTGTAGGACGAAATCACGACTTGCGGACCCAAAATGGCAAAATTTAGGGACCTTCTTCTTTCAAGGTATGGGGTCATTTGATGTACAAATAAACATTACACGAGACTACCGGCTTTACTTCCCTTCCGAAAGAAGCCATGCTACGAAAAAATCCATCACCTCCCCCAGGTTTGAACCTGCAATCTAAGGTTTTATAGGCCGGCATGGTAACCACTACACCGTAGAGGGCGACAAATAAGAACAGTGTATTACACAATTACAAAAATAGTTATTGGCGGATATTGATAGGTGAAATAGACTTTTTAATTAGTTGTGAATCTAAAAGGTGACTTTATTGAAGTGGAAAGCGCGTTAATTTTCTCCGTGTGTTTACACTGTTCTTGTAATTACCGACTCTAGTACAAGCCAGGGAACCGCCTAATATTCCTTCAAAGTTTACGCTGATATGCAAGAGGAGAAGCGATAGCGACCTTGGTCCTTACAACGCCACGTTCGAGGTGTGCTTGGATTTACCCCGTGATGTTCTGAGCTTTTTATAATGCATGCGGAATATAGCTCTGTTGGGCCACCTATATTTATGTCATCCACTATTGCCGAAATAAAAAGCGTGCCGTTCACACATAAGTGAATTGGTGAATCTCGGAAGTAGAAAATATGAGACTGTTGTCGAGGAGCTTCAAGTTGGCACTTCTTCTACTGTTATTTTCTAACTCTTTTATGTTCTATAAATACCTGCGGTAGTGTGAGGGTAAGAAGACCTCAGAAGTGTGGCAAATCTTATAAGTGAAGTTTACACCATTGGCAAGCGATAAGGTAGATGAGGGATAATCCGCCACTGGCATTTCTAGCATTAGCGTTACTGGTTCGCCATAAAAGAGGTATGGTGTAGAAAGAAAGTGATGACGAATATTTCCTCCTTTTTCAAGAAACCAAGGGCCAACTTATAGCTAGTATTATAAGTATTCATCGTTATTCCTACCGATAATATTAGCCAAAGACATATTATGAGTGGTACCATTTAGCCCAACCAAACGCAAAAGCTTCTACCAAAGCTTTACGGAACTTTTCATGCAGGGCTTAGATTGCTGCACTCTGGTAAAACCTGTTTGAAGGAACATGCGCGAAACTGGTTGCGCAAGAGGACGCTATCTCCTGGGAGGGTGAAGCAACATGCTTTGGAGAGAGAGTTAAGGCTCACTTTCCTCAATCTGAAACTGAACTTAATAATTTTTAGTTCGGATCACGTGATCACGAATTGTGCCATTGTTTATTATGAAAGTGCTTCCCTCCGGCCGAGAACCTAACGAAACTGAACTGAACTGAACTGACAACTGAATCTCTCCTTTCTTGTTTGTCACTAGAAACCTAGGCGGCGAAAATTACGGTGGAAGTCGTTTTTACTTTCTCTATACGTACAATGTACATAGTGTATAGAGGAAGTATTGTATTCCACCCAAAAATTCGATACCGAGATTTCACCGTAAATATGTTTTAGGACTCCCTGAATCCAAAAAAAGCATTTTCAGAAAAAGGTCCGTGTGTATGTGTGTGTATCTGTCTGTGTGTGTGTGTCTATGGACAGCATAGCTCAAAAACGAAAAGACCGTTAAATACTAAGCTTGGTATTTAGGGTTGGTATCTTCCAAGGATGCGACATGAAGATTTTTAAGAAAATCCCCTCACCCCAACTACCCTTTACATGGAAAAATTTGATTTTCTAAAAAATGGCTCTAACGATTTTGATTAAAAGCCCGTATATTAAAGATATTTACATACCAAATAAAATGTATATCTTGAACTTTCTGGGAATAGCCTCTGAAGAGCTCTTTATTCTGGATGCATTTTGCTAAATGTTGCTTAACTGCTAAGCGGTAAGAGATAGAGAAAAACTTACTGCACAGAAAATGTTGATCTGATCAAAACACATAATATATGTCCTTTACATTTTTGTTGTGGAGGTAACCGTTTCCGAGATATTCCTTGTTTCTGGTGTCAGTTGTGAGTACTTATACTTTTCTCAGACAGGAAGTGTCCGATTTTCTTTTGTTCTACTCCTGGCCAAGCAAAGAAGCGATTTGCAATATGATCGAATAACGACAGATTTTAAAACATTTGACTATCAGTTTAGCCTAGAGTATTCGCTTATTTTCTTTCTACTTATAAGGAACTAAATAGTATGAACATTCTGCTTCTCGATTAGCAAGGTGTAGAAAGAAGAATAATCTTATGTAAGAAGTTTTTAGAAGAGCTAGAGAAAGTCATGTGAGTGTCATCATATTTTTTCAGTTCAGTTCAGTTGAGCTTTGGACAACGAGATAGCATAAGTGAGGTTATAGTTGCGGTATTTGTTTGTAATTTGGTTTAAATATTTGTACATAATTGTTCACAAATCGAGGAAGAGAGAATAATTAACTTTGTTTGTCATAATGAACTTTTATACAACGCACGACATGCCGAGTATAGAAATATAGAGAAGAAACAGAGGCTTTGGAAGGAGTTGGGAGAGGAATTGGGAAAATCAAGTCCTGCGTGCTCTGCTGTATCTGTAATTATATATAGCAAACTTGTTGCCATGCAGTGACTGTATACAGCAAAGATTTCATCACCAAGAATGACGTTCTGTTGTACTGGGTCATTGCTGGGCCAGGAATATTACGCTGCTCTTCAAAAATATTCCAGCATCACCTTAGTGTCACTGTCCATCAGATGCCTCCTAACCAAAACTTCATAGGGCCCCTCTGAACTACGATTAGCAAACATGGGAGCATCTCACAGCGTTTTATGCAACTTTGTTTATTAGTAGTACTATCTGTCAATTCGCCAAAAAAAAAAGAAAGAAAAAAAGTCAAATATCTAACTCCAACTCACTTTCTTCACTGCCATGCAACCTTCTCAACCATTCTTCAGCCATTTTAATGATGTGCAGTTTTCAGTTCAGTTTTCTAGGAAAGCACAACTGAACTGAATATAACTTTTCAGTTTTAAGTTCTAGTTCAGTTAAATTTTCAGATTGGAGGTTTTCAAATTACAAACATTTTGATTTTATCAAAAATGCCTGTAATAGTTTTGATGACAATACCGTATATCAATTAAAATATTTACATGACAAATAAAATGCATATCTTGAGTTTTTTGGGAATAGCCTCTGAAGACCCCTTTATTCTGTATGCATTTTGCACAACTGGTAAAGCGTAAGAGATAGACAAAACTTACTGCATAAAAATGTAGATCTCGTTAAGTCACACAATTTATATCCTATACATTTTTTCGTGTAGTTAGCCATTTCTGAGATATTCCTTGTTATAGATTTCAGTTTTAAAATGCCTAAGCTTTTCTCATACGGGAATTTGTAGATTTTTGGCCATTCGAAGAAACGGGTTTCAACAACAAGCAACCAGTTTTTAAGAGAGTTGACTATTGCTTTAGCCTAGTGTATTCCCTGATTTCCAGAATAGCGTGAAGTAGATAGAAGAATAAGTTTTTTAACAATAATTTGTTACAGAGATGTAGGGAAAGTCATGTGAATGGAACACGTAAGATTTATTTGTCTTCACATCATAAATTGAGCTCAAATATAGTACAATTTAGTCACCAATATTGTGAAAACTACCTTAACTATGGTAAACAGATATACTACATCAAATTTTGGACCAAATATGTATACATTTTAAAACTATTAACATGCAACACAGCTGTCAATAGATTAAATGTGTTGGCAGCTTTGAATGTTGAACGCACGAGCTGTACAGTGCCATCTAGCCAGTGTATTTGAAAGCAAATACGTAGCACTCAAAATGTCTGTTTCGATCGATCGATTCGGGACCATCGATGCGTCACCGGAAGTCGGTGTGTGTGTGTGTGTGTGTGTGTGGTTGTGTGGGTGTGGGTGTGTGTGTGTGTGCGCGCGCGGGTGCGCGCGGGTGGGCGTGTGCGTGTGTGTGCGTGCGTGCGTGCGCGTGTGTGCGTGTGGGTGCGTGCGTGTGCGTGTGGCTCAAAACGAAAAGACAGTTAAATACCAAACTTGGCATTTATGTTTAGTATCTTCTATCACGAAGATTTTCTGGAAAATTCCCCCACCACAACTACCTATTACATGGAAACATTTTTGAAATTTTGTTTTTCTCAAAAATGGCTCTAATGATTTTTTATTAAAACGCAGCACATTAAAAATATTTACATCTAATATAAAATGTATACTTTGAATTTTCTGTGAATAGCCTCTAAAGAGCTCTTTATTGTGGTTGAGTTTTGAAGAATTATACATAGCGGTTAAACCGTAAGAATAAACCAAATCTTACTACACAAAAAATGGAGATCTCGTTACAACACATAATAATTTATGTCACATACGTTTTTCTTATAGAGTTGATGTTTTCGAGATATTCATTGTTATTGGTTTCACATTTAAACTAACTTTTCTCAAACGGGTCCATGCAAAGTGAACCGAACCTGAATTGTTTCTCATAGCGAACAGCATTTAAAAGATTTTACTATTACTTTAGCATAAAATAATCTCTTATTTCCCTTCTTCTTACACGAAGCAAGTAATAATATCAATTCTACTCATATTTTTCTCAACTAGATGAAATAATAATATTTTATACTTATAGTGTTATATAGAAAAACTAGAGATTGTTATGCTGATAAAACACAGCAGTTTTTTAATATTATTTTATTTATATTGTTTTAAATTTTATATATTTTAATTATAGTTAATTTGTACAACAACGAATGTATAAGCAAATTGTTTTCAAATAGTATAGTAAATATAAAAAATTGCAGCACACGTCCTGTTTTAGGGAACCAGCTACCAAGCTATGTAGTATATATTTTAATTTATTTTTACTTTCTCATAGTGTACTGTGTAAAGAGAAAATTTTGAATTCCACCTAAAAATTCGATACCGAGATTTTACCTGAAATACTCGTTTTAGGTCCCCTTATATAGTAAAAAAACAACAACACATTTTTAGGAAAAGGTCCATGCATGTGTGTCAGTGAACAAGATAACTCAAAAACGAACTGTCGCTAAAATACCAAACTTAGTATTTAAGTTTAGCATCGTCCTGGGATGCCACACTACCTTTTATATGTAAAAAAATAATCGAAAAATTTGATTTTCTCAAGAATAGCTTTAACAATTTTGACTAAAATACCTTATATTAAAGATATTTACATGGCAAATAAAATGTATATCTTGCATTGTCTGAGAATAGACTTTAAAGAGCTCTTTATTCTGAATGAATTTTGCTAAATTTTACGTCACTGGTAAACCGTAAGAAATAGACAAAAATGTACAACACAAAAAATTTAGATCTCGTTAAATTACACAATTTGAGTCACATATATTTTTTTCTGGAGTTGATCATTTCTGAGACATTCCCTGTTATTTGTTTCAGATTTAAAATACTTTTCTCACACGGAAATTTGTAAACTCCTGGCCATGCATATAAACGGATTTCATCCACATGACAACCAGATTTTAAAAGAGTTGACTATCCTTTTATCCTAGTGTATTCCCTTATTTCCCTCCTACTTACAAGGAAGCAAGTAATTAAGACAATTTCTGCTAATGTTTATGCCAATTATCATAAAGTAGTTATAAGAATAAGCTATTTAACAATAATTTGTTACAGGGATGTAAAGAAAGTCATGTGAATGGAGCACATTAGCTTTTTATTACATTTTATTATTAACCTATATCACACTTTTCTTTATGGGCTCTTTTTCATGCAGGTCTATATTACATTAGCTGGAATAACATCGATACACAGCAAGTTTCAATCGCAATACATTCTGAGAAATGATCACTTAGCTGGCAGCTAGCTTGTTTACTGATCACTTGGTGAGGAGTTTGTATCCTCCATGTCTACAGGGCGGAAAAAGCAACAAACTTGTAAGTTACGCCCTCGTCCTGTTTGCAGCGTTTTGTTAAAACTCTTGTCTAAGTTTGAGGCAGAAACTTTTAGTTCATTGGGTGCTTACTGAACCAGATACTTCTCCTCGGGTATTCAGGAAGAAGAAAATTACTCTGAAGCTCTTGAAGGCTTCAGCTTTTGCAAATTAAGTCGAGGAAGGTTTACGTTCTATTTCACACCACGAAATAGATTACGTGATTATTACTTACTCTAGCACCTATGGACAATGTAATAGTAGATAGAGAAGGTATTGTAATATTCGATACCGAGCTTTCATCGGAAATATGTGTTTTGACAACCCCCCCTGAATAAAAAAAAATTAGAAAAAGGTCTGTTTGTGTCTGTCTGCCTATGTGCATATTATATGTATATTGTGTGTGTGTGTGTGTGTGTGTGTGTGCGGATAGCATAACTCAAAAACGAAATATCCGTTAAATACCAAAATTAGTATTTAAGTTTAGTATTTCTCAAGCTGCGTTGTCTCCTTAGCGCAGTGGTAGCGTGGCTGCTCGCCAAGCGGGAGATCTAGGTTCGACTCCCGGCTTGGGGAATTTTCCCCCTCTGGAGGAACTAATCCAGGGTGCACTCAACCTCGAATTGATTAAAAAGTAGTGGAAGATTCTGAACTTAAATGCAAAGTTTGATATTTAACAGACTTTTCGTTTTTGAACAATGCTGTTCACAGACACACATGTGCGACTTTTTCTAAAACTTTTTGTTTGGATCCAGAGGATCTTAGGACATGCATTTACGCTAAAATCTCGGTATAAAATTTTTGGTTGGAATATACTTCTTTCTCTTCCTATTATGTACATACTACGTGTAGAAAAAGGAATAAAATGGAAGTAATAAAAGTAATAATTCACCAAATACGTGATACAATAACATTATTAGAACATAAAACTAGGAAAGATACATCGATTAAATTTTATAAAGCATTGGCTGTACCAACATCGATGTACGCTAGTGAGTCCTGAATCATGAACGAGAGGTAAAAGTGAATAATAAATCGTGGAAATGAGATTCTGAGAGGGGTAAAAGGTGGAGTAATAATTGACAAAATTGAAGAGTCCAAGGAAAATTTTAAGCAACATGCGATTATCTGGCGGCCCAACTACCTCGAATTTAACGTTTGCCCTCGTTCATAAAAGAGTTGCACAACTTAACGGGGCTACTTTAAGTTAAAGCCGCCTACTGGAGGACTGACGAGCGTGACCTTGTTTTGCCCTTCTGAGTGAGCAAGACGGATAAAACGGAACCTTAACCTCAAAAATTTGTGTTGCTTTGTAATGGGAACTGATTGTCACGCTCATGCAATAGTAGACTCACGTCAGTGTATGTAAATTGTACGTAGGGGATAAAGAAGGTATTGT
The DNA here is from genome assembly GCA_030762935.1 of Hymenopus coronatus. Lineage (NCBI taxonomy): Eukaryota > Metazoa > Arthropoda > Insecta > Mantodea > Hymenopodidae > Hymenopus > Hymenopus coronatus. Next base: position 56,061,930 of record CM060894.1, read on the forward strand.
ATTCCATCCAAAAATTCGACGTCTAGATTTCAGCGGAAATATATGTTTTGGTGTCCCCTGAGTTAGAAAAAAACACTTTTAAAAAAAGGTCTGTAGGTGTGTGTGGACTTGAGGCGCTCATCACGTCTCACCCTCCAGCACTGCACCCCATTCATAACGTCTTCGAGCCGAGATGTGGGATGTAGCGGCCTAACGGTAGGCTGTCTTATGGACTGTCGTTCCATGGAGTTACATACTTTATGACATTTTTTAAGAATATCCCCCCATCACCAACACAAACTACTCTTTACAAGGAAAAATTTCGAGACTAACGATTTTGATTAAGATACCGTATATTAAATGTATTTACATGACAAAATATAATCTTTAATTTTCTAGGAATGGTTTGTGAAGACCTCTTCATTCCGGACAACTTTATAATTGGTAAACTACAACTACAAGAGATGACGAAAACTTACGGTACAAAAAATGTAGATCGCATTAAAACAACTTATGTCGTATACAGTTTTGCTGTAGAGTTAAACATTTCAAACGCATTATTTGTTTGGATTTTAAACTATAAGCCGGCCAAGGCCGGTGCAGTACTGCAATGGGAGCGGAGAAAAGGCGAACTAACGCGATGACTCAATATGACTTCACACATACGTCATGAAATACTGTTCAGTCTGGTTTACTTCACTAGCACGCCGCAAGGAAAGGTTAGAAAATGCCTATTACGAATGCCACTACCTGTTGTCGCTTCTGCCGGTTAGACTAAGACAACAATATACAATATTAGAAAGATGGGCCGGCTTGAAGAAGGTGGGACGAGCAAAATTATATCACCTCACAAGATTGATAAACCTCTTGGAAACAAAGTCGTTTTGGACGATATGGATGAGTGTGTCATTGGAAGAAAAAAATCAGGGTTATTACGAGGCTGAAAAGAAATCCCTAACCTGCAAAAATAAGTTAACTTTTGAAAGAAGGAGATTAATTCTTTGGATGTAAAGAAACATTTAGGAAAATAGTGAAAATTTGAATGTGTAAAGATAAACGGAGTTTACTGAGAGAACGCTCTGACGTGGTGGTTCAAACAGCATGATTTCTTAGATACTTTTGGGCCAACAGCAAAGGACTGGAAAAATCAATTCAGAAGGTATACAATATTCAAAAAACATATTGAAATAGAGGTGCACTAATGGAAGAAGAAATGGAAAGGATAATAATCAATCCAGGATTCGACAGCAATGATGAATCGGGAGAAGAAACGGCCACCGGATCGGAGACCGACACGCCAAGTGGGAAAGACATCACCAAATAATGCCATGCACGCGAGAGACTGAAAAAGATGTACACATTTATTGCATTGTAATGGATTTGAGAATATATTTGATTGCTTGTGATATTATATAATAACACACACACACATACACACACACACGTTATCACACAAAGGAGAAATGCTATCATGAACATTCGCTCGCACTTTTCCAACTGGACTGCACAGGAGGGCGAGCAAGGCGTTACATGTACATGTGGCACTCCGGGGTACAGATTTGTATTTGTTTTGGGCGGCTTATACTTTATCCTTTCTCAAACTAGAAGCCTTCTTTTGTTTAAGCTCTGAGTTTATTTTACTCCCAGCCTTGGTAAAGAGAACCGAATTTCTTTTGTTTCACATGAAGACAGGTTTTAAAGGATTTGACTAACGCTTTAGCCCGTTACTTATAAGGAACTAATCAGACAATTTCTGGTAATGTTTATCTTGTTTAACAATAAACTCGTAGATAGAGGAATAAACTTTTGTAGTACAATTTGTCTCAGAATAGGTAGAGAATTTCACGTGAATTTAAATATATATTTTTTTTAAATAATGCCTGTTTTCTCCATTATTAAAACAGAGGCATCTTCTCTATCAACAAATCTACAAAATGTTTTATAACTAACAATAAAACTGTGAGGACGGGTTCTAAACCTGACACCCACCGACACTCTGGCCCAGTTAAACTGACGCTCTTACGGGACACTGGGAGTGAAATTTCAAATTTCTGTATTTTTGTATAATTTCTGTATTTTTATTTAATTTTATGAAAATTATGTAATTACGTTGTTGTTTTGTTATGCACACAATATGTCATTTAAATTAGATTTTGCAAGATATATAACATTTCATACAATTTATTATGTAAATGCCAAACTCAATAATTAGTAACAATTTTTTTTTTCATACAGTATATTGTGCACTCTTTTATTTACATCTGCAGTATGGAATACTCTTTTGGGGCAATTCTGCTGGGGCAAAATTAGTGTTTAAATTGAAAAAAAACCAACATTATATGTACATATGCTATTAGAAATCGAGGAACTTGTGGAGATGCCTTTAAAAACAAAAGTTTAATGACCATCATCCCTCTATATCTCGCACTTTATTATTCATTAAAGATAATCTGCAGGACTTTAATGAACGCAGTTTAATTCATAATACAAGGCATAAAATAAATGTAGATGCACCGTATGTAAGATTATCTAGGGCACATAATAGCTCTAGACACCTAGGTTTAAAACCATATAATAAATTGCCAAGTACGATTAGGCAACTTCAGAAAAAAATATTTTGGGACTTTTATCAAAAAATGTTTAATTGAGAATGTTATAAATAGTGTTGGTGAATTTGAGAAAAATGTAAACTTCGCTTTAATATAAAACATCTAGTTATTTAGGATAGGAGTTATTTAATCTTGAATTGACGAAATCTATTGTAATATTTGTAATTACCTAATGGTTGAAATAATATATACTTATTTGTTTGTATTGCGTACTCAAAACGTTTCACGCGCCTCAGAATTTGAGAAAATTATTTGGATTTTTTTAATTGGAGCTTTTAACAGCATACAGACATTTTTAAGGTTGGATATTTTAATACATTTGATTACTGAATTATGACAGCTGTTTAAGAAGTTCGAAATTTTATTCTTTAAAATTATTCATTTTTTTATAAAATATTTTTTGTATAATTTCTTTTAGTGTTAGGATATTTTTATAATATTGCGATAGATATTTATGCATATACTGAAAAAATGTTATTTGTATTTAAACAAAGATTGGGACGCGTGGACATTTTGAAGGTGTTAATAATAATTTTGGGGAAATTTTATGAAATAATATGCTAAGAAAAGGGGGTGTTTTACGGTATTTAAATGGCTGTAGAGCCTGAATTAAGGGACGGGCAGCTAAATGTCGATTCTCTTTGGATGTCAAAGGGATCAAACAACCATTTGCTATAAAAACAATTTTAGATTGACAAATTGTAGTACTTAAATATGTCCCTTAAAATGTTCAGTGTCTTTCAAATTTTCTCTACGCGATAGCGTCATACATCCTTATGAGAGGGTTAAGGGAGGGTATCGAATATTACAATACCTTCGATACCCTTTAACATATGGTAATTTAATCAACATTATTAAGAGCAATTTTTGAGGGAAAAAAAAATGAAAAGATTTTTCCATTGAAAGATCAGTTTTGCGAGGGGTATTTTCTTGAAAATGTTCGTGTCACATCCTTGGAAGATGCTGCACATAAATGTCAAGTTTGGAATTAAAAAAATCGTTTTTTAGGCAATGCTGTTCACACATATACAGGATCTTTTTCAAAAAATGCTTCTTCTTGTTTTATTCACAGACCATCAAACGTTATTGGCGGTGACATCTTGGCAATGACCTCTCTATCTACTTTGTACTAAATGTAAATACAAAGTTTGGTATTTAACGGTCTTTTCATTTTTGAGCTATGCTATCCACACACACCTACAGACCTTTTTTTAAAAGTGTTTTTTTCTAACTCAGGGGACACCAAAACATATATTTCCGCTGAAATCTAGACGTCGAATTTTTGGATGGAATACAATACCTTCTTTATCCCCTACGTACAATTTACATACACTGACGTGAGTCTACTATTGCATGAGCGTGACAATCAGTTCCCATTACAAAGCAACACAAATTTTTGAGGTTAAGGTTCCGTTTTATCCGTCTTGCTCACTCAGAAGGGCAAAACAAGGTCACGCTCGTCAGTCCTCCAGTAGGCGGCTTTAACTTAAAGTAGCCCCGTTAAGTTGTGCAACTCTTTTATGAACGAGGGCAAACGTTAAATTCGAGGTAGTTGGGCCGCCAGATAATCGCATGTTGCTTAAAATTTTCCTTGGACTCTTCAATTTTGTCAATTATTACTCCACCTTTTACCCCTCTCAGAATCTCATTTCCACGATTTATTATTCACTTTTACCTCTCGTTCATGATTCAGGACTCACTAGCGTACATCGATGTTGGTACAGCCAATGCTTTATAAAATTTAATCGATGTATCTTTCCTAGTTTTATGTTCTAATAATGTTATTGTATCACGTATTTGGTGAATTATTACTTTTATTACTTCCATTTTATTCCTTTTTCTACACGTAGTATGTACATAATAGGAAGAGAAAGAAGTATATTCCAACCAAAAATTTTATACCGAGATTTTAGCGTAAATGCATGTCCTAAGATCCTCTGGATCCAAACAAAAAGTTTTAGAAAAAGTCGCACATGTGTGTCTGTGAACAGCATTGTTCAAAAACGAAAAGTCTGTTAAATATCAAACTTTGCATTTAAGTTCAGAATCTTCCAAGGATGCAATACGAAGATTTTCAGGAAAATGCCCCACCCCAACTACTCTTTACGTAGAACATTTTAGAATATTTTAATTATCTCAAACATGACTCTAACGATTTTGATTAAAATATCATTTGTCAGATAAATTCAGAAAATGTATATCTTGAATTTTCTGGGAGTAGCCTCCTAAGACCTATTCATTCTGGATGACTTTTGTCTAACTAGTAAGCCCTAAGGGATAGATAGAAGAAATCTTTCTGCATAAAAAGTATACTCTCATTACCACACACAATTTATGTCATATTCATATACATTTTCGAGTCATTCCTTGTCATCGGTTTCAGTTTTAAAATACTTAAATTCTTTTCAAGTGGGAAGTCAACTTGTGTTTCATGTCTCTTTTGCTTTCTCCCGGGCATGAAAAAGAATTGAATTTTAATTGTTTCACATAGTGATAGGTTTTAAAATATTTGACTATCGCATTAGCCCAGTGTATTCCCTTATTTCTTTTTATTTATATGGAAGCAATTAATGAGACAATTTCTGCTAATGTTTATCTCGATTGACACGATGTGGATAAACAAACGATCTCTGTAACAATAGTTTGTAGAGAAAGTCATATGAATGCAACGCATCAGATATTTTTCTGTCTTTAACTCTCTAAAAACTTGCATTACAGCCCAAACATTCAAAGTGGGAAACTTGTTCTAATATTTTGCCCTCTATAATATTTAGGACATTTTGATTGACTTTTTATTTTCTTGCTTACTTTTTATATTATGATTGTTTCATTTGCTATTGAACTTATAGAAAATGTGCTGAAAAATATTTCTCTTTTTACACTTTGACTCACTGCTTTATTCTTCTGCATTAGATCTAATTATTTTATATTACCTGTTGTCAGTATATCCTATCTATTACTCCGAGTCATTTGTCCTTCGATTATTACGTCCATCCAGCTGAACATTTGAAAGATTATGAGTAGAGAGAGAGCATCTTGAGACCGATAGAGGGACACATGAGGATGCCAGTTGCATACCTACCGAGAGAGACCGACCAGCATTGGCAACTGCACGTGGCGCATGTACACAACCTGTAGGAACGCGTCGGGGAGCGTGGCTCGACGCAGCAGCATACTATACTGTATATTATAATACTGTTTTACAGGTAATTAATACCTTTGATGATAGTGCATGTTCATCAATCAACATTGTAAAATCTCTTGCTTCAAATGCAATGCATGAAGATTTGCAATTCATACAGAAGAACTTTGCGGATATATCTACAACAATAACACATATTTGGAAACATAGAACACTGAAATGCTTCGAACCTTGAAAGCTATTAATGAACTTGTACAAGCAATTAACCAGAGACTCGTGATAGCTGTTTTAGACCGTGTGAAAAAGAAAGTGAAGACAGTGTTTGGAAAAAAATGTCAGATTTTCAATAAACAAAATGTACCAAGAGGTTGCTACGGAAATAATTGCAGATGGAGTAGTTGATGATGTGTCGTATTTCCGTTTTGCTCCAATCACATATTTTGATGTGGAACGAAGTTTGTCAAGTGTAAAACCTGTTTAAGTGCCAATCGGAGACGATTACGTTTGAGACGTTACGAATGTACGTTGTTGTGCATTGCAATCTGTGTATTTTGAGAGAAAATGAAACGGATAATGACTTGTTGCACAACAGCAAAATGTAAATATTAAAAATGTTAGTTCCCGTAAATCAGTGGTATTTATGTTAACTCCCCACCCAACCTCAACCGCCTTCCATTACTAAAGAAGGCATCACAGTCTACCACGCAAACACTGTCCCATTTTCCTTCTATTAGTACCACTATGTTCGCACTGCATTGTCAACACATCATAACTATATGAGTATACCATGCTGCGCTAACTTCGATTCTGCCCCGCTATCGGTCCCCAAGATGCTATCCCTAATTTATATTGGAGTTACCAGCTCCGCGCAATCCCCCTATTTGGAGGATCAGGGGATTTGATTTTGGGTTTACCTGCCCCTAGAATAAATGCCTTCACTATGCGCTATCACTCTGTTACAGTCGGATTTTCGGTTTCCCTTCTTCTAACTCTCAAATCTTGTTGTGGAGTATGGTCATTTCTCCCCATATTCAGTTCATGTCGTTTTCCCGCCAATATCGTTTACCCTTTGCTTTAACTTGTTTATTAAGTGCAACCCTGCAGACTAACACTGTGAAACAGGTGTTTACAAATTGCATACAAGGATTACAGTTTGCAATAATGTAAACAATGTGAAATAGGCCCCTGTATTCAATGAGTTTTAGAATAAAAAAAAATCCGATATAGTAGACAGCGCGCGGAACACAGACACGTTCCGAGCCAGGCCATAAAATAACCGTTCTGAAGTAAGAATTACATATGTTGTAACTAGTAGAGGATCGCTACTATTACTCCACACCAGGCAAGTTTACACATGAGTGTATTTTAAACTTGAATTAAAATCCTAATGCTTTAGAATCCTTTGTCAGAAAACCATTTAACAGCTATGTGCCTTTGGATTTACAATCCAGATATCGCACAGAATTAATAAAAGGCACACCTCTCCTTCCTCAGCATAATTTTTAAGAGCAAACTTTTTTCTCATTTCTGGAGTCTTTGAAAAGGTTCATGCTCATGCATATTTATTTCTATTTTCTGCTTCAAGTCCCGGGCGCTTCAAGAGCAGAGCAGTGGCCATCGAAGCGTCACATTTGTCTTCCGTGCTCTAGGCTTGTATGGAAGTGATTCTTTTCTTCATAAGGGAGAAAAATTCAGTTCATTTCTAGAGTTTAAATGGCGTACAAGTCATTAAAATGTATGAGACACTTCTTCCCAGCTTGTTAAAAAACAGATTAATGTATAGTATTTTACCTTGCATCATTGTGAGCTAGCAATTTCAATATTTTTTGTTTTCCTCAGTGAGATATAAGGAAACCCTTCATATAATTACCCACTCAACCACAATCTCTGTGTTCGATTTTTCGCTTAGAACACGCACACATTGCACCTTCTTTTTACTTTCTCTAGCACGTACGTAAAATGTACATAGTAAGTAGAGAATCGTATTTCACGCAAAAAATACGATACTAGATTTCACTGGAAATGTGTTTTGAGAGCCCTGAATCCAGGGAAAAGGTCCGAGCGCCTGTGTATATGTGTCTAAGGACAGCATGTTAAATCCCAAACTTGGCATTTAAGTTCGGTATCTTTCAAGGATAAGATACAAAGATTTTCAGGAAAAAGCCCCCATCCAAACTATTACATGAACAATTTTTATAATTTTATATTTTATAAAAGATGAATATTGATTTTAATTAAAATATCGTATATTATAGTATCGCGTACTAAGAAGTGTAAGTTATGTTTATAAGGTCGAGAATACATATTGGGAATACGAGACTCTCAGGGCAGAGTTTTCCCAAGCATTCGAGATCTGATAAGAAACTTATGGTTCGTGGTTAGCTAATTACTTTTTGAAATACTTAAAACAACTGAAAAAAAAAACAAAACAACAAAAACAAATGCAAAAAATAATAATAAATCAAAATTACTTTTCAATATTTTATTGAACTTTAAGAAAAAAAAATCTGATGTGTTCCATTCAAATGACTTTCTCTACATCTCTGCAACAAATTAGTTTTAAAAAGCTCATGCTTCTATTTAATTCATGCTAATCGACAACAAAAAATTAGCAGAAATATCTTATTACTTGCTTCCTTGTAAGTAGAAAGGAAATAAGGGGGTAGTATAGGTTAAAGCGGTAGTCGAAAGCTGGTTGCTATGTGACTGAAGTTCCTTTGTTTGTATGGACACGAGTTCACAAAGTCCTGTATGAGAAAAGTTACATTTTTTGAACCTGAAAACAAAAACAAGGAATATCTAAAAAACGATTAACTCCACGAAAATGTATACAACATAAACTGTGTGATTTAATGTGCTCTACATTTCTGTGTGGTAAGTTTTTGTCTATCTCTTACGGTTTAGCAGTTATGCAAAATTCCGTAAAATTCACTCAGAATAAAGTAGTCTTCTGAGGCTATTCCCAGAAAATTCAAAAAATACATTTTGTTTGTCAGGTAAATATCTTTAATATACGACATTTTAATCAAAATTGAGGAGCCATTTTTTAGAAAATCAAAATTTTCGAAAAAAGTTCCATGTAAAGGGTAGTTGGGGGTGGGGGGAGATTTCTCAAAATCTTCATGTCGCATCCCTAGTAGATACTAAACTTAAATACCAAGTTTTGTATTTTGCCGACTTTTCGTTTTTGAGTTATCGTGTTCACAGACACAGGGACACATACACACACGGACCTTTTTCTGAAAATACATTTTTTGGATTCAGGGGACCCTAAAACGTACATTTCTGGTGAAATATCGGTATCGAATTTTTTGGTGGAGTGCAATAACTTCTCTATACACTATGTACATAGTACGTGTAGAGAAAGTAATACGTTCTCGATGTGAACAAATGAGACTACTTCAAGATTATGTGGACAAAGCCTTCTTATACATTCTTTGGTTACTTTACTTGGAATAGCACATATCTTGAGTGTTACGTCACTTCCTAATTGTACTGTAAATATTAATTTACGTCTCAAACTCTTGTGCTTGTTGGCATGGCAATTAATAGATCAATTGTAAATGTAGCTTGTAAATGTAGCACATATATGTTCAGAATGATTTAACTTACATATCAGGTATTTCAAAAAGAATATTTACATAGCAATTGAAATCGTGAATTTCTTGGGAGTATCCCTAGTTGGTCATATCAGACGATAAATTAAATCGGTGAAATGATGCTCAAATGATAATCGACATTCGTCTTCTCAGTATAAGGGAAACCCCGAAAAAATAAACCTTATTCAGGTAACTCACCCTCAGCGAGTTTTTCAAATTACGACTTCTTGAATGTGAGGTAGACGCGCTACCCCCAAACTATCAAACAATATAGATCTCATTATTTCGTTAAAAAGCACAATTTATGTAAGATAGGTTGTTTTTTTGGCTAATCATTACCGAGATATTCCCTGTAATTGATCTCAGTTTTAAAATATTTAAACCTTTCTCAAATGGAAAGTTCTTATTCATTTCATATCTTGTTATTTTACTTCAGTCCATGGAAAGAGAACAGATGGTTTTTAAATGATTTGACTATAGCTTTAGCATAGCTTAGTGTATCCTACTTATAAGGAACTAAGTAATACAGCCTTTTCTTCTAATATTTATTTCAGTTAACACGATGCAGATAAAATAATTATATTTTTAGGAATAGTTTGTTTGCAGAGAAGTTAGAGTAATTCTGATAACTGAATTATGGTGATATAGTACATTAATAATGATTTTGTATTGGGGAGGTAGGGGAATAATTGTCAAATAATTTCATAGATTAAAATCAACGAATAGTATAAAACTATCTAAATTATAATTCTGTTGTAGACGCTGAAAGAGCACAAATTAGAATTTTTCTGGTAGTAAGTTAGTTGGAGAAAACCTAAAGCGGAAGTCAGAGTAATGAAGACAATTGAATTCCTGGAAAACTAGAAGCAATAACACCATTAAGCTCAAGATGAGGTTCATGAGAATAGTCCGTTGGAAAGCCACTTGACTATTTCTAAGATTTGGTATAAGTGAAATGATGCTTAGGATTGAGCAGTGGAAAGTGTGTCAAGTACATGAAGTGTAAACTTTGACAGTGTTGAGCATTCGAACGTTGGTGGGGTAGTCAGTAGCAGGTGGGACTTTGGTTAATAAAAGAGCCTACATGCTAAAACTAGTTACTCTCAAGCCTCTTGCACTTGAAGTTATACTCTATTTGCTTCATGATTCTTACTACAAATGCTAGAAGTTAAGTTACCGAGAGCGAAAAGGCAGCGCTAGGCTCATCATCCGTTTGGCGGAAACAAATTTTGCCTAAAACATAAAGTTCTTTAAACTCTGGAAATTAGCAGTTTTAATGCGACGTAGTTAGTTCAGGAAGGGTTGGTTATTCATCTTAAAACAACCGGTCACTCGTTCCAAACATATTAGTCTCTATTAAATATTCTTACCAAATATAACTGGTGTTGTCCAGTTTCGTTCTACCCACACATACTATGAGGAAAAGAGCTTACAGCCTACCATTTTAAACAGTTAACTGATAACAGAACACCCATAAATTTGCATTTAGGTCGTTGTTAAGGAAATGAGCCACATAACGGTCGAGGTTCTTTGGTTTTGTATAGATAGCTATAAAAATGGACTAAGTATTCTAGGAACTTGTTTTGTTGTTTCATTTATATAGCCCCTATAACCTCCACGGTCATATCGGTGCTTTGGTTTAGAAGCAATTGCTAGTGTTTTCTAGCTGAACTATCATGTTTATTAATGTTAGTTTTTTCAGTACTCTACTATTACATGAATTGTTCCCGACTCTGTGGGGGGGATTATTCTAGTTAAAGAAACATTCCAGGAGTTACTGAACGTGAGACCTGGTATTTTAGAGAGAAACTCAAATGTGCATCAGTGAGAGTTTACACTTTTGCAACAATCTGTTGGGATGTTTCTAAAGGAATTTCCTCTGCTCTAGTGTATTCCTTTATTCCCATGTTCCATTCACATGACTTTCTCTACATCTCTCTGCAATAAATTATTGTTAAAACGATTATTCTGCTATTTGCTTACTGCTAGCTGAGAAAATAGAAGGGAAATAAGGGAATACCATAGGCTAAATCGATAGTCAAATCTTTTAAAGCTGGTTGCTATGTGACTGAAGTACCTTTGTCTGTATGGATAGGTGTTGACAACTTTCCGTATGAACAAAGTATAAGTATTTTAAAACTGAAACTAATAACAAGAACTATTTAAAAATCACTCAACTCCTCGAAAAAATGTATATAACATAAATTGAGCGATTTGACGAGCTCAACATTTTTGTGCGTTACCTTTTTGTCTATCTTTTACGGTTCATCAGTTATTCAAAATTTCGCAAAATTCATCCAGAATAAATATCTCTTCAGGACTATTCCCAGGGAATTGAATATATACGTTTTATTTGTCTCATAAATATCTTAAATATAAGAAATTGTAATCAAAATCATTTGAGTAATTTTTGAGTAAGTAAACATTTTCGAAAAAATTCCATGTAAAAGGTAGTTGGGGGTGGGGGCATTTCTTGAAAATCTTAGTGTCACATCCTTGGAAGATACCAAACTTAAATACCAAGTTTGGTATTTAACGATATTTTTGTTTTTCAGCTATGTTGCCCACAAACACACATACACACAAATACACACAGGCACACACTCGGGGGTCTCAAAACTTGTATATCCGGTGAAATCTCGGTATAGAATTTTTGGTGCAATACAATAACTTCTCTATACACTATGTACACAGTACGTATATAGACAGTAATAATACTATACAGTAATACAGTTTAAACAAACGTTTATTTCGGTGAACATGAATTACTTAGAAGAATAAGCGTTTGTAGAAATAGCTTGTACAAGAGCGAATACCTCAAAACACACGTAGATATATACACGCACACTTGAATCAGTTGGATAGTAGTACGAGGGTTGGCAGACAAGTCCTGGGCCTCCCAAAGATATGGCGCCACTAGGCCAGTTGGACGGTAGCATTGTGTAGTTTAACTCTAGACTAGCTTGTATCCATAGTTACAGGTCAATAGCATGTTTACTTTTCGAATGACAGAATTTTAAACAGGACAACTTTAGAGTTTTCACGAAAATGGAGGATTTGGAAAAACGAGCAGTGATTAAATACTTCCATTCCAAAGACTTAACGCCTAAAGAAATCAAGGAGGAAATGGACAGTACACTGAAAGACTCTGCCCCTTCATTTCAATGATTAAAAGGTGGGTTGCAGAGTTTAAAATGGGATGTACGAGCACTAGTGCTGGGCCTCGCTCTGGACACCTGTAGAAGTGACAACGCCAGAGATCATTAAAAAAAAAAATCATTGTTTAGTACTGGAAGACCGCAGTTTAAAGTTGTTTGAGATAGCAGAGGATGTAAACATATCAAAAGAACGTGCAGTTAATATTTTAAGTAATATTTTGGGCTCTCACAAGGTCTGTGCAAGATGGATGTCGCGTTTGTTGATACCTGATCAAAAGTTGTAAAGAAAAACTGTTTCTATTAAGAATGTGGAGCTCTACCTTAAAATCCCAGTGAATTTTTGAGACGGCTTATTACCATAGATGAAACTTGGATACATCACTACAGTCCAAAAAGTAAACCACAGTCAAAACAGTGGATTGCGCCTGGTCAACCAACTCCAAAAAAAAAAAAAAAAAAAAAAAAAAAAAAAAAAAAAAAAAAAAAAAAAAGAGAAGGCAAAGTCAATTTTGTCAGCTAACAAGGTTATGGTGAGTGTTTTCTGGGATGCACAGGGAATTATTTTTATTGATTACTTGGAAAAGGGTAAAAGTATCACTGGTGAGCTTACTGCAACGTTTGAGTGATGAGGTGAAAAAAAAAAAGACCACATTTGGTAATATGCTGTGATTACAAAACCCTTGAAGGCAGGTCCCGTATTTTACCCAAATGTTCAACACACCATCTCCCTGAGCCATCTTAAGATATTGATATCATCCAAGCTATTCTCACATGCCACGTTCTATTGGATTTCTCAATATAGGTCGCTAAGCTTTATCCTCATGAAATATGAAATATCTCTGCCATCTCATCGATATTACTTCCTACTTTCCATATATTCATATCCAGCTATAATAAGTATTAAAGATCTTACAATATTCGGGCCCTTTTACCAATTTTGTTAGACCAACCTACCAAAAATTCTTCTTGATATTTAAGAGGAGGAATGGGTGCTCTAGTAACTTATTTAATGCGATTATTAAAGAAGGGCCTCATAATGGTAAAACATCTAATGTATAACATTCACATGATTTTCTCTACATCTCTGCAGCAATTTACTGTTAAAAAGCTTATTCTTCTATCTACTTAATGCCAATCGAGATAAATATTAGCAGAAATGCTCTCTTATAAGTAGAAGAGAAAAAAGGGAGTTCACTAGGCTAAAACATGGTAAAATCTTTTAAAAGCTGGTTGCCATGTGGGTGAAATCCGTTTCTTTGCATTGCCAGGAGTTGACAAATTCCCGTAAGTGAAATGTTTTAAGTATTTCAAAATTGCATCGAATAACCAGCAATATCTAAAAAATGGTGAACTCCACGAAAAAAATATGGATGACATAAACTGTGTTTGAACGAGATCTACATATTTTTTGAGTAAGTTTTTGTCTATCTCTTACGGTTTACTAGTTATACAAAATCCAGGAAAATTCAACCAGAATAAAGAGGTCCTCAGAGGCTTTTCCCAGAAAATTCAAGATATGCATTTTATCATCATCATCATCATCATCATCAGCTCTTCATGGATTAGGAGAATGCTCCTGTTCCGTTCTCATATTTCTTCCCATCTTTTAACTGGTCTTCCTATCGTTCTGTAGCCTAGAGCTTTATATTTGTATGACTGAAATGGAATGCGAGAGTTATCCATTCTTTGTAAATGGCTTTTCCATTTTTCTCTATTTATCTGTATGCTTTCTTGTAAGGAAAATATGTCTAATTCTTTCCTTATGTCTTCATTTCTAATATAATCTTGTCTGGTGCATCCTTTTACTGCTCGGAGATATTTCATTTCTGCCGCTTGTATTTGACTTTAATCTTTCTTTTTTAGTGTTCATGTCTCGGAACCATATAATAAAACTGGAACAGCCATTGTCTTATAGAATTTTAGGTTTGTATTTTCTATTTCTTTTACCAATTCTTCTTTTGTGGATATTCCTCTCACATTCCATGTTCCTATTTTTAATAGTTCTGCAATTCCAAATCGTGGTCGAATTCCGATATTATCAATCCGGCTATTATTTTGAGGCTGTTCAGTGTGTAAAAGTTTCACACGAACGCTGCCACCTCTCTGCTCCTGAACTCGCTGATGCTTTTCGGGCATTTACCCTAGATGTGTTGTCTTCACCTCGACTTTCGAGTCACATCTACACCCTCTGTGCCACCCCGATATATTTCCTCGGTACCACCTGTGATATTTGCCATGTAAATATCTCAAATTTACGAGGTTTTAATCAAAATCGTTAAGAATCATTTAAAAAAAACAACAGAATTTTCGATTTTTTTCCATGTAAAAAAGGGTAATTGGAGGTACGGGAATTCTCTTGAAAATATTTGTGTCGTATCCTTGGAAGAAATATGAAGATTTGTGTTTAACGGATTTTTCGTTTTTGACAGTCACACATAAGGATATTTTTCTAAAATGCTTTTTTTTTTTTTTTATTCAAAGGGTCCCAAAACATGTATTTGCGGTGAAATCTCGTATCGAATTTTTGGGTACAATACACCTTCTTTATACACTATGTACATAGAACGTACAGAGAAAGTAATAAGTGTTTGTAAGAAGACATTGTACAAGAATGAATACACCAACAAACACATATGTGTACGCAAGTTTGAGTCAGTTGTGTAGCATTATGTGCAGTGATCAATGCAGGTCTCTTAACGTAAGGGAGATGTTCACCACGCCTGCTCCCTAAACCATCTTAATCTTCAAGCCATTAATGTCATCCAAGCTATTCTCACATGCCACGTTCTCCAGCATTTCTCAATATAGGTCGCTAAGCTTTATCCTCATGAAATATCTCTGTCATCTCATCGATATTACTTTCTACTTTCCATTTATTCATACCTAGCTATAATAAATATTAATGATGTTACAATATTCAGGCCCTTTTACTAATTTTGTTAGAGACTTAATCTGCCAACCTATCGAAAATCCTTCCTGATATTTAAGAGAAGGAATGGCTGCTCTAGTAACCCATTTAATGCGATTATTAAAGCAGGATTTGTTGGAGTGTTGACAAGAAGATAACGTAACTCTTATTTCAGAGCAGTTACAACCTTATTATGGCAAAAAAATCTGATGTGAATCATCCATTCACATGGCTTTCTCTACATATCTGCAACAAAGTATTGTTAAAAAGTTTATGCGTCTACTTAACTAATGTTAACCGAGAAAAAATGATCAGAAATCGTCTTATTACTTGCTTCCTTGTAAGTAGAATGGAAATACAGGAGTACCATAGGTTAAGCTGACAGTCAAAAGCTGGTTGCTCTGTGACTGAAGTTCCTTTGTTTGCATGGACAGGTGTTGACAAATTCCTGTATGAGAATAGTATACATTTTTAAAGCTGAAACCAATAACAAGGAATATCTCAAAAACGACCTACTCTAGGAAAAAAAATGTATATAACATTAATTGTGTGTTTTAACGAGCTCTACTTTTTCTGTTAAGTTAGCTTTTGTCTATTTCCTACGGTTCAGCAGTTATGTAAAACTCAATAAAATTTGTCCAGAATAAAGCAGTCTTCAGAGGCTGTTCCCAGAAAATTCAAGATAAACATTTTATTTCTCACATGAATATCTTGAATATAAGAG
Organism: Hymenopus coronatus; assembly: GCA_030762935.1. NCBI lineage: Eukaryota > Metazoa > Arthropoda > Insecta > Mantodea > Hymenopodidae > Hymenopus > Hymenopus coronatus. The sequence goes on from CM060894.1 coordinate 56,078,049, forward strand.
ATTTTAATCTGGGTATTTTCTTGAAAATCTTCGTGTCGCATCCTTGGAAGATGTCAAACTTAAATACCAAGTTTGGTATTTATAGATCCTTTCGTGTTTGAGCTATGCTGCCCACAGACAGACATACACCGGACATTTTTTCTAAATATGCTCTTTTTGGATTCAGGGGATCTGAAAACGTTTATTTCCGTTGAAATCTCGGTATTGAATTTTTGGGTGCAATACAATACCTTCTCTATACACTATGTGCATAGTACGTGTAGCGAAAGTAAAAAAGATAATGAAAGTAGAAAATAATTAACTATGCAGTTTCCATAAGCAATCTACTGCACATACGTAGACCTACAAGAAATTAGTCAGTGTTACTTGCGGATGGAATTGTTAAATAAATGTAATTATGTTGTATAAATTTATACCTTATTATAATATAGTATATTATATTATACTATATTCTAAAGGTTGTTTTGCAAGAAATATTACATCGATTCTTTTATATTAAATAAAAAAAATTAAATATTATCACTGTATTACAGTAATTATATTCGTATTGTCTTCTGGTAGCATTGTGCTTCTTTTATCCTCTTTTAATCACACTTTTCGTGGAGGAGCCAAATTAAATAGGAAGTCTCTGATCTAGTTAGGGTTATGACATACTTAAGACAGGATAATGGATTGCCCCATCTAAAAATACGTATTCAAGGTATTAAGGGTATGAGTGTGCAGACTCTATAGTGCACCTGATTGCATAAATAAAAAAAAAACTTAAGTGTTTCATTCACATGAATTTCTGTACAACTCTGTAACAAATTATTGTTAAAACGCTTATTGCTTTATCTACCTCATGTTAATTGAGCTAAATATTAGCAGAAATTGTCTGATTATTTTCTTCCTGGTAAGTATAAGGGAAATAAGGGAATACACTAGTCTAAAGTGATAGTCAAATCATTTAAAATTTGGTTGCCATATGGTTGAAATCAATTTCTTTGCATTACCAGGAGTTAACAAATTCCGGTATGAGAAAAGTGTAAATATTTTAAAACTGAAACCAACTCTTCCAATACTGTTTAAAGTACTGAAAGATGACAGCTTTTCATATATATATATACACATTTCCAGAACTTCAAAGACTGTAGGAAAAATCTTATGTGATACACTCACAGGACTTTCTCTACCTACTCCACAAACTTCTTACAAAAGATTATTTCTTTCTACACCATGCTAATCGAGATTAACACTAGCAGAATGTTCTATCTACTTAGTTCCTTATAAGTAGAAGCGAACTAAGGGAATACACTAGGATAAAGTGATAGCCAAATGTTTTAAAAGCTATCGTTATGCGATTGTCATTGTAAATCGCTTCTTTGCTTGGCCAGGAATAGAACAAAATAAAAATGGACACTTCCTGTTTGAGAAAAGTATAAGTACTTCACAATTGAAACCAATAACGAGGAATATCTTGGAAACGGTTACCTCCACAACAAAAATGTAAAGGACATAAATTGTGAGTTTTTATGAGATCTACATTTTTTGTGAAGCAAGTTTTGCCTATCACTTAGGTTTACTACTTATGGAAAATTCAACAAGATTCACCCAGAATAAAGAGCTATTCGGAAACCATCCCCAGAAAATTCAAGTAATACATTTTATTTGTGATTGAAATGGCTTTAATATGTGCTAATCCAATCAAAATCATTAGAGCCATTTTTAAGAAAAACAAAAATTTCGAAAATGTTTCCATACAAAGGGTAGTTTGCGGCGATAGGGGGGGGGGAGTTTCTTGAAAATCTTCTTGTCGCATCCTTGGAGATGCCAAACTTAAATACCAAATTTGGTATTGTAATTTTTGAGCTATGCTGTTCATAGACACACACACATAAGGACCTTTTTCTGAAAATGCTTTTTTTTGAATTCAGGGGATTCTAAAACATGTATTTCTGGTGAAATTTCTGTATAGAATTTTTGGGTGGAATACAATACCTTCTGTATACATTATGTACATTGTACATACGGGCTAGAGAAATTAAATATATGTTCAATTTACATGCCTTGCTCTATTTCTCTGTAATAAATTATTGCTGAAAAGCTTATTCTTCTATCTACTTCATGCTAATCAATATAACATTTAGCAGAAATAGCCACATTGCCTAGGGAGATAAAGAGAACATACTAGGCTAAAGCAACGCAAAATTATTTAAAGGAATGATTGCGCCACACAACTTAGTGTTTATATTATTACTTATGTGCTATGATTGTCAAAATTTGGTATTAAAGTATATGTTTTTAGATTAAAATGTGAGTGCATTGATATATTAAAGATCCTCAAAGAACGTCAAAATGTAATGTTAAGATACACGTTCTAAAAATATTAAGTGCGTGTACAAACATAATGGTATTTTTACATTGCTACCTGCTTCATGATAAAGTAAATACACGAGTTTTTAATACTGTGAGTTGCAGTGTTAGAGCACATGAAATTTTATTTGTATTTCTAGTTCACTCAAAATACAGTAAAATTAACATAAAATCACTTCACTTGTTTTTTATTTGCCTGTGCCACTTCACTTAATGCTGGCATTATAAGAAAATAGTTGTATGGTTATTGCTTTAAGTATTCCTCTACAGAGTATGACTTATCAAAAAGTTACTTTTAAGAGAAGTTTTAAAAATATTGTAGTTGTTAACTTTTCCCTTGAGATAACTGGGGAAAGCATTAAATATTTTAATTGCTTCATACGAGGGCTGTGCCAGAAGTACCGAAGTATAGATGCTAAAAAGAAACAACCTTAGAAAGCGTAAATTTGAAGTTTTGACGATGTTACATTGTTTAGCATTTGTTTGGCAGCCATCATTATTGAATTCTCTTAGCGAATTTGTAAACATGGATAAAACTGGTTATCTTTATGTGATACATACTTTTATTTAAAAGGTCTTAATTCAGCTAATATTAAAGCTGAGCTAGATTATACTTTAGGGAATCTGCTCCTTCGTTTATAGCAGTGAAATATTGGGTGGCACAGTTTAAGCACGGCCGTACGAGCTGCCAAGACGAACATCGCAGTGATTGACCAAATGAGTAGTTAATTGTAAAGAAAATCCACAAAATGTTATTGGATGACCGTCGAAAGTACGCGAGCTAGCAGACATTGCAGGTATTTCAAAATTTTCTGTACATCGCATACTGCCTGAAAATTTGGATATGAGAAAGTTGTGTGCAAGATGGATGCCTCATTTGCTCACAACAGAACAAAAACAGCGTCCTGAGGATGTTTCAGTCGAGTGTTTGGCAATGCTTCGCTACAATAAAGCCCCGTTTTTGCATCTATTCATAACAATAGATGAAACCTGGGTGCATCAATTCACACCTTAGACAAAAGAACAATTAAAATATTGGATTGGAAGGGTCGAATCAGCTCCAAAGAAAGCAAGACAGTAGCATATGCAGGCAGGGTCATGACGTCAGTTTTATGGGACGCACGCGGGATAATTTTCATTGATTATCTCAAAAGTGGAAAAATAATTAATGGCGAATATTATGCGAACTTGTTACAGCGTTTCAGTGATGAAATCGAGCAAAAACGGCCGCATTTAACGAATCAAGAGAATGCACATTCACACATCCATTGTTGCCATGGCCAAAATCAATGAGTTTAAATTTGAATTGCATCCTCATGAATCCTATTCGTCAAATGTAGCCCCATCTGATTAATCTCTGTTTGCAAACTTGAAGAAATGGCTTGGCGGTAGAAGATTTGCGAACAATGAAGAGGTGGAGCCTGCAGTTGATGGCTATTTTTCAGACTTCGATAGTTCTCACTATAAACAGGGTATTGAAGGTATTGGACGTCATTGGGAAAAGTGTATAGAGCTGTAAGGAGACTATGTAGAGAAATAAAGATGTTTTTCCCCAAAATTCTTGTTCTTGCTTATTCAGATCGGGTATTTCTGGAACAGCCCTCGTAGTATTCCCTTTCTGGGGGCAAGAGTTTTGCATTGAGACGGTGTATAGGTATTTATTTACCTTTTGACTTCTGATTAAATGACGCATTTCCATGATTTTATAAAGTTATGATGGTTATTGGAATAACATTTTAAATATGCATACACAAGGTAAGGTTAGAATACTCAGATTACGAAAGAGTTCTTGGATATAATTTTAGAAGTGGTTTCTTTAAGAAATTTAAATATATTTATATATTTTCTATATTTTTTTTCTATAGGTGTAACAAATTATGCTGTTATCCCTAAGGGAATTTAATCTTTTAATCATTATTCATGGATCCCATAACTAACGATAATATTAAATCTTAAAAAGAGTTTTATTTATCTAATCAAGTGTTGGGGGAAAAATGTTAAATTAACTCCTACAAATATTGTTAAAAATTGAGCTTTTAATCAGTATTTTATTTATAAGAATATTAATATGTGTAATTTTTCTTGGTTCTGATTTAAATTTTTATATTTTATTTATGACTGTTTAGTATATGTGTTGCACATTATACATATGACTCTCTTTTGTATTAGAAATATGCGTTTACTATCCACTGAATTACTTCTATAAATTATTCCATACTCCATAATGGAATTAAAATACGCAAAATAAACTAACTTGACGTTGTCGATTGAATGAAGGTTAACCAGAGCTCAAATGGCATAACGGCTATATTAAGCTTAGGTGTAATGTAGTTAAAATGCGACTTCCAGTGCTTGCTTACTAAAAGACCTAGAAATGTTGCTATTTTTAACGCATTGGTAATTCCTATTTCTACTGACTGTTATTTATGAATGTAACTTCTTTTGTATTTTCAAGGTTTACTGAACGTTTGTTTCCTTTAAAGCAATCCGACTAAAGTTTCCTTTTGGGGAACGTCATGTTTATTAATTTCCAACCTAAGATGCTATTTGATTATGATTACTAATTTAGGCCTTTTCTTTCTTTCTTTTATGGATGATATAAACCAGTTTAAATTTTATTTTCTATTCCATTAAACTGCAGTTTCTCTTTCATGACTTTCGTCGTCAAAAGCTTTTGCTAGGCCACAGAAAATTACACCCACATGTAAATTGTCATTTAAAACCGTTAACACTTCATGCTAAGTTTGTAAATTACATTGTTGGTTGATATTACATTTCTAAATCCAAATTGATCTCGGGTAAATATACTGTTATTTTCCACGTAATTATATAGTTTGTTAAACATTACTTTCTCGAATACTTTTGAGAATGTTGGTAAGAGATATTGGTCTGAATTTGAAACATCCTCCATTTTGCATTTTTTGAAAGAGAGTTTGATAATTGAGTATTTTATTCTATCAGGAAATATTCCAGTATTTAATAATTTATTACATAAATAACTAAGAGAAATTATTTGGTAGAACATGTTTTAAAATTTAGCTTGTTATTTCATTTACACAGCTTATAAACAATATTACTCGTTTCCAAGAAAAATAAAAAATTGCTAAAGCTACATACATTTAAAAAGAGATTAGATCTGGATTTCATTTAGTAAAAATCATGACTGAAATATGTACTAAACATAGTATTTAGTGTCAGTAGAAATATTATGCAATTTTTTTGCTGCCAGCTTCCAATAACTGTGTTTTTAATGCCCTGGATAGAGCTATTATGTCATTGAGGGCAATTTCAGAAAATAAATACCTAAATAAAAAAATAACATATACATTAATTTCTCTATCCATACTTCCAACAAAATATTTCTACAATAACTTCTGCTATTTACTTCACATACTTGAGATAAGCATTTACTATATATTTCCTAATAGGTACAATGGGAATAAGACAGTAGGCTTAAACGATAGCGAAAGTTTTTAGGAGCGGGTGGCAATATTATGGCTTTGAATTTTGGTTCTCATTGCATGACCAGGAAAATAAGAAAAACAAATGAATAATGCCTTCCCATTTGAGAAAGTAATGCTTTTGAACATTTAAATGAATAACAGGGAATACTTGGGAATGATTAACTTAAAAAAAAGAAATAAACTGTGTACTTTAACGAGATTTATATATTTTTTGTACTAGAAATGCTTCTATTTCTTTAGTGCTTACTAAGAACAAACGGACTGCAGAGACTATGCCAAGAAAAGTCAATACATTTAATTTCTAAAGAAAGTATCTTATGCATGTGGTAGTTCAATCAAAATCGTTAGACTTTTTTGAGAAACTAATTATCCAATTATCTAAAAATCTTCTATGTAAAAGTTAGTTTGAAGTGAAGAGATTATTTGCAACATTTTCCTAAAGACGAAGTTTTCTATTTAACCATCATTTCATTTTGGAGTTATATTCACAGATTGACACACACATATTTATTTATTTATTTATTTATTTATAGGTCGTGAGGCAAGACAAGAGCTAAACATTAAGTTGCGCAGTGGCAACTCTTTACCTGAAGGGTTGATGGTGGGAGAAGTTCGCCAACATCTACGTTTCTGTCCACGAAGTAGTGAAGTATACTAGCACTAGTTTTAGTGCGGCATTCTTTTTATCATTTGGGAGAAGACAGTGATGCCAACATATCAATAGCGATGCTGGTTATGAGGACGAAAATGATGGTGTAATGAGCATAACTGAGGAGTTGTAGAAACATGTGGTGAGTGCAGTAATATTTCCTATGTTCATGATTGTCAACTCATTGTGTGATAAGCTGGACTGCAACCAAAAATAAACAGAGCGACTTTTCTTCCAGCAAAACATTGTCTCACCTGCACACATTGTTAATGACATATTATATATGTATAAAAATTAACTTTATAACGAACAAAGGGATTTCGCTATAATTATGGATATGTGTAAAGAATTAATTTCATGTGAACAGTAATAATTGCTCAACGCTGCACGTTGTTCTGGTTGTGTTATTCGCGCCAAGCTGGCATCTCTATTACTCTCAGTCGTAGTAGAGAGGGAGGAAAGCGAAGAAATGTCCCCTAGCGCAAGATTTGTCCATATCTCGCCTCACTATCTATACACACACACACACACACACACACATACACACACACACTCTCTCGCACTCACACACACACACACACACACACACCCTTTTTCTCTCTCTCTCTCAAACACACACACACACACACACACACACACAGCTTTTCCTAGAATGATCGATCTCTTGGATAAACTAACTGGTAAGGTAAAAAGGGAGAGAAGAGAGAGAGAGAGAGAGAGAGAGAGAGAAAGAAAGGGAGAGGAAAGTGAAAAGAAGGAAACAAAGAACTGGAAGCAATTTGCTACAGCTGTGAATCTGAAGTCAAATATTTTAAGTTTTTACACCTGCGTGAGATATGGAATAAACTATAAGATTAGCGGCGTACATTTAAAACGTAAAATGCGATGCATTACAAGAGAAGCACCAATAAATATGAAAGACACATAAGTACTAATATAAACTGTACAATCAAGAATAAATTCAGCAAGCTCTGGAGAGAATAGCTTCTATAAAACAGTTTTGGAGGCTTAAATAACATGGTTTAATAGCACTTCATGAATTTATGTCGGGCTTAGACCTTACATCTCATTTTCTTGGAACTTACAAATGTTTGGCTAATGTCCAAAATAAACAAACTTCCCCTAGAGAGACATCAATACGGGAAGGAAATAAATAATTCGACTCTTAAGTTTCCTTCACAAATATTTTAAAGGAGTTTTCTTCTGCGCAAAGAATAAGAAAGTATTACTGCTTCTTTGTATAATAATTTCAATAAGAAAGTATGCTTGGTTTTGGCTGTGTTAAAAATGTGGGCGCTTCTAAGAATTAAAACAGCGATAAACGTTTTTGAATACGTTCTGAAAGATCTTGGTAAAATACCAGCCATGATAGAGCAAATTTTTACATTCTCTACTTACTGCATAGTACACACATAGTACGTAGAGAAGGAATTGTACCCAAAAATTCAATACCAAAATTTCACTGCAAATACACGATTACGTACTATATATAAAACATGTTTAGAAAAAGGTCCGTCAGTGCGTGTGTGTGTCTGCGAACAACATAGGTCAAAAACGAAAAGGTGATTAAATGCTAAACTTGGTCATTTAGTCCAGCACCTTACAAGGATACGACATGAAGATTTTCAAGAAAATCCACTACCCCAAACAACTTTTATGTGGAAAGATATTAGAAAAACGGCTCTAACATTTTTACTAAAATATCGTATATGAAACATATTTACTTGGATAATAAAATGTATATACTGACTTTTCTGGAAATAGCCTCCGAAAATCTCTTCATTCTGGATGACTTTTGTATAACTATTACACCATAAGAGACAGAGAAAAACTTTCTGCACAAGAAAACGTAGAACTCGTTATAACACACAATTTGTGTCATATACATTTTTTGTGCGTAGTTAACCATTTCCGAGATATTCCTCGTTATTGGCTTCAATTTTAAAATACTTTCTCAATGGGAATTTTTCATTCCTTTTTCTTGTTTTACTGTTGGCTATGCAAAGGGAATCGAATTTCAAACACATAGTTAACGACCGGTGTTTTAAGTATTGGCTATCACTTTAGCCTAAGTGTTTCCTATTTCCTTTACCTATAAGGAAATAAGTTATAAGATATTTCTGCTTATATTTTGCTTGAAATAGAAGAATAAGCTTTGGTAAGAATAATTGTTACTGAATAGGTAGAGAAAGTCATGTGAATACAACACATTTTGTAAACTGGTATTTCAAAGTATTAGATCAGGAGGAAAGGAAATTAAGTTGAACTGCTATCGGACTTTACGCTATGACATCATAACTAATAAACCACCTAGCATTTCTGATCAGTCTGTTGGCGTGTGGAGACCAATTATTAGACCACGTTTTGCCTGCGCTCAGTGACTCAAGGCCACTGTTGCTGTTAACTCGCGTGCATAAAATATGACTCATAATGGAACGGAACTGCTTATGTTGATACTGACCAAAACTCACCCACAATGTGACCACCTCCTTTTACTTAATTTTACTTTTACAGGCTTTCCATTTTTTAGTGGTTGCCTTTACTTCATCTTGCACTTCTCCAAGTTGTTCTTACCTGCAATTGTCCTTCTTTCTGTCCGCTTCTCTGCATAGCTTTATTCACTTCGTCCATGTTAAGCGTGCTCTTCATCATTTCCCTCTCCTGGGAGTTGCCCAGTTAGTAACACTACATGAGGAATCCTTCTTCGTTCTCTTGATTCTATTCTATTCATCGCTGTCTCTATTGCATCCATTTGCGGTGTTATATAATCATTCCCAATACGTCTCATTCTTAATATTCTCATGCTCATTCTCTATCCATCCATTTCTTTTGTTAACATTTTTTTTCAAATGTTTTTCACTAATAGTGCAGCTCTCCCCCCCCCCCAATTTTTTAAAATGCTTTCCACTATTGTATTGTCATTATGTTCAATTTTGTTTTTGTTGTCAATTTTCTGTTCCAAAAAATCAATTCAATGAGCTAATTGCCTTTCTTGCAAAATTCATTCTATTAGCTGTATCTTTTTCGCTTATGCCAGATTCCTTAATAATAGATCCAAAATATTTAAACTGCTTAACTTTGTGTAGTATATTGTTCTTTAATTTAAGATTTTTCCAGATCCTCCCACTAACATGTATTTTGTCTTTTCATTTAATTTAAATTCCCCGTGCTCAAAAGCATCCACAAATCCTCTATTTCCTGATCATAATTCTAATCACAGGATTGGCAGACTACTTTATCTATCCCAAAATATGACCGAACTGCTGAACAATATTTCGGTACATTTTGAGGAATTATATAAGAATCAAATTCAATATCTAGAAAATCTGAATATTCATAACTTCAGTATCATTGATGTCCAATAGTTTTAAGTGTTAATGTGGGTTTAACACTTTCATCAATTAAATAAAGAATTCGGATTGATGGTAATGCAATAAAAATTAAAACTACTGCTGGTAAAATTGTTCAAAGAAATTCTTTGAACAATTTTACCAGCAGTAGTTTTAATGCTACTCTACCGTTTTGTTAATATCACTTTTGTTAATGCCGTTTGATAGCAGCAATAACTTTAACCTTCGTCTGAATATTTGTGAAAGCTCTGCTGTATTTGTGTGTCGTAGCTGTGTACAATTTAAGACACATGCAAATAATCCTTTATCTTCACCCCTTCCTCTAGGCTGTAATTAGTTTTCTTGTGCACCTTTTTCATAAAACCGGTATGGGACCCCCCCTTATATTTCACGATTATAGCACAGTTCGTTGGTTAGGTCTTAGGTTGCTAGTTGTTTTACAAACCAGTAACATAGGGAACTAAGACTCGCTGGGAGGAGTCAAGATTTGGTTAAGCAACCTGGGTACATATGGAGAGAGAAACATTATTACAGTCTGAGGGAATGAGCCATCTTTTATCTGAGTGAGTAAACATTCTATGCATTAATATATATATATATGTATATATATGATATAAATTGAGTTTTAAAGAGATGTACATTTTTTGTCTATCTCTTACGGTTTATCAGTTATGCTAAAGTCATTCAGAATGAAGACTTCAAAGGCTATTCCCAAAACATGTAATATGTGCATTTTATTTGTCACGTAAATATCTTTAATGTTCAATAATATTGTCAAAATCCTTGTAGCCACTTTTGAGAAAATTGAACATTTTGAAAAATATTCCATGTACAGGATAGTTTCGTGTTGGGGGATTTTCCTGAAAATCTTCGTGTCGTATTCTTGGAAGATGCTGGACTTAAAATATACAATATACACTTTTAGTTTTTGACTTTCGTGTTCATACGCACACACATATACACACACTTACAAATCTTTTTTCTAAAAATGCTTTATTTTTTTATCAGAAGACCCTAAAACGTGTATTTTCAATGAAATCTCGGTATTGAATTTCTGGGTGAAATGTAATTCCTTCTCTATGTACCTTTTTTGTATGATGTAGAGAAAGTAATACACAGGTTTTAAATGCGAATGAAAAGCCGTATATTTGTTTGCAAGTTCTCACTATCGTAATAGATTCGCTTGTCGAAAATATTCGATAGTGCCCATCACATACTCAGGGTGCCAGCATGAGGGGAGTTTAAACGGTTCATTCCACCAATATTAAATATACTAAATTTTCTCTCTCTCTCTCTCTCTCTCTCTCTCACATACAATACACACACGCGCGTACATTACTTGACAAAGAAATTTGATATTTAAGATCAGCATCTTCCAAGAATGTAACCCGAAGCTTTTCAGAAATATTCCCTAACCCAAGCTACACTTTAAATGGAAGATTTTTCGAAATTTTTACTTTTTTCTAAATGGCTCTACATATTTCGCCATATATTAAATATATTTACATGAAAATAGCATGTGAATCTTGAATTTTCTGGACCGTAAAAGATAGGAAACAAAATTCGACCCAAAAAAGTAGGTCCTGTTGGAGCAGTTTTTGTTATATACTTCTTTTTTTATGGAGTTAAGAATTTTCCAGAAATGTTTGTTTTCCGTTCATGCGAATAGAATGTAATTCCAAGGTCATTACATAGCAACCAGCTCTTAAAAGATTTTACTATTGCTTTAGCCTAGTACATTCCCCCTTTGCCCTTAAATCTATGAGAAATATGCATTTTGCTCTGATTATCTTGCTTGGCATAAGGTATATGTAATACTTCAAAGTCTTTTCTCTGGATTATATCATCTTTTGAATGAAATGTATCGTATTTATTTTAATTTAAAATAGCTAAAATCTTATTTACAACAAAGAACATTCAGTACAACACTTAGAGGCTCCTTTATCACCTTAAACTGTTGTTTATTTATAGTTATCTTCAACAGTTTTTAGAAAAACGGTCACTTATAAAAACACGTTTAAGGCATAAATGTAGTGAAAAACTCTCAACAGGTAATTCATTTTCACAACCCCGTGTACAATAAGTTTTGAAAGGCAGAATCAGTATAACGAATTTAATGGTATTGAACACGATCTTCCTGTTTCCATCTAATTACTCTAATAAACTGGTTACCATGGCAACATGCCGGAACATCATTACATTTCCCAATTGACCTACTTGTGTGAAAGAATAACGATATTATTAATTGAAGCAAAATTTGATTAAACTATAGTGAACTATGACTTAAAATACTTATTATCAAGGCGCCACTGGTGTACGTCATCTCAAAATGAACTTTACGTCTCCCTGTAGTTTATCGAAAAAATGCAATTCAGTTGGGGAATATCATAACGTGCTGCAACCCTGCATGGTAGCTTAGTTGGTTAGAGCACCGTACGGAAACCGGAAGATACACGGTTCAAATTCCATTTCGACATTACATTTTTCAGCCTAGTTCTATCTTTCAGTGAACGGAATGACAGCGGAATTACAGCTTCTCAATAATAATTTCAAGCAAACTTTCCATAAAAATGGTGGCCCATAGTTTAGCTTTCTATTCCAAAGTGTGTTGGAAATACATTTTTTCTATGAAGAAGAGCAGAATTCATGTTAGAAATGTCAGATGCAAACATTTTTTAAACGTAAAATTTTTATGTAAAATATCTACATTTTTAAAATGTAGGTATTTTACGTAAATTATAAAATATGAGTTTTTCTCTTTAATTTCAATTTTAATTTCAATTTTAATCCAGTTTCATCATTTGAAACTGTAGAAGGCAATGTGTGTTTTGCCTTTTTAATTAAGAATGGCGCAACCAATTTCCATGAAGCTTGGGTAAATCAAAATTTGAACCTTCTTGGAGAATAACCCATTTCATTTTAAATACGGACGGTTATAAACGAATGCAAAACCAAAAATAAGAAATACTTCTCTCATTACTGAATTATTTAAAAGTTTTTGCAACGGAAAGAAAATTGAGTTTTATTTATATACACTCTTAACTATCGTGATTATTAGGGTCCTATTCTACATTGGGAATGAAAGACCGAAATTTTAAGAGCTCTATCAGGCTTTAGTTTATTTTACGTGCCATGGGACTGGTGACTTTATTTCCCTTCCAAAGGAAGCAATATACCAACGATTTTTAGGAGAGAAAAAAAAAAGTTCGCCCTCCTCCGGGTTGAATCCGGGATATCGAGAAGTAGAGACCTGGCATGATACCCCTAGACCACGGAGGAGACTTTCTGTAAAGGAAGTTTATAGGCATACTTTTTACTTTCTCTACACGTACTTGTACATAGTGTATAGAGAAAGTATTGTAATGCACCCAAAAATTCGATACCGAGATTTCACCGGAAATACATGTTTTGGGATCCCCTGAAACCTTATAAAGCATTTTTAGAAAAATGTCCGTGTGTGTCTGTGGGCAGCATAGCTCGAAAACGAAAAGACCGTGAAGTACCAAACTTGGCAATTAAGGTTTCTATCTTCCAAGGATGCGACACGAAGATTTTCAAGAAAATCCCTCCACCCACAACTACCCTTTACATGGAAACAATTTCTAAAATTTTGATTTTATCAAAAATGGCTCTAACGATTTTGATTAAAATATCTTATATTTAAGATATTTACATCCCAAATAAAATGTATATCTTGAATTTTCTGGGAATAGCCTCTAAAGACCTCTTTAATCTGGATGATTTTTATTGAATGTTGCATAACTGGTAAACCGTAAGAGATAGACCAAAAACTTACCAAACAGAAACGTAGATTACGATAAGATAAACAATTTATTTCATATACACTTTTTTCGTGGAGTTGATCGTTTTAGAGTTATTCCTTGTTATTGGTTTCCGGTTTAAAAACATACTTTTCTCATACGGGAATTTGTCAACTCCTGTCTATACAAACAAAGGAACCTCAGTCACGTAGCAACCAGCTTTGAATAATAATTTATGCTATGCTACTCCCTTATTTCCCTTCTACTTCCCTTCTACACTATTTCTGCTAATTTTTTTCGATTAGCATGAAGTAAAAAGAAGCATAAGCTTTTTAACAATAATTTGTTGCAGAGATGTAGAGAAAGTCATGTGAATGGAACACATCAGATTTTTTTTTTTTTTTACATTTTTCATTTCTCTAATGTACTATGTACATAGTGTATAGAGAAGGTATTGCATTCCACCCAAAAATTCGATACCGAGATTTCACCGGAAATACATGTTATGGGTCCCCCTGAATAAAAAAGAAAGCATTTTACAAAAAGGTGTGTGTGTGTAGACAGCATAGCTCAAAAACGAAAAGACCTTTAAATACCAAACTTGTTATTTAAGTTTAGTATCTTCCAAGGATGCAACACGAAGATTTTGAAGAAATTCCATCCCACCCCAAACAACCCTTTACATGGAAAAATTTCGAAAATTTTGATTTTCTCAAAAATGGCTCTAACAATTTTGATTAAAATATCGCATATTAAAGATATTTACCTGACAAATAAACTGTATATCTTGCATTTTCCGGGAATAGCTTCTTAAGACTACTTTATTCTGGATGGATTTTGCGGAATTTTGTATAATTGCTAAGCTGTAAAGGATAGACAAATTTACTACACAGAAATAAAACACAATTTATTTTATATACATTTTTTTCGTAGAGTTGATCGTTTTTAAGATATTCCTGGTTTTTCGTTTAGTTTTGAAAAACGTACTTTTCTCATACAGGAATTTGTTAACTCCTGCCGATACAAACAAAGGAACTTCAGTCACATAGTAACCAGCTTTTGAGTATCACTTTAACCTATGGTACTCCCTTATTTCGCTTCTACTTGCAAGGAAGTAAGTATTTCTCCTAATTTTTCTGAAGTAAATAGGAGCATAAGCTTTTTAACAATAATTTGTTGCAGAGGTGTAGAGAAAGTCATGTGAATGAAACACATTAGATTTTTATTATATCTTATGTAATCGTAGCTATAAAATTATTCTCATAAACATAAGCTGGTTTTTATGCATTCTTTTGAGTATATCCGGTTGCTGTTGTGTGGTTTCTTCTTCTTTTCCTCTTCCTTATGCTCTTTTGAGCGTCTGGTTTCCTCAGCCAGTCATAATCCATTTCCTATAATTTGTTCTATCCCTAGATAGTTGCTTAACTTCCCGCAAAGTCTTTCCTTTCTTTTCTCTACATAATTGCTCCATTCTATTCTTCGTCGCCCTGTCTCTCTCTTATTCCTTCCCCTCTGGCCACCTATATCTGTTTCGGTTTCCTGCTCTCATCCATCCTATTTGTGTCCAAACTTTCTTAAAACACGTGTCCCTATCTTTTTTATTACTGCTTCTTAATAACGATATTCCTTATTTGACAGTTTCTTATCCTGTCCCGTCTGTTTTCTCGATTCCCTAAAATATCCTCCTTAGACTGTAAGCTTGGAATCTCAATTAAATACAAACTGCACGAGTTGACGTTTCCGATAAGACTTTCCTGCATTTTTTTGACCAAAATAAAACATACTTAAGTTCTGCGAAATAATTTCTGTATTCTTTTTAATTTATGAAATTTATATATTCATTATTTTTTATCATTTGAAATGAAATATTTCAATGAATTATCTTTAACATAAAAAGTGAAAGTAAAGAAAAATTCCCTAGTGTTTGAATTTCTATTATTTCAGACATTTAAAATCACTGAATAATTGAGAGGGTATTGAATAATTATCGGGAAAAAATTTGATAGATAAAGTTTTACATTGAATAAAATTGAATATCAATCATTTGAAAGTTAATTAATTTAAAGAAGGTATCAAATTAATTTGGCATAACATATGAAATATATATGAGGCAAGCTTAAATCCACAAAGGACTTCCTTTGCAGTGGGCAATATTCAGAGGTGACATACTTATGGTTGCATTAACAGGAAAAAAACATGTTGTGTACATGCAGCAACGCTACTGACAAACTCTTATAGAAATTCTTCTGCTCCAGTTATGAGTTTGTTTTTCTTATTCATTTATAGGGCATCCGTGGATGGAACGAGAATGCACAACACCAGTTAGATTTGCTGGGAATATTTAATGGAGGTTGTTGATTTGCGTAGAAGGAGTTGCGGTTCTTTTAAAATGAATAATCAACTGTTCCTGAATGTAATGTGTTCCAGGAGAATTTATAACTGCTCGTAATAAATATGCTAACTTCCAGAGTATTAAGAACATAACGTTGCATGCAACATTTATGACCATATTGGTTAATAGTTTAACTTACCAAGACCTACCAATTAATGCTATACGGCGAATCCCTTTGCATCCCTTTACAATTCTATGTTAGATTGTGATGGGCCTAAAGTTGCACTGCGATCAGTGTTGCAAGTCTTGAAGTTCGAGAATATATCAT
This sequence comes from Hymenopus coronatus, assembly GCA_030762935.1. Lineage (NCBI taxonomy): Eukaryota > Metazoa > Arthropoda > Insecta > Mantodea > Hymenopodidae > Hymenopus > Hymenopus coronatus. The sequence continues at coordinate 56,094,285 of CM060894.1, forward strand.
CTGAAGCGCAAGAAAATTAAAGTGTGCGTTTTAGGTGCAAGAGGATTCAGAATGACTAAATGTTGAATGTGAGACCGTTAATTAGCTTCCCTATCACAAATATTATAATTTATTAATTATTTATCGATGTGTAAACTAAAAGAGTATAAATGTACGTATTTATCTGAGAAAATTCAGCTGGGGAAGAAAGCTGACGCCAAGAGAGTAAAGGGGGATGAGGACCGCTATTGTTAGAAAGGTCTCTTTTGTCAAGTCACGTACACTCGAGTTACATCGGGGGTGAACAGAAAAATTCAGAAGACCGTAATTCTTCATTATACAAGGCTTGTCACGTACGGTTTGCAGTGCACACTGGGATAAAGACATTGATTCTTGGGAAATATGTACGTCCAATCAGAAAGAGGCAGCCATGACAGTATTTTTTGTATATAAAGAGTCCAAGAAGGCACATCGTGGCCAGTCTCTGTTTTCACCAATATCTGTTGGCCAGTCTCTGTTTTCGCCAATATCTGTTCGCCAATCTTTTCTGATCGTGAAAGTTATCTGTAGCTGTTATGCTGTCGGTCGTCGGGCTGAACTTAATTACGTCATACAAAGTCAAACACAGTAACGTGTGACAAATCTAAAGTCAGTGACGCGTACTTATATACCACATGTAATCAGCCAAGTATTAGAATTCGCAGAATTATTATGAGGCAAATTGTTTGTCTCGTCTCTCCTAGGAAGGAATAAACTCAAGAAAATTCTGTAACTTTCAATCATTACAAGACCACTCCCTGAACTACCCTCATCTGCTTTACCACCCCGAGTGAGCCAATCATCCTGCAGGCTGAGCAACACCGAGGCAAATTCACCGGTAGTAGATTCACTTCACCAGGTAAGTGGGTCTACTCATAGGTAGTGGAGTGAGTCTGGTCAACGACTCCAATCTGCGCTCACCGCATAAGGCGCCTTAAATGTGGTGCCAAAGACAACATTGCACATAGCACCCAACGTCAACACAATAACAACACCGCAAATGCATGCCTTATATAAACCAAAGTCTCACCTACTACTGACTATCCCACCATAGTTCTTATTTACCCTATATATTATATCCGAGACACATTATTGATTCTTCAAATTGTTAATACTAAGTATTCTTTCCGTTACTAATTCAAAGAAATGGTTTGCGTTCACTTTCAACAACCTTTAGATTTGTGAACTTAATAACTTCCCTTGAGCTTTAAGATTTTCCTTGTTTACTGAGAATTGCTGGAAATTAATGATCTTTGCTACTATGTCTTCGAGGTAATTGCGTGAACAACGCTTGGCTTCAGTAATGACTACTTACGTAACAAGCGATTTTAACTTAAGCACTTTTACATTATTCGTAGATTTTAAGATATGAAATATTTTTTTCTCAATTCTTTTCTGTGTTTCTACAATTAAAAACAATTGGTCATATTATACAATCAGAATTCTGGTATTATCCTGAAAATATAGTTTCTAAGTAAAACTTAGGACCAACCCAGTGATTTAAAATTTCTACAACAAAGTTCCAATCAGTGACGTTGATTAAAGCATCGGATACAGCGCGTTTTATCTTTAAATGTTTACCTATTGGTTTTCCGATAAAAACATTTCATTGATTAAAATGTAGAGGAAAGGAGATGGACAGCAACAACTCTCTCTTTTATATTACCTGAAAACAGCGTAATAAGGCACAGCGAAGACGGAAAGAAAGAGAGAAAAAAAAAGACGCTTTCAGTTGCCGATCTCATCTGCGCTAATGTGTAACTCCCAACGGATCGTCTCTTGTGAATTTCTGAAAAAGTACTCCCCAGGCAATCCAAGCGTGGGTCGGTGGGTGCGTGTATTCTGTAAAGGAAAACAAATTGATCGATAATAGCTTTTCCTGGGGGTGCCGCACGTCCCAGATCTTCCCCCATCCCTCAACAGCTACCTGTTGGTGGTACGGGATGCTGGGCATTCGTTTCTGCGTTTGCGCGCGCGTTCCTCTTATTGATATCAGAGTCTGGCTATATCCCAGCTAGCTTCTTGCTACAGAACTGGTTATTTAATTACGGTCTGCCAGATAGAGGAAAATGAAATTACCGAGCTCTGATCTATGGAGAAGATTTGATATTATGTATGCTTCGTATTATACATAGGCTACCTGTTGGGTGTGAAATACCTGTTGCATTCGCGGCAAGGAGCTACGCTCCTTTTCCAGTCACAGAAGTACGCAAAAGCGTCATTCGAAAAGTAAAGAGACCTTGCACAATAGCTGCGTACACTACGGCGCGCTCAACTTGTAAGTTGTTTTAGGGGGAACGTTACCAAAAATGTGATCTTTTCTTTAAAAAATCTGATGTGTACCATTCACATGACTTTCTCCATATCCCTGCAATAAGGGACAACCGTAGGTTAAAGTGATAGCCAAAAGCTGCTTGCTATGTCAATGAAGTTCCTTTGTTTATATAGATAGGAGTTGACAAGTTCCTGTATGAGAAAAGTATACGTTTTTCATAGCAGAAACCAAAAATGAGTGATGTCACAAAAACGACGAACTACACGAAAAAAATGTATATAACATAAATTGTGTGTTTTAAAGTGCTCTACATTTTTTGTGTAGTAAGTTTTTGTCCATCTCTTACGGTTTAGCAGTCATTTAAACATAGTAAAATTCATCCAGAATAAACTACTCTTCAGAGGCTATTCCCAGAAAATTCAAGATATACATTTCATTTGTCAGTTAAATATGTTTAATATCCGAAATTTTAATCAAAATCGTTAGAGCCATTTTTGAGAAAATCAAAATTTTTGAAAAAATTTCCATGTAAAGGGCATTTGGGGGTGGGGGGATTTTTCTCAAAATCTTCGTGTCGCATCCCTGGAAGATACTAAACTTAAATACCAAGTTTGGTATTTTACCGACTTTTCGTTTTTGAGTTATCGTGTTCACAGACACACGGACACACGGACACACGGACACACACACACACACACACACACACACAAGGACCTTTTTGTGAAAATGCTTTTTTTGGATATTGGGGGGCCTAAAACATATATTTCTGGTGAAATCTCGGTATCGAATTTTTGGTGGAGTGCAATACTTTCTCTATACACTATGTACATAGTGCGTATGGAGAAAGTAAAAAAGGCGATGCATCAGTGACATTTGAAACATTCCCAATATGCCAGATATATTAATTAAATTATACTAGATATTATGCATAATAATAATGATCCCTTTGCTATGTATCAAACTTTTAGCTTGTATGGCTATTTAAATAATAATTTTTACTGACTAAATTCACTGTAATAATAAAAAATTCTGATGTGTTCCATTCACATGACTTTCTCTATATCACTGCAAGAAATTATTCTATTTACTTCATCTAATGGAGCAAAAATTAGCAGAAATAGTCTTATTACTTGCTTGCTTGTTGGTAGAAGCGAAATAAGGGGGTTACCATAGGTTAAAGTGATAGTCGAAAGCTGGTTGCTCTGCGACTGAAATTCCTTTGTTTATATGGACACGAGTTCATACAGTCCTGTATGAGAAAAGCCTGTCTTTATAGCTGAAAACAAAAAAACAAGGAATATCTCAAAAACAATTAACTCCACGAAAAAAATGTATATAACACAAATTGTGTGTTTTAACGTGCTCTACATTTGTTATGTGGTAAGTTTTTGTCTATCTCTTACGGTTTAGCAGTTATGCAAAATTCCGTAAAATTGACGAAGAATAAAGTAGGCTTCAGAGGCTATTACCAGAAAATTCAAAATATACATTTTATTTGTCATGTAAATATCTTTAATATACGATATTTTAATTAAAATCGTTAGAGCCTTTTTTAGAAAATCAAAATTTTCGAAAAAAGTTCCATATAAACGGTAGTTTGGGGTCGCATCCGTGGAAGATACTAAGCTTAAATACCAAGTTTGGTATTTTACCGACTTTTCGTTTTTGAGTTAATGTGTTCACAGGCACACAGACACACGGACACTCACGCACACACACACGCGGACCTTTTTCTGAAAATACCTTTTTTGGATACAGGGGACCCTAAAACATTTATTTCCGGTGAAATCTCTGTATCGAATTTTTTAGGTGGAGTGCAATACCTTCTGTATACATTATATACATAGCACGTATAGAGAAAGTAGTAAGACTCGTAATGCATTTTAAAGAATGTTCGTGTAAAATTCCAGTTTAACAGTAAACTAGTTTAGAAATATATCATAAATAGCTCCATGGCACGACAGCTCACAAGGAACCTTGGCTTACCGCCCGGCCGCTGAGACGTGATCAGCGCCTCGAACCCCTCCGGCCAGTTAAAGTGATCCTGATGACCTGGAGTCACTACTTCTTCATTAAGTAGCTCCTCAATTCCCACTTTGCTACTGGGAATCGAACCCAGGTCTCCTGCTTGGTAAGCTAAAAAGACGATCTTACATATTATCACATTATTAAAACGAAACTCAATATTTTCCATGATTTAATAATTTATTTATTAAAACTGGAACATTATTTCAAAAAATCTGGTGTGTTCCCTTCACATGACTTTCTCTGCATCCCTGAAAAAATATTATTAAGAAGCATATGCTTCTTTTTACTTCATGATAATCGAGAAAAAATCTGATGTGTTACATTCACATAACTTTCTCTAGCTGCTCTACAAACCTCCTACAAAAAATTATTCTTCTTTGTACACAATGCTAATCGAGATAAATGTTAGCAGAAAGTTCTTATTACTTAGTTCCATATAAGTAGGGGAGAATAAGGGAATGCGCTATGCTAAAGTGATTGTCAAATGTTTTAAAAGCTATCGTCATGCGATTGTCATTGCAAATCACTTCTTTGCTTGGTCAGGAGTAGAACAAAAGAAAAACGGACACTTCCTGTCTGAGAAAAGTTTAAGTACTTCACAATTGAAACCAATAATGAGGAATATCTCGGAAATGGTTTCCTCTACAACAAAAACGTAAAGGACATAAATTGTGTTTTGTCATGATGTACATTTTTTGTGTAGTGAGCTTTTTCTATCTCTTACGGTTTAGCAGTTAAGCAAAATTCGCCAAAATTCCCTCAAAATAAAGAGGTCATCAGAGGCTATTCCCAAAAAATTCGAGATATTCATTTTGTTTCGGACATAAATAGCTTTAATATACGGGATTTAATCAAAATCGTTAGAGCCATTTTAAGAGAATCAAAATTTTCGAAGTTTTTTCCATGTAAAGGGTAGTTTGTGGTAGGGGAATTTTTGAAAATCTTCGTATCGCATCCTTGGAAGATACTAAACCTAAATACCAAGTTTGGTATTTAATGGTCTTTTTGTTTTGGGGCTATGCTGTCCACACGCACACACACACAGACACACGGACCATTTTTTAAAAATGCTTTTTTTCGGGCTCAGAGGACCCCAAAACATATTTTTCCGGTGAAATCTCGGTATCGAATTTTTGGGTACATTACAATACCTTCTCTATCCCTATGCACATTGTACATATTGGGCTAGAGAAAGTAAAAATAGCAGAAAAAGTGTGACTACTTGCTTCCTTGTAAGTAGAAGCGAAATAAGGGAGTAGTATAGATTAAGTATTAGTCAAAAGCTGTTTGTTATGAGACTGAAATTCCTTTGTTTATATGGACAGGATTTGAGAAATTCCTGTAGGAGAAAAGTTTAAGTTTTTCAAAGCTGAAACCAATAACAAGGAATATCTCAATAAACAATCAACTCCACGAAAAAAATGTATATTTTATAAATCGTGTGTTTTAACGTGCTCTACATTTTCTATGTAGTAAGATTTTGTCCATCTCTTACGGTTTAGAAGTTATGTAACGCTCTGTAAAATTCACCCAGAAATAAGTAGTCTCCAGAGGCTATTATCAGAAAATTCAAGATATGTATTTTATTTGTCGTGTAAATATCTTTGATATACCATATTTTAATCAAAATCGTTAGAGCCATTTTTGAGAAAATCGAAAATTTCGAAAAAAAGTTCCATGTAAGGGGTAGTTTGGAGAGAGAGAGAGAGAGAGAGAGAGAGAGAGAGAGAGAGAGAGAGAGAGAGAGAGAGATTTTCTTGAAAATCTTCGTGTTGCACCCTTGGAAGATACCAAACCTAAATACCAAGTTTGGTTTTTAACAATCTTTTCGTTTTTGAGCTATGCTACCCAAAGCACACACACATACACACATACACACCGACATTTTTCTAAAAATGCGTTTTTTGGATTCAGGGTATCTCAAAAAATGTATTTACAGTGAAATCTGGTATCGAATTTTAGGGTGCATTATAATACCTTCTCTATACACTATGTACATAGTACGTGTAGATAAAGTAAAAAGTCGATGTATCTATGACATTTAGATAGATAGATACTTTATTTCGCTGTTTAGGGCGTGGCCCGGTGGCAGCGCTGTCAATGTAATAATACAATGTACAATACAATTGAATTAAATAAACAATAATGTTGCTAATACCCTGTTGAAATGCCAATGACTTATATAAACATAATGGTAACAATAGTAATAATAATGCAATATTTTTATTTACTATTTTTTTATTAAAACTATTTACACTTTGAGGTAAAATCTCCAGTAAATCTGCAGATATTTTGTTCCATTTGTTTATTGTTCTTTTTGTGAAGGAAAATTTACCTATGTCTGTTTTCTATTCCCTATTTCTTATTTTTACCGAGTGATCATTCCTCCCTCAGTATAATGGCTTTAATAATCTTTTGGATATGTCTCTCCACGCAGGTTCCCTCTTATAGGCTCTAAAATTGCACATAGCCTTGCTCGTCTCCTACGTTTTTCTAATGTTTCCCAGGAAGTAGCAGTGCTGGTATGATTTTCGAATCGTTTACTTCTGTCCACAAATTAGCTGCTCTTTTTTGAACTCTCTCTAGTGCCAGTTTTTGCCCCACCCGATACAGATCCCAGCATGCAGCACTATACTCTAATATTGGTCGAACTAAAGAAGGGTATGCCAAATTTCGCGACTTCCCATTGCTGCGTTTTAAGATCCTCATTACAAAATGCAACGCCTTCCACGCCTTCCCAGTGATCGAGTTTACATTTTCCCCCCACTCCAATCTTTGATTTAGTATTACCCCTAAAAGAACTGAGAGGGGGACAGTCTTTTTTCTTTTCATTTATATAGCCACCTTTAACATCAAAGTCCATATCGGTGGCTTGGCATTAGGAACAACTCGTTTTCTGAAAACATTGAAAAATTCACAGTATACCAGATTTCTTAATTAAATGTATATCAGATACTATGCATAATAACATGATCCCTTTGCTATGTATCAACACTTTAGCTTGCATTGTTATTTAAATAATTTTTATCATTGTTCTAATAAAAATGATACACGTAATGCATTTTAAAGAATATTCGTGTAAAAATCCAGTTTTACAGTAAATGAGTTTACAAATATATTATCACATTATATTTTAAATTACTCTTAATAAGCAGAGAAAAATAATTACTTTTCGTACTCAATAAAACTCATAATTTTTCAAGATTTAGTTGTAATTAATTTATTGAAACTGGAACGTTATTTCAAAAAAAGTAATATGACCATTTTCTTAAATTTATTTCTGAGTGCTAGTATAAAAATTTGAAACAAATTGGTGAAAAATTGCATCGTGTGGAGAATTTTGGTTTCGAAAAGTAAAGAGACTTTGAGTAAATGACGTATGCACAATAGCTGCGTACACTATGGCGCGCACAGCTTGTAAGTAATTTATGGGAGAACGTTACCAAAAATGTGATATTTTCTTTAAAAAGGCGATGCATCTGAGAGACATTTGAAAAATCCAGTGTATGCAGGATATCTTAACAAATGTATACCAGGTATTATACACAATAATAAGAATTAGCCCGCCGGAGAAGTGTGGAAATAACGTGTCTGCCGCTCGCGAATTCGAATATCGTTTAGGGTGAATTACGTATAAGGTTTTTTCCGGATCTTCCCCTTATTCTGAGAAGACGAATGTCAAGTAACTTAAAGTTCCATAAACCCCGAGATCATTTGAACAACATTTCAGAGATTTTTTTATCGTCCGATACGACCAACCAGACTAAAGAACGCTAAGCTAGAAAATAAATAAATGAATAAATAAAATAAATAAATAAAATAAAAAACTAAAATGAAAATAATATGGATCTCTTTGCTATGTATCACCATTTTAGCTAGAATTGTTATTTAAATAATTTTTATCGTCTAAATTCACTTTCTAATTACAGATGCACGTGATACATTTTTAAAGATATTCGTATAAAAATCCGTTTTACAGTAAACGAGCTAACAAATGTACTATCACATATACTAGCCTTAATAAGTGTAGAAAAAATATTACTTTTCGTACTCATGAAAACTCATGATTTTTCACGATTTATTAATTTATTTATTAAAATTGGAACATTATTACAAAAAAATCTTGTGTGTTCCATTCACATGACTTTCTCTGTATCTTTGTAACAAATTATTGTTAGAAATCTGTTGCTTCTATTCACTTCATGCCAATCGAAGAAAAAATTAGCAGTAATAGTATTGGTACTTGCTTCCTTGTAAGTAGAAGGGAAATAAGGGAGTCCCATAGGCTAAAGGGATAGTCAAAGTCTGGTTGCTATGTGACTGAAGTTCTTTGTTTGTATGGACAGGAGTTGACAAATTCCTGTATGAGAAAAGTATGTTTTTCAAAGTTATCATTCGATAGACTTTGTAATAAAATGATCTCACCCCGGCGATAAAAAAATACAAAAAAAAAAATGGAAAATAATAAAAAGCAACATCCGCAGTATAACAAAAGAAAATATCTCTTTACAGGTTATATCGCCACGTAAATCCATGTTTAATGAACAATGCTAAAAACATTTCAATAGATGTTTTACATATTTTTGTTTAGAAACACTACAAAATAATAATAAAAAACTTGTGCCGCGTTTACATGACTAACTCAACAAATTATTATAACAAATATTTTTACTTTCTCAACGGTATTATGCACATAGTGTATAGAGAAGGTATTGTATTGCACCCAAAACTTCGATACCAAGATTTCACCGGAAACACATGTTTTGGGTTCTCCTGAATAAAAAAAAAAACATTTTTAGAAAAATGTTCTTGTGTGTGTGTGTCTGTCTGTGAGAAGCATAGCTTGAAAACTTGGTGTTATCTTCCAAGGTTGCGACACAATGATTTTCAAGAAAATACCTTCACTCCCAACTACTCTTTACATGGAAAAAAATTCGGAAATTTATATTTTCTCAAAAATGGCTGTAATGGTTTTGAATAAAATACTGTACATTAAAGATATTTACCTGACAAATAATTTGTATATCTTGAATTTTCTGGGAATAGCCTTTAAAGACTACTTTATTCTGGATGAATTTTACGGAATTTTCATAACTGCTGAACTGTAAGAGATGAACAAAACTTTACCACACCAAAAATGTAGAACACGTTAAAGCACACAATTTATGTTGCATACATTTATTTCGTGGAGTTGATCGTTTTTGAGATATTCCTTTTTTATGGTTTCAGCTTTGAAAAACTTATACTTTTCTCATACAGGTATTTGCAACTCCTATCCATACAAACAATGGACCTTCAGTTACATAGCAAAAAGCTTTTGACTATCACTTTAGCCTATGGTACTCCCTCATTTCGCTTCTACTTACAAGGAAGTAAGTAATAAGACTATTTCTGCTATTTTTCTTCTCGATTAGCACGAAGTAAATAGATGCATCAACTTTTTAACAATAATTTGTTGCAGAGATGTAGAGAAAGTCATGTGAATGGAACACATACATTTTTTTATCTACATCGTGGTAATCAAGGTAAACTTTAGAAGAAATGGTTTTATTAGTTCCTTGCAAGTAGAAGGCGAATAAGGTAATATACCAGGCTAAAGCGGTATTCAAATCCTTTATAACGCTGGTCACAATGTGAAACAATTGCAATGTGGTCGCTTTGCACGAGGAGTAAAACAAAAGATAAATGTAACGAAAGATGATTTCCTGGTTGAGAAAAGTTTAAGTAATTAAAATTGAAACCAAAAACTAGGAATATCTCAGTAATAATTAACTCTACAAAAAGTGTATATGACATAAATGGACTATTTTAACGAAATTTACATTTTTGTGTAGTAAGTTTTTATGTATTTATTACGGTCTTCAGAGACTATTACCAGAAAATTCAAGATATACATTTTATTTCTCGTGTAAATATCTATAGTATACACTATTTAATCAAAATCTTCAGAACCATTGTTGAGAAAAACATTTTCAAAAGCATTCCATGTAAAGAGTAGCTTGGGTGGGAGGTATTTCTTGAAAATGTTCGTTTCACTTTCAATAAACGCTCTTTTCGTTTTTGAGCTATACAATTTGTAGACACATACATACACACACACGCACACGCACACAAACACATTGATGCTTTTCTAAAAATATTTTGTTTATTCAAGGATCTCAAAACAATTATTTCCGGTGAAATCTCGGTATCGACTTTTTAGTGGAACACGTGTAAAGTAGATAGAGATCGTATTCTATTTAACCAAAATAATTAAAACCAGATCTCACCGGGAATGGCTATATATTATAAATACATTTTGAGCCCCCCTCCCGAATTTTCCGTTCAAAAGAAAATATTTTTGAAAAAAAAAACTGTGTGAGTAACTCAAAAGCAGAATGTCCATCACATACTCAACTTGGAATTTATTTTAGGCATCTCCTAAAGATACAACACAAACATTTTCAAGAAAATCTCCCATCCCAAGCTACATTTTACACGGAAAATGTTTCGCAAATTTTGATTTTCTCCAAAATGACTCCAGGGATTTTAATTTTAAATACTGAAGATATTTTACATTTCTTTATGTAGAAACATGACATACAAAACGCATATTTTCAATTTCCTGGGATTGGCCTCAACAGTCCCCTTTAGCTGTGTGACTTTTGCATAACTGGTAAACCGTAAGAGATAGACAAATTCTTAATACACAAAAATGTAGATCTCTCTAAAACTCACAACTTATGACCTGCACATCTATGTTGTGTAGCTAATAATTTTTGAGTTGTTCCTTGTTACTTGTTTCAGTTTTAATACTTACACATTTCTCAATTTTTTGTTTTACTCCTGGTTATGCAAAGAAGCGAATTTCGATGACAATCTCACAGCGACTGGTTTTTAAACATTTGATTATCGCTTTAGCCTAGTGTACTCCATTATTTTCCTTCTACTAAGTAATAACATAATTCTGCTTATGTTTGTCACCATTAGAATGAAAGAGAAAAAAGAATCTTTTGTTCGAATTTGGTTTGCAAGCAGGTAGAGAAAGAAATGTCAATGGACACAGTTTTACTTTCTCTGCCCATACTATGTACATAGCGTATAGAGATTCGATACTGAAATTTCACTGAAACCTACTGAATGCAAAAAAAAACATTTTTCGAAAAGTGTGTGTGTGTGTGTGTGTGTGTGTGTGTGTGTGTGTGTGTGCTGGCAGCATAAATCAAAAACGAAAAGTCCGTTGTTTAGTATCTTCCAAGGATGCGACACGAAGATTTTCAAGAACCCTCCCCCAACTACCCTTTACATTGAAAATTTTCGAAAATTTGTGTTTTCTCAAAAATGACTCTAACGATTTTGATTAAAATATCGTAAATTAAATATATTTATATGACAAATAAAATGTACATCTTGAATTTTCTGGGAATAGCCTCTGAAGACATCTTTATTCTGGATGAATTTTGCGGAATTTTACATAACTGGTAAACCGTAGGACATAGACAAAGCTTACCTAACAAAAAATTTAGATCTCGTTAAAACACACACAATTTATGTTGCATACATTTTTTTATAGAGCTAACGGTTTTTAAGATATTCTTTGTTATTGGTTTCAGTCAAATCTTGGTCATACAAAGAGAGGAACTTTAATCTTATCGCAACCAACTTTTAAAATATTTGATTATGGCTTTAATCTATGGAACTCCCTTATTTCGCTTCTACTTACAAGGAAGCAAGTAATAAGACCATTTGTGCTAATTTTTTCTCGATTAGTATGATGTAAATAGAAGATTTAGTTTTCTATCAATAATTTTTTCCAGAGATGTAAAGAAAATCACATGAATGGAACAAATCAGCTTTTTTAAAAAAAAATGGTGTGACCCAATCTTCGGCACACCTAGTGACGATCATCTTCGCCTCCCCTACCATATACTAGCTATGCTGAAATAATGGGCAGAAAACTGGTAAGGTTGTGTCTGGTACCACTGAAGCAAACCGAAAGTTATTGGGTGATTACTACAAAGACGTCCACATTACGCGACAGAGTTGGGAGTAAGCACTGCCATCACAGATGTCCAGACCAGTATTTGTGGTTACTGGAGGTGTTACATGATATGCAGGAGGAGTCATTCTAAGACGTGGTTGAGGTATTTACATTATCGTCTCTTGAGGCTTCAGCCGGGGTGGGAGTTGAGTTATCAATTCTTCAACTGGCTGCTGAAGGTCCTGAAACAGACATTTGGCAAGAAAATGTCCTTTTTCGAGCCTGATCGTCCAAATTTGAAGCAAAAAAATCTTTGGTGTACCATTTATTCAAGGAAAAACTATATCAGGAGCTCCTACTATTAAAGACACTTATCAATTACCAAAACTTTCAATTATAATAAGCATCGTATAAAGAAAATTGTAATGAAAGCGTGAAAGTAACGATAACATAACTTTGATTATCACCAATTAAAGATCCAGATTATCTAATTCCTCTTATCCTGATCCGTCCCTGCGGGAGAAACTATCCATCCAGAGACTTACTGGGCACCTGTCTTTACGGATGCTTCATGGTGGTATTAACTGTTGAAATATTCACGGAATGCTACGCTGTCATCTGCGATGTGTCTGTTATGGAATTGTACAGTCGACAGCGATAGTGGTCAGTTGTGTTTTTCAGCAGTTGTGTCGTATTGCCCTAGCTTCCGAATTACTGGGTGATAGTTTTTGCTGATCTATTTGTACATGTTTTTTATGTATAGTATCATTGAAAGCAAGTCCAATGGGAGTGATTATTCTAAGAGCTCTATTTTGTAAAGTTTGCAAGTTCTTTATGTGCGTTTTGGCTCAGTGACCCAAGCATATGGTATACTTGTGCTTAATTAGGGTTTTGTAGAACGTCGATCTCATCTTTTGCTTTGTGCGTATTTACGGTTTAAGTTGGGATAGATGACTCCTAGTTGCTGAGTCGTCATAACTCTGAATTGCATGGTGTTACACATATGCAACAAAGATAATAAATTGCAGCTTTTAGTATTTATGGTGGCATTTTTTGCAATTTCGTGCTACAATAATCTTCAGCAATAAATTTGGGGTAGCCACAGCCTAATTTATATATATAATAGATTAATATTTTTGCAACAAAACTGTATTGTTTTTTAATATCAAAGAGCAGAACTCATACATCTACAATCAATTCTAACCCGTCAGCATTAAAGCGTGCCATCATACTGGTTATTTTCCTTGGGCCCTCCCCATCATTTATCACAGACACATTTGATTGCAGTCGTTGGGAATCGAACCCCCGATGTTTGGGTTTGAATGGATAAGCAGTTCTTTACGTATCGCACTAATGATCACGGTTATTCAAGGCACATCAGTACTGGTTTGAAAAATAGAGGGAGAACGGGCATATTTAATAAAATAGATCATGCAAGGGTTAAGGCTTGCTTCCGTTGTGTGAGCCGTAAAGGTGGGTCCTGAGTCCAGAGTTAATCCCAGGTATTTGGCGTTGTTCTCTCATTTGGCTTTGTTGATGTAAGTTCCAGTATTTTATTTTGCTGTTTAGTTTCTCTGGTGAAGAGAATGGTCCATGATTTGGCAGGGCTTACTTTGATGCGCCACCTAGTCAGACATGGTTCTGGTTCCCATAACGCATTTTTATGCCTTCGCCTGATCATTTCTGCCTTCCATGACTGTGCTAATATTTGCTATCATCGGCGTAGCTTGACTATGAAGGTCTATTGACAAGAGAGTATGCTTCGCAAGATGTCATGTCTTTATGTTTGTGGATCAGTGTCGCATGGTAAACAGTGTCAAATGCGCGTTGGACATCCAGAAATATTACACTTATTTATTGATTTTCATTGAAACCTCGGGTTATGTGCTCCACGCCCTTTGTAAGTTGCAGTGTTATTGAGTGATTTGTGGAAAGCCGAATTGCTCACTGACTACTAAGTTATACTTTTTTACTTTCTCTATACGTAGGTACTATGTATACAGAAGGTATTGTAATCACCCAAAAATTCGATACCGAGATTTCACCGGAAATATATGTTTTGAGACTCCCTGAATCGAAAAAAGGCATTTTTAGAAAAATGTTCGTGTGTGTGTCTGTCGGCAGCATAGCTCAAAAGCGAAAAGTCCGGTAAAAACCAAACTTGGTATTTAGGTTCGGAATCTTCCAAGGATGCGACACGAAGATTTTCAAGAAAGTCCCCCACCCATAACTACCCTTTACATAGAAATATTTTCGAAAACTTTGTTTTTCTTAAAATGTCTCTAACGATTTTGATTAAAATACTACATATTAAAGGAATTTCTATCGCAAATAAAATGTATATCTTGAATTTTCTGGGAATAGCTTCTAAAGACCTGTTTATTCAGTATGATTTTTGCTTAATTTGGTATAACTAGTAAACCGTAAGAGATAGACAAGCACTATACAAAAATTATAGATCTCGTCAAAATACACAATTTATGTCCTTTACGTTTTTGTTGTGGAGGTAACCGTTTCGGAGATATTGCTTGTTATTGGTTTCCATTGTGAAGTACTTATACTTTTCTCAGATGGAAGTGTCAGTTTTTCTTTTGTTCTACTCCTGGCCCAACAAAAAAGCGATTTGCAATGACAGTCGCATAACGACAGCTTTTAAAACATTTGACTATCACTTTAGCCTAGTGTATTCCTTTAGTTCTATTCTACTTAAAAGGAACTAAGTATTAAATTCTGCTAATGTTTATCTCGATTAGCATGGTGTTGAATGAAGAATTATCTTTCGTGAGAAGTTTGTTTGTAGATATGTAGAGAAAGTCATTGAGTGTAACACATCAACCTTTTTTTTTTTGTGTGTAGGTTAACGTTCTCTAACTGGTTAGAATGAAATTATGCTCAAATTATCACGGGGTCCATGCAGCTTAAAGCTACGCGATATTCGTTTGCTCAGGATAAGGAAAAATCTTGGAAGGGGGAGGGACTTATCCAGGTAATTCGCCTTAAGCGAGATTCAAACTCGCAATGTCTTGGCTGTGAGGCAGATACACTACCCTCACACTACCAGGGTGGGCCAAGTTACACTTTTTGATGGGTATAGGCAGTCACGTTTATACTACCTTCTCCTCTACTTTGCTTATCTTTTTAGGAGGCTAATTGGGCAGTAATAGCTTGGGTTAGCTATGTCTTTACCCAGATTCGGGAACATGAATACATTCGCCTATTTCCAGCGTGAGAGCCTGCCAGCTCCTCTTATATACCAACAAGAAGTTGAGGTCATCATTGCACGTGTACATTACACACTGGTGTGACCACGTTATACTCAGGTGTAACAATGCAGAGTTTTGCAGTAAACCACCATGCCTTGTTAATTTTACGCACACCTGCAACTACAAGCAATTATTTTATTGTGTTGTTATGGAAATAGTATGGGATTTCTAGGACAGCTTGTAGTGACATGATTTCTAAGCACCTGACTGACGATTCGGTTTTATATTTCCCCTGTGTACCTACCCAAAGTGCTGTGAAAGTGATGTACATTGTGGCTATGGCATTGATGGGGTCACTTGTGACCAAGAGTGACGATATTCCCTATCATTATCAAAGTGAAAGAACCACTGCGAGGGATCCGTGATATTATACATGCTATAGGGCTGTCAAACGGGACATCAACAGGAATAGACGCGCAGATGGTATACGACACCTTCCAAATACTTGGTAAAAGGTCATAAATATCGGGAGTGATTATACTTATTGAAGGTGTGTAACTATAAATACCTCTGTCAATAAAACAATTTCAGAGATAACAAATAAACTTAACAATTAAACAGTTCTCAATGTATGACATTAATAATTCATCACTAAATTCTTCTTTAAGTATTGATGTATTTCTTCAATAATTAATTTTGACTTCCTGGATTTGACAAGTACTCCAACTATAATCTATAGCCATCTATAAAGCAAATGGCACGGTAGAAGGAACTATATAATTGTAATGAGAAGAACCATCAATCCAACTGAACGGTGTAGGTTGGCGAGCTCACCACGAAGCGCAATGCGGCATTCACACAATCGCAGTTGATTGGTTAGGTGATGAATTAGAGTTCACATTCAGCTAAAAGAAATCTCTCTACAAATTAAAAAGAAACAAATCACAAAACTTGGTGAAATAACTTTGTGGTTGATATTTATAATTGTTCTCTCACACAAGACGTGTGTAGGGCAAGATTGGTAAGGTATCGTGCCTTCGCTTTATGCCAAGATCTCGACTGCCTTGTATGCGTTTCGGTCGAGCCGGCAATGACCACGGCATTAGACATTGCGTAGGAGCGCGCAGGAAGTATCAAAGATACGTTTATCAGCTGTTAAATATCTCAGTCGTTGATTTGTCTTCATATTCGACACTAGTGAGCTGTGTGAGATGTCCTTAGGAATGTTAATGTCTAATTAGCTCACGAAAATGCCTGCCAACATATTCACACTTTAACAAGTATCACTTTCTCTATATGATACATAGTAATACAGAAGGTATTGCATTCCATCCAAAAATTCGATACCGAGATTTCACATTTTAGAGTCCCCTGTGAAAGAGAAATTAGATGAAGGTGTGTGTGTCCATGTGAATATAACTCAAAAACGAAAAGTCGATTAAATACCAAACTTGACATTTAATTCAGCATCTTACAAGGATGCGAAACGAAGAATTTCAATACAATTTGTAATACTCATTTGTTACAGAGATGTAATGAAGGTCATCTGAATGGAACACATCAATTTTTTACCATACAAACGTAAAAACTGAATCATGTAGACAATTTGCACACAATTTCAATAGCAATTTCTTGGTTATCTAGTTCCGGGTAGAGACGCCGTGAGATGTTTGATCAATAAATTAAGAACAATGGGATCGCTAAACCAAAGAAGCGAAAATACATGTTCTAACGATAAAAAGCTAGACGAAATTGGTGCTGTATTCGAATGCTCACCTGAGAAGTCTCTCAGCCGTGTTGCACAGTAAGTGAGTGTTTCACAAACCTCTGTTCATACAGCTACTAAACTACCCTTTTCATGGAAGGACTTTAGAAAATGTAGAATTCCTAAATAAAAATGGTTGTAAAGTTTTTTTAATTAAAATACCGTAAATTAAAGATGTTTACATGACAAACGCATGCTTTGAATTTTCTGAGAATAGCTTCAAGTCCTCTTTATGCTGAATGACTTTTGCATAATTGGTAAGCCGTAAGATATAGGCAAAAATTGTTACACAAAAAATGTAGAGCAAAGTGTGTTAAAACACACACTTTGTCATATACAATTTTTTTTGTGGAATTAACAGTTTCCAAATATTCCTTGTTATTGGTTTCAATTTAAAAATACTTACTTTTCTTATACGGGGATTATCAGCTCTAGGCTATATAAAAAGAATGAATTTCAATCACATAGCAACCACATTTTAAGAGATTTGAGTGGTGCATTCCCTTTTTTTCCTACTACTTACAAGGAACTAAGTATTTAAATCATTTCTGCTAACGTTTATCTTGATTGGCATAATATAAGAATATGCTTTGTAATAATACTTTTTTACAGAGATGCAATGAAAGTCATTTCAATGGGACACATCAGTTATTATTTTTTTTTACAATACATACGTAAAAACTAAATTATGTAGGCAGTTTGCACGCAATTTTTCTGGTTACCTAGTTCCAGGTAGAGACCCTGTGAGATGTTTGATCAATAAATTTAGAACAATGGGATCGCTAAACGCTAAACCAAAGAAGCGAAACGACATGCTCTAACAGAGAAAAGCTAGACGAAATTGGTGCTGCATTCGAATGCTCACCTAAGAAGTCTCTCAGCCGTGTTGCATAGCAAGTAGGTGTTTTCACAAGCCTCTGTTCATATAGCTAATAAACTTTTAAAACTGAAACCCTACTGTATGTTTATAGTTAACAATTATGAACACTACGGCAAGAAGCACTTATGCATGTGAATAGTAATTTCATCTGACAATGTGCAGAATGTCCTTGCTCAGTATCACAACACTAATAACTAGAGCTCGGTCCGGGGTCATGAAATTGTCGGATTGATGTTCGGTGCACACAGAATATAAGTACATCCCATTTCGAAACTGTTGCACTATCTAACATTTTTCACTGCCAGGCCTCGCTCAGTTCCTGCTAGTGGATAAGCCAGTAAACCTGAAAGACGGCGCAGATTGAAAAATGTAACAAATATGAAAGGGTATACGTTCGTCACTGAAAAACTTGTGGATGATCAGATTATATTTTTAGTGACAGGAGAAGAGCCTTTTCTTTCGGTACAGTAAATAAGTATCTTGTAATTCACTGTAATGAATTCTGAGTGAGATTGGTTGATTTATATGTAATATCTTTTCAAAGCTCTGCACATTATTATGTTGAATTTTTTTATCAAACTTTATACTTTTGTCTATAAAAGTACAAGCCATTTTTATTTACTAGACCTATTATGAAATACTTGTTTTATCATGCTACCTTATAAAAAATAAAATGGCGTTTTATTTATTTATGGACCCCCTTGACTGCTGTGGTTCTCAGCGTTCCATTCTATGGTGGGCGTGAAAGACCAATTTATTTAGCTGAGAGGCGCTCTATCGGGCTTATGGTAAATCTATGACACGGGACCAACGGCTTTACTTCCCTTCCGAAGAAAGCCATGCTAAGGATTTTTACGCCCGAAAAATCCATCGTCCTCCGCCTGGTTTGAGCCCACGAGCTTGGGTATATGAAGTTAGCATGGTTACTTTATGAATTAAAATATGCATATAATGTCAAAACATTTTTAATAACTCAACATGCGCATGTTTATATAAACCGCTCTCCACTACCCTCTCTTTATACCGCTGACTGCTCTGTGGGTTTGTAGCTGTGTGCGTTTTGGAACCCTAGACGAGCTTTACTTATAAAGATCATAAAATTATATCGTAACTCCTCTCGCGCCCTCTCACCACTGCGCGAGAGATTCGAGAGTCGCCGGGAAGGCGATGCCGGCAAAGGCGCACTGGAATCCTTACTTTAAATAAATGCTGAAAATGACCTGCTCCTAAACAGGTCGCATTACAAGCTAAAGGTGTTCTCGCTCATTCACCTAAGCTCAACAGCAAAAATCCCTGCGTAATCTTCAGAAACTTGGTAATAACATCATACAAGAAATCACAAGGATTCCTGCTGTTAAGCTTAGACAAAGCGAGAATATTTTCGCAAATTGTGCTGCCCACATGTGAGCAGAAGGTCAACAATTACGTACCACTTTCCCGACGAATCTCGGATCTCTCGCGCAGCGGAGAGAGGGTGCGACAGAAATTACCTTATAATTGAACCACCCTATTGTTACTAACACTTGTAAGTAATGCGGAAGTTACTGAAGTGTAGTAAATTGTGTGCTGAGCACACATTCGTGCAATCAGGGCCTTAGCATAAAACGAAGGCACTGTATTGGAGACTAGCATGATAACCACTGAACCACGGATGATTTGAATAATTTGATTTTGGAAACTAACTGCTCAGAAGTGTTTGGTCCTAAGGTTATCATCTTTGGTTACAGCGACGAGAGACCAGAAAATCCTCCTCTGATTTTTGTGTGTAATTGGCATTGCGAATCTGCACAATCGTGCTATGGTAATCACGACAGCGTTAACAATATAATGTGGTATAGATCTTTTATTTCGCTGCTTAGGGCATGGCCCGGTGACAGCGCTGTCAATATAATAATACAATGTATAGTATAATTAAAATAAATAATATAATACCAATCAGAATAACATCATAGTGTACTAATAAAATAATTATAACAATAATAGTAATAATACAATATTAAAAGCTTTATAATACTAGTGTTAAAGCAATATTTTTATTTACTATCCCGACTATAAGAACTCTTCTTTAGTCTCTTTTTAAAACTATTTTTTAAAACTTTGAGGCAAAGCCTCCAGTAACTCAGCAGGCATTTTGTTCCATTCGTTAATTGTTCTATTTGCGAAGAAAAAAATATTTATGTCAGTTTTCTGTTCCCTACTTCTTACTTTTTTCAAGTAATTATTTCTCCCACAGCTTTAATAATCGCTTGGATATATTTTCCCATGCAGATTTCGCCCTATAAGCTCTGAAAACTGCACATAGTCTTGCTCGTCTCCTATGTTTTTCTAGTGTTCCCCAGGAATTAGCATGCTAGTATGATTTTAGAATCATTTGCTTCGTTTACAAATTTGCTTGTTCTTTTTTGAGCTCTCACAAGTGCCGGTTTTTTCCAACCCGATACGGATCCCAGCATGCAGCACTATATACTGATTTTGGTCAAACTAAAGATGTGTATGCTAAATTTCGTTGCTGTGTTTTAAAATCCTCATTACAGAGTGCAACGTTTTCCACGCCTTCCCAGTGTCATTTGCTATTACCGCTAGAGATCTGGGGCTATTTATCCTGCGTAAATTATTATTATCTAAATTTTATATTACCGTTTCTACTATTCTTTCCTTTGAAAATATACAGAAGTGGCATTAATTCTGGACACCTTTTTGGTTAAATTAACTTTCGAATTTGAATATTTCATTCGCTCTCATTCAGGATCATTCTTATCTGGAAGGTTACCATAACACAGTGTTAAATCTTTTACCATAAAATGGAGATAATTTGGCCTTTAAGGGTAACTTTGCCCGAGCTTTGGAAAATATATTATTTTATAAATATACATTTATTTATTTTATATTTCATTCAATGTATCAATCGGATTTATTGCTCTCATTTTACATAGAAGTGCTCAAATTTTGGGAAATCTAGTAATCTTAGGATTAGGAAATTTTAATACTTTGAGCAACACCATAAATACCATAATTTAAAAGATACCAGATTTCCCTTATTTTGAGTCCCTCTTATATGAGTAATCATGTATTATAGTTCATATTGGATGCACAATGACATGAAAATTATATTTGGAAAGTATAGATTTTATTCTATACTGCATTCAAAATTATGTATAGTAAATTATTAGCTGCATATATAAGGAGGGCCCAAATTTGGGGAAATCTGGTATTTCTAAAAATATGATGTTCAAGCTTTTGAATTTTTATAATCCCAAAATTAATAGATTTCTTCAAATGTTGAGCTTTTCTATGTAATATGAGATCAATAAATCCAATTTTCACATTGGCTACAATACAAAATAAAATACGAGTATATGGTTTCAAAGTTGGGTCAAAGTAACCGGATCAAACTAGCTCTATTTTAGGGTAAAGGATTCCATACTGTATTATGATAGCACTGGCAGGCTTTAATTTAACTGATAATGGTCCTGAATAAAAATTAGATGTAAAATTCAAATTTGAAAGTTAATTTTAGTAAAAAGTGTCCACTACTGTAATTTTTACTTTCTCTATTCGTACTATATACATAGTGTATAGAGAAGGTATTGCATTGCACCCAAAAATTCGATACCGAGATTTCATCGGAAATATATGTTTTGAAACCCCCTAATCCCAAAAAAACATTTTTAGAAAAATGTCAGTGTGTGTGTGTGTGTGTGTGTCTTTCTGTGTGTATGTGTGTTTGTGTGTGTGTCTGTGGGCAGCATAGCTCAAAAACGAAAAGACCGTTAAATACCAAACAAGGATGCGACACGAATATTTTAAAAAAAAATCTCCCCACTCCAAACTACCCTTTACATAGAAAAAGTTTCGAAAATTTTGATTTTCTTAAAAATGGCTCCAACGATTTTGATTAAAATATCGTATATTAAAGATATTTTCCTGACAAATAAAATGTATATTTTGAATTTTCTGGGAATAGCCTCTGAAGACTACTTTATTCTGGATGAATTTTACGAAATTTTACATAACTGCTAAACCGTAAGACATGGACGAAAACTTAAAACACAAAAAATGTAGAATACGTTAAAACATACAATTTATGTTAAATACATTTTTTTCGTGCAGTTGATCGTTTTTAAGATTATCCTTGTTTTTGGTTTCAACTTTTAAAAACATACTTTTCTCATACAGGAATTTGTCAGCTTCTGTCCATACAAAGGAACTTCAGTCACATAGCAACCAGCTATCGCTTTAACCGATGGTACTCGCTTATTTCTCTTTTACTTTCAAAGTAGCAGTAATAAGTCTATTTCTGATAATGTTTTCTCGATTAAATGAAGTAAATGGAATAATTTGTTGCAGAGATGTAGAGAAAGTCATGTGAATGGAACACATCAGACTTTTTTTAATCGTTTCAATAGTCATATCGGGAGCTTTTACTTGTGAAACAACTTGTATTATTGAGGTTTAGAATATTAGGTTAATCAATTTTATTACTTTCTCTAGCCCCGTATGTACAATGTACATAGGGATAGAGAAGTATTGCATTCCACCCAAAAATTCGATACAGAGATTTCACCGGAAATACATGTTTTAGGACCCCTTGTATCCATAAAAAGCATTTTCAAGAAAAGGACCGTGTGTGTGTGTGTGTGTGTGTGTGTGTGTGTGTGTGTGTGTGTGTGTGTGTGTGTGTCCGTGAACACGATAACTCAAAAACGAATAGTAGCTAAAATACCAAACCTGGTATTTAAGTTTAGTATCCTCCAGGGATGTGACACGAAGATTTTGAGAAAAATCTCCCCATCCAAAACTATCCTTTACACGGAACTTTTTTCGAAAAATTTGATTTTCTTAAAAATGGCTCTAACGATTTTGATTAAAATATCGTATATTAAAGATATTTACCTGACAAATAAAATGCATATTTTGAATTTTCTGGGAATAGCTTCTGAAGACCTGTTTATGCTGGGTGAATTTTGCTTAATTTGCCATAACTAGTAAACCGTAAGAGATAGACAAAAACTTACTATGCAAAAAATGTAGTTTTTTTTAAATACACAACTTATTTCATATACATTTTTCTCGTGGAGTTTACCGTTTTCGAGGTACTCATTGTTATTAGTTTCTGTTGTGAAATACTTATACTTTTCTCAGACGGGGCTGTCCGTTTTTCTTTTGTTCTACTCCTGGCCAAGAAAAGAAGCGATTTGTAATGACAATCACCTAACGACAGGTTTTAAAACATTTGGCTATTGGTTTAGTCTAGTGTATTCTCTTATTTTCTTCCTACATCTACGGAACTAAGTAACAAGACATTGTGCTAATGAGTACCTCGATTAGCAAGGTGCAGAAAGAAGAATAATCTTATGTAAGAAGTTTGTAGAAGAGCTAGAGAAAGTCATGTGAGTGTACACATAAGATTTTATTACTAAACACACGCACATTCACTCTCACATTCATATTTCCAGACTCTGTGGGGGATAGGGAATAATTCTGATTAAAGAAAAGTTCCCCGCCCCAGCGGGGAATCGAACCCGGGACCTCCGGGTAAGAAGTCAGCTCGCTGACTACTGTAATTGTTTTACATTTATTTGGATTTATCTCCATTTCATTATAATGCGCCCATGATCATCTTATTTTAACGTGAACCGTACGGGGCTGGTTTTGGAGAGCCTTAATGTCGTTTAGCAGAGCGAGTATATTTATATTTAGAAACATCCTGTGAGAGGTGGCTGAGCTGCACATCAATATCTCATCTGAGGTGTGCGGTTGTTAGGATTGCCTGTTGCTATGGTGTGATTCCGCACGACTCACCGTATACGGCGCAGCTGTTTCCATGAAAAGGCTTTCCATAAAACACCAACGAGAGCAAAACTTTCTGTGACATATGCCGGCAATGTGATTTCAAAGCCATAGAGGCATAAAACTTACAATAGACGCGATGATGTGTACGCAGCTTTCAGATAAAATTTCATATGAACATAAATCCAGTTTTTTTTTTTTGTGGTTGGATTTATTTTCTAAACATGAAGTAGAAAATGCATTACTCCTTAGTAAGTAGAGATTTGCTAGTTTAAAAATTGAAAAAAATAGCAGAAAATAGAAATTTATGCTTAAATAACCAAGACAGATTAGATACTGAAATATTTCAGTATACAATATAAACATCGAATTACACAAATAATTAAACGGCTGCCATTATATTGTATATATGTGTATATATATTTACTTTCTCTACACGTAATATCTACATAGTGTGTAGAGAAGGTATTGTAATGCACCCAAAACTTCGATACCGAGATTTCACCAGAAATACACGGTTAGCACCCCCTGAATAAAAAATCTGGTATGTTACATTCTCATGACTTTCTCTGCATTTGTACAACAACTTATTGTTAAAAGCGTATTCTTTTATTGACTTTATGCTAATCGAGGAAACATTAACATAAATCGTCTTATTACTTGTTTCTATGTAAGTAGAAGGGAAATAGAGTGATACTAAAAAGCTGGTTGCTCTGTAATTGAAGTTCCTTTGTTTGTTTGGAAAGGTTCCTTTATGAGAAAACAACATGCATTTTATAGCTGAAATCAATAACAAGGAATATTTTAAAAATGATCAACTCCACGAAAAAATGTATATAACATAAATTGTGTTTTAACGAACTCTTCATTTTTTATTGAGTATGTTTTAGTCTATCTCTTACGGCTTACCAGTTATGCGAAACTCCGCAAAATTCATCCGGAATAAGGGTATCTCTACTTCCAGAATATTCAAGCTATACATTTTGTTTGCCATATAAATATCTTTGATATACGGTATTTTAATCAAAATCGTTAGAGCCATTTTTGAGAAATACAACACTGTCGAAATTTTTTCCATGAAGAGATTAGTTAGGGTTGCGGGGATTTTTCTCAAAATCTTCTTTTCGCTTCCCTGGAATATACTAAAATTAAATACCAAGTTTGGTATTTTACAGACTTTTTGTTTTTGAGTTATCGTGTTATATTTTTGTATAGATACTCATAATAGATGATTGATTATTTTCCAAGTGATTTTGCACAAACATTTGCTATCTTATACAGTAAGTATGCTACAAAACTTGGCTGTCAGGCAGACGGTATGTGTCCCAGTCACACATTATACACTTGCTGGCCACAGGCACACGGACCTGTTTTTGGATACAGGGGACAGTAAAACGTGTATTTCCGGTGAAATCTCGCTATCGAAATTTTAGATGGAATGCAATACCGTCTCTATACACTATGTACATATTACGTGTAGAGAAAGTAAACATTGAAAATGGAAGCTTATGCTTAAATAACCTTTCCCACATTCTCCGTAGAGCAACTGTCGAAGACAGATTATATACTGGAATATTTCAGATTACAATAGAGTAATACTCAAAATACACAAATAATAAAACGGCTACAAAAGCTGTCAAAACTAGTAGGAGCTAGTATATTGTAACATTTTTTTTACTTTCTCTATACGTACTATATATAGTGCATAGAGAAGGTATTGTAATGCACCCAAAATTTCTATACCGAGATTTCACCAGAAATATATGTTTTGGCACCCCCTGAATACAAAAAAAAAATTTAGAAAAATATCCGTGTGTGTCTGAGGGCAGCATAGCATAAAAGTCCGTTTAATACCAAACTAAATATTTAAGTTCAGTATCTTTCAAAGATGCGACAAGAAGATTTTCAAGAAAATCCCCCCACCACCAACTACCCTTAACATGGAAAAGTTATAAACATTTTGATTATCTCAAAAATGGCTCTAACAATTTTGATTTAAATCTCTATGTGCAGGATGACATCCTTAGGTTTTTGAACGTCCGTAGACATATTTTGGGGCACATTTGGTGGTGCCTATATTTCAGTGTCCGTCATCAGCATTGCGTAATAAAGTCATTCAGGTATTGGCAACTCTGGCTCGATTTATTTACATAATTAGGACTTTTCTGGTGTTTCATCACAATTATTAATCTAGCATGCAATTTAAATTTTTCATTGTTTAAGCCATATAATATTTTGACAGCAAATAGATTCCCTTCAAACTAGATCTGTGATCTCAATATTGTCTTTGTTTGAACATGTAACTTATTATGTGGTATTGTGGATATATTATTTGTACACTTGATAATTTATTTGACCTGTATTAATGTTACATATGTGCTACTCTGTATGTAGGAATACATTTTCAAATAAAAAAACTTGCCAAAAGAATATCTTATATTTAAGCTATTTAAATGATAAATAAAATGTGTAGCTTTAATTTTTGGGGAATAACTTCTGAAGAACTCTTTATTCTGGATAAATTTTTTTTGTTGAATTTTCCATAACTAGTAAACCGTAAGAGATAGACAAAAACTTACTACACAAGATTTAGATCTCGTTAAAGTACACAATTTATATCATATATATTTTTTCGGTTTTCACCAAGGCAGCTTAATTCTCGGAGACCGGTTGTGGTATTTGTGGTGGACAAAGCGGTATCTGGACGGGCTTTTTGTTCCCCTCCATTCATTTCATAATGTTGAACGCCTGGTTTTACTGCATACGGTACCACAGGTGGGCTGCGATGTTCTGGGAAACCGGTGAACCGGGAGAAAACCCGCCCCTGCGCTGCTTTGTCCAGCGCAAGTCCCACATGCAGTCACCTGGTGTTGAACCCTTAGTGAGATGCGAGTATTCTAACCACTCGGACATGGCACGACAATTTCACAATGTGCTTTATAATCATCTTTCCTTTCATCCATTTCACCGTCATTGCATCTCATCTTCATTCTCACCGGCTTCGGACTAATTATCCTAATTATCCATTCTCTCTGATACCGAATTCTTTTGCTCCTCAACAGGCACCTGGCTTTTTTTCTTTTTTTTTAAACAAATACAATTCTGGAGTCTTATCGAGACTCCGGCGCTGTATTCCCTTTTGCGCTTTTAACTTTCTCTACACGTACTATGTACATGGTGTATAGAGATGATATTGCATTCAACCCAAAAATTCGATACCGAGATTTCGATTACCAGAAATACATGTTTTAGGGTCCCCTGTATCCAAAAAAATTCATTTTTGAAAAAGGTCTGTGTTTGTGTCCGTGTGTCAGTATGTCCGTGTGTCTATGAACACGATAACTCAAAAAGGAAAAGTCGGTAAAATACCAAACTTGGTATTTAAATTTAGTATATTTTAGGGATGCGACTCGAATGTTTTGAGGACAAAAAACCCACCCCTAGGTACCCTTTACATGGAAAAAAATTCGAAAATTTTGATTTTCCCAAAAATAGCTCTAACGGTTTTGATTTGATATTTATATGGCAAATAAAATGTTTATCTTGTATTTTCTGGGAATAGCCTCTAAAGATCCCCTTATTCTGAATGAATTTTGCTGAATTTTGCGTAACCGATAAACCGTAAGAGATAGACAGAAACTTACTACACAAAAATATGTATATCACGTTAAAAACACACAAATAATATCATATACGTTTTTTCATGGAGTTGAACCATTTCTGAGATAATCCTTGTTATTTGTTTCATATTAAAAAATACGTTTCTCACACTGAAAGTTGTAAACTCCTGGTCCTGCATAGAAACGGATTTAAACCACAAGGCAATCAGCTTTTAAGAGATTTGAGCATCGCTTTAGCCTGTGTATTCCCTTAATTTTCCCTCTACTTACAAGGAAGCAAGTAATTAAGACAATTTATGCAAATGTTTATCTCCATTATCATAAATTAGATTGAACATGCTTGTTAGCAATACTTTGTTACAGCGATGTAGAGGAACTTATGTGAATGGAACAAATTAGATTTTGTAAGTTTCCTAACATTTGTTTTATATGTAATTACCGTTTGCTTCTAATATACACACATTTTTATAAACATATAAACACCCATGCCCCAAGGCGGATCTTGAACCCACGATCCCCTGAGCCAGGAAGTACTTCAGCGAGCCACTTTAGCGAGCGCGGTGATGACGGGACCGGCACTCTAGTCGCTGGCTTGTAAGTTCGTTCCAAACGAGAGAATGATACGTAGCGAAAGTAGAACTTACAGGGATACAGATTTAAGACGCAAAAGCAGAGTACTAGCGTAGCCGGTTTAATTGAATTTTATTAATGGACACTCTTTAAAGCTACATTCACTCAAAACAGGTACCAAACTCATTCGAGTGGATTAGACTAGGAGCATGGAGGAGCACGAACATTTCTGACGAGAATGGTACGAGAATCTGTCCCATTTGCGAGGAGGAAGAGTCTTGGACTCACATCTTGGCAAGATGTAGGGATACGGAGGAATGGCGGGAAAAATATTTGCCGCGATTCTTTACCACTGCGAATGTAGGGCTAGAAGCATGTTGGACGCTACTGGCAGACACGGAAAACATGGACGGGCTAGGTAAATTTATACTTAAGGCAAGACAGCTGAGATCTGAGGAGGCTGCCAATAGAGACGGGAGGGGGAAGGACTAATATCAACGAAACAAAAGTGACTACAATGTTCTACACACACACACCCACAAAAACACACACACACACACACACACATATATATATATATATATATATATATATATATATATATATATATATATATATATATGCCATACTTAGGTCACTGTCGTGCTATGGTTTTATATATGGTGTATATACTTCTTTTAAGTGTAATTATCTGTTATAAGAGGGTGCATTTATGAAGGTGTACTCTGTGCTGTAAATTTAAATCTTTTTATTTTTATTTTCGGGTTCACTCATAATCCTTTATTGTTGTTTTAATATTGCTTCTGACTGTGTATTACTTTTGTCTTTTTATTTTCGTGTTTACTCTTTTAATTCTTTGTTGTTGTTGTTTTAATATTGTTTGTAATGTGTATTACAATAGCACGTACGGTACGTGGACCCGTATGATTGTTGAAATTCTATGTATAATATTGCTATGTCAATAAATACATTTATTCATTTATTCATTCACAATGAGATGTAAGCGCAAGCGCGTGGGAAGGCCATTCACTATGCAGTCGTAAGCGTAAAGCAAGAAGTTGGCATGGTTTTCTACAACTGCAAATTATATGCGGGTATCTTTTAAGCTCTCCGCAAATTTCAAATTGAATAACATAACCAACAATACTGCATAAGAAATTCACTCAATCTTTTACGAATAAATAGGTTATAAAACTACATACTAACAACTGACGCGGCAGTGACGTCTCAATACATAATACTTCCCAAACTATTGAAAATAATGCAACCATAGACAGCAAAAAGTGTCAAAGGTGCACATTTAATGAACTGTGAATTATCTCTTTGCGCCTTACGATTTATGAAAGCCAAGTACATTCATTAAATCAAAGGAGGATTTGCAAAGAGACTACCATAATCTCTTGAGGGAAATGGAAGCTGGCACAGCATAGCCAAATAGATCATCATGTATGTACAGTCGGCTCTGTAAAATCTCGCATTGTCTGTTGTTGAACAGCAGGCAGTGCATAGAGGAAAGAATGCAGACATTTTTCTCTGTGTACACATCGGAAGGATAAAGTTTGGAATTTGCAAGTTTGCAACAGAATTTGCGTCTGTTTATGTGAATGGTTACATTGAATAACATGAAGGCAAAGACTTGAGCTTACATTGCATTGTGAATGAGGTTCTTTACACAGGACCAACGGTTTTATTTCCCTTCCGAAGGAAGCTATGCTAAATAAATCAATGGCCCTCCGCCGAGTTTGAATCTGCGACCTGGAACCAGAAGCTAGCATGACATCGAGGACGACTCGGTGGTTGTGGAAGATTTCGTGCGAGAGGTCAGGTTTTATAATTTCTAGTGGTTTCGATTGTAATGCTTGACATCTTGCTGAGGGAATAGATTTGTGAAGATTACTTTTGAAATTCCGTTTGTGTTTGTAACCATTTTGTAACTAAATCTCCGAAGGTATTTCTGTGAAAAGTGAAAACGTGTTTATCCTACAGATACTTGTAATAGACCGTTGCTATGCAGAAACGACATAAGAAAACTTGGACTTTAAATCAAAGTGATAGTTATTAGCGCAACGAGTGGGATAAGGCAAATAAATAAATGGTTGATAACTACAAATTTTCTGTCACCTTTTAACTCTTTTTCGAATTATTTTCGTGAAGTCTGCGGTAATAAAGGATCGTCTGCTTCTTTTGCTTCATTTAATATATAATTTGGAACCAGTATATACCTTTTTTTAAATTTATTCTTTATTTTAGGTCGCAGAACTACAAAGTCTTATAGCGACCACATTAAAAATCTTGTTTATATTTTTACATCCCTAAAACAATGACAATTTTGAACATAAGTAAATCATTATATACTCAGGGATTAAAATATACCTCAAAGCTTATGACATATGAAAACAATAATTTAATATAAAAATATAACAATATTAAAATTGTATTACAACAAACAGTGACAATTAAATTAGGTATAACATGTTTGTAATTATAATTCTGAGAGTTATATACAGTTATATAGATTGATTTCTTTAAGGTATATTAATACATTGACTAAACTTTTTGTGTGCTGTTTTCTGACATGACTGTACAATATATAACCTTCTCAATGTCCATCGTAAAGTTAATCAATTTAAACTAGCAGCAATAAAAGCAAATTAGTATTCATACATAACCTACCATATTTTATAACTATGAGAACGCCGCATTTCAGTACCTTCTTCCTTATTTCATGTATTATTATCTGTTGTAAAATCATTATCTGGATTAATTTATCGTATCTGTAGGATAAAATAATGTGTTATACAAGTGGACAAACCTCTATTATCCAGTTGTATAATAAATAACTATTGCGTGCGTGTGTATTTATTTTAAATGGTTGAATGACCTACTCATTTTGAAGATATATCTTTTGGAAGCCCTTTCTTTGTGAATGCTGAAGTTTAAATCGGGCAAGAACCCCGTCAAATTACTGGGAAATTAAAGCATTGGACGATTGACTTTTGAGAAAGCGGCAACATTCATTCTGCAAAGGAAATGAAGTAAATTGGTAATAAGGGAAATAATTGAAAATGCGTTTCCATGACACGTGGGTGTTGCTAATAGGCAACATTCAGAGTGAATCAAATTACTTTAACCAGAGTATATAAGATGCATAAATAGCGCGCATGTTTGTTGTGCAGTTAGCTAGTAAAATGGTTCTTTATGTTCTGGGCATTTTGTGAAACAAGTAACGGTTTATTTATGTTACGAATACTTCAGAATAATATTAATGTAGAACCTTTAATTGCAGCCTAATATGGACATTCATAGTCACCTGAATTTGCTCTGGGGTAACCACACTTCAGCATTACGAGCTTTTATTTTACCGAAGAGAGTTTTAAGATTAACTTATGGAGCTTCACCCACGACTCATTGTAAACCACTTTTTACTTTCTCTATACGCACTATGTACATAGTGTATAGAGAAGGTATTGCCCTCCACCCAAAAATTCGATACCGAGATTTCACCGGAAATATATGTTTTAGGGTCCCCTTTAACTAAAATAAGAATTTTCGGAAAAAGGTCCGCGTGTGTGTGTCCGTGTGTCTGTGAACACGATAACTCAAAAACGAAAAGTCAGTAAAATACCAAACTTGGTATTTAAGTTTAGTATCTTCCAGGGATGCGACGCGAAGATTTTGAGAAAAATCCCCCCACCACCAACTATCCTTTACATGAAGCTTTTTTCGAACATTTTGATTTTTTCAAATATGGCTCTAACGATTTTGATTAAAATATCTTATATTAAAGCTATTTACCTGACGAGTAAAATGTATATTTCGAATTTTCTGGGAATAGACTCTGAAGAGTACTTTATTATGGATGAATTTTAAGGATTTTTGAATAACTCTAAACCGTAAGAGATGGACAAAAACTTACTGAAAAATGTAGAGCAGGTTAAAACGCACAATTTATGTTATATACAATTTTTTCGTGGAGTTCATCGTTTTTGAGACATTCCTTGTTTTTGGTTTCAGCTTTGAAAAACTTAAACTTTTCTCATACAGGAATTTGTCAACTGCTGTCCATACAAAGGAACTTCAGTGACATAGCAACCAGCGTTTGACTATCAATTTGACCTATGGTACTCCCTTATTTCGCTTCTACTTACAAGGAAGCAAGTAATAAGACTATTTTTGTTAATTTTTTCTGATTAGCATGAAGTAAAGAGAATAATTTGTAGCAGGGATATAGGGTAAGTCATTTGAATGGTACACATCAGATTTTTATTCAATTTGTATACTTACTTGACCATCGATATACGTTCTGGCCTGCCTCTTGTATGTAAAGAAAAATATTAATGATTTTATTACCTGTGACAATATACATAATTACCCAACACGTAAAAACTCAAATATTCATATACCTAAAAGTAAATATAGTGTAAGTGTAAATAGTTCCTGTTACATCTCATTAAAACTTTTTAGCTCCTTACCTATTTATATAAGACTATCTTTCGTTTCAGTGCTTCAAGAGGAGGCTCAGATCAATATTGATGGTTAATCCTCTGTATACTGTTGACGAGTTTTATAATCTAAATATGCGAAGAAGATTGTATGATTAGATATGTAGTTTACTGCCGAAGTCATGAATAAATGTATTCAAGAGACTAATAAACGATCTAAATCTATAACGTTTTTATCTCGGTGCTTACTGTGTTTCTCCAAATATAAATGTATCGAAGCTTGCGGTTGGATAATAGCATGTGTGGAAACTGCTCTATATTGTTTATCTCTAACTACGCTATTAATGTTTTATGTTGGAGAGAAACAAAGATATATGCAGTTGCTGAAATATTCCTTGTAGAAAAATCTGAAGTTTCATTCTCATGACTTTCTTTGCGTATTCTTTAACAAACTTTTACAAAACTTATTCTTCTATCTACTTCTTGCTATACGAGATAAACATTATTAGAAATGGTCTTATTGTTAAATTGCATATAAGTAGAAGGGCAATAAGGTTACAGCAATAGTAAAATCCTTTAAAAGCGGTTGCTATGTAATTGAAATTCGGTTCTCTTCATGTCCAGGAGTAAAACAAAAGAAAAGTGAATGGCAAATTCCGGTTTGAGAAAAGCTTAAGCATTTTAAAATTGAAAATAATAACAAAGATAATAACAAGGAATACCTTGGAAATGTTTAACTAATGTATAAATGTTTATTTAACTAATATTTCACTAACTAATGTATACGACACAAATTGTGTTTTAACAAGATCTAAATTTTCTATCTCTGATGGTTTATCAGTTATGCAAAAGTCATCCAGAATGAAGAGGTCTTAAGGGAGTATTACCAAGAAATTCAGGATATAAATTTTATTCCCCATATCTTTAACATACGATATTTTATTGAAATCGTTAGAGACATTTTTGGGGGGGGGGGAAACATTAGGAAAATGTTCCATATAAAGGGTAGTTTGAGGTGAGGGGATTTTTCTGAAAATCTTTTGTCGCTTCCTTGGAAGATACTGTGCTTAAATGCACAGTTTTTGTCACGCACATAGGCACACATACTCTCACACACATTGACATTTTTCTAAAAAATTATTGTAGAGTTAACAATTTTCGAGATATTCCTTGTTATTGCTGTCAGTTTTAAAATACTTAAACTTTCTCTCAATTGGGAACTGTAATTCGTTTTTATTTTGTTTTTCTCCTTGCCATGCAAAGAGAACCGAATTTCTATCACATAGAACTGGCTATATCGTAGCAATATATAATAAAAATATTTAACATACATATAAAGTTTAGCAGAAGCTATACTGAGGGTATTTAAGCGTAAACATAAAACTGGCTGAGAATGTTACACTTCTTGACAGTTCAGCGTGACACATTACATATTTTTATTTTGACCTTTTGATAAACGTTTGGAATTTCGTTTGAAGTGGTCATTCTTAACAAATATTCTAAATTGACATCATTTAGAGATTAACTCTCTTTGTTTGTGTTCAAGCTAATTACAGAGAATTTTGTTTACTAGTATATATGCTACAAAACATAGACAATATCTGGCAACAGCATTCAACAAGCTTTTAAATTTATTGTGATTTAGAATAAAATAAAACTCTTTACAACAGTTTCCTTAAGTTTCCTGACAGTCTCACTCCTGCTTCGACAGGAGTCATACAACTTCAGTGTAATCACCCCTCCCCTATGTATGACCTTTTGCCAAATGTTTGGAAGGCGCCGTATACTATCTGCGCTTCTATTTCTGTTGATGTCCCATATTGACCGCCGTATAGCATGGATAATGTCATCTCTGGTGTTGTACAGGATCCCTCGCAGTGGTTCTTTCACTTAGACAAAGAGATCATAATAACAGGGACTATCGACACTCTTGGTGGTACAGCATCAAGTGATGCAGTATTACCCCATCAATGCCATAGGTCACAATGTACATCACTTTCACAGTATTTTGGGTAGCGCGTACCTTCTTTGGACGAAAACAGGAAAACCTCCATTCATTGAGACGCTGCCTACTACTGCATGTTTCTGCAACACAACCTTCGTCCAGCGCTCAAGCGAAGAGCAACCCATCATTCTGTATGACAATGCAAGATGCCATATCGCTGCTACTGTTCAGGATCTCTTGCACCGCTGGCAATGGGAGATTATGGAACATCCACCTTACTCACCTAATATGAGTCCCTGTGATTACGATCTCTTTGCTAAAGTGAAAGAACCACTGCAAGGGATCCGGTACAATATCAGAGGTGACATCCATGCTTTAGGGCGGTCAATACGGGACATCAACAGAAATAGGCGCGCAGTTGGTATACGACGCCTTCCGAACATTTGGCAAAAGGTCATAAATAGCGGGGGCGATTATACTGAAGGTGTTGACTATAAAAACCTCTGTCATTAAGGTCATTTCAGTGAATAAATAGTTCTTATTACTTTTTATCTAGCCCTTGTATGTCGTTGTTGTATTTTCGACCCACTATGAAATGACATTCTGATGGAATAAATGAAATGCCACATATCCAGTTTAACAAGTGGATTTTCAAACAAATTTAATTTAATTTTGAATACCTTTATATGCGAAACTAACTGAAATACACATACAAATAGTAGTCACTATTTGGTGGGTTTCGCGACGAGGGTATGTGGGAGTTTGTGAGTAACTCCGTACTCTCTTACCAACAACTTTGAGCGACCGCATAGAAACCGTGATGGTTGAAGTGGCACCAAACATGCTCACACAAGTATGGGAGGAGTTTGGCTGTAGTACGAATGTTTCTCGTGTCCTGCGAAGGGCACATTGAACAATTGTGAAATGCTTAAAAATGTTAGAAATAATCCTAGATTCAAAAAGTCCCCGGAGTCGTTTATTTTCTTTTTAATGTATACGAAAGTAAAGGATATTTTATTTTAGGTGTTGGTAACGTCCATAGTTTTTGTTGCGTATGCATGTTCGTTTATCGCATTTCATAATGTCGGTAATAGAGTACGTTCGAACATAAGGTTTTGTGTTTTGTTAAAAAAAAATCTCTCTTAGAGAACTTGAAAATGATTAAAGAAGCCTATGGTGAAACAGCTATGAAGAAAACTTAGGTGTATGAATGACATAAACGTCATTAAATATTTTCGAACGCTGAAGAAATTACTGTACATGCGACAGGTGTCTGAAAATTACCTTCAGGGTGCTATTAGACTTTTTATACGCGGTGGCAGAAGTGTCACTGCAGAAGGGAACTATTTTGAAGGTCATATTGTGTAAATTGCCTTACGATACTTGTTTCTGTGTTATTTAGACATTCCGGGAACTTTTTGAAAGTAGTATGTAAAAGCATTGACCTATACTAAACTTTATCCCAAGCCTTTATGTGTATACATGTAACTGTTTAAAAACAACACCGGATACAATACTTCTATAGCTTATACTTGATCAAAGTTTGATGTCGCAGTTTCAAAACCCTTTTAGGATATTTTTACGTAACGTTGAAAAGTTAAGATTAGTCAGAGCACGAAATACTAGTGTGTGTGCTCGCATATCTCAGAGGGTGTGCTTGAAAATAAATGGATTTTTCCTTGTTCATTATTGGATACTTGATCTAGGTTGGATAGATAGACTCGCTAAACTATCATGGCAATATGCCAGGACAGCATTAAATTCCCCAACTGTCTCCCATGTTTCCCGGTAAACCATAAGGTGATCTCAAATTCTTTTGGGATGACATGCCCCAGTGGCAACTTACAATGTTATAAATACTTAAATCTCGGGCTTCATAGTTTAGTCAGCTATTAGGTAAGTTAATTACCTGATTTAGCTTTCAGTTAAAGGGGCAATGGGCAGTTACCCACTCAAAATGCTACTTATAATATACTTTGAGGTTGGTCTTGAATGCGAAATGCACGTATTTTTCCTTATCCACAAATATGCTATTGTTATCGTAATAATACTGCACTTATCCTTGCAGTAAACTTTCAACAACTTACTGAAAATATCAACAAGAACTTACTGTTATTAACCCCTTCTACTTCAATGGTACCATATGGCATCATTATGTGTAACTATTTATTATTCGAGGCGAGTATAAATTTGGACTTGGAAATTTTGACATTCAATAATTCTCTAACTTTACTGGTGTATGTTTTCCGTCTTTTCTTTAAACTTATTGAAATTAGTTTCTCTTTTTCTTGTTTTAAGCTATGCTATCATTCTATGATACTTTTTTCTAACGCAAATACAGAATTATTCCGCTATAATACTACCGAGATTCAGACAACACTTAGGCATGCCAATCAGCGTTTATTTTACATGGGGTCCATCCATTCCTTTAACATACTTTAGTAGCATGCAGCGATGATTCCAACCTAACTTAACCTGTGAATTTGAAATCTTCACCAGTGATGTTCAGTGCTTTAGAAGTTTAGACAACTGAGCTACCAATGTTAGATCTGATAAGACAAGGCCATAAGTATAGATTCTCTGTCTCCAGTTAAAACAAAAATCATTCGAAATAAATCTGGCTGGAAAGGGTTAAATGTAGAAATGTACTCTTTAATCTAGAGTAATTAAGTCGTTATATTAAAGTTATTGTCTCACTGCAGAAGGGATTAGTTTTTGTTTAGCTTTGTCTACAACCGTATGGAATTGTTTTAACAGTATTCTCGCCTCTGTTGTCTTAATGCATTCCTTGCATCTATTGTTAATATTAAATTGCATCTAAAAGATAGTTTTGGCAGCGTATGTATTCCAGCTTATTTCCCCAATCATTCCCTTTCACTCATTGTCGGTTATGATAAACGTGTACGTTGAAAGAATAAACAAATTCATTAGCGAGGTATCGTAAGACAAGGGATCTCTTAAATATTAGCTGACCACCATGCAGCATGCATTTATGTTCGCGAAAATACTGTTCAAGCACGCAATTTGATGCTCTCTACTCTACGTTACCCCCGACAGCGTGGGTCAGCCAGGCGACATTGTTCCTGGATAACTGGCCATTCATGCTAACCGTGAGGCGATTTGTTGATTTACTTTTATTGGGTTGAAAAATATCGTAATTTTCGTATCTGATTGGTTTGAGCAGCAATGCCCACTTGGTTCAGGTTGTTTTGAAACATCCTGAGTTATTAAGCTTGTTAGAATCAAAGCTAAGTTTTGGTTGTTTATTCCTTAAGGTTCTATCTCCAAGATATTGAATTTTAGCCTTATAGAATTTTCCAGCAATCAAAATTAGAAGCATATAAAAAAAAGCTGATGTGTTACACTCACATGACTTTTTCTAGCTACTCTACAAACAAGCTTCTTACAAAAGGTAACTCTTCTTTCAACACCACATTAATCGAGATAAACATTAGCAGTATTTTATTACTTAATTCCTTATATCAGACTGGAACTAAGGGAATGCACTAGGCTAAAGTGATAGTCAAATGTTTTAAAAGCTGTCGTTATGCGATTTCATTGCAAATCGCTTCTTTGCTTAGCCAGGAGTAGAAATAAACCTCCCCCCCAAAAAAAGGACACTCCCGTCTGAGAAAGTGTAAGTACCTCACAACTGAAGCTAATAACAAGGAATACCTCGAAAACGGTAAGCTCCACGAAAAAAGTGAATATGACATAACTTGTGTATTTTAACAAAACCTAAATTTATTGTATAGTAAGTTTTTGTCTATCTCTTACGGTATACTAATTATACTAAATTAAGCAAAATTCATCCAGAATAAACAGGTCTTTAGAAGCGATTCCTAGTAAATTCAATACATACATTTTATTTGTTATAGAAATGACTTTAATAAGTGGTATTTTAATCAAAATCATTAGAGACATTTTTAAGAATATCAAACATTTCGAAAGTTTTTCCATATAAAGGGTAGTTAGAGGTGGAGATATTTTCTTGAAAATTTTCGTATCGCGTGTTTGGAAGATACCAAACTTAAATACCAAGTTTGGAATTTAACCGTATTTTCGTTTTTGAGCTCTTCTGTCCACAGACCCACACAGACAGTCAGACACACGTACCTGTTTCTGATAATGCTTTTCTTGGACTCAGGGGGTCCTAAAACATGTTTCCGGTGAAATCTCAGGCATGAATTTTGGGTGGAATACAATACTTCTCTATCCCTATGTACATTGTACATAAGGGGCTAGAGAAAGTAAAAATTGATGTATTCCATTCACGTGACTTTCTCTAGCTGCTCCACAGAGATGCTTTCTTTACAAAATACTATTATTGTATCTACGTCATGTTAATAGAGACAAATATTTAGCAGAAATGGTCTCACTGCTTGCTACCTTATAAGCAGAAGGGAAATAAAGGCATACACTAGGCTACAACAATACTCAAATCTTTTAGAAGCTGGTTGCCATGTGCTACAATTGAAATTTGGTTCTCTTTTGCATTCCAGGAAGTAATACAAAATAGCTGCGTCCGCCTAGGTAACGTGGTGGTAGCGTGTCTGTCTCACATTCAACAAGCCGCGAATTCGAATCTCGCTTAGGGTTTTATCGGGGTTTTCCCTTATCCTGAGAAGACGAATGTTGAGCAACCTTGAGCTCCATAGACCCCGAGATCATTTGAGCATCCCAACCAGGTTAAAGGACGTTAAGCTACCAAAAAAGAGATGAAAAGAAAGTTTCCTGTTTATGAGAAGTTTAAGTAGTTTAAAATGGAAACCATTAACAAAGAATATTTCAAACGGCTAACTCTACAGAAAATATATATGACATATATTGTGTGTTTCAATGAGATCTCAATTTTTTGTATAGTAAGTTTACGGTTTACCAGTTGTACAAAAGTAATTCAGATTGAAGGAGACGTGTTTTCCAAGAAAATTCAAGAAATACATTTCCTGTCGAATCCTTGGAAGATACTGAATTTAAATACTAAATTGATATTTAACAACTTTTCGTTTTTGAGTTATGTTGCCCTTACAAACACATTTTTCTAAAGATGCTTTTCTGGATTCAGGGGTCTCAAAACATGTATTTTCGATGAAATCTCAGTATCGAATTTTTGGGTGGAACGCAATAACTTCTCTGTTTACTATGTACGAAAATAATAAAACTTCTGAGTCAGCGTTTTATTCATGCAGATGGAAATATTTTTACTTTCTCTAGTACGTAAGCACAATGTACATTAGGTAAAGAAATCATTGTATTTCACCCAAAAATCCATAACAAGATTTCACCGGAAATGCATACTTTATTTAGTCTTCTCTGAATAAAAACATAAGAACAATGTCCATCTGTGTGTGTGTATGTGTGTGTGTGTGTGTGTGTGTGTGTGTGTGTGTGTGTGGACAGCATAACTCAAAAACTTAGTCTGTTACAATACGATAACTTCTCTATCTACTATGTACATTTTAAAAAACCTGATGTGTACTATTCACATGTCTTTCTCTACATCTCTGCAACAAATTATTCTTAAAAAGCTTATACATCTATTTACTTCATGCTAATCAGAAAACATTAGCAGAAATAATCTTATTACTGGCTTGCTTGTAAGTAGAAGTGAAATAAGGGAGTACCATAGGTTAAAGTGATATTCAAAAGCTGGTTGCTATGTCACTGAAGTTCCTGTGTTTGTATGGACAGCAGTTGACAAATTCCTGTATGAGAAAAGTTTAAGTTTTTCAAAGCAGAAACCGAAAACAAGGAATGTCTAAAAACGATGGAATCTAAGAAAAAATGTATATACCATAAATTGTGTGTTTTAACGTGCTCTACATTTTTCGTGCAGTAAGTTTTTGTCCATCTCTTACGGTTTAGCAGTTATTCAAAATCCCGTAAAATTCATCCAGAATAAAGTACTCTTCAGAGGCTATTCCCAGAAAATTCAAGATATTTATTTTGTTTGTCAGGTAAATAAATTTAATATACGATATTTTAATCAAAATCGTTAGAGCCATTTTTAAGAAAATCACAATTTTCGAAAAAAGTTCCATGTAAAGAGTAGTTAGGGGTGGGGGGATTTTTCTCGAAATCTTCATGTCGCATCCCTGGAGGATACTAAACTTAAATACCAAGTCTGGTATTTTACCGACTTTTCGTTTTTGAGTTATCGTGTTCACAGACAGATGCTTTTTTTTAGATAAGGGGGACCCAGAAACATATTTCCGGTGAAATCTCGGTATCGAATTTTTGGGTGGAGTGCAATACCTGCTCTACACACTAAATGAAGAATTTGAGTCTGAATATGTAGTGGATACAGTGAGCCTGCTACCGAAGCAAGCAAAAATATGTATTCCTTAGTCAAGAGTCTTTTGAGACAGTGGAAGGGGGACACACGTAGCCGACATAGTCATGAGCAAGCTTTTTTACACCTTTACCCTGCCTCAAAAGACTGTTATCAAAGAATAACAACGGAAAATGCCAGATCAGTTTTTTTCGTTCTTCTTATGCACATGATAACAATAGTAGTAACCCATTGTATGAGAACAATACTTGTAATACTGTTTATATGGAGTCTTAACTATGATGCACACAATCGACAGTTAAACAATACACACAAATGAGAGCGGCGGTTGTCACTATCCTCCATTGTTACTGAATGCGTAGAAACAAAATAATGTGGAGCGTGAATGAAAACAAAGGAAAACAAAACAACTGACAGCCAATATTGATTCAGAGTATCTCTATAGGTTGCTTCTCTGTGTTTCAGTTTTGAAAACGAGGAATGGAATTTAGTGCCGAAAGTGTATGAACAATCTGATGTTATGTTCATACGACTTTTCCACTCACAATTATTTATTTCTATATAGCTTCTACAAACTATTAATATGAAAAATTCTCTGTACCTACAAGGGCTGAATTTTTTAGAAAATCAGACGAGGACTAGGTTAAAATAAATGTTATGATTTTATTTTATTAA
Organism: Hymenopus coronatus; assembly: GCA_030762935.1. NCBI lineage: Eukaryota > Metazoa > Arthropoda > Insecta > Mantodea > Hymenopodidae > Hymenopus > Hymenopus coronatus. The sequence goes on from CM060894.1 coordinate 56,135,748, forward strand.
TTTTATTGTTTCATCCCCCCTATAGTTTTATGTCCATATGCCCCGATATGGATATAGAAGCTATTAGAAAGCTTACAAGCACTGCGAATTTTTCGGACTTTTATATGTTTAGTTTCGGTTCGAAAGACTCATTGAGCCGGCTATATTGATATCGCAATGCTTTAGAAACAGCTGCTGTCCCAACGTTTTTCTTTGTTCTGCAGGCTTCATCGCCTTTCCGTGCCGTTTCCCGCCAGCATCAGTATTATACAGTCTTGCACCAGGCAATAATGAAATTCTCCAATGACAAATTTAAATATCTAGCCTCTCACACACCATTAATTTCCTTACTCTCCCCTGATGCCCAATTACGAGTATCCGCACCTAATACAAATATTCAGTATTGCGAGTATTTCGCACCTGAAAGCTAATAATGTAGGTGCGGGGGAAACTGTTGGTGTTTTCCTCGTTGCTTTTTTACTTTCTCTATACGCACTATGTACATAGTGTATAGAGAATGTATTGCACTCCACCCAAAAATTCGATACCGAGATTTCACCAGAAATATATGTTTTAGGGTCCCCTGTATGCAAAAAAAAAGCATTTTTAGAAAAAGGTCCGTGTGCGTCCGTGTGTCAGTGTGTCCGTGTGTCTGTGAACACGATAACTCAAAAACGAAAAGTCGGTAAAATACCAAACTTGGTATTTAAGTTTAGTATCTTACAGGGATGCGACACGAAGATTTTGAGAAAAATCCCCCCCCCACTCCAAACAGTCCTTTATATGGAACTTTTTTCGAAAATTTGGATTTTCTAAAAAATGATTCTAACGATTTTGATTAAAATATCGCATATTAAAGATATTTACCTAACAAATAAAATGTATATTTTGAATTTTCTGGGAATAGCCTCTGAAGACTGCTTTATTCTGAGTGAATTTTACGGGATTTTGCATAACTGCTAAACCGTAAGAGAGAGACAAAAACTTACAAAAAATGTAGAGCACATCAAAACACACAATTGATGTTGTTTACATTTTTTTCGTGGAGTTGATTGTCTTTGAAATATTCCTTGTTTTTGGTTTAAGCTATAAAAACTTATATTTTCCTCATACAGGACTTTGTGAAATCGTGTCCGTACAAACAAAGGAACTTCAGTCACATAGCAACCAGCTTTTGACTATCACTTTAACCTATGGTACACCCTTATTTAGCTTCTACTTGCAACGAAGCAAGAAATAAGACTATTTCTGCTAATTTTGTCTCGATTAGCATGAAGTAAATAGAAGCATAAACTTTTTAAAAATAATTTATTGCAGAGATATAGAGAAAGTCATGTGAATTGAACACATCAGAGTTTTTTTCAATATCACACACACACACACACACACACACCCACTCTCTCTCTCTCTCTCTCCTCTCTCTCTCTCATACACACATTACCATACTCTGTGGGGACTAAAGAATTCCTTTTCAAAGAAAAATTCCCCGCCCCATTCAGTAATCGAAGCTTTGGATGATAAGCCAGAAGGCTGACCACTAGACCTCAGAGACAGTGAAATTATTAAACCAGCCCTTAAAGCTATGATGCCACTATTTCTGAGACATTTCAGAAGCTAGGGCCTTATAATGTTCCGCTGCTTATCTGATAACGAAAGACTGATTCCACCCATTTAGCTTTATTTTTGGAAACAAAAGAAATCAGGACTGTACCTATAGTGGAGGGTCTGTGTTACTGATCTTGGGTATCTTGTCAATTTTCCTGCATGCGACAATGCGTTGTACATATTGTAAATATTGGTGGTGGTGGTTTATTAAGTTTACACTAATACAATAATTGCGTCACACAGTCGCATGGGTCGGGTGACCGTACATGCTGTCAAACATTTTTCACTACGTTCTGTAACATTTGTAACATGTAAGAAAACATTATATATATAGAGAAGGTATTGCACTCCACTCAAAAATTCGATGCCGAGATTTCACGGGAAATATGTTTTAGGATCCCTTGTCTCAAAAAAATGGTCCGTGTGTGTGTGTGTGTCCCTGTGTCAGTGTGTCCATGTGTCCATCGGTAAAATACCAAACTTGGCATTTGAGTTTAATATCTTCTAGGAATGCGACAAGAAGATTTTGGGAAAAATACCCCCACCCAAAACTACTACCCTTTACATGGAAATGTTTTCGAAAATTTTGATTTTCTTAAAAATGGCTCAAACGATTTTGGTTAAAATATCGTAAATTAAAGATATTTACGTGACAAATAACATTTATATTTTGACTTTTCTGGGAATAGCCTCTGAAAACTACTCTACTCTGGATGAAATTTGCGGAATTTTACATAACTGCTATACCGTAAGAGATGGATAAAAACTTACCTCACAAAATGTGTAGAGCACTTTAAAGCACACAATTTATGTTATACACATTTTTTTCGTGCATTTGATACTTTTATAGATATTCCTTGTTTTTAGTTTCAGCTTTAAAAAACATACTTTTCTCACACAGGACTTTATAAACTCCTGTCCATACAAACAAAGGAACTTTAGTCATATAGCAACCAGCTTTTGACTATCACTTTAACCTATGCTACTCCCTTATTTCGCTTCTGCTTACAAGGAAGCAAGTAATAAGACTATTTCTGCTAATTTTTTCTCGATTAGCATGAAGTAAATAGAAGCATAAACTTTTAACAATAATTTGTTTCAGAGATGTACAGAAAGTCATGTGAGTGTAACACATTAGATTTTAATCAATACACCGCTCACAAACCGATCCAAGACACCTCTCACAAATCAATCCGAATGCTTATTATTAATATTACATTGATTACCTTTAAAATTGTTAATGAAAGAAAATATTTTGTATTAGTTTGACTTTGTCCATGGTCATAAGAAATGCAAACGGATTATTCTCACGTACTCTTTATATAGTAACCCGACCTATACCGACAGCTATTTAAATAAATATTAAAATTATCTCTCACAAAGGAGACCAGTAATTAGAACCTGTGGAAAAGCCATGCGGATTTGCACGGATCGATATTTAAATGAGGAGATACGGTACCTGAGCATAGCTGTGCTAAAAAATCGATTTGCAAACAAAGATTTAAATAGAACAGTCCGTTGTGAAAAGAAATCACACTAAGGCCATTAATTATCCGCATGTAAAGGGTAAGTTTTAAAGAGGATACTCTAGATTAAAGGATATCATATTTTTAAAAAGTGGATCACTATGTTTAGTTTGAGATCCCACATGCTCTTAGCATGGCATCGAGAAAACGAATGCTATATACCATTTAGAAAAGTACAGCAGTGACATTACTTCTGTTCACTTTTTTGTTAAATTAACTTTCAAATTTGATTATTTCATTAACTCTTATTCAGGACCATTTTTACTTTCTCTAGCCCCGTATGTACAATGTATTGTATTCCTCCCTAGAATTCGATACTGAGATTTCACCGGAAATACATGTATTAAGGCGCAAGGGTTTTCAAAAAAAGGTCCGTGTGTATGTGTGTGTCTGTGGACAGCATAGCTAGAAAGCGAGAAGCCGATTAAATACCAAAGTTTGGTATCTTCCAAGGATGCGACACGGAGATTTTCAACCCCTTACTACCCTTTGCATGGGGAAAAAATCTAAAATTTTGATTTTCTTAAAAATGGATCTAACGATTTTGATTAAAATGCCACATATCAAAGTCGTTTCCATCACAAGTAAAATGTATATATTGAATTTTCTGGGAATAACTTTTGAAGATTTGTTTATTCTGGATGAATTTTGCTAAATTTTGCATAAATAGTAAACTGTAAGAGGTAAACAAATCTTACACAAAAAATAGATCTCGTTAACATTCTTAATTTGTGTCATATACATTTTTTTTTCGTGGAGTTACCGTTTTCGAGATATTCCTTGTTATTAGTTTCAGTTGTTAAGTACTTACACTTTTCTCAGACAGGAAGTGTGCGTTTTTCTTTTGTTCTACTCCTGGTCAAGCAAAGAAACGATTTTCAATGACAATCACATAATGACAGCTTTCAAAACATTTGACTATCACTTTAGCACATTCCTTTAATTCCCTTCTACTTATAAGGAACTAAGTAATAAGCATATTCTGCTAATGTTTATCTCGATTAGCAAAGTGTAGAAAGAAGAATCATCTTTGTAAGATGTTTGGTTGTAGAGCGGCTAAAGAAAGTGATGAGTGTAATACATCAAATTTTTATCTAATAATTATAGTCAGGCAGTTTTACCATAATCATGAATCTGGAGCTAGGTTGGATCTAATCATTTACTTTGTCCCTACATTTGAAAGTATATTATATTATAAATATTCTATTTATCTTTATTTTATATTGTGTTCGACATGAATGTCAACATTATATTTGCCATATTATAATAGAAGAGCTCAAAATTTGGAGAAATCTGTTTTATTTTACATTATCACGCCGTTGAACCTCATCTTAAAATACTAGATTTCACACATTTTGAGTCCCCTATTTAGAGTAGTAAGGAAAGTTATGTGAATGTAAAACAAAAATTCTTTTAATGAAGAATTGTGAAACAAAGACAAAATTCTAACTCAAATAGCAATCTTTTCTCTTCTGCCTCTCTCCATAAATGACGCTAGTGTGTAGTTTTATATTAGGTTTCTCTAGTTGCAGAGAAAAATATGCCCATTTTTGTAATAAAGATACAGTTCCGGAGTATGGTTGGACTCCAGCGCTGTATTCCATGTTCTTATTCCTTTTTCACTATATTTCATTTGATATCCGTTGTCTGACAAACACACAAACACCCATGCCTAGGGTGGGTCTAGAACCCACGATCCCCAGCGCCACGAAGCTCCAAAGCGAGGTGCTTTAGCGAGCGCGGCCATTGATGTCATTTCACTTAGTCTCCCTCAAAACTGATACTACTTCGTAATTTTATATTACGTTCCTCTATATTTCTACAGTAAAATATGCCCAAGACATCAACGTCATTGCAGTCATTTCACTTTGTCTTCCTCAAAACATGTATCTAGTTCGTAATTTTTTCTTAGGTTTTTCTATATTTGCACAGAAAAAAAAAATCTGATACGTTCCATTCATATGCCTTTCTCTATATCTCCGTAACAAAATATTGTTAATAAGCTTATTCTTTTATTTATTTCATACTAATTGAGAAAAAATAGCAGAAAAAGTCTTATTACTTGCGTCCTTGTAAGTAGAAGGGAAATATGAGAATATCATAAGTTAAAGTGAAGTCAAAATCTGGTAGCTAGGTGACTGAAGTTCCTTTGTTTGTATGGACAAGAGTTGACAAATTCCCGTATGAAAAAAGTATATTTTTCATAGCTGAAACCAAACATAAGGAATATCTCAAACGATCAACTCCAAGAAAAACATTTATATGCTTTAACGTGCTCTATATTTTTTGTGTTTTAAGTTTCCGTCCATTTCTTACGGTTTTGCAGTTATGCAAAATTCCGTAAAATTCATCCAGAATAAAGTAGTCTTCAGAGGCTATTCCCAGGAAATTCAAGATATACATTGTATTTGTCAGGTAAATATCTTTAATACATGATATTTTAATCAAAATCGTTAGAGCCATTTTTAGGAAAATCAAAATTTTCGAAAAAAGTTCCATGTAAAGGGTAGTTTGGGGTGGGGGATTTTTTTGAAAATCTACGTCTCGCATCCTTGGTCAATACCAAACTTAAATACCAAGTTTGGTATTTAACGGTCTTTTCGTTTTTGTGCTATACTTTCCATAGACACACAGACACACACACGCACACGCACACACGGACCTTTTCCCAAAAATGCTTTTTTTTTTTAGATTTAGGGGGACCCAAAACATGTATTTCCGGTGAAATCTCGGTATCGAATTTTTGGGTGCATTACAATACCTTCTCTATACACTATATACATAATACGTATAGAGAAAGTAATATGCCCTTGACATCGCCTGCGGCGCCACAAATAGTAAAAGTGGGCGTTAAATACTATTAAAATACCCCTGACATCACCGATGTCGTAGGGGTACACAATGCTCGGTTTTGAAAAAGAGGTCTTTTGCTGGTGGCTAAATACAAACCGCACGGAGAATCATGAAAAGTGCTTGAGCGTGATTTGAGGGTGGCATTTTGAAGTATTAGTATCGTCCCTTAAAGAGCTGCGTGCAGAAGAGCGAATGAGTTGGGCAGGCGCAGGGTAAGCGAGTTGCCTTGACGGCAGCCGGGTGTTGGGTTCAGTACGTGGCCGGCCGGCGTCGCGGCAGCACGAGACATTTTCGTTTCACCTAAACACGTCTCGAAATGTGATCTCTGTGTTTTCTGTTTCTCACATTCGTCCTTACTTACCGCGTGATAAATTACAATTTATGCTCATTGCTTAAGCAGGCCAAATATTTGATTTAAAGCGCTCAACGCTGCTTCGATTTGTTTTGAGATCTGAGTAAAATTCTATCAGCCATCACGGAGTACACAAATTTATTATCGGAGGGGAAGGGGGTGGACGGGTCGAAGGAATCAATCGCGATGTCCGTCAACAGTCCGGGCCCGTATCCTATTAGCCCGAGAAGCCCCAAAAGTCCTCAGCCAAATGGTGTAAGTGGGAATAAAAATACGAATTATTTCACTTTCGTTCCACCCAAAAGTCCAAGAGATTCCAAAAGTCCAAATCATTATTCGAATAAAAATTCTGGCCCTGGTTCAAAAGCATCTAGTCAGACAAGTTTTGGTCCAAGAAGTCCCGGTGGTCCTAAGAGCCCAAGGCACTATGGGCCAAAAAGTCCAGGCCCTGAAAGTCCAAACAGCTTTAGTTATGGTCCTAAAAGCCCCGGGGCTCCCAAGAGCCCTAAAGCACAGCAGTTTACCTTCGGGCCTAAGAGTCCTTCGGGATCCAAAGGTTCCACCCATTTCACTTTCGGTCCGAAGAGTCCATCTGGCTCAAGGAACTCGAGTACACCCAGAAGTCCTAACGGATATCATCGATCATCCTCTATGGGCCCGCGAAGTCCCGGTTCACGGAACGACAGCGGTTCTTTCAACTGGTCCTCTGCCAGCACGCGTAGGAATTCTTCCGGAGGCAGCACGCAAGAGTTCACCACTGATACTGGGTCCACCACTTCCTCTTCTTGGAGCCGCTGTCGCAAATCTACGTCTGACTTGACGGACCTAATGGAAGAAGAATGTTCTACCACTGCGACGTCTCTCTCGCGACCATGTTCCCCACGTAGTCGTACCGGTAGCATCAAGAGTGGCGGAGGATTGGCTTATCTCGCCTCGCGCCGCGGCAGCAGAGAATCTCAGATGTCCCAGGTCTCCGCTGAGGACCTTGGCCCGCTCAACTTCAGCAGCAACCCCAGAGGCCGCCAGAGACGCACATCCAACTTCCTGGAATTGCCGGGTAATCATTTTACAGTTTCGTTTTTGCTTGCTTATTCTTCCACTTTTTGGTTTCTGCTGTTATTTGATGAATCACTAAACAAGATCTATTTCTCTAGTCAAACGATAACGCTGCCTCAAAATAAACAGAGATGTACTCTAGATGTACTTAGGTTTCAAAATATTGAATGCCTGTTTCCAAAAATAATCTCCAACAAGAAATAAATTACTAGAAATATTTTGTATATATTTTGAATATTGATCTGTTTCTTTACCAGAAGCATCTTACAATCAAATGAGTACTTTTAGTCTTCATGTCCTACACCGTCCGAACAACTTTTAAGGCTATGATACATTTTTAAAAGTCTTAATTCTTAACCAAATGTTTAAAATGTTTTGGTGTTACATCTGTGAAATTTGACCAAAAGTTATCAAATATTAAAAAATGATTTTGTTTCATAATAAAATGAAAAAGAATTAAAAAAAAAACATACCGTTTTTCTCACTTGGAAAAAACTATCAATAAACTGAAGCTCTAGATGCGTATGTGCACGCTTATTAATAGTATATAGTCACTTCCAAATTTAAACCATATGTTATTGTAAACTTTTTTCCCAACATTTTATCCATACTCAAAATGCTCCACGCGATGCAATTTTTCAGTAATTTATTTCAAAATATTTATACTATCTTTCAAAAGCAGTTAGAGAAAATGATTATATTAGTTTTTCAAAACAATGCTGTGATTTGTATAATTGAAATGCTAAGAGTTTACAAGAGTTTTGAAGAGTATGAAAACTTATCATTTTTTAAAATACAATTATAATACAACAGATATATTTTAAACTTATTTAAAACTGAAACTTTTTTTTAAAAGTATTGAATATTTTTAAAAATGTAGCACGCAGCTCAATTTTATCGAAAAATTAGATGTTATTTAGATAACCACGTGGTTAATACGCGGCAAAAATATCACTTTTATTGTGTACAAATTTCAATAACATATCTTGCATATTGTAGCTTTTCCAAAATTCACAAATGCAACGCCTTGACCACATACTAAGCACGTTCGTTGTTCTATATGCGTCTACAACACGTCATGTAGCTAGTACAAATCATTTACAAGCTATTAGTTATTACATATGTAGATATTGGTAGCTATATAAAATGTACCTCGCCTCAGTCTATTTTAAGTTTCTAGCGAGCGATCCCGGGCCAATTTGAGCATCACTCAAACTACTTCATTCATCATTCGCTATGACTTATCTGGAACTGAATGAATTTGTGAAATTTAATAATTCCAAAGTACGTAAGATGTATTATTGAAATTTATATTACTTATTATACATAATAATAATGATAATTTTGTCACGTTTAAAAATTCTGGCTCTCATGGTTATTTAAATTATAATTTTATATTGTCTAAATTCATTGCTCTATTAAAAATTCGTGATGCACTTTTAAACATATTCACAGAAAATAATGCAATTTTTACAGCAATTAAGTTTACAAATAGATCTGTTATGCTTTTATTGTAATTCTAATTATTTTAGAAAATGATTGCTTTTCGAACTTTCCAAAACTATAGATTTTTCGAATTTAATACTCTATATATGACGATTTAACGTACTTTGAGAAGCAGCATAGATTTTTTTAAACATATTAGTGAAAACTTGCATCGTGTGGAGCGTGGTTGGAAATAACTTTGGACCAAATAAGATTTAAACTTGGTAGTGCCTATTAGTAAGTATTCATCTACCCATTTGTACCTAAAGAGCGCCAAATCGTAAAACAAATATATTTTCTAAAAGTTTAGAATTAATATCACTTTATTTAGATATAATAATTTCTAATTTTATTTCACTATTTTGTCAAATCACAGATGCATCATCTAAGGATATTAAAACTTCAAGTACTCCCCAGAAAATGTTTTTGCTAAAATTAGTAAAATCCTTAAGTCACTCACTCGACCTCATCTTTTAAACTTTAAACAAATCCACATTTTTCTTCTTTTTACCGAACAGATCCACAAAGCTTTCATTTATCCTATAACTTATAATATGCAAAATATTATTAATTTTCAAATTACGTACATAGGTAGGGAAGGTGGTATTATTTACATCCAAAAATCGATACAGAGATTTTACAGAAATAGTTATTATTAGGTACCCGAAAAGAAGAGAAATAGAAACAAAGTCTGATGTTTTCCATTTACTCTACATCTCTGTTAAAAATTATTACTCTATTTACTTCATCTAATCGAGAAAAAATATCAGAAATGGTCTGCTTCTATTTAAGTAAAAGAGAAATAAGGGAGTAACTTAGGCTAAAGCGATTGTCAAAAGCTGGTTGCTATATACTTGAAGTTTCTTTGTTTATATGGACAGGAGTTAACACATTCCCGTATTAGAAAAATATAAGTATCTTAAAGCTGAAACCAATAACAAGCAATATCTAAAATGATCAACTCTACGAAAAAATGTACATAGCATAAATTGTGTGTATTATCGAGATCTAAATTTTCTATCAAATAAGTTTTTGTCTATCTCTTACGGTTTACCAGTTATGAAAAGTTACGCAAAATTTATCCAGTATAAAATATCTTCAGAGGTTTCCGATAAAATTCAAAATTTACATTTTGTTTGTCATGAAATGATATTTAATATGCGATATTTTAATCAAAATCGTTAGTCATTTTACGGAATTTTGCACAACTGCTAAACCGTAAGATATAAAAAAAACTTACCACACAAAAATGTAGAGTACATTAAAATACAACATTTTTGTTATATTAATTTTTTCCGTAGAGTTGATCGTTTTTGAGATATTCCTTGTTTTTTGGCTGCAGATTTAAAAAACTTATACTTTTCTCATACAGGAACTTGTCAACTCCTGCCTGAGCAAACAAAGGAACATCAGGCACATAGCAACCAGCTTTTGACTATCATTTTAACCTATGGTACTCCCTTATTTCGCTTCTACTTACAAGGAAGCAAGTAATAAGACTATTTCTGTTAATTTTTTTCTCGATTAGCATTAAATAACTTTTTAACAATAATTTGTTTCAGAGATGTAGAGAAAGTCATGTGAATGGAGCACATCAGATTGTTGTTGATTTTTTGTTTTTTTTACTTTCTCTACGCATACTATGTACATAGTGTATAGAGAAGGTATTGTATTGCACCCAAAAATTGAATACCAGATTTCAACGGAAATATCTGTTTTGAGACCCCTGAATCCAAAAATTGTTATGTTATTACTTGCTTGTGTATGTCAGTCAGTCAGTCAATCTATCAGTCTATCAGTCTATCAGTCTGTTTGTGTATGTGTGTGTCTGTGGGCAGAATAGCTCAAAAACGAAAAGCCCGTTAAGTACCCAACAAGCAATATATAAAATGATTAACTCTACGAAAAAAATGTATTATTAATATATAGCATTTAAGAGCTCTATCTGTTAAAAAAAAAGTAAGTTAGGATTTTCACTTGACTGTCCCCTTAAAACGCTGGCGATTTTCAGTTATTTCATATGATGTCATAGAAATATTAAAGATTTTAAGGCCAGCATAAAGCGGCCAGTTCTAAAATATTTGAATATTGTTAGTGCCTTTACATCTTGAACAAAATCTGTAAATAAGGCATTTCCATAAATGTTTATTTGGATTACAATTAAGCAGATAAGAAAATAAATCTTTATAAGAATAATTTGTATAGCCACTAATAAGTGATAGAGCATAGTGTGTCATGTATATATACATGACACACACTATATATATATATATTAATCTTTCACTGATTAAAATTTTGATGTCACTTTCACATGACTTTCTGTATCTATTCTGCACCATACTATTCTTAAACAATTTAGTTTTTTTCTACATTACATATATATAAATATAAATGGTTGCAAAAGTTTTTTATTGTGTATTTCCTTGTAGATTGAAACTGCTCGTAACAGCGTTAACTATGCGTTTTTGTTTTCATACATTATCTGATTAGAATTCACAATGTATTCAGGGTTCAACTTAAATATTTTGAATACAGTGGCATTATTATGCTTTATTTAAATTTGATTTTATTGAACACATACGTAGCTCAAACCAACCTGTAAGCATCTGCACTTCTATTCTTCAAACTAAATAAGTGCTCTTATTTCCCTTAAAAAGATGAGAAATTAAAATTAAACTTATAAACCCTTCAAATCGGGAATTAAGAGAACCTGCGTTACAGATCCTATTGATACACTACAGTGAACATTCGTCCTTTGAGATGATTTAGAAATCGCCGATGACAGTCTCTCTCAGCATTGGCAGATTCCCCTATTGTGGCGTAAATTAAACGAATATCTGCTATTTAAGTATATGAAAAGCTATTCATTGTGTAAAGAAAAGTTCCGACTGAATCGGTCCCTCGTTTCCTCACTGTGAGCCAAGTGAATGCACCCGGCAGTGCGCGGGTTGTACTAAGCACAGAAGCTGGCCGTTACACGATGTATGTAAATACAACAAAGACACAGGCCCGTTCAAAGCAATTAGACCCTACTTCATTTACGACAATGCTATTAGAAAACGGAGAAAATGAGATACGCTTGAGTGTTATATTTTAATATTTAATAGGAATGTATATTAATTAATGTGCTTTATCTGTTAGATAGTAGAAACATGTTTAGTTAGATTAATATGTTAGGCTTAAAGGAGGTTATTTGTTTATAACTTTGTAGGATATTAGTTTATTTAACTTAATATCTGAATATATTAGATTAATATATAAATATGAATAAGATATTCTCTACTAAACATCAAATGATTGGCACTTAATTCACCTCCCACTTCGTATATAAGCTTTAAATACATACATTTTGTATATGTTGTATGTAAAGTATTAAAACATTTCAGATTAATATTTTATTTTATATTTTTTTAGGCTTAGTGGATGTTTTCTTCTAAACGTTAATATTTATTGATAGGTTTATTACTTTTAGAATTTATTTTTGTAATTTTATCGATTATTTTATACTATTATGTAATAATAATGATGAATATTATTAACATAACAGTACGGGAATTTTATGTATATATTTTTTATTTCTTTGCTGTTTTTATAAGAGATATAAGTTCTCTTGATATTTTTTTATTGAAACAAATGACATCTATTTTGAAATATACATACCAATTGCGACAAATATAATTAAAATATACCTTAACGTTTTCCTTGTGCCTTTAGTTGATAGAAATTGGCAATGTAAATAGGTTTTTTCATATGTATCTTCGAGAAGCCTATTCTATGTAATTTACTACTTGTTTGTCTAATAAATATTGCCAAATATCGTCATGTAAGCAATAGTACATTTGCATTTCCATTATCTTATTGAAATTGTAAACACTGAATGGCTTCCTTAAACATTGAAATAAACCGCACTCTATGAACTATTTAGCTCGTGTTGTGTCCCATGAGATACGTGAACTAACTCCGAAGTTCAGCGCCACTTCCGACGGCAACAGTTATAGATTTTTCTCGCACATGTAGCACAGAGAGTTTTCGCAGGAAACCTTTATGCTCATACTATAAAGTTAAAGGAAAACTTTAACTTTCCTCAAAGTAAAACTTTAAGGCAAGAGAGCAGGAGGCATCGTAACATTATTTGAAATTTAAGTGTCACATCGAGTTATCAATTTTTACTTTCTCTACACGTACTATGTACATAGTGTATAGAGAAGGTATTGTAATACACTGAAAATTCGTTACCGAGATTTCACCGGAACTAGAAGTTTTGAGAACCCCTGAATCCACAAAAAGCATCTTTAGAAAAATCCGCTTGGGTGTGTGTGTGTGTGTGTGTGTGTGTCTGTGGGCAGCATAGCTCAAAACGAAAAGTTCGTTAAAAGCCAAATTTAATTTACGTATCTTCCAAGTAAGTGACACGAAGATTTTCAAGAAAATCCAACTACCCTTTACTTGGAACTATTTTCGAAAATTTTGATAATCTCAAAAATGACTAACGATTTTGATCAAAATATCGTATATTAAAGATATTTACCTCACCAATAAAATGTATATCTTGAATTTTCTGAGAATAGGCTCTGAAGGCTACTTTATCCTGGATGAATTTGACGGAATTTTGCATAAGTGCTAAACCATAAGAGATGAACAACAACTTACCAAACAAAAAATGTAGAGCACATTAAAACACACAATTTATGTTATATACATTTTTTTCGTGGAGTTGATCAATTTTGAGATATTCGTTGTTATTGATTTCAGCTTTGAAAAACTTATACTTTTCTCATACGGGGATTTATCAACTCCTGTCCATACAAACAAAGGAACTTCAGTCACATAGTAACCAGCTTTTGACTATCACTTTAATCTATGGTATTCCCTTATTTCGCTTCTACTTACAAGGAAGCAAGTAATAAAAGACTATTTTTCTCGATTAGCTTGAAGTAAATAGAAGCATAAGCGTCTTAATAATATTTTATTGCAGAGATGCAGAGAAAGTCATGTGAATGAAACACATAAGCTTTTTTTTAAATTAAATCTGGGTGGTTTTCTTTGTGAACGGTAACATGACATTAGTCCAGCTTTTGTAATAACTTCTCTGGTTATGTTTATGATAATATTATAAAAAGGAAACGACTCTATAGCGGAATAAACTTTACTTACAAAAGATTATTCATTTATCTACATCATGCTAATCGAGATAAACATTAGCAGAATTGGTGTTATTTCTTGATTCTTTGTAAGCCGAAGGGGAGTAAGGTAATACATTAGGCTAAAGAAAACCAATTGAAATTCCGTATTCTTTGCTTGTCAGGAATACAAGACAGACGAAAGAAAGATAATCTGCCGTTTGGGAAAAAGAAAAATGATATATTGTTTGAGAAAAGCTTTGAGTAGCTTAAAATTAAAACAAATAACACGGCATACCTCTAAAACGATCAATTGTACAACAAAAATGTGTGTGATATAAATTGTGTATTTTTACTAGATCTTCACTTTTGTGCATTAAGTTCTTGTCTATTTCTTACGGTTTACTAGTTATGCAAATTTAAGCAAAATTTATCCAGAATGAACAGGTCTTCAGAAGCTATTCCCAAAAAATTTAAAATATAAATGTTATTTACCATATAAATACCTTTAATATACGGTATTTTAATCAAAATCATTAGAGCCGTTTTTGAGAATATAATACTTTTCGAAATGTTTTCCATGAAAGGGCTAGAGGGAGTGAAGGGATTTTCTTAAAAAAACTTTGTGTCGCATACTTGTAAGAGTACTAAACTTAAATACGAAGTTTGTTATTTTACGATGTTTTAGTTTTTGAGCTATCCTGTAGAACAACATAAACGGACCTTTTCCTAAAAATACTTTTGGTGCATTAAGGGTAATCCCAAAACCCAATCAACTGATTTTCACAAGTCTTTCACCATTGAAAACCCAAGTCCTTCCAAGATACGTCGGCCTATTAAACACTATATAATTGCAAAAACTCTAATGTGTTCCATCCATATGGTTTTCTCTTGCTGTCCCATAAATTATCTTAGAAAATATTATTCTTTATCCAGATCATCCTTATCGAGATAAACATTATCAGAATTGGTCTCACTACTTGCTTCATTACAAGTAAAGGGAACATAAGAACCCTCTAGTCGACTAAAGCAATCGCCTATTTTTACTTTCTCTACACTTACTATGTACATAGTGTATAGAGAGGGTATTGCACTCCACCCAAAAATTTGATACCGAGATTTTACCGGAAATATATGTTTTAGGGTCCCCAATATCCAAAAAAAAAGCATTTTCACAAAAAGGTCCGTGTGTGTGTGTCCGTGTGTCTGTGAACACGATAACTCAAAAACGAAAAGTCGGTAAAATACCAAACCTGGTATTTAGGTTTAGTATCTTCCAGGGATGCGACACGAAGATTTTGAGAAAAATTCCCGCACCCCAAACTACCCTTTAAATGGACGTTTTTTCGAAAATTGGTATTCTCTCAAAAATGGTTCTATTGCTTTTGAATAAAATATCGTATATTAAAGCCATTTACCTGACAAATAAAATTTATATCTTGAATTTTCTGGGAATAACCTCTGAAGAATAGTTCATTCCGGATGAATTTTACGGAATTTTGAATAACTTCTTAACCGTAAGAGATAGACAAAAACTTACTACAAAACATGTAGATCACGTTAAAGCAAATAATTTATGCTATATACATTTTTTTCGTAGGGTTCATCGTTTTTGAGACATTCCTTGTTTTTGGTTTCTGCTATGAAAAACTTAGTTCTCTTATACGGGAATATGTCAACTGCCGTTCATACATACACACAAAGGAACTTCACTGGATAGCAGCCAGCTTTTGATTATCACTTTAGCCTATGGTACCCCTTATTCCGCTTCTACTTACAAGGAAGCGAGTAATAAGATTATTTCTGCTAATTTTTTTCTGATTAGCATGAAGTAAATAGAAGTATAAGCTTTTTAAGAATAATTTGTTGAAAAGATGTAGAGAAAGTCATGTGAATGGTACACATCAGATGTGAGACAATTGAAATTCGGTTATCTTTGCCTACTAAGAGTAAATAAATGAGAAACGAAAAGAAAGATGTCTTCCTGTTTGAGAAAAGTTTAAGTAGCTTTAAACTGAAACCAATATCTTGGAATATCTCAAAAATAGTTAACTCTACAAAAAAGTATATGATATAAGTTGTGTGTTTTAACGAGATCTAAAATTTCTGTGTAGTAAGTTTTTTTACTTTCTCTATAGGCACTATGTACATAGTGTATAGAGAATGTATTGCACTCTACGAAAAAATTCGATACCGAGATTTCACCGGAAATATATGTTTTAGGGTCCCCTTTATTTAAAAAAAGTATTTTCGGAAAAAGGTCCGTGTGTGTGTGTGTCCGTGTGTCTGTGAACACGATAACTCAAAAACGAAAAGTAGGTAAAATACCAAACTTGGTATTAAAGTTTAGTATATTCCAGGGATGCGACACGAAGATTTTGAGAAAAATCCCCCCACCCCCAACTACCCTTTACATGTAACTTTTTTCGAAAATTTTGATTTTCTCAAAAATGGCTCTACGATTTTGATTAAAATTTTGTACATTAAAGATATTTACCAGACAAATAAAATGTATATCTTGAATTTTCTGGGAATAGCCTCTGAAGAGTAGTTTATTCTGGATGAATTTTACTAAATTTTGAATAACTGCTAAACCGTAAGAGATGGACAAAACTTGCCGCACAAAAAAATGTGGAGCACGTTAAAACACACAATTTATGTTACATACATTTTTTTTCGTGGAGTTCGTCGTGTTTGTGAGATTCCTTATTTTTGGTTTCTGCTATGAAAAACTTATACATTTCTCATACAGGAATTTGTCAACTGCTGTCCACACAAACAAAGGAACTTCAGTCACATAGCAACCAGCTTTTGATTATCACATTAACCTATGGTACTCCTTTACTTCACCTCTACTTACAAGGAAGCAGGTAATATGGCTATTTCTGCTAATGTTTTGCTGATTATCATGAAGTTAATAGAAGTATAAGTTTTTTTAAGAATAATTTGTTGCAGGGATATAGAGAAAGTCATGTGAATGGTACACATCAGATTTTTCTATCTCTCTTACGGTTTACTAGTTATACAAAAGTTATACAAATTCATCCAGTATAAGGAGGTCTTTAGAGGCTATTCCTAGAAAATTCAGGATATACATTTCAGTGAATGTTATCTCGATTGTTATGAAGTAGATATAGAATAAGCTATTGTAAGAATAGTTTGTTACAGATTAGATAGAGAGAGAGAGAGAGTCATATAAATGGAACATATCACATTTTTACATATCCAGTTTCGTATTACATAAATCTGATTAAAGCGGTAGCAGCTGAACCAGTTGTTTTCGAGTTGGAAGGTCAAATATGAACAGTAGTATTAGAGAGACCATCCTTTGAAGTAATGTGCCTCTGGACTTACGCTCCCCCAGAGCATCAAATCTAATTCCACGTATTTCCACTTATGGAAATATATAAAGGAGATGAACCTTAGTACGTTAGTAGATGGGGGTTTTTTCTTTTTATTTGAAAAAAAGGTTTTATTGCTGCATGCTCCATTGCTTGGCAATGCATGTTGTACCATACACATTTTTTGTTTCACTAGTTAATTTATATTACACTTTTTATTTGATTAGAGAGTCAAAGTCCAAGCTATTTGCAAATTTCTGGAAATGTTTTAAGTATTTGGTGACTAGTTCACTTTTGCTTGTTGGCCACTTTCCACCTGCCCTAACAAAATTTGTTTCTAGCACTTTCCTATCGCTGTTTAGAACTTCGCATTCATACGCAATGTGTTCGACGTTTGTACGTTCCTGTTGCAGATGCAGGTCGGATCTATTATGTTAAATCTTTATAGATATTCACCGATTTTGCCATGTCCTGTGGTTAGAACTGTGATGTTATGTGTAAGGGTTATATTTGACTTCAGTCTATGCTGTGCACTGGGAAATAACGACTTAAAACGATTATTAGTGAGGGATATTAACTTCAAACTTCTGAATGATATGATTCTTTTGAATGTATGTTATTAAACCCAGTAGACATATCGCGGTATAGAAGCTATGATTCTGCCCAGTACTTGCATTTTCATAAAAGGTCCAATATAAATATTATAAAATAAACCATAAGCAAGCTAAAATTGGAGGAGGCACTAGTACTATTTATTAAGTTAATAATAGTGCGATTGCGTGGCACAGTCGCATGAGTTGGGTCACTATACATACTTTCTAAAAATACTTGCATTTAAAATATTACTTGCCCATATTTTACATATCTTCACAACCCTGGAAATACGCACAGACACACACACATACACACACACGCTACAACAACAGATCAATAAAAGAAATAACACTGTGATATCGCCCTTACACGCACTACACCCACGTATACATACACTTATAAATAACTCGTACACCAAATATGTCTATACTATATTTAAACTATCTTATCTCTTAATACACATATTTCTATTAACTATGTACCTACCCAAGCTTGGCTAGTTTTAGCTGTTTAGAATCAAGTCCCAGCGCGCTGTCCTCCGTCTGTTAGAAGGTAAATTTACTTCTTGAAATATTTTTTTTTTAACATCCTCCATATGCATGCAATATGCCAAAATATGCATCCAGTATTCTTGGTTTCCGCATAATGGGAAAATCCTCCTAACAGCTTCCTCAACTAGAGCAGAGCGGAGTATTTATTGCTCTTAAACATTTTACACGTTGAAATTTCATATATTGATGTTGCTTATCAGCGCAGCGGAAACGGGCAGCGGATCATACTCGTTAAGAGGGGCCAAACAAGGGTGTCCATGCCAGTTACCCACTAAGCGGTTTAATCTTGAAATTGCCCCTTTAAGTTCTGCAACTCTTTTAACGCAGGTAGGGATATCTGCATGGTAAATGGGGGTAGTTGGGCCACCTGGTATATTAGGAAAGTATTAAGGACAGTTATTCTCCGTGTACCGTATCTATATGCCCATGTTTAAAGCATCAATAACATAATTTGCCTAACAATTATTTCTTTCAACGAATTAAAGGTATGGAATATTATCCAAAGCTAAATCATCTGAAAGTTTAACTTAGTTTATTGGGCATAAACATGCCGCTTTATTTTACACATACTTTGGAGCATCTAGATCTTCGCCATAAAGAACGAGTGAAAAGAAATATGCTGTTTAAATCGTCTTTCAGTTCTGTGTTGGTCAGCTTCATATGTAAACACGAAATCTTTATAATAATTTTCAAAATTATCACCATATTTTTCTAGGTCTGTCACGAAAATGTTCTAAACAAAGATTTTACTTTCCCTGCCGCCTACCTACAGTGGAGGAAGTACTGAATTCCACTCAAACTTCCAAATGGAGAATTAACCGATATCTAACATGTTGAAGATTACTCAATCCAATAATATTGAAAAATTACTCTAACGACTTCGCTAAAAGTGCCGTAAGTTTAAGACATTTGATGTAAGAATCTGATGTGTTCCATTCACATGACTTTCTCAACTGCTCCAGAAACAAACTTTCCGTACAAAGGATTGTTCTTTTATCTAAATCATCATATAGAGATAAACATTAGCAGAATTGGTCTTATTATTTGTTTCTTTACAAGTAGAAGGGAAATAAGGAATTACACTGAGCTAAAGAGATAGACAAATTCTTTAAAAGCCAGTCGCTATGTGAAACAATTGAAATTCCGTTCTCTTTACTTGTCAGGGAAAACAAAAGAGAGAGAAAAAGAAAGATGACTTCCCGTTTGAGAAAAGTTTCAATAGCTTTAAATTGAAGAAATCATCGCGGAATATCTCGAAAACGGTTAACTAAACTAGAAGAATGTAAGTTACATAATTTGTGTTTTAGCAAGATCTAAAGTTTGTTGACTAAAGTTTCTCTATTTCTTACGGTTTACCAGTTACGCAAAATTCATTAAAAATAAAGAGGCCATTCAGAGGCTCTTCTCAAAAAATTCACGGAATAGCTTTTCATTGTGATATAAATATCCTTAATATGTGGTATTTTAATCTTAATCATTAGAACCGATTTTCAAAAGAACAAACTTTTCAAAAATGTTAGGTGCGGAGGGATTTTATTGAAAATTATTCTTGAATCATACTTAACATAAATACCAAGATTGGCATTTAATGATCTTTCATTTTTGAGCTTTGCTACTCAGACACACACACACACACGAATACACACGGAACGTTTTCTAAAATACCTTTTTTTTTATCAGGTGACATCATAGTATATATTTCCGGTGAATTTTGACATCACATTTTTGGGTGGAATATGATACCTTTTTTAGCTACTATGTACATTGTATATACATACGTGCTAGAGAAAGTAATACTAAATATTAACTATTATAAATTCTAAGTTTTCCCATGTAAAAACTATACCTAATTATTTTAAAAACTTTTAACATTTAGGTTATTGGGAAACTTTCCGGTGGTTTTCTTTATTTTTATTCTCTAGCAATTACATTGAGTTGTGTAATATAGTATTCAAAAGATTCTGTACAAATGTCTCACAAAAATATTTATAAAACTTAAAAAGTTTAAAATCATGGATGAGAGGATATTGTAATGTTATAAAACCACAGGAGTTTACGTATTGTTTTATGGGTGCAAAACTTGATTATTGAGAAAAAGTTGACATTGTTTCAGAATAACTAAAGGTAGTACAAAATTGAAATAAAATATGTAATGAAGATATAAGTGCAGAAGTAAATATATATTCAGTAAGTGATACAATCACGGGATATCATGAAAAGAAAAGCAACATCTGGAAATAATGGAATGAACATAGAGCTGCATATGGTTATAAACCATATATCATACTGTAAACACCAGTATTACTTTGTGCTTTCTTGCATTGATAACACAGAGGATAAGAGGTGATAATATTGTAAGATATTTGCATTTGTGAATAAAAAGGCCACAATCCAACACAACTCTGATTTATTTTAACAAGAAGCAACGTTAAAATAACATAGCCAACAAGAAAGCGAATATATGCGCAATGGAATTTCCTTGAAAAGGGAACTGCTGACATATACAGAAACATTACATTACAATTTAAGCAACAGTACTTTAATATAAGTTAACAAACTTAAGAGAATAGATATACATTGGGCTAGTAAGAAATAACAAAATAAATTACTTATTTAGTCCGGGTAATAGGTTATAAGTTTAGCCAACTTATATATAGGGATATTGGTAATAATGACGTTTAGAAAACCAAAATTTGCCCTATCGAATCAGTCCCGTAACGATTTTAAAATTGCTCCCCCTTCTCAAGCAAGTGAGGTATTCCCTCCTCTGGAATCTTGTCGAAGCTGCCTCTTTTCTGCCCCCGGGAGAATGACCATGCACATTCTTCTGCGCATTTCCCCGGTCCATAGAGGACAAAATTTCATTGGATCCGGAGAAAAGAGATTGTGGAGCTGCGAAGCATTAACTTTCACCAACACGCTTGCACTTTCAGCTGACTGGGAAAAGGTGATGATAGTATGTCACAACCAAAGGATAAGATGAATTTAGGAAGAACTATGGAAGAAACAGCTGTGAGAGCGCCAAAGGCAATTTGCCTAGTCCATGAAACAAAGTATATCAACGGTTTTACAAAAATTGTGCAAGGCACCTAATTCTTTTGCAGTATAACTAACAGAGCTATATGTAACTGAAGCAAAATGTAAGCACCTCAATATAACTAAATAAGATGTATAAAATATAAAATATTAATAAAACTAAATCAATTTATTAAAAAAAAGGTAGAATGTTTTAGTAATTCGACAGTAAGCTTGAACATCTACGTGATAAAAACATACAATTCATTCGCAATCACAACTGAGGATAGACATTTTGTACCTTCTGGAAAATATTAAGAGGTGCATGTCGAAAGAAGGAAGTATTTAAGATTTTAAAGAAACAATATATTTACAAAGTACAGAGTAAGATTCTATACTTTTTGTTCACCGAGTATAAACTTCTAGGGATTCATGTCTAGGAAGTTTTTCTATCTGCATAACAAATTAACAGGGAAACTGAGTTTGGAAGTTTGTTCCCGTCCTATTCGTTTCTCTCCATAGTAACTATAGAACAACACGAGCATCGTTTAGAATGCAGTATCTGTCAGTGTTCTACATGAAGCTAAAGGCAAGAAAACTTATCTCCTTTTCTCTGGTTCATGTTGCTTTGTTCGGTTGAAATATTAATCATAAACATTGTCTTTTTGCGGCCTGATTCACCGTAGTAATTACATTTTGAAGTGGTAGTAGTAGAAGTTGTGGTATTTATCATGCAATAATATCATATAGTTGTATGGGCCAAAAGGCAATAAAAGTTTTGTAGAAAAATGTTTGATTTGACAATATTAACTTGCAGAATCGACCAGATAATATTCAGAAATATTCACATACAACGAAAAATGTGCGCACGCACCAAAGAAGATATTTTAGGAGTATAAAGAGGAACCCAATGTAAATCATAGCCCCAAAACTTAAAAAAATGTAAATTTAAAAGTTTATTCACTTAAAACAAAGATTAAAATTTCATACAATTTAACATCATCTAAGAGTATCAATCTAAACAAGGGACTGGATTTATATTTTTGACAAATAAAATGTTTACATTGCCTATCTTAGAATATATAATTTGAGATATATATATATATATATATATATATATATATATATATATATATATATATATATATATGGATATACAATTTGGTATTCCACTAAACATACTTTTTTAAGTAATTAGGAATTTGACATTTTTATATAGATACCCTGATTCCATAATCATTTTCTTGAAAAAAAAAGTTTAAAGAGAGAGTGGAGGTGTATGTGTTAATGTTTGTCAGTTTGTTTGAGAATTACGTAATTAAAAGCTTAAAACTCCAATAAATCAATAAATAGAAAATTAAATGCTTAAGTATGCGTTCGCTTAAAGCTTTCTTCACACAAAGCACAACATGGAAAACGGGTTGCTAATTTTATTTTCTCAAAAACTAAACTGATGATTTTATTTAAAGCTTCAAAATTGTATCATGGTCTATAAATAATTTACCTTGGCTCTTCTGTAAGTAGTGCATTAGGTCACCTTTATTTTTACTGAGAATTATAGAGCTAGAAAACCATGACTGATATACAAACATTATTTCTGAAGAGTTAAATCTCGTTAATTTAGCTTCATATGATTTTAATTGCTTAGTTAAGGACTTGCTCGAAATGTAAAAAATTAACGAAAAATAATGGAATAAGAAAGAAAAAAGTGAAACAAATGCACTAAAATAACAAGTTAAAATACGAAAAATGAAAATATATTGTGAAATTAATAAATTATTTACGAACAAAATAGATTTTTAAAACATTCCATATCCTTATGTAATTCTTTCCAGTTTTAAGCAGAATTTTCACTTTGAAGATCAAATGGTGGTTCTTACATTGTTAAAGATTTCACACACATTATATAATAATGGCTAGCGTAATATATCGCCGGATAGTGGCCTTATGTATGAGCTTAGAAAATTACCTTTAATCTGTGATATTATCTGTTCCAAAATATATGGAAAAGCACGTATTACTTCTGCCAGTTTCAATACTTACAAGAAACTGTAAGTATATAACTAGAGCCCATTAAGTACAGCATTAATAGAAAGTCTCAGGAAAACATGAGTTATTTTGACTTTGTCTGGAGATGGAAGAAGTAGTTTGGTAAGCCGAAAAGGATGATTATCTAATAGAAAACTGCAGATGATGCTGGTATATTATTATTTTGTGGGTTCAAGATGAGCATTTTTAGAGCATTTACCCATCCCAAACATCCCCTTATATCAGTTTATCCCAGCTTGGATGCGCGCCACAAAATGATAAAATACCCAAGACCCTTAGGTGTCTGCCTGCAGCATGCATTGTTCTCGGAATTGGGGTAAGCTATAGCCAGAATTAAGCGTAGGGATGAACAGACCTGGAAGCGTAAGCACTTATGCTATAACCTTCGCCCAATGATGCATTGGCTTTCACGCTCCCCCTGCAGCTATGCTCCCAGACCATAGCTGCACTCGCATGAGTACTCAGCTGAGTAGAGTTGCAGCCTGTTTTACTTGGAGCTTGCTTAATTTTCTTTTAAATTCGTAAATTGCTGATTCATGTCACTTACATTTTAGATAACATGAAACGAATTAAATACATATCTTGAATTATATGAATCTGGTTATCCCAACTTCAATACTATCTTGGGAAATTACGATAATGTATTACGTATAATGTACAGATCACATGGATCTTGAGAACAGTCAAATCATTCTTCTTGGCATTGTTTACTTTTCTTCCCTGCTACCTATCTATATAGTAGAGCAAGTATTGTATTTCATACAAAAATTAAATTTCAAGATTTCACCAGAAATACCCGTTTTTAGGCCCTTCGAATCCAAGAAAAAAAAAAAGGATGTTTAGGAAACAAAGGCCCTTGCCCGTGTATGTTAACTAGAAAACGGAAACTTGGATAAAAACCAAATTTGGTATTGAAGTTCAACATCTTCCAAAGGTGCAAATTGAAGTTTTAAAGAAAATCCTTTCACCACCAGCTAAGTATTTATTTCATCGTGTACTTTACATGTCTTATTTTCTAAACAATAACTGTGCTTTAAATAACATATGTTATATTGATGCTTTTTTAATGAAAAATGCAACTTGGTATATATTTATATATTCTAGAAATAACTAGGAATTTTGAACAACTGATAAATTTTAAACGATAAAACATGGTCCTCTTTAAAACATACGATTTATTTCAATTAACTTTTATGTGGCATAAGCTTTTTGCAGATATTTGAAATTAATGGTAGACTGTAAGAGGCAAGCAAAGACTTACTTCGAAAAAATGCAGCACCCTTTGAATCATAGTTTATGTATTTGTAATTTTTACTTTTTCTAGCGCATATGTACAGCATACGTAATAGATTGAAAAGGTATCGTATTCCACATAAAAATTCGATACCGAGATTTCACAGGAAATATGTGTTATGAGACCCCCTGAATTAAAAAAAAGTATTCTTAGAAAAAGGTGTGTGAGAGTCTGTCTGTCTTCTTGTCTCTCTGTGTGGATGTGTTTGTGTAAAAGGCAAAATTCAAAAATGAAAATTAACTTAAATACCAAACTTTGATACGACACAAAGATTTTCAAGAAAATTCCCCCAACACGGAAAAAGTTTCGAAAATATTTATTTTCTCAAAAATGATTATAGCGATTTTGATTAAAATCCCGTATATTAAAGATATTTACGTGACAAATAAAGTGTATATCTTAAATTTCCTGAGAATAGTCTCTGAAGCCCGGTTCAATCTGGTTGGATTTTGTGTAACTAGCAAACAGCAAAATACAGACACGAAGTTTCTACATAAAAAATGTAGAACTGTTTTGAAGAGTTTATGACTTTTATATTTTTGTTGCAGAGCTAACCGTTTCTGAGATATTCCTTGTTATTGGTTTCAATTTTATAATACCTTTCTCAAATGTGAAATCTGTTTATTTCGGGCCATGCAAAGAAGCGAATTTTAATGACATTCGCACAGCGATTATAACATTTGACTATTGCTTTAGCATAGAGGCTTCCCTCAGTTCCAGGATTGATTCCGAGTTTGTTTAACCGGCCCTTAGAAACTTCTCCAATTTTCGAGTCAGTGGGAGTTTAATTTAGTGTTGGCATGTCGCCAGAATAGCTCAATGAATAGAGTACCTGGACGAGGACCAGGAAACTCTGGTTCAAATCTCGGCTATGACAATAACATTTTCAGTCTGGATTTGCCTTTACAACTCTCGTAGAAAAGTGAGTAGAAAATGTCATACCAGTGCGACACACAGTTTTACTTTCTCTACCACGTACAACGTACTTAGCAGGTAGAGAAGATATTCCATCCAAAAATTCGATACCAGGACTCTACCTCTATTGGAATTACTGTTCTGAAAAAAAAAAAAAATTCATGTGTATGTCTGATAGTGTGTGTGTGTGAACAGCATGACTCAAAATTGAAAAGTCGGTTAAGTAACGAAACTAGGTATTTCAGTGAAGTATATTCCAAGGATGCCATACGAAAATTTTGAGGAACATCTTCTCAACCCAACTACCCTATGTATATAGGGTTTTTCAAAATATTCAATTTTCTCATAAATGGGTCTATCGATTTTGATTAAAATATCACATTAAATATAGTTACATGACAAATTAAATGTATATTTTGGATTTTCTGGGAAAAGCCTATAGCCTATAATGCCCACTTCATTTTGGGTGACGCTTGCATACTTGATAACCCGTAAAGTATGGAAAAATCTTACTTCACAAAATATTTAGATATCGTTAAAGTAAAAAATAGTGTCACCAGCACCTATTTTGTTTTGGGTTGACCATTTGAGAGGTGTTTATTGTTATTGGTTTAAATTTTTTAATAGTTAAGCTTTTCTGCATCCGGAAGTCGTAATTCATTTTTCTTTTGTTTTAATCCTGGACATTCAAAGGGAGCCGAGCTCATTCTCATCACTCTCTTTATTTCTCTTCGAGGTAGGAACAAAAATTCTGTTAGTTTTATCTCGATTGACATGAAAGTAAGTTTTGCCAAGAATAGTTTTTTTCAGAAAAGATAGCGAAGGTCATGTGCATGGAACAAATATATTTTTTTCACTCCTAGCCCTATAAAGAGAACCGAATATATGTCTCATGATATAGCGACTCTTCAAAGAGTTTAGTATTTATTATAGTGTATTTCCTTACTTTTCTTATAAGTACCTACAGGAAAATAAATAATAAAGACTATTTCTGTTAATGTTTATCTGGATTAAATTTGATTTGTAGCTTAATAAGCTTTTCTAAATATAATTTGTAACATACAAGACTTTTTGTCGTAATCATGTAAAAAAAGGAAATTCAAAGTAATCATTCAGTGTTCTTTATACCTATAATGAAATGCATACATATGTAATGAAAGTTAATCTCGCTTAAAAAGAATTAAATAAAATAATAATCTTTTTAAAGAGAATGTCATACAAACGCAATATTGTTTTAAGTTTTGTAAATTCATTTAATTTTACGAGAGTTGAGGCTGCTATGCTCCTCGACCCGGATATCCAGGCCAAGCGAAAAATGCGTAGCTCATTTCATACCTGTTATTAACGCTATACATGCAAGGTTAGAGAGGCCCAATCAACATGAAGCGAATCTCCAGAAACCAGAGCCTCTGCCCAGGAATAATGGAGAAACTTCAACGGTATCAGAACACATGTCCGAGGGTCGGCTAATAAGTCCCCGGCCTCTCGATGAAAATAACATTTAAAAAGATTTTTTTTGCTATATTTCTCAACATAATCTCCAGAAAGGCATTTGTTATATCGGTGTTCTAATTTAATTAAACCATCTTTGTAGTGCGATTTATCACGGTCCTCAAAATAGCTGTTTACCGCATCAATGATCTCGTTGCTGTGAAATCTTCGGCCTCCAGACATTTTTGAGGTTTGGCTGCTAGATCTGGCGAATAGGGTGCATGTTCAAGCAATTCCAGCTTTATTGCGCACATTTTTCCCATTGCAATGACTGAACGATAGGTCGGAGATTTGTCGTGATAAAACACGATTTTTTACTTTCTCTATACGTACTATGTTCATAGTGTATAGAGAAAGTATTGTTTTCCTCCAAAAATTCGATACAGAGATTTCACCGGAAATACATGTTTTAGTACCCCCTGAATCCAAAAAACAGCATTTTTACAAAAAGGTCCGTGTGTGTGTCTGTGGACAGCTTAGTTCGAAAACGAAAAGGCCGTTAAATACCAAACTTGGTATATAAATTTGGTATTTTGCAAGGATGCGACACGAAGATTTTCAGAAAATCTCCCCACCTCAACTAACCTTTACGTGGAACTTTTTTCGAACAATTTGATTTTATAAAAAATGGCTCTAACGTTTTTGATTAAAATGTCGTATATTAAAGATATTTACCTGACAAATAAAATGTATATCTTGAATTTTCTGGGAATAGCTTCTAAATACCTGTTTATTCTGGATTAATTTTGCTTAATTGGAATAACTAGTAAACTGGAGATAGAAACTTTCAGTACAAAAACTTTAGATCTCGTTAAAATACGCACGTTATGCCCATATACATGTTTTTCGTAGAACTTACCGTTTTTGAGGTATTCCTTGTTATTATTTTCAATTGTGAAGTACTTAAACTTTTCTCAGAAAGAAGTGTCCGTTTTTCTTTTGTTCTATTCTTGGTCAAGCAAAGAAGCGATTTGCAATGACAATCGATAATGGCAGCTTTTAAAATATTTGAATATCACTCTAGCCTAGCGCATTACCTTAGTGCAATTCTACTTATAAGGAACTAAGTAATACAATTCTGCTAATGTTTATCTCGATTAGCATGGTGTTGAAAGAAGAATTATCTTTCGTAAGAAGAAGAAGAGAAAGTCGTGTGAGTGTAACACATCAGATTTTTTTTTTTTTTTTGCCAAATGAGGTCTTTTTCTTTTCACCTCATCACTGAAACATTGCAATAAGTTTGCGTAGTAGTCACCAGTGATACTTTGATCCTTTTCCAAGTAATTAATAAAAATAATTCCCTGTGCATCCCAGAGAACACTCGCCATAAGCTTGTTAGCTGACAAAATTAACTATGTCTTTTTTGGAGTTGGTTCACCTGTTTGACTGTGATTTACTTTCTGGAGTGTAGTGATGTATCTAAGTTTCTTCCATGGTAATAAGCCGTCTCAAAAATTCACTGGAAGTTTTGCAGTAGAACTCCACATTCTTAACAGAAACAGTTTTGCTTTGAAACTTTTGACCAGGGTCATCAAACGCGGCACCCGTCTTGCACATACCTTGTGAAAACCCAAAACATTACTTAAAATATTAAATGCACGTTCTTTTGGTATGTTGATAGCCTCTGCTATCTCAAACAGCTTTAATCTGCAGTCTTTTTTTTTTTTTTCAATGATCTCTGGAGTTGTCACTTCTGCAGGGCTTTCAGAGCGAGGATCATCACTAATGCTCGTGCTCTCATTTTAAATTCTGCAATCCACCATTAAATCGTTGAATATGAAGGGGCAGTGTCTTTTAATTATTGTCCATTACCTCCTTGATTTCTTTAGGCGTTAAACCTTTCAAATATAAGCATTTAATCACTGCTCGTTTTTCCAAATCCTCCATTTTCGTGAAAACTCTAAAGTTGTCTTGTTTAAAATGCTGTCATTGGAAAATTAAACAAAGTATTGACTTGTAAGTATGGATACAAGCTAATCTAGAGTAAACTATACGATGCTACCGTCTAACTGGCCTAATGGCGCCGTATCTGTGTGAGGGCGGGGACTTATCAGACGACCCTCGTACTTCGCGATTGCAAAGTGATTGTTCACCCAAGAATGAAGCTTCTAGAGTCTCTATTACCTAACCCAGGTGAGATTGCCTCACCAGTACCCAAAATAATTCTAAGATTCATTAAAATCATTAATTTAAGCTAGGGTCTATAGATTAATGTTCTGTCACAGTAGATCTATTAAGCTCGTGAGGAGAAGGTAAGGGGACCTAAAAGATACATTAATCAAGTCAACTGTCTCCAAAGAGGCATGGCAGTCACTGCCAGCGAGAAAAAACATAATAGCAAAAACTAATAACTTTCCTACAAGGAACAAATTCGTTTTTCGGATAATAAGTGAAAAATGTCCTCAACAGTTATGATACTGAGGAAGAATTTTTAATAGTGACAAGGCCTCATTTTTACTTTCTCTACATAATACATAGGGAGAAAAGGCATGCACTCCAACCAGAAATTCATTACCAAGGTTTCGCCGAAAATACAAGTTTTAGAGCCCCCTGTATCCAAATAAAGCACATTTAAAAAAGGTTTTCTGCGTGTCTGTGAACACGATAACTAGAAAACGAATAGTCGGCAAAATACCAAAATTTATATTCAAGTGTAGTACCTTCCAGGCATGCGACGACACGAACATTTTGGGGAAAATATCTCTTCCCAATCTTCCATTTACATGGAAAAAATGTCGAAAATATGTTCTCAAAAAATAGCTCTAGCGATTTTGATTAAAATACCGTATATTAAAGATATTTACATAAAAAATATGATGTTTATTTTGATTTTTCTGGAAATTGAATTTTCTATTTGAATATTCATAAAAATGTATCGTTTGGAACATTTTTATAAGAATACATTTAGACATAAAAATGTTTAGTTAGATAACTGTGCAGACATTTGAAACATGTCAAAAATATCACAGTTAGTGTGTACCTATATAATAACTGGTTGAATGTCCACATAGCCACTATGGTTTTTTTAAATTTTCGTTATACTACCATAATACCTTATTTCAACAATGACACAAGGTAAAACTGTGATGAAAGCGTTTACTCTCTCTTTCTTAAATTGATTCAGCCATCACTCTTTAAAAGTTTGTTGATTGTTGAGCGGCATTCTGTCCTTCCTGTAGCTTTCAGCACGTCATGACACGGTCACGACCACAAACATCCTTCGCTTTTCTCGTCAGGGTTTAGACACCTCTCTTGTTACCAATCTAAAACCTGGGGCATGAAATTCAAAATGAAGCTTTGTAACATTCGAGCGTAAAATAGCAAATTATAACCTTACACGCTATCTTGAAAAAATCTGATGTGTTCCATTCACATGACTTTCTCTACATCTCTGCAACAAATTGTTACTATTTACTTCATGCTAACCGAGAAAGAATAATAGAAGAAAAGTGAAATAAGTGAGTACCATAAGTTAAGGTGATAGTCTAAAGGTGGTTGCTATGTGACTGAAGTTCCTTTGTTTGCATGGACAGGAGTTGACAAATTCCTGTATGAGAAAGGTATAAGTTCTTCAAAGCTGAAATGAAAAACAAGGGATATCTCAAAACCGATCAACGCCACGAAAAAAGTATATAAACAAACATTTAGTATTTTAACGTGCTCTACATTTTTTGTGTGGTAAGTTTTTTTCTATCTCTTACGGTTTAACAGTTACGCAAAGTTCCGTAAAATTCATCCAGAATAAAGTATTCTTCAGAGGCTATTCCCAGAAAATTCAAGATATACATTTTATTTTTCCGGCAAATATCTTTAATATACGATATTTTAATCAAAATCGTAAGTCATTTTTAAGAAAATCAAAATTTCCGAAAAACGTTCCATGTAAAGTGTAGTTGGGGGTGGGGGATTTTTTTGAAAACCTTCGTGTCGCATTTTTGGAAGATACCAAACTTTTACCAAGTTTGGTATCAACGGTCTTTTCGTTTTTGAGCTATGATGTTCACAGACACACAGGCACACAGGCACACACACGGACCTTTTTCCAAAAATGTTTTTTTTGGATTCCAGGGAGACCCAGAATATGTATTTCCGGTGAAATATCGGTAGCGAATTTTTGGGTGGAGCGCAGTACCTTCTCTATACACTATGTACATAAATCGTGTAGAGAAAGTAAAAATACAATACGTAAAATATATTGTTTATTAATATATGTATTTAGTTTTAATAAAATTAGCAATTATTTGCTTTAGCAGCTACAATACAAGACATGTTTTTTGTGTTGATCTACATCGCCACTATATCAGTACATATGTGCAATGCACACCCAAAAATTCAATACCGAGATTTCTCCGGAAATACATCTTTTAGTGCTCCTGAATAAAAAAAAGAATTTTTAGAAAAAGGCCACAGAGAGGGAGAGGGAGAGAGAGAGACAGAGAGAGAGTGAGTGTGAAGGTGTGAGTGAGAGAGAGAGAGAGGGGGGGAGTGAGAGAGCAACAACACTCGAAAACGAAAATTTTGTTAAATCCAGACTTGGTATTTAAGTTTATTAGCTTCCAAGAATGCGACAGAAATATTTATAGAAAAATCATTCCCATCCCAAACTACCCTTTACATGGAAAAAGATTAGAAATTGTTGTTTTTCTCAAAAATAGCTTTAACGATTAATATTAGAATATATATCTTGATTTTTCTGGGAAAGCCTCTAAAGTTCCTCTTCACTTTTGTACAGGTGGTAAACCGTAAGAAATGGAAGAAAACAGTAGATCCGTTAAAGCATACAATTTATGTAATATACATATTATTTGTTATTTGTTTTAATTTTAATCTAAATTTCTCAAACTTGAAATTATATTTTTGTTTCATTCAAGACTTATGCAAAGATAACCGAATTTCCATTTGTTCACATAGCGACAGCTTTTAAACGATTTGAATTAGGGTTCAGCGTAGTTTAATCCCTGATTCCTCTTAGAAGAAACTAACTAGTAACACCATTAACTCTGCTAGTGTTTATCTTGACTAGGCAGCACATAGATAGAAGATTAAGCTTTTACAAGAATAGTTAGTTAGGGAATAGGTAGAGGAAGTAATTTGAGTAAGACATACACCTTTTCTATGAATTACCAGTTTTCGAAATTGCCATATTGCGATGTTTAAATATCTTTAGACCTTTTAGGTAACAACTCTCATATAGTAAGGTCCGCTACAGATAGCCATCTTTATTCACTTGTTTCCAATGTATATTTAAACACATCTTCGGTATTATTGCCACAGTAAAGTGTGTAAATGAATAATGAAGGTTTATGTGTATAAAGAAGAAGTAGATAAAAAACTTTGGCAACATTTCTTGTAATTAAGTTACATTTACAACATAGGTTTGAATACCGCTTAGGCACTGCATCCTTAAAGCTCCCCAGCTGTGTAGCCGCTTTTGTTTTGTGATACATTCCATCCCTTTCTTTTTTACTTTCTCTATACGAACTATGTACATAGTGTACAGAAAAGATATTGTACTGCACACAAAAATTCGATACTGAGATTTCACGAAAATATATGTTTTGAGACACCCTGAAAAAAAGTATAAAAATGTCCTGTGGCTGTCTATCTGTGTGTGCGTCTGTGGGCAGAAGAACTAAAACACAAAAAGACCGTTAAATACCAAACTTGTTATTTAAGTTCAGTATCTTCCAAGGATGCGACACGAAGGTTTTCAAAAAAAAAAAAAAACCCACCCCAAACTACCTTTCATATGGAAAAATTTTCAAAAATTTTGATTTTCTAAAACATTGGTCTAACGAATTTGATTAAAACCACACAAGAATTGTAGAGCACATTAAAACACAATTTATGTTATATACATTTTTTTTTCGTAGAGTTGATCGTTATTAGATAATCCGTGTTTTTTGTTTCAGCCTTTAAAAACTTATACTTTTCTCATACAGAAGTTTGTCAATTCGTATCTATACAAACAAAGGAACTTCAGTCACATAACAACAGCTTTTAACTATCACTTTAACCTATGGTACTCCCTTTTTTCGCTTCTTCTTACAAGGAAGCAAGTAATAAGACTATTTCTGCTAAGTGTTTCTCAATGAACATGAAGTAAATAGAAGCATAAGCTTTTTAACAACAATTTGTTGCAGAGATGTAGAGAAAGTCATGTGAATGGAACACATCAGATTTTTAGAAAAATGTCCGTGTGTGTCTGTCTGTCTGTATGTCTGTCTGTCTGTGTGTATGTGATGTGGGTGTGTGGGCAGCATAG
This sequence comes from Hymenopus coronatus, assembly GCA_030762935.1. NCBI lineage: Eukaryota > Metazoa > Arthropoda > Insecta > Mantodea > Hymenopodidae > Hymenopus > Hymenopus coronatus. The sequence goes on from CM060894.1 coordinate 56,169,239, forward strand.
CTCAAAAACGAAAATACCGTTAAAGCCCATACTTGGTATTTAAGTTTGGTATCTTCCAAGGATGCGACACAAAGATTTTGAGAAAATCCCCCCACCCCAAACTACCCTTTACATGGAAAAAATTTCGAAAATTTTGATTTTCTTAAAAATGGCTCAAACGAATTTCATTAAAATCTCTTATATTTAAGATATTTACTTCCCAAATAAAATGTATATCTTGAATTTTTTGAGAATAGCCTCTGAAGCCTACTTTATTCTGGATGAATTTTAGGGAATTTTGCATAACTGCTAAACCATAAGAGATGGACAAAACTTACCAAAATGTATAGTATGTATAGTACGGTATGTATACTACATTTAAACACACAATTTATGTAATACAACTTTTTTCGTGGAGTTGATCGTTTTTGAGTTATTCCTTGATTACAGTTTCAGCTTTGAAAAACATACTTTTCTCATACTGGAATTTGTCAACTTCTGACCATACAAACAAAGGAACTTCAGTTACATAGCACCCAACTTTTGACTATCACTTTAACCTCCTCCTTCTTCCCTCCGATTTCTTACCTCTTTAGATTCAGTTAAACAGTGCATAATGCTGTCTTTCTCCCCGGATAAAACACAATGTTCTAGTTCATTGCGCCTCATTCCTTTCAAAGATATTGTTCCTGTTCTCATCTTCACTAATCTTTCCGTTTCTCGTTTATTACACATATCTATCTACCCCTCACTTGCCATTCTTCTTTATTTTTTGGCACAAACAAAGCTCCTTAGTACTTTCTCTACACGCACTATGTACATAGTGTATAGAAAAGGTATTGCACTCCACCTAATAATTTGATATCGAGATTTCACCCGAAATATATGTTTTGGGGTCCCCTGTATTCAAAAAAAGTATTTTCAGAAAAAGATCCTTTTGTGTAAATACAGTTTTAGGGTCCCCTGTATAAAAAATCTGATTTGCTCCATTCGCATGACTTTCTTTACATTTTATTAACAAATTATTGTTAGTAAGCTTATTCTTCTGTCTATTTCAAGCTAAAATATGAGCAGAAACGGTCCTATTACTTAGCTTCTTATAAGTAAATGGAAATAAAGCTAGCCTAAACTGATAGTCAAATGCTTTAAAATAAAGTTGCTATGGGATTAAAATCCCTTTCTTTGCGTGGCCAAGCGTTGACAAGTTCCCGTATGAGAAAATTTTTTCGTTTTTTCGAAACTGAAATCATTAACAAGGAATATCTCGAAAACGGCCAACTTCACGAATAAAAATGTATATGACTTAAATTGTTTGTTTTAAGGAGATATACATTTTTGTGAAGTAAGATTTTGTCTGCTTCTTACCGCTGACCAGTTATGCAAAATTCAATAATAATCATTCAAAATAAAGAGGTCTTCAGAGGCTTTTCCCAGAAAATTCAAGATATACATTTCATTTATCATAAAAGTATCTTAAACATAAGGTATTTTAATCAAAATCTTTAGAACCAGTTTTGAAAAAAAATGAAAATGTTCAATGTAAAGGGTAGTTGGGGCGGGGGGATTTTCTTGAAAATATTCGTGTCGCATCCTTGGAAGATACCAAATCTAAATACCAAGTTTGGTATTTAACGGTCTTTTCGTTTTTGAGCTATGCTGCCCATAGACACACACACGCACACACACACATACACACAAATGCACACACAGATATTTTTCTAAAAATTCCTTTTTGGTCTCAGGGGTCTCAAAACATGTATTTCCGGTGAAATCTCGGTATCGAATGGTTGGGAGCAATACAATACCTTCTCTATACACTATACACATAGTACGTATAGAGAAAGTGAAGCATTTTAGAAAATGGTCTATGTATGTAAAGTAATGTAATGCAATGTATGTATGTAATGTATGTATGTCTGAGAACGCTATACTGAAGAACGAAAAGTCAGTAAAATACCAATCTTGGTTTTAAATGGTATCTTCCAAGAATGCAACACAAGGATTTCGAGGAAAATCTTCCATTCCAAACTACACTTTATATGGGAAATTGATAAAGTTTTAATTTTCTCAAAAATGGCTCTAACGAATTTGATTAAAATGCCGTATATTACAGGTATTTACATTATAACTAAAAGAGCCTCTGAAGACCTCTTTATTTTGGATGGATTTTGTATATCTGTTAAACCGTAAGAGATAGATAAAATCTTACTATATAAAAATGTAGATTTCGTTAAACACACCCTGTAATTGAAATACATTTTTTTTTCATGGAGTTGACCATTTCCGAGATATTCCTTGTTATTGGTTTCAGTTTCAAAATATTTATTTTCTCATATGAGAATTTGTCAACTCCTGGCCATGCAAAGAAATGAATTTCAACCACATGGCAACCAGCTTTTAAAATATTTTACTATCGCTTTAGCCTAGTGTATTCCCTTATTTCCCTTATCTTACCAGGAGGCAAGTAATAAGACAATTTCTATAATGTTTATGTTAATCATCATGAAGTAGTCTGAAGGACGTTAATTTTTTTTTTTTTTTACAATAATTGGTTGTAGAGATGTTGAGAGAGTAATATGAATGGGACACATCAGATTTTTTACTCATCTTTTCGGATAGAATACTGTATTAGGACTATATCTGCAGCCCTTGGATCCAGTATTCTGTACCCCTGTGTTAACCTCATCATGCTAGAATTAATATTACAGAAGTCTCGATATAATTTGAAGCAATATCAACAGGAGATTTAGCAACATTAGTAATAATAACAAGGTGCAGATCAAAGCGCGTGCGCACACACGCGTAAACATTAGCTACTCGCGTCAACAATTTGGATAGGACGTCCTGAAAGGTCGGTCAAAGCACGAATGTTGACTAGCTTAATGCGCTGGTGGCCTGTGGGCTCATTCAGTGCAAATTATCACCACTCCATCGCCCTGAAAACGTGCAAAATCAGCATATATGCAATATAATGATGAACACACACGTAAGCATACAGAAGTAGTTCCAAGGTTCGTAATCGTATTAGTACTACCTATACTACTCACCTTCTGCCTACCGCTTGTCAATTTTTTAGAGGAAAGTATGTGTGTGTGTGAGGCCGGAGGGAATTCCACACTTCAGCCTTCGGCTTATTATACGTCAGAATGAGATGAGAGGAATTACAACGGTCAGCTGAAACCGGACGGCGGGAAGAGAGCCACCGTAGAGGGTCCCTAGGAGCACTAGGAGCCCTCACCACAGATCTACCGAGCTCCCTGAATCTACAGTCGACTTCCAACCCCATACCGCCACCGAGAGCTGTATTTCCGAAGTGCAGTCACCACGCCGACACTTACATCCCTGAAATAGACTGTATGGATGAAATAAAACTGAAATAAAGGAAGAGGAAGCTCGGGGGAGTGAAGAAACTTCCCCAGCATTTGCTTAGTGACTCGTGAAAAACCGCGAAAAACCCAGTGCTTGAACTCGGTGAGATGATATGGAGTAATTGTTGTTTGCACAGAATTGAGTTACGAAAACTGGCTGGCATGCTTGGTATCCGCTATTGCTCTTTTGATTCTGGACGGAGAATTGACTCGGGCAAGAACAGCCACTATTCTTACCCTTTTTTTTGAACCCCAGAATATACAGTGGTTTATAGAAAGTTCTAGTTTGGCGCAGTCGTTGATATACGACAGTAAAGGTGCTGTAATGAAGAACATGTTTCCTTAGATAAAGCTCAGTATAGAGTTAATTCAAGATCTTCTCGGGCTGGGTGAACTGAAGACGAGGAAGATGCACTTCGAAACGTTGGTGTCAAGCCAAGTTTTTACCTGGCTAGAAGCCCGAGAAGATTTTGAATTAATACGTCGCCAGGAAAGCTTCAGTTCTTATCTCAGTATAGAGATTTTGCATTTCCCCATAAACGTAATTCATATCTGTTAGTTCAGAGTAAGAAAAGTGGGATATTTTACAATAGGCTGTTAAACAGAAAGTTCTTCCAGTAAATAGAGCACTTTAGTATGTGCTGGTACTTGACAGGATATCCGGAACCATAAAGTCACAAAGTGATTTACTATACAACGGAATTCCTTAACACTTAAGCAACAAGGTTTAGGTAAATGGTGACATAAACAATGTTAAAAACAAAAACAGAAATCAAGAAATATTTCATAATACAAAGAAAACAAAACATAAGCGATATTCCAATGCCGAAGGGATTGTGAGGCAGAATTTCATCCAACCCGACGCGGCGTTTGTCCTCTAACTCGATAACAAGATGTTTACGGACATACATTCCCGCTAAGAAAACTCTCATTTATAACTACTGAAGCACGCCTTAAAATTATTCGGCGTTATTGTGACTCACCCTACATATAGTCAATATATGTAATAACTTTTTTCCTTCTTCATTTTTACTTTATTCATTTTCTTCCTTGTATAATCACTTATATATATTTTACTTTCTCTACACTTACTATTTAAACAGTGTATAGAGGAGGTATTTCAGATTTTTAATTTTTATTTAGTTTTTGTATTAAAATATTAAATGTAATTTTGGAATTTTGGAAAAGATGATTTAAAAACAATTTTATCAATTAATTTTACAAAAACACAAAACTTATTCAATTTAAATATCTAATACAAATTTTATAATTAAACAATTCTATCAACTTCAGATTACATTGAATCGCACGATTAACAGTATTCCACCCAAAAATTCAATACCGAGATTTCACAGGAAATACATCCTGTATCCAGAAAAAGCATTTTTAGAAAGATGTCCGTGTGTGTCTGTGGGCAGCATAGCTAAAAAAGTAAAAGACCGTTAAGTTTGGTATCTTCCAAGGATGTGACACAAAGATTTTCAAGAAAATCTCCCACCCCCAACTACCCTTTACATGGAACATTTTTCGAAAATTTTTATTTTCTCAAAAATGGCTGTATCGATTTTGATTAAAATCTCTTATATTTAAGATATTCATATGTCAAATAACATGTATATTTTAAATTTTCTGGGTATAGCCTCTGAAGACATGTTTATTCTGAAAGAATTTTGCGGAATTTTGCATAACTAGTAAACCGTAAAAGATAGAAAAAAACTTACCACACAAAATATGTAGAGCTCGTTAAAATACACAATTTATCTGAAATACATTTGTTTCGTGAAGTTGGCCGTTTTTGAGGTATTCCTTGTCATTAGTTTCAGCTTTAAAATACTGATACTTTTCTCATACGAGAATTTGTCAACTCATGATCATACAAAGGTACTTCAATCACATAGCAAGCAGCTTTTAAAAGATCTGACTGTCGATTTATCCTGTGATACTCCCTTATTTCCCTTCTATATTCAAGGAGCCAAGTAATAAGAACAATTTCTGCTAATGTTTATCTCAATTATCACAAAATATATAGAAGAATAAGCTTTTTAACAATATTTTGTTACAGATATGTCGACAAACTCATTTGAATGGAACACATCAGATTTTTACTTTCTCTACACGTACGTACATAGTGTGTAGAGAAGGCATTGTATTGCACCCAAAAATTCGATACCGAGATTTCACCGGAAATACATATTTAGGGTCTCCCTGAAACCAAAAAAAGGATTTTTGGAAAAAGGTCCGCGTGTGTGTGTGTCTGTGGACAGCATAGCTCAAAAACGAAAAGACCGTTAAATATTAAACTTGGTATTTAAGTTCAGTATCTTCCAAGGATGCGACACGAAGGTTTTCAAGAAAATCCCTCCACCCCAAACTACCCTTCACATGGCAACATTTTCGAAAATTTTGATTTTCTAAAAAATGGCTCTACCGATTTTGATTAAAATATCGTATATTAAAGATATACCTGACAAATAATATGTATATCTTGAATTTTCTGGGAATAGCCTCTGAAGACTACTTTATTCGGGATGAATTTTGCGAAATTGTGTATAACTGATAAACCGTAAGAGAGAGACAAAAAGTTAACACACACACCTTTTAGAGAACATTAAAAATTGATCGTTATTTAGACATTCTTGGTTTTTGGTTTCAGCCTTGAAAAACAAACTTTTCTCATTTGTCAACTTTTTTTTTATTATTATTTTATTTCCATTTATAGATAAAATTACAACATTTTTAGTATAAAAACAAGGATATAAACTTGAACAGTAAATTGACTCAGACAACCATGGTAATTTCACTGAGTTACACTGGTGCTAAATGGTCACGTTCCCTCCATCTTTCCCTGGTTTGGATGCTCCGTCCTAGTGGTAGAAACAACAGCCCTGGGTGTCTGGTGATGATATTACTGTTAGAGCAAGGTGATCTGCATTCTCCTTTTCTGTACAGAATAGAAGCACAAAACATTAATCGCAAGGAAGTCAATAAACCTCGCTCCTTGTCACACATCGAGACATGCAATCTGTGCCGCGCACCGTTTCGCCATGGGCGACGTTAATTTGGCTAAGTGTAGTCGCTCTTTTCTCAACAGCCTTTTGAAAGTGACGACATTCTTATTGGTCTCTGTGAACACAAAATACTGGTATCCCATGGCAAACCATATTTGTAGAAATATATATTTTTCGCCACTATATTGCAACTGGAGAAAGAGGCCATGTAGTTCTGTACGCATCTGCGTTGGGAACAGTTTTGCAAATTCTGTTGTTGTCCAGTTCCATAGCTGTTGGACTTCCACACATTGTGTGAGTCGATGTCTCGGTGGGTCTAGCCTTCCACACATCTGGCATAAGGGACTCTGAACCAGATTATGCCGGTACTTCTTTTCTTCTGTTGGGATAATTTCATGTATCAGGGCGTATGCTTGCACCTTCCATTCTGTTGGTATGTACGGGGTCCTGAACGCCTTCCAAATTGTACTCCAATTGTTATTCGGATACTTTACTTGAATTCCAGATAATTTCACCTTTTTGTGAGTCAATATTTATACAGTATCCTCGCCCGTATTCCCGCTACCACATCTCTCAGGGAACCAGGCAACTCTCTCAGCAATCCCCACAGGGGCCGAAAACTTACTGGAACAGCTTCAAGCCTCTGCGGTGACCGTTGCAAATCAGCCCAATACGCAATATCCTGCTCATCTCCAATCCACAGCCAGAGCTTCCAGTATTCCTTTCATATAAAGTGCCTTACTTTTCAAATGGACAGCAATTAAACCCAACCCTCCTTTCCCGAGTGGTTGTCGAATTTGATCTCTGGCCACCTTATAAAGGTAACCACGCCAAATATAATAGCCTATAGCTCGTCCAATTAACTGTGCATATTTCTCAGGCATTGGTAGAACTTGTGCCAGATACCAGATTTTCGACAAAGCATAAGTGTTAACGTACCAGACCTTCTGGATTAAATTCAGTCTCCTACTAAGAACAACTCGTGTCCATACAAACAAAGGAACTTCAGTCACATAACACGCAGTTTTTGAGTATCACTCTAACCTATGGTACTCCCTTTTTTCACTTCTACTTACAAGGAAGCAAATAATAAGACTATTTCTGATAATTGTTTCTCAATGAGCATGAAGTAAATAGAAGCATAAGCTTTTTAAAAATAATTTGTTGCAGAGATGTAGAGAAAGCCATGTGACTGGAACACATAAAATTTTTGTTAAGTGTTATGCCCAACGGTAAACTAATATAGCGATTTGCATCTTAATATTTTTCTTGCATCATCGAAATTTAAGATATTTGACTATCCAAACAGCATTATTCTTTCTTATTCTTAGTTCTTCAATGTTGATTTATTCTTCTTACTTATGAATTATTCCGTTTACACATTTCGAAAACCAAAAACATTATTTGAAAAAAATTTCATCTTCTAACAAGGCATTTAGTATCTTGTCCCAAATAATATTTGGTTTCAAATTTGATACAACACAGATCACTCACTACATCTAGCGATATCATACGTAGTTTTGTATTATTTACAGTCAAAGTTGAGAATTTTGTTTCACAAAATATGCAGACGAAAATAGCACAGTGCCCAGTGCCAGTCATTGCAACTCTGTCTATTTAAGGATAAAGTGGAACAGTATTTATTAAAATTCCTCCAGATGTAAAGTTTAGAAATTTACTTCTTGCTTTTGAATGACATCAGTTCTATGGTTTCTTAGAAGCTTTCTGGCAGTACATAAATATTGTAGTAAAGGGATTTATTGATCTAGGACCAGTCATCAAAAGAAATATTAGGGAAATAGGTGTTGAATTTTTCTTCCAATGAATGCAAATATGACAGAATTTAAACTTAAGTTCATCCTGATGACATTCCTTGCCAGAAATGTCGTCATTCAGGTTGTGAGAGGATGAGCATTAGTTGGATTCAACTCATCGTTTCCAAAACTGAAGTTTTTCCTGTAGGATTCGACTGCATTAACTGCAGAGGAAGGCTCTGATGACATAACGTCAACATAACATTGGTGAAGCTTGGGAGAAGAAAAATAACATAGCAATCAACAAGCTACTACGTTTATGTAGTTTCTCTAGCATTTATTTAAAAAATACAGAGTAGGTGAGGAAGGTATGTATTCCATCCCAAAATTCAATACTAATATATCATCGGAAATATATGTTGTGAGACCCTCTGAATCCAAAAGAAAAATTTAGAAAAATGTTCGAGCCGTGTATCTGTGTATATGTTTGTGTATCTTTTGACAGCATAGCTAAAAAAATTATGTGACTATAACGTATCAGCTTTTTACTTTCTCTATACATACTATGTACATAGTGTATAGAGAATGTATTGCACTCCACCCAAAAATTCGATACCGAGATTTCACCGGAAATAGCATTTTCACAAACAGGTCCGTATGTGTACGTGTGTCAGTGTGTCCGTGTGTCTGTGAACACGATAACTCAAAAACGAAAAGTCGGTGAAATACCAAAATAGGTATTTAAGTTTAGTAACTTCCAGGGATGCGAAAAGAAGATTTTGAGAAAAATCCCCCACCCCCAACTACCCTTTACATGGAACTTTTTTCGAAAATTTTGATTTTCTCAAAAATGGCTCTAACGACTTTGATTAAAATTTACCTGAAAAATAAAATGTATACCTTTAATTTTCTGAGAATAGTCTCTGAAGAGTAGTTAATTCTAGATGAATTTTACGGATTTTTGCATAACTGCTAAACCGTAAGAGATGGACAAAAACTTAACACACAAATAAATGTAGAGCAAATTAAAGCCTCCAATTTATATTATATACATTTTTTTCGTGGAGTTCGTCATTTTTGAGACATTCATTATTTTTTGTTTCTGCTATGAAAAACGTATACTTTTCTCATACAGGAACTTGTCAACTCCTATTCATATAAACAAAGAAACTTCATTGACATAGCAACCAGCTTTTGACTACCAATTTAATCTATGGTAGTCCCTTATTTCGCTTCTACTTACAAAGAAGCGATTAGCATAAAATAAATAGAAGTATAAGCTTTTTAAGAGTAATTTGTTGCATGGATATAGAGAAAGTCATGTGAATGGTACACATCAGATTTTTTCAGCTTACATACAGCCTTTTTATTACTTTCAAATCGTTCTGTGCGCCGCCCTGTAGGACTGTTATACGTTTATCAGGTTGGGTACCCCGGATCTAGACGATAGTAAGTACTCTGGCATGTTACTCCCACGCTGAAGGTCGTTTTATTCGAGTATTTCCTCACTATAAAGAAAAAACACTTTTGGCGAGCTCGTTAACGCAGTCTTTTTAACCCACTTCATTCTTCGAGCTGAAGTTGGTCGGAATTTCAAGAAGCTGAAATACTACAGAAGAAGTACTTTAAGCTTCTGTACACACAATTATACCTTTCTCTTTTTTCTGAGTGTTTTGTCTCTTTCATGCTCAATTCATGAATACCCTTTCGTTTATCCCCTTCTGTTTCGAGTGTAGGGAAAAAAAATTAAAACTATTTCCTTTTTACTTTCTCTACCATGTACATACAATGGTAGAGAAGGTATTATATTCCACCCAAATATTTGATACAGTGATCTTATCGAAATGCACGTTTTGAGTTCCCCTGAAGCCAAACAAATTTTAAAGAAGACCTATTTGTCACCGCACTCGTGCGAGTGTGCATGGATGTGTAAGCGTCATAGCTCAAAAACGAAAATTCTGTTAAATACAAAACTTGCTCATTTAAACTAAATATTTTCCAAGGCAACGACCGAATACTTTGGAGTTGGTTTTTGCAGTCCATTTATAATGGTGACGTGGACCCACGTTTAACTTTCTTTGCTGATGAAGCGTGGTTTTATCTTCAAGGTCACGTTTCTACCCAAAACAGTAGATACTGACCTACGGAAAATTCCCATATTATTCATGAAATTCCTCACCACTCTGCAAAATTTGGGATTTGGTGTGATTAAGTGAGCGTAGAATTATTGGTCCCAAATTTTTATACAGTTGAATTGCACGTTTATGTTAATTCCATTTTAAATCATTTTTTTCCGCAACTGAATTCAGCAGGACTCGGCTACAGCGCACACTGCTGCGAATTCTATGCAAATATTGCGAGGGTGTATGGTGACAGAAAATGAGTCGAGAACTGTGGCCATCTCGTTCCCCTGACCTATTTCCATGTGGGTTTTATTTATGGAGAACGTTAAAGAATAAAGTGTGCGCATCCAACCCGCACACGTTACAAGAATTGGACAAAACCACGAGAGAAACACAGGCAATCAGTGAAGATGAACTTCTTCGAGTGAACCAGAACTCTTTTCGGAGATATAGGGAATGTATTCGCGTTGAAGGTCATCAATTTCAACATCTATTTCAGGTAAGCCTAATGTAAATAGTGCAATAGTTCTGTACACGTTACCTGCCGGTCCTTAGACGTAATTCTGGCGGAGAACGCGTGGGCCCTTACCCGTTACGGTGTAGCCGAGGAGCGGTTCGGTCGTTCAGGGAACGCACCGTATTTTCATAAAAATCCCTCACTCTAATCTATGCTTCAAATGTAAGATTTGTTGAAAATGTTCATTTTCTCTAAAATGGCTGTAACTATTTTGATTAAAATTGTTTTAAATTATTTTTGTGTTAAATTAAATGCATATCTTGAATTTTATGGGAATACTCCCTGAAATATTGATAGTTTTGGATAACTTTTACTTAACTCGTAAATCGTTAGAGCTGGAGAAATCGTTACTCAAAAAAAAATGTATCTCAATAAAATTACAATTTATGTCAAATATATCTTTGTAGAGCTAAGAATTTCCGAGTTATTGCATCCAATTTTAAAATATTTATAGTTTTCTTAATTTTAAAATCGTTATACTTATTTCTGCTGATCAAACAAAGACGTGTGACTTCGCTTAAGTCTTTTTTTCCATTATTCGTCTTGACTCTACAAGAAAATATTGAACAAAATCACTCCTGCAAACACTTATCTCGACTGGCAAGGAATATAAAGAAGAATAATTCTTTGCAAGTATAGTTTGGTGAAGAAATGGTTGGGAAAGTAATGTGAATGTAACGCATCAGAATTTTTCAACATCGTATTCGTATCTCTGATTATTGAATATTTATTATTATACCTGGAAATGCGTTTAAATTTATTTTTCCAATTTTAGTGGTTTTGATTCATAATGTTTACTTTCTCTACTTAGTATATAGAGAAATGTTGCACTCCACCCAAAATTCGATACCAAGCTTTCACCGGCAATGTCCAAAACATTTTTATAAAAAGTTCAATGTGTGTCCACGTGTCTGTGAACACGATAACTCAAACGAAAATTCGGTAAAATACTAAAATTGATACCTATTTAATTCTTCCAAGGATGCAACACGAAGCTTTTGAGGAAAACCCTCCCACCCCAAAATGCCTTTGACATGGAAAAATGTCTAAATTTTGATTTTATAAAAATTGGATCACACGATTTTCATTAAAATACCATATACTAAAGAAGTTTACATGACAAATAAGATGCATGTCTTAAATTCTCTGGGAATAGCCTTTGAAGACCTCTTCATTCTGGACGATAGCTGGTGAGCCTTAGTTTTAGTATTTAATGATTCTTTCCTTTGAAGTTTTAAAAGCAATACTTAATTTTAGTTACAGACCAATGTTTTATTAGAAAAATGTCCGTGTGTGTCTATCTGTGTGTGTCTGTGAGCAGCATAGCTCAAAAACAACAGACTGCTAATACCAAACTTGGTATTTTGGTTCGGTATCTTCCAAGGATGCGACACAAACATTTTCAAGAAAATCCCTCACCCCCAACTATCCTTTACGTGGAAAAAATTTCGAAAGTTTTGATTTTCTCAAAAATGGCTCTAATGGTTTCGATTAAAATTTCTTATATTTAAGATATTTACCTGAAAAATAAAATGTTTATCTTAAACTTTCTGGAAATAGCCTCTAAATACATTTTTATTTTTAAACTTTGTAATAAAAGTAGATAAAAATTCGCTACACTTTTCGTTGAAGCACACTATTTATGTCTTATACTTTTTTCGTGGAGTTGATCATTTCCGAGATATTATTTGTTAATGGATTAGTTTTAAAATGCTTAAACCTTTCTCATGCGGAAATTTGTCAACTCCTGGTCATGCAAAGAAACGCATTTTAATCATATAGAGATCAGTTTTTAAAAGATTTGTCTATCGCTTTAGCCTAATATATTTCTTTATTTCTCTTCTACTTACAGGCAGCAAGTAATAGGACCTATATGCTAATGCTTATCTCGATTAAAATGGAGTAAATATTAAAATATGTAAGTATTTTTAACAACAATGTGTTACAGAGACATAGAAAAAGCCATGAGAATGGAACTCGTCAGCTATTTTTCATTTCCACACTCTTTGATGTCAGAGATAGAAACGAATAATGAAAAGAATTGCTTTTCCTCGTGTGCTGTGATAATGTGCTTTAAAATATCTATTAAATGCATTTTAGGTATATATTATTTATAATTAATTATTTATTAGCATTGTGTTTACTTTGAAAAACAAAATATAATATAATATTACTTTACACGCACCATATGCATGCTAGGTAAAGATTTTGCTTTCTACCAAAAAATACGATGTTTGGTTTTACTAGAAATAGATGTTTTAAGGTCTCTGGGCCAAAAAAAAAAAAATAGGAAATATTCCTAAATGACTTGTATGTATCGTGTGTGTCTGTGAACAGTATAATTCAAAACACGAAAAGTCGTTTTAAACCAAACTTGGTATTTAAATTCACTATCTTTCAAGGATGTGTTAAGATGATCTTTTAAGAAAATGCTCCCTACCAAACTATTCATTACACGGCTTATTTTTCAAAAAGTCTGGTTTTCGCAAGAATTACCTCTAACGATTTTGATTAAAACTCCGTTTACTATATATATTTACATGGTAAATAAAATTTTTATCTTTAACTTTTTGAGAGCAGTCTCTGGTTTTCTCAAAAATTGCCTCTAACGATTTTGATTAAATTTCTTGTTTACTAAATATATTTACATGAACTTTTCGGGAGTAGCCTCTGGAGCCCTATTCATTCTGCAGGTCTTTTACATAACCGGTAAACCTTGAGATGTAGCCGATGTTGATGTATTTCTTGTAACGACTTCAATTAAAACAAAAGGTAATACTGGTCTGAAACGGGAACTCATCATTGATTTCATGTCTCTTGTTTTACTCCTCGTCATGCAAATAGAACCAAATTTTAATTTCATCTCAGAGGGACAGTTTTATAGGATTTAACTTTCGTTTTAGCGTAGTGTATTTTATTGTTTTCCTTTTAATTTCCAGTAAGTACTTAATAAGACTATTTCTGTTAATTTTTATGTCAATTAGCATGAATTAGATATCTTTTGTACTCTTTCTGCATTTTATGCAAAAAAGAGCTAAATTTATATATACTCACATATGTATATTATTTCGTATCCTATGTACATGTATAGAATTGTCACCCTCCGTGGTGTAATAGATACCATGCTAACTTCATATACCGAAGGTCACGGGTTCAAACCCGGCGAAGTGCGAAGGTTTTTTTTTCGGGCGTAAAAATCCTTAGCATGGCTTCCTTCAGAAGGCAAGTAAAGCCTTATGTCCCGTGTTGTAGATTTACGGCACGTAAAAGAACCTCAAGCCTGATAGAGAGGCTTCTGAGCAAAATTAAGCGGTCCTTCACGCCCAGAATAGAGTGGGATGCTGAGAACCACAGCAGTTAAAGAGCGTTCATAAATAAAAACCGCCATTTCACACACACACACACACACACACACACACACACACACATATAGATCGGATACAAAATAATGCTAAATGGTTAAAGCTTTGTCAATAGTTTGCAAAACATGATTATTATATAGTTATTTGCTATTGTTATTAAATGGCCACAGTCCATGAAACACTGTGTTTCTTCAATAAATTTTTACTCTCCGAAGGGCACTCTCTTTTGATGCTAAAAAAATATATGCGCTATGTTTTTAGTGGATGTTGAAACAGGAAAATGAATGCCAAGATGGCATTTCCTTGTAATAACGGTCCTCTTTGTGAGTAAAGTTACCATCTCACTTCACTTTGTTCTCTGAGAGATAAAAGCAAGCACCCTGAATTGCGGTTATAATGACACTCATATAGCACGACTGTCACTTTTCCGTTCTCTAGCTCAATAAACAGTTTGTGTTTTTTTTTTCTTCTTGCTTTTATGTCTACATAACAGAGTAAAGCATTAATCTCTCAGTATTACTTCTGAAACGTTTATATCATGAGTAAACTTTAATCGCTGCATATGAACAAAAATATATGATCATCATTATTCTGTTTCATTAACATTTTCATCATTAAACAATGTTTTCATTCTATAATGATTGTGTGAATTATATTTATTTATTTATTGAAAGTCACTACTATATAGTTGCATTACATACTTTTTAAACATTCGATTATCGCTATTTCTCGCTATATCAATATGAAATGTTTACTGCAGCTATTTCTGCAAAATTTTATATTGATTTAAGGTTATGCATCTGTAAAATTTAGAAATCCCACAGAATGTAAGATACTCTGTTGAAATTTATACAATTTATTATATATATTAAAATTATTAGGATATTCTTGCCACGTTTCAAAGTTCTAGCATAAGTATTTAAATAATATGTTTACTTTGTCAATTCACTGTTTTGATTTAAAGCATCCACGTGATATGTTTTTAAAATATTCACATAAAAATTAAAGTTTTACAGTAAATGAATATACAAGTAAGTATGCCATATTATATAGCTAACTGGTTTTGCTTTTCGCACCCTTCAAAACTGCAGATGTTTCAAACATTAATAATATATTTCTATAATATGGAACATTATTTTGGCAAATTATATGACTATTTTCTCTAATTTTATTGAGAAACGCTATCATTTTTACTTTCTCCATACGCACTATGTACACAGTGTATAGAGAAAGTATTGCACTCCACCAAAAATTCGATACCGAGATTTCACCGCAAATATATGTTTTAGGGTCCCCAATATCCAAAAAAAGCATTTTCACAAAAAGGTCCGTGTGTGTATGTGTGTGTGTGGTTGTCCGTGTGTCTGTGAACACGATAACTCAAAAACGAAAAGTCGGTAAAATGCCAAACTTGGTATTTAAGTTTAGTATCTTCCAGGGATGGGACACGAAGATTTTGAGAAAAATCCCCCCACCCTCAACTACCCTTTACATGGAACTTTTTTCGAAAATTTTGATTTTCTCAAAAATGGCTCTAACGATTTTGATTAAAATTTCGGATATTAAACACATTTACCTGACAAATGAAATGTATATCTTGAATTTTCTGGGAATAGCCTCTGAAGGGTAGTTTATGCTGGATGAATTTTACTAAATTTTAAATGACTGCTAAACCGTAAGAGATGGACAAAAACTTACTACACAAAAAATGTAGAGCACTTTAAAACACACAATTTATGTTATTTACATTTTTTTCGTGGAGTTCGTCGTTTTTGTGACATTCCTTATTTTTGGTTTCTGCTATGAAAAACGTATACTTTTCTCATACAGGAACTTGTCAACTCCTATCCATATAAACAAAGGAACTTCATTGACATAGCAACCAGCTTTTGACTATCACTTTAACCTACGGTTGTCCATTATTTCGCTTCTACTTACAAGGAAGCGAGTAATAAGACTATTTCTGCTAATTTTTTCTGATTAGCATAAAGTAAATAGAAGTATAAGCTTTTTAAGAATTATTTGTTGCAGGGATATGGAGAAAGTCATGTGAATGGTATACATAAGATTATTTTAAAAAAAATTACTAAACATTACATATTATGCGGCATTTTGAGTAAGAAAAAGGGTTGCTAAAAGTGTGCGAGAAAACTAGGGTTTTAATTTGGAGCTACTTGTTAAGAAGCATGTGTCTGCAATTAATAGCTTTAGTTAAATGGTGGTTAAAGTACGTCAAATTGGGAAACGATATATTTTCTTATTATTCTATTAAAAATTATGAATTTTTCACAGTTTTGGCCAGGTTTCACAGATGCATCATCTTGAAACGAAGAAGATAGAAATATTAACTTCGGAAATAATAGTTTGAATCTCTATTAATGAACAATATAAAGGAGAGGAAATAATGTGAAATAAAAGCATCATTTTTATATTTACAAAAATGCGTAGGTGTGTAATGATAGTTTATTTAGAGAAACAAGAAGTAGACCATTTATCTAGTATGGTGGTAGCATGTCTGCCTCACATTCCAGAGGTTCCGAATTCGAATTTCGATTAGGATGCGCTACTTGGATAAGATTTTTTTTCTGGCGCTTTCCTGAGAAGACAAATATTAAGTAAACTTAAGCTTCACGGACTGCGGGCTCATTTTAATATAATTTCATTGATGAATTTCATCATTCTATATAATTCACCAGATTAAAGGACGTTAAACTAAAGGAAAAAACTTGATGTGCTCCATTCACTTGACTTTCCCTACATCCCTTTAACAAATTATTGTTAGAAACGCATTATTCTATTTACTTTATGATAATCGAGTGAAACATTTAGCAGAAATTGTCATACTTACTTTCTTCCTTGAAAGTAGAAGGAAATAAGGGAATACACTAGGCTAAAGCGATAATCAAATTTTTTAAAAGCTTGTTGCTATGTAGTTGAAATCCATTTCCATGCAGGGCCAGGTTTACAACGTTCCATGTATTTTAAATCTGAAACAAATAACAAGGAATATCTCAGAAATGGTCATTTCCATGAAAAAAAAAACGCATTTGAAATAAATTGTGTGTTTTAATGTGATCTACATTTTTGTGTAGTAAGTTTCTGTCTATCTCTTACGGTTTACCAATTATGCAAATTTCAGCAAAATTCATTGAGAATAAAGAGGTTTTTAGAGGCTAATCTCAGAAAATTCAAAATATACATTTTATTTGTCATATAAATATCTCTAATATGCGATATTTTAATCAAAATCGTTAGAGCCATTTTTGAGAAAATGAAAATTGGGGTGGGGGGTTTTTCTCAAATCTTCGTGTCGCATCCCTCGAAGACACCAAACTTAAATACCAAGTTTGGTATTTTACTGAATTTTCATTTTTTGAGTTCTCTATCTCTCTCTCTCTTTCTCTCTCTCACATACACACATACATACAGGGAGCTTTTTCTAAAAATTATTTTTTCGGTTACAAGGTGTATTTCCGGTGAAATCTTGGTATTGAACTTTTGGATGGAATGCAACATCTTCTATATACACTATGTAGATAGTACGTGTAGAGAAAGTAAAAATGGTGGCAGAAGAATGAATAACCTTGGAAGAATAACTTGCAGAAGATTGAGTGAAGAATGTTAATGCAACAAACAAGATCTTATTAAAATGGTGGGAAGTGTAGGTGTTTATTGTAATAAATAATGTAGATCTATGGATTGGCATGGAGGCAATGTGTATATACAGAGCGTTCGAAAAGTCACCGCACTCATACTTTGAAAAATCTGATGTTTACCATTCACATGACTTTCTCTATATCCCTGCAACAAACAATTCTTAAAAAGCTTATACTTCTATTTACTTTATGCTAATCAGAAAAAATTAGCAGAAATAGTCTTATTACTCGCTTCCTTGTAAGTAGAAGCGAAATAATGGACAACCGTAGGTTAAAGTGATAGTCAAAAGCTGGTTGCTATGTCAATGAAGTTCCTTTGTTTATATGGATAGGAGTTGACAAGCTCCTGTATGAGAAAAGTATACTTTTTTCATAGCAGAAACCAAAAATAAGGAATGTCACAAAAAAGACGAACTCCACGAAAAAAATGTAAATAACATAAATTGTGTGTTTTAAAGTGCTCTTCATTTTTTGTGTAGTAAGTTTTTGTCCATCTCTTACGGTTTAGCAGTCATTTAAAATTTAGAGCCATTTTTGAGAAAATCAAAATTTTCGAAAAAAGTTCCATGTAAAGGGTAGTTGGGGGTGGGGGGATTTTTCTCTAAATCTTCGTGTGGCATCCCTGGAAGATATTAAACTTAAATTCCAAGTTTGGTATTTTACCGACTTTTCGTTTTTGAGTTATCGTGTTCACACACACACACACACACACACACACACACACACACACACACACACACGCACACACAAACACGGACCTTTTTGTGAAGATGCTTTTTTTGGATATTGGGGACTCTAAAACATATATTTCCGGTGAAATCTCGGAATCGAATTTTTAGGTGGAGTGCAATACTTTCTCTATACACTATGTACATAGTGAGTATAGAGAAAGTAAAAATTGTCGGATTTGTATATTGATATCCACTTTTCACAGGATTATATCTTAATCCTAATTAATTAAAAGCTCAATTTTGAACAATATTTGTAGGAGTCAACTTGATATTTTACTTGATGACTAGGCAAGCTTCAAAAAGCCGTACTTCCGTGTCTCAGATTTACATTTACATGCAATGAAAGGCTGGGGAAATTATAAATACCAACATTTAATCGTCACAAAATATCATACGTCTGGTGATAATCATTGGTAGCCGAACAGGAATAAATTGCAAAATAATCTCATGACTTTCTCTACCTGTTCTGCAAACAAGCTATTCTTACAAAAGAGTATTCCTTTATCTACACCAAGCTAATCGAGATAAATATTAACCGAAATGATCTTTTTACTTGCTTCCTTGTAAGTAGAAGAGAAATAAGGGAATACACATAAAATGTCAAATAATTTAAAAGCTGATTACCATGTGGTTGAAATCCGTTTTCATGCTGGGCCAGGAGTTTAAAATATTCCGTGTATTTTAAATCTGAAACAAATAACAAGGAATATCTTAGAAATGGTCAATTCCACGAAAAAAATGTGTGGCAAATTGTGTGTTTTAACGTGATCTATATTTTTTGTGTAGTAAAATGTAATCTATATGTATAGTATGAAAAGTTACTAAAAGTATTGTTAAGAAAACCAATATTTTGAAACATTTTTAGGAATCGAATTTTGGGCAGATTTGGTTTTTACTTTCTCTATACGTACTATGTACATAGTGCATAGAGAAGGTATTGCTTTGCACCAAAAATGTTTATACCGAGCTTCCACCGGAAATTCATGTTTCGAGACCCCTGAATCCAGAAAATGTTTTTTTAGAAAAACGTCCGTGTGTGTCTGTGCATGTGTGTGTGAGTGTGTGGGCAGCATAGCTAAAAAACTAAAAGACCGTTAAATATTAAACTTGATATTTAAGTTTGGTATCTTTCAAGGATGCGAAAAGCAGATTTTCAAGAAAATCCCCCAACCCAAACACTCCTTACATGGAATATTTTTCGAAAAATATGATTTTCTCAAGAATGGCTCTAACAATTTTGATTAACATTCAGTATGTTTAAGGTATTTTTATGAAAAAGGAAATGTTTATCTTGGACTTTCTAGGAATAGCATCTGAAGACCTCTTAATACTGGATGACTTTTGTACAACTGGCAAACCGTAAGAGATATACAAAAATTTGCTCCACAAAAAGTGTAGATCTTATTAAAACACACAGTTTATGTTACATACACTTTTATTGTAGAGTTAACCATTTTCGAGATATTCCGGATTATTAATTTCAATTATTGCTACTTATTTTCTCAAATGGGAAGACATATTTCTTCTCGTTTCTCGTTTATTTACTCCTGAAGAGCAAATAGATTCGAATTTCAATTTTTTTAACATAGGGAACAGATTTTAAAGGACGAGACTATCGCTTTAGCCTGTGCATTTTCTTATTTCCCGTCTATATACAAGGAAGCTAGTAATAAGACTAATTTTGCTAATGTTTATCTTGATTAACATGATGTAAATAACAGATTAAGGATTTGAATAAAAGGTTTGTTTGCCGAACAGCTAGGGGACATCATGTGAACGAAACACAACAGATTTTTACTTTCTCTATACGTACTATGAATAGCGTATAGAGAAGGTATTGCACTCCACCCAAAATTTCGATACCGAGATTTCACAAGAAATATATATTTTAGGGACCCCTTTATCAAAAAAAAAAAAGAATTTTCAGAAAAAGGTTCGTGTGTGTGTCCTTGTGTCTGTGAACACGATAACTCAAAAACGAAAAGTTGGTAAAATATCAAACTTGGTATTTATGTTTAGTATCTTCCAGGGATACGACACGAAGATTTTGAGAAAAATCCCCGCCGTCCCCAACTACCCTTTACAATGAACTTTTTTTAAAAAATTTTAATTATTTCAAAAATAGCTCTAACGATTTTGATTAAAATATGGTATATTAAAGATATTTACTTGACAAATAAAATGTACATCTAGCATTTTCTGGGAATAGCTTCTGAATACTACTTTATTCTGGATGAATTTTACGGAATTTTGCATATCTGCTAAATCGTAAAAGATGTAAAAAAACTTACCAAACAAAAAATATAGAGCACGTTAAAACATACAATTTATATTACACACATTTTCTTCGTGGAGTTGGTAGTTTTTTAGATATTCCTTAAAAAACTTATAGCTTTTCTCAAACAGAATTAGACAACTCATGTTCATACAAACAAAGGGACTTCAGTCATATGGCAACCGACTTTTGACTATCGCTTTAACCTATGGTACCCCCTTATTTCGTTTCTAATTGTAAGGAAGCAAGTAATAAGACAATTTCTGGTAATTTTTTCTCGATTAGCATGAAGTAAATAGAGGCATAAGCTTTTTAACAATAATTTGTTGCTGAGATGTAGAGAAAGTCATGTGAATGGAACACATTGGATTTTTTACACAACACACCCTCATAAACCTTTCGGTACGCTCAAAAAGTCGTCTCCGGAGATCGAACCTGGTACCTCCAACGTTACCTGGGCTATCTCGCTCGGCGGTACATACGCAATTGTCGACGCGCAAACATAGAAAGTTAATTGGGAAAGGAACATATTCCATGTGACGTTACCTAGCATTGATTGATGAACACCGGTCTGTGTAAGCTACACACAGCAGTCTCTGTGGAGTATCCTGCTAAGGTTACCGAATTAATGAAGAAATACAATCCTCGAAAGTGGTTTAAAGCTTCTCCCCTGCTCAAAAGAGCGTTTTTCAATTTGTGTGCTAGTTGACGGATCATGTTACACTATAATAATGATCTGGCAGCAGTTAGTGGACGGATGTTAGGAGAAACAAATCGTTTTTGTCATGGATACTTCTTCATCCACAAAATAATTGCATTCGAGCACAGAAAACATTTCACCAATGTAATTATTCCGTCATTGAAATCTTAATTATTAAGCGAAGACGTAAAATACATATTATTCCCCCCCCCAAAGATATATAACGCTGGAATACAGAAAGTAAAATAAACGGAAACTATATTTTATTTCAGCGAAATGGATGTATCATAAATTTTCTTGAAGGCCTTTGTGAACCTTTATATGTTCTGCAGCTATTAAACAAGTTGTTGAGATTTTATTATTATTATTGGAATAATTGTTTTTTTCACACAAGCTGTGTGTAGGACAAGAGTTGCATAAGTATAGTCAGACTGTTCAGTCATAGCCGGGATTTAAACCAGGATCTCCCAATCTCTAGCCGGTTGCTCTGCCTCTGAGCTACCATGGCAACATGCCGGCATAGCATGAAATTTCTCAACTGACTCGCATGTTTCCCGGTAAACCACAAGGTGATCTCAAATTATTTTGACAACCCCAATGGCGAATTGCAATGTTGTAAGTACTTTATTATTATTATTATTATTATTATTATTATTAATATTTCACTTATACGTCTTTAACTGAATGGTCGTATCGGCAACCTTTTATTATAAGTAATATAACGAGAGCTCCAACTTTTATCGATAAATTCGCAAGCAACTTGTTGCCAGTGAATTTATTTAGAGAAAAATTGAAGCTCAAGTGGTATTTAATAAGACTATTTCGAGAATAAATTACCAATGATTAGTCTATATGGACACGAAGAATAATATTCCTAAAAGTCCATTTGTCTTGACGTTTATTTGCACCAAAATCACTACAACTTGTTGTCCATATCATAAAATATGGCCTCATTGGTTACAGAATTCACTGAACTGGTTCCACTCTATCTCTGTGTGTTGTTTTTGGTATTCTGTGGGTTTGAGTTTTCAATTAATATATCTATTTCAACGATAGACCTTTCTCCATTATGTACGGGAATATCACTGCACACTGATACTATTATTATGAGACGAACATTAGTTCAGAGAGAAAACAAATGCACGTGGGTGCGATGAATTTAGGAAAACAATTGCACACGGGTGTGATAAAAACGATTAAAATGCACAGATAATGATTTCCAATTGGTTGGAATTTTAAGTGCCACTGTATTGGCCAGTTCCTACGACCACGTATTATGAACGAAAAGGTCTTTGGAATGTGTTGTCTATTGACAATATTAAGGAGACGCTGTAATGAAAAGTCTACCTTCTGTAATTTTAAGCTTAGAGGAATCAAATTTGAATCAGCGATATATGTATTCCAACATATATAAAGAACCAAAAGTCATCTCTCAAGATCATTAGATTCCATTTTATGCGTAACTTAACTATTAATTAACTATTATAATTTTATATAAAATATCCCTTACCGCATAATTTTCAAATTATTATTATTATCATTATTATTATTATTATTATTATTATTATATTTGTAGCTGAACGTTCTTTAATGTTGCTTGTCATATCCGACGATGAATGAAATTGGTGAAATGATGCTAAAAAGAGCTTAAATCAAATTTAGAAACATATTATTTTTTATCTAAAACTGATTCTTGAATTAAATTGTCCTCAAAACATGTATTTTCATTGAAATCTCAGTATCGAATTTCTGGTGGATTACAATGCCTTCTATACCCACTATGATTATTGTACATATGTGCTAGAGAAAGTAAAAATCGAACACATTGCAACCTTTCTAGCGAAAATGACATAGGCCTGTTAGTGCACGCTAGCTATTTAATGTTCTGGAAAAATTAAATGAAATAATAAAGCTTAAATTAAAGTTAACTATTATAATCGAAAATATTTAAAGACCAACTTGTCCTGTATTTATATTAATTTTTACTTTCTCAATGCGTACTATGTACATAGTGTATAGAGAAGGTAATGTAATGCACCCAAAAATTCGATACCCGGATTTCACCGGAAATACATGTTTTAAGACACCCTGAATACAAAAAAGCATTTTTAGAACAATGTCCCTGTGTGTGTCTGTCTGTGTGTGTGTGTGTGTGTGTGTGTGTGTGTGTGTCTATGGGCAGTATAGCTCAAAATCAAAAAGACCGTTAAATACCAAACTTGATATTTAAATGCAGTATCTTCCAAGGATGCGACACGAAGGCTTTCAAGCAAATTCCCCCTCCCCAAACTACCCTTTACATGGAAAAATGTTTGAAAATTTTGATTTTCTGAAAAATGGCTCTAAAGATTTTGATTAAAATATCGTATATTAAAGATACATACCTGACAAATAATATGTATATCTTGAATTGTCTGGGAATAGCCTCTGGAGACTACTTTATTCTGGATGAATTTTACGGAATTGTGTATAACCAGTAAACTGTAAGAAATAGACAAAAACTTACCCCACAAAAATTGTTGAACACATTAAAACACACAATTTATGCTATATACATTTTTTTCTTGGAGTTGATCGTTTTTTAGATATTCATTGTTTTTGGTTTCAGTCTTGAAAAAATACTTTTCTCATACATGAACAAACAAAGGCACTTCAGTCACATAACAACCAGCTTTTGACTATCACTTTAACCCTTATTTCTTTTCTACTTACAAGAAAGCAAGTAATAAGACTATTTCTGCTAATTGTTTCTCGATGAGCATTAAGTAAATAGAAGAATCAGTTTTTTAACAATAATTTATTGCAGAGATGTAGAGGAAGTCATGTGAATAGAACACATCAGATTTTTTTGTTTTAAAATGCACTACGTATAGTAGATGTGTAAGGGAAGTATTATTACACTAACTTTTTTGATACCAAGACTTTTCTGCAAATATATTTATTGAGGAAATTAATAAAGGTTACTTTTTAAGAAAAAAAGTCCAAACGTGTTTATCTATCTGTGGACAACATAATTGAAAATCGGAAAGTCAAATAAATATTAAACATGGTATTTAGTTTCACTATCTTCCAAAGATACAACACAAAGATTTTCTAAAAGAAATCCTCCACTTCTAACTATCCCTTTCATGGATCAATTTTCGACTTTTTTACTCTCTCTATACGTACTATGTACATAGTGTATAGAGAAGGTATTGCACTCCACCAAAAAATTCGATACCGAGATTTCACCGGAATAATATGTTTTAGGGTGTCCTGTATTAAAAAAAAAGTATTTTCAGAAAAAGGTCCGTGTATGTGTGTCAGTGTGTCCGTGTATCCGTGTGTTAGTGTGTCCGTGTGCCTGTGAACACGATAACTGAAAAACAAAAGTCGGTAAAATACCAAACTTGGTATATAAGTTTAGTATCTTCCAGGGATGCGACACGAAGATTTTGAGAAATACTTCCCCACCCCAAACTACCCTTTACATGGAAATTTTTTCGAAAATTTGGATTTTCTAATAAAATGGCTCTAACGATTTTGATTAAAATATCGTATATTAGAGATATTTACCTGACGAATAAAATGTATAATTTTAATTTCTGGGAACAGCCTCTGAAGACTAGTGCATTCTGGGTCAATTTTAAGGAATTCTGCATAACTGCTAAACCGTAATAGATGGGCAAAAACTTACCACACAACAAATGTAGAGCACTTTAAAACACACACTTTGTTATATAAATGTTTTTCGTGAAGTTGATTGTTTTTCAGATATTCCTTGTTTTTGGTTTCAGCTATAAAAACATACTTTTCTCATACAGTACTTTTTGAACTCGTGTACATACAAACAAAGGAACATAGCAACCAGCTTTTGACTATCACTTTAACCTATGGTACCCCATTGTTTCGCTTCTACTTACAAGGAGGCAAGTAACAAGACTATTTATGCTAATTTTTTCTCGATTAGCAGGAAATAAATAGAAGCATAAGCTTTTTAACAATAATTTATTTTCTGGAAATAGGCTGTGAGTTCCTCTTCCTTAGGAATAAAATTTGTATAATTTGTATAACTGATAAACGTTAAGCAGTGACGAAAACGTAGTGCACAAGAAATATAGTAGAGGTCTTTAAGCACGCAATTTATTCCAGATAACCTTTCCTGTAGCATAAGATATTTCCAAGATATCCGTGTTAATAGTTTGAACTGATTAATATTTAATCATTGTTACTTTCTCTACACGCACTATGTACATAGTGTATAAAGAAGGTATTGCACTCCACCCAAAAATTCGATACCGAGATTCCACCGGAAATGTATGTTTTAGGGTCCCTTATATCCAAAAAGATCTGATTTGCAACATTCACATGACTTTCTCTACGTCCCTGCAACAAATTGTAGTTAAAAAGCTTATGCTTCTATTTACTTCATGCTAATCGAGAAACAGCAGAAAGTCTTATTATTTGCTTCCTTGTAAGTAGAAGCGAAATGAGAGAGTACCATAGCTAAAATGATAGCCAAAAGCTGGTTGTTATGTAACTGAACCTTTGTTTGTATGAGCAGGAGTTAACAATTTCCTGTATGAGAAAAGTTATGTTTTTTAAAGCGAGACCAAAAACAAGGAGTATCTCAAAAACGATTAACTCCACGAAAAAAATGTGTACAACATAAATTGTGTGTTTTAACGTGCTCTACATTTTTCATGTGGTAAGGTTTTGTCCATCTCTTACGGTTTAGCAGTTATGCATAATTCCGTAAAATTCAACCAGAATAAAGTAGTCTTCAGAGGCCATTCCCAGAAAATTCAAGATATACATTTTATTTGTCAGGTGAATATCTTTAATATATCATATTTTAATCAAAATCGCTAGAGCGTACATACATACATACATACATACATACATACATACATACATACATACATACATACATACATACATACATACATACATACATACATACATACATACATACATACATACATACATACATACATACATACATACATACATACATACATACATACATACATACATACATACATACATACATACATACATACATACATACATACATACATACATACATACATACATACATACATACATACATACATACATACATACATACATACATACATACATACATACACAGATGGACACACACACCCACACACACACACGGTCATTTGTATTGTATTCAGAGGAGTTCCAAAACGTGTATTTCCGGTGTAATCTGGTATTGAATTTTTGGGTGCAATACAATATTTTCTTTATAAACTATGTGCATAGTACATGTAGAGAAAGTAATAAGCAGAAAGAAAAATACGCGACAGTGAGAACATTTTGTATGGTCACTAATAACCGGTACATGGTAGAGAAGGTCAGGTGAATGTAACAATCCGATATTTTACTGGTGAAAGATGTGCGATGAACAGTAAAGGTAATTACAGATGACCTTTTGAGTTGATTTGCTCATCTGTAAGCTGCTAGGTCTCGGTTCATTGCATCTATGTATTGGCGGATGTTTTTGTTCTTTTTGGGCCTGTATAGTAGA
The DNA here is from genome assembly GCA_030762935.1 of Hymenopus coronatus. Classification (NCBI taxonomy): domain Eukaryota; kingdom Metazoa; phylum Arthropoda; class Insecta; order Mantodea; family Hymenopodidae; genus Hymenopus; species Hymenopus coronatus. Next base: position 56,196,248 of record CM060894.1, read on the forward strand.
CAGCATACTACAAATAACGTTTCGTCTAATCAAATGGAAAATGGTCACATTAGCAGTGATATACACTGGTGGGTTCGGTCAACTACCTGTTTTATATCCTGGTACAGAAGTTTAAACATCTTTACCAAACAATATTATTAATATGTGCTTATTACAAGAATTGTCTACCATGCGGACAAAAGGTTTTCAGTGCAGTAAAAATACTAACGTATTGAATGTCACAAAAGGTTAGTCCTATGATATTTTGTAATATCTCCTATATTATATGCTCTAATGCAGTTGCATGGAATCTTCTGTCTTTACAATACGCTTTCAACATGGCATGCAGACGTTTTGGGAATCCTTTATCCCGTATCTTTTAAGACCGGTCATCATAAATTGTCAAACGCGCCAGGATTCAAATACAATTCCAATTAAATGTTTGCGATAGAATTTGTTGCGTCTTTTGTAGATTTCCCTTTCCTAAACCCGAATGGATTATCATTCAGCATAAATCCTTTCTATCTTTTACAAATTAGTCCTTCTAAAAGTTTTCCTAAAGTATTTAACTAATAATTGGGTCTTTGTGGCATCTTTATTCAAAATAATTTCGTCAGCCTCGTTATAGCAATAAGAAAATCGTATTCAATGATTAAAAATCGCTACAAACACGGTGTAATTTTATCCTCAAGGGCTCTTAATACTTCGTTTATTATACCATCAAGCTCTGATGCTTTCTTTCTTTTTAGTTTTATATAACTAATTTGATTTCAGAAATGTCAAAGGGAAAACTAATATGTTTCTGTGTAATGTATTCATATAAAGTCTTTTTTTTTTTTGTGTGTGTAAAATACTGTCCACACTTTTATCTTCCGAAGGGGTCAACGATTCTATAAGAACATTTACCGAAGTTTTCTAAATTGACATTTCTCCATTCGTTAATTTTCTCAATTATTATTTTATAGGTCATTTTCAAAAAAGTTTTCAACAAACTTCTGGTTTCTTCTAAACTATCCTTAACTTTCATTTTTGCTTTCCTATATTTATTCAATCTTCTCTTTCTCTCTTTCGTAAGCGATTATTCATCTTTGATAGCCTCTTCTAAGTTTGCTAACATTACTGCGTTGGTTTCAATTGCAGATACATCGATGTTAAATTAAAGTGAGATGGACACCTAGTTTGGAATGTCTTAAAAAATAATACGCGAGGTAGAAATATAGGGTTTTGGCAACTCGTTATTCATTTTCTCAAGATTTACTGCCATAAAGTTCTTTAAAATCTCAACAGATCATCTGACAGTGCGACAATGTCTATGGATTAACTTCCTTCTTGCATTATGCAGCGCACTCTAGAGACATTTATTTCATTTCCCTTTGGCTTAATAGGTAACGCCAAGAGCTGATAATCCCGAAGACTATAGGTTCGTTTCCTGACATGGATTTAAATAATTTTCGTTTTTTCTTTTAGTAGCCACCCACTTCAGGTTTGCCAGGGCGGTATTTGACCTCAATTTACCACCTTCTCAACCTCTTTATAAAGTAGTTAGTGCACGGAAAAAAAAATCTTTCAAGTCGTGAAGTAATAATTGCTCCACGTACAGCGTGCCAAGTATGAATGGAATACCTCACGAATGGAAGTTAAAATATGCTACGGTAGTTAATCGGTGAGAGCGATGACACCTTTTTATCAAGGCGCTATCCGAGATTTACGATTGATAATCCAGGCCATAGAATGTAGGTAGATACATTTTTCTAAATAAGTCATTACCGAAACTTATTTCTTTTTATGTAACTGAAGTTATTTCAATCCAACTTGACAAGTAATTCACAAAATCGCAAAACCAGCACTATTGTGCATTTCGTCAATACAATTTTTTTCTCTCGATTTATTATTGTCGATTCCGGCAAAATATATTCTCTTTCTCGGACAAAAAATGTTGAGTCACTTCCAGCTTCTTTAAGTTAAGCCGATGTCCCACGGTCAAAATTTGGCCCAAATTTTTTTTATACAACGTGAACGTACAATTTCTGCATTCCATTCCCACGGGAGTGTGTATTGGTCCAAATATTTCTCGCATGCACATAAACAGCTGATAGAAAATGGTGGAGGTTGCTGATCCTCAATTATTTAGTTCATCGTCGCAAGCTTAGTTTATGTATCAATTGCAAGAGCATATTATAATAGAAAGAAAAAAATTAATAAAGAGGCGTTGGTTGAATATACCATGACTGGAACGTAGGAATGCAGGTCAAGCAAGTTGGTGTGCTACATATGCTGAAAAATGAACTCGTTTCTGACTATATTATTTTAACTTCCTTAGAATGGACGAAACTTTGTTTGGAATGCTGCTGTCCTTAAATGAGGCAAAAATCACTAGCCAAGACACAAATATGGGGTAGTCCATACCAGCAGATCAACCAATAATCACGTGTTTATATTTTTGTTGAGAAAAGAGGTTAGGTACAAGTGGGTCCGATAAAATGCATTTTCAGGGGTTATAAATACCCGAGTCATTACTTCATAAATCTCTGCCGCACAAAAATGTGTATTTCAACACTAGCTCAGCTACTGTAACCCTATTATTTAGGACAAAGCCTACAAAATACAGCAAAGTTTCACACAAACAATCACGTTGGCGGGAAGGAAGAGCCAGCGCTAGTTGCCATCTTATCACGTCATTCCCACCAGATCTTTCATTGGTTGATTTCATACGTTTGGACCAAACATTTGTTGCAAATTGGAATTGGACCAAAAAATAGGACGGAAATAATATAAAATTAAATTATCTGATGTCCCACAATCCAATTTGTAGTATGAAGAGTATTGGACCAAAATATTTGGCCGTGAGTCACCGGATCCCCCACCTAGGAAGTATCGCCCAAGTGAAGACACGATCGAATTCAATCGGCAAAGAATTGTCCTCGAATGCTTCTCTTCTTGCTTCTAACTAGCCTATTTTATATATTTCTGGGTTCACAACCAAGGAGAATGCGTCGCCACGAAACTTGTTTACAACAAAACAAAATCGCAGAGAGAAAACCAAAACGCTTCTAACGAAAACACACAGATTACTTATTTGCCTCAAGTGATTTCGCTTCCAGTATGAAACAATATAACATCAATAACGAATCTACATAAAATGGAGTACAAAATCACAAGATGTAGGCCATACTGTGTAGGGATATAAATATTTACTCAGTCCATACGAAGAAGTGAGTTTGGAGGAGAGATTCGAACTCGAAAAGAAATAATTGCTTATCGTGCGAAGTTAATGTCATAACCATTACACCGCAAAGGTAAGCTCTCCAACAGCCCTTCGTGATATCATCAAGCAGTTGTGGACTGGTACTTTAGAAACTTATACACGCAGCTTCGGAATTTGAACCGACAGACCAGATAGGAGACATCTATATCCTATCTCAACATACTTATTTAAGACACCTCCTTTTTCGTAGTTCATTAACACCCTTTGTAATGACAGTGTCACAATCACGACCTTAGCTTTTCTTGTTTGTGTGGGCAGGCACGCAGTTAGAGAGATAGAACATGTGTGTACAGGAATTGGAAATAGTAAATTTACTGTATTTAATACTATTTAAAATTAATAAAACAATTTGATACAGTCTGTTGCTTTACTTATTTGATCGTCTAGGTTGTTTCTGTAGTTTTGTTTTAGTTTCTCCGATTTTCCTTTGTTTGTTGAAGCTTCAAGTTGACAATCGGTGTCCTTTACTGTTATCGTTTTCCTTGAAAGTTACCACGTTAAACTTTTGCTTGTTTCCGCAAAGTTTATGTAGTGTTTTCCAGGTGCTGTATCAGAGCTGCGATTGTTTGCACACTAGTTGCTGGATTGTGAATGCGTAACGAGTACGTTGAGCGTGCTAAGTTGATAGCTACACAGGGGTACCACCTACCAATATACAGTCTCTTGATGACATACACAAATTGGAATCGAACTTAATCGATAGTTTAAAAATCTGATGTGTACCATTCACATGACTTTCTCTATATCCTGCAACAAATTATTCTTAAAAAGCTTATACTTCTATTAACTTCATGTTAATCAGTAAAACATTAGCAGAAATAGCCATATTATTGCTTCCTTGTAAGTAGAGGTGAAATAAGGGAGTACCATAGGTTAAAGTGATAATCAAAAGCTGGTTGCTATGTCACTGAAGTTCCTTTGTTTGTATGGACAGCAGTTGACAAATTCCTGTATGAGAAATGTATAAGTTTTTCATAGCAGAAACCAAAAATAAGGAATGTCACGAAAACGACGAACTCCACGAAAAAAATGTATATAACATTAATTGTGGTTTTAATGTGCTCTACATTTTTTGTGCAGTAAGTTTTTGTCCATCTCTTACGGTTTAGCAGTTATTCAAAATATAGTAAAATTCATCCAGATTAAACTACTCTTCAGAGGCTATTCCCAGAAAATTCAAGATATACATTTTATTTGTCAGATAAATATCTTTAATATACGAAATTTTAATCAAAATCGTTAGAGCCATTTTTGAAAAAATCAAAATTTTCGAAAAAAGTTCCATGTAAAGGGTAGTTGGGGGGTGGGGGGATTTTTCTCAAAATCTTCGTGTCGCATCCCTGGAAGATACTAAACTTAAATACGAAGTTTGGTATTTTACTTACTTTTCGTTTTTGAGTTATTGTGTTCATATACACACGGACACACACACGGACCTTTTTCCGAAAATGCTTTTTTTAGATAAAGGGGAGCCTAAAACATATATTTCCGGTGAAATCCCGGTATCGAATTCTTTGGTGGAGTGCAATACATTCTCTATACACTATGTACATAGTGCCTACAGAGAAAGTAAAATATGTTTCTCAAAATCTATTAGTCGACAGTTTTTACTATTTTTCTATTCGTACTATGTACATAGTGTATAGAGAAGTTACTGAATTCCACCCAAAATTACTGAGATATCACCTGTAATACACGTTTTGGGTCCCCCCTGTATAAAAATCTGATGTGTTCCATTTCTCTACATCTCTGCAACAAATTATTGCTAAAAAGCTTATGCTAATATTTATTTCATCAAATCGAGAAAAAATAAGCAGAAATAGTCTTATTACTTGCTTCCTTGTAAGTAGAAGGGAAGTAGGAGAGTGCTAGAGGCTAAAGTGACAGTCAAAAGCTGATTGCTATGTGACTGAAGTTCCTTTATTTGTATGGACAGGAGTTGACAAATTTCCGTATAAGAAAAGTATACGTTTTTCAAGGGTGAGACCAAAAACAAGGAATATCTCAAAAACGATCAACTACACGAAAAACATGTATATAACATAACTTGTGTGTTTTAATGTGCTTTACATTTCTTGTGCGATAAGCTTATGTCTATCTCTTAAGGTTTAGCAGTTATGCAAAATTCCTCAAGAATAAAGTAGTCTTCAGAGGCTATTCCCAGAAAATTCAAGATATACATTTTATTTGTCAGTTAAATATCTGTAATATACGTTATTTTAATCAACATCCTTACAGCCATTTTTAAGAAAATCAACATTTTCGAAATAAATTCCATCTATTGGGTAGTTTGGAGTGGGGGGATTTTCTTGAAAATCTTCGTGTCGCATCCTTGGAAGATACCAAACTTAAATACTAACTTTGGTATTCAACGGTCTTTTCATTTTTGAACTATGCTGTCCACAGACACACACACACACACACGCACACACACAGACCTTTTTCCAGAAATGCTTTTTCTGGATTCAGGGGGACCCAAAACGTATATTTCCGGTGAAACCAGTAACGAACTTTTGGGTGCAATACAATACCTCTGAAGACATCTTCATTTTGGATGAATTTTTAGGAATTTTTGCATAACTGGTAAACAATAAGAGATAGTCAAAAACTTACTGAATATAAAATGTAGAGCTCGTTAAAGCACACCGTTTATGGTATATATATTTTGTTTTGTGTTGCTGATCGTTTTTGAGATGTTCCTTGTTTTTGGCTTCAGCTAAAAATACTTATACTTTTCTCATACCGGAATTTGTCAACTGCTGCCCATACAAACAAAGGAATTTCAATCACATAGCAACCAGCTTATGACTATCACTTTAGCCTATGGTATTCCCTTATTTGTCTTATACTTACATGGAAGCAAGTACTAAGACGAGTTCTGCTAATTCTTTCTCGAATTGCATGAAGTAAATAGAATAATAAGCTTTTTAACAATAATTTGCTGTAGAGATGTAGAAAAGTTATGTGAATGAAACACATAACATTTTTTTTGTACATAAACCAATATTAAAATGCTTGTTATTGATGCATTGTCTTGTCTTTACATACACTTATTTGATTATTATTACAATTACACATCCACGGAAATACCGTTATAAAACGAATGCCAACTTCTCGTTTGAAGTATGAATTAATATTTTAAAATTTAAACAAATAACAAGGAATATTTCGGAAATCATTAAACTCTATAACAGAAAAGTTTATATGACATATTGGGTGTTTTAACGAGAATTAAGTTTTTTGTGAATTAAATTTTTGTCTATCTCCTATGATTTAACCAGTTATGTAAAAGTAATTCATTATGAAGAGGGCTTCAGAGGTTGTTTCATTAAAGTTCAGGATGTGCATTTTATTTGACATTTAAATATCTTCGATATTCGATATTTTCTTCAAAATAGTTAGTCTTTTTTGAGAAAATCAAAACATTGAAGAAATCTTACCTGAAAAGGGTGGTTTGGGATGGGAGGTTTTCCTGAAAATGTTTGTGTCGCATTCTTGGAGTAATCGTGATCGCGGAAACGGACTTTTTGATACAGGTGGCCCAATCGTGTATTTCCAGTGGAATATTGGTATGGAATTTTTGACCCGAACGCAATACATGTGTACCTATGTACTATGTAATTAACTAGTGAGAGTAAAACAATATGAGCTTATTTATTTATTGTTTTATATTTGATGCAGAATGTCGCGATTAAAGGGGACGATTTAAAGATTTTGAAATAATAAATGCACGAATATATTAGATGCAAATTTAAAGTCTGGAATTTAATTTTGAAGCTTGAATGAAAAGTTTAAATTCTCTGGAAGTAAATAGGCTAACATACGTTCATCTCACTGTAAACCGTGTTATCGTAGTGCAGAAAACTGGCAGGGGAGGTGGCGTACAGAGATGGGCTTGGATCAATGCAGCGGCGGGTACCTTCCTGATATTCTGAGATGAGATTTTCTCCTTCTGCCTTCTTAACATTGAAATCTGTTCACAAATTATTCTATCATATTTTTTTCTCTTTCTGTTTAGAAGGAAGCAAGTAATAAGACAATTTCTGCTGCTGTTTAATTCGATTAGAGTGATGTAGATAAAAGATAATCTTCGATATGAATAGTTTGTAGTATAACTAGAGAAAATAATGTGAATGGAAGACATTAATTCTTTTTTACTTTCTCTACACGTACTATGCACATAGTGTATAGAGAAGATATTGTATTTCACCCAAAAATTCGATACCGAGATTTCAGCGGAAATATATGTTTTAGGGCCCCCAATATAAAAAAAAAAGCATTTTCAGAAAAAGGTCCGTGTGTGTCAATGTGTCCGTGAACACGATAGCTCAAAAACGAAAAGTCCATTAAAAACCAAGCTTGGTGTTAAGGTTCGGTGTCTTCTAAGGATGCGATACGAAGATTTTGAGAAAAATCCCCCCACCCCAAACTACCCTTTATACGGAACTTTTTCGAAAGTTTTGATTTTCTCAAAAATGGCTCTAACGATTTTGATTAAAATATCGTATATTAAAGATATTCGTCTGACAAATAAAATGTATATCTTGAATTTTCTAGGAATAACCACTGAAGAGTACGATATTCTGGATGAATTTTACGGACTTTTGCAAAACTGCTAAATCGTAATAAATGGAAAAACCTAACCATACAAAAAATGTAGAGCACGTTAAAACACAATTTATGTAATATACATTTTCTACTTGGAGTTGATCGATTTTTAGATATTCCTTGTTATTGGTTACACTTTTCTCACACAGGATTTTGTCAACTCCTGTCCATACAAACAAAGGAACTTCAGTGACGTAGCAACCAGTTTTTCATTATTACCTTATTTAGGTTCTACTTACAAGGTAGCAAGTAATAAGACTATTTTTGCTAATTTTTTGTCGATTAGCATGAAGTAAATAGAAGCATAATTTTTAATGACATTTTTTTCCATAAATGTAGAGAGAGTCATGTGAATGGAACATATCAGATTTTTTAGCCAGTATAATACCATTATCACAATCAACATAGTATGCGAAGCTACAAAATTTCTTACTCTTCATAAGTTATGCACTAGCACAAAGCAATTGCAAAGTCATAAATGACTTTTCCTTGTTTGGATAAAGATGGCATCAACTCTGGGTGAACAAAGCGAGCCATAGCACCTAAACCTACAACAAATGTCTTTTTGCAATCTGATTAAGAGAAGCTGAACAACTGATTCGGATAGTTGCCAAACTGAATTACATTCAAATTGTTTCGCAGTTCTCGACGTTCAGTAGCTCAAGAATTTGATTTTGCTTGTGCAGATCAATTGGGACATGTTATACGCAAGAATGCACAAAGCTCGACCTTATTTCAGACAAACGGATAAACCTGCGATTGCAGTATTATCTTACAGGAAGACAGATATTTGAATATAAGTTGTTTTTTTACTTTAAGTAAGGAAAATACAAATAATTCAAAACTATATTATTTTAGATTATGTTTAATAATCCGTTGCTCCTTTTAGTTTCCTTTTCGTCTGTTATACTATTGAAAACTGTATCCTTATAGAAGAGTTTCATATTTTCTTTTATAATTAATTTATAATTCGTCTATTTTACTCTGTCCTAAGTGGCAGCCCATATATATGGGGAACTGCTATTGTTTCAATAAATAACTTTATGTTCAGAACAGATATATTATAAAATATAGATTTGGTAAGTTAAAGTGGTGCATTTGTAAATGTTGACTAATAATTTTGAAAAATGAAATAAACATTTTTATAATTAAATGAAAGGAATTCTTTATTTTGAGAAAATATATTATTTTTCCCACTTGGCGCAGCTTAACCGTCAATTAACTGAGGCTATAACAAGCCCATGCTTAGTAATAGACACTCCAAACTTTTAAAAGTTAATTTGTCGCAAACTTTATGCCAAGACTTTTCAATCCTGACAGTGCTCTACTTATTTGTATCAATAATTTTTAGTGCCTCTCAAAATTACACCAAAGAAAATAATCATTCACTTTTTCAAAATAATGCTCAAATTTTGATAAATAAATTATTAAACATTACAAAATCAAGACAGCAGTACGAAAAATAATACATTTTCAGCTTTTCTTTCCAAAATGTAACGCGGAATTTTCTTGTTTTTTCTATGTGTTTTTTGAAAAAGAATATGAGGTGAGTGGAGGTTGTAGCGAGTCGATGCGAACGACAGGTTTCGAGATTTCGTCGGGTTAGGTGTGTGTAAATGAACTGGATGGAAATAAGGGGTAAAAATTGACTCTCTGAAAATCGGCTCTTCTTTCCAATAGGAAATGTAGTCGTCCGTTCGTCCTGACTGCTTGCGCATGCGCTTTGCCGAACCTCCAAACTTAGAGCATTTTCTCGCGTCAGATGCTCGAAAGGATCCCCGATTTTTCTACACTAATTGGACTAATATAAAAATATTGTATGACAAATCTCTTTTCAACTCATTTACTCTAAAGCTAGAATTTTTATGTGAATATCTTAAAAGTGCACTAGATGGCTCTCTATGGTGCGAGTAAAAGAAATTATGCTAAGTTTAGTCTCTTTGGTCACTTGAGAATGATACGCTTTCGTTTTTGCAACAATGTTTTTTTCTCTTAAACAATTCAAAACGAGCAAAATTGCAATAGAATCATGTGTTACACCTATCTAGGCGAAAACTCTCTTAAAATGTTGTGCAACAACCGAGCAGGGGAGCTTAGCTGTTTCATCTGTGCCCCGCATTTGGGGGTCGCGGGTTCGCTTCCCGTGGACCCATGGTTTTTTCGGGGGTTTCTCCGGGTTATTAGGTGAATACCGGGTAGGTTTCTTTCATTCCCCGAATTTACTGTCTCTCCACGTCATTTGCATTATCATTTCATTCATCCTTCATCTCGTTGGTTTCTTTCAGGGCTGGACTCTGACTGCTCACGGTTTCATTATAATTTTCTTATTGCTATACCTATTATAATTGGAGGATTTGCGTTTTAATTATTTTAGCTAGTTATTCTGTTATAAGTTTTATAATAAATAATTTTATTTATAATTTTAATATTGTAAATTATATTATATTTTACTTTTGGGGTGCTTAGGTCTAGAAACTGCAGGAACCCGCCTTTTTCGTGCCGTCGCTCCTAGTTTCAGCTGCCCGGTATATCCGTTCACCTCATCCCTACCTCCCGGGGCGTAGGTAAGTAAGCTGAGGTAGGGTGCTCAGTCCTTTCCGACCATTCGAATCCTATCCTATGGTGCATCGAGTAGCTTTCACCTGTATAGTTAGAGAGCTCGGTCGGAAGAAATCGAACCCGAGACTCCGAATAGGGGCTTCGCAAGTTTTTGCTGATCTATCTCGCTCATAAATTAGAGACTTGAAATTAATCTGCAAAAATAAACAGCGGTAACATTATATTTGACAAGAAGTATGAATAAAGAAATCCAATTAAAAGTAAGTAACATTGCCTCAAAGGCGTCTTTGCTCTGAGGAAGCGAGACGTGTCTTAAAAGCAAATGCTAAAAGACGTATCGAAGCTACTGAAATGAGATTCTTGAAATCGATACCTACACGGTGTGAGTCTAGAGACCAAAGAAGAAGTCAGGAAATCACGTAGAAATCAGTAAAAAGTGATGTATATCAGAATATATGGCATCAGCATTTACAAAAATGTTCTCAGATCGACCACATTTATATAACGGGTTATGGTACTGCCCTCTGTGGTGTGATGGTCCATGTCAACTTCATATGCCCAAGGTCGCGGGTTCAAACCCGACGGAGGACGATGTAAAAATTCTCAACATGGCTTCCTTCGGAAGGGAAGTAAAGCCATTGGTCCCGTGTCGTAGATTTAAGGCCCATAAAAGAACCTCAAGCCTGATAGAGAGGTCTCTGAGCAAAATTAAGCAATCTTTCACGCCCAATCTAGAATGGGACGCTCATAACCACAGCAGTTAAAGTGCGTCCATAAATAGCACATTTACATTTTACTTCCTAAAATCAGATCACATATTTTGACTCAGGAACGGGTCATTGGCATATTTTGATTCAGGAACGGTAAACGTTTGCAAGGAGTTGTTACAAACAATTATTCTTTTATCTACTCATACTAATAGAGCTAAAATTAGCAGAATTGGTCTTATTACTTGCTTTCTTGTAAGTAGAAGGGAAATAAGGGAATACACTAGGCCAAAGCGATAGTAAAATGTTTTAAACGCTATTGTTATATGAAAAAATTCAAATGCGGTTCTGTTTTGCCTTCCCGCTTGAGAAAAAATTAGGTAGTTTAAATTGAAATCAATAATAAGGAACATCTCGGAAACGATTAACCCTACCAAAATATATATAAGAAATAAATCATTTCTTCATGAGTACTAAAATTTTGTCTATCTCTTACGGTTTACCTGTTATGCAACATTTAACAAAAGTCATCAAGAATGAAGAGGCCTTCAGAGGCTATTCCCAGAAAATTCAAGACATACATTTAGTTTGTAATAAAAGTATCTTAAATATATGGTATTATAATCAAAATCATAAGAGCCATTTTTGAGAACATCAACATTTTTCAAAAATGTTCCATGTAAAGAGTGGTTGAGGTGGGGAATCTTCTTGAAAATCTTCGTTTCACATCTTTGGAAGATACTGAACTTTAATACCAAGATAGGTATTTAACGGACTTTTCGTTTTTGTGCTATTGCTGCCCAAGACACATACACACACACACACACACATAGACAAAAATGTACATGGATATTTTTCTATTTCTTTTTTATTCAGGGCGTTTAAAAATATATTTCTTGTGAAATCTGGACTTCAAGTTTTTGGGTTGAATACAATATCTTTTCTATCTACTATATGTGTTGTACATACGTGCTACAGAAAGTAAAAACCCAACTCTCGATTTGAAAGAACATAAAGAGTTTGTTACAGAGTTATTTCTTGTAATAATGCAGCCATTGCCTGCAAGTAGAATTATACAATTAAAAAAGCATCAGAGACAAAAGCTCATACCCTAGATCCCAAATCTTCGCCCACATTCGCAGAATTTACCTTTCATTTTAAAATACACAATTTATGTCATATAAATTTTTTAGGGATAACCGTTTCGGAGATATCCCTTTTTATTGGTTTCAATTTTAACTGTTAAACCTTTCTCAAAGGGAAGTCTTCTTTTCCATCATATCTCTTTTGTTTTACTCCTAATCACGTAATGAAAACGAATTTCAATTGCTTCACATAGCTACAAGCTTTTAAAAGATATAACTCGCGTAAGCTAGTGTGTTTTATTGCTCTTCTGCGCACAAGGAAGCAAGCAATAATATAATTTCAGCTAATGTGATAATTTTTAATGATTAAAAATTATCACAATTGTCCATAATAGTTGGTTATACTATGAATCCTGGGATTTAAAGTACTTACAACATTGTAAGTTGTCATTGGGGTTGTCATCACAAAATAATTCGAGATAACCTTGTGGTTTTCCGGGAAACATGCGAGTCTGTTGAGAAATTTAAAGCTATGCCGGCATGTTGCCATGGTAGCTCAGTGATAGAGCAACCGGCTAGAGACCGGGAGATCCGTGGCTCAAATCCCGGCTATGGTACTGACTTTTTCAGTCTGACTCGACCTATCCAATTTCTGCTAATGCGTCGCCCTCCGTGGCATAGTGATTACCATATACCCAAGTTCGCAGGTTCAAGCCCGGCGGAAGATGATGGAATTTTTCGGGCGTAAAAATCCTTAGCATGGCTTACTTCATCATGGGAAGTAAAGCCGGGGGTCCCGTGTCTTAGATTTACGGCACGTAAAGGAACTTTGAGCCTGAAAGAATAGGTCTCTGAGCAAAATTAAGCGGTCTTTAACACCCAACATAGAATGGGACGCTAAGAAGTTAATAGCGTCCGTAATTAAAAATCAATTTAAATTTTTTGCTATTGTTTGTCTTAAAATTGCGGAACTGAGAGAGAAAATGATGTGAATGAAGCACATCTTATATTTGCCTACAGTCTATTTTAGTAATCATTTAACGTATGTTTAATAGATTATTAAGTGAATATTTACTCTTGTGCAATTTGCTAAACAAGCAAAGTGGAATTATGTTTGGTCGATGAACTGTAATTACTGCGGCGTTCTTGTCGTTAAATTCAAACTGCATTAATTTTTTCTTTGGCAGTAGCTCAACAAAACTGCGTCAACCTCTGTCAACTTTTGTTGAAGCACAAAAGAATTCTCCAGGAACGAAAAGAAACCCTCGAGTTAACCTGCATGCAAATTCTTTCCCACTCCATTAGCATGACGATTCTTTGTTCGGTCGCTGCTTTGGTGTTACAATAGAATCATTCTGTTCTTTCTCTCGCTCTCGGCAATAGAAACAGATTGCAGTCCAGTTGTAAAGTAAATATCGCATACATATTTAGCTTGTTGACCCCGCTTCGTTGGCTTTGAGGCCATGAATATTTATATCATGAGTCGCAACAGTGACATGTAAACAGTTTCAGCCTTGGCAATAAAACATGCCACAAATGACCGCGTTCCATAATTTTGGTGTTCTAATTTTCTATTTACGTTTTAAACTAGGCTGCTATAATAGGCCAAATAATCAGTATTAAATAATTAATTTCCGAAATTCAGACACATTATTGCGCTTGCAAAAATGAATTCGAGATGTGATAAAAATATCTGATGTGTTCCGTTCATATGACTCTTTCTTCCTATTTTACAAACAATTGGCCGAATGACTTATTACTTAGTTCCTTATAGGTAGAACAGAAATAAGGTAATACACTAGGCTACAGCGATATTCGAATGTTTTAACATGCTGTCGCTATGCGATTATCATTGAAATTCATTTCTTTGCAAGACCAAAAGTAAAACAAAATAAACATGCACGTCTTATTGTTTGAGAAAGTAAAAGTATTTTAAAATTGAAACAAATAACAAGGCATATTTGGAAACGATTAACTTTACAGAAACTTGTGTATGCTGACGAGATCTACGTTGTTTGTGAAGCACCTAATTTTTTTTTTGTCCGTCTCTTTAGAATTGCCAGTTACGCAAAAGTCATTCAGAATGAAGTGGACTTCAGAGGGTACTCCTAGGAAATTCAAGATATAATTTTAAAATAGAATATATTAATTAAAATGGTTAAAGCCATTTTAGAGAAAGATTTTCAATGTAAAGGGTAGTTTAGGGTGGGAGGATTGTTTATATCGCCTCTTTAGAAGATAATTTTTAGTCTATATGGATCATAAACGAAGATACTAAACTTAAATACAGGCCTTATTTGTAGTCTATTATTGAAGGTATGTATATGAAATAGAAAATCTGATGTATTACATTCACATGACTCTCTGTAGCTACTCTAAAAACAAACTTCTTACAAAAGATTATTCTTCTTTCACCACCATGCTAATTGAGATAAACATTAGCAGAATGTTCTTATTACTTAGTTCCTTATGAGTAGAAGGGAAATAAAGGAATGCGCTATGCTAAAGTAATAGTCAAATGTTTTAAAATCTGTCGTTATGGGACTGTCATTGCAAATCGCTTGGCCAGGAGTAGAACAAAAGAAAAACAGAACACTTTCCTCTGAGAAAAGTATAAATACTTCACAATTGAAACCAATAACAAGGAATACCTCGAAAACGGTAAACTCCACGAGAAAATGTTTATGACATAACTTGTGTGTTTTAACAAAATATATATTTTTTGTTTAGTAAGTTCTTGTCTATCTCTTACGGTTTACAAGTTATGCCAAATTAAGCAAAATTCATCCAGAATAAACTGGTCTTTAGAAGCTATTCCCAGAAAATTCAAGATATACATTTTATATACTCAGTTTGGTATTTAACGTCTTTCCGTTTTTAGCCTAGCTGTCCACACACACACACACACACACATATATATACATGCACACAGACACACACACACACGGGCCTATTTCTGAAAATGCTTTTTCTTTTTTCTTTTATTCAGGGGGTTCTAAAACATGTATTTCTGGTGAAATCTCGACATCGAATTTTTGAGTGGTATACAATATTTCTCTATCCCTACGTGCATTGTACGTATATACGGGGCTAGAGAAAGTAAAAAAAACAAAGCCCCTCTGTATAAAAACAGAAAAGACACTTCAACTCAAAATTTGACATTTAAATTCCGAATTTCTACTTTTCTTGAAAATTTAAGCATTTCATATTTGAGATTTTTTGAAAAACACTTTATTTAGGGTCTCAAAGGGTGTACTTCTGGTGGAACCTAGATGTCGAAGGAATACACTACTATGACTACTTACTATAATTAATAGACAAAGCAAAAATGCAATTCAAATTATCTAGAAATAAGAGTTACAACCTTAGAGTGTCGACCTTAGAGCTTGTTCATATATTTCGTCAGGACATGAAGCCCATAACATACTGTCACAAAGATAAAATTGCATGTCATGGAGCGACCTCCAAACCGTCGCAGAACACGGCAGACAGGCCAATTTGGTTTCAAACGCAGCCCCTGAGAGGGAGGGATGAGGCAGAAACATGAAGTGTGATCAAATCCGGGAGACGACGCCAGCAAGCGTGGGGGTTGAAGCCCAAGTCTCCCAGAAAACCCTTTAACTGGTTACTGATGACGCATATTTTACGCAAAATATTAAAATTTCAGTTTTTAATGCAGTTGCATTTTAATTTCATATCATACTAACATTCAATAATAGAATGCAAGTATTTATAGCGTTTTTTATTGCAAAAGGTGAAAATGTTGCAATAAAATTCTAGTTTCCTGTTTTATAAGAACAAAACGCAAAATCCACACACTTGCAGTCAAATATAAGCCGGTCATTATCTATGTCTACCATTATACCCATTATTTTACTTGGGACCTCCCTGCCCTTTACTATAGGCACGCTAGAGTTCGAAATAGGGACGTTTGAATTTGATTGGATGGCTTGACACTTCTCGCCTTAATACTCGAGGCTTTTATAATTAGTTTTGTTGTGGTGCCTCTGAAAGGGATATGAAAGCTGGTTTAGGAATTTGGGGAGCAGCGGCACATGTAGAAAATAAAGGGCGAATCTAACATAGGTCACCTTCACAAAGCGCAACACGCCGAACACTGCCACCTGGACCTTCTACTTGAAACAAATATGAGGAAGGAAACAATTAAGGGTACAGGAACTTATATAGACACAGTTAAATAGTGTTGCCCGCCTCGATAGTATGGTTTTAGCGTATCTGGCTCACATTTAAGAGGTTGCGAGTTCGAATCTCTTTTAGGGTGTGTTACCCGTATAAGTTTTTCTTTGAGATTTTTCCTTATCCCGAGAAAACGAATGTTGAGTAACTTTAAGCTCCATGGACCACAAGATCATCTGAGCATCTTTCCACCCATTTCATTCGTCATCCGATATGACCAACCAACTGAGAGGGCGTTAAGCTATAGAGGGGCCATTGCCTACCAATCTAGAATAACCACGCAAATGTCTGGATGGAGTGAAGGGAGATCCCAGGAGTCGAACCTGAGATCTCCCTTGTTGACCTCTTTCACGTAGGAATACTTGCCACCACGCTGGGTAAATACCTACTGTTTTATCAAACATATTGTTACATTTTTGTGTCTCTAGTCTGTGAAATGACTAGAAAAGAACGCAACTAAAAGAATATATGCAGTTACGTGCAAAATAAAATAAAAAAAAAACACTAATGTGTTCCATTTCACATTATTTTCTCTACCTGCTCTGCAAATAAAAAGATGTATTCTTCCTTATACTTCATAGTAATCCAGATAAACATGAGCAGAAATGGTCTTATTGGTTAGTTCCTTATAAGTAAAAGGGAACTAAGGGAATATACTATGCTAAAGCATCAGTTAAAGCTTTTAAAAGCTGTCATTATGCAAATACCACTGAAATTCGCTTCTTTACATGGCCAGGAGTAAAACAAAAGAAACGTGGACAACTTCCACTTTGATAAAATTACTAAGTATTTTAAAATTGAAACTAATAAAAGAATATCTCGGAAATGGTTAACCCTAAACAAAAATGTATATGGCATACATTGCGTGTTTTAAATTGATCTACATTTTGTGTGTTGTAAATTTTTGCCTATGTGATAAGGTTTACCAGCTACATAAAAGTCATGCAGAATGATGAGATAATATCCAAAATCTTAAGATATACATTTAATTTTTCATAAAAATATCTTAAACATATGGTACTTTAATATTGCTCTTTTTAAGCTAAAAATGTTCAATGTAAGGGGTAGTTTGGGGTGGGGGGTTTGTGAAAATATGCGTGTCGCATCCTTGGAAGATGCTGAGCTTAAATTTCCAATTTTTTTCGTTTTTGAGTTATGCTGCACACAGACACACACATGAACCTTTTTCTAAAATGTTATATTTTATTGGGATTCAGGGGTCTCAAAAATATATTTTTGGTGAAAACTTGCTATTTAATTTTTGGGTGGAATACAATACCTTTTCTATCTACCTTGTACATTGTACATATATACTAGAGACAGAAATATTAATTTTCGACAAAAAACACAAACTATCCAAATTTGCAAATTGAACTTTGTGTTATTTTAATATACTTCTTTCGAACAGCAAAGTTATATAAGACATTGTTGAATATGACTCTTCACTACTTAATTTAATAATAAATACACATTTCAAAGTTATTCCAATGAATCAACAATTTCAACTTAATATATTAAAGATTAAAGTTAAAATAAACTAATATTCTTCAAAGTTATAAATAAAGAATTCCTTTTTAAGTCGTAATAACATATCAAGTAATCAATATCAAGTAGTTTTTGCATAAATATATGTTTGATTAGCCTTATATTTTTATCTCTTATTTTTTTAATTCAGCTTCAAATGAAATATTTTTTATTACAATAAAATTTTATTAACTATAGTTTGTTTTCCTATTATCTTTATAAGAATTTATGTTTATATAATACATTCTTATAAGGATAATAGGAAAAGAAACTATAGTTAATAACATTTTATTGGAATAAAAATATTTCATTTGCAGTTAAATTAAAAAAACAGGAGATAACAAATTATTCTATAAATAATTTATGTTGATATAATACATTCTTATAAGGATAACAGGAAAAGAAACTATAGTTAATACAATTTTATGGAATAAAAAAAATATTTCATTTGAAGTTGAATTAAAAAAGTAGGAGATATAAGAATTTATTATATCAACATAAATTATTTATATAATAATTTTTTTAAGGATAATCGGGAAGGAAACTATATTTAATAAAAGTTTATTGGAATAAAAAAATATTTCATTTGAAGCTAAACTAAAAAAAATAAGAGATAAAAATATAAGGCTAATCAACATACATTTATGCAAAAATTCCCATCTACGTAAATGTATTAAAGGGAAGGATATATAAAATGTCTCTACAACATTACAGATGATGAAATTCTTGTTTAAAATTCAAAGTTGTTGATTTTAGCGACTCTCAGCTGTTAATACAAATGTAGCACTATCATATTTCCTTGTTTCTTCGCAAACATGTTTAGCTGAAGGCATTTAAATCGCTGGATAAATCCGCTATCAAGTGTTATCGTGTAACATTCTCTGTGCTGCTCTAACTGAAATAACGCGTACGTTCGTGACAGTTTTACTGGGAGTAAATGTTCCGGTCATTAGCCGTTTGTAGAGAGATAGCTGAGGGCGAATGCAATTTATAAATGACGCTGTAGAGGGAGATTAATAACTACGGCATGACGTGATTCCAAAGCTGACGTTCAGAAGCTCACATTTTAATGATTCGTTCAGATAATTTGTAGACTTCAGATGGATTATACAACGGCGTTGCATGATGATTCCAAAACTTGTAATTTATTATAGACTGATGAAGTACTTTGTAAAAAAAATAGTATAAGTTTTATATAAATAATGAACAAAGTAGCAGGGAAAGTAAAAAAAAAAAAAAAAAAAAAAAAAAAAAAATCTGATGTGTTCCATTCATAAGACTTTCGCTAGGTCTGTGCAACAAATTATTGTTAAAAAGCTAATGCTTCTATTCACTTCATGCTAATCGAGAAAAATTAGCAGAAATTGTCTAAATACTTGCTTCCATGCAAGTAGAAACGAAATAAGGGAGTGCCATAGGTTAAAGTGGTGGTCAATGCTATGTGACTGGAGTTCTTTTGTAGGGATAATAGTTGACAAATTCCTGTATGGGAAAAGTATGTTTTCCAAAGCTGAAACCAAAAACAAGGAATATCTCAAAAACGGACATCTCCACGAAAAATATGTATATAACATAAATTGTGTGTTATAACGTGCTCTACATTTCTTGTGCGGTAACATTTTCTCCATCTCTTACGCTTTAGCAGTTATGCAAAATTCCGTAAAATTCATCCAGAATAAAGTGGTCTTCAGAGGCTATTCCCAGAATATTCAAGATATACATTTTATTTGTCAGGTAAATATCTTTAATATATGATATTTTAATCAAAATCGTTAGAGCCAGTTTTTAGAGAATCAAAATGTTCGAAAAAAGTTCCATGTTCCATGTAGTTGGGGGTGGAGGGATTTTTCTCAAAATTTTCGTGTTGCATCCATGGAAGATACTACAGTTAAATACTAAGGTTGGTATTTTACAGACTTTTCGTTTTTGAGTTATCGTGTTCAGTCACACGGACATACACACACACGTACCTTTTTCTGAAAATGTTCTTTTTTTTTGGATAAAGGGGGGCCTAAAACATATACTTCCGTGAAATCTCGGTATCGAACTTTGAGTGGCCCATTCACATAGCTTTCTCTACCTACTCTGTAACAACCCATTCTTACAAAAGCTTATTCTTCTCTCTATTGGATGCTAATCAAGATACACATTAGCGAATTAGTTTCTTATAAGTAGAAGGAAAATAAGGAAATACACTAGACTAAAGTGGTAGTCAGATTTAAAAAATCTGATGTGTTCCATTCACATAACTTTCTCTACTTCTCTTCAACAAATTATTCCATTTACTTCATCTAATCAAAAAAAAAAATTTAGCAGAAATAGTCTTATTATTTGCTTCCTTGTTATTAGAAGCAAAATAAGGGGGTACCATAGGTTAAAGTGATAGTCAAAAGCTGATTGATATGTGACTGAAGTTCTTTGTTTGTATGGACACGAGTTCACCAAGTCCTGTATGAGAAAAGTTGTTTTTCGAACCTGAAAACAAAAACAAGGAATATCTCAAAAACAATCATCTCCACGAAAAAAATGTATATAACATAAATTGTGTATTTTAAAGTGCTCTACATTTATTGTGTGGCAAAATTTTGTCCATCTCTTACGGTTTAGCAGTTATGTAAAATTCCGTAAAATTGACCCATAATAAAGTAGTATTCAGGGGCTATTCCCAGAAAATTCAAAATATACATTTTAAATGTCGTGTAAATATCTTTAACATGCAATATTTTAATCAAAATTGTTAGAGCCATTTTTTAGAAAATCAATATTTTCGAAAAAAGTTCCATGTAAAGGGTAGTTTGGGGTTGGGGGATTTTTCTCAAAATCTTCGCGTCCCATCCCTGAAAGATACTAAACTTAAATACCAAGTTTTGTATTTTACCGACTTTTCGTTTTTGAGTTATCGTGTTCACAGACACACGGACACACACACACACACGGACCTTTTTCTGAAACTACTTTTTTTTGGATACAGGGGATCCTAAGACATATATTTCCGGTGAAATATCGGTATCGAATTTTTTGGTGGAGCGCAATATCTTGTCTATACACTGTGTACATATTTCGTATAGAGAAAGTAAAAACTGTCACTGTGAGATTGAAATTCAACCGTGACCAGGAGTAAAACAAAGGAAGCAAGTACTGCGTAGTTTAAGTTTAAAATAAATAACAAGGAATATCCTTGGTAAAGTTACACAAAATGCCATCCAGAATGAAGAAGTCTTCAAAGGCTATTCCTAGAAAATTCAAGATTCGACACGTAAATATTTATAAATCAGAGCATTGTAACCATTCCGAGAAAATAGTGTTCGAAAGGATAATTTTGGGTGGGATGATTTACTCATGTTTGAAAATATTTGTGTCTGAACCTTGAACAACTGGAATTAAATATTTCGATTGGTACTTAGCCGACGAACCTTTTTTTAAAATGCATTTTTTTTTATTAAGGGGGCCCTAAAGCGTGTGTTTGCAATGTCTTCTCTATCTATGTGTTAATTTACTAAATAGAGAAAGCAAAAAGCTATTGGAAATAGAAAATAAACGGTGTATTTGAAGAGTCCCTACATTTTTTGTGAAGGAAGTTTTTGTCTCTCTCTATAATGGTTTACAGTTTCACAAAATCATACAAAATTACTT
Source organism: Hymenopus coronatus (assembly GCA_030762935.1). Taxonomy (NCBI): domain Eukaryota; kingdom Metazoa; phylum Arthropoda; class Insecta; order Mantodea; family Hymenopodidae; genus Hymenopus; species Hymenopus coronatus. The sequence goes on from CM060894.1 coordinate 56,217,805, forward strand.
TGGAATGATGAGGATTTCACAGGCTATACAGAAACTTTATTTATCACACATCTATTGAATATATGACATTTTAGTCAAACTGTAAGCGTTTAGGTCAATAATAAGGAAAGCTGTCCAATGTAGAGGGAAATTTGAGGTGAAAAATGCGGAAACCTTGGAGTCGCATCCTTGAAACATGCTGAAGTTAAATGCCAAGTTAGTATTTGGGTGACTTCGTTTATGGGTGTATGCTGCTCACATGCGTAAATATTTGTCTAAAATGCCCTTATTTTTATACAAATGATCTACAAATACTTATTTCCGGTGAAGTATTGGTATCGAATATTTGGATAAAACAAAATACTTCTACTTACTATATATATTAGAGAAAGTAAAAATTCAGAAAGTTATAATTTATGTTTTCGTGACTAATTTTCATATCAGGGAAAAGTATCAAAAGTAATGAGTAGAAGCTATACCTGAGCTGCCTAACAATGGAAAAACAAAACACAAACACAGAGCGAAGGAGTTTTCGATTAGTTATCCCAGTTGACTAACAAACCGCTAAGAAATAGTTATCTGAATAACAGACTATTTACAGAATGCCAAATAGCGACACTCGAAATCATATACTCGTCTGATTTACAGCTTATTGGCATTAATTCTGGATATCCTTTTGTTATATTAACTTTGAAATTTGAATATTATATTCAACTGACATTCACGATCATTCTTATCTGATAAACCATAGCCAGGAAGAAAAATAGAGGTTTATTTACGGATGTTCTTTTACTATTGTGGTTTTTCAGCATCCCATTCTCATTTGGGCGTGAAAGACCCTTAATTTTGCTCAGAAGCTCCCTTATCAGACTTGAGGTTCTTTTACGTGTCGTAAATCTATGTCACGGACCAACGGCTTTCCTCCCCTTCCGAAGGAAGCCTTGTTAAGAATTTTTACACCTAGGAAGTGTTATAATAAATTATTGAACTTTTGCCATAAACTGTAGCTAATTTCGCACATAAAGGGTTAATTTAACTTTGTGAAAATTGGATTTATTGCTCTTATACTATATAGATGAACTCAAAATTTCAAGAAATCTATTAATTTTTGGATTATGATAACACAACACCATGGACGTCTTTAAAAGCAACCATCTTAAAAATACCAGTTATCCCAATTTTGGGTCGCTTACTATGTAAGAGTAATAATTTATTATATATCATATAGCATACAGTAGAAAGTGAAAAGTTTAGTTCTTAAACTTATGTTTCATTTTATTGTGTATCCAATATTAAGTATAAAGCAGTTCTACTCACATATAATAGAGGGCGTTCATAATTGCGGAAATGCGATACTTTTAAGATTATAGTGTTCATGGTGTTGCTCATGGTATTGAAATGTAATAATCCTAAATAACTATATTTCCCAAATTTTAACTCCTCTCTGTAATATGAGAGCAAACATTTTGATTTTCACATTTAATACACCATAAAATAAAATATATGTGTATATTTATAATATGATATATTTTCCAAAATTGGGTCTCAGTAACCATACCCAATAAGGGCAAAATTAACTCCTGCTTCTGGTAAAAGCTTAAATACTGTATTGTGGTACTACATCGTGGATATAATGTGTGAGATAAAATTATCCTGCATAAGAGTTGATTGCAATATTCAAATTTGAAAGTTAATTTAACAAAAAAGTGTCAAGAATTAATACCACTGGGTATTTTATTATTAAAATGTGGGACATGCAAACCACTGGCACTTATTACGTAATATTTCGTGTTTTAATACATCTATAACCAAAATCTTTACTATTTCTCTTCTTTTTACGTACTCTACACGTACTATGTACATAGTGTATAGAGAAGGTATTACACTCCATACAAAAATTCGATACCGAAATTTCACCGAAAATATATTTTTTAGGGTCCCCTTTATCTAAAAAAAAGGCATTTTTGGAAAAAGGTCCGTGTCCGTGTGCCTGTGAACACGATACTCAAAAATGAAAAGCCGGTAAAATACCAAACTTGGTATTTCAGTTTAGTATCTTCGACGGACGCGACATGAAGATTTTGAGAAAAATCCCCCCACCCCAAACTACCCTTTACATGGAACATTTAAGAAAAAATTGATTTTCTTAAAAATAGCTCTAACGATTTTGATTAAAATATCATATATTAAAGATATTTACCTGAAAAATAAAATATATATCTTCAATTTTCTGGGAATGGCCTCTGATGAATATTTTATTCCGGACGAATTTTACGGAATTTTGCATAGCTGCTAAACGGCCAGATGGAAAAAAAAAACTTACCACACAAAAGATGTAGAGCACTTTAAAACACATAATTTATGTTACATGCATTTTTTTCATGGAGTTGATCGTTTTTTAGATATTCCTTGTTTTTGGTTTCAGCTTAAAAAATTATACTTTTCTCACACAAGACTTTGTCAACTCTTGTCCATACAAACAAGGGAACTTCAGCCACATAGCAACCAGCTTTTGACTATCACTTTAATCTATAGTACTCCCTTATTTCGCTTCTATTTACAAGGAAGCAAGTAATAAGACTTTTTCTGCTATTTTTTTCCCTATTAGCATGAAGTAAATAGAACAAAAAGCTTTTTAACAATAATTTGTTGCAGAGATGTAAATAAAGTCATGTGAATGGAACACATCCGATTTTTCACCCTGTTTCTCAAACACAACGAACAGAATATAAAAATGATTTTGCTTTTTCTGTCTTTGTCTCTCCGTGTGTTACTAATATTCACAATGTGAACGTAGAGCAAGAAACCGCATAGCGTAGTCGAGAGTAGCGTGGCCTAGTTCACGCGTAGTTTAGTGTCTAGGACTCTAAAGCGTAAAGCGTCGATGAGTTATTGAGAACCCTAAGCCGCAAAGGCTTGTATAGGGATCTGCAAAGCTGGTTCATGGGAGGTGTTAAAAGATTAAAATGATTTAGGGAGTTTATCCACACATAATTGAAGCAGCCTTTATACTTACTCTTGCTCATATGTTCAAGTACGTAGTAGATAATAGAAGGTATTGCATTCCACCCAAAACACTAATATAGATATTTCACCAAAAATACATGTTTTGAGACTCTCTGAATCCCCCAAAAATTTTTTTAGAAATATGTCCGTGTGTCTGTGGCCAGCATAGCTCAAAAAGGAAACGTTAAATACCAGATTTTCAACAAAATATCGCCACCCCCAACTTCCACTACATGGAACATTTTTCGAAAATTAAGACTTTCTCAAAAATGGCTTTAACAATTTTGATTAAAATACCACAAGTTTAGGATATTTTCATGAGGAGCGAAATGTATATCTTGAATTTTCTGGGAATGGTCTCTGAAGACCTCTTCGTTCTGGATGGCCTTTGTATAACTCGTAAACCGTGACAGACAAAAACTTATTACACAAAAATGTACATCTCATTAAAACAGACAATTTGTTATATACATTTTTTGTAAAGTTAAACGTTTTCAATATATTCCTTTCCTTGTTATTGGTTTCAATCCGAGTTTTAATTGTTTCATATAATGATAGCTTTTAAAAGATTTGACTCTGGCTTAAACCAAATGTATTCACTTATTTATCTTCTACTTTCAAGGAAACAAGGGTATATGTTTTTTTTTTTACTACAGAACGGATTTCAGTTTTTTTTTCAAAAACCCCTTATTTGCATTGTTTTTTAAAAAACCCTTAGAAATAGTTTTCGAAAGTTCATTTTTATCCCTTATTTAGATCCAGTTCATTTACACACTCCTAACCTAACTTAACATAACCTCGATACAATACAATCAGCTGCTTTGCATATGCTCGTACTTATTCGTGTTTAATACACAGCTCAACAATTTTATCTGAGGAAAACTCAATACAATACACCTAAAATAACTCAGCCCATGTAACTTTCACATATGCACAATACCATGGCCATTGCTGTTTCTTTTCCAATTCGCAGATGTTAATCAACTCAAAATATCGAATGACTTATCACATGATAAAAATCATCGAATATCATTGGCCACAGCAGCGGCTCATACCATTTGGCACAACAATTAATCAAATAAGTCATACATTCCGAGTCTCTGACAGTACAGGGTTTACCTATTAAGACCAAGAAATTAGTAAAAACTTAAGCATGGGTTGCTCAAGAACCAATCACTTCCGAAACATACTTCAAATAGAAATATGGCTCAAAATTAAGCCTAAGTAAATCCTACATTTGGAAAAATAATAAATCCGTTCTAAGGTTAAAGTAAACTTTTCCCGAGGCAAGTATAAAAGCATTTCGATTAGCATGACGTAGCTCTTGTAAGGAAAGTTTGGTTGTGGAACAGCTAGAGAAAGATTGTGCATCTTTAATAAATATATTGCATTGTTTTTACACTCTTTTCAAATTTTAACACCTTTTGAGACATTTCTGACATATTCTTTAATATTGTTTGAGAGATTTTCTATAAAAATGTAGACAAAACCCCTATTTAAAATCCCAAAATGATCGTGGCTCAGGTGGATGAAAAATCTCAAATTCAGGGTTCAGAAACATTAAGGCTATCTCCTCGAGCTCTTTAAATGTACCACACCTTATCCTGGATACTTTTTGAAACGCGTCTTATTTCTAGGCGTGGAAATTATCTGGCGTCCTACATTTACTTCTTAAAACTCTTGCTATTCATGTGTCAAGCCCAGACGCTTCTCCCTCAGTCGCATTTCTTATTCAGATGTCATTTCCACTCTTACATTTTTGTCAGTTGGATGTCTTCGCTTCCTTCTACCAAAGAACGCAATTGAGACTTTTGTCCTATATATCTTACTCCGCGGCTTTTCTACCAGAATACCTCATTTTACTCTCTCACCTATAGTCAGCATGGGAAGATCTGTATTCCATTCAAAGATTCTTATCCAGATTTCATTAGAAGTGTTTACTTTAAGACTCCCTAAATAAAAAAAAAAATGCATTTTCATATAAATGTTTTGGTTCGGAGTGTTTTCATGTCTGTGAACAGCATTATTAAAAATATCTGATGTGTTTCACTGCCATGACGGCCCTGCCGTAGCTGACTTGCTAAACTGCTCGCCTCTCATCTAGGCGGCCCGGGTTCGGTCCCAAGCGACCGGGTTTTATCCGCGTTTTCCCCGCCATTGCAATCCACCAGTGCTCCAATTTCATTCCATGCATCATCAGTGTCATCACCTGCGGTGCCACCAACAGTAAAAGGGGGCGTTAAACACTATAAAAAGACACTCCCATGACCTTCTCATGTTCTAAATCTTTTACCCACATCATGATAATCAAGATAAACATTGCGAAATGTCTTATTACTTAAAAGTAGAAAGGAAATAGGGGAATATACTAGGCTAAAGCGACTTTCAAGTCTTTAAAAAGCTGTTGTTATGTGATTGACATTGCAATTCAGTTGTGTTTGTATGACCAGGAGTAAAACAAAAGAGACATGAAACGGATGAGGGCTTCCCGTTTGAGTAAGTATTTTAAAATTGAAACTAATAACAGGGGATATCTCTGGAATGATTATATTTACAACAACATTGTGTATTTTAACGAGATCTACATTTATTGTCTATTTCTTATGGATTACCAGTTATTCAGTAATTTACATTCAGGGTGCTTCAGGGGCTATTCTAAAGAAATTCAGGATATAAATTATTTACCAGGTAAGCATCTTTAACAATATAGCTAATTTTTGGAAAATGAAATTTTGAAAAATGTTTCATGTAAAGGATAATTTGGGATTGGGGATTCTTTTGAAAATCTTCGTGTCGCATCTCTGAAGTATACTAGATTTAATTTTTCAACTAACACTGTCCACAGACAGACAGACAGACAGACAGACAGACAGACAGAGAGACAGACAGACAGACAGACAGGCAGACAGACAGAGAGACAGACACACACACACTGACGTTTTTGATAGTGTTTAATGACCGGTTTTTACTACGTATGCCCAGCAGGCGATGACATTAGTGATATATGAAATTAAGATAGAGCACCGGTGGAATGTGATAGCGGGGAAAACCGGAGAACCCGGAGAAAACCCGCCGCTGCACCGTTTTGCCGCTACAAATCTCCACACGTAGTCGTGGGAGGGAGGCGAATAAGAGGCATACACTCCTCTGTGTATTTGTGTTGTTCTCTCTCTCTCTCTCTCTCTCTCTCTCTCTATCTTGTTATCCACGTTTGTTTTATCTTTCTCAAATGTTGCACTATTTCTTTAACTCTTCTCTTTCCCCTCATATTCTACATTTTCATCGCTACCTTCGCTCCTGGCGTACTATTCCTTTTGTGTCCCAAGTTTCTTTTTTCCAAATTCTTACCCCTTTACTTCAGTTTAAAACTGAAAAGTAGAGACATGCTCCCCGCATAAAATACAACGTTCTATTTCATTGCCTCCCATGCCGTTCTAAAGTAATGTTCCTATCCTCATCCAAGCTAATCCTTCCCTCTCTCTTGTTTATTACACAGATCCACATATCCCTTTCTTAAACATTCCTTATTTATTTTTCACTATAAACAAAGCTAGATTATTTATCTTCCAGTTCATCTCGAATCTCTTTTATCCCATTTCTCACTTTCTCATTTTCTTCGTCTTTCCTCCATATGTCTTCCATCCCTATTATTGCCAATATCTTGTTAGTTCCACACACTAACTTTTCTCGTTCGTAAATATCCTCAGTTGGTTCAAGCATGTTTTTTAGCAGATTCAAATCTTTGCTAATTGAACACCTACACCAAAATTCAATACACTCTCTAGAAATATCCCAGTCCAATGTAGAATAGAGAGCCAAGAATCATAATAATCAATAAAGAAAACTCATTTTAATTTTTTACCCGAGGTCAGAGTGACCTTCCAAATGTGTGCCTCGCACGTTAATGCATAACCATTTTACTCGGCTGGAACCATTTAACCTTACTCTACATTTATAAATGCGACATATAAAGAGTGAGATTAGGATCTTGCAATAATAATCCATTAGATGATAAGGATTTTCAACAGAAATTTAACTCATTCATGGTTCAATAGAAGTTTTTACATCCGCAAGAAGTTTCACAACAGCAGAAGCACCGGCAATGATTCAGAAAACAGTGTTCATACGAATAAGTATATAGTTTCGTTTCCAAACCTAACATGATCATAAAGACTTGATGCATATTAATGAGAATAATGTAGAGTATGAGAATTATAATGGGTTTAAACATCATATCTAGGACTTCACGCACAACAGTATGCTTGCCCAAATAAAACATCCAATAAAGAATTTAAAGAGAAAAATCTGATGTGTTCCATTCACACAATGTTCTCTAGCTGTTCCAATTACAAACTATTCTTACAACATTTTAATATCTTATCTACCTCAATACTGATAAACTGTAGCAGAAATGGTCTTATTACTTGCTTCATTAAAAATAGAAGGGAAATAAGGGAATACTTTATGCTAAAGCGATAGTCAAATTTATTAAAAGCTGCTCCTTATAAGTACAATTCAAGATCGGTTCGCTTTGCATGGTTCCATTTGAGAAAAGTTTGGCAGTTTAAAACTGAAACCAATAACAAGGAATATCTCAATAACGGCCAGCTCTACAAGAAAAATATATATGACATAAATGTTGTGTTTTAACCGCATCTGCATTCTTTGTATAATAAGTTTTTGTCTATTTCTTACCGTTTAACTATTGTGCAAAACTCATCCAGAATAAAGAGTTCTTCAGAGGCTATTCCTATAAAATTAACAAAGTATACATTTTATTTGTGATGTAAATATTTTTAATATAATATATTTTAATAAAAATCATTATAGTAATTTTTGAGAAAAGCACATTTTCAAACATTTTTCCATGTAAAGGATAGACAGTGGTGGGAGCATTTTTTTTTAAATCTTCGCGTCGCATCCTTGGAATATACTAGGTAAACATAAATACCAAGTTTGGTTTTTAACGGTGTTTTCATTTTTGAGTTATGCTGTCCACTGACACACACGCACGCGCGCGGACCTTTTTCTAATGATGATTTTTTCGGACTTATTGGACCTAAAAGCACATATTTACGATGAAATCAGGCATCGAATTTTGGGTAAAGTTCAATAACTTCTCTAGCTACTATGCACATTGAATGTTCTCACGGCTAGAGAAAGTAAAATTGGTATTTGGTGTTGTAGCAGTTGTCTTTTTCATAATGGATATACATCCATATTATTTTGTAACATAAACATTACATTTTAAGTTACCCATATGATTATAGTGGGTTATTACCATTCAAATCAGAGGTGTGACATTACTATTACATATATACCTATGGACTCCTTCCTTAAGTCTGACGTCATAGCTAGCCGTTGCCATGGAGATGTCTAGCCTTCTTTCTACACAACTCCGATTCCTAATGCAAGTTTATGTAGGCTTCTAATATAATTAATAATTTTAGTGTAATTGTGTTCTAATACGCCAGATTCAATTTCTTGGTTCGAACCACCATATTTAGAGCAGTTGAGGTGGGACCTGTAGGGCTTTTTTTTATCGCGATGGTTGTGTGTTTAGTCCCTGAAAGCTAGTACATGACACTTCGCCGTACTCGCCCTTTCCGTAAGAGGTACTGTGCTTAGATCTGCATTAGTAAGACCAGGTGTTAGATAGATATAAAGAACATTCTTAATTTTTCTTTTAAATAATGATAACATTATTCCCGAGTTATGAAATTCTGGAATTTCTGGTTTGAAAATGTCGTGTATCTCAGCTAAACTCATATTGGAAAAGCAAACCTAACCTACCATAGCTTACTAACTGCATGGCAAACATACGCTATTTGGATCTCATGGCGGTTATGTAAGCATAAATACGGCATGAGGTAGAATTATTGTAGCTTTTGTGTTTATAATTTCATATTTTACTACTTAGTCACAATTACAAAATTATCTCATTGTTTTAATTTACTTGATTTGATTCTCTCTCTTTCTGCTTTTTTGCGGGGGGGGGTTGAGTGTAACTAAAGTATCACTTCATGCGAAACATTTTACCAATGTGTCGTGTGGCTTGTTTTCCCCAACGTATTTACACATCTCTATAATGCCGAAGATTAAGCTACAAGGCCCAGTACTACCTTGCAAGAAAATATTATTATTTATTATTTTTATTAAACACACATAAAATTGAAGGTATTACTTAATACTAATGCTATCATCAGTGGGAATGAGAAGTTAGTTAACCTCAAAATCAAGGTACGCTAAAATCTGAAAATAATAATGCATATATTTTTTCAGGTGTATAATATATTTGAAATTTGACTTTATTTAAAGTGCATTGATTAAAACTATTTTTCAAATTTGAACTTTGAAGTAAGTGTTTTGTTGAATAGTAAGATTTCGCAAGTTCAACAGTATTGATCTAGTATTCTCGGATGTGACTTCAGTGCAGATCTGTTGACTTTATTAATTCTTGATGCTGTATTTCAACCTGAATCATGTTTGATACTGCTGTCGAGTCAAATGGCGTAACCTGTCAATCGCTGTCAACTAATTAGAACTGCCAAGCACATGGCTTTTACTCATTCTCACGTAATGAGACTAGCTAGTTTCTTTGAGCTCAACTCTTTCGAAATGCTGCAACAAATATATCGAAATATGGTTGAGCTTCTGCCTCATATGACCTTTCGTGGGAAATGGACATTTACTCAGGAATTCATATTATCGCGTTGATGTCGATATGGGAAATGAATGGCAATATCATATGCTATGTAACTGTGTATTCGCTTTGTTCCTCCTACTGTTTATTTTCTTTTCTGCGTTATGTTACACAATTCCATTTTTTCGTTCTATTCTCTCAGTGCATCTAAGCAAAACATATTATAATACCAGGAGGCCCAGTGGCGCCGTATTTCAAGTATACATATAGTCATTCGTGCGTTTGAGAAGCAAAAACAAAAGTTATATAAAGTAAGTGCAAAACATGTCAACATCTTCAACTTGTTTGCACTGTTCTTATATGTAATTACGGCCTGAAATATAAACTGGGGAACTCCTTTAACTGAGCGCGATTCCCTCACAGTTTCCGCTGATATTCATAATGCAGGTCGCACACGCTAACACTGACCGGTATTTACCTGGATTTTGAGCTCTGCAACTCTATAAACCCACGAAGTTTACCTGCACGCGTGAAATATGGCGCTGTTGGGCCACTTGTACAGGTTCCAAAATTAATGTACACAAGTTTTATATACAATGTCATTCAGAATTTCGCTGAAAGAGGAAGTGTATGAGAATTTACTTTATTACTATTATAAATTACATAAACTACAATATTCTTTAAACTCCAGAAATTGCACAACTGTCATTAAAGTAAATTATTCTATCCCCGACCCCTAACACAAATTAAGGCTAATTAATTCAAAAACCCTTGCTCTACTTGAGTACTACGTTCAACAGTTGTGCTGAAGGTGGCGTTTTGTTTTAACGCGATACAAATTAAACTTTGTAAAGCTAATAATACTTGAGCGCATTTTAATATTTTAAAGTCTGTAATACAACATTCTGAAATAGGACACAAATAATACCAAAAATGATTTTCATAAAAATACATCCAGGAGCAATTTAACACATCTGTATAATAATGGTAACAATAATAATAGTAATAATAATCATAATAATAAACATAGTAATAGTAATAATAATGATAATAGGTTTCCCGACAATAATTCCGAAGCGCAGATCTGGGGAGCTTGCTCTTATCGGTGCCCTAACATTGCCACTCCTTCCTTACCCATTCACTGGGCCTGCTTTGCTGTGTATAAATAAATAAATAAATGCATAAATAAAGCTACTTTCAATCAGCCATAAACTTCAGTTTTCTTCAACTTTAAGCTACTGGCTAGTGCATCAGGAAATTTTTTGCTGAAGAAATTACAAGAAAATATAACTAAAATTTACAGCTGTCTCATATTGTGGCCAATATTAATAGAAATCAATAAATATCCTTATTTTTTCACATTCTGTTAACAATAAATGTCTTTACTTCAATTCTGTGGCAACATTTTAATTCTTGTTGCTTCGAAACGGCTGCTCACTCTCTCTTTCTCTCTCTCTCTCTCTCTCTCAACTGACAGTAGGACCAAGTTGTTTTCTATTTAAAGCTGCTGATTATATACCAAGAAACTTCCAGAAGTAGAAGTCATTATTTCATGTGTAAATTACACTCAGGTGTGACACTGCAAATGATGTAATGTGCCCACTCCTCACGTTTTAATTCACGGCCCACGCGACAATTGCAGTGGAACTATGAATGGAAAGCAACCACACAGTACAATAATTAAGCAGCAAAATATAGGTGGCTACACATAGGGTCATAAACGCAATACATTGTATCTGTCTGTCTAAAAATAATTGAATTGCTTATTTCAGAAGGGCACTTGTTTTTGCTTTGTGAGTTACATTCATTTATGTGTTGACCTCATCGTTGAGTACAGACAGGACCTTCATATTCAATCAAATAGGGACAGTATGCAGCTAAGAAGTTCTTGTTGATTGCAAAGTAGCCCAATGTTTGATACATAGGACATTTTGTCACTCAGTACTTATACACAATGAAATACTGGCTACATGTATATTTTGTATCACAGTGGAAACAATTCATCAGCAATTAGCTCCATAGCTGTTTTTAAGGAGCAAGCAGTGAAAGACATCATTGTGTCCTCATGGTATCTTATATTTTTTGACTAATATGAGTGAATCTGATATTGAACCGGTTAAGAAAAGGAGAAAAAGGTGTGCGTCATCCTGCGGAGTACAAATGAAATATAATGAAAACAGCTGAAATAAAGGTATTGGAGCATACTAAATATCTAGATAAGCTAGTACCAGCAAAATCATTGGACAGCCTTGCAAATGTAAGTTCAAGTGTTTGGGTTTGATGAGTGAGGATGATAAATTAGCAATTTTTGCACATTTCCTTAATCTTAATACTAAAAATGAACAAGACCTGTCTCCAAAGCTTAATAAAGGCAGAAAATGTACAGCGTCATAGACCAAAGAGGGTAAAAAACCGGAGACAAATTCTTTCAAGCATCACTGTATGATGGGAACAAATCGTATCCAGGTTTGTAGTGAAGCATTTCTAAGCTTATTTGAAGTTAGTGAATACCTCTGCAAGGCAAAAGTCCTAAACAGGGTGGGTCAAGTAAAAGAGTGGCAACTTGATTCCAGAGCTTGAAATTACTAAAGTTCATTAACACATATCATCATTTCCAACAAAAGAATCTCATTATGCTGGTAAATAATACACACCCTCTATCTATTGTCAAGTATGAATTCTATGTAAGAATATTTAACCTTGATTTTGGAGGACCACAAGTAGACGCTTGCTGTGGGTGTGAGCAATTAATGGCGAAAATTAAAATGAAACATCTTTGAATGACTGCGTCTAGGCTTTCTACGGCTTGTGATCTGATGATGCACAAGAGAAGAGCCATAATGATCTCAAGGAAAGTGAAAGGCTTTGCAAAGAAAACAAAGAAATCTCGTCTCTGAGCTCTGATTATATGCAGAATCTACATTTACCAAGAGTACCAGTGCAGGACAGTTTTTACTTTCGGAAACTGACAGTTAATGGCTTTGGTATTCATAATTTGTGAAATAATAAGTCATTACTTTTATCATGAAGGTATAGCCCATAAAGAGCCCAATAAAGTGTGCCTCTTCTTGTATGACTACCTAAAAACTGGTGTTCGTTAATGCGTCAACATTATTCATCTGTTTTGAATAACTGCTCAACACAAAATAAAAATCACAATTTAATAAGAATGTGCCGAGCTTTAGTGGATAATGGTAAATTTCAGGATGTAGAAAATGTATAACTTTCCTTGTTACATAAATATTTTTCTTAAACAAAACATTTTTAACGCATTATGTTGCTCTGAGTAAGATACAGGTTGATTAAATAGATTAATTGTGATTAGGATGTTTTATAGTTTGCTTTTTCTACACGTGCTATGTACATAGTGTATTGAGAAGATATTGTATTGTATTGCACCCAAAAATTTCACCGGAAAAAAATGTTTTGGATCCCCTGAATCCTAAAAATGCATTTTTAGAAAAAAGGTTCGTGTGTCTGTGTCTGTCTATGTGTGATTGTGTGTGACTGTGGGCAGCGTAGCTCAAAAACGATAAGTCGGTTAAATAAGTTGGTATTTAAGTTGAGTATCTTTCAAGGATGCGAGACGAAGATTTTCAAGAAAATCCCTCCTGCCCCAACTACACTTTACATGAATATCTTTCGAAATTTTGATTTTTTCAAAGACATCTCTAACGATTTTGGTTAAAATACCGTATGTTTAAAATATTTTATGAAAAACGAAATATATGTTTTGGATTTTCTGGGAATAGCCTTTAAAGACCTCTTCATTGTAGATGATTTTTGTATAACTGGCAAACTGTAAGAGATATAAAATACTTAACACACAAAAATTATATATATCATTAAAACACACAATTTATGTTATATACATTTTTATGTAGAGTAAACCATTTTCGAGATATTCCGGATTATTGGTTTCAATTTTAGCCACTTATACGGGAAGACATCTTTCTTCTCGTTTCTCGTTTGTTTCTCCTGACAAGCAAGGAGATTGGAATTTCAATTGTTTCACATAGCGACCGGTTCTTAAAGAACAATACTATCGCTTTAGTCTGTGCATTTTCTTATTTCCATTCTACTTACAAGGAGCAAGTAAAAACTAATTCTGTTTATTTGTATTTATCTTGATAAGCATGATGTAGATAACAAATTAATGTTTTGATAAAAGGTTTGTTTACCGAACAGCTATAAGACATCATGTGAATGGAATACATTCTGTTTTTCTTTTATTTACAAGGGAACAAATAATAAAGACAATACCTGCATAATTTTTATCTCATTTAGCATCATGTAGATAGGGTAATTAGCTTTTTAATAATAATTTGTTTCAGGGATGTACAGAAATTAATGTGAATGGAACATATCAGATCTTTATTTCTCAACTATTTCAAAATGGCCATATATCCATGGCAAATATTTAACTTTTACCAGCAAATAAACCTAATATGTATAAGGAAAACAATACATCACACTGCAATATTGAGTTCTCTAAATTGATATTTGAAAAAAATGAAACAGATTTTTTTTAAAATTTGCTTGAAGTTATATTAGCTGCATATAAAGCCTTTTTAAAATAAACGATTCAATTAGTACTTATCAACGCGATATAACATCAAATTCTTCGGACTTGATAGCTTGATCCTGCCTCAAGTGCTCTCGCTACTCAATTATTTCTTACGATGTAATGGAAAGAGGAAGCAATTTAAAGGCCAACATATAGCGGCATGCTGTTAAACATCAGGCTATCGATTCGGTTTCCTCTGTGACCCTTGCAACCTGCAAAAAGTGTAATGAAACATTTCTTATTAAAATGTATTAATAAATAAACGGTGGAGTAGAAATAATCCTGTGAATGGACTTGGAAGTGCCATACAGACACTACGTTTTCCTGCCATCTAGAGCATTTAGGTTAACAAGCGAAAGCCTTGATAATAGCCACTGCGGTCAGCGCTGCGCTGTAATTCCCGCCTCAGGTCCTTTTCCCGGCTCCCTTTCAATCGATGTAGCCCGCTAGATGGGGTATCATTTACGCGTGTTCCCTGTAACACGATTAAATAAACCAGGGAAACAGCAATAAAGTCCATTCGTAAACAACACATCCATCTTTGCCTCTGATATTCTATGATCTATGGGAAAATTGCAAAGCACTTGATGTAAAGTTGAACTATTATGTTTAATGTTTACTACGAAAAATATTTAAATTCTAACATTTAAATCCCATGTTACTTTCTCTACCAAACACCTAGTAGATATAGAAGGCATTACAATCCACCCATAAGTTTGATATGGTATTTAACCTAAAATACCTATTTTGAGACATATTTATACAAAACCATGACTTTTAAAAGAATGCCTGACAATATACGAGGGAAAAAACTGATGCGTCCCAACCACATTACTTTCTCTACATATCTGCAACAAATTATTGCTAAAAAGCTTATGCTTCTATTTACTTCATGCTAATCAAGAAAAAAATTGTAGAAATAGTCTAACAACTTGCTTTTTTGTAAGTAGAAGCGAAATAAGAGAGTAGCATAAGTTAAAGCGATGTCAAAAGCTGGTTACAATGTGACTGAAATTCCATTGTTTGTATGGAAGGAGATGACAAATTCTCTGTGAGAAAAGTTTGAAGTGTTTTTAAGCTGAAATAAATAACAAGGAAAATCTCAAAAACGGTCAGCTCCACGAAAAAAATGTATATGACATAAATTGTGTGTTTTAACGAGCTCTACATTTTCTGTAAAGTTAGATTTTTGTCTTTCTCTTATGGTTTACCAGTTTTGGAAAATTCCCTAAAATTCATGCTCAATAAAGTAGTCTTCAGAGGCTATACCTGATATACATTTTATTTGTCAAGTAAACACCTTTAATATAGGATATTTTAATCAAAATCGTTACAGCCAATTTTGAGAAAACCAAACATTTTGAAATGTTTTCCATGTAAAGGGTAGTTGGGAGATTTCACCGGAAATACATGTTTCAGGACCCCCTGAATCCAAAAAAAGCATTTTCAGAAACAGGTCCGTGTATATGTGTGTGTCTGTTTGTGTGTATGTGTTTAGGGGGGTCTGTGGACAACAATACTCAAAAACGAAAATACGGCTAAATACCAAACTACCCCTTACATGGGAAAAGTTTCTAAAATGTTGTTTTTCTTAAACGATTTTGATTGAAATCCCACATATTAAAGCCATTTCTATCACAAATAAAATGTATTTATCTGAGAATAGCTTCTAAAGACCTGTTTATCCTGGATAATTTTTGCTTAATTTGACTTAACTAGTAAACCGTAAGAGATAGACAAAAACTTACAATAGAAAAATATAGATATTGTTAAAAAACACAAGTTCTGTTATATACATTTTCTGCGTAGAGCTTACCGTTTTCGAAGTATTCCTTTTTATTAGTTTCAATTGTGAAGTACTCATACTTTTCTCAGACGGAAGTGTCTGTTCTTCTTTTGTTCTATTCCTGGCCAAGCAAAGAGGCGATTTGCAATGACAATCGCATAACGACAGCTTTTAAAACATTTGGCTATCACTTTAGCCTAGTGCATTCCCTTAGTTCCATTCTACTTATAACAAACTAAGTAATACATTTCTGCTAATGTTTATCTGGATTAGCATGGTGTTGAAAGAATTATATTTTGAGAGAAGTTTGTTTGTAGAGTAGCTAGAGAATGTCATGTGAGTGAAACGTATCAGATTTTTCAGTGTGGTTCTACCTCTCCAATACCTTACTTTTTAATGGTCTATGGAAAACACGGAAAAGTGATTACAGAAAGTGGTACGACTGGAACAAATTTATCAAATTCTGCCATGTTTGTGGAAAAATGTATGAAATTACCTCAACTGCGTAATAAATTTTGATACTGGAAGCACTAAATTTGTTCCATATCTTTTCTGTCCATAACGAGGGAAAAGACTCGTGCGAATGGGAATAAATTAGTAATGCGATAGTCTTATTTCCTAAAAATGAATATTCATAATGTATACTTGACACTCTGTTAGTTCTTTTGCTAATCCAGGAATACCCTTACGTTAACTACTGCTATTTTACTTTCTCTGCTTAGCACATAAACATAGGTAAAGAAGGTTTTGCATTCCAACCAAAAATTGATATCCAAAAATTGATATTTCACTGTAAATACAAGTTTTAGGATCCCCAGAATCCGAAAAGCATTTATAAGAAACATATGGTGTGTCTGTGTCCGTGTTTGTGAACTTGATAGCTCAAAAACGAAAAGACAGTTGAGTACCAAACTGTTATTTAACTTTAGTGTATTACAAGGAATCAACACGAAGACTTTAAAGAAAACCCCCATCCCAAACTACCCTTTAGGTGCAGAAAATTTAAAAGTTTTGATTTTCACATAAATAGCTCTATCTATATTAAAGATACTTATATGATAAATAAAATGTATATATCAAATTTTCTATAAATAGCTCTGAAGTCTCTTCATTCAGAATTACTTTTCCGTAAAACTGGTAAACCGTAAGAGGGAGCCAAAAAGTTACCACACAAAAATGTTGAGCTCGTTAAAACATAACCATATTTATTTGAAGCTAACCATATTCAGTTTTTTTTGTTTCAATTTTAAAATATTTATACTTTCCTCAAAGAGGAAGTCGTCTGTGTTTCTTTTGTTTTACTCATGGCCATGCAAAGAAGTGACTTTCAATGAAAATCCATAGTAACAGCCTAGTATATTCCCTCAGTTGTCTTTTACTTTTAAGGAACTATGCGTTATAACCATTTTGCTAAAGTTTATTTAAATTAGCATGAATTAGAAGAAGTATAATCTTTTGTAAGCATTTTGCAGAGCACGCAGAGAAATGAATGTGAATAGAACACATCATTTGTTTAAACTAAACAACTACAACTTCTAAACAAATTGCAAAATAATCATTAATCGTTATTATTTATTTTTACAAATACTTCTCCAAGGATTGTCATTAAAGCATCAAAAATGTAGGATTCTGGCACGATGAATAGAACATATGTATTTGATTTTGTTTAAATAATTATGAAAGACATTTTATATTGAACTTTATATAACCGGCAAACCACGAGAGAGAGACAAATGCTGCATTATATTCAAATGCTTTTCTCTACCACCTATCCTTTATTAGTGTGTACACATATACTTATGGACGTTTATTATATTATTATATATGTTTGCTAGATGTTGTAGGCCGTGGACCAAATGTTTTCGTCACCACGTTTCGCCAAGATCTGCATCCTCATGAGAAATAAGCTATTGTAAATCTCCGGAGGCCAAACAAGACTATCTTGACTGTCTTGCCCTGAAGACGCCATAAGCAGACTTTGGCGAAACGTCGGTATATAATGAAAGTGACAACGCCGGCCGTGAAAACCTAAGCGTTTATCACTTTTTATACATAGTACATGGTACATAGAGAAAATATTGTACTCCGCCCAAAAAATTGACACCGATATTTCATCGGAAAAACAGAATAAAAACATAAATAAAAGTAGAAATTCTAGAAAAAGCTCCATAACTAAAAAACGAAAAGTCGGTAAAGTAGCAAACTTGGTATTAAGATCAAATTCTTCCAAGGATACGACACTAAATCTTTGATAAAAAATCCCCCACCTCCAATTCCCCTTTACATGGAAATATTTTCCAAAATGTTGATGTTCTCAAAAAGGACTCTAACGATTTTGATTAAAATACCGGATATTAAAGCTACTTACTTGATTAATAAAATTTATATCTTGAATTTTCTGGGAATAGCCTCTGAAGACCTCTTTATTGTGGATGAATGCTTCCGAATTTTGCATAACTTGTAAACTGTAAGAGATAAACAAGAACTTACTACACAAAAAAAATGGATCTCATTAAAATACAATTTATGTCACATACATTTTTTCTGGAGTTGACTATTTCCGAGTTATTTCATGTTGTTAGTAATAAAGACAATGCCTGCTAATGTTTATCTCGATTAGCATTAAGTAGATAGAAGAACATGTAGGCTTTTTAGCCATAATTTGTTACAGAGATGTAGAAAAAGTCATGTGAATGTAACATCTCAGATTCTTTTTTTATTTACATCATTTTAATTGAGATAAGTCTTTGCAGAAATAGCTAAGTTACATATTTCATTAAAGCTACCAAAGGGATCGCAATGGTCAAAAGTTTAAGAATTGGACACCCCAACTTACTTAACTAAAGATTCCGGAGTTCGCAATTGCTGATAGACTTATAGGATGCCTAGCTAAATGCATACATTGAATGCTTACTTCGTACATAAATTGTAAGTTAATGAAGGGCAAACATTTCTATTACGTCATCATACTGCTTAATATATGACATTTTGTGGTATCTCTTCAGTAGAGAGAATGATTTATTTCAGAACACTTTTTGAAAGCTTTAATTTTCTAAATTTTTAAAAAAGTTAAACTTTCTACATTTTTTATGAATTTATTTCCACATTTTTGTCACACATTTGCGACATTGTTAGATGTTTAAACTTTAATATGACTGTCCATATTTTACAATTTTACAATTTTACAAGTTTTCGACGCTTTTATTACCATCGATTACAAACGGGTATCTTTGCAATGAGATCACTTTCCATGAAAATTCGCATTATTTAACCAGACAACTGAAGGCGAAATTAAAAAAAATACGACGAATAAATACATAATTATGAGATAATCAAAATATGCTTGAAGCCATTTGTGTTCTCTCTAGACATGTATTTGAAAAGTTATAAGCACGTCATATAGCAGTGTTAAAATAATAACTATACAGAGGTTTATTTTCAGCAGAGAAACATCAAAATACAAAGTATACATTCAAATCTATAAATGTATAATTTTACTGTCCAGGATTTTTCAATATTTATACGAAATTACGTCATTTAGCTCGGTTTTGCACGTATTTTTCTACTGCTCCAAATCTTTCTTTTGACACGTGTAAATGATTTATCAAGGTGTTAGCGTTCTTTTTCTCAACTCTTAATTCTCAATTCCTGCACGTTTTTGGGCATATTAATAATAGTAATAATAATAATAATTATTATTATAATTTCTCTGTTTACCCGCCTTATTGTAGGATCTATAACCGCCCCCCCCCAGGACTTACAAACCAGCATCTGGGGTCAGACGACACCCAAACACACAAAATAATTTTTACTAAAGCCAGTTTCCCCCAACTGCAGGCTGCCATAAACACAGCATACTGAACGATAACATTATATAGATACATAATTTAAATTATCTTCTTCTTGTTCTTCACTTCAGGGATTAGACAATAATGCCTGTTCCGACTTCACAACCATGCTTTCATCGCCATCTCCTCCTTGAACTCTCTTCCCTCTCGCCTGATAGTTATTTACTGAATCTGGTATTCTTCCTTCCTCCAAGCGGTATAGATGATTTCTCCAGTTTTCTATATATTCTACTATTTAATAATTTATGTATATCTCCCCTTATTTCCCTGATTGTGTTTTTCTTTAATCTCCTTCCCGCATGATCCATGATTCACTTCCAAATATCAGCACTGGAGCCACAATTATCTTAAAAAGCTTCAGTTGTGTTTCTTTTCTTGGCTTATTTTGCAGTCTTATATTAATTATTCATCATACTGATTTTAATTTATTAAACTTTTTCTCTATATCTCTATCAACATCCCAGCTTACATTACATCCTAAATATTCAGGTGTGAGATTTGTTTTAATGTTTATTTTGTATTACTATTTTAGAACGTATAGGAAATTTTCCACGATAAACCATTGCTTTTGTTTTCTCTTTTGATATGTTTAAATTATAAGTTTTTCCTAGTTTGTGTAGTTTATAAACTATCTCTGCATGTCATCTTCATTATTTCGTGTAATTGCTACATCGTCGGTATATAGTAAAACGTTCAGACATTCAGTTTTATTGAGTGGTACCCCAGGATTAACTTCTTTCTTCCATTGTTTTATATATATCATATATATGTATTAAAAGTGTTGGTGATAGGTGCACCCTTGCCTGACTCCCTGGTTTGTTATCAATTTTTCAGACTTTGACATACCTGCCTGTATTATAATTGTTTTACTTTTGTGGAGGCAATTTAAATTACAAATCATTTAAGTAACTTTAACAAAATTGCATCAATATAAAGCTCAGCCTGAAAATAATTATAATCTACATATATAGGTATATATTATATAATAATATTTATTTGGGTGTGCTAAATTCCATGCAATGCACTGGTGGCGGTCTCTTATCCGGGTATGCTACCTGCATCCATTTAACATACATATTTCATTACTACAATACCTTTATCATACCATGATACACCTTATCTATTTCCCTTGCCAAATTTTAATCCTAATATTCCAAAAGAATTTCCATAGACTTCTTAATTGTCCTTTATCCTTAAAATCTTTTTATCCCTAGCTCATTATCTCTCCTCAACCACTTACATTTAATCCACTCCACTCTCCAATCATTCGTCCTATCATGTGCAGTTCATTCTCATCCTCCCCACACTTTGGACATAGTCCCGGTCTCATTCCTCCTCTCAAACCCTTCAATTTCCATACCCCCAGTCAGAACCATGCCAGCCCCGATCTCTCATTTCTATTGCACACTTTAAGATATTCCTCCTTTCCTACATTTTCTTTCACCTCGTTATACCATTGCAAGGATTTTCCCCTCTTATTTGTGCCCGTAGATTCTACCTATCCATGTTCTCCAATCTTACCATCCTTTCTTTCCAAAACCCCCTATTTGGATTGTGCATAGTATACCACAAATCTCTTAGTCCATTCTTGGTCATTACCACATATTACTTTCCATCCTATTCTCCTGAAACCTTAAACATCCTTTCAATAAATCTCATTCTGGCAATCGCTGAATACGATATAAGTACTTGATGATCCTCTCCATCATTTGTCATCTAACTGCACATCGTGGGGATTCCAAAATTATCCGTATATATGTGGGATTGTCCTTTATCTGGAATACTCAAATTTGTATATTTTATATTTTCTGCAATAAGATACAAAAAGGAATGAGATAGTACCCCTAAGATGATATTTATTTTGCGTAAAGTATTGAATACTATCTGTTCATATTTTCTGAAGGTTTGTAATCGATATTATATTGTTTCTTTGATTTGGCAAGATGTATGGTATATTTTGAGTCAAGCGTTTATCTCACTAATAATAACGAAAAACAACTTTGATTGTGTAATTTAATGCACATACTTATTGTAATTTAATGAAGAGAAATTTACAATCTTTAGAATTAAGAATCGTATTACGCCACTGCTCCGATAAAGCAGAAACTATGCTACCTCACACTGCCCTCCCTCTCAGAATATAACCCGCGTTCGAACATACCTGATCGTAACATACATATCGTCGGGTTTGCTTTGGAACAATTGCTCAAAGATGTTCACTCGTTTACTCTGTGTATTTTTGGGGTACTACTTTCTCTACATACACAACATTTATGATGATATAGAAAGTTTAGAGGAGGTTGTATTTCACCCAAAAATTCCATGTAGAGTTTTTAGAATAAGTCCGTCTATGTGTGTGCGCGCGCGTGTGTGTGATCTCTATAACTCTAACACGAAAAGGTGGTTAAATACCAAACTTGGTATTTAAGTTCAGTATCTTCCAAAGATCGACACGAAGATTTTCAAGCAAATCCCCAACTTCAACTACGCTTTATATGAAGCATGTTTCGAAAATGTTGCTTTTCTCAATGGCTCTGCATCTAACAATTTTGATTAAAATAGCATATGTTTAAGATTGTTTTCATGACAAACGAAATGCATAATTTAAATTTTCTGGAAGTAGCCTCTGAAGAACTTAATTTTTTGTATAACTGGTAAACCATAAAAGCCAAGAAACGTATTTACTACAAAAAGTAGAGCTTGTTAAAATACACAGTCCCAGCCACATACATTTTTACTGTAGCCAAGGTGTTCCTTATTATTGGTTTCAATTTTGAACTACTTGAAAGGTTTTCTCAAACAATAAGCCCTCTTTCGTTTTATCCCTCTTGTTTGCCCCTAACCTTGCAAAGAGAGCCGAACTTCAATTGTTTCACATAGCACCCAAACTTCAAAACATTTTACTATCGCTTTGGTGTAGTGTATTTGCTTATTTCCCTTCTGCTTACAAGGAAGTAAGTAATAAGACAATTTCTGCTAATGCTTATCTCGATTAGCATGATCTATATAAAAAATATTCTTTCGTAAAAATAGTTTCCTTGCAGAAGAGGTAGATAAAAGCGTGATAATGGAACACATGAAATTTTTAAGTTTACACACTCATTTTCATACTTCCAGACTCTGGAAAGAATGGGAATCGGACCCATAGCTCCTTGCGAAGCAGGCAAGGAGTGTGCTATGGAGCCAGCCTTGTCAATATTGTAAGGCAAGAAACATCAACATTGCTTCAAGTCGTAATTTGCATTTCTTAAACTGGCTTGTAGTTCACTAAGAATACATATTTAAATAGCTTACTGATCTAAGAGTCAATCTCTTGGCACAGCAGATATCTATACTCTTTTGTTTATGGCCTCTGTTAATTTTTCCAAATTAGGAATTCACATTCACCAACACGCAGAATTAATGCAATTTCAATATGAAAAAAATGTGATGTGTCCATTCACATGAATTTCTCTACATCCCTGTAACACATTATTGTTAACAAGCTTATTCTTCTATCTATTGCATGCTAAAACATTAGCAGAAACAGTCTTATTATTTAATTCTTTATAGGTGAAAGGGAAATAAGGGAATACACTATGGAATTGAAGTCCATTTCTTTGCGTGGAAAAGTGTTTTCAAGTTCCCGTATGAGAAAAGTATAGATGTTAAGACTGAAACTAACAACAAGGAATAACTCAAAAATGGTCAACTCCAAGAAAAAAATGTAAATACTCGTAACATAATTTTTTTTTTTTTTTTTAACGAGCTCCACATTTTGTGTTAGGTAGGTTTTGCCTATCCCTTACAGTTTTCCAGTTATGCAAAATTCATCCAGCATAAACATGTCTTTATAGGCTATTCCCAGAAAATGGAAAATATACATTTTATTTGTCATGTAAATATCTAAAATATAAGAGATTTTAATCAAATTCGTTTAGGGCCATTGTTGAGAAAATTAAATGTGTTTAAAAATGTTCCATGTAAAGGGTACTTTGTGGTGAGGGGATTCCTCTCAAAATCTTCGTGTCGCATCCCTGGAAGACACTTAACTTAAATACCACGTTTGGTATTTTACCGACTTTTCGTTTTTGAGTTATCGTGTTCACAGAAACGTGGACAAGGATACACCCGATGTTTACCCTACGCTCTATAGTACTATCTACTTAGTGTATAGAGAAGGTAATACACTCCACCCAAAAATTCGATACCGAGATTTCACCGTAAATATATGTTTTAGGGTCCGCTGAATTGAAAAAAAAGAATTTTCAGAAAAGGTCGTGTATGTGTGTGGTCTTTAGAAGCTATTCCCAGAAAATTCAACCTATACATTTTATTTGTGATAGAAATGTCTTTAATATGTGGTATTATAATCAAAGTCGTTGGAGCCATTTTTAAGAAAAACAAAATTTTCGAAAATTTTTCCATATAAAGGGAAGTTAGGGAGGGCATTTTCTTGAAAATCTTTGTCGCTTCCTTGGAAGATACCAAATGGTTTGGTATTTAACCATCGTTTCCTTTTTTGAGCTTTGCTGTCCACGGACACACACACACACACACACACACACACACACACACACACACACACTGACCTGTTTCTGAAAATGCTTTTTTTTTTGGATACAGGGGTCCTAAAACATGTATTTCCGGTGAAATTATGGTATCGAATTTTTGGGTGGAATACAATACTTCTCTATCCCTATGTACATTGTACATACGGGGCTAGAGAAAGTAATACATATTTCATTTTATCTTCCTTATCAATAAACAGATGCGTAAAGAAATAATCAAACTGAATATACGGTTCTTTTTGGGGTAATAGGGATAGAAGGATAACTAGAATAATGAACCCTAAAATGGAAAGAGTGAGTAGCCTGACGTAATGTTAAACCGGTTTCTCTCAATCTCCAAGAATGCATCTAAACAAAAGTGATTTACAGGGCGCTTTTTCACCACTGAGTCTCGGGTTGTGCGTGAGATATAACATTTGTGGTGTAGGTCACGAAATATACAACTTCATTGTTGTAAAAACATTTCACTTCTGTTCAAAAGAAAGGAATGATTTGTGTGTAGGCGCTGTTTTAAGTTTACACTTACATTGATGTGTAAATTAACAAGACAATCTATGCAAAAGTAAGCAGTAATACAAAACAAGTGCTGTAGTATGGCATTAACGAATATTTTGCAGTAAAATAGTGTATTACAATACAAGTCTGGTGATGCATCACGGAAAACCTAGGAAGAGTTTGAAG
This sequence comes from Hymenopus coronatus, assembly GCA_030762935.1. NCBI lineage: Eukaryota > Metazoa > Arthropoda > Insecta > Mantodea > Hymenopodidae > Hymenopus > Hymenopus coronatus. Next base: position 56,242,865 of record CM060894.1, read on the forward strand.
ATACGAGACGGATGCAATCATTCTCTACCAAAATTCTTGAATGCACTAAGCGCATGCGTAATGGATGTTGGTTTTTTCTCGATGACATTGCAAAATGAATCAGTGCTTACATGAATATAAAATTGATTACTAACAACTTTTGAACATGGTGGTTCCAGTAGTAAGTTAAAACCGAGCCAGGTGGCGCCATGGTTACGGGTCTTGGTTTCGATTTCCAGCGACTGTCCACGCTGATCCTCGAGTTTTTACACGTTTGTTCCGAATAGCTGGAGTCGTTTCTCTCATCTCCGAGTTTTCTGTTCCTCCATGTCGTTCCATTCATCATTTCCTTTAAATCTTTCGTCTCATTGATCAGGGTTGCAAGTATTGGAGATTGTATTTCGGTGCGGCTTGGCCAGGTAAAAGATGACCTGTGTAACTGTTACCGTCCCCCTACCCTCTGAGTGGCGAGACCCCCGGTCTGTAGTACGGCTGTCGAGGAATTTCGAGGTAAATAATAGGAACCCTGTCACAGCTGTGCCGTTGTTACTGGTTCCGGCCGCTCGGTGTCTCCTCTCACCCATGCGAGGGACATAGGTACAAAAGCGTTCGTCACATGAGTTCCCGTCTGTTTCAGTTTCAGTACCAGCTGTCTAATAGCCTGCTTGCTAGGACCTGGCTTCATGTGAATCTTATTGGACCTACTAATAAGTTTCCAATTACCTATAACACACATGCATAAATTAACAATATAGGCAAAATGTCAAGAGACTTTTGAATCACCCTATATATTTCGTTTGTCATAAGAATGGCTGAAACATGTGGTATTTTAATCAAAATCGTTAGAGCCATATCTAAGAAAATCAACATTTTGAAAAATGTTCTATGTGAAGGGTATTTGAGGGTGGGTGTATTTTCCCGAAAATCTTCCTGTCCCGTCTTTAAAAGATACTCCTTAAATACCAAGTTTGGTATTTAAACGACTTAATATATATCGTTAATATATAAACAATACAATTATTTTCTCTACACGTAATATTTACTGATGTATAGAGAAGGTGTTGTATGGCACCCAGAAATTTGATACCGAGATTTCACCGGAAAAAACATTTTTGGAAACTCCTGAATCCCTAAAAGCATGTTTAGAAAAATGTCCGCCCGCGTATGTGTGAGTCTAAGTTCAGTATCTTCCGGGATGCGACACAAGATTTTTAAGAAAATCCCCCCACCCCCAACTACCCTTTACATGAAACAATGTTCGAGAACTTTGATTTTCTCAAAAATGGCTCTAACGATTTTGATTAAAATATCGTATATTAAAATATTTACCTGACAAATAAAATGTATACCTTGAATTTTCTGGGAATAGCCTCTGAAGACTACTTTATTCTGGATCAATTTTACGGAATTTAGCTGACTACTAAATCGTAAGAGATGGACAAAAACTAACCACATAAAAAACGTAGAGCACGTTAAAACACACAATTTATGTAATATACATTTTTTTCGTGGAGTTGATTGTTTTTAGATATTCCTTGTTTTTGGTTTCAGCTTTGAAAAACTTATACTTTTCTCATACAGGAATTTGTCAACTCCTGTCCATAGAAACAAAGGAACTTCAATCACATAGCAACCAGCTTTTGACTATCACTTTAGCGTATGGTACTCCCTTATTTCCCTTCTACTTATAAGGAAGTAAGTAACAAGACTATTTCTGATAATATTTTCTCATTTAGCATAAAGTAAATAGAAGAATACACTTTTTAACAATAATTAGTTGTAGAGATGTAGAGAAAGTGATGTGAATGGAACACACAAGATTTTTTAAATCTTCGTGCCATATCCTTGGAAACTAAATGGGCTATGCTATTCAGTGAAACACACACACACTCACACACACACTCACACACACACTCACTCACTCACTCACTCACTCACTCACTCACTCACTCGCACACACTCACTCACTCACTCGCACACACTCACTCACTCACTCACTCACTCACACACACTCACTCACTCACTCACTCACTCACACACACTCACTCACACTCTCTCACTCACACACAGACACACTCACACACACACTCACTCACACACACTCACTCACACACACACTCACACACACTCACTCAGTCACTCACACACACACACTCGCACACACTCACTCACTCACAGACTCACACAAACACTCATACACACTCACACACACTCACTCACTCACAGACTCACACACTCACACACACACACACTCACACACACACACACTCACACACACTCACTCACACACACTCACTCACTCACTCACTCACAGACACACACACACACTCACTCACTCACAGACTCACACACACACTCACACTCACACACGCACTCACACTCACACACACACACTCACACTCACACACACTCACTCACAGACTCACACACACACACACACTCTCACAGACTCACTCACACACACACACTCACAGACTCACTCACACACACACACACTCACTCACAGACACACATACCTTTTTATAAAAATCTGTGTGTTTCAATCGCATAACTTTCTCTACTCTTCCATATACAAACTATTCTTATAAAATATTATTATTTTATCTACTTGATAGTAATCGAGATGGACAATAGCAGATTTGGTCTTATTACTTGCTTCCTTATAAGTAGAAGGGAAACAAGGGAATTCCTAAAATGCTTCGTGGGTTCGAATCCCGCCTTGGACATGGGTGTTATATGTTTGTGCAATGTGTATATGTTTGTGTAAAGGAACAGTAAAACCAGTAATCATACAGTAAATTTAGGGGGAAAAATGTAAACAGCGATAGTCAAATCTTTCAAAAGTTCATCACTATATGGTTTTCTTTGCATGATCCCGTCTGATAAAAGTAGGGTAGTTTAAAACCAAAGCAAATAACAAGGAATATCTCGAAAACGTCCAACAATAAAAGAAAAAGTATATGACATAAATTGTGATCTCTTTACCACATAAATTTGTGTGGTAAATTTCGTCTATCTTTTACGGTTTAATTGTTGTGCACAATTTTGCAAACTTCATCCAGAATAAAGAGGTGTGCAGAGACTATTCCCAGAAAATGTAAAACATACATTTTTTTGCGATGTAAACATGCTTAATATACAGCATTTTAATAAAAACCTTTAGAACCATTTTTGAAGAAAAAGAAAAACAACAGATTTTCAAAAGTTTTCTCATGTATAGCGTAGTTTGTGGTGCGGAGATTTTTTTTATTCAAAATCTTCATGTCGCATCCTTGGAAGATACCAAACTTAAACACCAAATTTGGCATTTAACGGTATTTTAGTTTTTGAACTATGCTGTCCACAAAGAAACACACACCCAGACACACAGGCACCATTTTCTAAAAATGCTTTTCCGGACTCTGGGGACCATAAAACATATATTTCCCGCGAAATCTTGACATCGAATTTTTGGGTGAAATGCAATACCTTCTCCGCCCGCCTGGGTAGTGTGGGTCTTTCTCATTTTCAACAGGTTGTGAGTTCGAATCTCGCTTAGGGTGAGTTACCCGAATAAGGGGTTTTTGGGGTTTTTTCTTTATCCTTTGAAGACGAATGTCTAGTTTGAGCAACATTTCACCAGTTTCATTCTTCGTCAGACATGACCAACCACGTTAAAGGACGTTAAGCTAAAAAAAAAACAAAAAACCTCTATCTAGTAGGTACATTATGCATACGTGCTAGAGGAAGTAAAATTGGTTCTTTTGCCCGAAGTGTTTCTCAGTTTAAGAAACCGTGATATAAACGTATAGCACGGGGAATTACCTAAGCTCTGTGGTCCTCAATTAGCTCTCGTGATGAGGATACCCAATCGCTCTCAGAGCTAGATGGAGGGCAACTAAGCTACTTGAATGCCTCAACAAGAGCTATCTCAAATTGGAGAGGTGGTTTGTTCAATAGACCCTCGTGCAATATTGCATGTACAACCCTAACCGAGATAGCGAGGCAAGCACTAATTAGCAGAATATAGCGAATCAAGTGGGAGTATTATGCGGCGGATATCCACCAATTAGAGACGTGCTTGTATAATCTTCTATTGTACTCCTTTCTCATATTACATTATCTCAAGGATCTGACCTCCTATAAACATATCGCTTGTTTGTTAAACTATGAACAGATAAACCTCTTATTGCCGATCTGCTTGCACTTGTTTACCTTTTGGTCTACGCTGATATTGAATGTTTACTTTTTACTTTCTCTATACGCACTATGTACATAATGTATAGAGAAAGTATTGCACTCCACCCAAAAATTCGATACCGAGATTTCACCGGAAATATATGTTTTAGGGTGCCCAATATCCCAAAAAAAAAAAGAAAAAAAAAGAAGCATTTTCACAAAAAGGTCCGTGTGTTCGTGTGTCCGTGGGCCTGTGAACACAATAACTCAAAAACGAAAAGTCCGTAAAATACCAAACTTGGTATTTAAGTTTAGTATCTTCCAGGGATGCGACACGAAGCTTTTGAGAAAAATCCCCCCACCCCCAACTACCCTTTACATGGAACTTTTTTCGAAAATTTTGATTTTCTCAAAAATGACTCTAACGATTTTGATTTAAAATTTCGGATATTAATCATATTTACCTGACAATTGAAATGTATATCTTGAATTTTCTGGGAATAGGCTCTGAAGAGTGGTTTAGTCTGGATGAATTTTACTAAATTTTGAATGACTGCTAAACCGTAAGAGATGGACAAAAACTTACTATACAAGAAATGTAGAGCACTTTAAAACACACAATTTATGTTATTTACATTTTTTTCGTGGAGTTCGTCGTTTTTGTGACATTCCTTATTTTTGGTTTCTGCTATGAAAAACGTATACTTTTCTCATACAGGAACTTGTCAACTCCTATCCATACAACCAAAGGAACTTCATTGACATAGCAACCAGCTTTTGACTATCACTTTAACCTACGGTTGTCCCTTATTTTGCTTCTACTTACAAGGAAGCGAGTAATAAGGCTATTTCTGCTAATTTTTTCTGATTAGCACATAGTAAATAAAAGTATGAGCTTTTTATGAATTATTTGTTGCAGGGATATGGAGAAAGTCATGTGAATGGTACACATCAGATTTTTACTTTCTCTATACGCACTATGTACATAATGTATACAGAAAGTATTGCACTCCACCGACAAATTCGATACCGAGATTTCACCAGAAATATATGTTTTAGGGTGCCCAATATCCAAAAAAAAAAAAAAAAAAAAAAAAAAAGCATTTTCACAAAAAGGTCCGTGTGTCCGTGTGTCAATGTGTCCGTGTATCCGTGTGTCTGTGAACACGATAACTCAAAAACGAAAAGTCGGAAAAATACCAAACTTGGTATTTAAGTTTAGTATCTTCCAGGGATGCGACACGAAGAGTTTGAGAAAAATCCCCCCACCCCCAGCTACCCTTTACATGGAAATTTTTTCGAAAATTTTGATTTTCTCAAAAATGGCTCTAACGATTTTGATTAAAATTTCGTATATTAAACATATTTACCTGACAAATAAAATGTATATCTTGAATTTTCTGGGAATAGCCTCTTAAGAGTAGTTTATTCTGGATGAATTTTACTAAATTTTGAATAACTGCTAAACCGTAAGAGATGGACAAAAACTTACTGCACAAAAAATGTAGAGCACATTAAAGCCACACAATTTATGTTATATACATTTTTACTTTCTCCATACGCACTACGTACATAGTGTATAGAGAAGGTATTCACTGCGAATGTAGGGATAGAAGCATGTTGGACGCTACTGGCAGGCACGGAAAACATGGACGGGCTAGGTAAATTTATACTTAAGGCAAGACAGCTGAGATCTGAGGAGGCTGCCAATAGAGAAGGGGGGGGGGATAAGATCAACTAAACAAAAGTGACTACAATGTTCTACATACATGTATATTATATCAGACTTAGGTCACTGTTGTGCTAGGGTTGTATATATTATGTGTATATATGTCTTTTAAGTGTAATTATCTATGATAAGAGGGTGCATTTATGGAGGTGTACTCTGTGCTGTAAATTTAAATTGGTATATTTGAATATCTTTGTATCTTTATTTTCGGATTCACTCTTAATTTTTATTGTTGTTTAATATTGCTTTTGACTGTGTATTTCCTTTGTCTTTTTATTTTCGTGTTTACTCTTTTAATTCTTTGTTGTGGTTGTTGTTTTAATATTGCTTGTAATGTGTATTACAAAAGCACGTACGGTCTGTGGACCCGTGCGACTGTTGAAATTCTATGTATGATATTGCTGTATTAATAAATACACTTATTCATTCATTAGAGAAGGTATTGCACTCCACCAAAATTCGATACCGAGATTTCACCGGAAATATATGTTTTAGGGCCCCCAATATCCAAAAAAGGCATTTTCACAAAAAGGTCCGTGTGTATGTGTGTCCGTGTGTCCGTGTGTCTGTGAACACGATAACTCAAAAACGAAAAGTCGGTAAAATACCAAACTTGATATTTAAGTTTAGTATCTTCCAAGGATGCGACACGAAGATTTTGAGAAAAACCTCCCACCCCCAACTATCCATTACATGGAAATTTTTTCGAAAATTTTGATTTTCTCAAAAATGGCTCTAACGATTTTGATTAAAATTTCGGATACTAAACACATTTACCTGACAAATGAAATGTATATCTTGAATTTTCTGGGAATAGCCTCTGAAAAGTAGTTTATTCTGGATGACTGCTAAACCGTAAAAGATGGACAAAAACTTACCACACAAAAAATGTAGAGCACTTTAAAACACACAAATTATATTGTATATATTTTTTTCGTGGAGTTCGTCGTTTTTGTGACATTCCTTATTTTTGGTTTCTGCTATGAAAAAAGTATACTTTTCTCATACAGGAACTTTCAACTCCTATTCATATAAACAAAGGAACTTCATTGACATAGCAACCAGCTTTTGACTAACACTTTAACCGACGGTTGTCCCTTATTTCGCTCTATTTACAAGGAAGCGAGTAATAAGACTATTTCTGCTAATTTTTTTCTGATTAGGAAGAAGTATAACCTTTTTAAGAATAAATTGTTGCAGGGATATAGAGAAAGTCAATAAATGGTACACATCAGATTTTTCTACATACAAAATACAGGTAAAACTTCGATACCGATATTTCAATAGAAATACATGATTTTAGGTCCCTTTAGTAAAACATTTTAAATAAAACAAACAGTCCGTTACATAACAAACTGGCATTTACGTCCAGTGTCTTCTAAGTATATGACAAAACATTTCCGGAAAATCCCCCCACACCAAACTATACTTTTCACGAAGCGTTGGGCCGCGCCGTGGCCGAGCGTTTAGACCATTCGCCTCTAACCTAGACGGCCCGGGTTCGATCCCAGCGCCCGCTTGTGAAATTTGTGGTGGACAAAGCGACGCTGGGGCGGGTTTTCTCTGAGTTCTCCGGTTTTCCCGCCATCGCATTCCACTCGTGCTCCATCTTCATTCCATGTCACACCAGTGTCATCGCCTGTGGTAACTTGGTAGTAAAAGTGGGCGTTAAACAATATAAAAAAAATCACGAAGTATTTTTCGATATTTTTGATATTCTCAAAAGCGGCTTAAACGAATTTGGTTAAAACGTCATATACTACTATTAAATATAAACTTATATCTCAAATCAAAATGCATAGCTGGAATTTTCTGGGAACAAGCTTTGAGCAGCCTGTTCATTATCGATTAACCTTGCACCTTAAGGGAAAACTATAGACACCTATTATTAAAGCACACAATTTATATCGGATAGATTTTTTGCGTAGTAACTATTTCCGAGATATTTACACTTTTCTAAAATTGCTTTTCTTAAATGAGACATCTTCATATGTTTTTCTTTAATTTTTCTACACGTACTATGAATATAGTGTCTAGAGAAGTCATTGTATTCCACCTAAAAACTCGACACAGAAATGTCACTGGAAATACATGTTTTAGGGTCCCCTGATAATAAAAAAACATATTTATAAAAGGGCGAGTATATCTGCTTGTGTGTGTATGTGTGTGTATGTGTGTGTGAACAGCGTAACTCAAAATACGGAAAGTATTATACCAAATATACCAAAGTTGATATTTATCTTCAAAGGATACCACAAAAAGATTTTCCGAAAAATCTCTCTACTTCAAACTACTCTTTACGAGGAAAAAGTATCGTAAAATATGTTTTTTTTTTTTTTAAAATGCTGTATTGATTTTGATTAAAACACAGTATATTAAAGATATTTACACCACAAATAGAATATATATCTTGACTTTTCTGGTACTAGCTTCTAAAAACCTGTTCCTTCTGGATAAATTTTGCTGAATGTTGCAATGGTAAACCGTAAAAAATAGACAACATCTTGCCATACAAAATATGTAGATCTCGTTAAAACACATTTTGTTGTAGAGTTGATGTTTCCGAGATATTCCTTGCTATTGGTTTTGATTTTAAACTATGTAACTATTCTCAAACCAGGTCACCTTTCGTTCCAGCTCTCTCTTGTACTGGAAATGCACTGAACTTCAAGTGTTCACATATCGACCAGGTTTTAAAATATTTTACTTTCACATTAGTCTATTTCCCTTTTGCTTAGAAATAAGCAAGTAATAAAACAATTTCTACTAATGTTTTTTTCTGCATTAGCATTACAAGATGAAAAGTAATGTTTTGTAAGAAATGTTGTTTCCAGAACAGCAGAGATCGTCATGTGAATGGATTACATCCATTTTTTTCTAGTTTAAACGAAAATTTGAATGCCTTTACATAGCGACCAACTTCTAAAGGATTTTATAGCTTTAGTCTAGTTAACTGTATGTACCTTACACTCAGTGTATGTTATATGTAATATAACCAATTCTGCTAATGTTTTTGTCGATTAGCGTGATTCAGTTAGAGTAAATTTTTGTAAGTTGGATTACAATACATTTTAATTATTAATGAATTGTTATTGAAATATAATTTGAATGTGGAATATATATTGTATTATGAACAATATAATTTATTTTATTAAATAGAAGGTGGTTAGATTATGATATTCATCTATTGTTATAATTTTATTATTAGATTGACGGTCAGACAGAAAAATTCAATGACCTAGCTGGGATTTGAACCTCGGATCTCTTGGTATACGTCCAGTTGCTCTAACTACTAAGGTCAGTGTGTGTGAACAGCACAATTGTAAAACATAAATAGCAAACTTGATATTAGAGATCAAGCAACATCTTTCAAGGATTCTTTCGATTTTCTCAAAAAATGGTTCTTATGATGTTTATTAAAATACCATATATTAAAGCTTTAGAATAATATCTGAAGCCCTATTCATTCTGCATAACTGAGAACCATAAGAGATAGACACAAACTCTTTACTAAAATGTAGATATCGATAAAACACATCATTTATGTGAAATATATATATTTTTAAGGAGCTATCCAGTTCTAGGATATAGCTTGTTGTCCATTTTAAAATACTTTTGTTATTCATTTTTCTTGTTCCTGGTTAAGCAAAGAGAAACCCCCTTTACTTAGGGACTCGCTTTTAAATAATCTGAATTGCTGAAGTACATTTCCTTATTTGTTCATATTTACAAAGAATTAATATAATAAAGGCATTTATGCAAACATTTGAAAGGACTAACTTACTGTAGTTGGAAGAATAAGATGTTTTAAGAATGGTTTGTTACAGAATGGGCATAGAAAATCATGTGAGTGTAATACATTATTATTTTTCTATAGAATTAATTATTTTTTGAGATGTTCCTTTTTATTCGTTTTAACTTAAAATTACTTATACTATTCCCAAATGGGAAGCCTTTGTTCGTTTCCTTTCACCTCGCCAAACGAAGAGAAAGGAATTTAAAGGAATTTCACATAGTGACCAGCTCTTAAAAGATTTTATTATTGTTTAAGCTTACTATAGTCCTTTATTTCCATTGTATCTGAAGGAAATATATAATAAAGCTGTTCTACAAGTATTTATCTCAATTAACGTAAATTGGATAGAAGACTATGTTTATGATTAGTTATTGAGGAATGTGATCTTTGGAGATTATAGTACATTACACACCAAATAAACATTGCCTTATATTCTACTCACTACTAATTTCCGCCATACTTTGAAGAAATTTTATCTGCAAAGGCTTTAATCTTTTTCTGTCTTTCGTACAGATTCATAGAAATTGTCATTAATTCATACGTTTTGCGCTGTAGGTACAAAGCTCAAACATGTTTATAATAGTCATCAATGCTTGCACTTATCTTTAGTGAGAACTTTTGAGACAGTGAAAGAGGGAGATAATGGAGTCATGTAGTTGCACTGGTGCTATTACTAAATGCCAACACACGTAAATGACCTGTGTACGAGCAACTTTTGCCCTTTTCACTGTCTCAAAACACTGTGACCAAAGGGTATTATTGTGTATAAATTTTCTGCTCAGTGTCCCGTGGTTATAGAACTAGTTACTTGGGTTTTATCGCAATAGAGATGCAATTTACTCGGAGACACATGTTTTTAGTGACTATTTCGTTCATGACACGTGATCGTGGCCAATCCAATACATTGGCGCGTAAAATTCCAACCAATCGGAACTCATTATCTCTGGATTTTATTAGCTTTTTTTTTTTTATCACTCCTGCGTGCAGTTATTTTCCTAAGTTTATCGCACCCACGTGCATTTGTTTTCTCTCTGGAGTAATGTTCGCCTCACAATAACAGTATCAGTGTGCAGTGATATTTCCGCACATAATGGTGGAAGTTCCAAAACGTGTTTATTTTACGCCAACATAATATGTACATAGAATGTAACAATTCAAAGAGATGTGTTATTTTACGCCACAATAATATACTGGTAGCAATACAAAGAGATCTGAAATTTATGACATGGACATCAAGTTGCAGTGATTTCGGTGCAAATATACGTCAAGACAAATGGGATATTAGGAATATTATTCTTGTGTCCCTATAGAACTAATAATTGTTATTTTATTCACGAAATAGTCATATAAAGTACAACTCGAGCTACAACTTTTCTCTAGATAAAGTTGGAGCTCTCGTTATATCACTTATGATAATCTGATGTGCTACACTCACATGACTTTCTCTAGCTGCTCTACAAACTTCCTATAAAAGATTATTCTTCTTTCTACACAATGCAAATCGAAATAAACATTAGCAGAATGCTCTTATTACTTAGTTCTCATAAGTACAAGGGAACCAAGCTAATGCACTAGGTTAAACTGATAGTCACATGTTTTAAAAGCCATCGTTATGCGATTGTCATTGCAAATCGATTCTTGCCTTGGCCAGGAGTACAACAAAAGAAAAACGGACACTTCCTGTCTAAGAAAAGATTACGTACTTCAAAATTTAAACCAATAACAAGGAATATCTCGGAAACGGTTACCTCCACAACAAAAACGTAATGGATACAAACTTTGTGTTTTGACGTGATCTACATTTTGAGTCCTTGTCTATATATTACGGTTTAGCAGTTAAGCAAAATTGATCCAGAATAAAGAGGTCTTCAGGGGCTATCCCCAGAAAATTCGAGATATACATTTTATTTCGAATATAAATAGCTTTAATATACGAGATTTTAATCAAAATCGTTACAGCCATTTTTGAGAAAATCAAAATTTTCGAAAAAAGTTCCATGTAAAGAGTAGTTGGGGGTGGGGGATATTTCTCAAATTCTTCCTATCGCATCCCTGGAATATACTAAACTTAAATACCAAGTTTTGTATTTTACCGACTTTTCATTTTTGAGTTATCGTGTTCACGAACACACACACACACACACACACGGACCTTTTTCCAAAAATGTTTTTTGTTTTAAATAAAGGGGACCCTAAAACATATATTTCCGGTGACGTCTCGATATCGAATATTTGGGTGGAGTGCAATACCTTTTCTATACACTATGTACATGGTGCGCATAGTAAAAGTAAAAAGCATGCAACTACTTTAATTATCGTATTTATCGAGCAGGTTACGATTTACCTTGCATCAATATGTGCCGATGTGGGTGAATAAGCTGTTGGGTTATTACCCATAGTATAATTAAAACCGTTTGTAGGTTATGTCCCCTTTATTCACGGGATCTATATGCGAATTAGAGCTGATTCTTTCATAAGAGAACACCTACGAGGTTCCCAATGCAGGTGAAGTCACGTAAGAGGTCCCATGTGGTACACCCATCGTCGAGATGTACAAGACGACGTTATGTTTCGCATACGAAATGAGACGGTAGTCCATCGTGCAAGAACCATGCATGCATTATGCGCCTCAATAAGGTGTTGTTTAGCGGGTCTAAGCTAGTGATTTAATTTAGATACATAAATTACATAGAACTATAAAATGAACGGCCTTTCCTGTGCACGTATTGCCTTGAATTCGAATCCGATATGCAGCTATATTTGGAAATATTTATTTATTATTCTCCCTAGAGCTTGAAGCACGCATAATGAAAACGAAAACACATTTTATATAATTAAAACACCATTTATAAAACATTAACGAAACGCATTGTGATCAATTTAATATTATTGCTGATGAGAATTTTATTCAAGAGTGCATACACCAGCATATATTACCTAGAGTGCACACATGAAAAGGAATAATAATAAAATGAGCCATTTGGTATTTAACTTAAAAAAATCAGATGTGTTACATTCACATGGATTTCTATATTCTGAACAAACTATTTTTAAAATCACTTATTTTTCTGTCTGCTTTTCATACATTGAGATGTACATTTGCAGAAATATTATTATCGCATATTTCTTTGTAGATACGCTAGAATAATGGAACATAATATGCAAAAGCGATGGCAAAAGTTTTACATAACTGGTTACTATGTGATGGGTGTAAATTACTTGTCTTTGGTTGACCAGGATAAAGAAAAACGAAAAACGACATCCCGTTTCAGGAAATATAAGTGTTTTAAAACGTAAACCAATAATAAGTAACAACTGGGAAATGTTTAACTCCACAAAATGTACTTGACATAAGTATCAATTCAGTCATTTTTTGCCAAATACAAATTTTCGAAAAAAATAGTAATTTAGGATGTGGTATTTTCTTGAAAATCTGTGTATCCTTAGAAAATGTTGAAATTGTATATTAAGTTTTGCATTTAACCCTATTTTCGGCCTCGAGTAATGTGAACGCAGAGATAGAAAGAGATAGATATAGATGAATGGAGATGTATATGGGTGGCTGGATGGATGGACAGATGGATTGATTTCTAAAAAATTTTTTTTGGATTCAGAGGGTCTCAAAATACATATTTTGGGTGAAATCTCGACATCAAAATTTTGGATGAAATATAGTATTTCCACTTATATGTGTTAGAGAAAGTAAAAGTTGCGTTTCTGACAAGTGTTCCTGGTTAAATCTCGACATTAGTTTTTACATTTTCTAGGAAATATGTACAAGTACATAGCAGATAGAGTAGGTATTGTATTCCATCCAAAGGTCAAAACCAAGATTACACCGGAAATACACGAGTTTACCTTGGATAAAAATGATTTTTAGAAAATGTCCATGTGCCTGTGGGTGACATAACTCAAAAACGAAAAATCCGTTATACTGAATTTGGAATTTATTTCCAATATTTTCAAGCATACGACACGAAGATTTTCAATAAAATCCCCCACTTTAACTACCCTTTACAGCGGACCTTTTTTGAAATGTTGGTTTTCTCAAAATATCTCTAACAATTTTTTTTAAAGTACTATATATTTAACATATTTCTTTGACAAATGAAAAAAGGTATCGCACATAAAGCAAAATTTGATACTATAAAGCATGCAGAAGTTAAAGGCATGAAAATTGATAAATTTCCTTTAAAACGAATATCCTGAAAATTCTTTGCATTATGAACTGTGTATATCTTTATTTTTCTGAGAATAGCCTCGAAATTCTCTTCATTCTGGATGATCTTTGTGTAACTGGTAAATCGTAAGATATAGACAAAAACTTTCTGCACTAATATATAGATTTCGTTAAAACACGCAAATATATGTAGAGTTAACCACCGCCAAGGTATTCCTTGTCATTGCTTTACATTTTAAATTACCATTAATAGCCATTTTTCCCTACATACCTTTTTTTTTTGTTTTTGTTTTGCTCCTCCACACAAAGAGAGTCAAATTTTAATTACTTCACATAGGATAACTTTTAATAGATTTCACTATCGTATTAGCCTAGTGTGTTCCCTTATAGCCAGATAATAAGACAATTTCTTCTAATGTTTATCTTGATAAGCGTGATATAGATAAATGAACAATTATCTTTTGTAAGAATAGTTTGCTTGCAGAACAGGTAGAGAAAGTCCTTGAATGGAACACAAAGTATTTTGTGTAGATCAATACTTCCTCTATTTATTGTAGTTACATAGTAAAAAAAGTAAAATTGTGAGTTAGAAGTTAGCATGTTAACGTCTGGGGACACTTAGTATTGATCTATTGAGACCTATCACCCCCCGGGAAGGGATGAAAGGATGGGAAACCACAGGAGCTAAGCGCAGAGACGCACGGAAGTCCCTATTAGTTCACTAAATTGTAGCCCTGGCGTACCACGGAGGCTACACAGACGCCGGGAGGCCGGAAACAGCCCTCTACAATGACACCTAGTGTCAACCAGCGCAACAAGGTGGAAGAGAATTTTACTCGGAGCAAGCAACCGTGCCATCTGCTTGCAAAGTCTCAAGCCGCATCTGCGTCTACCTGTAAGATGAGGAAGGAAATGGGTGAAGGAATGAAAGGGAAAAGAACCGTTGTAGATACACAGAAACCGCAGCATTTGCCTTAGCGGTCCCAGGAAATCCACGGCAGAACCCAGGACCAGAGTTGCAGTCAACGGGAACTGAACCCGGATTTCCGAATGTCAGTTTCAGCCGAAACGCCCGGCTCGGTAAAATCTTGAATTGGTATGTAAATTATTGGCTTTTAGTCAGCTCTTTATTTTGATGTCCTTTAAACTGTAGGTCATATCGATCGAAGAATGAATGAAAGTGGATGATGAAATAATTCCGGGATACAAAGAGCTTAGTATCCTCAGGATTAGGTTATTTTATCTAATCCGGGTTACTCATCCTAAGTGAGATACGAACTTGGGACCTCTTATATTTGAAGGCTTGTTCTGACGTAGACTACAGGTCAACATAACGCTGCAAACTCAAATCCTGGATTTCAATTTACCAACTGCAGTAACGATCCAGTCTTACTTCCCCTTAACCAAATATTTGGTTAATATCTGAGCATGCTCCTGTGTGATTTCCGTTTGATAACTACATCCTCAGATTGCTTTATGTTCTGTGTCGGACTACACATATTCTTCCTGGTTGTTATGCCCTGGAATATGATTCCGCTCTTTTAACGATCGAAGTAATTTCTCATAAAGTTGCATTGGGGATCACAATTTTCTCACAGTAAGCTTTCCCGCTTTAATTTCCTGAACCAAAAACTTTTAATGAAAACGCATGTAATAATGTTGCCCAAAGATTAGCGGAGTCCATTTGCTCAAAATCTCATAAAGATAAATTATGACTACAAAAGAAGAAGCTAGTAGAGAAGAGAATGCGGCTATTGGCTGATAGCAGTACCCAAGCTTCGGGGTTTATAACCTCTTAGGACCTAGACAAGAGATGTAAATCCTTTCTTCCATTGAATACTTTCCGATGTAGTGTGTGTGTGTGTGCGTGCGTACGTTACGAAGGGGTATTCCACACTGCAGACGTGGGCTAATGTACGTCAGACCCCTGTAGGAAGAATAACATGAGTGAAGTTTCAGAGGGCGGCCGACATTCTTACAGGGAGAAAGCCGCCGTGGAGGGTCCCTAACAGTTCACAAGTATTAACCTCGATGCGGGGAGTGCCAGAAGCCCATGGCTCAGTCCTGGATAGACCACCTGAGTCCGCAGACAACCACTAACACCATCCCGCCACCGATATATTTCCAGAGCGCAGTCACCTCCACGTTATGGCGCCCTGTCGCAGTCCTCGTCTGCACTTACAACGGTGAAAGAGACAGGCTGGGATGAAATGGAGTTGAAATGAAGGTAGGAAGTTGGGGGGATGAATAATCCTCTCCAGCACACGCCTAGTGGCTCGCAAACCCTCCCCAAAAAACCGAGGGGTCGGAAAGGTCCACCGCGGTGAACTAATCCCACGATCTCCCAAATACCTGTCCCAGACGAAACGCCTTAGCCATCTGGCTCGATATCCCGATGTAATCAACAATAGAAAAAATAACTAAACAAATAAACAAATAGGAAATCACAGATATTATTAATGTTAACTTTATTTTTAATGAGAAAAAAATCATGACATTTAAGGACATATATGACCGAAAGTCTGAAATTTCAAACTTCTAAAGCTAGCTTTTTTATTTATATCACCGATGTAATAATAATGCAAACAAGTTACAGTTTAAATTCTGTTAATTTTGCTCTAAAGGTTTGGAGGTTATGGTCAAATTTATAATGTTTTTGTAACGTCACTAAAAATGTCCCTGGAGACAAAAAATATTAAAATTTAAGTCTAATGCTTTAGACCTAGATTCACAATACATATAATTTTTCAAATTGCTCTAAGTTTCTCCCAGTCTCGTTTAGTTTAGGCTCCAAATATCTTAAAGTTAAGAAAAGTGCTCTTTTGCCATAAAATTATATTTTCTGTTTAAGTTGAAAACATATGTATAAATAATCTGACAGTAAAAACTAGGATAACTCTTATTCCTTGTACTTTTGTGAACGTGAACAAGAAGTTATATTTGTGTAACAGAAGAACTGCTCCCAAGGAGCATTTTACAGGAAGAAAATTGCTAAAAATATCAATAGCCAGAAAACAAGGAAAAATTGGAATGCTTTCCTCATATTAATACCCACCAGCTTGGTTGGTTGGTTGGTTGGTTGGTTGGTTGATTGATTGGACTCTCAGCTTTCCTTTTCCTCTCCTCTGCTGTTTCCTTTTTCGTCCTTTTTTTCTTGCATTGCTGCTTAGCTTCTGCATAACTTCGTTTTTTACTTGAATGAGATCTCGTCGAACTAAAATTTTTCTTGCCGAGTTCCATTGTCACCTCTAATGCTTTGCTGTAGCTCCAGTGACTTAACGCATTTAAAATTGGCATGTGCTGGCCAATTGTACCTTTCTTATATTTTGGAATTGTTAAATTATTGTATGGAATTAAAATAAAACAGTTGATTTTTTGTGATTTCTCATGAAATTTAAGTCATACATACCCTTGAAGCTACTCACTTCCCCCGGTTCAAAATGTTTATAGAATGTAAAATCATGGAACAAATAAAATTTAATTTCCTGGGATGCGAAATTATAAATGGGTTTGAAATAGACATTAACAAAAAAACTAAAATATAATTATATAAAAGTAAAAATAAAGAGGATACTTAAAAATAAAGCAAGGAGAGACTTAGTAATAAAGCTGCATAAAGCAATGATATTGCCACTATTGCTTAGGGATCAGAAACTTGGACAATGCCTGCACAGTACAAAATCCGAAAGGAAATTCCTCAGATCTATAGTAGGATGCACAAGACTGGGTAAAATAAAACAATAAAATATAGCAACAATTAAATATAGAATAATCAAATAAATAAAAGAATATAGAAGCGACTGGAAACGACACTTGGAAAGAATGACAGAAAACAGAATACCCTAGGCCATAGGGACCCAGGGCGACAGAAAAAAGGATGAACTTAACAAGATTCTGGAGTCCAAACAGGCTAATAAGACCTAACTTACGTTTATCACATAGACATCTTGAAAACAATGACACATGTAAATCACATCCAAGGGAATATAAAACAGAAATAACACAAATATTAGAGCGAGAAAAACTAAAGTTAATTCAGTTTAATGTAAAATTTATTGTAACCATTGATAATCATAATTGCAAAAAAAAAAAAACTGTTGTTTGGTTTGACGCTCAGTCTCGAATCACTTTGGCGCTAGCAATCCCCGCGCAACACTAGCGGAATGTTCTCGAAGCTCACCGTAAGGGAATTACCAGATCTGCGGGAAGATGCACACAAAGACTGCGCGGGTCATTGTTGCGTGGACAGTTTGTTCTAAAGGGCCGAGCGCGTCAACAAAGTGGGCGGATTTGCAGGATGCAGCGATAAAGACTTTTAGGCAAGGATTGGAAGGGGAAACGTTGCTAATTGCGGTCCTGAGTGTCATATTGAGGCTAACCCCTAATGGGTGGAAGGGATTACGCAAAACAAACCATTGAGGCCGTCATCTAGAAATCGCAGAGATCAATGACTGAAGCGTACCATAGGCCCAAACAATCGCAGTTTGAACGCCCTGGCACACTGACGAGGAACCACAACATCGAGAGATGACGTCAAAGTGAACCTTCCGATCCAATCTGAAGCTCAAAGCGCGGCCAATGATGAATATTTTACAGAGCGCACACATCAGCCTTCTCTTTCTGCAGGCCATCGAAAAATTAGCAACCAGATCTTAAATATGAAGAGGAGGAGAGGAAATGAAAGAGGGAAGGAAGAGTAGTAGTAGTAGAAAAAGTATTTCAGAATTCTTCTTTGTGCTCCGGGAAAGTCACGGGCCAGAATACGCAGTAAGCAGGACCTCCCAAATGCCAATTAGAGACAAAACCGCCCAACCACCTGAAAGGCAGATATTAAAGGACTGCCATACGCTCACACCAACAACTTAGCGCATATGATGACAGTTTGGTAAAATAATGTTGTTTACAACTGTATATATATAATATACATATATATATATATTTAATTCTTTATTGTTGTTTAATATTGCTTTTGACTGTATTTCCTTTGTCTTTTTATTTTCGTGTTTACTCTTTTAATTCTTTGTTGTTGTTGTTGTTGTTGTTTTAATATTGCTTGTAATGTGTATTACAAAAGCACGTACGGTCTGTGGACCCATGCGATTGTTGAAATTATATGTATGATATATGATATTGCTATGTCAATAAATGCACTTATTCATTCATTCTATATATACACACACAGTGAAAATGATATTAGTATGCATATATGTACAATGTACATAGTTGGTAGAGAAAGTATTATATTCCATCCAATAATACGATACCGAGATTCCAATACGTTTTGAGACTCTTTGAATTTAAAAAAAAGTAAAAATGAAAACAAAAGGTATTTGTAGAAATAGGTCCCTGTGTGTGTGTGTGTGTGTGTGTGTGTGTGTGTGTGTATGTAAAAGATATAACATTAAAATTATTATGTACCAAACTTGGTATTTAAATTAAGCATCTTCAAAGGAAGCCTCACAAAAATTTTTTGGAAATCGCCGACTCCAACTATCCTTTATATGGAACATCTGTCGAAAATTTTGGTTCTCTCAAAACTGTATCTAACGATTTTGATTAAAATATAAATGTTTAAGTTATGTTCATGACATATGAAATGCAACCTTAACTTTTCTAGGAATGGCCTCTGAACACCTGTTCATTCGGGTTACTTTTGCATAACTGGTGAACCGTAAGAGAGAGAAAAAACTTGCTACTCAAAAATGTAGATCTTGTTAAACCATAAAATGTATCCCATATGGATTTCTTTTGTGGTGTTAACAATTTCAGAGACATTACTTATTATTGGTTTCAATTTTAAAATACATATACACTTCTCAAACTACAGGTCGTCAGTTGTTTCATATATCTCTTTCTCTTATTCATGGCCATGCAAAGGGAGCTCTATTTCAATAGAAGTAAGTTTTAAGAGATTTGACAATCACTTTAACGATTATTTTCACGTTCTCCACACGTGCTATGTATAAAGTGTATAATTATAGACATGGTATTGTATTGCATACAAAAATTCGAGATTTCACCGGAAATCCACGTTTTTCGACCCATTGTATCCAAAAACAGCATTTTTAGAAAAAGTTTCGTGTGTGTGTCTGTGGACAGCATAGCTCAAAATAGGAAAGACCGTTAAAACCATACTTGGTATTTAAGCTTGGTATCTTGCAAAGATGCGACAGGAAGACTTTCAAGAAAATCCCTCACCCCAAACTACCCTTCACATGGAAAAAACTTTCGAAAATGTTGTTTTTTCTCAGAAATGGTTCTAACGATTTTGATTAAAATATCATTTATTAAATTAATTTCCATCACAAATAAAATGTATATCTTGAATTTTCTGGGAATAGCTTCTGAAGACCTGTTTATTGTGGATGGATTTTACTAAATTTTATATAACTAGTAAATCGAAAGAGATAAACAAAAACTTACGCAATGAAAGACAAACTTTTTTTGTTTTGTTTTCGTGGAGTTGACCATTTTCGAGCTATTGCTTGTTATTAGTTGCAGTTTTAAAATACTTAAATATTTTTCATGCGAAAACTTTTTAATTTCTCATCACGCAAAAAAAAAAAAAAAAAAAAAAAAAAAAAAAAAAAAAAAAAACTGATTTCAATCCCATAGCAACTACTTTTTAAAACATTTGACTCTCGGTTTAGTACAGTGTATTCACTTATTTCTCTTCTACTTACAAGGAACTAAGTAATAAGACAATATCTGCTAATGTTTATCTCGATTAGCAAGAAGAATTAGAAGAAAAAGCTTATTAATAATAATTTGTTACAAAGATGTAGAGAAAGTTATGTGAATGGAACACATCAAATGTTTTTTTCTTCTTGTAAGGAATTAAACAATAAGACAATTTATGCTAAGTTTATCTTGATTGGCATGAAATAGATTGAAGGATAAGTAAATCGAATGAAAGTAAGTGCGGTCGATCGACCTTGTATTTTGTGATGATTTCAAAGATTAACTGTTGGTCAAGTTGTTTTTCTTTTATTATAGACAAATTCGTGCAAATGCTGGAACGGTTGGTATTTTGTGTATGTGACGGATATTTACCAAATAATTATATGTCAATGATTATTATATGTGTAATAAGTGGTTATAATGTTCAGAAAAATTTTCTCCACCAAGCACTACCACAATAGAAAATTAGAAACAGAGTTACACACACACACACACACAAACACACACACACTAACCTTAACGGATTCGAACCGAACTCGCGCTATATATGTAAAGTGCTGGGCTCTGTGATTTCACCTACAGAAACAGATTAATAAAATAAAAAATAATAATAATAAAAACTCACAGAAACATGCTCCTCCACCAACTACTATAGTCACACTAACTAACACACAATTATTCCTACGGGTTCTCAGGACGCGGCAATCCTGCCAAGAGCGACATATGACGTTCTTGCATACCAATAATTACTGAGTCTTCCGCTAGCAACGAAACCAAGCTGTTTCATCATAAATCCAAATTTTATGCAAGCATTTCAGTATATACACATTATAAAACTATTTATTATTCATATAATACTCGTTTATATATAATTATTTGGCAAATATCCGTCATATACGCAAAATTACAACTGTTCCAGCATGCACAGAACTTTGTCTATAATAAAATAAAACAAGCTTTTCCAACAAATAAAACCTCTGAAATCGTCATCAGAAATACAAATTAGATTCATTCGATTTTTAGAGAGGCCCAAGTTCTGCATAGTAACCAGAATAAGTTTGGTAAAATAGGTAGGGAAAGTCAAGTAAATGGAACACACCAGCCTTTTGTGCTTACGCCTAGCGACACATTTCATAAACAGTGGAATATCTCGTGGTAAATAGGAAAAGCTGCCTCGAGAAGGTTAGAGCGGCCGAACCAAGAGGCAGTCGATGGAGCGCAGGCACCACGAAAATAAGCGAGCCTTATGAACGTGTTTAGAACAAGCAGGATCTACGCGTGAAGTTGTTCGTTAGCCTGGCAACGTTGGTTTTTGGATCCTCAGCGTCGCTCCACAGGAACTTGTTGCATGTAAAGGTAAGGTTTCTACGAACGATTTTTACTTTTCCTACATGGTACAAAAATTCCATACCAAGATTTCACCGGAAATAAATGCTTTAAGGTAACCCGTATCCAAAAATATTGTTAGAATAAGGTCCAGGTATGTATGCGTGTGTGTGTCGGTGAACAGGATAACTGCAAAACAATAGGTCGGTAAAATACCAAACTTGGATTTAAGTTAATTATTTTCAAAGTATGCGAAACGAAGATTTTGAGAAAAATCCATCCACCCCAAACTACCTTTTACATGGAAAATATTTAAAAAAATATAGATTTCTCAAATGGCTAACGATTTTGATTAAAGTATCGTATAGCTATATGATAAATAAAAGACATATCTTGAGTTTACTGGGAATAGCCTCTGAAGACTTCTTTATTCTGAATGAATTTTGCTGAATTTTGCATAACTGCTAAATCGTAAGACAAAAACTTACTACAAAATGCATAGATCTCGTTAAAACACATATTTGAGTTGACAATTTCCGAGATATTCCTTTTATCGGCTTCAGTTTTAAAACACTTACAACTCATATGGGAGTTTGTAAACTCGTAGCCATACAAAGAAACAGATTCCGTTCTCATAACAATTACGTTTTAAAACATTTGACTATCGGTTTATCCTACTGTATTCACTTATTTTCCTTCTACTTACATAGGAGATAATTTCTGCTAATGTTTATCTTGATTAGCATGAAGAAATAGAAGAATAAGCTTATTAACAATAATTTGTTACAAAGATGTAGTGAAAGTTATGTGAATGGAAATATCAAATGTTCTTTTCTACTTGTAAGGAATTAATCAATAAGGCAATTTCTGCTAAGTTTATCTTGATTGGCATGGAGTAGATTGAAGAATAAGTTTAGTAGAATAGGCATGGAAAGTCTAGTGAATGGAACACATCCAGTTTTATTTGCTTAAACCTAGCGACACATTTCATAAACAGCGGAACATCTTGCGCTGAATAGGAAAAGCTGCCTCGAGAGGACTAAAGCGGCCGAACCAGGAGACAGTCTATGGAACGCAGGCACCACGAAGGGAAGCGTGCCTTATACAAACAGGACCTACGTGTGCTAAGAGGTCAATTTGAAAGTTGTTTCTTAACCTGGAAACGTTAGCTTTTGATCATCAGCATCGCTCTATTGGAACTTGCTATATATAAAGGTAAGGTTTATACGGACGTTTTTTACTTTTGCTACTTGGTACCAATTCGATACCAAGATTTCACCTGGAGGAACCTGTATGCCAAAATTTTTAGAATAAGGTCCACATGTGTGCGTGTCCGTTTGTCTATGAACAGGATAACTCCAAAACAAACGGTCGGTAAAATACTAAACTTGGATTTAAGTTTGGGATCTTCCAAGAAGAAATTTCACCCACCCCAAACTGTCCTTTACATGAAACATATTTAGAAAAGTTTAGATTTCTCATGAATGGCTAAGAATTTTGATTAAAGTGTCGTATATTAAAGAAATTTACTTGCATGATAAATATATATCTTGACTTTTCTGGGAATAGCCTCTGAAGACTTCTTTATTGTGAATGATTTTTGTAAACCGTAAGAGACAATCAAAAACTTACAACAAAATGTGTATATCTCGTTAAAACACACATTTGAGTTGGCCATATCCGATATATTCCTTTTATTAGTTTCAGGTTTAAAACACTTAAACTTTTCTCATATAGGGATATGTAAACTCCTGGCCATGCAAAGAAACAGATTTCAACCAAACGACAACCAGCTATTAAAGGACTTGACTATTGCTTTAAACACTTGTATTCCCTTATTCTCCATCTATGGCTAGCATATAATATCGAAAAGAATTTTAATTATCTACAGTTAGTCATTCTGGGTTTAGTTCCATGCATTTTATTGTATTTCTTCAGTTAAGTGCTTTTTAGTGGATTTGCCTCAGTGACATCCGGGTGAGAGGTTATTTATTGGAGGTGCTGTGGTTGAATGGGGGATGATCCTTTCGCAGTAAATGCTTGCTGGCAGTAAGTGACATTCTTGATATCACTTATTACGGTATGATTTTGTCAAAAGTAATTCATATTCATAGGTTATCTATTTACAAGTATTTGCATATTACAATCTTTTCAGAATTAATAGATTACCTCATCAATTATGTCACAACTGCTATCAAATAAACAAAGCATAAGCATTTGTATAAGCATATTTAACTTTAGAAGCAAATCATAATTCAAAATATTGTATTGTTTGTGTTTTATGTGTACTGAAAACAAGTTTAATGCTCGTATAGTAATTCATCTCTGTCCCAATAAGACCTGTGTAGTCAAAAGACAAACCGTTTTAATAAAAATCTTATGTGCTCCATTCACACGACTTTCTATACTTTCTATACAAAAAAAATCCTTAAAAAAATTATTCTATCTACTTCATGCAAAACAGGATAAAAATTTGCAGAAATTGTGTTATTACTTGCTTCCTTGCAAGCAGAAGGGAGTTGAGGAAATATACCAGGATAAAGATAGTCAAATTTTTGAAAGACGTTCTGTGAAACAGTTGAAATTCAGTTTTCTTTGCATGAACATGTGCAAACCAAAAGAGATATAAAACTAAAAGGTCACTTTATGTTTGAAAAAACGTTTATGACAAATAGTGTTTTTTAACGAGATCTACATTTTGAGAGTGGTGAGGTTTTGTTTATCTCTTGCGATTTGACAGTAATGGAAAAATTCTTAAGCGGCTATTCCTAGGATGTTTGTCATGCACATATCTTAAATATACGATATTTTAAGTAAAATGGTTAGCTATTTTTAGAAAAAATATAGTTTTCAAATTTTTTTCTTTGTAAAGCTTAGTTTGGGGCAGGGAGACTTTTCTGAAAATTTCATGTCGCATCCTTGGAAGATACTAAACTTAAATACCAACCTGATTAATGTTGTCCACACACACACACACACACACACATCCACATTTACCATTCTATTTTGTGGGGGGGGGGACAATCTTCTCTACCTACTTATTCTAGCATTGTACATACAAGCTCGAGAAAGTAAAAATAATTAAGTCAAGGGTTAATGACACGCTAAACAGTATTTGGGGAGGCAAATATGTGATAAACAAATTAAGATATAAATTTGAATTACTTCAAAGCTAACTACTAATCTTTGTGTACACACACACTCACTAAATTTAATATCAAGGACACGAACAAAGTTTTTCAGGAGAATTCTCTCATCCTAAACTATCCTTTAGATAAAAGATTTTTCAAAAATGCCTCAAAAATGGCTCTAAGGACTCGGAATAAAATGCCGTAAATTAAACACATCTACATGAAAAGTAGTGTCTATCTTGAATTTTCTGTGAATAGCCTCTGAAGACATCTTTTATCTGGATGAGTCTTGCATAAACATTAAACCGTAAGAGATAGACAAAATTTGCTACGCAAAAAAAAAAAAAAAATGCAAACCTTGTAAAAGCTCAGCATTTATGTCGTATTGCTGTGGAGATATTCCGTGTTATTGGCTCAATTTTAAAATACTTAAACTTTTCTCAAACGGGAATTTGACATTTCATTTTCTTTTGTTTTGCTCCTGGCCCTGCAAAGACAACTGAATTTCAAACGCATAGCAATCAGATTTTAAATGATTTGTCTTGTCTGTTTAGTCTAAGACCTTCCCTTCTTTCGCTTCTTCTTTTAAGGAAATATAAGGCCATTTCTGTTATTTTTTTACTTTCTCTATACGTACAATGTACATAGTGATTAGAAAAGGCATTGCATTGCACCCAAAAATTCGATACCAAGATTTCACCGGAAATACATGTTTTGAGACCACCAACCCAAAAAAAAACATTTTTAGAAATAAATATCAGTGTGTGTGTGTCTGTGGGCAGCATAGCTAAAAAAAAAGACCGTTAAATACCAAACTTGGTATTTTAGTTCATTATCTTCCAAGGATGCGACACGAAGGTTTTCAAGAAAATACCCCCACCCCCAACTTCACATGAAAAAATTTTCGAACATTTTGATTTTCTAAAAATGGCTCTAACGATTTTGATTAAAATATCGTATATTAAAGCTATATACCTGACAAATAATATGTATATCATGAATTTTCTGGGAACAGCCTCTGAAGACTACTCTATTCTGGATGCATCTTACGGATTTTTGTGTAACTGGTAAACCGTAAGAGATAAACAAAAATGTAGATCACATTAAAACACATCATTTATCTTATATACATTTTTTTCGTGGAGTTGATCGTTTTTTAGATATTCCTTATTTTTGGTTTCAGCCTTAAAAACTTTACTTTTCTCATACAGGAATTGGTGAACTCCTGTCCATACAAACAAAGGAACTTCAGTCACATAGCAACCAGCTTTTGACTATCACTTTAACCTATCGTACTCCCTTTTTCGCTTCTATTTATAAGGAGGCAATAATAAGTCTATTTCTGCTAATTTTTTCTCACTTAGCATGAAGTAAGTAGAAGCATAAGCTTTTTAACATTAATTTGTTGCAGAGATGTAGAGAAAGTCATGTGAATGGAACACATCAGATTTTTTTTTTTTGGATTCAGCGGGACCTAAAACACGTATTTCCGGTGAAATCTCGGTATCGAATTTTGGGGTGGAATGTAATACCTTCTCTGCACACTATGTACAGAGAAAGTAAAATCATATGTTCATTAATATAGAATTAGATATTTCATTAATGAGTACTCTTATGGGAAATGAATAGTAGAGTCATTTCTGATAATGTTGATCCCGATTAGCATGAGAAAGAATAATTATTTGCCGAATAGTTAGAGATTCATGTGAATGACATACATCCGATTTTTCATGTAATAGCTTTTTACATATACCCAGCCCTTATAAAGGGTTCTTTTGGGCCCAGTGCAAAGATGCCTAGGACAACACAGAACAGATTTTCCTTAAGCAGAGCATGTTTGTAGTTTCGAAATCCCAGTAAAGGATGATATAAAATATGGTAGAAACAAGAGCGGTCATTAAGGGAGTATACAACAAATTAGCAAAACCTCGGAGCTTTGCATTCAGTCTAGCCACGGAACGGGTGAAATGGGACGTGAGCAAGGGTTTAGCTTGGGCTACTGGATTAGTTCTCCCAGAGGAACAAGTGCGTCATCAGCATCACACCAATAGAACGATGTTCTCTTATTCGTTCCCGTAGGGGAGTCGCACTTTCATTGCCATTTCATATTAGTATGAGAAGCACAACTGAACTGTAAGCTCTTGTTTACAGAGTGGAAGAGGTAGGTTGGATATTTATTATCATGTGGATAGTTTCAAGGTCTGCGTGGTTTGAGGAAACGTTTTGAAAATTAAACATTATTTTGTTTCATAATAAAATTCTAAAAAATTCTAAATTTAAGTATATCGTTTTTACTTTCTCTACACGTACTATGCACATAGTGTATAGAGAAGGTATCGTATTGCCCCAAAAATGCGATCCCAATATTTCACCAGAAATACATATTTTGAGACCCCTAAATACAAAAGTGTCGTCCTAACGTACCTTTTTTACCTACTAATTACATTTCTACTTAAGACAGAACAGTTGAGACCTGAGAAGGCTGATAATAGCGAAGAGGGGGGCGGCAATAAGAAGAGTTAAACAAAATTGATTATAATGTTCTATATATATATATATATATATATATATATATATTTTATGTCATTCTTTTCGGTCATTGTTTTGCTTTGGTAGTGTTGTGCGTACATATTTCTCTGCTATAATGGGGTACATTAATGCATCTCAATAGGGTTTATTCTGTGTAGTAAATTTAAGTTGCCACATTTGAATATATTTGATCTTTTATATCGTTTCTACTCTTTTAATTTTTTTGTTTTTACTTTCTCTACACGTACTATTTACATAGTATATAGAGAAAGTATTGTTTTGAACACCCAAAAATTCGATACCGAGATTTCACCGGAAATACATGTTTTGGGTACCGCTGAATCCAAAATAAGCATTCTGAAAAAAGATCCGTGTGCGTGTGTGTGTTTGTGGACAGCATTGCTCAAAAATGAAAAAACCGTTAAATACCAAACCCTCCCCAACTACCCTCTACATGGAACTTTTTTTCGAAAATGTTGGTTTTTTAAAAAATGGCTCTAACGATTTTGATTAAAATATCGTATATTAAGGATATTTACCTGACAAATAACATGCACATATTTAA
Source organism: Hymenopus coronatus (assembly GCA_030762935.1). Taxonomy (NCBI): domain Eukaryota; kingdom Metazoa; phylum Arthropoda; class Insecta; order Mantodea; family Hymenopodidae; genus Hymenopus; species Hymenopus coronatus. The sequence goes on from CM060894.1 coordinate 56,270,939, forward strand.
TTTTTTTGGAATAGTCTCTGAATACTACTTTATTCTGATTGAATTTTACAGATAAAACTGCTAAACCGTAAGAGATAGATTATATTATATTATACAATTTTTTTGTGGATTTATTCGTTTTTGAGATATTCCTTGCTTTTGGTTTCAGCTTTAAGAAACATATTTTTTTCATACAGGAATTATCAACTCATGTCTGTACAAACAAAGGAACTTCAGTCACATAGCTACCAGTTTTTGACTATCACTTTAAGCTATGATACTCCTTTATTTCCTACTTACAAAGAAGCAAGACATAATACTATTTCTGCTAATTTTTTCTCGATTAGCATTAAGTAAATAAAAGCATTAGCTTTTTAACAATACTTTGTTGCAGAGATGTAGAGAAAATCATGGGAATGGAACACATCAGATTTTTTAATATTGAATTAATATCAGTTAATGCGGTTTTCATGACCTGGAGCCGCTTACTTCTCCATCAAGTAGCTCCTCCCCCCTCCCAGGGATCTCACGAGGCTGAGTGTACCCCGGTCCAGGTCTCCCAGCAGGGGAAATATCCTCACGCCGGTATTGGGAATCGAAGGTCTCCTACTTGGCAAGCAGCAACGCTGCCACCGCGCTAAGGAGACGACCTTTTTTTATTATTGCTTACTATTATTTACTACTACAAATCTTGAGCCTTGCTTTCCTCCAATCTTAATACTGAACTTAAATTTTTTAGTTAGGGTCACGTGATCACTAACTGTGCCATTGTTTATTATGGAATTGCTTTCCTTCGACCGAGAACTTAACGAAACTGAACTGTCACTTGAAATTTTAAGTTTTCCACTAGAAATCTAGGTGGCGAAAATTCTGGTGAAGTCGTTTTCAGTTTCAGTTCAGTTGAGCTTTGGACGACGAGATAGCATAGTGAGGTTATAGCTGCGGTATTTGTTTTGTAATTTGGTAATTTTTGGTAATTTGGTTTAAATATTTGTGCATAATGAGTGGAAAACGAAAGGTTTCATAAATTGAGGAAGAGAGGATAATTGATTTTGTTCATTATAATGAACTTCTATACGACATACAACATGCCGAGTATAGAAATATAAAGAAGAAACAGGGGTTTTGGAAGGAGTTGGGAGAGGAATTGGGCAAATCAAGTAAGTAAATAAGATTTATTGTATAATGTTTAATACTTTTCGGTCAGTTTTAGCTCTGAAATAAGTTCAAAGATTCTGGAATAAGGTGTAGTACAACAGACTGACACTATGGCGAGTTAACCTCATGATGTAGTAACTTTATTCTTGTATAAGTAGTTATGAATTAATAATAATAGTAAAAGGCGCACAAACATGTATACATTCCTGAATAGTTATCTTTTGCATATTGCTACAAGACAGGTGCTCATTGCAAATAGAGAACTGATATCTTTCTCACTGTTTATCACATAGCACACACACGTAAATTACACAGAGGTCATGAAATGTTTATTTCACCCACAGCCACATTATATTAATGGATTATGGAAGTGATCCAATATATATCCGATTTACTCAAATCCCAGCCACTGGTTTTGCCAGGAAACAGCACCAACTCAGTTGAAGTGGTCCCTAGACATGTTTCTTACAGAAGAACCTCTGAAAAGGAACAAAAAAGGCCAAATTTAAATGTAGATACATAGGTAACCTCAATACATTATCACAGGAAGATTTATATTTAAAACACGACTGTTCTTCTGTAGCATTAGATGATGAAAATTTTGCATTCTGCAGATTTTGAGCAATATGAGATTACCAACATACAGTAGAGGTTCATGAATAAACTTTATACAATGATAATTAATTAAAGAAAGTGTACACACAAATCTTTCATTATTACGCCCATGGTTTGCAGTTGCCAGAGGAATAAGGTTTTCACTTGGAAATGGAATATTCACATCACTAAAGTGAATTTGATGAGGCGCTTTGAGTTTTGAATCCCTCATCATATTATGCAGTATACATCCTGCTGTTACAATTAAGTCAGTAGCTTCTGGTTTCACTGCAATAGGTGAGAAGAAAATTATAACATATGATGCCATAATTCCAAATGCATTTTCACTGGTCCTGCGTGCTCTGGTGTGTCTGTAATTATATATTGCATATTTCTTGTCATGCAGTGACAAAGTTTTATTGTATGGCTTTATTAAATTTCTGTGTAGAGCAAAGGCTTCATCACCAAGAATAAAATGCTGTTGTACTAGGTCAGTTTCTGGTATCATTGCTGGACCAGGAATATTAAGCTGCTCAGACAAAAATCTTTTTCCTAGATTGCTCTTCAAAAATATTCCAGCATACCTTCTCGACCATATGACCCAATGACAGCTGCTATGAATTTATATTGAGCATCAACAAGAGCAAGAAGCAATAATTGGAAAATAAAAATCCACTGCTCTTAGGGCACTTAATTGTTGTTTTCCATCAATAGATTCACAGCATAGAGAGTAAAGCCAGCACGCAAAGTAATCCTCAGCAATCACCTTGAGCTGTGCTTCAGTCGGTTCTGGAGTCTTGGTTTTCAAGAAATTATTCTTAATGCTCTCCAAGCATTCAAAAATAATTTTTGACACCCAAGAAATTGAAATGCCAAGAATCTAAAAGATTCACCAATTGCCAAATACCTAAAATAAACAAATAGAATAATCAGATTACAGCTTTTACCTAAGTATACATATATAATCTGAAATATTTAGTTTATACTGCATTCAATTTTGGTGTCCAAGGGTACCCTAAACTGAAATTTCTAAATCTTGGACTTCCCAAACAAATGTTTTCAAAACAATTCTGCATACTTATGTTATAATTATAAACAGGGCTTAAATTTATTATGCTAATCAATTAAAATTGGGCACAATACATAGATTAATATTTTGAGAATATGAATTTATTTATACTGCATTAGTTACACACCAATAAAGAAAATTGACACATCGAATATTTGATACTATTCTGCTACTCCATAAAAACAGTTACACTTTTAAATCTTATAGTTTCCACAATTATCCACATATTTTCATATTAATTATGCCATAAGTAGGATAAAATACAACTGGAATAAAAATCATGTGCCAATTTTTTATATTCATTCCTACTGAGTCTGTGCTGAAAATTCCAAGAAGATTGGATATAAACTGCATCATGTGCAAAATGTTTGATACCCAAAACTGTCAGAAAATTTAAAATTGAGAAAAACTCAATTTAAACTTTATTTTATTTTTTTTTTCTCGAGAGCCATATCTCTAAGCTGCTTAAAATGCTCCTGTGTCAAATGTGGGTCTCTCCTGCTTCTAATTATTCTCTTTTTCTCTGGGTGCTTCTCTTTGTTGATTGGTGTGATGGATGGGTTATCGATACAGCTTATTTCAAGTAATGTCGGTCTCTCTCTACTGCAGTCTTCCAGATAGCAGATGAAATTTACATTTGTGTAATTTGTTCTATTATGCTGGTGCTTGCAATGAAGGCCATCTGACACTCTATACCTCCTGATGCAATTATTTCTAACCTTTTCTTTGACACAGATATTTCCCTTGGGTATTTCTTCCATATTACACTACCATTTGTATTTTAAGTCCTTTCCATGGTGCATCTTTTCAGTCATTCTTCGAAACTAGGTATTGGTATACTGGTAATATGTTTGTTACTGCCTCTTTTCTCAGTTGCATGCTTTTAGTATGATGCTTTGGTATATTCTTCTCTTTGCATTTGCTCTGTTGTAAAAGCACAAGCTTTGATCACCAGGGCATTTTGAATATTGTATATTTGTGTAATTGGACATGCCATGACTGAGTGTTCCTCTCTTCATGTCACCTATATTGGTAATATTCTGTAGAATTGGTTGACTATATTAATTCTGTAGGCAAAGAATCGTCCATTTAGTCAAACTTAATTTTTCTTTCCACTTAATGTAAATTTTTTCTTTTTCAAGTCCCTTTATTCAGCATCTTTACCGCATGCTTTAGGTAATTTTCCTTTCCAATATTAACTTCATCATATACAGACATCTTCATAAAAACTAAAGAGTTAAAGTTAACCAGATGAAGAACATCTAGACATCTTCATGTTACCCATCCAAAAGGCTTGTATGGTAGAAAGTACAATGGGCAATTGAAGCTAAAAATTTAAGGAATTTTTCAGGGTAAAAAAAACAGCAAATTTTTTTCCTATTTTTTGCTAAATTTAAGTTTAGTGTATCCTAAGTAGGTAACATTCTTTGCAGTGATTGTATATACTTTTTCAGGTGATGAGGTTTATAAGAAGTGGCAGAATATCAGGGATTACTATATGTCAAAGAGGAACAAGTGCGGTTCTGGAGCACCAAGAGGGCACATGAGTATTAAAGATCAGAGGTTAGGTTTCCTGGACAATAAATCTGCGTACAAAGATAGCAAGTAATATTTTAATATGTCAGACTATATTCAGAATGAAATAATTTCCCCATGTGTATAGCTCTACATGCTTGTGCTTTGATATACTTATGATTTTATTTATTAAGTATATTTTATATTTCTGTACAACTTCAAGCACTTCCTTGCCGGAAAGTATGTTTCAGCAGGCAGGGGAAACAGAATTTGATTCAGATGAAGGCCCAAACCTTGAGTTTTCTTCCCTCCAGACAGCATCAACATCCACTGCCTTTGCGGAACAAAATACTTCGGTGTTGAGTAAAACACCTTTATCAAAAAGAAGACGGTTGTCCTCCTAAACAGAGGGCGATGCAGTAGAAAACTGGAGTTGCTACGGAAGATCTGTTCCCGGTACGAGCAGCTCCTTCCGAAGCCGAACAATCTAGATACATTTTTTGCTTCTATTTGTGACACAGTGAAATCGTTTCCTAAATTGGAAATAGCAAACTTAAAACTTAAAATATTCCAACTTGTTGGGGAAATTGAATGCCGGTTGGCCAAAGAAGAAGCTGAGAGAGAGGCAAACAAACCAGCAGACCTCTCCCAGGCTTATGACGTTCTATTAGTAGAAGATGATCTTCAGACTGCAAAGCAGTAGACTATTGTGCAAGGAACAAATATTTATTGTATTCAATTTAATAAAAATTTTATATAAAACATTTTAATTATTTCACTTACCTCAGGGTAACACAGCTTTTCTTCGGCTGTAATAGGTTTCTTATTCCTGTATGGTATAGCTTCAGTGTCTAATTTGATTCTCTCCAAAATGTAATTAAATAGCATGGGTGTTAACCTGAAGTACTCCATAAACTTAGCATCATTATTCTTCATGTGCCTCCTAACAAAAACTTCATAGGTGCCCTCTGAACTACGATTAGCCAACATGGCATGCACCTCACAGCGTTTCCTACAACTTTGCTCTTTATCAGTACTATCAGTTAATTCATCGTCCAGAAAACAAGAAAGCATCAAAGTATCCAACTCACTTTCTTCACTGCCGTGCAACCTTCTGAACTATTCTTCAGCCATTTTAATGATGTTCAGTTCAGTTTTCTAGGAAAGCACAACTGAACTGAATATAACTTTTAAGTTCTAGTTCTGTTCAGTGCAGTTCAGTCAGTTTTCAGATTGGAGGAAAGCAAGGCTTTACTATTTGTGTATTATGGACCCTTGCGATCGATGTCAATGTATGCAGTACTGTTATTTCAAAAGATACACTAATTCATTCATATGCATAGTACGTATAGAGAAAGTAATGCAGACATCGAATTTATGAGTGGAATGCAATACATATATCTGCTTATTAACTCTCAGGGAAAGTGAAACTAGTTATAGAATTTATTTGTAGATAGAGCAGGGAGTTAGCAAGTTTTTGCTGTGCTGGGCAGCAGTGCAGTCCCTGTGTGGTGGATGTTGTGAATTTCTGGGACAGGTCTCTCATCCCACCGCATGCTTTCCATTCTGCATTCCTACCTGAAGGGTCATCCAGTTGTGCTGGATTCCTGGCTTACCATGCACATAATAGATCGCGTCGCAAACATTGAACTTAAGTGCGGGCTATCCATTCTATAAAGTTAGATTGTGTAGTATGTTTATATTAATGAATGGTAGCCCTTGTTCCACAAGACTTACCGGAAAGAACAGTTTTTATTTTCTCCACCAGGTAGAGAATGTATTGCTCTCCAAGCAAAATTTCGATACCGAGATTTCACCAGAAGGACACGTTTAGAGTCTCCTGCGTCTAAAAATCATTTTTAGAATAAGGTCGAATGTGTGGGTCTTTATTTGTCATTTAAATATCTAAAATGTGCTGTATTTTAATCAAAATCGTTAGCCACCAACATTTTCAAAAAAATTTCCACGTAAAGTGTAGTTGGGGGTAGGGGGATTTTCTTGAACACCCTTCTTGTAGCATTCTTGGGAGATTCTACACTAATTCGAAGTTTGGTATTTAACGAAATTTTCATTTTCAATCTATGCTGTCCACAAACACACTCAGACACATGCTGACATTTTTGTAAAAATGATTTTTTTTATTCAAGGGGTCCCAAAGCATGTATTCCTTGTGAAATCTCAGTATCGAATTTTTTATGCAATACGATGCCTTCTCTATACAATATATATCTATATAGTTCGTGTAGAGAAAGTATACATGTAGATCTCGTTAAAACACGCAATTTTGTCATATATTTTGTTGTTGTGGTATTTACCATTTCCTGGATATTCCTTTCTATTCCCTTAAATTTTAAATTGTTTAACCTTTTTTCAAGCGGGATCTTGTCATTAATTTTTGTTTTACGCCTGGTCATACAAGGAGAAGCAAATTTCAATCGCAGAGGGACCAGCGTTTAAAATATATGACTATTGCTTTAGTATAGTGTATTCCCTTATTTTCTTTGCTTTTAAGGGATGAGTAATAAGATCATTTCAGCTAATGCTTAGTTTGATTAGCATGAAGTAGATAAAAAATAAGCGTTTGAAAGAATAGTATGTTACAAAATAGAGAAAGTCCTGTAATGAAACACCTTAAAATTTGTTGTGAACCGAGTTATTCCGCGTTATAGATTTTAAGACTCTCAAAGCTTAGTAGACTTTTCTCAAATGGGAAGTCTTTATTTGCTTATTTTATCCTGGTCATACAAAGAGTAAGAAATTCCAATTCAATCGCATAGTGACCGGCCTTTAAGATTTGACTATCGCTTTACCCTAGTGCATTACCTTTTCATTTCTATTTAAGAAGGAGCTAATAAATAAAACTAATTCTGATAATATTTCTTGATTAGGGGATACTAGGGAGAAGCATAAGTTTTTTAAAAATAATTTGTCACAGAACAGCAAAAGGAGGTCATGTGAATTGAACGCATCAGATTTAAAAATATATATATATATATATATATATATATATATATATATATAATTCATGTGGCCACACAAAATAAAACATAAAGTGCTAATAACACTTTTACGTTTCTACATAGTATATGGTACCTAGATTTTGAGAAAAATCCCCCAACATAGCAGTACGCTTCACATGAACGACATTTACAAAATATTGAATTTCTCAAACACGACTCAAACAATTTTAATATATTATAGGTATTTACATGACATATAATTTGTATCTTGAATTGTCTAGGAATAGCCCCTGAAGGCCTTTCACTCTGGATGACTTCTGTATAACTGGTAAACCGTAAGATATAGACAAAAACTCACTACACTCTCGTTAAAACAATTTGTCATACACATACTTTTGATGGCGTTGACCATTTCCGAGATATTATTTGTTATTGGTTTCAGTTTTAAAATACTTGAATGTTTTTCGTACGGGAATTTGTAAGCTCCTGGTCATTGAAAAAACAAAACAAAACAAAAACCCCATGGCAACCAGGTTTTAAAATATTGCCTATCTCTTTAGCCTAGTGTATTCCTATATTTACCTTCTACTTACAAGGAAACAAACAATAAAACTATTACCGCTAATTTTTATCTCGATTAGTATGAAGTAGATAGTAGAATAAGGTTTTTAACAATAGGTAATTTGTTAAATAAATTCAGAGAAACTAATTAGATTTTTTTATTAATGTCTGTTTATAGAATTGGACCTATATATTATATTCGCGTAGAGACTCGTAGGCCTTGCTTAACCACAAGCAAACAATATAGTAGCAGTTAGATGTGGTAATATGCTTGACACACACATACACATATATTTCGTGATAAATTAACTATGAGGCAGTAAGCACCTTCTTTTACCTCAGACTCCGTTGCCCTTCTTTTGGTGGTGCAACATTAGGGTTATATGTATTTCTTTTACTCTGCGATTGATCGGTTCGTTGAATTAAAATATCAACTTCTTACTTCTAATGCTAATACAACATATATCACTATATTTACCAAAAATGTGGTAAAAAAGGAAAAGCAAACGAGAATGCGCAAACTTAACCAATGAATTTATGGAGTATAAACTGTAAGCCAACCACGTCAGCGACCATCTACAGTGATTATTAGGGTACGAACGTATTCTGAGACACGCTATGCAGAACGAAAACTCAGCATATTGAAACTTGCAGGAAACTGCTGAGATAGCAGCGCAATTTAACCTCCGACCTATGATTTACTTCCTCTTTCTACAGCGCTATCTTTATCAACGTCAATGTAAGGCAAGGGGTAAATGTATTTAAGGGATAAGCGGTTGCCGGTATCGTTATTCAAGGCTGTTCTGAAATAGTTTGTCATTTTAGATAAGAACCAAAACTCAGACGGCAGCTGAGTATGGCATTATGAGAATAAAAGTAAAATCCTTTTAGTGTTTGTTCTTCAATGTTCATAGATATATCTAAGGAAGTTCATGTTGGTCATGAATCAAGTAAGATTATATATTTTTTACTTTTTTAACCACGTTTATTAAGTAGGGGAAATATAATATTTCACCCGAAAAATTGAATCCCGGGGTTTCACTAGAAATACGTGGTTTGAGACTCTCTGAAAGACGGCGCCGTGGCCGAGTGGAAAATGCAAATGGAGTTTTATTTATGGACACTCTTTAACTACTGTGGTTCTCAATAATTGCGCAATGCACAGAGAAGGTGTCATTAGAAGAACAGTCTGGGCTGAAATCGGAGTGGGGTATGGAGCAATACATCAAAAGAGGTACCAAACTCATTAGAGAGGGGCTCGCGTGGATTAGACTAGGAGCATGGAGGAGCACGGAGGAGCACGAACATTTCTGACGAGAATGGTACGAGAATCTGTCCCATTTGCGAGGAGGAAGAGTCGTGGACTCACATCTTGGCAAGATGTAGGGGTACGGAGGAATGGCGGGAAAAATATTTGCCTGCGAATGTAGGGATAGAAGCATGTTGGACGCTACTGGCAGGCACGGAAAACATGGACGGGCTAGGTAAATTTATACTTAAGGCAAGACAGCTGAGATCTGAGGAGGCTGCCAATAGAGAAGAGGGGGGGGGGGTATAAAATCAACTAAACAAAAGTGACTACAATGTTCTACATACATATATATTATGTCATACTTAGGTCACTGTTGTGCTAGGGTTGTTTATATTTTGTGTATATATGTCTTTTAAGTGTAATTATCTATTATAAGAGGGTGCATTTATGAAGGTGTACTCTGTGCTGTAAATTTAAATTGCTATATTTGAATATCTTTGTATCTTTATTTTCGGATTCACTCTTAATTTTTATTGTTCTTTAATATTGCTTTTGACTGTGTATTTCCTTTGTCTTTTTATTTTCGTGTTTACTCTTTTAATTCTTTGTTGTTGTTTTAATATTGCTTGTAATGTGTATTACAAAAGCACGTACGGTCTGTGGACCCGTGCGACTGTTGAAATTCTATGTATGATATTGCTATGTTAATAAATACACTTATTCATTCATTCATACTATGGTTCTCAGCGTCCCATTCTATACTGCCCGTGAAATAGCGCTTCAGAAACGTCTTTATCAGGCTTGAGGTTTCCTTTATATGCCTTAAATCTACGACACGGAACCAACGGCTTTACTTCCCTTACAAGGTGACCAGAGTTCGATCCCAGGGGCCCATATGTGGAATTTTTAGCAGCAAAACGGCGTCTGGAGGTTTCTCCAAGTTCTACGGTTTGCCCCACAATTCATTTCACCACCTGTTCCAGTATAACCTTTCCTTTGATCCAGACTTCTTATTTTCTGCACCCACATCAGACATTACCCTGTTCAGACATTCCTGTTATTCTCTCCGATTCAAGCCCACTGCACCTCAACGTGGTCGCATTGTGGATAGACCACTCGCTTCTCACCTAGGCGGTCCTGGGTTGGATCCCAGGTGACTGCATGTGGGATTTGTGGTGGACAAAGCGGTGCAGAGGCGGGTTTTCTCCGGTTTCCCCCTCCATCATATTCCACCGATGCTCCATCTCCATTCCATGTATCACCATGTGTCATCGTCTGCGGTGCTGTTTGTAAAACTGGCGTTAAACACTATCCCAGCCGCTCACTTGTAAGCCCTGGAAAGTATAAGTCCTCCTTACGAGGAGGTAAATAAGTAAGGAAGAGGAGATACCCTGAGCAAAAAAAAAAAAAAAAAAAAAAAAAGAACCAGCAACAAAAAACACACACACAAAAAAAGGAAAAGAATAAAAAAGAAAAAAAGTTTTTTAGAGATGGATTCGAATGTGTCTGTATATATGTGACTGTTATTGGCATAACTCAAAAACGAAAAGTCGGTTAAACACCTGTTATACAAGGGGGTTTAATAAGTTCTTAGAAAAAGATGGAAAAACAAATTATTTTTGGTATATTTATTTTTATTTTTCAGCATAATCTCCCTTTTGCTCAATACAGTTTTCCCAGTGTTTCTCCAACTGTTTTAAGCCTTCCAAAACGTAGGATTTCGGAAGGTCTTCAAAATAGATATCTGTTTGGAAGATGAACTCTTCGTTAGACTTGAATCGTTTTCCGCCGAGCCACTTTTTCAGGTTTGGAAATAAAGTCTCTGTGGGCCAAATCTGGTAAATACGGTGGATGTTGTAGTCATTCGAACCTTAATTCTACGGTTTTAGCTATCGAAACTGCACAGGTGTGCATCCTTGCATTGTTTTGATTTCTCTGTTCAACTGGTGCAATAACAATGCATAATACTCTCAATTTATCGCTATTCCTTTCTACAAGTAATTAATGTAAATATATCCGCGTGCATCCCACCTTGTCTTCAGATTTCACCACCTTTGCCTTCTTCAGAGCCGGTTCGCTATTAAAAACCCACTGTTTCGACTGTGCTTTTGTCTCTGGAGTGTAGAAATGTATCCATGTTTCATCCACAGTTATGTATTGACGAAGAAACTCTTCAATATTGAGACGGAAAAGTGCCAAACCAGCTTCGAATCGTTCACACGTTTGCATTTATTCTTCACTGAGAGAGAACGCGGAACCCATCACACCGAGACCTTTGTGAGAGTTAATTTTTGGTGTAAAATTGAACTTGTGGCCACTATTTCGCGAAATTTGAGTCGTCGATCGCTCAAAACCATATCCTGGATTTGGTCAGTTATATCGAAGGAACTCACTTCTACTGAACGTCCGGAACAAAGTTCCTCATTTGTGGATGTACGGCCGCGTTTAAGTTAATTTATCCGATTGTAAATTGTTGCAAACGCAGTAGCAGATTTGCCATGAACTTCATCCAACTCGGCTGTTAAATAATTGTTTAAATATTGCACAAAACTTCTTTTTTCCGTATTTCTAAAGCACAATATTGTTGATTCAATCGCTTATGGCAACGAAACCACAGGATGGATATACTGAAACTTTAACTGCCATCTAGTAAGAGACGATAGTTCTAAATACAAACTTTTTTCGATGCTAAGAGTGTAATTTTTTGGAGTTTTTTAAGGAGTTATTGAACGCCCCTTATAATTATCTTCCAAAGAGGTCTCGTGAAGATTTTCAAGAAAATCCCCCACCAATGTAACTTTTATATGGACATTTTTGGAAATCTTTAATTTTTTTAAAAAAGGTAATATTGATTAAAACATACATTTTTAAAATAATTCAATAAAAAAAGGTATATTTTGAATTTTCTGGGAATAGTCTGGCAGGATTTATGTATAATCTTGTGCACTGGTAAACTCAGAGAAAAAGAAATTCTTATCATTAATTCTCAAAAACTAACATTTTACTGTAAACTATCTTTTAATATTAGGTCTTATAACTAAAGCTAAGCGATAGATAAAAACGCACTACATCTCTTTTTCTAACACAGAATATTCCAAATACATCCTTTTTGTCACTATCCATTTCCAAGATATCCGTTATTAATGTCTTTCTTTCTTTCTTTCTTTTTTTTCTTTCTAAGCTCGTCGATATTCAGTTTCCTGGCGATTGCGTGGAAATATTGCAGAGTTTTTAAGGCCACATATAGCTTGAAGTTATAAAACATTTGATTGTCACTATTATCTTTGTATCTATAATGATATGCTTTATATAACTATTTCTGCAAATATTTATCGTATTGTCCCTATGGTCTCGCCACACTCCTGTCATGTGACGTCTAGCTTTCTGTGTACGTGTGAAAAACCTCTAGCAACGTGTTTCCGCACTTTCGTTCATTTCCACCAAGCACTTCGTATATTAATTTATCCAACTGTACTTGGATTTTGCACAGCAGTGTTTATATATGTGCATATGTATAATATGGTGCATATATATTACTGCTTTATTTTATATAGTTTTCAGAGGAGAGTTTATCTACACCGATAAGCTCTAAATTTATACATTGCTATAATACAATAATTATTACTATATTATTTTCCCTTTATTTTCTCCCTTTACTTTCACTATTGATTATCTGTCGTAAATATAGAAAATATTACATTCCATCAAACATTTCCACACTAAATTAAAGGTATTATTTGTGAAATAACGAAGTATGAATTTATTAATAATTTTAATATGACATATTCGTCTTATTGTTTAACTAATTTCTTTTCATCAGAAGTAATTACTATATTACTATAATCTGGTTTAAGGGACCATTACTTGCTTTTCATATCGACAAAATACAAACATACACATTTAGAAATTCCCTGAATCCAAACAAAAACTTTAAATTGCTCCCTTTCTCTTGAAAATCAACTTTCATCGCTACCTGGCATACTAACCCATTTGTGTTCCCAAATTTCTTTCCTGAAATTTCTTACCTGTTTTATTTCAGTTAAACAAAGCATAACATGGTGTTGCTCCCCGTATAAAATACGACGTTCTAATTAATTGTTTGTCATACCTTTCAAAATTAAGCGGTCTTTCACATCCAATATAGAATGGGACGCTGAGAACCATAGCAGTTAAAGAGCGTCCATAAATAACACGCCATTTCCATTTCCTTTCAAAAGAATGCTCTTGAGCTCATCCAAGCTAATTCCTCCTTCTCTTGTGCATTGCATATATCTACATTCCTTTCTCTTGTCCATTCCTTCTTTATTTTTCAGTAAAAACAAAGCAGTTTTTTATTTTCTAGTTTACCCCATTTTTCACTTACTTCCAGAATCTTCTTTCATTAAATTCTCCCTGCCTTCTTATTCTCGCCAAGATTTCCTCTAGCTGCCCACACCAGTACCTTTCTTTCTTAATTATCTTGAGCTGTTTCGTGCATATGTTTTAGCAGATTCTCATCTTCTTTATTTATATGCCTACACCAACACTTCAGTGCCATTTCCAGGAACAGTACAACTCTTCCTGGTCTTTCTAATTCTCCCATTGCTACCCTTTTGGTGCTATTTTGCTTAGCACTAAACTCGAACATTCCATATCTGTAACGTACATTTTTTATGTCTGATAACCACCCCCCCCCTATTTTCCGATGCGAATACTATTTTTACTTCTACGCTGCCTTGCAGACCCTCTCTAAGTATATAGAGTTCATCTCTGGTAATTTATATTTACATATCCTAATTCCTGCCATTACCACTTTACCTTCTGCTTCTATTTTCTACCATGAGCTGCCTCCATTAAAATTAATATTACCCCAAATAGTTCCTTTCATTACTTCAATTTTTTCCCTTCCAAATACCATTTCTCTTTCTTCTTTAACCAGCTTCCTTTTTTGAACACTATCTTAGATATGTTTACTTTATCCCGCATTCTGCTCAGAATTTCTGAATTTCGTCAACGCTTACATCGGTCGATGAATAATTATGACATTAACAGAGGCAATATGTTAGCGCACAAACCTTATAGGCGCAATATAAAACGTATAATTTATTTTATTTATCGTCGGAAATGTGGCTTCTTTTAGCAACGCCATGCTTTAACAAAATTTTCATACATTGACACAACATGCTATTCTTGGCCTATAAATAAGTGTTATTCCAGCTAGTTACCATATAAGCACAGAAATAAGATGATTTATTTCAGTTCATAATTCATCACGCTCCTGTACACTAGTAATTTGATTTCACTGTTCCGAATTGGACCAACTTCATTAATTACGTCGCATATACAAGCCTGTAGGCGGCGCCGTGGCTGAGTGGTTAGACCATTCGCGTCCCATCTAGGTGGCGTGGGTTCGATCCCAAGCGCCCGCATGTGGAATTTGTGGTGGACGAAGCGCATCTGCGCCAGTTTCCCCCGTCACTCTTTCCACCATTTGCTGCATCATCACGTTTCCTATCATCTATTTCGCTTGTACTTCATATCATCCACTTCCTTAAGGGCCGTACGCTCGTTCCAGGTTCTCCATTCTGTGGTTTCGTACCGTTGGCTTCCCGACAGGGACCCCTCGACATCCGCTTTTAAGTCCTAGTGGGGTGTCAGTCCTAAATACGGGAGGGTAAGTCGATTGCGAAACGAAACGAAAAGTATAAAGGCCTTGATGTCTCCGTATTATTTCTAATTAAAATATTTAAAATCAAAAGGATTACGCACTTATTATTAGAGAAATTATAACAAGAAGAACCACAAGCATGTACTTACACTTAGTTTACCAATTTATATACATATATATTTATTAGCAGCCTGACCTAATAATGACTAAGCTCACTGCACATATATTAGTTTAGGATTAGTTTAGGATTATTAATATATAATAAACAACGTAATTTATTATTCTTGTGCTCATACCTTGCAATTGGTTTCTCACAAATCTCGACGCCCAAGATATTGCAAGAATCTCGTACTAATATCAAACGAGAGCTAATTGCTAATCTAATATAAACTAATCCTAAACTAATATATGTGCAAAGAGCTTAGTCATTATTAGGTCAGGCTGCTAAACCGTTGAATACAAACTCTCACCTTTATTCAACACAGAAGACAGTGAAATCTACGCCGCTTTTATAATATGTACTTCTTATAAGGCACAAAAACCCATCCTAATATCCCACAGCGATGGGGACGTAATATAACCTATTCCAAATTGGCACCTTAAACGCTGAGCTGGAATAAATCCAATTCCAAATTGGGGCTCAAGTGAACCCTTAATAAACTACCTACTTTAAATTGTCACCTCCAACATGGGGCTGTATTTATAACATTTTACACCCTGTCTTAATCTTATCTTCTGCCCTAACAGCTCAGCTTTCTCCTTTTTTTATTTTCTCTGCACGTATTATGTGCATAGTGTATAGAGAAGGTATTGTATTCCACCCAAAAATTGGATACCGAGATTTCACCGGAAATACATGTTTTGGGACCCCCTGAATAAAAAAAAAGCATTTTCAGAAAAAGGTCCGTGTTGGAGTGTGTGTGTCTGTGGACAGCATAGCTCAAAATCGAAAATATCTTTGAATACCAAACTTGGTATTTAAGTTTTTTATCTTCCAAGGATGCGACATGAAGATTTTCAGGAATATCCCCCTACACCCAACAACACTTTACATGGGACTTTTTTAAAAAAATTTTGATTTTCTTGAAATGGCTCTAACGATTTTGATTACTTTCGTATATTAAAGATATTTACCTGACATATAACATGTATATTTTGAATTTTCTGGAAATATCCTCTGAAGACTACTTTATTCTGGATGAATTTTACGGAATTTTGCACAACAGCTAAACCATAAGAGATGGACAAAAACTTACTGTACAAAAATTTAGAACACTAAAACACACAATTTATGTTTTTGATCCTTTTTAAGATATTAATTTTTTTACAGCCTTAAAAAACATATACTTTTCTCATGTAGGAATTTGCCAATTCCTGTCCATACAAACAAAAGAACTTCAGTCACATAGCAACCAGCTTTTTCCTATCACTTTAAGCTATGATACTCCCTTATTTCGCTTCTACTTACAGGGATGCAAGTAATAAGACTATTTCTATTTTTTTCTCGATTAGCATGAAGGAAAAAGAAGCATAAGCTTTTTAACAATAATTTGTTACAGAGATGTAGAGAAAGTCATGTGAATGGAACACATCAGAGTTTTATATCTTATCTCACATCTTACCCCTTCATGTATATTCGCTATTTCGCTAATAAATTCATCACCCACTCTCTTTTAATGCAATTTCCACTTTAGTGGTCCCTATTTAACTGTATCAAAATCCTTCTCAAAATATACACTGTAATTTGAGCAGGTATTGAATTCCAACTAACTATTCTATGTCGAGATGTCATCGTTTATACATGTTTTGAGACCCCCATGGATCCAAGAAAACATTTCTGAAAGGGTTAATATGCGTGAGGTGTATCTGTGAGCAGCATGACTCGTAAATGTCATGCCATTTTTTAAAAAACAAATCCATATCGATTGATGGCTCAAAACCTTTAATTTGGTTAGTGCCAAACTTAAGTAACAAGTTCAGGATATTTAAAATATTTACACGAAGAATTTGAAGAAAATTCCCACTACTAATTACCATATACATGGAATGTTTTTCAAAAGTTTTGATTTTCTGAATAATGATTCTTAACGATTTTGATTGAAATATCATATTAAATATACTAATATGTCAAAATGTATGCCTTGAATTTTCTGAGAAAACCTTGTCCTCTTCATTCGGAAGGATTTTCATATAACCTTGTGTAGATGTTAGACGCCAAGCGATAGATGAAAACGCACTACGCAAAAAATGAGGTCTCTTCAAAACACAATTTTCTTTCAAATAATGTTTTCTTATAGCATCAGCCATTTCCATGCTTTTGAAAATTTCATATTCAATGTCTCGTAAGAAATTACGTTTATACTTTCACCACACATTTTTAACGTTATGCGTAACTAATTCTGAAACTTAGAGACAAATATATCAAGCAGTTTAAAAAAATGTTTAACCAATCTACCAGAAGGCCACTTCATACTTTTCTCATACGGGAATTTGTCAACTCCTGCTCATACAAACAAAGGAACTTCAGTCACATAGCAACCAGCTTTTGACTATAACTTTAACCTATGGTACTACCTTATTTCCCTTTTACTTACATGGAAGCAAGTAATAAGACTATATCTGCTAATTTTTACCAACTAGCATGAAGTAAATAGAAGCATAAGCTTTTTAACAATAATTTGTTGCAGAGATTTAGAGAAAGTCATGTGAATGGAACGCATCAGATTTTTTTTTTTATTTATTATGACATTAAGCTTCTCTCGTAGAAAAATAAAACTGATTGGTTGAAATGTGCACCTCAAAGAGCATTTTGAACTTTTACATTTGGTGGAAAAGGCATTTAGAGAAACAAGCCTTTTAACATTTTGAAGTTCCATTTGTTGCCATTAAAACTTCGATTTAAAAGATCACGCGATAGGTTTTTAAATGGAGTAAAAGAGTCTGAAAGTAGCTTCGGCATATTAATCTACAAGATTCACGGTATACTAATGTGATAAAATCCAAAAATCAACATTTCCAAGAATTTTGGTCAATTTTATTCAATTTGGTGGATTCCCTTAATAGTTCGAATTGTTCAATTCTTTCAAAGTGATGTTTACATTTAGTCGTTTCTCGAGATTTCATGAAAACTTGTGAAATTTTAAGGCCAATATATCGTCCAGACGTTAAACAATTTACTGTTCCTATTCTTTTTGTATATAGAACACATTATACAGATAATGTACCTATTTTTGCATAGGTTCTCCTTGATTAATGAATTGCACAGAAAAAAAATCTGATATGTTCCATTCACATGACTTTCTCTACATCTCTACAATAAATTATTGTGAAAAGGCTTAAGCTTCTATTTACTTCATGTTAATCGAGAAAAACTAGCAGTAACGGTCTTATTACTTCCTTCCTTGTAAGTAGAAGCGAAATAAGGGAGTACCATAAGTTAAAGTGAAAGCCAAAAGCTGGTTGCTATGTGACTGAAGTTCCTTTGTTTGTATGGACAAGAGTTGACAAATTCCTATATGAGAAAAGTATAAGTTTTTCAAAGCTGAAACTAAAAACAAGAAATATATAAAAAACGATTAACTTCACGATAAAAAGGTATATAACATAAATCGTGTGCTTTAACGTGCTCTACATTTTTTGTGTAGTAAGTTTTTGTGCAAAATTGCTTAAATTCATCCAGAATAAAGTAGTCTTCGGAGGATATTCCCAAAACGTTCAAGATATACATTTTATTTGGCATGTAAATATCTTAAACATAAGAGATTTTAATCAAAATCGTTAGAACCATTTTTGAGAAATGATAAAATATCGAAAAAAGTTCCATGTATGTAGTTTGAGGTGGGGAGATTTTCTTGAAAATCTTCGTGTCGCATCCTTGGAAGATACTAATCTTGAATACCAAGTTTGGTATTTAACATATTTTTTCGTTTTTGAGCTATGCTGTCCACAGATACACAAACAAACTTTTTTCCAAAAATGCTTTTTTGGATTCGGGGGACCCGAAACATGTATTTAATTCTGGTATCGAATTTTTGGGTGGAATACAATACCTTCTCTATACACTATGTGCATAGTATGTGTAGAGAAAATAATAACTTAACGTAAAAATGGTATTAATACCACTAATTAATGATAAAAGATAAAAAAAGGTTAGGTCAATGTAACGCATCAAAGTTATTCTTCTCATATTGAACAAACAATTGAATATTAAAGATGTTATGTTTATAGGGTCTTCCTTTGCAGGCTTTAGTGATAAAATGTGTACATGCTGAAGGTCCAAAACACGGTTTTAATAGTGTTAAAAGCAAACTTGGTCTCCCTTACTTATTATCCCTGAAAGTAATTATAAACGAGGGAAAATCGGAAATCAACATTCAGGTCACACTCTGCATAACATAGCATCATCACATAATGGAGTGCTGTCTAATGGGTTGATTTTAGAGGAGATTGGAAGCCCCTTTTTCATTTTATTTTAAATGCCCCATGGCTTCAGTATTCCATCAAGTCCCGTATTTCAAATGCGCTTACACTAATCTATAAAAAACCAGGATGAAGAACTTCTGCACCAGAAAATCATGCATATAGCATTAATTACATAGAAATAGAGTTGTATTCCCATAGTGATTCGAACAATATATGAAATATTTTGTAGGAGCATAACCTAAAACTAAATGTTCCCTGATGAATTTCTAAAATATTCTTGGTCATTGCTTACATTTTTACTTTCTCTAGCACGTATGTACAATGCAAATACTAGATAGAGAAGGCATAATAACAAATAACAAAGAATATCTCGGAACCGGTTAACTCTACAAAAAATGTTTTTGACATAAATTATGAGTTTTAACGAGATTGTCATCTACCGGTTTGTAAATGACATAAAAGTCGTCCAGAATGAAAAGGTTTTCAGAGGATATTCCTAGAAAATTGAAGATATACTTTTGTTTTTCATATAAATGTCTTTAATGCGTTCTAATCAAAATCGTTTGCCATTTTTAAGAAAATTCGAAAAATCTTCAATGTAAATGTTTCTAAAACTCCTTTTTCTGGATTCAGGGGTCCTCAAAGCATGGGTTTCCGGTGAAATCTCGACAACAAATTTACTATCTACCATATACATTGTACATAGGCTCTAGAGAAAATAAAAAATGTCTATTTTAATGTTCCGGTAAGGTAAAAATTGCAAATGCTTGTTTTGTATGTGATGGCTATGTACACGTTGCAGGAGAGTTAAGTGCTCACATCGCACAAAATAACACAGTGAGTAATTGCTTGACATCACAAAACTGAATGGACTGAACGAAACAAAACACCACACACAACCGTGATAAATACACATACCAAAACTGGAACGCTTTAGAGCTCAAGCGGAAAGAAATATGAAAAATTCAAGCCATGCGCCAACCATATACCCTGCGTTCTTTTTTCCTTTTAATTCCATTCACGAATTCAAAAAAGCTGTAGGCAGATTTACAAGGTGAAAAACTGACATGCTATAAATTAGAGGATGGAAACAGACTACAAAGCATGATATATATTTTAAGGATAGGAACAAGAACGATACAGATACGAAGTTTTATATTACCTTAGCTTATTTTCCTTCAAGTGTAAAATGTGTATCACAGTGCTGGGTTTACTCCATCCATCGGTTGGAATAACCAAAGAAACATATCTCGCTATATACAGGGCGATTCACAAGGCTCCGCACAAACTTAAGGTTATATAGAGATCAAAATGGGTATCACAGTGCTGAGTTTACTACATCCATCAGTTAGAATAACCAAAGAAACATATCTCGCTATATACAGGGCGATTCACAAGGCTCCGCACAAACTTAAAGGTTATACAGAGGTCAAAATGCAACGACTTTAGGAAAGGAACCTCTGGGTAGTAATTCTAAGTAAGTGAAAACTTGGATGTGCCAGTTTTAGGGCTGTAGGCTAAGTTCTTGAAAATGAATATCGGAAATGTGGCAAAGAGGGAGGACTGGATCGGCTTCCTGAGACAAGAATGCTGCAAGTTGATAACATATAAATGACACGTTATTTATGGACGCTCTTTAACTGCTGTGGTTCTCAGCGACCCATTCTAAATTTGGTGTGAAAGACCGCTGAATTTGGCCCAGAGACTTGTCTATCAAGCTTGAGGTTCTTTTACGTGCCGTAAATCTGCGACACGGAACCAACGGCTTTACTTCCCTTCCGAAGGAAGTCATGCTAAGGATTTTTACACCCGAAAAAAATCCATCGTCCTCCGCCGGGTTTGAATCCGCAACCTTGGGTATATGAAATTAGCATGTAACCACCACACCACGGAAGGCAACTGCAGTTGATGAAGTCCGGATTTATCTGCAATATGCAGCCATTTATTACACGGTTTGAGATTCCCACCTAATATTGTTGGTCCCTCCGTTGACTATCACCTCAACACTCCGAAGCACTGACAATTTTGTTGGTTTAGGCTTCCCGCTGCTATGCAAAATTACAAACACAACTAACGAAAGAACAAAATTCCCCAAGACGTGTAATAGGACTGACACAATAGCGAAGTAAACACAATAAAATGACATGCAATAAACATAAACAAAAAATAATACAAATAACCCTCTCTTGGTCCCGCCTTTTCTACTAGATATTCCTCTCTCCTTTTCACCTTCCCTCCCAAAAAAGGGGGAAAATTATACAAAAAATAAAGAAAAAAAATGTGGAATGACACATTAAAAAAATCAGAAAAAAAAATAAAAAAAATCGCTACATTCAATTGGTGTAGATGATGCGGATATAACTGGCCAGAATACCTGCACTCTTTTGTCTTGAAGTAGAGATGTTATTAAATGGCACATGTTTCGGTTGTTGGAACACAAAGAGAAGCTCCAGTTGCATGGCTATTCGTTTTCTCTGATCTGAAGTTTCTTGGGTTCATTTTCTTTATCAACAAAAGCCTTATTGTGACATAACTGGTAATGAACTGACAGACCTTGCAGCAAAGAAAAGCATACAAAACTCCGCAATTTAAAACATTAATATTCCTCACAGAATTTACTGACATTCATAACTAAAAGGATTAAAAGCCTTTGGAGCACACACAACAATGAAAACCTCAATTGTATGCCGCCATACACAAGCTATAGAGAACACATGAAGTTCTAATAACAATATTAAGAATTGGACATGCCAAATTAACACACTCCTATCTAACATCCAAAGAAGAGCCGCCAGAGTGCAGCACCTGTAAAACACTTCTAATAGAAAACCACATCCTTGCAGTTTGCGCCATATACAGCACATTTAGACAGAAACACAAAATATTAGGAATTACCACAGCTCTGAATAATCCAAAATTCTTTCATAATACGGTTTGTTTTTTAAGGATATTTCTTTCTATAAATCGATTTAAACTGTAACACATAGCTTTTTAATGTGTAGCGATTTGTAATAATATTGATAATTACCTATGTAATGTTCTTTGTAATTATTAGTTCCATTATTGTTCTTATATACATTTTTTGTATCTTTTATTGTAATGTGGTTGCAAAAGAAAAAAAAACACTGAGTCCTGCGACCTTAAATAAACAATATTAAAAAAAGAAAAACAAAATCTCGTATGCCTATGCGACACCAGATCCCAACCTCGGTTTGGGTGGCTCAGTTAGGCGCTAGTTCTCTGGTCTCAAAATTCTGGACTCAAACCTGGCTTAGACCAATGGTTTTTAAGCGTGTTTAAAAACAACCGACCCATGTCAGTAGATTAACTGGCATATAAAAACTCTTGCGGGACGAAATTCTGGCGCTGATATAAATCCTGTCATTTCACAGTGTTAGCAAATAATTTTAAGCTCTTATCCGACACTTATCGCCAGAGTACTTGCAGCATCTCGCGAGTTTCGTTATATTCATGAGGTATAAAAAACCCTTTAAAGGTGGGCTATAAGTAATGCAGCTGTTTATGTTGATGGCAAATCTAGCTCCACCCTCTGCCAGCGTGAACTGCTCTATTCCTCGACCATTATTCTACCCAGTGAACTGGCAGTTTCTTTGTCTCCTCCAAATATGACCGAAATATCGAAGGGTAACATTACAAACTACATATTCTTGCTAGCGTAGTACCGTTAAGGTAAGCTTCGTTCAATTCAGACGCAAAAATAACATATAATAAAAGGTATACATAAAGTCAAAACTCTTTTGTCTTCCTTTCCATCCCGCTGATAAAAATAAACCAATATAGGAGTGTATGTATACAGGGTGTTTCAAAACGACACCAAACGAAGATGTGCACTTGTTGGTCATACCTTCATGATACGGGAATATAATTTTCAGCTAAATTCGGCACATACAAAAACTGCCATAAAATCACCATGGATTTGGCAGTCGTACATAACCAAATGGCACGTGGCTGGCCCATTCCAAGACAGATGCCGGTTGGTAGCGAAGGTCCCAGTCACGTCGTGTAGCCGTGCTTTGATAGACACACCTGTGCCGGGTCACCTTAGTAATGGAAAACGTAGCATGTGGGTGTGGCGTATAATAACTGTTGTTCCTTCGCTGCCTAATCCCAAGTGTGTGCTATTTTTAAACACACATAAAACCTTAAATAGAAGAGTGTGAAAGTTGCGACATCAAGTTTCAGAAAAGTCAAAGTGTAAGCTAAATGACTGCTATCTTCATTTGGTGTCGTTTTGAAACGGCCTATATAAATCACTGTTACGCCCACTTATCATATATACAGCTCCTGTGCGGGATGCAGCCAGCAAAACACATATTAATCGACTACAGATTTTGCAAAATAAATTCATTCGAATTACCATAAATTCTCCTTGGTTCGTAAGAAACAATCAACTCCATCAAGAACTGGGACACGCCGGCTCGGCACAGGTGACCTTAGTAATGATAACGTAGCATGTGCGTTTTGTTGTGTGTTTCGTATTAACACTTTGAGGTTGTTTCCGTGGTGTATGACAACCGTTGTTTCCATAATCCCAAATGTGTGCAATATTTAAACACACATAAAAATTTAAATAGAAGAGTTTGAAAGCTGCGACATCAAGTTTTGGACAAGTCAAACTGCTATCTTCGTTTGGTGTTTTGAAACAGTGTGTGTGTGTGTGTGTGTATACATACACGAATATCCTAGCTGAAATAGTACTATATAATGCCTTACACGTTCGTACACGCGTATCACATTGCTTACGTAAATAACTGTCGTGGTGACTTGGTGAGAACTGAAGAACTAGTGTGTAGAAATGGCTTGTCTCTCCTCTCCTTATATTATAAACACACCGTTTCTGTCGAAGCATCAAAACTAATCTTTAACTGGCTGATCTTGGCGCGTTTAATGGCGTTTGTTATAATGAGCCAATCTCTGCCATTTTACAATTTTCTTTAGATGCTGAACCCAAAATTGTTGTTAATTTGTTGTCCAAAAGACTTTGCGAACTATTATTCCTTCCAGAAAAGTTTCAGCATTTTAGTGTTCATCTCTATTCTAAGACTAACATACATCTGGTGATGATATAATGATTCTATAGTATTGATGTTTATTTACATTAGAGCTTACTTATTACTTACAAGACTCTTCTTGCAGTCACAATTCTGTCTCATGTTAATGGTAAAGGTTAATTGTGAATAGCTCTAAAGCAAATGCGTATGTGAATTTTGAAAATCCCCAACATGTAATATATCTTGTTGAAATTGATACCAGGATAAGTTTGCTACGTTTCAACATCCTAGCTTACAATAGTTTTCAATAAATATATTAGTTCTCTCTAAATATATTTTTTAGATAACAATGCTATTTTAAGAGTAACCAAAAATTCGAGTTTTGCAATAAACGCTTTAGCAAATATATCTTGCGTATCAGAGTTTTTATAAAATGCATAATCGTTTTTAAAATTACTTTTTACAACACCCAAAATTATTTGTCAACAGTTATTAAGATTGAAGAATTATTTGAGGTAAATATATGTGGTCATTCTGTTTAGTAGGCTTTTTAGAGATTCAAACGTTTTGAAACAAATTAATAAAACTTGCATCGTCTGGAGCATTTTGGGTATGACAAATTGTTAACAGGAAGTTTACAAGAAAACAAAGTTTCAAGTTGGACGTGCATATACATCAACTTATCAGTTTTAGATTGGGAGTGGGATAGCTTATCTCTCAGATAAAGCTTTACTGGTGAAAGGGGAACATAATATACTGAACTTGTACTGTGCAGGCTTCAGACTCTAAACACTACCACCTCCAGGTATACCCCTACCTGGTTTGAAGGACGCCCCCCCCTACTAGCTAAAACGTCATTGAATGCATGATTTGTGATATGTTTAGTTACTTTTATCAGACATATGAACATCCTAATTTGTGATATGTTTAGTTACTTTTATCAGACTTATGAACATCCTAATTTGTGATATGTTTAGTTACTTTTATCAGACTTATGAACATCCTAATTTCTGATATGTTTAGTTACTTTTATCAGACTTATGAACATCCTAATTTGTGATATGTTTAGTTATTTTTATCAGACTTATGAACATCCTAATTTGTAGATAGTTTTGATAATCGCCATCAATTGATACTGTTAGGATATAGAGGGGAAACTTTTCTCAGAATTAGCCGGTTATTGTTGGCAGTCCCTACTACATACACAAATAATTATTTATTAAAATAATTGTTTTTTTCACAATTTTGTTGGATAGGTAGAGATAGACTGAAAAATTCAATGCCATAGCCGGGATTTGAACCACGGATCTCCCGATCTCTAGCCGGTTGCTCTGCCACTGAGCTAACATGGTAAAATGCTGACAGAGCATTGCATTTTTCAACTGACTCGCATGTTTCCCGGTAAACCACAAGGTGCTCTCAAATTATTTTGAGATGAAAACCCCATGGCGACTTACAATGCTGTAAGTACGACTTTACACCCAGGATTCATAGTATAGCCAACTACAATGGTCAATTGTTATTGAAATAATTGTTTTTTCACACAAGCCGTTTGTAGAACAGGAGTTGGATAGGCATGTTTACCGGGATTCATGCGAGTCAGTTGAAAAATTCAATGCTATGCCGGTATGATGCCACGGTAGCTCAGTAGCAGAGCAACCTGCTAGATATCGGGAGATCCGTGGTTCAAATCCCGGCTATGGCATTGCATTTTTCAGTCTGACTCTACCTGTCCAATTATTTATTAATTTAGAGGATTCAGAAGTAATAGCTTTTAGTTATGTACAATATTGATCTAATCCTATAATAAACGATTGCAGTTAATGAAGCGTTAAGCCGCTATGCTGTCATTGGTTTCTTCCTCTACATTACCATACATCAACCATTTACATTAATTTACGCTCATTAATTATCGCTAATGGATTACAGGAAATTCGCATGTTTTTGCACAGTAAAGTTGCAGCATACATTTTCACCAACACGGAAATAACATTATACAAAATGACGTTGATTTGAACTCGGGTGTTAGTTTCCTAAACACGGTGACACCGAAGATTGACATCAAATCATGAATCAGAAAACAAAACACATCCTAGTATGATTCCAGATTTTGCTGATTCTAAAAGTTGCAGTATGCATTACCATAATTAAATAAGCTAGCAGGCAATGTAATGGTGATTCTATTAGATGACAATTAGCTTGGATTCATGTTCGCTGACGTAGTCATAAGAGGGAATACAGAGTGAATCTCAGAACATTTGCTTCTCCGTTTAGTTCCTTGAAATAATTGCAAATTGTCAGTTTCTATTTTGTACTTGATCTTTTGGTGGATCAGTTTTATATGAATAAATGAATAAGTGTATTTATTGACATAACAGTTTCATACATTGGTCCACGGTCCACAGACCGTAGGTGCTTTTGCAATACACAAAATAGTAAGCAATGTTAAACAACAGCAGAGAATTAAGCGAATAAAGTCGAAAATAAAAGGACAAATATATTCAAATACACCAATTTAAATTTACAACACAGGATACACTTTATTCACATGCACTGATATATACTCTATTATAATAGAAAAATACACTTAATAGAAATATATATATACACACAGTATATACATAATATATAACACCCAGCACAACAATGTCCTAAGTATGACATGAAATATATGTATGTAAAACATTAAAATCACTGTTGCTTAGCTATTCTTATTGCCCCCCTCTTCTCTATAGGTTATGCTATTTGACCCGAATATGAATCGCTATTTCTCGCTTATATCTTTCTCAGACAGGTATGTTTGCTTTGATAGTGTTAACGCCTGCGTTTTCTGCAGACAGCACCGCAGGCGGTGACCTTGATGATACTTGGAATGAAGATGGAGCACCGGTGGAATTAAATGGTGGGGAAACCCTGAAAAAACCTGCCGCTGCACCACCTTGTCCACCACAAATCCCAAATATGGTCGTCTGAGAGCAAACCCGGACCGCTTGGATGAGAGGTGAGTGGTCTAACCATTCGGTCACTTCCTTCGTGTGTTAAATGAGTTAAAACTAGTGAGAGACACCTTCATTTTACCCCTCTCAATGAACACGACTCGCCTCATCGTCTCTGCAATAAGCAAGAGCTAGAGTGCCCAACCTCTGCTCTTGAATGAATGAATAAGTGTATTTATTAGCATAGCAATATCATATTAGAATTTAAACAGGCGCACGGGTCCACAGACCGTACGTGCTTTTGTAACACACATTACAAGCAATATTAAAACAACAATAACAAAGACTTAAAAGAGTAAACACGAAAATAAAAAGACAAAGGAAATACACAGTCAAAAGCAATATTAAACAACAATAAAGAATTAAGAGTGAAGTCGAAAATAAAAATACAAAGATATTCAAATATAGCAATTTAAATTTACAGCACAGAGTACACCTTCATAAATGCAACCTCTTATAATAGATAATTACACTTAACACATATATACACATAATATATACACCATATATAAAACCATAGCACAACAGTGACCTAAGTATGACATAATATATATGTATGTAGAATATTGTAGTCACTTTTGCTTAGTTGAGCTTATTCCTCCCCCCCCTTCTCTATTGGCAGCATCCTCAGATCTCAGCTGTCTTGCCTTAAGTATAAATTTACCTAGCCCGTCCATGTTTTCCGTGCCTGCCAGTAGCGTCCAACATGCTTCTATCCCTATATTCGCAGTGGTAAAAAATCGCGGCAAATATTTTTCCCGCCATTCCTCCGTACCCCTACATCTTGCCAAGATGTGAGTCCACGACTCTTCCTCCTCGCAAATGGGACAGATTCTCGTACCATTCTCGTCAGAAATTTTCGTGCTCCTCCATGCTCCTAGTCTAATCCACGCGAGCCCCTCTCTAATGAGTTTGGTACCTGTTTTGATGTATTGCTCCATACCCCACTCCGATTTCAGCCCAGACTGTACTTCTAATGACACCTTCTCTATGCATTGCGCAATTATTTACTGTCTGTCAATATCACAGAGGCGGTTTTTAATTTTTCTCCAAATACTTCGCCTGTTTTCCTGCCCCGCCATCCAAATGTTTCCCATCCCAATGGTTTCCACCCCTTTCTTTAATTTTGATGCCCACGTCGAATTACCTTCCATTCGCAACTGTTCACGGTAGCAGACTGCCCTAATTAGAGATTGGTTTCCGTGAAAGATTCTCATCCAATATTTAACTGCTCTGATTTTGCACTCTATCGTTTCACTATGTGCCCCGAATTCCCTCATTATTCCGCAGTTTGCCGTACCCCTCCCTACATCCAGAATTCCTTTCAAAAATTGGGTCCTCACTTGATCCAGATTCCCTGTTTGTTCCCACCCCCATATTTCTCCTCCGTATGTCATCGTGGATCAAACTGTCGCTCCGTATACAGTTTCCATTAAGGTTAGGGATATATTCGGTATTCTGTAGCGTATCCGGAGAGCTTCCGCCGCTTTCACCCTTGCCTTGTGTTTCGTAATGTCAATGTGTTTTGTCCATTTTCCGTTCATTGTAAACGTAAGTCCTAAGTGCACAAAAGATTTAACATTGTCCATTATCTGCCCTGCATATGTCCAAGTCTCCTCCCTGCTATAAACACAACCCTTTTTGAAAGTCATTGCCTTATTCTCATTCACATTAACTGTAAGTAGCCATTCATCGCAATCATTCTTAAGTTAACCTCTGCTCTTATGAACTAATTGCGTCACCTAGTGCTGTTATCCCGCCTCCTTCGTTTTGTGCATGGCCAGGTTGGAATCGTTCAGAGGCGTTTAACTGGGTTCGACTCTCTACACGATGACAGATTTCGAGCGAACCAAACATATCGTATTCCAGAAATAATAAGAGGAAGACTTTTTTTGTGTTAAATGTGAAATGTCCTATTTGTAAGCATCACTTATCTTGGGGCTCCAATATAATATTAAACGACACTTTTAAAAATACAATCATATTGATTGAGTTAACACTTTTATCAAGTATGCAATCAGTAGCAGCACTTCCTACGATCTTTAAATAGAACTAGTTGCTTTGCAAAATTCAACAGCCATTAAATATTCTCAGAGAAAAAGATTGGGATTTATTTAAATGCGTTCCCAAGAAAAATTTTGCAATTTGTTTCTACATATATTTGTAATCAGTTGTTCTAGAAAATGAATCAAATAAAAATCAAATATTGCAGTAGGGAAGGGAGGTCCGACTTTTAAGACTCTGTTGTTCATTCCTGTCGGTAAACATTGAAGATCTGGTCACAAGTAATCAGGACCAACCAAGGTACCAACAAGAATAGCAATCAAGTAGATTTTTTAGTGTTTGTGCCTCCCATATAATATTAACGTTGCTGAAGCCCCCGCCACTGATAGAACGCGACTTCATATATAAAGAGGATTTTGCGAGCCGTTACCAAACGAGGTAAATGTGCCCTCCCCTCTTCCGCTGTAGTTTGGGCACAACTGAGCAAGAGATAAAATGAATGTCGCTTATGTAGTTCCCCACTTGCCGGTTTTAACTAGAAATAAGCCCATTGAGATGTGCAACTGTTTTAACGTGCGAACAGTCAACTACCTGGTTTCCCATCATTATCAACCTTCAAATAGGCCTATTTTGGCTCAAAAGAATTTTTTTCAACGTTTCTGTGTTCCAACATCTCTGCTACCAACTAGTTTATATTGCAAGGTCTGCTTTATCAGCCTTTCTTCTGCATTCGATAGACACAGTGTTTCCATTTTATTTTATATTACCTTATTTTATCATTTAGATTAAACAGTTCTAATTTTTATCTTATTTTTTCACTTTGAGATCTTTAAGACTACAGCCAGCCACTTAAAACTGTTCAATTATTCTTTATCATTTAATAATTCTTTTATCATTCCCATTCATGGCGCAGGTCTCAGCCCTATAGGATATGAATACTGTCATAGTTTTATAAAATCGTGTATCGTATCTCTTCTTGTTTTTACTTCTAATTCCTCGTTTTATATATATTTAATTTATGTGTTGTTTCATGCTCAAATGAAATATTACATCTAGATGGCTGAAACATTTCAGTTGTTCTATTACTTCTTTTGGAACATGTTTGATCACGTTGAATATTTATCATTAGAGATTTGATTTTCTACTGAAATATTTATATTAATGTACCATAAGCATAACAGTTTTAATTGATGAACCCTTTATTGGTTGTTCTTATTAAATGTACAGACAGACCACCGTGTGTAATGCAATGACTGGGAGCAGCTGTCAGTTTGTTACCACTCTACGCTCACTGGTGTCACTACTGAGGAATGAACTGCTGACAATGCGATATGTGACTAGACAGGTGCCGCTGTAATGACGACAAGGAAAGGTGAGGGAGAAGTGTATATTTGCGTAGGCTGATAGGAAAGCCACAGTTTCATTTTCTGTAGATTTATCTTCAAATTATTAATGCTTACAATGGAAGATGTTGTACGTGTTGTTTGAAATAAGATGGTTTTATTTACTAAACGATTGTGTGTTGCTGTTCACATTTATGTGAAGTTGCACCATTTCAAAGATCTAGCGAAGTGTGTAGTCAGCTTGCCATTGAACAATAATCTGGTCACGTGCAGTTTCTGATGTGTACGCCATGGTGTGAAACAAGCAACAGTTGTAGCCATCAGAAGTAATCAGAACTTCCCTTACATTCTAACATATTGGTTATTACATACCTTGGTTATCGCAGCAAGTAGCATGAATACCGCTAAGCGGTGAAGAGGAGAGGGGTAAAGAGAGGGAGAGAAGGCGGCGCTACGAAGACCTCGTTAAATAATCATGTACTTTACTAAATTCGCTTTTGTACTACATGCTTGACGGCAGTTAATTACACCCATCGCAAATTTAACCATTTATTGCGATACCGAGAATCCCATGGGATCATGAATGTGTATAAGTACACCGTTAGGTACATTGTACTATTGTGTGTAGTACGCAATCCTTCGAGGTACTATGAGTAGTAACAATATTATCGAACTGTGTATGCAGCCATGTTCATCGAATTATGTCTATCGTGTTTATCGAACTATACGTGAAAATGCAGCAGTGTCTTCGAACTGTACGACAATTCATCTGGCCTGTTCATGGAACTATTCGTGAGGAGTTTGTGTTGCCCTGATCATGGAGCTAAACGTGAGAAATTTGTCTAGACCAGTTCATGGAACTATATGTGAGAATTTTCTCTGTTCATCGAGCTATACGTGAGAAGTTAGTCTAGACCAGTTCATGAAACTATATGTGAGAATTTTCTCTGTTCATCGAGCTATACGTGAGAAATTTGTCTAGACCAGTTCATGGAACTATATGTGAGAATTTTCTCTGTTCATCGAGCTATACGTGAGAAGTTAGTCTAGACCAGTTCATGGAACTATATGTGAGAATTTTCTCTGTTCATCGAGCTATACGTGAGAAGTTAGTCTAGACCAGTTCATGAAACTATATGTGAGAATTTTCTCTGTTCATCGAGCTATACGTGAGAAGTTAGTCTAGACCAGTTCATGGAACTATATGTGAGAATTTTCTCTGTTCATCGAGCTATACGTGAGAAGTTTGTCAAGTGCGGTTCATGAAACTATATGTGAGAATTTTCTCTGTTCATCGAGCTATACGTGAGAAGTTAGTCTAGACCAGTTCATGGAACTATATGTGAGAATTTTCTCTGTTCATCGAGCTATACGTGAGAAGTTAGTCTAGACCAGTTCATGGAACTATATGTGAGAATTTTCTCTGTTCATCGAGCTATACGTGAGAAGTTTGTCAAGTGCGGTTCATGAAACTATATGTGAGAATTTTCTCTGTTCATCGAGCTATACGTGAGAAGTTAGTCTAGACCAGTTCATGGAACTATATGTGAGAATTTTCTCTGTTCATCGAGCTATACGTGAGAAGTTTGTCAAGTGCGGTTCATGAAACTATATGTGAGAATTTTCTCTGTTCATCGAGCTATACGTGAGAAGTTAGTCTAGACCAGTTCATGGAACTATATGTGAGAATTTTCTCTGTTCATCGAGCTATACGTGAGAAGTTTGTCAAGTGCGGTTCATGAAACTATATGTGAGAATTTTCTCTGTTCATCGAGCTATACGTGAGAAGTTAGTCTAGACCAGTTCATGGAACTATATGTGAGAATTTTCTCTGTTCATCGAGCTATACGTGAGAAGTTTGTCTAGACCAGTTCATGGAACTATATGTGAGAATTTTCTCTGTTCATCGAGCTATACGTGAGAAGTTAGTCTAGACCAGTTCATGGAACTATATGTGAGAATTTTCTCTGTTCATCGAGCTATACGTGAGAAGTTTGTCAAGTGCGGTTTATGGAACTATATGTGAGAATTTTCTCTGTTCATCGAGCTATACGTGAGAAGTTAGTCTAGACCAGTTCATGGAACTATATGTGAGAATTTTCTCTGTTCATCGAGCTATACGTGAGAAGTTTGTCAAGTGCGGTTTATGGAACTATATGTGAGAATTTTCTCTGTTCATCGAGCTATACGTGAGAAGTTAGTCTAGACCAGTTCATGAAACTATATGTGAGAATTTTCTCTGTTCATCGAGCTATACGTGAGAAGTTAGTCTAGACCAGTTCATGGAACTATATGTGAGAATTTTCTCTGTTCATCGAGCTATACGTGAGAAGTTTGTCAAGTGCGGTTTATGGAACTATATGTGAGAATTTTCTCTGTTCATCGAGCTATACGTGAGAAGTTAGTCTAGACCAGTTCATGAAACTATATGTGAGAATTTTCTCTGTTCATCGAGCTATACGTGAGAAGTTAGTCTAGACCAGTTCATGGAACTATATGTGAGGATTTTCTCTGTTCATCGAGCTATACGTGAGAAGTTTGTCTAGACCGGTTGATCAAACTATACGTGATACTTTCTCGAGCCCATTATACCATACCTCCGTCTTTTTTGACGTCACGTGCACTAATTCGCTCCCTACCTCATTCTATAGTCCATTTTCGCATCCTCTTGTTAACGGTATGGAGATTCGCTCACTGGGCATTACGCAAACAATGACGTGAACCAAGCAGTATAATTATAGTTTAAACAGCTATGAGAAATACCATTATAAAATATCGCATAGCAAAACTATAGTTAGGCTTCAAAACTGATGTAGAAACAGTGAACTCAAGGAATTTCAAATATCTCATTACAAAGAAGATTAAGAAACAAAATTATCCTATAATGGTAACGACCATACCAGTTTTGAGTTCTGAAATGGAATGCCAGACGATAAATTTTAAAAATCTGAAGTTACGCGCTCTACCCATTCTGTAACAAACTATTCTTACAGAGGCTTATTCTTCTATCTAATTTGTGCTAATCCAGACCAACATTAGCAGCCTCCTTAAAACCCATTAAAATACTAAAAGCTTTGATTAATCATCTTTTTTTACGAATGCGAAAGATCACGCAATTAAGAGTTAATTAAAAAGTTTCAAAAGCCTACCTACTTAAAATAATATTTGCCAAGAATTCTATTTTTAGAAATAATACTTCCAGTATTATTTTATACTTTTAGTATTATTTTATACTACACAGAATCAATTTTTTTTCATTAGAGATATACATGTTTTGTGCCCTTAGTACGTTTACGGTTTACAAGTTATAAAAAATTCATTCAGAATTAAAAGTTTTATAACTATTTCCAGAAAATTCAAATTTACATTTATCTATTTCTTCAATATCTTCAATATACGGTATTTTAATCAAAGTCATTAGTATTTTTTCAGAAAATAAAAAAATATGTCTTCCACGTAAAGGGTAGTTTGGGTTGGGAGATATTCCTGAAAATCTTATTGTTGTATTATTGGCAAATACTGAACTTAAATTTGAAGTTTGGTATTTAACCGACCGTTCGTTTTTGAGTTATGCTAATAACAGACGCACGACACATGGGCCACCTTTTCTGAAAATGCTTCTTTTTTGGATTCAGAGAATCTCAAAACCTATTTTCCGACGACCTATCGATATAAAAATCAGATTTATTCCATTCCCATATCTTTTCTATCAGTTTAACAAACTATCTTTTTACAAAATAATGTTCTTCTTTATACTCCATTCTAATTGAGATAAACATTATCAGAATGGTTTTATTATTTAATTCCTTATAATTAGAAGGGATCTAAGAAAATACAATATGCCAAAACGATTTCAAATGTTTTAAAAACGTGTCGATATGCGATTATCATTGACAGGAGTAAAACAAAAGCACGAACCACTTCCTGTTTGAGCAGAGTAAAAGTACTCTAAAATTTAAACCAAAAACAAGGAATATCTTGGAAACATTAGGTTCACAATAAAAATTTAAAGAACATAAATTGATGTTTTGACGAGAATCACATTTTGAGGAATACAGTTTGGTCTATCTCTTACGGTTTACCAGTTATGTGAAAGTAAATCGGAATGAAGAGGGCATCAGAGGTTATTCCTTTGACATACACTTTATTTACCATATAAATATCTTTAATATACAATATTTAATCAAAATCGGGGTGATTAGTATGTATTGACATTAATTAACTTCTCTAGAATAAAGTGTTCTTAAGACTGCAAATACATAAGAGTGATTTTGAGAAAATAAAATGTATAAAAAATTCCTTATAAAGGATAGTTTCTTGTAAATTTAGAGTTTTAACATCAGAAAATGCTGAAGTTAAACATGAAGATTTGTATTTAACCGATCTTTCGTTTTTGAGCATGCCATTCACAGACACACGTATACACGGACCAAATTTTTCTGTAAATATTCTTTTTTATTCAGGAAAATTCAAAACATAATTACATTTCCGTTGAAATATAACATAAAAATGTTGGGTAGAATACAATACTTTCTCTACTATTTATATACTACTATGTATAGTACGTGTGGCGAAAGTAAAATACTGATGCACTTCATTCACAAGACTTTCTCTATAACCATTTAACAAATTGTTGTCCAAAAGCTTATTCTTCTATGCACTTCATATTAATCGAGATAAACATTAACAAAAATTGTCTTTATTACTTGCTTCCTTGTAAATTGAAGGGAAACAAGCGAGAACACTAGGTTAAAGTGATAGTAAAATATTTTAAGAGCTGGTTGCCATGTGGTTGAAATCTTTTCTTTGCATAGCCAGGAGTTGACAAATTCCCGTATGAGAAAAGTTTTAAATATTTAAAACTGCAACCAATAATGAGGAATATCTCAAAAATCGTCTCCACGAATAGAATGTACGTGACATAAATTGTGTGTTTTAAGTTCTTGTCTGCCTTTTACGGTTTAGCAGTTACGAAAAATTCGGCAAAATTCATCCTGAACGAAAAGTTCTTTAGTTCCCAAAAACTATCAAGATATAGACTTCATTTATCATGTAAATATCCTTAATATACGAAATTTTAATGAAAATCATTAGAACCATATTTGACAAAATCAGAATTTGCGAAAGTTTTTTCATGAAATGGGTATTTTGTGGTGGGACATTTTTATTCAAAAAGTGCGTGTCGCATCCTTAGAGGATATTAAACTTAAACACCAAGTTTGGTGTTTTACCGACTTTTCAGTTTTGGGTTATCATGTTCACAAACACATACACACACACATTTTTCTAATCATGGTTTTTACTTTCTCTACACGTACTATGGGCATAGTGTATAGAGAAGATATTGTAATGTACCCAAAAATTCAATACCGAGATTTCATCGGAAATACATGTTTTGAGTCACTCCGAATCAAAAAAAAAATTGGAACAAGGCCCGTGTGTGCGTGTGTGTGTGCGTGCGTGTGTGTGTGTCTGTCTGTGGAAAGCATAGCTCAAAAACGAAAAGACCGTTAAATACCAAACTTGGTATTTAGGTTTGGTATCTAACGATGTGACACGAACATTTTCAAGAAAATCCCCCACCCCAAATTACATGGAAGTTTTTTCAAAAATTTTGATTTTCTAAAATGGCTCTAACGATTTTGATTAAAATATCGAATATTAAAGATATTTAGCGGACAAAATGTATATCTTGAATTTTCTGGGAATAGCCTCTGAAGACTACTTTAATCTGGGTCAATTTTACGGAATTTTGCATAACTGCTTAACTGTAAGAGATGGACAAAAACTTATCACACAACAAATGTAGAGCACCTTAAAACACACAATACATGTTATATACATTTTTTTGTGGAGTTGATTGTTTTTGAGATATTCCTTGTTTTTGGTTTCAGCTTTAAAAAACATACTTTTCTCATAAGGGAATTTGTCAACTCCTGTCCATACAAACAAAGGAACTTGTCACAAAAAAAAAACAAAAAAAAACAAAAAAAAAAACAGTTTTTAACAATCACTTTAAGCTATGGTGCTCCTTACTTCGCTTCCTCTTACAAGGAAGCAAGTCATAAAACTATTTCAGCTAATTTTTCTCGAGTAGCATGAAGTAAATAGAAGCATTAGCTTTTTAATAATATTTGTTGTAGAGATGTAGAGAAAATCATGTGAATGGAACGCATCAGATTTGTTGATTCAGGACACCTCAAAACATAGATATATTTCCGGTGAATTTTGGGGAGAATACAATATATACATGGTACGTATAGAGAAAGTAAAATACAATGAAGCAAATAAAATACACATCAGATTGGAAAAGGAAAATAGGAGAGAAAAGATGAGATGGAGTGAGGACTAACAGGCTATAAGCCTAATTCTTGTTAATGAAGTGAATGAGTCGTTTAGCTGTTACTTAAAGCATTAATATTTTCTTGACTCGTTATTTTCTTCAGTATAAAGTCAACGCCACCTTTGGATAGCATGAGCATCGTGTATAATTATATCCTGCCAGCGCTTCACAGCGTGCGTTGCCATGGATTCTGTATTTTGATTGATTCGTGGAACAGCATTCCGTTGATCCCTGTTCCCTTAATGAAGCCAGGAGGTTTCCCAGAATTAATTTCAACAAAGAGCAGCTGCTCTCGTTCTGCTAGCATTAAAGCTAAATTTAGTAGCTGCATTTAACCATATTGTCTGGTAATGGGAATTTTAATACATGGGCTTTGCAGACTTTCATTTCTTTTGTTTATTGTATTACAATTGCCAATGCCAATTGAAGTAATTCCAGTTACATTAATACTCTAATAAATCAAAACCGCACATATACCTACCTATATTTAACATTTTACAAACGAAAGAATAAATTCAAATTGAGCAATAGTGATTTGTTGGGGTCCCTGACATGTCTAATTACTTTCTGTATGTATGTACTGGCAATGTACACAGTAAGTAGCTAGAGAAGATATTGTATTCCATCCAAAAATTCGCTGTCAAGATTTGACTGGAAATATATGTTTTGAGGTCCTCTGAGTTCGAAAAAAGTCTTTTTACTTTCTCTACACGTACTATGTACATAGTGTACAGAGAAGGTATTGTACTCCAACAAAAAATTCAAATCCGAGATTTCACCGGAAATATATGTTTTAGGGTCCCCTGCATAAAAAACATTTTCAGTAAAAGATCCGTGCGTGTGTGTGCGTGTGTGTAAACACGATAACTCAAAAACGAAAACCAAACTTAGTATTTAAGTTTATTTTCTTCCAGGGATGCGACATGAAATTTTACATGGAAAATTTTTTCAAAAATTTTGATTTTCTCAAAAATGGTTCTAACGATTTTGATACACATATTGTATATTAAAGATATTTACCTGACAAATAAAAAATATATATGTTGAATTTTCGGGAATAGCCTCTGAAGACTACTTTATTCTGGATGAATTTTACGGATCTTTGCATAACTGCTAAACCGTAAGTGATGGAGAAAACAAAAAAATGTAGAGCACGTTAAAACACACAATTTCTGTTATATACATTTTTTTTTCTCATGGAGTTGATCGTTTTTGAGATACTCGCTAGTTTTTGCTTTCGCCTTTAAAAATTTATACTTTTCTTACACAGGCATTTGTCAACTCCTGTCCATACAAACAAAGGAACTTCTGTCACCTTTGGCTATCACTTTAAGCTATGGTACTCCCTTATTTCGCTCCTATTTACAAGGAAGCTAGTAATAAGACTATTTATGCTAATTTTTTCTCGATTAGCATGCATTAAATAGAAGACTACTTTTTTTAACAATAAATTACAGTAGTGATGTGGAGAAAGTCATGTGAATGGAACACATCTGAGTTTTCTTTACATTTTTAATTTAAGGGTTCATTTAATGACTAATTGCAATTGTTTTATTATTATTGTTATTATTATTACCGTTGTACTGATTTCATTGAAATTATTTAAATCATCCCAATTAAATATATTTCAGAATACCAAAGAACTGCATATTTTAACTGAATTTACCGCGTCCCTTAAAAATTAAGTATTTCTGGTAGAAATTTAAATTAAATTATAGTAAATATAAGCCAGTTATTTATAGATAATTTGTTTCTAATTCCGGAACAAAAATACATACATAATTTTGCAAGTGAAGAAAAGTGCTAGCCTAGAATTCGGTTGTCTAATCGCAATAGTGTTTCCCTCTATAAGCTTTACACCTTCAGGTAACCAATATTTTGACTCCCCAGCCTGTATTAGTCCACTGATGAGACTGCCCTAAAAACAATTAAGGACAAAAGGTAACCAATGAGCAATGGTTTAGGAATAATCGTGTGACATGAAGGGTGTTTGGATACATCTAGAATAAAGCTTCTCTACGATTGGTACACTAAGGCTAAATCAATTATACATATTCGGCCTTCTAGAAAGCGATAGGTCCATATCGGTAGGTTTTATAGGCGTGTAAAATAGCTCCTGTGGGACGAAATACCGATACATGGGGGTGGGGGGGGGCGAAAGAATAATCCTGACAATTTCCAACCTCATTAAAATACTTCTTTTCCCCAATGTATTCCCTTATCTCCCTTCTGCCTAGAAGGAAATAAGTAACAAGACAATATCTTTTTATGCTTATCTTAATTAACATGAAATACACAGCAAAATCACGTTTTGGACTGCAACGATCTTCAATTTCGGAGGTTTATTTTTCAGAGTTGAATCTCGATCAGGGTGAGTTTCCCGGTTAAGATTTTTGAGGGGTTTACCATATCCTGAGAAGACGAATGTCGAGTAGTTTAAGAAGCTGTATGCACCTCGGCGTCTTTTGAACACCATTTCATCCATTTTGTTCATTCATCGTCCCATGTAGGCTACCAGGTTAAAGGGCATTAAACCCCTTCCCTAAAAACAAAGCTTGTTACAGAATAGGCAGAGAAAGCCATGTGAATGGAACATTAGTGTTTTATAGTTTAGGAGATCGTAAAAAGTAATAAAATATATCAACGTAGGGATTAAAATATTGGCTGTACCAGCTAAAATTTCATATTTCTTAAGGTAGTGAAATTTGACGAAACAATATGAAAAATTAAAAAAAAAAATGTTTATAATAAAATGATAATAATTCTAAGTTTTAAGATAACATATTATTTTTCCCACTTGGCGGAATTTACTGAATCTATAAATGGAAAGTCACATGGTTAATAGGCAGTTCTAAAGTTATTTTCTCACAAAATTTTCCAGAGCTTTCCAAACTGAAATTGTTCTACAGAATGCAATTTTTGATCATTTGTTTAAAAACTTTTATACTGCCCTTCAAAAGCACTTTAAGAAAAAGGTTACATTTTTTTTAAAATAAGTTCTAATATTGAGACATCATTACATGTTTAAAAATCAAGTGTTTTGGAGAGTACGAAAATTAATAATTTTTCTACACTAATAATTAGAGCTAATATAAACAAATATAATATGACAGATCTATTTGTAAATTTATTTGCTGAAATTTTTATTTTTATATGAATATTTTTAAAAATCCCGTAGCTCATTTTTATTTAAACAGTAAAAAGTATGATTTAAATAATAATGCAAACTGACATTTTGATATATGGCTAAAATATTACTTATGTATAATAACTGTGTAAGTGGAAACTCCATATACTATATACTGTTTTCTAAATTTCACAGATGCATCATCTTAAAACTGAAACTTAACTTTCATGTACACTCAAAGACAATAAAAATAAGCCTGGCGCTGTGATCTTACTGCAAATGTGAACGTTTGACGGACACTCAAGTTTTACCACGATTTTCATTGGTGCCATTCTGGTATGGCATGCCACACGAGTAAGAAAAGGCAAAACCAATTGGGCAATCCAACCCTTCACCGCTCAACCCACTCGACGCTTACTCAGAACAAGTTGACTTGAATAAGCAATGTGTTAATTTAATCGACCATGAATGTATTGTCTTGGCATTAGAACTTCAGTATGTAGGGTAGAGAAAAGATG
Organism: Hymenopus coronatus; assembly: GCA_030762935.1. NCBI lineage: Eukaryota > Metazoa > Arthropoda > Insecta > Mantodea > Hymenopodidae > Hymenopus > Hymenopus coronatus. Next base: position 56,311,439 of record CM060894.1, read on the forward strand.
AATTTAATTTTGTATCAGCCGGTGAATCAGAGGTCAAGTATTGTCCCACCAGAGGGTTTGGTGATCACCAGCTTACAACTCAGAACTCCAATTGTCGCAAGCTACGTTTCACACACACACACACACACACACACACACACACACACACACACACACACACACACACACACAATGTTCGCTTCTCTCCGGTAACGCGGCCTGTCCAATGCGCTTTTTAGGGTACCCTAAACTGAAATTTCCAAATCTTGCATTTTTCAAGCAATCTTTTTGAAAAAAAAAATTTTATATGCTGCTGTAATATAATTATCCATAGGGTTTGAGTTTCATGCAGATATCTTTAATCCTTTTGGATTTAAAAAATAATTAAATGTTTTTATTGTGCCAATTTATCAAAAGTTGTGCACGATGCATAAGTTACATTTTTGGAAAACCAAAAATTATAGTACATATTTTTCATGCATGTAAATAAAATTGGCATATAGAATTTTTGTTACTCTTCTGGCTGATTCAGTTAAAAATGTTTAAATCTTTAAATATTATTATTTTACTATAATTTATAATAAGACATATTTAAGGTCAAGTATTATTGGTCAAAACCAAATTTAGGATTTTTAGCAATTTTTCAGTTTAAAGCGCAGCATGGTATTAAAAACAGGAAATTGAACTACAAGTATTACATTGTTTAATTAGACAAAAAAAATCATTTTTTGCACTTTTTGATCAGTTTTCAGTTTAGAGTACCCTTAAGGACAGGTATGAGTGAATAAGTTGCAGTGCAAATTTCATCCATTTCGCTCTAATGGTTTGAAGGTTATGGTCAAATTCGTTTGTTTTCGTCATATCACTAAAGAAGCCCCTCGGAACAAAAAAAAAAAAAAAAAAAAAAAATTGGTCTGATATTTTAACCTTAGATTCACAATACATCTATTTTTTGAAATTTTTCCACGTTTCCTTGCGTCTCCTTTGGTTTAGGCTCCAACAATTTTCAAAGCTAACAATATAAAAAATATAATTTTTGTCTTTAAAATATAATTTTTTGTCAGAAAATTGAAAACATATGCTTAAATACATCTGCAAATAAAACCTAAGGTAATTCTTATTCATTGTACCTCTGTGAGCATGTATTGCAATTATATTTGTGTAACGGAAAAACTGCTCCGCAAGGAACATTTTACAGGAAGAAAAATGTTGAAAATATCAATAGCAAGTAAACAAGGAAAGAGATGTATGCATGGCTCACATTAAAATGCACCAGGTTGTTAGGTTGGACCCCCAAATTTCATTTTCCTCTCCTTTGCTACTACCTTTCCTGTCCTTTTTAACTTGCATTATTGCTTTTCTTTTGCACAACTTCGTTTTTTATTTTGCATGATGCGAATGAGATCTCGTCCGACTGAAAGTGTTCTTGCCGACTCCAGTACAGTTTTACCTCTCACGCTTTGATGTAGCTCCAGTTAAGGCAATTACAAATGGCGCCTATAGGCCAATTATAGATTTTTTATATGCAGGAATGTTTAAATTATTTTATCGGATTAAAATTAAAAAAGGCGATATTTAGTAATTTTTTCATAAAATGTTAGTCATACATTCCCTTAAGAGTATAGCAAACAGGTGAAAGACATGAGCTGAGTGAGCGAAAAGACCCCGTGTTACGATAAGTATTTCAGGCGTATTTTTAATGTCTTTGAGTGTACGATAAGTAGAAACGAAGGATAGGACTCATTTGTCCCGTCCTCCCCTTCGTTTGCCAGATCTCAAGTCACGGCGATGCACTAGGGAAGCAGGTGAAAGTCACGGCGCTCCCGTAGTTTAAACATTTCCTCTTGATTGTGTGCTCTACTCCCGGAAAGGACCCTGGGCCATTGCTACGCTGAATTCACTCCCTGAAGATAAACCCGGAAGCGAGGAAAGGGGAGGTACTGATGACGTGCAGTTCCCATGCGGCATGACATTCGAGCTTGCTCCCTTGGGCCATTTTGGTTCTTCTTTACCTCCTCGGGCTTTCCGTTCATACACAAAGCAAACAAAAGATAAACCGTTGCGCTTTCCAAGCCAAAGGAACTCCATTCAGCGACAAAACCCTGTGTATACACTGGAGATTTAGGAAAATTAGTTTCTGGATCTTTTTAATTTCTTAATGTCTGAGCTCTCAAAGGAGTTAAACATTTCATTTTTATGCTGAGATAAGAATTCCGATTAAAGAAATTAGAAATATTTAGACGGATAAACTGAAGTATATACTAATACAATATAGAAAAATCGTGTATGTGTGTGTTTGTGGAGGGTAAACACGGAAACTGCTCGTCGATAATATTCTTTTTTCCAGACCTACATAGGACATAAAATATCTCCAGAGATTTTAAAACTGGGAAAGAGATGAGCTATTTGTTTATCCACTTCCACATATTTGGGATCATTTGTAGTCATATCCATGAAGTCACTGCTATCTTCAGAGTGACGCATATGAGACTCAGCTGCGACTTTGTGGGAAATGTTAGAACTAAACTTCCGCCGCTCCTTTGGCGGTCCATAGTGGGATAGAGAAGTATACAGTCAGCTGGAAACTCGCCGAGGTGCGGACCGTCTTTTAGAGCACAGCGAAGCTTTACTGCGTAGCCGCCAACCGTAGGCAAAAGTGGAATTTCTTTCTTTCGGCTTGGGAAAAATTTGGGGTTAAATATATTCGGTGAGTCTACATTACTGTTGTTAAAATCCAGTTTGCTAGCCGGAACAATCAGGCGTTTCCTTCATTACAAGATTTCGACTCAAATTGTATTTCATGACCTGTAACATACAATAGCAACTTAAAATTGTAACGAAAGCGAATTATTCTAACTAAAAGTATTAACGGTAAATACAGACATTTCTTTGTAGTTTCCTGAAAACTTTTTTTCATAGGTCTTCAAGGAAGCTTTAAGGAAGTTTGATTTTTCATGTTATTCAATTTAATTCTCATTTCGTTGAATATGAATATTAGGGGACATTTTTCAGCTTGTTTAGAATATAGTAGAAATACACTTAAAGACATAAAAAGTTTTTTTAATAGTGTAAATTATTCTCCTAAAGGAGGATGAGTAGAGAATGATTTATACAGTGAATTTATGTAAACACTTTATTTAACATTTGATTTCAAATTTAAAGCTTAACACTGAATACTTTGAGTAATACCACTCCTTATTCTCTCCTTTTAGTACATTTTAATTTTTATTTTATTTTCAAAATTATTCTTCACACTATAAGGAGTGTCTAGATTGTAGTGGCGCTGCAGGATATGCCGTTTACACAGTCGATGGGAAAACACTCGAGACACCATGATGTCTCTTGTACTTTATTCTGTACCAGGTAATTCGATACAGCAATTTCACTGACAGCCCACGTCTTAGAGTCTTAGGGGACAATTTCACTGTAAGAACTATAAACCGTTACGAAATAAACGTCTAAAAACTTTGACGCAATTAGGGAAAACAAAGTTTCGGCAATGTGCATCCAGGAAAAGTTACTCGTATTATGAAAAACATTAATTCAGTCATGATTTTGTATTTAAATTTCTGTACATCGTACATCGTACGTAGGTTGAGAAGGCATTGAACTCCCCCAACAAATTCGATACCGAAATTTCACCGTAAGTAGATGTTTTAGGATCCCTTTATAAAAAATGCATTTTTAGGAAAAGGTCCACGCGCGCACCTCAAAAACGAAAACTCTGTAAAATACCAAACTTGGTATTTAAGTTTAGTATGTTACAAAGATGTGACGTGAAGATTGTGAAAACTTCCCCCATTCCAAACTATCCTTTACATGAAAAAAAAATGAAAATGTTTATTTACCTACTTAAAAATGGCTGTAACAATTTTTATTTAAATTAGCGTACATTAAAGATATTTACATGACTAATAAAATGCGTATTTTTAATTTTTTTGGGAATAGCCTCTGAAAAAATCTTTATTCTGTATGCTTTTGTTGAAGCTTGATAAACCGTAAGAGATGACAAAAACTTACTACACAAAAAATATATAGATATCGTTAAAACATACGATTATGCCATAAGCAGTTTCTTCGTGAAGTTCACCAATTGTGAGATATTCCTTGTTATTCGTTTCAGTTTTAAAATAATATAAATTTTCTCATACGGGAATTTATCAACTCCTGGCAATGCAAAGAATTGAATTTCAGTCACATGGCAACCGCCTTTTGAAGATTTGACTATTGCTTTAATGTATTCCCTTAAGCCCTTCTGCTTACAAGGACTTTTTGTGCTAATTTTTATCTCTACTAGCATAGTAGAAGAATAAGCATTTTAACAATTAGTTACAGATATGAAAGTCATGAGAATGCAACACATCAGATTTTTAACCCTCGCGTGTGTGACGATAATTCATGCCCGAAAAGTGGGTAAAATACCGAACCAGTATCTTCAAAGAATGCGACATGAACATTTTGAGAAAATAACCCCCACCCCACGCTACCCTTTAAACAAACAAATAAAGAAAGAAAATAAACTTAAAAAAATCCAATAATTTTATTTGCTCAAAAATGGTTATAACGATTTTGATTAAAATGGTATATTACAGATATTTACATGACAAATAAAAAGTATATTTTAAATTTTCTGGAAATATTTTAGTCGTTGGATGAGGAATCAAGCCCAAATACCATTATTGGTGTGATCAGTTGGTATTACCGCACTTTTACTTTTATTATCCCTTCCAGTTCTAGCAGGAGCCATTACTATACTTCTAACTGGTGATTATTCTCAACCAACCATAAAGCCATCGGAACATTATATTTTATTTTTGGTGCATGAGCAGGAATACTAGGAACATGTTTAAGAATTTTCGAAGAAGTTTTTATTCTGGATGCATTTTGCTGTAGTGTGGTAAATCGAGAGACAGACAAAAACTTACCTTCACAAAATTTCGTTAAACCATACGGCTTCTGCCATACACAATTTTTTCGTACATTTGGCCATTTTTGAGATATTCCTTGTTATTGGTTTCAGCTATTTTTCTCATGCGGGAAATTATCATCTCCTGGCAATGCAAAAATAAATAAATGAATAAATAAAAGATAAATAAAAAAAATAAAAAAATGGATTTCATCTTTTGAACATGTGTTTGACTATTGCTTTAATCTAGTGATTTCCCTTATGTCCCTTCTGCTTACAAGAAAGCAGGTAATAAGACTATTTCTGTTAATGTTTATCTTGATTAGAACGAAGAATAAGCGTTTTAAAAACTATTTGCTACAGAGATGTAGAGAAAGTAATGTGAATGAAACACACATTTTTATATATACAGCTTTCAAAATTATTTAGTTACCTGTATGTTTTTAGTAAGAAACTGATTTCCACTACTGTAGTAAAACGCACATTAAAAACATCTGATGTGTTAAACTCGCATAACTTCCTCTACAAAAAACAATTCTTACAAAATATTATTTTTCTTTATACACCATGCTAATCGAGGTAAACATTAGCAACATCTCCTTTTAAGTAGAAGGGAGCTAAGGGAATGCACCAGGTTAAGGTAACAGTCAACTGTTTTAAAGGATATCGTTATGCGATTGTCATTGAAATTGACTTCAAAAACGGATACTTCCAGTCTAAGAAAAGTAAAAGTACTTTACAATTGAATTCAACAGTAAGAGATATTTCGGAAACGGTTATCTCCACAACAAAAACGTAAAGGACATCAATTGTGTCTTTGAATAGATCTATATTGTTTGTGCAGTAAGTTTTTGTCTATCTCTTATGGTTTAGCAGTTAAGCAAAATTCGGAAAAAAATCATCTAAAATAAAGCGGTCTTCAGAGACTATTCCCATAAAATTCAAGATATACATTTTATTTGGGATGTAAATATTTTTAATATTCCGTATTTTAATCAAAACCGTTAGAGCCATTCTTGAGAATATCAAAATGTTCTAACATTTCTCCACTTAAAGGTTAGTTTGTGGTGGAGGGATTTTCTTGTAAATCTTCGTGTCGCATCCATGGAATGTACCAAACTTAAATACCAAGTTGGGGTTGTAATCTCTGAAAATAATTTGAGAATATTAAATCTTTCAGTCTGACACTACCGATCCAAATCCGGTTTATGTGAAAAACAATTAATCCAATTTCTGCTAATATTTATCTCGATTAGATTGAAGAAGATAGAAGCTTAAGTTTTTTAATAATAATTTTTTAAAGAAAATAAGAGAAAGTCGTGATATTTTTTATACCTCCAACTTTCATTATAAATTATTTTCATGTATAATTTCAGTAAGATACTGATTTCCACTACTGGGATAAGACGCACATTAATGTGACCTTTAAAAACATGAATGACACTCATTATGCATAATAAGGACTTTTCACTTTGCCCGCCTGGTTTCTATGTTTTCACAATAGATAACGTGTGCCAATCTAGACGTAACTCTGCACGCTACTACCATTTACACGAGTAGGTTTACCGGCTGGACCTTGCAATGTACTCCCGTTTTATTTTGATATGATCATAAGCAAGCGCCTTGCTACTCAATGAACGTTGTACTTTGACCATAACAAAACATGCAATTTCAGTTCTATGTCGTTTACATTCACTTCAAAGTTTCTTCTATATTATAGCACTTCATTTAAAAATGTAGTTCAATTTCGGATTTGGACTATCTTTATCAAAGAATTTCGGGTTTACGAATTCGCTTCTATGTGCACATAGTGGCCTACGCCTTTACTTCCCTTTCAAAGGAAGCCATTCCAAGGAAAAACATCTGATGTTATATTCAATGACTTTCTCTATATCTCTAAAACAAATTATTGTTAAAAGGCTGATGCTTCTTTTTACTTCATTCTAATCGAGAAAAAAATAGCAGAAATAGCCTTATTGCTTGCTTTCATGCAAGTAGAAGGAAAATAAGGGAGTAGCATAGGCTAAAGTAGTAGTTCAAAAGCTGGTTGCTATGTGACTGAAGTTCCTTTGTTTGTATGGACAGGAGTGGACAAATTCCTATATGAGAAAAGTACATTTTTTAAAGCTAAAATCAATTACAAGGAGTATCTCAAAAACGATCCACTGTACGAAAAAAATGTATATAGCATAAATTGTATGTTTTAACGAGCTATACATTTTATGTCAGTAAGTTTTTATCTATCTCTTACGGTTTAACTGTTACTCAAAATTCTGCAAAAATAAACCAGTGTTCTTCAGAAGCTATTTCCAGAAAATTCAAACTGTTCGTTTTGTGTTGTGAATAACTTTAATATACGGCATTTTAATCAAAACCGTTCTAGCCATTTTTGAGAAAAACAAAATTCTTAAACAGTTTTCCATGTAAAGGGTAGTTTGGGGTGGGGAAACTTTTCTCAAAATCTTCGTGTCGCATCCTTGGAAGATCATAAAGTTGAATACAAGGTTTGAGCTAAGCTGTCCACAGATACATACACGGATCTTTTTTGGATTCAGGGGGTCTCAAAAAATCAATTCAAGCAATGGTACTCCCTTATTTCGCTTCTACTTGCAAGTAAGTAAGTAAGTAGTAAGACTATTTCTGCTGTTTTCTCAATTAGTATGAAGTAAATAGAAACCTAAGTTTTTTAACAATAATTTGTTGCAGAGATGTAGAGAAAGTCATGTGAATGGAACACATCAGATTTTTGACAATTTGTTACACTCGTCGACACTTCGATTATCCACTTCAATATGATCTCCTTTGTATGCTATGCATCTGTCCCAGCGTTTAATCCAGTTTGCGGAGACATGCTGGAAACCATTTTTGAAAGGTGTCCATTTATGTCTCTGATGAGGAAAATTGCCTCCCATGAAAGTTGTATCTTCAGGTTAGGGAATATGAAAATTCACATGGGGCTAAAATTGGATTATAGGGAGGGTGAGGAATTTACTTCACATTGATTTTTGTAAGATATTCGATACCAACATTGGTAATGTGCGATCGTGGTGCAGCATCCAGCTTGTTTCATGGATGTTCTCTTTTGTGCCTGACAATTATGGACTTACAAAGTTTTTATAACACCTGTAGCAATATCCGATTATTGATGTGTGTGCAGGTACAACATTCTGATAAACCACTCCATTGCTATCAACAAATCACAACTTTCCCAGCAGAAGAAATCGTATTTGCTTTTTTGGATGTTGCCGATGGAGATTTCCAAACTGAGCTTTGTTTGTTCAAGATGAAAATATGTAGCAACGTTTCATCATCAGTGATTGATTACCTTTAAAAAACTGATTCTTTCTCTATCATAAACGTCACATGCTTACATATCTGCACGCGAATGTCGTTTAGTTCGGGTATCAGCAGTTTGGAGCCTATCTCCTATAAATATGTAAATTTTCTGACTCTAATGTAAGGGTGGCACCCTTGACATTTTGAATATTTCAGAAAGTGTTCGTAAGTTGTTGTAGAGCCTCTTTTACATTGACAGAAGCGGCGTTGGTATTTTCTTCCGTAAGAGCAAGTAACTCGAGTGCCGAGGTCACCTTCCTTTGACAATGTCCTCTTTAAACAATTTACATGATCTTTGAGCTGTGCTGTAGAGAACAACAGACTTTCCATAGATCTCCTGTAATATTTTATAGGACCTCAGTTGGAGATTTGTTGAGACAAAATCAGAATTTCAAAGCTGCATATTGTTCATCTCGTATCAATTCCATTTTATTAGTAGGTGATACTGAAGTTGTCCCAGCTTGCCAACCTCTCTCAGGCGGGAACCAGGAGTACCAACAATGGAACTAGTGCGTCGTGTTCATGTACAGTAGACTAACAAAAAATCATATACTTAATACGAGAAATTAGGCCGTAAAATTATAGTTCTTTACTGCCAAGTTCCTAGAATATTATTATTTCTATAACTCTATATCCTCAGGTAATATTTTTAGATTTATTTAAGGCCCCTCTTCTCCACAAGAGCTCGCATCTAATGGTAAATGACTAGCGTTTTCTTTTCGCTGCTTAAAAAGTTCAGGAGGGTTTCGTTTCGTAATCGGCTTACCCTTCCTGTATTTATAGGACTGACAGCCCCCTAGGACTTACAAGCCAAATTCTATGGGATCAGAAGCGTGACGGGGAGCCAACAGCACAAAACCACAGAATGTAGAACCTGGCATGGACACGAGGAATGGGATGATATAAAATGTAAGCGAATTGATGGAAAGGTGATGATGTAGCAATTCGAGGAATGAGTGACGGAGGAAGCCGGAGGATCCTTGGAGGGTACTATAACAAAATATTAATTTTACTTAAAATTCTAATTACAATAAACTGTCTTGAATTCAAATGCTTAACACAGTTTTATCTCTCATTGCTTCGATACTCGTTCACAGTTGACAATTCCTCTCTAATTCAAGAGTACTGCCCGAAGTCGCTGTGTAAACTCTTGCGGAGCTTGTTGCCATCCCTTTCTGATTCCATAGCAAAAACTTCTAGAAGCAGCAATCATTATTGCACGTGTACATTACATGCGGTGTAGTCATGTTAAACCAGGTGTAAGAATGCAGGGTTTTTATGTTAGGCGCTCACTCGGCACGTTTTAAATTTACGCACAACTATGTAAAGCGCGTACGTCCAACATGACGATGACAAGTAACATAGACAAGAAGAAACCGCGTCTAATGCTTAACCTAACTGCCTACTGATTCTGCTTCTACTTTTTGTAAAAGCGATTTAGTGAAGGCGTTATTGCGTCCTTCAAACTATGTATTTACTGTCTTTTCAGCGGTGTTACAGCTAGTGGGTTCGGGTGGCTTATTGCTCAAGTAACACTTTAACCTGTGAGAGGGGTACACGCATGCTGAGCACTTGCCGCGCGTGGCAAAACAGTCAACAGTGTTGCAATACTTTACTCAGAGCCGGATGACGAGTCTTTAAAATCTACTGGAATCAGACAGCACACACCGAACACACAAATATTATCGGCAACGGTGCTTCCTTCTTCCACTATGTTACGCGCCTTTACTCCTCGCTTGTTTCAGTCTAAGAAAACACTACCTCCTTCCAATTCCTAAACCACTATCTGTTTGGAAGGGCGCCCCATCCCACTGGCTAAAACACCGCCAAACAAACAGTACGTAGACATTTTCCCATATTTTTATGTTCGTATATGTTCATACCTTTCGATATCTTGATAGCAACGAAATTAGTACCCATCTCAGATTCTGCATTGATATTGTTTTCAGGTTTGAAGACATTCCCACAACAATTTAAATTTGAATGGTGCTTTTAAAGCAGCCTGATATCACAGCATACATAATAGCTTATCTTCGTAGCCCTCTTTTAAATCTCTTTATTCAATGGCAAGCATTTCTGCCTGAAACACCGAGACTGAAACTAATTTCTGCCTTCGGAGATGCTCTGAAAACTCCTGTGTGGAGGTATGTTGATTGCATTCTTGAACTATTTGACAGCCATGCAATATAGTTTTGAAATCGGCTTCTACGGAAAAGTGATGAAGTAAGGTTGATATACAGGAATGGAATGATACCTAGAAGGCCAGTTGTTCATCACACACTAAGCCACAGGATAACTTGAAATAGGCATGTTGCGATATGACCATATGACGTAAAATAAATAGAAATATCCGATGTGTTTACATGACTTCCTCTACATCTTTGTAAGAAATTATTGTTAAAACTCTTATGCTTCTATTTACTTCAGGCTAATCTAGAAAAAAAAATGGCAGAAATAGTCTTATTAGTTGCTTCATTCTAAGCAGAAGCGAAATAAGGGAGGACCATAGGTTAAAGAGATAGCCAAAAGCTGGTTGCTATGTGACTGAAGTTCCTTCGTTTGTATGGACAGGAGTTGACAGATTCCTGTATGAGAAAGCTTTTTAAAGGAATATCTCAAAAACGATCAACTCTACGAAAAAAAATGATATAACATAAATTGTGTCTTTTAACGTGCTCTGCATTTTTGTGTGATAAGTTTTTGTCCATATCTTACGGTTTACAGTTATGCACAATTCCGTAAAACTTATCCAGAATAAAGTAGTCTTCAGAGGATATTCCCAGAAAATTCACAATATACATCTTATTTGTCGTGTAAATAGTTTTAATATATGCTGTTTTAATCAAAATCATTAGAGGCACTTTTTCGAAAAAAGTTCCACGTAAAGGGTAGTTGAGGGTGGGGGATTTTCTTGAAAATCTTCGTGTCGCATCCTTGGAAAATAACAAACCTAAATACAAAGTTTGGTTTTTAACGTTTTTTTTTAACTACGCTGCCCACACACCACATGTCGGAGATTTTTCTAAAAATGCCTTTTTTGGATTCAGGGGGTCTCAAAATATGCATTTCCGATGAAATCTCGGTATGGAACTTTTGGGTGCAATACCTTCTCTATACACCGTTGCAATGAAAGGTTCTTTCAATGACTAAAACCGCCGTTATGAACTAAGAGACCTGCGGAAAGAAAGAAAAAGTCCTATGCTACTGTCACTTTAAATATAAAACAATAATATAATATATATTTTCAAAATTGTTTACTGTTCATTTCATCAAATGATATAGCAGCTAAAAGTTATCGTTGTAATGTAACGTTTTGGGAGTGGATTATATTAAGGTAATGGAATAAATAAATGCGCTGGACAAGCCCTTGACAGTTAATCGATAGCACTCAACTTGACATGAAAATCTTGATTGAATAATTGGAACAGTAACACAAAAGCTATGCTTTGCACTGGCATATCGCAATCTGTTGACTCATGTCCACCTCTATGCATTATATTTTACATGCATTATTGTAAAACTTTGTTTCCTCTGGTTTTCCACATCAAAATTACACATATTTGTCTCTTCTTGAGTTAACATCTTCAATAAATCATACGTATATTTTGAAGTAATTTCCGTATTTTTCTCGATAGTTATTTACAAGCTTAGCTGATCTTATTTCTAGAACTTATTTGTGGCAGAGGTGAGTTTACAATATTACAAAATAGTTTATCTTTGACATTTCAAATAAGCACAGGTAAAACTAATTATATAAAACAATCATAAATTTCGAGTTCGATTTACTACAAGGAAAGCTAATGCGAATAAAACATATAATTTATAACATTTTTATTTATTATATAAAGTCATTCATTGTTATACGTATACTTAATTACAATTTGGTGTATCAAATTAAATGGATAAACATTTGTTTTTTCGAATTGATTGATTAGTAACTTGCAAGCTAACTATGGTATAAACATTTTATTTATTTATTTAAAAATATTCAAGTTGGGTAGAACAGCTAAATGAGATATCTCTATAGGTTTAACATATATTTAAGTTGGTGTAATACTGCGTTGGTGTACAGAGTATCAAAGATAAAATTTAAATGTATTGACAATAAAATACAAGGAAAACAAAACATAAGTTAAATAATAAATTACCCCTGATTAAGTAAACAATTGAGGAGAAAAGTATCAATGCTTTAGCAGTTCCTCTGGTTATACTAGCTATATAATATAATCCGGGCTTGTGTACATATTATCAAAAATAAAAGTTAAATGTAAAGGAGAAGCCCAGTATACCACGGCCCACAAGTCCGGATTATACTATAGCTAGTATTGACACCGGCCGTGAAAGCCTAAAAGCTTTGAGTTCCTCTGGTTAACCAGTAGATCCCAACATGCCAATCTCCTTATTCAATATCAAATTTTTTATTTGAATGTAATGTTTCTCTGATTCTGTCAGAGAAAATATGTATATGGACAATTTCTATCTAAAGATGAAAGTAGTAGGTGTTCAATACATGTATACCTGTAAAATAATGATAAAATATAGGCATATTACGTTTAACATTTTTCAAATAGCGTCCGAATCTTTGAAGAGCATGATATATCACTGGTTATAAATGTTCAGTTGAAGAAAAATCTTTAGAACCCATTACGTAAGATATAAGAAGTGTCAGAACTAAAATAAAATATAACAATTTAGTTTTGAAATTGTGATCTATCAGCGCTATTTATACTGTATTCTTTTCTAAGTACTACTTATCATTAAATGTGCATTATTCATAATACTTTAGTGCTGATATGTTGGTTTGGAGATATCTTTTTCTTTTATGCTGTGGTTGACTTGACAATCATTAATCATACTGTGATGCCCTGTTATACGCAGAAACAAGCATTCCGCAGAATTGTTACTTGGCTATTCGATCTGCCAATACTTTGATGTGGTTGTTGGTTTCCCCCACAGGTAGCAAATGTCAAACAGAAGGATTACGAACATTGCAGGTTCATTAAGATAATTCCATACAATACATTCTGCGACTCGTATTAGTGGTTTTGCTGTGCATATGTAATGGTTAGCTGGTAGGTTTCTGTTTGACATAGTGAGCTGCAAATATTTGTTTCCAGAAAATAATTAGATACATATTTTTGTATACATCTATACATTTTTGAGATCATACAGCACATCATTTTCATGTTTAATAGTAGCTGCGGCCATTTACATTTATTAATTAAGCGTAGATAGAAATGTATTTATTTATTAATTTACGTTACCATATAGCTGTGCAATAGTTACTCGCCACCAAATTTACATTATCAATTTAATGGGCCAAGTTTTATGTATGTGTAGAGTAAGGTTGGCAAATATGGCCACCAAAATATTTATATTCAACTAAAGGTCATAAAATCACTTTCCACTTTCGTGAAACAAATGCATTTAAGCCTTTAATCTATAACCTTTAAAACAGTGTGTGAATTAACAACCAACTTCTATCCGTCTGAATGCAGTTTAGGTTTACAGAAACTGCTGCAAATATCCATATTTGACAAATTTAAATCAGATAAATTGCTGTGTTAGATTTGATTTATTCATAGTTCTAACACAACAAAACTGTTTTGGGAAATAGAACTTGCAAAAGTGTCATTTGCTACACTCATTAATAGGGCACAGATGCTTATCACCCAAAAAGTTAGATATATGCAGAATAATATGACTTTAAAAATAACTAAATGTGACCAAAGAGTCAGAATATGACCAATCAAATATGCACATTTATAAATATTTATTAATTAACAATAGAAAACAATATGTTTCACAACAATATTATACACGTAATAGTGTCTTCTGTTATCCACGCGATTCTCATTTCTTGTTCCTGTAAAGAAGAAAAACCATATCAAGCTGTGGATATAAATAATAATTGCCCGTATTGATTACAGTGAAATCAAGTTTGAAGTAGTACATACCTATTTTTCTGTTCCATTCATGGCGGCATTGCAGTATATTACCACATGCATCCTTAAATTATCGAGGAAACTTCTCCGGTTGTCACTCAAAATAGTCTTGAGTCGTGTGCCTGTTCGGTCGGGATCGGGAGTGAAATCTCTGAGGGGTGACAGGAATTTAAACGGCATCCGATCATCACGTACCTTAATGTTGATTTCTTCTCTCATTGTAGGTCGGCGAGAGCATGGACGTCTTGTTTGTTAATGTCTCTCAAGGGTGGTGTATCCTCATCGACGCCTTTCCTGTGGATTGGGTTCCTGGGTACTGGGCTTTTTCACCAAACACTGGTTTTATTTACATAGTTCCGACCTACGGCCCGAACCGAACAGAGACACACTTATCAGTTTCTTATCGGACGTTGTTTCATAATGAAACCCCGTTCTCTGCTCCGTATCGCCGTGCGAGACATGATTTCAATTATTTGGGGTTAGGCCTCTTTCGAAGTCACACGAGGGCCTTCTCATACTTTCCCTACATATACAAGCTGAAGCGTGTGTTCTTTTTCAAAGTCCCGCAGGGACCTAAACCCGGTATGGACTTCACCTATCAATAGAAGGAGCTGAACTCTCTTCCCTGTCGGAGTGCAGAGTCTGACATCTTGAAAGTCACCCCCGACTCTCAACATCTTTTTCGAAATTTCTCGAATTTCTTGTTACAGTACAAGGTTCTCATTTGCTAAAAATATTATTGGCCCGGACATTGCTTGACGCTCCCATGGCCTCAAGGCAAAACCCCTTTTTCTAACTGTATCTACTCCTCACTTCTGGAGTGATTGTCATCAGCTCAGGAATGCACTTAAGCGCGTTTGTCTGGCAAAGTCAGCCAATCATGAATATTTGCCGTTACTTTTAGCATACCTCGCTAGCTTGGGTTTTCCTTGATTTTTACATTTCAAAGGTCTGTTCGTTACATTTAAACATCTGTCAATTCTATAATATTAGTATTGATTTTAGTTTTAATTTATAGAAATATATTTATTATCGTGCTTATTTATTTACATCGTTTATGGTGACGCGTAGATACGAACTCAATCGTGAGAAGCTCCTTTCAACATCGCAAGATGTTATTGGCGCGTATTTATATAAAATCAAGTCACTGCACTCCAATATTGGGTCATCTGCATCCAAAATAGCTTTACCACCACTTAAAATGTCCCCAATTCTGCATATTGAAAATCTAAAATTTCCATTCAGCACTTTGGTAAGGTTGTCCTTTTAGGAAACCGCTACTGTGCCCCTAGCTTGCCTTATTTCCAATTCTACATTTTTGACAATCGCCAAACTTTCATTTAATCCTAAATCTATTGCTTCCAGGCTCGAATTTTGATTTTGCAATGGCTCCAAAATTTGATTTTATATAGGCCAAATCCCGCAACAAACTGCTAGAAAACAATTCCTGAACAATTTTGATTGAAGACGCATCACTGCTATCAAATGTGGACACAGTTTTCTTTACGTCTTCGTGGTTATCGCAATAATACTCAACTTCACCAACCCACCGAGTAAGAATTGGTTCGGGGGAAGAGGGAGGGAAAGTGCAACTTCTTTAAACTTTTTCCCCCCTCAATGGAGCCTTGACAAATATATTTTTTTTACATTTGAAATTAATCTATCCACATCAGAAACATTTTTTATTATCTCCTCGGCAACTCTATGCAAACCGTGAACTAAGCATGTATGGTGCTTTTACCATGTATGGCACTCCGTCAGTTAGAAACAGTAATACATTTTCCTGCTTAACTTCACCACCCCACAACAGGGCATTGTCGAATAATATGGCAGTTGTAGAATTATTTACAGAATCAAGAACTTGTGAGTCCAACAAAAATATATCACCAGGACGGTCAGCTAAGACTGCACCAATCACATTAGCAATGGATCTTCTACAAGCATCCAAACGTTTCATCAATCGACCCCAAATCTTATTTTCCCTTACCTACTTCTGATTTGTGCAAAGTATTTTCATAACAAGAAGGTAAATAATTTTTTGTCAAGGTTGATTCATCTGCAGTGTGTTGTGTTGTGTTGTGTTGTGTTGTGTATTTCTCCATAAAGCTTCTGAAATGAACATTGTTCACTTTGTTGAGGGGAATATTAGCCGATACCATCATTTCGCAAAGATCTTTTGAAAAATCGGACGATTTGAAAGACGGCGTTGTTTTAACTGTTTCCAACAAAAGATGTTGCCAGCTTTGATGAGCAGATTTCAGACTGCCATTGTTCTTGTGTTTTAGCGTATCACAATGCTGTTGCACATTAAATCCTTTCCTGGTGTCACTTTAACTTCACACACTCTACAGAAGAGGACTTCTCCATCGGTGCTGAAAAGCTCCCCTCCAAACTTTTTAACCAAACTTCTTAATTTTGCACTTTCACACTTAATTTTCGGCATGTCAATGTTCACTGATCCACTGCAAGTTTAACATTAAGAACGATTTAAAATTCCTTGTCAGTGGCTCACCCACAATGCCAACTACACAATAGGCAGTAGGGTATAACATTGTTTCCTACAAACCCAAATTCCATTGACAGTCAAACCAAAATATCAACTCTTTCTCAGAATTGGTAATTCTCAGAATATCTTTTAAAATATAGAAACATTTAACTTATTTCAACATAAGATCGTGTCTGCAAATATAACCGAAATATGACTTAAATTCACCAAAATATGTAAAATGTGACCAAAATTCAGGAAATGACATAAATATTCAATTATGACACATAAAACATCTCTAAAAGTAATGAAAAAAGTTCAATTTATCTTTAATCAAACACAGTGACTGAAATGGAAACAAGGAAAGAAATATGACTTGTCATAAACATCCGACCCCTAAAGAATAAATTGCTGATCAATTGAGTGCATTCCTAATGGTGCCACAGGGAATATGAGTCAGAACGTGCATCCATTTCTGACCATAATTTTTATATTAATAATTGCCGTTACAATCGGAACAAAATGTAAGCAAGTTCAGAATTTACTACACTCTTGTGTGTATTTTTTCGTTTTGCTCCTAAATCTCTTCTTCAAGTTTAACTCTTCTCTTTGCTGAATGCAGAACTTCTTTGCTTCTTAATTGTCTTGCAATGTTCTTCTTTCTTCCGTAATTTCTGATGGTGGTTTTCACTTTGGAAACGGTTTAATTCGAATAAAGTGACGTGCTAATTCGAAGATACAGAAGTAGAAGACGAGTCACGTGCTTCCCAACGCGTTGTCGCTTGTTAAAGCAGATTCGCTGAAAGGAGGTGTGCTGGAAGGTGATTCAGGAAGACCGGAATTTAATCTAGAATGTAAGGATGCCCCGGGATTGAAATATGAAGATGGACTGAACGTATGGCGAGAGACTGGCCCAGGATACGAATGTGAAATTGAAGCATAAAGCAAATTTGCCACTTCAACAGAAATGCACGCACCAATAAATGCTTCATCACAATCATAAGAGATGCATTTTAAGTAAAAAGACGACTATGCAGTATAAATAGGCAGGAAATGGAATGTGAATTTTGAAAAAAAAAATTATCACTGGAATTACAAAATGAAAAAATCTGATGTGTACCATTCACATGACTTTCTCTATATCCCTGCAACAAATTATTCCAAAAAAGCTTATACTTCTATTTACTGCATGCTAATCAGAGAAAATTAGCTGAAATAAATAGTCTTATTACTTGCTTCCTTGTAAGTAGAAGCGAAATAAGGGAGTACCATAGGTTAAAGTGATAGTCAAAAGCTGATTGCTATGTCAATGAAGTTCCTTTGTTTATATGGATCGGAGTTGACAAGTTCCTGTATGAGAAAAATATAAGTTTTTCATAGCAGAAACAAAAAATAAGGAATGTCTCAAAAACGACGAACTCCACGAAAAAAATTTATATAATATAAATTGTGTGTTTTAAGCTCTACATTTTTTGTATAGCAAGTTTTTGTCCATCTCTTACGATTTAGCACTTACTCAAAATTCCGTAAAATTCATCCAGAATAAACTACTCTTCAGAGACTATTCCTAGATATGCATTTTATTTGTCAGGTAAATATGTTTAATAAACGAAATTTTAATCAAAATCGTTACAGCAATTTTTTAGAAAATAAAAATTTTCGAAAAGCGTTCCATGTAAAGGGTTGTTGGGGGTGGGTTTTTTTTTCTCAAAATCTTCCTGTCGCATCCCTGGAAGATACTAAACTTAAATACCATGTTTGATATTTTACCGACTTTTCGTTTTTGAGTTATCGTGTTTACGGACACACTCACACACGGACCTTTTTCTGAAAATGCTTTTTTTGGATATTGGGGACCCTAAAACATATATTTCCGGTGAAATACAGGTATCGAATTTTTGGGTGGAGTGCAATACCGTCTCTATACATATGTACATAGTGGTATAGAGAAAGTAATAAAAATTGGGTGAGGTAAAGAAAAATTTAAGAATTGGGTATGAAACAAAGGTCAGGAATAGTGTAGTTCAGGTTGGAAGGGTGGAAAACCCGTAAGGTAGTTGATGAAGCTGGTAGTATTTGCCTATTGTGTGGGTATCAGGAAGACTGGATGTATCTTTTGGCAGATTACATGCAGATGGAGGATATTAGGAAAAAATTATTGCCGGAAGTATTTTTAGCTTCGAACAGACGAAGGACAACATTTTGGGATTTGATTCTAAACAGCCAAAACTGACCAAGCCAGTTAATAGAAGTACGGGCACTAAGAGAGAAAATATTTGAATAAATATTATATAGACTTATTTGGTGTTCGAGTAATCTATATGTGTGTGCATACATGGTGTAGTTGTGAGTGCAAGTATGTGATATCAGAGTGCTCTTTCTCTTATTGTTCTGTGGTTCTGTTGCCGTAGCGCGCGCACGTGTTTTTTCAATGTTGTAACGATATATAAAATAGATACGTAAACAATATTTTAAATTAAAATATTTTTAGACAGCATGTACGGTGTGTATGATACAAATATTGTATTACTGTAAACTTAATAAATAATACCACCACCGCCGTCACCGCCACCAAATTCTGAATTCAGCAATATGCACTATAAATATTAATATTTGGCTTAAAATCAATAATAAAATTTTAGGGACAACATGTAATGATATCTACTAATATTGGTTATGCCCATAATTTCCGTATTCACACTGCTCATATATGCCTTAGTGTCGTTTTTAAAAAATTGGTACTACTGGGAAAGAAGCAATGTTCAATCATACCTCCTTGCGTAGTTAATGCTTCTAAACTAACCTCAGAATGAAGTCATTAAAATATTTATTCAAAAATAACCTGAAAGAGCACGCAGTGTCTTAAGAAAGTAAACTGAAAAATTATAACAGCTCTTAATACTGCAGGCAATCGTTCTCCCTTGATTTATCAGGAATGATGTTATCAGCACATTAAACCGAATCCATTACATACAGTCACTGTGACACTTCAGTATGACCAACATTAAATAAAGAATGTTCCAAATCGATAACATTGCTTTAAAAATTGCAAGTTGCTTAAGAGTGCCCATATTACCTTAGTGCCCATAAATGTGAAGTTTATCCCATATAATGTTAAATCCTAAAATATATATTTTTGCCATATAGAAAACGAAAAATCTCGACCTCACAGGGTCATTAATTGATTATTGCAAAGTATATTCAAAGTATAATGTTTTTTGAAAATTGTGTTTAATAAGCGCTTACCAAGGTTGATTTAACTTCTATTGTCTGCCCCCGTAGCTCGGAGCACCTATCTGCGTTGCGAGGGGTCCCGGGTTCAATTCCCGGTGGGTGACCTACTGTACAAACAATTTTCACAAAAGTTTATTCCTTTGTTTGCATTGTGATAATCAAATACGAATTAGCAGCAATATTTGTGTTAGTGCCTTTAGGTATAAGGAAAATAAACTAGGCTAAACAGATTGTAAAATCTTTTAAAAAGTCGGTTTCTATGTGCAATAGTTTCAATTCGGTTCACTTTGTACGGCCAGGATTAAAACAAAAGAAAAAAAGTTCAGTAGCTTAAAATAATATATATATGGTTCGAAAACGGTTAACTACAATACAAATGTATGTGCCATAAATATTGTAAATTTACACTATCTACATTTTTTGTGTCGTAAGCTCTTGTTCTACCTCCTACGATTTACCAGTTATGCAAAATTCATCCGGAATGAGGAGAACTCCAGAAGCTATTCCCAGAAAATTCAAGACATAAATTTTATTTGTGATATAAATATCTTTAATATATGATATTTTAATTAAAAACGTTAGAGGCATTTTTGAGAAAAACAAATTTTCAAAACAAGGTTAAACCGCGGCTTGGGGGGAGGAAATTTGCTTGAAAATTTTCGAGTTGCATCCTTAGAAGATTTCGTAGTCGGTTTATCCTCCTTGTAGCTAGGACTGATACACCCCTAGGACTAACAAGCGGACGCCTAGAGGTCAGAAGTCTGTCGGGGAGCCGATGCATGAAACCACAGGATGGAGAACCTGAAACGAGTGGTCGTCCCAGCCATGCATGAGCGTGAGGAAATGGATGATATGAACTGCAAGCGAAATGGATGATGGGAAAGGTGATGATGGACCAATTGGTGGATTGAATGACGGGGGAAACTGGAGAAATCTGAGAAAATCCGCCCAGAAGCCGCTTCGTCCACCACAAATCTCACATGAGGACATTTGGGCTCGAACTCGTACCACTTAGGTGGGAGGCGAGCGGTCCTTAGAAGATGCAAAACTTTTGTTTTTCAGCTATACACTGACTATTCACATACACATGACTATTTTCTAAAAATGCTTTTGTTGGACTCAGGACCTCAAAATGTATATTTGCAGTGAAAGCGACATAGAATTTTAGGGTGGAATATTGTTTTTTGAAAGCCCGCTTTTATTATTGTGGCATCGCAGGCGGTTAAGGTGGAATAAAATCGTTTTCAATCTATTATGTACTTACAAAATTCATGTAGAGAAAGTCAGAATATAAAAAATGTTGTGGTCCTTCTATAGCCTATTATTAAAAAAAAAAAAAAACTGGAGAATTTCATAACCCTGAGAAGAAAGTTCACGTCTTTCTGCGTACACACTACCTTTCCCTCCTGTTTTTGTAATTTCCAAACGCAGAGAAAGTTCTAGGCGTTCCATGTCCCTTCCTCTAGCTGCTTCTTTACTCTTTCCGATCTCTCGTAAAAGCATAAATCTGAAGGAATCGATGCTTCCATGCGAAACGGAAATGGACACTGTAAGTTGAATAAATAGAATTTTGATGCAATACGTTTGGATCTAGGGTGCCCAACCTCTGCTCTTATGAGCTAATTGTTTCACCTAGTCGAGTTACCCCGTCTTTTTTGTACATGACCAGGTGGGAAGCTTTTTCCCTTCAATTATTCAGTGGCGTTTAACTGGGTTCGACTCTCGACACGATGGTAGGTTTGAACCGAACCAAACATATCGTATTCCAGAAAGAATGGGAGGAAGAGTATTTTTCTTTTTGTTAAAGAGGATAGTACGGTGAAATTTCTTATTTTCTTAGGGTTCCTGATGCAATATTAAATGATACTTTGAAAAATACCATCATATTGTATATGGCAAATATTTTTATCGGGTGTACAATCAGTAACTGCACTTGAATTTTAATTAATTTTGCCTGCAAAGAAACGCTCCCCATGATTTTCAAATGGAACTAGTTACTTTGCAAAGTTCAACAGCCAATGAATATTCTCAGGAAAAAGATCGGAGTTTATTTAAATCTGTTCCGAATGAAACCATTTCCTAAATTGCGAAATTTTGCTGCAAAGATTATATCAATATTTGGTTCTACATATATTTGTCAACAGATGTTGAAAACGAATCAGATAAATAACAAATATTGTTGTAGATAAGGGAGAACAGGTTTATTTGTTCTTGCCCTTTAAGATTAGTGTTCATCCCTGCTGGCAAACATTTATGAACTGGTTAAAAGTAAACGGTACCAACCAAGCCGCTAATAAGAAGAGCGTTCAAGAAGGTTATTTTAGTATTTGTAGCATCCCATATAATATTAACGTTGTGGAAGCCCCCGCCACTGACAGAAAGCGACGTCATAGATTGAGAGGTTATTGCCTGCCACTATCAAACAAATAGGGGAGGTAAATCTACCCTCCACTGTACCACTGCAAATTGGGCACCACTGTTATGGATTGTAACGCTCGGGAAATGCAGTTCTAGTTTTTATTTTACTGAAAGCACACGATGTGCTCAAGTTTTTACTTTCTTTAGCAAGTATTATGTACATACATAATAGGTGGGGATTGTATTCCATCCAAAAATTCGATAGCGAGATTTCACCGAAAATACATGTTTTAAGGTTCCCTGAATAAAAAAATCTCGTGTGTTACATTCACATGACTTTCTCTACATCTTTGCAACAGATTATTGTTAAAAAGCTAATGCTTCTATTTACTCCATGCTAATTGAGAAAAAAATTAGCAGAAATAGTTTATAACTTGCTTCCTTGTAAGCAGAAGCGAAATAAGAGGGTACCACAGGTTAAAGTGATAGTTAAAAGCTGGTTGCTATGTGAGTGAAGTTCCTTTGTTTGTATGGACAGGAGTTGACAAATTCCTGTATGAGAAAAATAAATTTTTCAGAGCTGAAACAAATAAGGAATATCGAAAAAACAACCAACTCCAGGAAAAAATGTATATGACATAAATTGTGTGTTACATCGTCATCTACATTTTTTGTATGCTAAGGTTTACCAGTTATACAAAATTCAATAAAAATCACCCAGAATAAAGAGGTCTTTAGGGGCTATTCCCAGAAAATTCAAGTTATACATTTTATTTGACATGTAAATACCTTAAATATAAGAGATTTTAATCAAAATCGTTAGAGCCATTTTTAAGAAAATCAAAATGTTCGAAAGAAGTTCTATGTAAAGGGTAGTTGGGGGTGGGGGGATTTTCTTGAAAATCTTTGTGTCGCATCCTTGGAAGATGTTGAACTTAAATATCAAGTTTGGTATTTAACGGTCTTTTCTTTTCTGATCTATGCTGCCCACAGACACACACATGCACACAGACAGACAGACAGACAGACAGACAGACATTTTTATAAAAATGCGTTTTTCGGATTCAAGTGGTCTCAAAACATGTATTTCCGGTGAAGTCTAGGTTTCGAATTTTTGGGTACAATGCAATACCTTCTCTATACATTATGTACACAGTACATATAGAGAAAGTAAAAAAGGATTTTTAGAAAAAGTCCGCGTGTGTATGTGTGTTTATGGGCAGCATAACCCAAAAACGAAAGTCGGCTAAATACCAAGCTTTGCATTTGAGTTTAATATCTTCCTAGGATGTGACACGAAGATTTGCAGGAAAATTTCCCCACCCCAAATTATATTATACACGGAAAAAATTTCGAAAATTTGATTTTCTCAAAAATTATTCTAACGAGTTACATTAAATGTCGTGTAAAAGATATTTACACAAGTGAAATAAATATCTTAGATTTTCTGGAAAATCCTTAAAGTCCTGTTCATACTGGGTGACTCTTTTACGGAACTGCTAAACAGCATTTTGCAGTATTCCTTGTTATGGGTTTCAATTTTAAAATGCTTCTTCTTTTTCTAATACTGGAATTTCTCATGGTTGTTTCTTTTGTTTGACATCTGGCCTTTCAAAGCGAACAGAATTGCAATCGGCCCCTATTTCATTCCACGTATAAGGAACTTATATACAAGTCCATATTAGCGCGTTTGTGTAGTGTGGGGGTAATGTGCCTGCCTCACATTCAAAAGGTTCGGGGTTGCAGTTGAGGTGAGTTACCCGAATAAGTTTTTCTTTGGGGTTTTTCCTCATCCTGAGATGACGAATGTCGAGTAAATTTAAACTTTATAAATCCCGAACTCGTTTGAAAATCATTTCACTGATTTCATTCATCGTTGAATACGACTTACCTGGTTAAAGTATCTTAAGTTCAGAAAGAAGAAAAGCAAGTCAATATATACTAATGATAATTACTTTCTCTATATGCACTCCACCAAAAAATTCGATACCGAGATGTCACCGGAAATATATGTTTTAGGGTCCCCTTTATCTAGAAAAGCATTTTCAGAAAAAGGTCCGTGTGTCCGTGTGTGTGTGAACACGATAACTCAAAAACGAAAAGTCGGTAAAATACCAAACTTGGTATTTAAGTTTAGTAACTTCCAGGGATGCGACACGAAAATGTTGAGAAAAATCCCCCCACCCCCAACTACCCTTTACATGGAACTTTTTTCGAAAATTTTGATTAAGATTTCATATATTAAAGATATTTACAAGACAAATAAAATGTATATCTTGAATTTTCTGGCAATAGCCTATGAAGACTACTTTATTCTGCATGAATTTTATGGATTTTTTGCATAACTGCTAAACTGTAAGAGATGGAGAAAAACTTACAACACAAAAAATGTAGAGCACCTTAAAACGCACAATTTATCTTATATGCATTTTATCGTGAAGTTCATCGTTTTTGAGATACCATATGTTTAACATATTTTCATGACAAACAAGATGTAGATCTTGAATTTTGGGGGATAGCCTTTAAAAATCTTTTATTTTCAAAGTGTGTATGGTAAACCATAACTTATAAAATACTTCTCGTTAAAATACAAAATTATGTCATACACATTTTTTTTCGTGTATGGTACAGTTCACCATTTCCGAGATATTCTTTGTTATTGGTATCAATTTTAAATTTCTTAAATTTTCTTATATAGGAACTTGTCAACTCCTGTCCATGCAAAGAAGCTGATTTCAATCACATGACAACCAGCTCGTAAAAACATTTAGACTATCGCTTTATCTTTGTGTACTACATTATTTCCTTTCTAATTACAAGGAAGCTGGTAATAATACAATTTCTGCAACAAATATTTAGATTACCATGAAGTATATAGAACATTAAGATTTTTAACAGTAATTTGTTACAGAGATGTGAAGAAATTCATGTGAACGGAGTAATCAAATTTTTACTTCCTCTAGCCCCGTATGTACAATGTACATAGTGGATAGAGAAGGTATTGTATTGCTCTAAAGAATTCGATACCGAGATTTCACCGGAAATACATGTTTTAGGATCCCCTGAATCCAAAAGGAAGCATTTTCAGAAAAAGGTACGTCTGTCAGTCTGTGTGTCTTTGAACAGCATAGCTCAAAAACGAGAAGACGGTTATGGTATTTAGGTTTGGTATCTTGCAAGGATACGACTCGAAGATTTTTAAGAAAATCTCACCACATGGAAAGGTTTTCGAAAATTTTCATTTTCTTAAAAATGGCTCTAACGATTTTGATTAAAATACCATATATTAAAGCTATTTCCATTAGAAATAAAATGTATATCTTGAATACCTCTGAAGACCTGTTTATTCTGGAGGAATTGTGCTGAATTTTTCATAACTAATAAACCGTAAAAATAAACAAAAACTTGCTACACAAAAAATGTAGATCTCGTTAAAATACCCAATTTACGTCATATACATTTTTTCGTAGAGTAGCCATTCTAAAGATATTCCTTTTGATTAGTTTCAATTGCAAAATACTTTTCTGAGACAGGAAGATTCCGTTTTTCTTTTGTTCTACTCTTGGTCAAGTAAATAAGCGATTTGCAATGACAATCGCATAACGAGAGATTTTAAAACACATGAGCATCACTGTAGTGCATTCCTTTAGTTTCCTTCTTCTTATATGGAACTAAGTAATATGGACATTTTGCTAATGTTTATCTCGATTAGCATTGTGTAGAAAGCAGAATAATATTTTGTAAGAAGTTTGTAGAGCAGCTAGAGAAAGTCATGTAAGTGTATAACACATGAGATTTTAATTATTAGAAACGTACTTTAATAATTTGCACTAACATTTTCTCGGATCAGAATTGCTGCATTAATCATTCTTACTGATGACTTTGAGAAGAGTTTGATAGACTGCCCAGTATGAAGCACCGAAGATAGGGCGAAAAGGAAAATCATTTCATGCTTCAAGTATTTTATCGCTATACGTTTTAAATGCTAATGTTATGATGTAGCGCATCGATGAACCTTCTAGAAGCGAAAGATACTGGATGTTGGAAGCAGCTCTCTCTGAAATAAAACAGAACGGGAGTGTTTACCTTAAAATTCAAGGTTTATTGCAGAAGGGTCAGGAGAGTGGAAGAAAGAAACATATCCCCAGGTAGCGAAAGTTTGCGAGCTGATAGCATTAAAAAGAAAAGCGTATTCAACACCTTACATCTCGGAAACCTGGAACTCTGATACACACAAACCGGAAAAATCTGACTTTCGTTTACACGATTTCTCTACCGTCTATAGTTTATTAGTGTCTATGCCAACTATTCTTACGAAATATTATTTATGCAATCCTAGTCAAAAAAAATCTGATGAGCTACATTCAGATGCCTTTCTCTACATCTCTGTAACAGATTATTGTCAATAAGAATATTCATCTATCTACTTCATGCTAATCAAGATAAACATTAACAGAAATGACTTTAAAATAAGAACTGAAGCTTTCCTGGCGACGTATTAATTCAACATCTTGAAGCCCATTTCTTTGCATGGACACGAGTTGACAAATTCCTGTATGAGAAAAAAATATAAGTATTTTAAAGCTGAAACCAATAACAAGAAATATCTCAAAAAGATCAACTCCACGAAAAAAATGTATATTACATAAATTGCGTGTTTTAATGAACTCTGCATTTTCTGTTATGTTAGGTATTGTTTATCTATTACAGTTTACCAGTAACGCAAAATTGCATAAAATTCACCCAGAAATTTATCCAGTATTCTTCAGAGGCGATTCCTAGAAAATTCAAGATATACATTTTATTTGTCAGCTAAATATCTTTAGTATGCGATATTTTAATCAAAATCGTCACAGCCATTTTTGAAAAAATAAAAAAAATCGAAAAAAATGCCATGTAAAAGGTAGTTGGTGGTGGGGGATTTTCTTGAAATATGGTGTCGCATTTTTGGAAGATACCAGACTTAGTATTTAAGTTTGGTATTTAAAGGTCTTGTCTTCTTGAGGTATGATATCCACAAACACACGCACACACACGGACCTTTTCCCAAAAAATACCATTTTTGGTTTCAGGGAAACCCAAAACATGTATTTCCAGGGAAATCACATTATCGAATTTTTGAGTGGAATACAATAACCCTCTCTTTACACTATGTACATAGAAGTGTAGAGAAAGTAAAATCTAATGTGTTCCATTCACAGGATGTCCTCTAGCTGTCCGCTAAAGAAGCCTCTTATTCAAAACATTAATTTATTATCTACATTATGCTATCAAGATAAACATAAGCAGAATAAATGTCATTACTAGCTGCTTGCAAGCAGAAGCGAAATAAGTGATAATCAAAAGCTGGTTTTATGTGACTGAAGTTACTTTGTTTGAATGGACAGGAGATGACAAATTCCTCTATGAGAAAACTCTTAGTTTTTCAAAGCTGAAACCAAAAACGAGGAATATAGCAAAAAGGATCAACTCCTTGAAAAAAATGTATATAATATAAATTGTGTGTTAATGTGCTCTACATTTTTTGTGTGGTAAGTTTTTGTCCATCCCTTATGGTTTAACAGTTATGCAAAATTCCGTAAAATCCATCTAGAATAAAGTAGTCTTCAGAGGCTATTCCCAGAAAATTTAAGATATACATTTTATTTGTCAGCTATATATCTTTAATATACGATATTTTAATCAAAATCAAACCATTTTTAAGAAAATTAACTTTTTCGAAAAAAGTTCTATGTAAAGGGTAGTTTGGGGTGGGGGGATTTTCTGGACAATTTTCGTGTCGCATTCTTGGAAGAACCAAACTTAAATACCAAGTTTGGTTTTTAACGCTCTCTTTGTTTTTGAGCTATGCTGCCCACAGACAGACATTTTTCTAAAAACGCTTTTTTTGGAATTCAGTGGGTCTCAAAACATATAATTCCGGTGAAATCTCTGTATCGAAATTTTGGGTGCAATACAATAACTTCTCTATACACAATGTACATAGTACGTATAGAGAAAGTAAAAATCTGATGCGTTCCATTCACATGGCTTTCTCTACATATCTGCAAAAAATTATTGTTAAAAACCTTATACTTCTTTTTGCTTCATGCTAATCCAGAAAAAATAGCAGAAATAGTCTTATTGCTTGCTTCTATGCAAGTAGAAGGGAAATAAGGGAGTACCATAGGCTAAAGTATTAGTCAAAAGCTGGTTGCTATGTGACTGAAGTTCCTTTGTTTGTATGGACAGGAGTTGACAAATTCCCGTATGAGAAATGTGTAAGCATTTTAAAGCTGAAACCAATAACAAGGAATATTTAAAAACGATCAACTTCAAGAAAAAATATGTATATAACATAAATTGTATGTTTTAACGAGCTCTACATTCTCTGTTAAGTAAGCTTTGTCAATCCCTTATGGTTTACCAGTTATGCAAAGTTCCATAGAATTCATGCAGAATAAAGATATCTTCATTGCCTATTCAGGTGCAATACAATACTTTTCTATACACTATATACATTAGAGAAAGTAAATATAATGTGTTAAGGATCACAGATGTATGACGTAATATAGTGTTAAGCAGATGTTTCATTTATTTCATCATTATAGAGGAAAACGTAATTTAATGATAAAACTATCTAAAATGTGGATTGGTTTCTGCTTAATATTTCGAAGGAAGCCAAGAGTGTTGAGAGCTTTTTAATTAAAAAAAATCAGTAGAATTAATATAATACAGTCAGCGGAAATGAAGCTTTGTAAAAGGATCTACAAAATTGGGTATATATAGAAATGATGATATAAGGAATGACTTAACCCTTAGTTGCCTGCACTAGTATACTGTATATGCCGTTTTTCCTTTAAATCAAGTTTAAAACTGGGTTCTGGTAAACATATTTGGGAATAAACCTATAAAATTATTATATAAAATAATAGAGAAGATTGAAATGAAAATAAACGTAGAACTTTATTAATACTTTTCTTCCCATTTAGAAGCTCAAATTCTTCTAAATAGATTTTCATAACACTGCTAAAAACACTACCAAAAAGTAATTCAAATAGCCATGAGTGTTAGGTGTTGCAAGTTGCCAAATGTTGTAAGTTCAAATCCCAGAAGGGGAGAGCCCAAGTAAAATAATCGGTGTCATTCTTGGAAGGTAATGGGGTTACATTTGGCTGTAGTTATGTCGGTTTTCTCCTTTATTTATTTAAAAAAATCACTGGAATTTTAGGACAAAATTTGTATATATTTTTACAATATAATAGTCTTGATTACTTGTCATTTATGGTTGAAGGTTATGACATGAAATTAATTCTAGAGTACAGCCTTATTTGTATAGTTACGCTTAAAACAAGCGGAACTTACAGATACCGACAGGCTCCCGAGTTCTATTCCCGGCTGAGGTTGGAATTTATCTCCAGTGCAAGATTTTGTTCATGGATTTTTTTTGTTTTGTTTTTTGTTTTTTTTTGTTTGTTTGTTTGTAGTTTAACGTCCTTTAACGTGGCTGTTCATATCGGATGATGAATGAAATCGTGAAATGATGCTCAAATGATCTCAGGGTCCGTGGAGCTTAAAATTAGTCGACATTCGTTTTCTCAGGCTAAGGGAAAACCCCGAAAAAAACTTTATCCGGGTAACTCACCCTAAGCGAGATTCGAACTCGTGACCTTTTGATTGTGAGGCAGATACGCAACCACCACACTACCCAGGTGGGCTTATTTGCTCATATTATTCAATATAACCATTCACATACACACGCAACAAGCTACGCAATGCAATGCAACGCAAGACGCAAACTCCAAACTTTACCCTTGCGTTGCATACAGAAAGCATTCTGCATTCCTTCCTCTATGCATTGCCTGCTGTTCAACAACGATTGCAATGTGAGATTTTATAGCGCCTACTGCACATGCATGTTTTTACTTTCTCTAGTCCCGTGTGTACAATGTACATAGGGATAGAGAAGTATTGTATTACACCCAAAACTGCGATGTCGAGATTTCACCGGAAATACATGTTTTAGAACCCCCTGAATCCAAAAAAAGCATTTTCAGAAACAGGTCCGTGTGTGTGTGTGTGTGTGTGTGTGTGTGTGTGTGTGTGTGGACAGCATAGCTCAAAAACGAAAAGGCGGTTAAATACCAAACATGGTATTTCAGTTACATGGAAAAATTTTCGAAAATTTTGTTTTTCTTAAAAATGGTTCTAACGATTTTGATTAAAATACCACATATTAAAGTCATTTCTATTACAAATAAAATGTGTATCTTGCACTTTCTGTTAATAGCTTCCAAAGACCTGTTTATTCTGGACGAATTTTGCTTAATTTGGCATAACTAGTAAACCGTAAGGGACAGAAAAAAAAACTTTCTATACAAAAATGTAGATCTTGTTAAAATACACAACCTATGTCATATATATTTTTTTCATGGAGCTTACCGTTTTCGAGGTATTCCTTATTAGTTTCAATTGTGAGGTACTTACACTTTTCTCAGACGGAAATGTACGTGTTTCTTTTGTCTACTCCTGGTCAAGATAAGAAGCAATTTTCAATGATAATCGCATAATGACAGCTTTTAAAACAGTTGACTATCACTTTGGCCTTGTACATTCCCTTAGTTCCAGTCTACTTATAAGGAATTAAGTAATAACATTCTCCTAATGTTTATCTCGATTAGCATGGTGTTTGAAGAAGACTTATCTTTTGTAAGAGGTTTGTTTGCAGAGTAGCTAGAGAAAGTCATAAGAGTGTAACATATATTTTATCGCCCTCCGTGGTGTAGTGGTTACCATGCTGACTTCACATACCCAAGGTCGCGGGCTCAAACCCGGCGGAGGACGATGGATTTTTTGGGCGTAAAAATCCATAGCATGGCTTCCTTCGGAAGGGATGTAAAGCCGTTTGTCCCGTGTCGTAGATTTACATCACGTAAAGAACCTCAAGCCTAATAGAGAGGCCTCTGAGCAAAATTAAGCACGCCCGGTATAGAATGGGACGCTGAGAACGATAGCAGTAAAGGAGCGTCCATAAATAAAACGACATTTCATTTCACATCATATTTTTCTATTTGGTTTTGCCGCGACATCTCTCATTTCTCTCAACAGCTTATGGCAGTCTCCTTGCGAATTCTCTTTTGATGTAATGGATGTACTCGCTATCTGTGTCTAGATTTTTCGGCTCTCATAAATTGTAAGGCGCAAAGAGATAATTTAGAGTTCATTAAATGTTGCAGCTTTAGCACTTTCTGTGATTATAGTCTCTAGACTGGCATTATTTTCAATATTTTTCGATAAATAATTTTATTGTTATGACGTCGCAGCCGCGAGCGTCAGCTATTAGTATATAATTTTTATAACTTATTTATTTGTAAAAGTTTGAGTGCATTTTCGTATACAGTATTGTTGGTCATAGTATTCAATTTAAATTTGTGGAGTGCTTGGAAAATAACCGCATGTATGCAATATATAGGTCGGTGCAAACTTCTTGCGTTACGCTTACGACAGAATTGTGAATGGTCTTCCCTCCCGCTTGCGCTTTGCTGTGTTACCTGTCATCATTGTGGATGACTTGAGAGTGTGAATGTGCGTGTTGAATAGTATGACATTAAAGAAGGAAAGCACAAGAGTTTACAACCATTGCCGATAAACAATATTTTACAAGAAAATACCGTTGACGTGACTCTGTAGTTAATAGAGGGGTATAAATGGAATAAACAAGAAATAGCGAAAGAAAAAAATGTAATACCAGGTGGCCCAACTGTCCCATATTTGGCATGTGAAGATACTCCTTGCAGAACTCATTGTGGCTATTTCAAGTTAAAACCTGCCAGTGAAGGACTGGCGGAAGTGACCTTTTTACACGTCTTGCTACCAGCGGAGACTGTGAGCGGGTCGTACTCATTGCGAGGGGTGAAACGAAGGTTGCTCTACCCCAAGTCTCCACTGGCAGGCTATAATTTGAAATAACGCCGTTGAATTTTGCAGCTCTTTAAACGTACGAAGGGATATCTGCACACGCCAAACACCTGGTTATGCTGGCTTTAAAATGCCATAATTGTTCCACGCAATTGAGAGAAGCATTTGGACGTGAAAGGATTCAAATGAAGAAATTAAAAGAATTGGAAAATTCAAGCCATTAATTACGAAAATATTATAAATCGCTTATGCCATCAAACTCACCTGAATTAAATGCTTACTACTATACAGAATGTTAGCAAACTATACCGAAATATTTTTACAGAATATGTAAATTACTTAAATAAGTCATCTGAGATAAGAGACGTGCGGCCTGTTTATTGCAATTTAGAAGTAACCGCTACTAGTTTCTCAAGTGCCAGTACGCCACGTATCGCGGCACTACGTTTGGAATGAAAAAAGATAATAATAAAAATATTTAATCAAAGACAGGAATCGAACTGTGACCCTTGGGATAGCAGCTTCCCACGTTACGCATTAAGCCACCAGAGAAGTTGAAAATATGCCTCCAGAGTAGGCTATACAAATCAGAGTCGCACTTCAAGTGATTAGTTCGAGATTTTACAGATTTTTGCGACATTAAATCTTGAGAACGCTAGTAACGAACTGCTAAAAATCGATATTTCTATACTCGGGCAGCAGTTTTAAAGACATTCTAAGCCATTTTTTTCAACTTGCTTTGCTTTAACACTGACTTATCAGCACCTGATACGCACAAGTTTATGCTATGTAACTGCGTTTTGTTCATCCGAGGCACATGCATCGCCGATCTCAAATTACTTATATCAGTCACGTGCACAACCTCGCATGTTATTTCGGTGTAGTTTATTAACATCCTGTATATCATATCTATAATTGCTTAATATATAAAATATTTTCCATTATACTATTTAAGAATAAACATCCTCATATAGAAAAGCAGATTGGAGCGTACCAATGCTGGGAAGTCAACAATAATTCAGATACACACACTCGGACATACACTACACCTGTTTATAGATTTTAAAGCTGCATATGACAGTCTTGATTGGGAAGAATTATTTAAGGCAATGGAGGAATTTAATGTCCCTAAGCAATTGATAAATTTGACGAAAGCAACACTAAAAATGTGAAATCCAGAGTAAGAATTCGAAATCAACTGTCAGATGAATTCATAACACATAAAGGACTCCGACAAGGTGACGCTCTAGCATGTCTTCTCTTTAATATCGCCCTTGAAAAAGTAATTAGAGAATCATATATAGATACACGAGGCATATGCAAATGCTATAGGTATTAAAGAGCAGTTAGAACAGCATTTGATAAACTAGAAAAGGCAATTACGAAAATGGGACATACAATAAATGAGGACGAAACAAAGTACATAAAAATTACTGATAAAAGGAAAGTATAACACATTTGATAACTCAAATTTGAAATTGTTACATAATCAAATACTTTGGAACCATTGTAACAAGTTAAAACAAAATGACAATAGAATTATGTACAAGAATAAAATTCTGATATGTTCCATTTGCATGACTTTCTCTATATCTCTGCAACAAATTATTGTTAAAAAGTTTATGCTTCTATTTACTTCATCGAGAAAAAACTAGCAGAAATAGTCTTATTGCTTGCTTCTTTGTAAGTAGAAGCGGAATAAGGGAGTACCATAGGTTAAACTGATAGTCAAAAGCTGGTTGATAAGTGACTGAAGTTCCTTTGTTTGTATGGACAGGAGTTGACAAATTCCTGCATGAGAAAATTATAAGTTTTTCAAAGCTGAATCAACAAACAAGGAATATCTATAAAACGATAAATTCCACGAAAATTATGTATACGAGGTACGTCCAGAAAATAAGTTCCGTTTGGTAATAATATTAAATTGTGTACAGATACAGAATAATTATTTATTGCTTAAACTACTTTTCCACATAACTGCCGAAATTTTGCAGGCATTTGTCATAGCGTGGCACAAGTTTTTGTATATCTTCTTCATAGAAGTTTGCCGCCTGTGTCTTCAAAAAGTTGGAAACATTTTCTTTCAGCTCCTCGTCATTGCTGAAGTGTTGACCACCAAGGAAAGAACTTGAGATGTAAGAACAGATGAAAGTCGCTAGGAGCGAGGTCAGGGCTGTATGGAGAATGGTCAAACACGTCCCAGCCAAATCCCTGTAGGAGGTTTTTCATCACATTTGCAGTGTGTGGTCGTGCGCTGTCGTGACGAAAAATAACACCTTTTGACAACAATCCTTTGCGCTTATTCTGTATTGCGCGGCGCAATTTCCTAAGTGTCTCGCAATAAACATCTGCTTTGATTGTTTGACCACGCGGTAAGAAATCAATGAGTAAGACGCCTTTCCAGTCCCAGAACACTGTGTACATCATTTTTCGAGGTGTTAAGATTTGTTTCGGCTTAACCTTTGCTGGGGATGAAGTATGCCTTCATTCCATTGATTTCCGCTTACTTTCAGGGGTGTCGTAAGAAACCCAAGTCTCGTCTCCTGTGTCAGAAATTCTTCGCCGTCTTCATCATAACGGGTTAAAAACTGAAGTGCACTACCCATCCGTTTTGTTTTGTGTTGCTCAGTAAGAATCTTTGGTACCCAACGTGAGCAAAGTTTACGAAATTTCAGTTTTTCGGTAACAATTTCATGAATTAGTGATCGTGAGCTTTGGGGAAATTCCATAGCGAGAGCACTAATTGTAAACTTGCGGTTTTCCTGGATCTTGTCATCAATCGCGTGAACCAGTTCTTCTGTAACCAAAGATGGACGCCCACTTCGTTCTTCACCGTGCACTTCACTACGTCCTTCATTGCACTGTCGGACCCATCTTCTCACCATTGAATCACTCATCGCATTTTGTCCGTAACCTTCGCAAAATTTGCCGATAAATTTCAATTGGTTTCACTTTCCTAGAATTCAGAAAACGAATCACAGATCTGATTTCACAAGCGGCGGGATTTTCAATCAACACCGACATTGTAAACAAGCACAACAAAGCGTATGTGGCTGACAGCGATCTCAAAATGGCGCACGTTTTCTTCTCCTTGATACAGAGCGTCTACCGCGCATGTGCGGAACTGCGATCGCAGCGCTGCAGCGGAGATAAATTGAAACGGAGTTTGCTTTCTGGACGTACCTCGTATAACATAAATTGTGTGTGTTAATGTGTTATACATTTTTTGTGTGGTAAGTTTTTGTCCATCTCTTATGGTTTAGCAGCTATGCAAAATTCCGTAAAATTGATCCAGAATAAAGCAGTCTTCAGAGGCTACTCCCAGAAAATTCAAAATATACATTTTATTTGTCAGGTAAATATCTTTAATGTAAGACATTTTAATCAAATTCGTTAGCCATTTTTGATAAAATCAAAATGTTCGAATTTTTTTCCATGTAAAGGGTAGTTTGTGGTGGGTGGATTTTTCTCAAAAGCTTCGTGTTACATCCTTGGAGGATACTAAACTTAAATACCAAGTTTTGTATTTTAGGGACTTTACGTTTTTGAGTTATCT
This sequence comes from Hymenopus coronatus, assembly GCA_030762935.1. NCBI lineage: Eukaryota > Metazoa > Arthropoda > Insecta > Mantodea > Hymenopodidae > Hymenopus > Hymenopus coronatus. Next base: position 56,347,135 of record CM060894.1, read on the forward strand.
TGTTCACAGATACACACACACGGACCTTTTTCTGAAAATACCTTTTTTGGATACTGGGACCCTAAAACGTATATTTCCAGTGAAATCTCGGTATCCAATTTTTGGGTGGAGTGCAACACCTTCTCTATACACTTTGCACATAGTGCGTGTAGAGAAAGTAAAAAACAACTTCTTAGCATAAAAGCAAAATGTAAGCTGTATAAAATCTTAGTGAGACCGGTCCTAATTTATGAATCATTAAGTTGGACACTAAATAAAGTATAGAAAGGATAATGATATTCGAAAACAAATTACTGATGAAAATATATGAGCAAAGGAATCTGGCGAATCAGATAACAATGCTGAACTATACAACTTGTATAAAGATCCAAACACAATCATAGTAATTAAGGCCAACAGATTGAGATGGCTGGGACATCTTAATGGATCTGAGGACAATAACATAAGTAGAAAGTGTCCTTTGTTGATCTACCCTACATGACAAGGAGAATGTGAAGGCCCTCAACAAGGTGACTAGATGACGTAGAAAAGGAGCTTAAGTCATTGGAAATGGGAGGCATAGGAAACAAATGGAGAAAATTCATTGGAGCGTCTTGGCCTAATAAGGCCGGAATACCTGAAAAGGAGTAGCATATTCTTTATATAAGCCAAATCAATAAAAAAAAAGTCTGGATATTTCATAGTTTATTCATCAAGGCTTCTATAGGAAGCGTAGGAAACGCAGTATATTCCAATTTCAATGCAACCTGCACGGTCCTATTGAGGATAAGAAATCTAGCACGGAAATTGAATTTACTTTGCGTGACAGCTTCTGCTTGTATGCACTCACCTCAGCTGTTATGTGGATTTATATACTGGATAAAGCCATATAGAAAGTAACTTGCAAATAATATTCGACATTATACGATGAACTACTTTCATAAACGCGTTTAGAAGAGGATAATACTGTTACATTTCGTATATTGTTCAGAAGTTAGCCGTTCACAATGGAAATTAAGCATTACGGTAACAATGCAAACCTTGCAAGGACAATCAGAAATACAAAAAACAATCAATCACAAAAGAGGAAAAAGCTCAGTTAACATGGCTGCTTGAGAGGCGAATACATTACATAAAGTCGAGAGCAAAATAAACGTGCAGATGCGTTTGGTTACACAGTGTTTATTTAATGTAGACAGAATCATCTTATTAGTTGTCTCACACCTCTTATTGGGTTGGGCAAAGTGAGCGGTGAAGGGGGTGGATTACAGAAGTATTTTATCTTAGTTGCCGGTATCCTATTGGTTGTATGTTAAATGGCTGTCACCCAAACCTAGCAAATGAACAGAGGCCGGGTCTCCAGTCAGAAGCGAAGAAAAGGGGAGAACAAAACAGGGATTATATGGAGTGGTTCAATGAACTTGCCCTGTAAACATTACTCTGTTCATTGTGTCATTTGAGAAGAACAAAGGCATGGATACAAACTGAAAATGATTGGTCTTATTGAGCAAGAGTATTGAGCTGCGGAGCTATTTGGAATATTTCCAACAACAAAGCCAAGTTGGTGAAAGAACTACCACGAACGGGGTTACTGGGAATGTCTGGTATTACAAACATAAGTAACATTTCATGGTAAGAAACCGAGTTATGCCAATGGGCTTCGTAAAACAACCAAGCATTAAAGTGACGCCGCAATTTCGCATTACCTGAAAAGGGTTGGCAAAGTTTTTTATACTTATTTTCATGCAGAGCTAAAATAGTAAAACTATTCAGTTTCAAAGCAATTTTCGAAAGGTTCAATCGAAATAAAAAAATCTGATGTGTTCCATTCACATGACTTTCTCTATATCTCTGTAACAAATTATTGTTAATAAGCTTATTCTTTTATTTATTTCATGCTAATAGAGAAAGAATTAGCTCAAATATTACTTGTTTCCTTGTAAGCAGAAGGGAAATAAGGGAGTACCATTGGTTAAAGTGATAGTCGCTCTGCGATTGTCATTGAAACTCGCTTTTTTGCTTGGCTGGGAGTAAAACAAAAGGAACACGGACGACATCCTGTTCGAGAAAAGAATAAGTGTTTTACAACCGTGATCAATAACAATTAATATTTCTTAAACGATCAGCTCTAAAACAAAAACGTAAAGGGCATAAACTGTGTGTTTTCACAATATCTACAATTTATGTGTAGTAAACTTTTATCTATCTCTTATAATGTAGCTTTTATGCAAAAGTCTTCATAATCAACAAGACTTCAGAGGTTATTCTTAAGAAATTCAAAATATACATTTTGTCATGTAAATATATTTAATGTACGGTATTTTAGTAAAAATTGGAGCCATTTTTGAGAAAATCAAACTTATCGTTTTTTTTTCTATTTCCGAAACCACGATGACGGGGTGCTCGGCGGGTATGGAACCGGTGACCTCCGGAATCGGACTTCAGACAAAACCACTTGAGCCACCGCGATCGGTTATTTCAGATTTAGATTGGACAGCTAATGCACGCCTTTAAGACTAGTATTCTGAAGTTTTGAAATTAGCTGCTTTTTATTGTTTGTAATGTAACTTAATATACAGTAGCGAAGTGTTATCTCAACAATATTTTGCTATTTAGTGTTTATGTCGATTTTAGAATTGGTTTTCTTTATTAGTGTTGGTATTTTTTTCATTGTTATTATTTTTTCTTTATCATTTAGCATTTATTGTACTTAGGTTACATACACCATTATTTAAAAAAAATCATATTCTGTTACTTAAACTGTATTAATTATCCTAATGTACGATGGCATTCCAGAAAGTAACGAACGATTTGAAGTAACTAAATAACGAAAGCTATCAACAACAAGCTTTATTTACAAAGTTACAGTACCTTACTCTATTCCTCAATGTAATCTCCATTCTATAAAGATATTTACTGTCACGTGATACTACTTTTTGATGCCGATGTTATACTTTTTTACCGCCAAAGAACGTATTCGTTTTTACGAATGCACAAAATGTTCGACCAATTGCATTTTATAGGCAAATAACGCAATTGTATTGTGAAAATGCAATGGATGACTCTTTAGTGAGGAAATGACGCATAATGTAATGAAGAGCCGGTGTGCCCGACAAAGACCAGAATGGAAGTTCATCAATCTTTATGAAGGAAGTGGAAGCAAATGTTGATGAAAGAATTCAGAAAAACAGTTTTTACTTTCTCTATACTCACTATGTATACACGGTGTTTCAAAAATACGGGGCATAATTTCAGGTATGTATTTCCCACATGAAGACAATCAATATATTTCATTAGAACATGTGTCCGGAAATGCTTCATTTCCGAGTTATGGCCTTTACAACATTGAAAGTCCCACCTGTAGACAATCAAAATAGCTCATGTCCGGAAATGCTTCATTTCCGAGTTATGGCCTTCACAACATTGGGATTCACTGGAACGTTTTTCTTTCCGCAGGTATTTGCCGTCAAAGGAGACAGTAGGAGGGCGCTCTGATAGTTCATTCTGAGGAAGGTTACATTCAGTGTTCTTTAGGCGTTAAGACTGTGCGACATGTATTCAAATCAAGAGCTGGCAGAGATACACTTTATGTATGGTAAGGTGGACGGCAATGCTGCGCTGGCTCATCGTTTGTACCAGGAGAGGTACCCACAGCGACAATGTCCAGATCGGAAGACATTTGTACGTCTCCATTCCCGTCTGTGCGAGTATGGAACATTTACCTCTCCTGGTTTGGGAAGGGGACGACCAAGATCTACAACTCCAGAAGTGCAGGAGGAGATTCTGGAGGCTGTGGACAGGACTCCTTCTATCAGCATACGACATTTAGCGTTGCAAGTCAATGTTCCTCATACGACTGTCTGGAGACTGTTGAACGAATATCAATTGTATCCTTATCATTTGCAACGTGTACAGGCCCTGTCACCAGCAGATTACCCTGCACGAGTTAGGTTCTGTTAGTGGTTCTTGCAGCAGTGTGGTGTAAATCCGAACTTTTCTGCCGTCGTATTATTTACAGATGAAGCACAGTTCACAAGAGATGGCATAACAAATTTCCAAAATCAGCATGTATGGTCGCATGAAAACCCACATGCAACTGTTGTATCTCATCACCAGGTGCGGTTCTCCCTCAACATGTGGACCGGTATCATTGGTGATCGATTAGTTGGACCCCATGTACTTGTAAACAGACTTACGGGACAGGCGTACACAAAATTCCTGGAAAACACCATACCTGACGTTTTCGAAGACACTCCACTGATCAATCATCAACACATTCACTTCTTGCATGATGGCGCTCCTGCACACTTGAGTCTTACGGCTCGCCGGTACTTTGATCGAAGGTTTCCTGATCGATGGATAGGTAGAGGTGGCCCAATTGCTTGGCCTCCACGCTCACCTGATACGAACCCTCTCGATTTCTACTTGTGGGGCCATTTAAAATCATTGGTTTATTCGTCTCCGGTGCTGGATTTGGAATCCCTTCCGAATCGAATTGTGGCAAGTTGTGAAGACATACGCAATACTCCTGGAGTTTGGGATCGTGTTCGCAGGTCAATGAGACATCGATGTGAGGTCTGTATTCAAGCAGGAGGTGGACATTTTGAACATCTTCTGTAATGACAACCTGCGGAAAGAAAAACGTTCCAGTGAATTTCAATGTTGTGAAGGCTTTTGAAGCATTTCGGGACACATGTTATAATGAACCAATTTGATTGTCTACATGTGGGAAATACATACCTGAAATTATGCCCCGTATTTTTGAAACACCCTGTATAGTGTATAGAGAATGTATTGCACTCCACCAAAAAATTCGATACCGAGATTTCACCGGAAATATATGTTTTAGGGTCCCCTGTATAAAAAAAAAAGTATTTTCAGAAAAAGGTCCGTGTGTGTGTGTGAGACCGTGTGTCCGTGTGTCAGTGTGTCCGTGTGCCTGTGTACACGATAACTCAAAAACGAAAAGTCGGTAAAATACCAAACTTGGTATTTAAGTTTACTATATTCTAGGGATGCGACACGAAGATTTTGAGAAAAATCCCCCCACCCCAAACTACCCTTCACATGGAACATTTTTCGGAAATTTTGATTTTCTAAAAAATGGCTCTACCGATTTTGATTAAAATATCGTATATTAAAGTTATTTACCTGACAAATAAAATGTATATTTTGAATTTTCTGGGAATAGCCTCTGAAGACTACTTTATTCAGGATGAATTTTTCATAACTACTAAACCGTAAGAGATGGACAAAACTTAACTCACAAAAAATGTAGAGCACGTTAAAACGCACAATTTATGTTATATACATTTTTTTCGTGGATTTGATCGTTTTTGAGATATTCCTTTTTCTTGGTTTCATATTTAAAAAACTTATACTTCTCTCATACAGGAATTTGTCAATTCCTGTTAATACAAAGGAACATCAGTCACAAAGCAACCAGCTTTTGGCTTTCACTTTAACCTATGGTACTCCCTTATTTCGCTTCTACTTACAATAAAGCAAGAAATAAAACTATTTCTGCTTATTTTTCTCGATTAGCATGAAAAAAAATAAAAGACAAGCTTATTAACAATAATAATTTATAGAGATATAGAGAAAGTCATGTGAATGGAACACAACAGATTTTTTTTTGTGGTGATAACACTCGCTTTTTCTATTTGGGGCACCGCAGGCGCTGACACTGGTGATACATGAAATGAGGATTGAGTTCCGGTGGAATGCGATGGCGGGGGAAACCGGAGAACCTGGAGAAAACCCTTCCCTGCGCCGCCTTTTCCACCACAAATCTCGCATGCGGTGGCTTGGGATTGAACCCGCGCCATGTAGGTGAGAGGCGTGGTATAGTAAAACTCGTATTTCACTTTGAACACCAGACGTAACTTTTTGGTGGAAAAGATTTCGCAAGCAGTGAAAATATCAATATCTTTGCTGAGATCTTTAGGCACTACACCCACTACTGGCTGTAAGCGAGTGAAGACCTACTGCTACCTATTTTATCCCAATCTCTTGTGTATTATCTGCTATTATTTTTCTTTTTCTGATCTACTTTTCTCTTATCCTTCCCCATATTGCTCTATTTCTTTAATTCTTCTCTTTCCTTTGATATGCAAATTGTCATTGCTATTACATCTGTGTTCGCTAATGTATTTCCTCTAATTTCTTACCCCTTTATATTCTGTTAAACAGTGAACAATGCTGTCTTTCTCCCCACATAAAATACATTGTTTTAGTTCATTCTCCCTCATATCTTTCAAAAGCAATGCCCCTGTTCTCATCCACGCTAATCCTTGCTTCTCTTGTTTATTACGTATATACCACTTTATTTTGCTGTATAAACAAAGCGTTTTTTTATTTTCTAGCGCACCCCAAATTTCCTTTATATCTTTTTCTTTTATCCTATTTCTCACTGACTTCCATAAACCGTTTATATTTTCCTTTCCGCCATATGTCTCCCATCCATGCATTTCCTGTAGCAACAACTATTCTAATTCTTAATTATCTTGAGCTGTTTCGTGCATATTTTAGCACATTGTTAGTGTATTTGTTAGAATTGTTTAGTACCTAGTGTTTTGTTTGTGTTATTGGTTAGTACGGCTTTTGTTACTGAGCCAAGTGGCTCAGGCGTTTCATCTGAAACTGGCATTCGGGAGGTTGTGGAATTGATTCCCGCGGCCGACCTCTCTGACTCATTTTTCTTTCCGGGGGGTTTTCTCGACAAATACTGGGGAGGTTTCTTCATTCCCCAATCTTCCTTTCGCTTCATTTCATCTCCATTTCATTCAACCGGTCTCTTTCAGGGTTTAAGAGTCGATAGGAACTACGGTGGTGACGTCCTTCCTTGGTGGTGACTGCGCTCTGGAAATTCAGTTCACCAGTAAACTCGGGGAGTTTGATCAGATCTGGGGCGCGAGCTCCTAGCACTCCCCGCATTGAGATAAACTGCTTGGAAAGTGTAAGGACCTTCCTCCAATGTCTGGTTTCGGCAGCCCCTTTCGTCTCATCCTATCCTTCTGGGGCCTGACGTGCAATAAGTCAATGGCTGCAGCGTGGAATCCCCTCCGGCATCATACACATTGTTTAGCAGTGTTTTGTTTGTGTTAGGATATTTAACAGTGTTTAGCTATTGTATTGGTTTTCTTTGTTAGTATATTTCTAATTTGTTTTTCTTTTTGCACATTAAATTAATTAATAGTGCTCAAAAATAAGAAACAAACTTGCTTCATTAGGAAGTAATGAACGATTTTGAAACTTGATAATTCTTTGTACTGCTCTTTAGAACATAACATAATAAATTTGTCAGAAGGTGCCATACTCATAGTCCTGTTCATTAAGAGAGGGTTGTTGAAGATTCTTTCTTATTCCTTGCATGCTGTTCTCCATCCTTTCTCTCGGGAAGAAGCGCTACCTTTTCTGAATTGAAGTAATTTGTTTTGCAAAACTGTCACACATCTCATCTCCCGTTTCTCCGTCCACCAACTTTCTAATTTACGTGCTGTAGTTCCACCGCAAAGAAACCTTCGAGCTGAATGAAAAAGTGGTTTTAATAGTCTGAAAAGAATCCTAAACTATTCTGACAGTAGGATAGGCCTAGTCTTATGACTTTTTATACGAAGAGTCTAGTAAGTAAATGTTCCTGAATAAAAGAGAACTTCCTATGCAAAATTAAATTTTTACTTTCTCTAAGTGTACTAAGTACGTAGTGTATAGAGAAGGTATTGTACTCGATATCGAGATTTCATCGAAATATACGCTTTAGGGTCCCTGTATAAAAAAAATGGAAAAAGGTCCGCGTGTCAGTGTGCCCGTGAGCACGATGATTCAAAAACCAAAAAGTCTGTAAATTACCAAACTTGGTATTTAAGTTTAGTATCTTTCAGGGATGCGACACAAAACTTTTGAGAAAAATTCCTTCATCCTAAAGTACCCTTTATATGGGAAAAAATTCAAAAATTTTGATTTTCTCAAAAATGGCTCTAAGGGTTTTTATTAAAATACAGTATATTAAAGATATTTATATGACAAATAAAATGTGTATTTTCTCGTTAAAAATCAAACTTGTTACTTAGGTTTGGTATCTTTCAAGGATGCTACACGGAGATTTTCAAGAAAATCCTCCCACCACCAACTATCCTTTACATGGAACTTTTTTCGAAAATTTTGATTTTCTCAAAAATGGCTCCAACGATTTTGATTAAAATATCATATATTAAAGATTTTTACACGACAAATAAAATGTATATCTTGAATTTTCTGGGAATAGTCTCTCAAGACTACTTTATTCTGGATGAACTGTACGGAATTTTGCATAACTGCTAAACTGTAAGAGATGGACTAAAACGTATTACACAAAAAATGTAGGTCACTTTAAAACACACAATTTATGTTATATACTTTTTTTCGTGGAGTTGATCGTTTTTGAAATATTCCTTGTTTTTCGTTTCAGGTTTGAAAAACTAATACTTTTCTCATACAGGAATTCGTCAGCACCTGTCCATACAAACAAAGGAATTTCAGTCACCTAGCAACTAGCTTTTGACTATCACTTTAATCTATGGCATTTCCTCATTTCGCTTCTACTTACAAGGAAGCAAGTAGAGAAAGTGAATGGAAGACATCAGATTTTTTTTACACAAGCCGTAAGTAGGACGGGAGTTGGTTAGCTAGAGTCAGATTGACATTTTCAATACCATAGCCGGAATTTGAATCACGGATCTTCCAGTCTCTAGCCGGTTGCTCTTCCACTGAGCTACCATGGCAAAATGTCGCCATAGCATTAAATTTCTCAACTGACTCGCGTGTTTTCCGGTAAACCACAGGTGATCTCAAATTATTTTAAGATGGCAACCCCAATGGCGACTTATAATGTAAGTATTTTAAGTACCAGGATTCATAGTAGGTATAGCCAACTATTAAGGTCAATTGGTATTGGATTCATTGTTTTTTCACACAGCCCTACACGTCATTGGGGCATCTGACCCATTGGCTTGTAAGTCTTAGGGGGGTGCCAGTCCTACAATTACGGGGAGGTAAGCCGATTACGAAACGAAAAAGAATACAGTTACTTAAGACAAAAAAAAAAATTAAATTGTTTGTTTTAAAGAAATCCACATTTTCCTCCAGTGCTTAACATTTACCATTTATGCAAGATATTATAATATTCCTTCCGAGTGAAAGGACTTCATACGCTACTCCAGAAAATTCAAGATTTAATATTAAGTTTTCGTTTACATTCAGTGTCTTTCAAGGGTTCAACACGAAGTTTTTCAGGAAGATTTGGCATGAAGCATATTTTATCTTGGTCTTTAAATTTGTTCTTACTTTCTGTACACGTACTATGTACATAGTGTATAGAGAAGGTTTTGTATTGCACCCAGAAATTCGTTACCGAGATCTCATCGGAAACATATGCTTTGAGACTCTCTGAATCCAAAATAAAAGAATTTTTAGAAACATTTCCGGTGTGCGTTTGTCTGTCTGTCAGTGTGTATCTGTGAGCAGCATAGTCAGAAACGAAAAGTCCGTTAAATATAAACTTAGTATTTAAGGTCCGTATCTTCCAAGAATGCACACGAAGGTTATCAAGAAAATCTCCCTCTCTTCTAATTGCCCTTTACGTGTAAAATTTTTCGAAAATTTCAATTTTCTAAAAAATGGCTGAAACGATTTTGATTAAATCATCTATTACAGATATTTACATAGCAAATAAAAAGTATATCTTGAATTTACTGGGAATTGCTGCTGCAGACATCTTTATTCTGGATGAATTTTGCATAACTGGTATACCGCAAAGGATAGAAGAAAACTTACTTAACAAACAGGTAGAGCTCGTTAAAATAAACAATTTATGTTCGATAACTTTTTTGTATGTTTGACCGTTTTTGAGACACTCCTTGTTGTTCGTTTTAGTTTTAAAATACACTTTGCTCATACGGAAATTTGTCAAGTCCTGGCCAAACAAACATAGGAACTTCAATCACATTGCAACCAGTGTTCAAAAAATTTTATTATCGCTTTAGCCTATGGTACTGCCCCTATTTCCCTTCTGTTTACAAGAAGGCAAGTAAGAAGACCATTTATACCAACTTTTTTCTTGATTAGCATATTGTAAATAGTAGAATAAGATTTTTAAGAACAGTTTGTTGCAGAGACATAGAAAAACTCATGAGAATTGGAACATCGGATTTTTTTTATTTGGGATAACAATGTTTCTTTTAAAGGCTAGGTTGAGTAAGACAAGACAGTTCTCTTTACCTGATTTTTTTTTCTTCGGAATGTTCCATTTTCTATAAAGGGGCGATTTTGACTAAAGTACCATATGTTTAAGGTATTTTCGTTGAAAATGAAATGTATGATTTGAATTTTCTTTCTCGTTAAAGTAAATATGTGTTATTACATATTTTGTGGAGTTAAACATTTTCGAGGTAGTCTTCGTTTTAAATGTGTCAATGCTTGTGTTTTTATGAATGGGACGTTGTCACTCGCTGTTCCTTTTCTTTTTTGTTTTATCCTGGTTATAAAAAAACAAACAAAATTTGAACGCTAGCACATGACGACAAGTTCTTTTAAAGTATTAGACTATTGCTTTAGGCTAGTGTGTTTCCTTTTTCCTTTGTATCTACTAGAAAACATAACTAACCCGTTCCTGGTAATATTCATCTCAGTACAGACTAGTTAAGATAAGCTTTTGTAAGAATACTTTGTAGCAGAATAGTGTGACAGTGCCAACTTCTGCAGTAGTTCTCAAGTTCACCTTTGTATGTGAAACAGCGTAGTTGGAGACCTTGGGATACTGATAACCAAGGAAGGTTAGCGCGCTGGTATCCAGAGACTTTGGCATGCGAACGTGTCGATTCTTTCAGAATCTTCGGTTTCTACAAGCTTCCAGAAAATTCGTGGTTTTATAGGCATAAAATGAGGAAGAATTGTAAATGTATGTTGTATTGCGCGAGCTATGGATAGTGTGTAGCCGTTAACTGTTTGCACATGGAAACTTGGAGTTGATTATTTGCAGCAGTGAATTTTATGTTCTTTGGTAAGCAATTTTGAAGTCAATAAATATATTTTTTACAACAAGCAGAGAAAGTCTTATTGATATAACACATGTATTTTATTTAATACTGGTAATGGACAAACAAACGCTTATATTAGCGGACAAACTCGAAGCTTCTAATACATCGCATGTAAATCCGGAATATATAGATATCGAACTTTTGATTGTAATGCAATATTTCCTGTGCAGAGTGAATGCTTTATTGCTATTTTGGTTTTTTACTTTCTCCAGCATTATGTACATACAGTGTACATAGTACCTGGAGAAGGAATTGCATTTCATCCAAAATCGATGTCGAGATTTCGCTAGAAATATATTTTGACGTCCCCTGACTCCTGAGGTTTTGTGTGCGTGTGTTAAAAACCAAACATGGTATTTATGTTTAGTATCTTTCAAGGATTCAACACAAACATTTTTCAAAAATGCCTCCACCACAAACTACCCTTTATATGGAAAGTATTTTGAAAACTTTTTTTTCTCAAAAATTACAGTAGCGACTTTGATTAAAATTCCGTATATTCAAGATGCTTACATCACAAATAACACGTATATTTTGAATTTTCTGCGAATAGGTCTATATTGTGGATAAGTTTTGAAAAACTTTGCATAACGTTTAACCGTAGAGATGGATAAAAATGTAATATCGTAGGTCTCGTTAAAACACTCAATTTATGACATAATTTTCTTGTAGAGTTGACTGTTTCCGAAATATCTCTTGTTGTTGGTTTAAGTTTTTAACTACTTAACTTTTCTCAAACGAGACAATGAAAAACGAACCGAGCCTCAATTGTTTCACACTGCGACCAGCCTTAGTTTATGCATTCCTTCATTACCCTTCTAATCACAAGGAAGCAAGTAATAAGACTATTTCTGCTAATGTTTATCTAAATTATGCTTTATCGCTGATCTTTTTAATTACCTAATCGAACACGTATATACATACAATGTATATAGTAGCTAGAGAACTTGAGGTCGAGCTTTCCACGGAAATATGTTTTGAGGTCCATTGAGTCCGAAAAATACATTTTTAGAGAAAGGTCCATGTGTGCGCCTGAGTGCGTCTGTATGTGCGCGCGCGTGCACGCCTGTGAACAGCATAGCTTCAGAAAATACCGTTAAAAACCCAACTTGTATTTATGTTTTCAAGGATGGCTCATGAAGATTTAAAAAAAAAAATATACCACAAAAAACTACCCTTTATATGGAAAAATGTTGAAAATTTAGTTTTTCTCAAAAATAACTAATGATGTTGATTAAAATACCGTATATTAAAGATATGTACAACTAACATGTATATTTTCAATTTTCTGGGAATAAGACCTCATTATTCTGGATGAGTTCTAAAAAATTTTGCATAACATTTAAACCGTAAGAGGTAGACAGAAACTCAATACAAAATAAGTTTCTTAAAGCACTCAATTTATTGCATATATCTACGTTTTTCTTGTAGAGTTCACTTTTTTCAAAATATTCCTTGTTGTTGGTTTCAATTTTAAACTACTTGACTTTTCTCAAGCTAAGCGAATCGAACCTCAATTGTTTGTTCCACATAGTGACCAGCTTTTAAAGTATTTGACTATCACTTTAGCCTAGTGTATTACCATTCTACTCAGCATTAAGCAAGTAATAAGTCCAATTCTGCTAATTTTCATCTCGATTAGTATGATGGAAGATAAAAAAAAATATCTTTTGTAAAAATAGTTTGTATTTGGAACATCTAGAGAAAGTTATGTGAATGAAACACGATAGATTTTTCATAAATTGAAAATGCAGCACAATGATCTTTTGGGGAACATGAATAAATGAATACCAAGAAGTTTAGATACGAGTACATCCATAATGCTCGAATTGAATATACGGTATTCATAACCAATATTGAGTATATACAAGAAAGTAACAAACTGCTCGTATAATAGTTGTCATGAAGTAAACGTGGAAAATCGGGTCGTTCCACATTAAGACTTATGTCTGTTTTGCTCTGTGTGCGTGTCGGAACCAGATAAAAGATAGGAAAGAATGGAAAAAAGAAATGGTGGTTATGTTTCTTGCTCAAGGTTCGTGTTTCTTTGGGCTGTTATATCCATATACTGCTTAGGTGTGTCAGATTTTAGCACGAAAAGTAGCGACATTTTTACTAAAGCAGTCCAAAATATAGCACTCTTGAAAAACATAGAAAATTTAAATGATCACATTCCTGCCCTAAGATAGTATAATATACCTACGTGTTTCTTTTATTTTTATTTTTATTTTTATTTTCTCCACTTACATAGAGAAGGTGTTGCATTGCACTCAAAGTCGATACCAAGATTTCACCAAAAATACATGTTTTGAGACTTCCTGAATTAAAAAATAAAGAATTTTTAGAAAAATGTCCGTGTGTGTCCGTGGGCAGCATAGATCATTAACGAAAAGTCTGTTAAATACCAGACTTGGTATTTAAGTTCTGTATTTTCCAAGGATGCAACATGAATATTTTAAAAAAAAATCACCTCAACTACACTTCACATGGAAACATTTTCAAAATGTTGATTTATCAAAAATGGCACTAATAATTTTGATTAAATATCGTATATTACAGCTCTTTACATGACATAAAATGCATTTTCTGGGAAAAACCTCTGAAGACTTCTTTATTCTGGATGAATTTAGCAGAATTTTGCATAACTGATAAAAGTTAGAAAAAAATTCTGAGATATTTAACCCCTGTTAACGGTTCCAGCTTTAGCATTCTTACACTTTTCTCATAAGGAATTTTCTTCTCCTGGTAATGGAAGGAAACGGATTTCATCTTCATGGCAACCAGCTTATAAAATATTTGACTATCATTTTGGTCTAGTGTACTCCCTTATTTCCCTTCTACCTACAAGAAAGCATTTTCTTCTCGATTACATTAAGTAGATAGAAGCATAAGCTTCTCAACAATAATTTGTTACAGAGATGTAGAGAAAGTCATGTGAATGGAGAACATCAGTTTTTTATTGTAGAACAGTTGCTTTATGAAACCCATCACACAAGACTTTAAGTTACTTTAATGTTATTCGTTCAACATTTTATAGTGCCCTCAAGAAAAAAACTACGGGTTTACCATTCACATCAATTTCTCTAACTATTCTGAAACAAATATTCTTAGAAAGGTGTATTTATCCCTCTGATTCATACATGTTGAGATAAGCAATAGCAGAAATGGTTTTATTACACATTTTCTTGTTGGTAGATGGAGAAGAAAGAACTACACCAGACTAAAGCTTGTAATATCTTGGAAATGGCGAATTCCACAAAAATGATATATTTGATATAAACTGTGTATTTTAACGATTTACATTTTTATGTGGTAAGCGTTTGTCAATTCCTTCCGGTTTACTAATTATATAAAATATCTTGAAATAACCGATATTTATAAACCATGAAATAATGTTCGTGTGGATGAACAAGTTCTTGTAACATATAAATATAAAGAAACATCTCAAAATTAATATACCGACGTCGTCCTTGCTAAATATCACATACCGCTGGTTTCTCTACTAACCCTCCTGGTGTGTAGGACTTAAATCCCCCCATGATCTTGAAAGTCAACGACTGGGATCAGATATCTGTTGAACAGACGAACCTTGGATCTTAAAAGTCAACGACTGGGATGAGATATCTGTTGAACAGACGAACCTTAGATCTTAAAAGTCAACGACTGGGATCAGATATCTGTTTAACAGACGAACCTTGGATCTTAAAAGTCAACGACTGGGATCAGATATCTGTTGAACAGACGAACCTTGGATCTTAAAAGTCAACGACTGGGATCAGATATCTGTTGAACAGACGAACCTTGGATCTTAAAAGTCAACGACTGGGATCAGATATCTGTTGAACAGACGAACCTTGGATCTTAAAAGTCAACGAATGGGATCAGATATCTGTTGAACAGACGAACCTTGGATCTTAAAAGTCAACGACTGGGATCAGATATCTGTTGAACAGACGAACCTTGGATCGCAGAGTAGCTAGAATAAGTGATCAGCGCGATGTCTAGTATAAGAGTGAGGAATAAGATAGGAACGAAAGGCGAAATGGATGAAAGGAAAAGTCATGGAACAATTGGAGGAATGAGTGGCGGGGGAAACCGAATAATCGGAGAAAACCTGTCCAGACACCGCTTCGTCCTTCTTAATGTCACCTGGGATTGAATTCAGCACGTCTTTTAGAGAGGCGAGTTCTCTAACTACTCGGCCACTGCCACAGTTTCATATATAAAATGAAAGTTACGCTACCTTCGAAAGGAACAAATAACATAATGTTTAAGTTTTCTGAATTAGTAAGTCCTCTGGGTTCATGCAACTCATCCCCCTTTTATATAACAGAATGGGGATCTTAGATATCGTTTGTAAATAACGGTTAACTCAACTCTGAACTACATCGTTTGGAACGTCAGAAAATTAAAAGCCATCCACCAAGGCAACGCATATCGCTTCGAACGAATTTGCCTGTAGTCGGAACTCCAGAATACACGCTCAACTTAAATGTTTTAATGGTTGCATATACAGAAAGGCTCCCATCGCCTTTGTTTTCCTGTCTGAGGTTCCAACAGTGAATCCCTCTATTGTATACAGATAATTATGTGAATGTAATACATTTTTGATTTGTATACTTAGTACACAGTGTATAGGTAATCAAGATACTACATTTCACCCAAAAATTCTATATCGAGGGTTCACTAGAAATACGCGTTTTAGAGCCAGTCCTAGATAAAAAAAAATTATAAAATGATCCTATGTGCCTGCGTATCTGTGAACACTTCATTCAAAAACGAAAAGTCGGTTAAACACCATACTTTATATTTAAATTCAGCTTCTTCCAAGGATGCAGCAACGATTTCCAAAAAATATATCCTCCCACCCTTTACATGGAAAAACATGTAACAATTGTTGATTTTTTCAAATTACATTAACAAATTTGATTAAAATACAGTATTTTAAAGATAGTTAAACGAGAAATCAAAATGTACATCTTGAATTTTCTGGGAATATTCTCTGAAGTTCTCTTCATTGTGAATTACTCTTGTGTAACTGGTAAACAGTATGGGAGAGACAGAAACTTACTACACAAAACATGTAAATCTCGTGAAAGCACACAGTTTGCATCACTTTTTTTTTCTTTTTTTTCTGCCAAAGTTAACAGTTTTCATGATAGTCTCTGGTATTGGTTTCAATTTTAAACTTCTTAAACTTTTCTCAAACGGGAAGATCTTTCATTTCGTCTTTCTTGCTTTACTCCTGTCTATGCAATTGTTTCACTAGCTCTTAAGATTTTACTATCGCTTTCGCCGAGTGTATTTCCTTATTTCTATTTTACTTATAAAGAAGCAAGTAACAAGAGCATTCTGGAAATATTTATCTTGATTACTATAATGTAGATAAGAGAATAATCTTCCGTAATATTAGTTTGTAGAATAGAAGCCAAGTGAATGGAACACACAAGATTTTTTCATGCTGGTCATCAAAGAGAAGGCGACTGCTACACATAGCATCGGCTTTTAAAATATTTGACTATCGCTTTAGCCTAGTGCATTCCCTTCTAGTTATAAGAAAGCAAGTAATAAAACAATTTGTGCTAATGTTTATCTTGATTATCGTTACGTTATATTAACTAGTCGGCTTACCCTCCCCATGTGTAGGACTGACCCCCCTATGACTTAAAGCGGATGCCTAATTACAGAAGAAGTCCTACGGGGAGCCAACGGCACGTAACCTCAGAATGAAGAATCTGGAACAAGCAGTCAGCCCAAGAGGAAGTAGATGAAACAGGAAATGATGAAGCAATTAGTGGAATGAGTGGCGGGGGAAACCAGAGAACTCTTAGAAAACCCGCCCAGACCATTTCGTCCACCACGAATCGAATCCGGACCGCCTAGGTGGGAGGCGAGAGGTCTAACCACTCTGCTACGGCGACGCCTATTTCAATTAGCACGAAGTAGGAAGAAGAATAAGTTTTTGTAAGAACACTTTGTTGTAGAATAGGTAGAAAATACCATGAATATAGCAAATTAGATTTTTACATTAATACAATTCATTCTATGTTTGTAAGGATTTAATACGTAAAATATTTACTTAATATGTAAATTTGTAATGCGCTCTAAAATGGCACGTAGACCTCCTTGCTCACGTTTTATGATGCTTAGGAATAGCAGTTGACAAACTTGAGAGGTACAGTGACCAGATTACACACATGGCTGGTAAAGGTAATTTGCAAGGAAATCTCGTTGGTGTTGTAGGTCGATACGAGAATCAAGCACGGGCCAGTTAGTGGCGTAGCTCTTGATTTCATTAGCGGCTTCCGGGAAGTACGTGGAGTTTGTGAACGTAGAGCTTGTTGTGCTTTATCTCAAACTGGAGGCTTAGCCACTCTCGTCCTTCTTTGTTTAAGGGAGGTTCATTCATAAATTGTTCCTTTTATAAATAACGTACCTATATTTTTCTTTCTTTCTTACTTTTTACTTTCTCTACGCGTACTATGTACATACTGTATAGAGAAAGTATTGAATTCCACCCAAAAATTCAATAACGAGATTCACCGGAAATACACCTTTTTGGTTCCCCTGAATCCCAAAAAAAAAATATTTTCAGAAAAAGGTCCGCGTGTGTGTGTTCGTATGTCCGTGTATCTGAATACGATAACTCAAAAACGAAGAGTCCGTACTTTAAGTATTTAAGTTTAGAGGATTATATAATAGGATATGTTACTTTAAATATATTTATTTTTTAGTTTTAATATCTGTACTATCAATTTTTTAAAAACAATTTTATCAATTAATTTTACAAAAAGCATAACATTTATTTAATTTACAAAATAAATATATAATTTATCTTCTAGGGATGCGACAGGAAGATTTTTACAAAATATCCCCCAACCTAAACTACCCTTTACATGGAACAAGTTTAAAAAAATATTGATTTTCTCGAAAATGGCTCTAACAATTTTGATGAAAATAGCGTACATTAAAGATATTTATATAGAAAAAAGAATGTTTATCTTGAATTTTATGAAAGAAACGTCTAAAGACCTTTTTGTTTTAAATGAATTTTTTCTGGATATTTCGTAACTGGTAAGCCGTAAGAGATAAAAAAAAAAAAAAAAAACTTACTACACAAAAACTATAGATCACATTAAAACACACAATTTATGCCAGATACGATTTTTTCGTTGTACCTACCATTTCTGACATATTCCTTGTTATTTGCTTCAGATTTAAAGTACTTAAACTTTTTTCACACGGAAAGTTGCAAACTCCACCCTGCAGAGATATGAGTTTCATCCACATGGCAACCGGCTTCTAAAAGATTTGACTATCGTTTTAACCTAGTGTGTTCCCTTATTTTTCTTTTACTTACAAGGAAGCAAGTAATTAAAACAAATTACTGCTAATGTTTATCTCCAATATCATAAAGTAGATAGAAAAATATGCCGTTTAAAAATAATTTTTACTGCGATGTAGAGAAAGTCATGCGAATAAAACACATAAGATATTTTCTGCAGTTTTTCACTATTTAGTAAGAAGAGAAAGTATTGCATTCCACCCATAATTCTAGTATCAAGATTTCACCTCAAATAACGTTTTGAGAGAGACTGAATTCAATAAAGCAATTTTACTTCCTCTACATGCACACTCAAAGACAATAAAATGCACCTGACGCTGTGATTTTGCTAAAAATGTGAACGTTTGACGGGGACTCGGGTCTTAGAGCGACTTACTACCATTCTGCTACAACATACCACCCGAGCAAGAAAGGATGCTAAAGGTATACAATGGTTGCAGCAGACATATGGACGGAAGGACGGACGCACGCATACACACACACAGCGGTCAGAAGTAGTTTAAGTGATATTTGGAAGTGTTGAAAACATTAAGTTGTTCAGATGTAAAATTCACCAAATTGCCGGTTTTGACTCTTGGGATCATTGGGGTTTTAGCTTCACAGATCCCTAGGCTGCACGCTGTCGTCGTTCCGCAGTAGCGGCCTCTACTTATAAAAATATACCTCTACTACGCTTTGCGATTTAGGGCCCTCCGCGTTGTGATACGCTTTGCGGCTTAGTGTCCTAAATGTTTACAACAAAGCTCTGTAAAGGGCTCTAATAAAGAAATAACAAAAAGTACTCGCGATTTGAAGGAACGCCAAGTGGTGGCACCATCGTATAATTAAAATGAAAGGGCAAGACTGATTGCACAATCCACTCCTTCACCCCGCTCGACGCTCCGACAGAACAAGTTGACTTTTATAATCAATGTATTAATTTAGTCGATCAGTGCGCGAATTACCTTAGCATTATAACTTCAGTATGTAGCGCAGAGAAAAGATTAAACTAATTTTGTATCACCCGTGCGAGAGAGGTGATTAGAAAGTCCAATCACCAGTTCCCAATATAGAACTTTATTTGTCCAAATTATATTTCATGTCCAACCCTTCCCTTAGTTAATGTGGCCAGTTCAATTGACTTTTAAAACTCTAGCAATTAATATCATAATATATGGTATTTTAATCAAAATCGTTAGACGTTTGAAAAAATAAAAATGTCGAAATTTTGTACATTTCAAGTTTAGTTGGGGGATTTTCTTGAAAATCTTTGTATGCTATATACAGATATACATTCACACACTTACATACAGGAACCTTTTTCTAAAAATGCTGTGTTTGATTCAGGGGACCCTAAAACTTATATTTCCGCAGAAACATCTGTATGGAATTTATGGGAGAAATACAATATCTTCTCTACCTAATATGTAGGTACATTGTTTCTGCTAGATACCAGTAGTGTATGTTACTAGTTTTGCTAATTATTATTGCATTTTAGTAGTTTAATAGGCAATAGCTGATTACCATTTAATTGCGTTACTGGATTCCATAATTAGTAATAATTATTTTAGTGTAAGTGAAACTTGTTTTACATATATATATATATTATATAGGAATATGTATGTTTACTTTTATTCTATGTTGTTTTATTTATTTTTGTCTTTATTTATTTTAGATATAAGTATATTTTATATCTTTAAAATGGCCGTCTCCTTAACGAGGTGGTAACGTTGCTGCTTGCCAAGCGGGAGACCTGGGTTCAATTCCCAGTACCGGCGTAGGGACTTTTTCCCCGCTGGGAGACCTGCACTGGGTTGCACTCAGACTTGTGAGGTCCCTGGGGGGCCAATTGAGGAGCTACTTGATGGAGAAGTAGCGGCCAGGTCGTGAAGACCGCATTAACTGGCGGGGGGATCGAAGCGTTGCCCACGTCTAACCCCCCAATACTGCACCTCATCCACACAGTGGCCGGGCGGTAGTTAAGTGAGCTGTGCCAGGAGTCGATATCTTTAAAATAATAATGTATAAAATGAAATGTGATTGATAAGTTCTAAAGTTTGAAAAACGTCCTGGTACAGGGAATTAAATATGAGGATCTGGTAATACAGATTTTAATTTATTTCATTTTTCCTTTCTCTATACGTACTATGTACATAGTGTATAGAGAAGGTATTACACTCCATAAAAACTACGATACAGAGATTTCACCAGAAATATATGTTTTAGGGTCCCCGGTATCCAAAAAAAAAAAAAGGTGTTTTCAGAAAAAGGTCCATGTGTGTGTGTGTGTGTGTGTGTGTGTGTGTGTGTGTGTGTTCGGGTGTCTGTGAACACGATAACTCAAAAACGAAAAGTCGGTAAAATACCAAACTTGGTTATTAGTTTAGTATCCTATAGGGATCCGACACGAAGATTTTGAGAAAATTCACCCACTCCAAACTAACCTTTACATGGAACTTTTTTCGAAAATTTTGATTTTCTAAAAAATGGCTAACGATTTTGATTAAAATATCTTATATTAAAGATATTTGCCTGACCAATAAAATGTATGTTTTGAATTTTCTGGGAATATCCTCTGAAGACTACTTTATTCTGAGTGAATTTTACGGAATTTTGCGTAACTGCTAAACCGTAAGAAAATGGACAAAATCTTACCACACAAAAATGTAGAGCACATTAAAACACACACTTTATGTTGTATACATTTTTTAGTGGAGTTGATCGTTTTTTAAATATTCCTTGTCTTTGGTTTCAGCTTTAAAAACCAACTTCTCTCATATAGGAATTTGTCAACTCCTGTTCATACAAACAAAGGAACTTCGGTAACATAACAACCAACTTATGACTATCACTTTAACCTATGGTACTTCCTTATTTCTCTTCTGCTTACAAGGAAGCAAGTAATAAGACCATTTCTGCAAATTTATTGTTGATTAGCATGAAATATATAAAAGCATAAGCTTTTTAACAATAATTTGTTGCAGAGATGTAGAGAAAGTAATGTGAATGGAACACATCAGACTTTCACTAATAAACTTATTCATGTACGTCAATATTTGTAGGAGAGGAGGGATTTTAGAATGAACAATTTAATTAACATATCCAGAATTAAGACACATTTGAATGAAACTTGGTAGTATGGACACTTCATTTGTTACCAGTAACAAAATTAAACCTCTAACTTAATCCAGGAAGATATGTTGGGTCATCTTGCTGATATACGTAGGTTCTCAGCCTATGCTTGTTCTGTGAGTTAATTGTCTGACCTTTGTGTTTATTCCTTCTGGCATTTTCTCTGCTCTGATAATCCTTATTTGGTCAGAGGCTTTCATCGCTGAGATACAATTAAAGCCAATTTCCTATCCTGGCAACTTCATTACTTTGCGCTTAGCGTTTCCCGGTAGAATAAAACTGCTACCTCATTAACTCCAAGATTTGGTCTGCCCATCCCAAAAAAGATACATTTTTACTTTCTCTACTTCGTACAGTATTTGTCTGTCCAGCGGTGTTATAGCTAGTGGATTGGGGTGACTTTTAC
The DNA here is from genome assembly GCA_030762935.1 of Hymenopus coronatus. Classification (NCBI taxonomy): domain Eukaryota; kingdom Metazoa; phylum Arthropoda; class Insecta; order Mantodea; family Hymenopodidae; genus Hymenopus; species Hymenopus coronatus. Next base: position 56,369,051 of record CM060894.1, read on the forward strand.
TTGTGAGAGGGCTGCACGTATTCTGAACTCGTTCCACGCGTGGCACAATAGTCAACAGTGTTGCACTATTTTATTGGAGTCGGATGACAAGTCTTCAAAATCTACAGGAATCAGACAGTACACAGTGAACGTACAAACATTATCGGCAACAGTGCTTCCTTCTTTCACTCTCGTCTTTACTCCTCGCTTGCTTCACACTAAGAGAAAGCTACCTCCTTCCAATTACTAAACACCTAACAGTTTGGAAGGGCTCCCCATCCCACTAGCTAAAACACCGCCGAACAGTTCTGAGATTTTACTGGAAATACACGTTCTAGGTTCCCCGTTTCCAAAAAGCAGTTTTAGAAAAAGGTTTCATGTGTGTGTGTGTGTGTGTGTGTGTGTGTGTGTGTGTGTACAACATATCTCAAGTAAAATTTCTTTATAAATCTAAATTTGTATTTAATTTCTCTTTAATTTTTTGTAAGTGTTCAACACCCGCTTTTAACATATATGGCACCGCAGACGATGACGCTGATGATACACGGGATGAAGATGACGGGGGAAACTGGAAAATCTGGAGAAAGCTCGCCTCTGCGCCGCTTTGTTCACTACAAATGCCCCTTGCGGTCGCCTTTAATAGTAGAAGGACTCACCCAAGCATTCGCCTACAGTTCCGGGGAAACTACGAAGAAAAGCTATTGTCATTGGCCGACGAGAATCTAAATCGGAACTATCCTACATATTCTTAGGATATCACTTTTCTCGATTGCCAGTTATATTTGGTGCATAGTCGTGGGGAAAAAATGGCTGATGCGTTTCATTCATATGACTTTCTCTGCCTGTTCTGCATAGACACTTCTTTCAAGCGACTATTATTCGATGTATTTCGTGATAATCAAATGAACAGAAACGGTCTTATTACTTAATCCTTGTGTGTAGAAGCGGAAAAAGAGAATGCACTAGGCTTTAGTGACAGTCGGATGTTTTAAAAACTGTCGCTTTGCGGTTGACTTGGAAATTCGATTCTCTTTGAGAAGTAAAATAAAACATAAACGGATGAGGAATTCCTGTTTTATAAGTAGAAGTATTTTAAAATTGAAATCAATAACAACGCATATTTCTGTAATCGTTAATTATTTTATCTTTACTAGTTATGCAAAAATCATTCCGAATGAATGGGCTGTTCCCAGACAATTCAAGATAAACATTGTATATGTCATGTTAATATACGTTATTTGAATCGTAATCGCAAGTGCCATTTGAGAAAACCAACTTTTTGAATATTTTTCTATCTAAAGAGAATTTTAGCGTGGAATATTTCCTTGAAAATCTTTCAGTGGCATTCTGTCGCATCATTGGATGATGCTGATTAATCAACTTTGCAGTTTAACAGACTTTTCGTTTTAGTTATCCTATTTACACACACATTTTCGGATCTCTTTCTAAAAATCTGATGTTTCGTTCACATAACTTTCTTTGCAAACCATTGTGCCCAATGTAAATAACCTACAGACAACGAGTTGTTTCTAATGCAAAGCCCCACAATATGAATTTAGATGTTAAAGAGGGCTATATAAATGAAAAAAGCCCCCTTAACTATATTGTGGTAATAGAGATAAACATAAACAGAAATGTTTATCTATTAGTCCCTTCTAACTGAAAGGGAATAACGTATAACACTAGGCTAAAGTGATAGTTAACTCCTTTAAAACGCTAATACCCATTGAAACAATTGAGAATCGCGCACGACCAGGAGTAAAACAAGAGAGATGAAACGAAAGATGACCTCCCATTTTAGAAAAGTTAAAGCACCTTAAATAAATAAATGTTATAACAGCTTGTGTGCTTTAAGGAGATCTACATTTTGTTGTGTGTTTAGTTTTTTTCAATCTTATGGTTCACCATTATACATAATTCATTCAGAATTAAGAGGCCTTCAGAGGCTGTTCCCAGAAATTTCAAGATATACATTTTATGTGTGATGTAAATATCTTTAATACACGACATTTTAATCAAAATCGTTAAAAGCCATTTTTGAGAAAAACAAATGTCAAAAGAAACCTTGTAATGGGTAGTTTGGAATGGGAGGATTTTATTTAAAAATTTACATAAAAGATGAGCTATCCTGTTTATAAACGTTCGTGTACGCCTGCGCGCGTTGGCGTACAGACACGCACACATGGACCTTTTTCTAAAGATGCTTTCTTTTGTTACATTGGACCCTAAAACATGTATTTCCATCTCCCTATTACAATTTTGGGTGGAATGCAATACCTTTTCTACCTATGTACCTACTATGCACAAAATGGAGAAGGTAAAAATAAACGAACATGTTTTTATGCTATTTACTACTAAAAATAAGACATATGAGTAGCGGTACATTCATATTGCACCTTCTTTTTGATCGATGTGTGTGCTCTGGTGGTTACGCGTGGTCTATTTTCATCATAACATGTATAACATACAGCAGTTTTTGAGGTTGGTGATGTTGCTGGTGAAGTCGGTTTCTTCTGGTATGAATTTTCGTTTCGGAGGCTAGAACGTGACAGGAATGTGCGCTTCCATATCATCTCGGAACGTCACACTCCAGTGAAGTCTAGTTATAGATACTGGAGTCTGGTGAAACACTGCAATCTTACGTTGACAACCTGAAGTAAAAGAAAAAGGCAGAATTTCTCTTACTTATAAAGCATATACTATATAAGAAATATGTAATAAAACCATTTCTTCTAATGTTTATCTTGATTAGCCTGATGTAAGTAGAGGAATAAGCTTTTGCAAGAATTTTTGTAGCAGAATAGGTAGAGAAAGTCATGTGAATGTAACACATAAGATTGCTTCCCTTGAAGGTCATAATTTATCATCAGAAATAATTACTAAGTAAACAAAATATTATATTCCAAGTAAAATTTAATTTCCGAGATTTCCTAGAAAAATGTTTTGAATTGATGAACATATTTTTCTAAAAAGGACGTTGCATGTGTGAACAGCATAATTCAAAAACAAAACTCGGTTGAATAAAAAAATGGTATTTAAGTTCTGCGTTTCCAGGTTACGACAATATGATCAAAATAAGCACCCTAAATTACCTTTACACAGAAAAAGTTCCAACAATTTTTATTCAAATGCCATTATTTAATACAATTTAATTATACGTTAAAATTATGTCTTGAATTTTCTGGAAATACCCGGTCATTCCGAATGAATTTTGTAGAAATAGCAGAGAAAATATGTTTTGTAACATTTCATCCTTTAACCTGGTTGGTAAAATCGGACGATAAATGAAATCGGTGAAATGCTTTCTTAGATCTTTTAGCTTAAAGTTACTCAATATCGAATCTTCCTCAGGATAAGAAAATTCGAACTGGAAAAATGGTTTGAGCACACTCTGAAAGCAGAAGTAGTTCCATCTACAGTCCAGGCATAGACTTTTGGGCTAGGGCTCGTGATCTCTGCATATTCCCTCACACTACCGAGGCCAGCAAATACATTTTTGTGGAAGTTAGCTATTTTCTAGATTTATTAGCTTAACTTTTAATATGGTGATATTTTTCTGAAATGGACAGTCGCTATTTTCTTTTTTCCCTCGTCATGCGGAGTAATCGGACTTTAAAATAATCACATAGTCCAAAAATACAGACATTTCACCCGGATGTGCATGTTTAGGAATCCCCTGAATACAAAAAAGAAAAATATTTAGAAATATATTTGTGTGTATGCAGCAAAGCTCAAAAATGAAAATTTGGTTAACTACCAAACTTCAGTATATTCCAAGGATGCAACACGAAGCTTTTCACGATAACCCCTTCACCCTCAACTGTCTACATGGAACATTTTCTTGAAAATTTGATTTTCTCAAAAAATGGTTGACGATTTTGATTACCGTATGCGTAATATATGTTTATGACAAATGAAATGTATATCTTGAATTTTTCGGAGTAGCCTCTGAAGGCCATCGATACGTCATTTTGGATGACTTTTGTATAACTTTCGTAATACTGCTAAACCGTAAGAGATACACAAAAAATTTGCTATACAAAAAAGCTATATCTCGTTAAAACATACAATTTATGATATATATGTTTACTTTCTCTACACGTACTATGTATATAGTGTATAGAGAAGGTATTATATTGCACCCAAAATTCGATACCGAGATTTCAATGGAAATGTATGTTTTGTGACCACCTGCATCTAAAAAAAAAGGCATTTTTAGAACAAGGTCCGTGTGTGTATCTGAGGGAAGCATAGCTCAAAAACGAGAAGTCGTTAAATACCAAACTTTATATTTAAGTTCAGTATCTTACAAACATGCAACACACAGATTTTCAAGAAAATCCCCCACCCCCAACTACCCTTTACGTGGAACATTTTTGAAAATTTTAATTTCTCAAAAAAGGTTCAACGATTTTGATTAAAATACCTTACGATTAAGATATATTATGATAACGAAGTGTATATCTTGAATTTTCTGGGAATACCCTCTGAAGACCTCCTCATTTTGGATGACTTTTGTATAACTGACAAACCATAAGACATATACAAAAAACTTACTACATAAAATGTAGAACCCATTAAATCACATATTTATGTCATATACTTTTTTTTGTAGAGTTAACCGTTTTCCAGATATGCCGAATTATTGGTTTTAATTTTAGCCACTTAAACTTTTCTCGAAACGGGAAGACATTTTTCTTCTCGTTTCTCGTTTGTTTACTCCTGGAGGGCAAAGAGATTGGAATTTCAATACTTTCATATAGCGACCGACTTTTAAATGGCGAGACTATCGCTTTTGCTTTTGCATTTTATTATTTCTCTTCTACTTACAAGGAAGCTAGTAATAAGCTTAAGTTTATTTTGATTAGCAAGATGTGGATAACAGATTAATCCTTTGAATAAATGGTTTCCTTACCGAACATGTAGAGAACATCATGTAAATGGAACAGATTAGACATTTTCCCTTCTGCTTACAAGGAAGCAAGTAATGAGGACAATTTATACTAATCTTTATCTCGATTAGAATGATGGAGATAGAAGAATAAGCTTTTTAAGAATACTTTGTTACAGAGAAGTAGAGAAAGTCATGTGAATGAAACACATTAGAATTTTTGTTGAGTTATGCATTTTCGAGATATTTCGTGTTATTGGTTTCAGTTTTAAGCTACTTAAACATTTATAAAATGGGAAGTTATCTTTCATTACGTCTAACTTTTGTTTACATCTAATATGCAAAGAGAAGCAAATTTCAGTTGTTTCACATAACGATTGGCTTTTAAAAAATTTGATTATCGTTTAGCCCAATACAGTACCTTATTTCTCTCCTACGTACAACTGGAGAAAGCCATGTGAATGCAACACTTTAGTTTTATTATAGTTGTAAATAATGTGTATTTAAGAAGCTGAAACTTAAGATCTATTGTGTGAACTGTGAGTAGGTCATGGTTCTGCAGTTTTGGCCCATTCACATAGAAAGGTTAACGCAAACGCAACACGAACACCAAAGCTTATGATCATAAATGAGACCATTCTCTATTGATTTCGTTAACATGAACATGACGCCAAACAATAACGCCTAAAAGGAAAAAGAAAACACTATTGTACTGCAAAAGAACAAAAGAAGCGAAAATATGGAGCCATATGACAATAAATTGATTATTTTATTTCAAAATCGTCGTTGTCTTTATGAAAAAAGCATGTCATACAAAGATAATTTGCTGAAAAACATATTTGGAAACAGATTGCAAGTGAAATGAATTATGAAGATAGGTTTAAAAATATAATGTTTGCTTGGTAGTTAGAAACTTAGGTTATGTTATAAGCTATCCGGGTTCTTTCATGTACGGAATAATATATTATTAGCATCTTTTGACGTTAAAACATTAGCACAGTAAATTATTTTATTTTTACAATTATTTTAAGTGCTCAGTTATTCTGAAAATTTCAATATAGAATCGTTTGATAAAATGTTAATAGGGTAATACAAATTTCGTTCAAAAACATCTAGATTTCTTTGATTTCAAATATAGTAGACCACACACAATATAATGCAGTAGGTGGTAACATAAATTGCACTGCTATATCTTCGTCAATACTTCAGCCTCCATTTTAGTAGCGTTCACACTTCAATTGTTATAACATTAACGTTATTATGACTGTGAATGGCAAATCGCTTTTCACGTTATGTCATACGTTTATGTACTCGCGTTTGCACTAACTTTTCTATGTGAATGGGTCATTATACTTCAACAATGTGCTGCTTCGGTATGGTTGTTTCATGCGCTACCTAAATTTTTCAGATTAAAGCAAATGTGCTTTTGGTTATTATGTCAGACTTGTCGGATAACGATGATGAATTTGCACATTAAGCGTTTTTGACGGGTAAGGGAATGAACGCTAAGATATCTCTTGATAAGTTTTAAGTTGAAAAATTATTTAATATCAATAGTTTAGCACATTGCATTAACATGCAGGTTGGTGAGATTAAGTTACCATACAAAGTGGAGCGTTGATCATTATCTTTCGTTGCAAAGTTTTATGGAAAGAATGAAAAGTGTTAGATTAACTCATTATGCTGAGTAATATTTTTCTGCTGAGTTTCTTATTTGAAAGGGTAGGTTTTATATGATAATTCAGTATATAAAGTTCTCATTACGACGTAATTTATTGCAATAAACTTATTTTTACTTTCACTACGGAGTACTGTAGGTAGAGAAGGTATTTCATTCCACTCAAAATTTAAATACATGTTTTAAGGACCTTCGAGTCTAAAAGAAAAAAGTATGTTAAAAACAGACCCCTTTGAGTATCTGTGAGTGTTTGTAGACAGGATCACTCAAAACCGAAAAGTTAATTAAATACAAACTTAGTATTTCAGTAATATATTTCCAGGATGCAACACGAAGATTTTCAGAATAAATTCTCCACTCCAAACTACCGTTTAAGTGCAAAATGTTTCAAAAGTTTCAATTTTCTAAAAAATGGCTTTAATGGTTAAGATTAAAATGCCGTGTATTAAAGACGTTTACAGTGTATATAAGCCCTTGCAGTCCTCTACATTTTGAATAACTTTGCATAATAGGCAAACCATAACAGAGAGACAAAACCTTACCACTTGAGCAGATCTCATTAAAACCTGCAAGTAATTTCATATAGATTTGCTTTAATAGAGTTAAACGTTTTTATGATATATTGTTATTGATTTTAAAATTTCCCATATTTTTCTCTAACCGGAAGTCGCTAATCACATTTTTTCATCCTGGTCAGGAAAATTTATTCAATTTATTCACATAATAACCGTCTTTTGAAAGATTGACTTACTTTAGCCTTGTGTATCTTTTTATTCAAAAGGAACTAAGTAAATAAAACAGCATCTACTAAAATTGATCTAGATTTTCGTTAGGCAGAAAGAATAAGACGTATTTGTAAATGTTGAAATTCATTTGAATAGAACATATTAGACTTTTATTGAATAAAATGTAATCTCTTTTTCATTTATATTGTAACAAGCCAGAACACCAGATTCCACCAAACTCACTTTATTTCCTCTAAGGCATTCAATTGCACACCTATTCACTGTGTTCATTTCACTGCTTTAACACTTGTCAGTCACTAGATTGACTTTTTAAACTGTCGACATTGTCACTCCCTTATATACTCCTATAGCCGAGCTCCGAAAGTTCCAGTCGTCGAAATGGCAGAAAATCACGATTCAATAAGTTCCAGAAATGAATAGTTCTCGGAACTAAGATTACGTAACTTCCGGATTATTTTACTAGGACAGCAGGGAAGTTTGTTGGATATTATGTTCATTTACTCCATTGTTAAGCTAGCCGAAGAGGTCAGACAGTGGTTTCTCGGCCGGGCGTGTCGTTCTCCGTGGTCTAGGGGTAACATACCGGTTATCAAGGGCACGGATTCAAATACGGCGGAGGGCAATGGATTTTTTACGGGCGTAAATACCCTTAGTATATCTTTATTCGGAAGGGAAGTAGAGCCATTGGTACCGTGTCGTAGATTCACGGCACGTAAACGACCCTTCTTTGAGCAAAATTAAGCATCTTTTACGTCCAATATAGAATGGGACGTTAAGAGCCGTAACAGTAAAATACGTTCATAAATAAATCTCAATTGATGTGAATTTTCTCGGTTATACGGACAGCAGCCTATGCCGTCGTTACAATATTTTAAATACATAAAATTACGTGAGAAATGCCCAAAGCGAAGCTATTGAAAAGTGGATAGGTGGAGTCAGACTGAAAAATTCAATACCATAGCCGGGATTTGAACCACGGATCTCCCGATCTCTAGCCGGTTGCTCGGCCACTGAGCTACCATGGCAACATGGCGGCATAGCATTGAATTTCTCAACTGACTCGCATGTTTCCCGGTAAACCACAAGGTGTTCTCAAATTACTTTGAGATCACAACCCCAATGGCGACTTACAATGTTGAGAAATTCAATGCTATGCCGGCATGTTGCCATGGTGGCTCAGTGGCAGAGCAACAGGCTAGAGATCGGGAGATCCGTGGTTCAAATCCCGGCTATGGCATTGCATTTTTCAGTCTGACTCCACCTATCCAACTCCTGTCCTACACACGACTTGTGTGGGGAAAAGAAATCTGTGTTACACTCATAACTTTTTCTAGCTGTTCTACAAACTTTTACTTCAGCACCTTGCTAATGGAGGTATCCATTAGCACAATGTTCTTATTACTTAGTTCTTTATAATTAGGAAGAAACTAAGGGAATACACTAGGCTAAACCGATAGTCAAATGTTTTAAAAGCTGTCGTTATGCGATTTTCATTACAAATCGCTTCTTTTCTTGGCCAGGAGTAGAACAAAAGATAAATGGACACTCCCGTCTGAGAAAAGTATAGGTACTTCACAACTGGAACTAGTAACAATGAATACCACGAAAATGTAAGCTCCACGAAAAAAATGTATATGAAATAACTTGTGTATTTTAACAAGACCTACATATTTTGTATTGCAAGTTTTTTGTCTATCTCTTACGGTTTACTAGTTATGCAAAATTAAGCAAAATTCATCCAGAATAAACAGGTCTTTAGAAGCTATTCCCAGAAAATTCAAGATATGCATTTTATTTTCAGGTAAACATCTTTAATATACGGTATTTTAATCAAAATCGTTACAGCCATTTTTAAGAAAATCAACATGTTCGAAAAAAGTTCTATGTAAAGGGTAGTTTGGGGTGGGGGATTTTTCTCAAAATCTTCGTGTCGCATCCCTGGAAGATACTAAACTTAAATACCAAATTTGGTATTTTAGCTAGTTTTCGTTTTTGAGTTGTGTTCACAGACACACGGACACACACACACGGACCTTTTTCTGAAAAGCTTTTTTTGGATACAGGGTGTCCTAAAACATGTATTTCCGGTGAAATTTCGGAATCGAATTTTTGGGTGGCTAGAGAAAGTAACAATTAATCCAATATCTATTGAGAAGTGGTTCAGTCACTACTCAATTGTTATGCTCCTGCGTCACGCAATTGCTCTGTACTGCTACCCCTATCACCACCATTACTACAGTTTATTTATATTAATGTTTTCTTCTAAATAATTTTTCTTATAGTTCCAGATCATATCCGGCCAAGAGTCTGCAGTCTCCCGGAGAAACCTTACAACCCCAGATGTGGAGACGATCTGTATCGACTGAGGACTTTCAGTATTACCAACAAGGGAGGAGTCGTCAACTGTGGTGACAGCATCATAAATCGGCGCTCCAGGAGTAATACCAGTGTCAATTCCACCGCCAGCAGGTAAGATGTCTTTGGTTTATTCTCGTGAAGTAATTTATTTTATCATCTTGGTATTTTCTGCTAAAGTTTCGGATGTATATGCTTGTAATTTATCAGACGTGTTTTATAGACAGCATTATTGATTTATACATCTACAGTGATATACGGATTATTACTACCATTTACTAATAACCTAGTGTTACATAATACCTAGACGTGTTTTGAAATTCACGAGAGATTATTCATGCTTGAAAATTAAAACTGTTTCTCAAGTTTATTTTATATTTCTTTTTTCTACAACGTTCAAATGTATCGCACTGGTAAAAATTTCAACTGACGACAGAAACCTCAATTAACAAGTATATTATGTAAAACTTAAGCCATAGAAATGGAGAATGAAAATGTGGTTCCATTGAATCATTAGCTATTATTAATTAAATTTTAATCCAGCTTCTCTCACGACATTCTACATAAATCTAATAATTGGCACCTTAAAGGTATAACCTTGTCTTCGCCATTGTGCAGTAATTTTGAGCAAGGGTCACTTTTATCATTTACCACCACTACCATCAACCATATTTACCACCACTACTATCATTTACCTCTATATACCTCCACTACTATCACTAACCACTATTTACTACCACTAATATCACTCACCACTGGTCTCTGGTCCGATGAATCAGAATGGGATTTTTCAAAGATTCCTTTTTTATTTTTTCCAATTTATTGTCATGGTTCTGAAAAAAAAACGATAGTTTCATTGGGGCTTCGAGCAGAATCTAAGTCAACAAGAAGTTAGACAGCCCACTTTTATATAAGGGTAGTGTGTCTGTCTCTCATTCAAGAGGTCCCGAGTTCGAATATCTATTAGGATGAGTCACTCGGATGAATTTTTTTCTCTCCCTGATTTTTCCTTATCCTGAGAAGTCGAATGTGGTCTTAAGCTTCATGGACTTCAGTTTGATACCTTTAGAAGATGGCCTGGTCCTACAAAACCAAAATCTGCTTCTTGCTTAACTAACTTGTACCACTGTGTATATATGGGATATAGATACAAATTTGAATGCATTTTGAATTATAAACATGACAGTTTTTGAGTTTTTGGAGCTTGCAACTAAATGACAGACTGATGCGATGAGAATATGTGGTTATCGAAGGATTTCTGCCTGTACAGTTAATTGTTCCCTTTATATCACTGTAATATTTAAATTTACATTAACTATAAGTTTAATGTAATGTTAACCAAAGTACAACTTGTTACACAATTACATTTTAAGTAAAGTGTGAGTATTCTTATGTTCATATTCTTTCTTTACCAACTAGTTTTTATTAAATATAGCCTCTATGATCTATTTTTAAAAAAGTTTTACTGCATCTAGATATTTTAGGCTTAGAAGAGGTGGTCTATTGACTATTTCTGGTCCTTTGTACACCTCTTTATATTATTGTCTAACACAAGCTTGTCCAAAGGTAATTTTTGTGAGGTATATATATATATGTGTGTGTGTGTGGACAGTGAGCAGTGGCGAATATGTTTTATAAAGCAAGGTTAAACACCATGTTAGTTTCGAAAGGCCAAAAGCATCGTTTTCAGAGTCTCCACACGAAATGAAAATGAGATTAATTGCTCTGCTAAAGTGTAATAATATAAAAGATTCTAAAGGAGGAAGTTGAACTGGTTTCTTTTACAGAAAAGTGTGTCCAATATCTGCTTTATGGTATATACTTACATAAATTATTGATGATAATTAATACAATACATTATACACAATTGTTATAGTATTGATCTCAATTTCTGAGATAAATTCTTAGCGTCTGCAGCTACGTCTTCACTATACAGAGACTGTGTACCGGAACTTTATAACATTTTCTCTTCTATACAAAGTTGAAGATCATTGTTTTTAGTATTGTAACTCTGCACTTCACCATGGGGACGACAGATTTCCTTTTTCCCACTTTTCGTGAAATACATATACAATATGCATGTTTATATGATCTTAGTAATTAATATTAATACATTTTAATAATTTACTTAATAATAATCGTATAAATAACTAAGTTTTCTAAATTGGTTATTTGTTAAGCTTTGTTTTCATTCTTTTTTACATGTTTAAACAAATGACAGCATCCAGTATCTCCATCTCTTTTGTTCTCCTTCTTCTCCCATATTATAAGTTTAAGTTTAATATTCTTAATATACTTTCCTAAACATCAATTCTTATCTATATTATACAAATGAGTTATATTTATTACCTAACCTTGGCTATGTTACTTTCATTAAACACGCCATTTTAAGCAGTTTTCGTGCTTACCGTGAAGCGATGACGTCACTTTGCAATTTCTTCACATACATCTTTTTGGCTTTTAAGTACAAAAAATAGTACTTTATTAATTTTTTAAAACTGTTTTAGGGCAGTATAGTTTTATTTTTAATTGCCTAGATTGCTTCAATGTTAAATTCTGCGTCAATATATAGCGTCATGACCCAAAGCTTCACATGGAGTCGCCGCGCCGTGGCCGAGTGGTTAGACCACTCGACTCTCACCTAGACGGCCGGGGTTCGTTCCGCATGTGAGATTTGTGGTGGACAAAACGGCGCTGGGGCGGGTTTTCTCCGAGTACTCCGGTTTCCCCCGCCATCGCATTCCACCGGTGCTCCATCATTCACGTATCATCAGTGTCACCGCCTGCGGTGCCATTAGTAGTTAAAGTGGGCGTTAAACACTACCAAAAAAAAATTCACATGGAGTGAATTGAGTTTGCTGCGCCTTCCCCTCTATTCCTTTAATTTGGAGAGCCTGATCTATCGGATGTCTTGCTCCATAATGAACCACACCCAGCTTTCTTACTAAGACCTACTTAAGCTTCTACAGTTACGTAAATCCTTTTTATTTAATGTTGACCGAGATTAATCTTTGCAGCTATAGTTTTATTACCTATACATTTCATGGTACCTAGATACAACAGATAGGTATAAAGGAAACAAAATCGGTAATCAAATTTCTAAATGCGAGTGACTATGTGCTGGCTTTGAAGCTCGCGAGAAACAACTGAACATTCACATCACATCAAAACTGACAAATTATTTCAAAGCAATAATAATGAATATATTGGAAATTACTGACGCCACATAAATGTTGTTGGAAATAAATTGTTTTATATTTTATATTTTTGTGACTCGGTTTCCATCCTTTCTTTCTTATTGTGTTTTGTACCAGTGATAAACATTCCTTTCACAGATAAAATATTTTCATGAAAAGCACTCCACCCAACACCACCCTTCACATGGAAGGAAACACATCAACTATTTTCAATTTTTCAAAATTGACTAAAAATTTTAATTAAAATTTCTATCACACAAATATAACTATATAAATACATACATCGGATTCTCTGAATTACTTTCTTATTTGATAAACCTTAAGAAATGATTTTTATTTACGTAATTATTTATTAACTTCGTCGTATGGAAACGGATATATTCGTTAATATACCTCGTGGACGGTAATTGGTGGACAATATATTTTAAGGACTCATTCCGTACCATACCACTTTCGCTTTGCGCCGTAGATGGCGATAATATGCCACAATCTAGCTGATTTCACATCCGTAGTCAGATGGCAGAGTTTCGCCAGTCCTTGAGACCTCATCCCTATATACCATATTACATTGCTCCGCGACAAGCAGATGGCGTAATGGCCATTTAGTCTAATTACCTAATTACTTTAACTATGTTATAGATGACAGCGCAATCGCAATTACTGTTTTTAGTTTTGCTATTGTTTTAGACTTCAGATAGAACTTTGGGAGCCTAGTATTAATTATACCTACAATTCGATGTTTACATTTACGACTGATGGAAAATAACTATAAAATCCCAGCCAAATTGGCTGACCCACTGATTTGAACCCGGCAACTCACGAATCGGAACACAGAAGTTACTTCTTGAGACATCCCGCTCCGTGAAAATATTTGTTTTAAAAAAATCCAACAGCTACTATGGCGAAGCTCCTAAATAATCCTTCTATGAGTTGCTTCGACATCAACATTTCTAACCCCAAAATGAATACATTTTGCAACATAAATACACGAGCGGTACTCAAGAGCCGTTGCAGCATGAATGGCAACCATTGAGTAATCCTGCTGCCTTCTTTCCCTCCCCAACCGCGCAGTGGCCGAGTAGTAAGACGGTCCTGGTTCCATCCCAAGTGACCCATAAAACACCTTACGGCATATGCATTTTTCCCTGGAATTGAGTAACTTTGAGATATTCCTTATTATTGGTTGCAGTTTTAGAATACTTAAACTTTCCTCATACGGAATTTGTCAACTCCGGATGCAAAGAAACGGGTTTTAACCATTTAGCAACCAGCTTTTAAAAATGTTGACTAGTGATTTAGCCTAATGCATTGCCTTGTTTCCCTGCTGCATACAAGGAAGCAAGTAATAAACCAGCTGTACTAATGTTTAATTCAATTAGCATCAATTACATAGAATAATAAGCGTTTTATCAATAATTTGTTATAGAGATGTAGAGAAAGTCATTTGAATTGAACACATAAGATTTTTTTTTCTCGTCATGTAAATGCAGTGAATTTGAAAGCCTTCAAATAGCGACTCTCTTATTAAAAGCTGACTATCGCTTTGCATTTTATGTCTTTCTGATACTATAAAAATCTCGTGTGTTACATTCACATGACTTTCTCTACATCTTTGCAACAAATCATTGTTAAAAAGCTTATACCTCTATTTGTTTCATGCTAATCGACAAAAAATTTAGCAGAAATAGTCTTATTACTTGCTTCCTTGTAAGTAGAACAGAAATAAGTGAGTACCATAGATAGTCAAAAGCTGTTTGCTATGTGACTGAAGTTCCTTTGTTTGTATGGACACGAGTTGACAAATTCCTGTATGAGAAAATTAGGTTTTTCGAAGCTGAAACCAAAAATAAGGAATATCTCAAAAACGATCTACTCCACGAAAAAAAGTGTAGGACATAAATTGTGTGCTTTAATGTGCTCTAAATTTTTGTGTGGTAAATTTTTGTCCAATCTTACGGTTTAGCAGTTATGCAAAATTCCGTAAAATTCACTTAGAATAAACAGGTCTTCAGAGGCTATTCCCAGAAAATTCAAGATATACATTTTATTTGTCAGGTAAATATCTTTAATATACGATATTTTAATCAAAATCGTTAGAGCAATTTTTTAGAAAATCAAAATGTTCGAAAAAAATGCCAGGTAAAGCGTAGTTGGGGTGTTGGTTTTCTTGAAAATCTTCGTATCGCAAGCTTGGTATTCAACGGTCTTTTCGTTTTTGAGCTATGCTGTGGACACACACACACACACAGACCTTTTTCTGAAAATGCTTTTTTTGGATTCAAGGGGACTAAAACATGTATGTGAAATCTCGGTATCGAATTTTTGGGTGCAAAACATACACTATACACTACGTACATAGTACGCGCAGAGAAAGCAACAATGCATAAATGATTAATGAACATTTATCTCGATCTAGGAAGTAAACAGAGTAAAGACGGCTAGAATAATTTGTAGAAGAGAGATTAGAGATAGTCATGTGAATGTAACACGCCCTATATTGCTTTCTGTACACGTTCTATGTACATATTATATTGAGAAATATTTTGTTGCACCGAAAATTTCGATGTAGAGATTACACTGGAAAAAATGTTTCGAGACCCCCTACATCCAAAAAAAAAATCATTTTTAGAAAAATGTCCGTATGTGTGTGTCTGTGGGCAGTACAGCTCAACGAAATTTCCGTTAAATACCAAACTTGGTATGTAAGCCCGCTATCTTCCAAGAATGCGACACGAACATTTTCAAGAAAATCTCCCACCCCCAATTATTCTTTACATGGAAAAATTTAGAAAGTTTTGATTTTCTTAAAAATAGCTGTAACGATTTTGATTAAAATACCGTAATTAAATATATGTATATGTCTAATAAAATAAATATGTTGAATTTTCTGGGAGTAGCCTGTGAAGACCTCTTTATTCTGGATGAATTTTGCCGAATTTTTCTTAACTGATAAACCGTAAGAGATAGGAAAAAAAAAAAAAAACAACTTACTGCACCAAAAATGTAGATCCCAAATAACACACTTTATGTGCTTTACGTTTTTGCTGTGGAGATAACCGTTTCCGAGATATTCCTTGTTATTGTCTTCATTGGAGAGTACTTATACTTTTCTGAGACATGAAAGTGTCCGTTTTTCTTTTGTTCTACTTCTGGAAAAGTAAAGAAGTGGTTTGCAATGACAATCGCATAACGACTGCTTTTGAAACATTTGACTATCACTTTAAATAGCGCATTCCGTTAGTTCGCTTCTACTTATAAAGAACTAAGTAATAAGAACAATCTGCTAATGTTTGTCTTGATTAGTTCTGTATTGAAAGAAGAATAATCTTTTGTAAGAAGTTTAGAGCAGCTAGAGAAAGTACGTGAGTTTAACACATTAGATTTTTCCCCTTAACCTATATCTTTGGTGTTTTTACCACTTATGGAACCCACCATCTGTCCGTTACTCACAAGCACTGAACGGTAAAACGTCACTCAATGGCCTTTCACTTGGTGACGGAAAATATTTCGTATGCTTCAGTCGAAATCCACTTAGTTCACAAGCTGGAAACAGCCGTCCAACTGGCATTGATTGCGATCGATCGTCGATTTCCAACTCCAGGTTTATTGCGTTCTTGGAAGCGAAAACTGGCTTCACCTACGCTATTCAGCAACACAGTTGTTATTGAGTACTGGAGTACTTTGCACTGTTCGTAAATTTGTTTTAGAAACTTTTGAAGCAATAAGCTTACTGCTTTCGCGTACTGCATTGGAAAATGGCGGTTGAATTGCTCGAGAGAGAGAGATGAGCCATTGAAGTAAGGCAGATGTCGGAAATGCCTTTTAACTGTTTGAAATATAGTGAAACAAACGTCTGATGTTGTACAGCTACTCCTTCAGACTAAAACTTGGCCTTGTTACTTTCTCTACACGTACTATGTACATAGCGTATAGAGGAAATATTGTATTCCACCCAAAAATTCGATACCGAAGTTTAACTGGAATTATATGTTTTAGGACCATGTGAATACCAAAAAAGCATTTTCAGAAAAAGGTCCGCGTTTGTCGGTCTGTCTGTGGACAGCATAGCTCAAAAACGAAAATACCGTTAAATACACTATCTTGCTAGGATGCGACACGAAGATTTTCAAGAAAATCCTCCCATTACAAACTACCCTTTACATGGAAAAAAATCGAAATTTTTCTATTTTCTCAAAATGGCTGTAAAGATTTTAATTAAAATCTCTTATATTTAAGATATTTATATACCAAATAAAATGTATATCTTGTATATGTTAAATTAACATAATTTATGTTACATACATTTTTTTCGTGGAGCGGTCGTTTTTGAGATATTCCTTGTTTTCGGTTTCAGTTTTGAAAAACTTATACTTTTCTCATACAGGAATTTTTCAACTCCTGTCCATACAAACAAAGAAACTTCAGTCACATAGCAACCAGCTTATGACTATCACTTTAATTATGGTACTCCCTTATTTCGCTTCTACTTACAAGGAAGGAAGTAATAAGACTATTTCTACTAATTTGTTCTAGATTAGCATGAAGTAAATAGGCATAATATTTTTAACAATAACTTGTTGCATAGATGTGGAGATGCTGTGCACACAAACAGGGGCATTTTTTAAAGCTTTTTGTGTTGAGTATTCCTCAAAACATGCATTTTCAAAGAAATTTATAAATCGACTTTTTGTGTGGAATGTAACATCATTTTAGCAAACTATATACGTCGTAGATGAATACAACAAAAACGAATATTACAAAGAAGCACACAGTCAAACTCTAATTTTCACTGGTTGAAATAGTAACATCGTATGGTTTTGGAGTATATTAACTTAATTAACAATGCGAACTGTTGTCCTAGTAAACGCACTTCATTTGTCCGTATCCAGCGATAATGTAACTATCGGTCACTCACCTCAGTTTGCTAATATAGTATGTTAATGAACGCTACATCATTTATTGGTTTTGAATATGTTAGTCTAACCGTTTTGGGACGAAAGTTGTAGTTTACTTATTTGTGCCGGAGAGCGATGTGTATCAAATCTCGCTATTGTCAGATTATCAGCTTTTTGAAAAAAAAAAAATAAAAAAGAAAACTGATGTGTTCCAGTCACATGACTTTCCCCAGCTATTTCGAGAACAAACTTTTCTTAACAAAGTTTATTCTTTATCTGCATCATGCTAATTGAGGTAAACATTAGCAGAACTGGTGTTATTACTTGCTTCTTTGTAGGTAGTAGGAAAATAAAGTGAGACCGTTAATTAGCCTCGTAATAATAATAACAATCATTTTATTAATTATCTAAATATATATGTAAAGAAAGTTAATATTTAATAAGTTGTATGCTTAGGAACCAAGAAGCCAGTTGTTTACTTAAAAGTTACTCAGAATCATGACGCCAGACTGGATAGAGGGGTGAGAAGTTGCTTCTTTTGTGAAAGTCACGTTCGAGTTTAATATAAGAAAATACCACAGTTTAAAGCACACAGGGGGACTTCTTCTTTATATTCCTGGTATCACGTGATTATTATGACGCATTCTTGGAGATTTGCAATGGTTTTTGGGTAACGATGATGTCATTTTGGCGGACCTTCCAACCAATCAGAGAGAAGCCACCACGACACCGTTTTTTGTATATAAGAAGTAAGGTTTGGCATATCGATGTCGTTTTGTTAAGAATTCACCCATGTGTGAGGCAAGATCGTTTGTTAAGAAGTTAGCGAAGTAAGTTTATTATTATAAGAAACTGTATGTAACGTCGCTTACCTATTTAACAGTCGGCTAGTGATAAGGTAAAAGTGAATTGTGCCATGTACTCAACTAAAACAGTGTAATTGAAAGTGCTTGTGAGTAAGTGTTAAAGAACATCAGTCAGCAGTATAAAAGTGTATAACCAGGTGCTTGTCTTCAAAACTCCTTTAGAATAAACAACAGTAAAAGGTTACAAGTGTTTTCTTAACAATTACAAAATCACTCCTACAACTCCTCCCACTAGCCAAATCCACGCCTGGGAGAGTCAATGTTCATGCAAGACTGAGCAACGCCGTGGCAACCCATCGCAGAAGAGTTTCAGTACCAGGTACGTGAGTGAAGTGGAGTTGATTGGAAGTGACACTTAGTTACGCTGCACACAAGCACCCAAGGGAGGCGTAAAATCAACAAACTAAAATACTCCCGCATATGACACATAACCTGCACCACTAACAACGCAACGAAAACACCCCTGCAAAAGGAATATATGGTGATGTCCTTTAAAAGCTGGTCTCTGTGTGAAACAATTGAAATTCCGTTCTGTCTGCTTGCCAAGAGCAACCAAAAGACAGACGAAAGAACGAAGACCTACGTTTGGCAAAATTTTGATTTGGTTAATATTGATACCAATAATACAGAATATGTTGGAAATAGTCAACTTTACAACAAAAATGTGTATGACACACATTGTATGTTTTAAGGATTTTGTTTTTCTATTTATTGCGCTTTACCACTTACGCAACTTTCATCAAAATTCATGCATCGTCTGAACAGGTCTTCAGAAGCTATTCCAAGAAAATTCAAGATATACATTTCATTTGTGATGTAAATATCTTTAATCTACGGTATTTTAATCAAAATCGTTGCAGCTATTTTTAAGAAAAACAAAACGTTCAAACATTTGTCCATGTAAAGCGTATTTTGTGTGAGTTTTTTCTTGAAAATCTTCCGTGCAGCATTCTTAGGAGATACTAAACTTAAATACCAAGTTTGGTATTTTAAAGTATTTTAGTTTTTTAGTTTTGCTATCCACAGACACATACACACGGACCTTTTACTAAATATTCTTTTTCGGACTCAGGGAACCTCAAAACATATCTTTTCGGGAAAATCTCGACATCAAATTTTATGGGTGCAATGCAATGTGTTCTCTATCCACTATGTACATAGTGTATACCTGCTAGAGAAAGTAAAAAGGCTGATTACCATAAAGCACAGCTTTTCAGGAAATATAAGAAAACTGATTACACCGAGTGAATCTTCTCATTCTGCGCATTTAAAAATGATGTAGCCCGGGCGATTTGAAGACTGCTCTAAATATTGCCCACTGTATCGCTTCGTATCAATCAGGCGAACATGGTAACTCAAAAACAAAGAGTCGGTTAAATAGCAAACTTGATGTTTAAGATCAGCAACTTTTAAGCAGCGACACGAATCTTTTCAAGAACATCCCTCAACCCAAACTATCCTGTAGAACAATTTTCGTAAATTTTAATTTTATAAAAAATTGCTCTAAATATTCTGATTAAAATATCCTATAACAGGTAATTATATAAAAAATAAAATACATAATTTGAATTTTCTGGGAATAGCCTCTGAAGTCCTCTATATGACATTTGTATAACCGGTAAACCGTATGTAATAGACAAAAACTTACTGTAACATATATTCAGTTTTAAATTAATCGTTATTTATAATTCTTTTTCTCTTATATAGTTCATTTATAATTTGTCTGGTTTACTCTGTACTTGTTGGCAGCCTGTTGTTATTTTTATTTTTTCAATAAATGAATATATTTCAAAATATACATATTTTGTATTAGCGCTAATTAGTGTAGAAAAAATATTACTTTCCGGACTCCCCAAAACCCAAACTTTTTCAAAATTTAATAAGTTATTTATCAACATGGAGTATTACATTCTGTCAAGGAAGTACCGGGAATTGATCATTTAAACATCCTGTTTAAAAGCGGATTCGAAATTATTATTGTCGCTAAGTTGATACCACTTTCCTCTATACCCACGCCAAGTTTGATCGTCATCTGTCATCTAGTTTGTTTACAGTATGCCATTTTGTTAGTTTATCTCAAAGGTGATTTGCGATTTTACGATATATACTAATATTGAACAAAGAATCTGTCTCAAATTTTACATTGCAAATGGTATTTCGTGTTCCGAATCGCTGAAAATGTTACAGAGAGCTTACGGTGAATCGACTTTATCAAAAACACGTGCATATGAGTGGTAAAGTGCATTCAAAAGTGGTCGAGATGTGGTGGAAAATTTGCCTCGCTCTGATCGGCCATTAACGGTTTCAACTGAAATGAACATCGCTAAAGTGAAGAAAATGGTGTTTGAAAATCGTCATTTAGCTCTTAGAGAGATTGCCGCTGAACTTTCTGTGTCTCACGGATCGATTCATACCATTTTAAACGATTGTTTGGGCATGATACGCGTTGCAGCTCGGTTATTTCC
Source organism: Hymenopus coronatus (assembly GCA_030762935.1). Taxonomy (NCBI): domain Eukaryota; kingdom Metazoa; phylum Arthropoda; class Insecta; order Mantodea; family Hymenopodidae; genus Hymenopus; species Hymenopus coronatus. Next base: position 56,390,123 of record CM060894.1, read on the forward strand.
AAAAAACTTGAATTTCCTACAAAAACTCAATCGCGTAAGGATTGCTGAAGACATGCTAGAACGAGGCAGTTGCAACCCCACGTTCATGAAACGCATTGTAACTAGTGATGAGACGTGGGTTTACGAGTTTGACACTCAAACCAGTCAACAAGCTTCCGAATGGCGCCTTCCAATTGAACCGAAACCTAAAAGGGCACGTCAAACTCGATCAAAACTGAAGATCATGTTGACAGTTTTTTTCGATTATCGCTGTGCCGTGCACTCAAGAGTTCTTGCCAGAAGGTCAGATGGTAAATAAAGACTATTATCTGAGCGTTATGCGGCGTTTGCGAGAACAAATACGGCGAAAAAGCCAGATTTGTGGAACGCCAACTCATAGATTCAGCACCACGATAACGCAACAGTTAACAAGGCTATTATTGTGAACGAATTTCTGGCCAAAAACTCAACAAATTTCATCGAACAACCACCGTATTCACCTGGTCTGGCTCCTGCTGATTTCTTTCTCTTTCCAAAACTGAAGTTACCACTGAAGATTACAGTCCATATAAGACATAAAGGAAAATTCGCGGCGACAATTGACATTGATTCCTAAATGTGCCTACAAAAAATGTTTTGATGATTGGATTATTCGTTGGTATAAATGTATAGTTTCAGAAGGGGTCTATTTTGAAGGCGATAAAATAAAATTGGATGAATAATTCATTTTTTTTTTATGTTTTAGTTGAAAATTTCCGGAACTTTCGTGACACAGTAGTATATTGAAAAAGTATATGGTCGTTTTTGTTAATGTGTTTTTCAGTGGCGGCATAAAAATGTGAAACAAATTGGTGAAAAATTGAAGCCTGTGGAATATTTTGAGTACAGAAAAAAATGTAGGGAAAGGTTTGCAATAAAATAAGGGTTTAAAGTTGTGAGTGCCTATTAATAAGCATGCCCGTACCCGTTTATAGCTTCTGTTAACTGGTAATTAAAGGCATTTAAATGTGAAAATGTATATACTTTTTAAAGTTTAGAGTTCATATGATTTTATTATGCAAAAAATATTGGTGAAATTTCACAGGTGTATCTTAATGCAATGTATTAGTATAACGTTCAGGAAAAGCAACTTTTAGCACTATTTAGAATCTATTAGTTGCTGTACGATCTGCGACATAAATGTCAATTTTAGCGTATGACTGGCATATGCCAATAATAGCACAATGAATCTCTGTTGAGAAAAAACTTTGAATATGAACATTTCATCTTACGTCCTCTTAATGTTATGACGTAGTAAAAATGACCAAGCGTATATATTGCACCTTTCTTGCCAGCATTTTTAGCTTTCGGCGCAATTATGTAAATACTTATTTAGCTTCATGGACATAGGCATTCATTATACCTGTTTCCAATCAAGAGAACTGATCAATCAATCTGAGCATTAGTCTGCCTATGTGTATGAAGCCTTTCGGTTTAAACTTTAATAAAACAGGTGATTTATTAGAAGTCCAGTCTTCATATGCATTATAACGAATATTATATTATTAATGCTCTTTGTCGATCTTATTGGTATCTGTTCTGTTTATGGAAAGCTAAATTTACATTAATGAACAATTTAATAAATATGTAATACCTGTGCGATCTGTATATTTTGTCCGCGCAATCCTCTTAATTTCGAAATGTTTAACCCTTAAAACGGATGATAAATAATTATATGTCATTAGAAGAGCCAATTAGCGCAATATAAAACTTATAACTCATTTTATCTACTTCCGTTTCAAAAGCAGACCATTAACTCATACTTTTCTGTTCCAAAAGATTCTGTTTATTTTCGTAATAAAGTAAATAACGTGTCGTTACGTATTTTCACACAGCAACGTGTTACAAATCACTTTATAAATTACGTCATGATTCTTCAGAAATAATCATTTCACTTTCCAAATGCTTAGTATATTGCTTCCCTCGAGTACAATAAAAGACTTTGTAAAAAGAAGACATTTTTCTACTGATTATTGCCAACTAATTATACAAGAAAAAATTATAATTTTTAAGTTAAGAATGAGTTCAACCATAAACCATACTCGTACAAAGGTTAAGTAGGTGGCGCCATGGGTGAGTGGTTAGACTGCTCGCCTTCCATCTAGGCGGCCTGGATTCGATCCCAAGAACCAGCATATGGGATTTGTGGTGGACGAAGCGTGGTCTGGATAGGTTTTCTCCGGGTCTTCCGGTTTCCCCCGACACTCATTCCACCAATTGCTCTATCATCACTTTTTCAATCATCTATTTCGCTTACATATCATATCATCCACTTCTTCATGTTCATGCCTGACTATGGTCCGACCCCTCGTAACAGTTCTACATTCTGTGGTTTCATGCCGCAGGGTCCCCGACAGGCTTCTAAACCCCAGGCATTGGCTTGCAAGTCCTAGAGGGGGTGTCATTCCTACAATTGGCGGGGAGGGTAACCCGATTACGAAGCGAAAGAAAGGCTAAGAATGAATTCAACCATAAACCACACAAAAAAATACTAACGGAAATTTATAGTAATCTGACAATTTCTGCAATTTTTAGCATAGACCTGAAGAGCCATATTATCACGTAAACTGACATTTTTTTCGACCAAATCATTTGTTACACTGCTAACACTAACTTCTTCAAAATCTGGTTACACATTCAATAGGACCACCAAAAACAGACACTGCATAATTTGATATATTTCCAAAAATAATGCGACTTGCAACACTTTTCTTGTATTCTATGGAGTCCTCAATATAACCTTCCGCTACACTGCTGGACTTCCAACTTCCGTGTCTCCTATTTTGTCACATTCTTAAACAAACTCCAGTTTTTGTTGTTCTTTTCCTCTCATACTATATGTTTATTTGGACTTTATTTATTAGACTATCATAACCACCAATTTTGGTTATTTTATATATAATAATGACACCATATATTTCTAACATATTCTTGGCCATGTTACTTTCGATAAATACACCATTTTAAAATGTTTTCATTCGTATCGCGAGGCAATAACACACGTTTTAATTTTTCCGCATTATTTTCTTTGCTTTTACGTACCAAATAATACTATTTTTGTTTCGTAGCCGGTTTACCCTCCCAGTATTTAGGGTATATACCCCTCTAGGACTTACAAGCGGATGCCTAGGGCTCAGAAGCCTTTCGGGAAGCCAACGGCACGAAACCGCAGCATGGAGAAACTGGAACGAGTGGCCAGGCATGAGCGTGAAGAGGTGGTTCATATGAAATGAAAGCGAAATTGATGTTGGGAAAGGTGATGATGTAGCAGTTGAAGGAATGAGTGGCGGGGGAAACCGAAGGACCCGGAGAAAACCTGCCCAGGCTCCGCTTTGTCCACCACAAATGCACCCGAGCAATTTAACTCTTGGCCATGGCGCCAATAATAATAATAATAATAATAATAACAATAATAATGAATAATAAGATATTAATTTTAGCATGGTTTTAGGTCAGTAAGTAGTTTTATTTTTATTTGTCTAGATTATTTCTAGCTTAAATTCTGCGTCAACAGGCAGAACATGATTGTCCGTTTCGAAATCCACATTGTTTTTCCGACAAAAGCGTTCTTGTCAATTATTTTCTGTGATGTAATATTTGATACCCAGGTATTAATTAGCAACGAAATATGATGCGCACTAGATTCATACGTGCATTCCAGGATCTCCTGTAGCAGAGACTGTTATGCCACTGGAATGTAACATTACGTTATTAATCTGCCAATGATATTCTAGCTCTGAATTGGAAATATGTCCACTTGATACAGATGCAAGCCTATCAATTTTTATCTGCGCATCAGCAGCGTAATTGCGTCTCGCCAGCATCTAGTCCCTGTTGCTCATTTTGGTTAACGTGGTTTGGGATAATGACACTCGTGGAAAACTCAAAGTCGTATTAAACTGTCAAACCACTGTTATTTGCCATCAATTGTAAATGCGGTATTGTACCTCTGTACAAACACAAAAATGTGAAATACTCGCTGCATTGTTTTTACTAATGCATACATCACTTCCACCAAAACCCCGTAAAGCTAGATTATCGAACGCATTCAGTTTTAATTCCAATCTGCATGCTCTACAGGGCATTTCAGAAATGATTTGCTGCATTCTATGGACGAGTTTCCTATACCGAGCGAGATGGCTGCGCGGTAGCGAGTGAGGAGGTTACAGGCTCGATTTCAGCCAAGCGCCCAATTTACCTTAGGTTATTCATAGTTTTTCCTGGCAGGATGGCGAAAGCTGGGATACCTCATCTATCACGAATTCCTGCCTATCGTTTCCCTTTCATTTAGTTTTCTTCTCATATTTCAGTTGTGTTTCTAGATTTCGTGAATTATAGTGGTGCCGGACAGATGGTGGATGCTTGCTCAATGTAAAGAGTACTCCCCATGGATACTAGAGAGCTACCTATTCGATGATTTGTTCATCGCTCTGTTAAGCAATTCCAGCACGGGTATCTAATTAAAATATCAAATTTTAAAAAGAGTTTCTTTTTGTTTTTTAATCACCCTAATTAGCAGGAAGAAGATTATATACTCATTCAATAGATCTATTTATTTGTGATGAATATATAACTGGTCGATTAGAGGTTATACTTTATCATAGCATAAGTTTGCAGATAAAATAAAGAAAATACAGAATAAACATTATATAGTAAATAATTACCCGGAAGCTCTTTTGGACTTCCCCGTGTCTCCGTGGCTTGAGTATATAACAGATCTATTTATTAATGACTTATGCATACCTACCTATAAGCGAAAGCTATATTGATTTGTTGGTAGAAGAGACCCAGAAGGTAAATTAGATTGCTGGAAATTCTGCTGCTGTTCTTATTGTACCAGTTTGCTTTCTACAGGGCAAAGTATTCCCCAGAGAGCCGTGTTCTGAAAGGAAGTTTGAGGAGGAACCTTTCACAAGAAGATTGATGAATATTGCGAAAGGTGCAAGATGTAGACTATGGTGGTTCCAGTAACTTTGTTGGAGTGCCTCTCTTCGTTTTAAGTTTTCCATAACTTTTCTTCCTTATTATTATTTTTGTCAGTACAAGAGGAAAGGTATTGTTTTTGTTTCGGAACTTTGTTATTATCGAATACCTTGAAGCACTTCAAACAGTACAAACGAAACCAGAACAAAACAAACACAATCGCTTAATATCTCACTTAATTATTTGGATGTTGTAAAATTAAACACAAGTTTTCCCAGTGATAATCTTCCATCAAATTATTATTCCTCAGGTTCACCTTTCTGTTGCTCTTGTTTTCAATTATACACTTTTTGTTACTTTAATTAAGTCAGTGTGAATGTGCTACAATCATTATTTGTTCTTATTTCTGGAGACAAAATCTACAGATTTTTCTTATTCCTTAAAACCCTGCCACCACATTAAGGGAACATGTACGCTAACGGGCATAAAGAGTGGCCCATTCCCCTAGACCACATATGATTTTCCTTGCATGAGGTTTTCACCCGAGGGTAATAATTTTTTTTCCTGTAACGTTACAAAAATATTACAAAGTTTGGTATTTAATTGACTCTTTGTTTTTGAGCTATGCTATCAACAGACGTACACACACACTGACCTTTTTGTATATTTTTTTGGTATCAGGGTGTCTAAAATCGTATTTCCGGTGAAATACAATGTCGTCTCTATACACTATGTACATAGTACATGTAGAAAAAGTGGTAATACTACAGTTAGCTGTGAGCTTAAACTAATATATATCATTCTTTATCGAAAATTCAATAGCGTCGATTGTGACGTTGTGTTATTTTACTTCTTTACTCATTCTTAAGCTTCGTTAATTCTTAGCTATATAATGCTTGCAGTTAACTTTTGTAGTGCTTGCAACGATATCCACATGCCTTTGTAAAAATATTACAAAATACTTATGAAGCCGATCGTGAACTTCTCTTAGCCTCATGGAACCGTGTAAAATATACCTATGTGTATATAATAGAAAGGAGGTATTATATTCCCCCAAATATTCTATATCTAGATTTCACGGAAATCTATGATTTTAAGTCCCCTGAATAAAAAAAAAGTTTTATAAAAATAAGTGTGACTGTAGTCAGCATAGCTCAAATACAAAAGGACCATTAAATACCAAATTTGCTATTCAAATTACTACCTTCCAAAAGTTTTAAGAAAATACCCCACCCCACCTAGAAAACATTATTAATTTTTGCTTTACTCAAAAATGTTTTTAATGATTTTGGTGAGAATATCATATATTAAAGATATTTAAATGCAAAAATTATTTCTTGAATTTTCTGTGAAGACCTCTTTATTCTGGAAGAAGTTTGCTGGATTTTGTATAACTGGTACACCGTAAGACATAGCCAAAAATTTACTATTCAAAACGTGTAGATCTCGTTAAAACGCACAATTTATGCCAGTTGTGGGGTTTTAGAGTTAACAGTTTCCGAGACATTCAATTTTAAGGTACTCAAAGCTTTTCTCAAACGGGAGGTTATCTTTCGTTTCATCTCTCTTTTGTTTCGCTCCTGATCGTGCAAAGGGTTCTGAATTACATTTATTTCACATAGCGACCAGGTTTGTAAAAATATTTGTTAATCGCTTTATTCGCCTTCTTCTTAGAAGGAAGTAATATAACCATATCCGCTACTATTTACCTGGATTACCACATTGTAGATAAAGGAATAATCTTTGTTTGTAGAGAAAGTCACACAAATGGAAGGCATCAGATTTTTTTGTTAAAAACTGTAAACTAAATAAATGTTGTACATTTTTATCATCCATCCATCATTGCTCTAATAGCAAACAGATATGCAAATATAGTATCTTGGCCTAATAATTTGAAATAAATTAATAATTAAATACATATTACACCACTACACCGAAAACCGTGCCACTTTGACTTAAGGGGTTATTTTCACAGAACTGGGGCCTTCATTGGGATCTGAATTTCTAAATTTATTATTTTAAAAGAAGATATTAATTATTATGAACACATTTTATATAGCTTTTGATAACAAATAATTTTATTTTCATATAATTAAATTCTTAATTCTTCAGTTAATTTTCTACTTGCCAAGGAGCTGCTCGTTACTGCAATGGTTAGATAGAAGAAACTCTGATCCATAGATACAAAATTGCATACTGAAGTTTTGAAAATTCCCTTAAAGGAACGAGAATTGGGAAATTATCAATATATCAAATAAATACAATCACTTTTAAGTTGATTCAATTTTAAAATAATTATTTTTGTGGTTTGTTTGGTTTCAGAATGTACAAAAAGCTTTAAGGCTTCTCCAATAGGGCTGCAGCAATAAAAGTATTTATAAAGATAAATAGGTGTCAAAGTAGTACCTCGGTAATACTACTTTGAATTGCGCTAGAAAAAAAAAAAAAAAAAAAGCCGATGTCAAAGTACGAGGCGTATCTGGATAGTAAAAACCATTTCTACCGTCACCCAGTGTTGACCTCGTAGTGCCACGCATGCGCATCTCGTCACTCGGGTACATTGTACGTTCACTGACGCCATTACAGCCGGATCATGTTGTGTTTACACTTGTTAGTGGTCGTTCAAAAGTTTAAGACAATTTCTGATCCGGCCGTCTGTGAAGAGCATGCGTAACTCGGTTTTTGAACGCAAGGAATGTTAAGCCAGATGAAATTCATTGTCAACTTATAAAGATTTATGGTGGAAATGTAATAACAAATGGAATAGCGTGAAAACTGGTTTAGGCAATTCAATGCTGACGATCCAATGTTCATGATGAAGCACGGAGTGGGTGGCCTCCTGTTGTCACTGATGGTTTTGATTGAACAAGTGAATAAGGCAGATAGTGAAAATATATATTTAAACTTTGTGATGTGTTTCCACAAACCATGGTGTTTAGCAGTGGTTGTCTTCACTGGCGGTAGATTTCTTTGAAGGGGCATGAAAAAGTTGATTGGAAAATCATGTTAAGGAATGCTGTTTCATGTACATATAAATGTTGTGAAAATAAATATTTTACGTAATTTTTTTTCTTCCAAATCGGTTCTTTCTTTCCAGACACGCCTCATAGCTGCAATATATGAGCAAAATTGACCTAAGAAAATTGGTTATGGTCATATTCAGATTTCATTTCCGGAGAAAAGTATCATATAAGATTTGTAGTTCAGGGTGAAATTGGTGCATAAATCATTTATACATTCTTTTCATTATAAATCATATGGGTTGTATCTTAAAAACCTTGATAATATATCAAAGTAGCTATGGTTTACGGTATATTCCCACGTTAAAAACACTTCGCTTGTTTAAACACGTTTTCTTTGCCGTCCTTAAATGATTTAAAGCTTATACTTTTTAATTTATTCTTCGCAGACTGCGTGATCACGCGATGCTGTGTTACATGTGTCTCAATTTAGTTGTCAGTTTATATATACCTATATAAATTACAATTACATACCTACATGCATATACCGGAGTACAAGATGTCAAGGTAGAGTTACAACATTAAAGATGATTGCTAGTTTCTTTTTCATGTTTATGTAAAATTTAACATCTAGGTGAGGAGTCGACATCTGGTTGACATTTGAGTAAGGCTATGTGTTCAATGCTCCTGCAAATCACGTGCTGTGCACTGCGTGACCACTACGCGGAAAAAAAGAGCAGACAATTTCTTCAATGCAGTGGCAGTGGATGCCACATGCTGCGTTTGGAATACACAAACCTAACCTTTCATAGGTTAATGAATCTATTTTAGGATCATGATTGGTAGAACAATTACTCTGTTATGTCTCTTGCATTAGTACATACTTTGGATATGAACATTTACATATTTTTAATGGGTAAGTGCAATCGTAACATAAAGACTTGAAAAACTGCAATTATTATACTATTAACATAATAAACAAGAAGCTCGTTAACGTTGTTAATACAATTGCATTGTATTTCCAAATGAATGAGAATTCATGTCACGAAAACTTTTACATTTATTGCAATGCATATGAACAGGCTTCTTGGTAATTAGTTGGGATCTAACACAATCAAAAGTAACGTTCTTCTTCTTGCTAAATGTTGTATCCACTTACATGGGTTGCGCAATGGCACTGAAAATTGAATTTTCTGAATGCAGAAGTTTGACGACAACTAGACTCTCATTCCGCCACTTTCTATAAATAAGAAGTACTTCTCGTAGGCAGACATAAACGTAGGAATCAATTTTCTCTCTTTTCCTGACATTACAAGCGACATGACTGACAATAGAAGAGAGATTATGCTTGCTGTCACGTGTTTACCCACTACATACACGGAGCAAGCCTATGTTCTCCAGGCAAAATCAAGCAAGTTTGTGACAACTTTCAGAGTGATGTCGGCAGTTTTTCATTTGAACTGTTTCTCATGGCTATAGGCTCATTCCTATACTGTTTGTAAATTTGGGTTTTTACTTTAGATTTACACGCACAAATTCATACTTTCATTTACATTTCCAGACTCTGGGAGAAGGAATAATCTTTTTTAGAGAAAAATTCTTATACCCTAGCCGGGAATCCAACACCGGATCTCTCGCTCAGCAGCACCAACATTTTCTTTTTTAATAATTTAATAACGTGGAACCTCTCTTTTTCAATTCAGATTGTATTTATGTACTTTCTGGCTTATTTTGGCCTCGGAGGCTTAAAAAAGTCTGCATGATTTTCAGCGCTAATTATATTTTGAGGCATAATCAACATAACCAAAATTAACCTCAAGTTATGTCGTATTTAAGAAAAGAGCAAATACTTTTTACAATTTTAACACTGTTAAAAGGGGATTTAAAAATGATTGATGCACTGGAGTATTGAAACATACATACCCAGAGGTAGTATTCAGCTATGAAGAAAGATTTACTTTTATTTTCACGCAGAAAAGTATGGCGTTTATGAACGACGGGAACCATAAATAGTGCTAGAATGGGCTCGGTGTTAATGCAAAGATACTGTGCCATCCTTCCGGACTTGCAAAAGTTTGTTACTGAGGTCCGTAAAACTGTTAGAAAGAGAACCCATTGCCTGGGGATCTTGCTAATAACAAAAAGTAAGCAAGTCCACGAGGTTTTGGCCGGGCATACACTCATAACTGCAGGCCTTCAGCCCAGTATGCAATTACTACGCGCGTAGCCTGAATAAATGAAAGTTCTTAGATTTAGCGATAAATTCATTAGTAGAAGCGGCTTATGCTGCGAAAGGGAGGCGGAGAATTCACAAAATGTCTCATAATATAATCTAGGAAAAAAACACCCAGCGTTTAAACGAATATTTATGATTATCTTGCAACGTCTACTAATGTCTTTTGGAGCTCTACTGTTGGTGAAATCTGATCAAAGTGAATTATGAAGAAAATGCATGTACAGTAGGTCTAAAATCATATGGATGTAATGAGTTGGGCTTAGTTTGGTAAGTAGTTATTAAAGCTGATCCTCCCATATTCATGTCACCACTATTGGCTAGCATATCCTTTTTTTGGCGATGGCGGATGTGCACTACAATCATGGATCCAAGGTAGTTTAGAATTGCTAAGAAATATATAAATTTCGTAGGGCGGAAAAGTAGAATCAAAATGTTAAAGTCAACATTGGGATATGCTAAGTTGAACGCCTTGCTTTTTGCCAGATAAAATGTCTCAGCGAGGTCCATATTGGAACAAAACCTCTTCCAACAACTGCTCTTTATTTCTTCCACAAACTGCTTTCAAACAGAATCTGCTCACTGACAATGCTTTCGTAAAAATTCTGCCATATAGTTTCTTTTGGCGTTTGCTGCGGCGATGATTACAGCTCGCTACGAATTTCCCGTCGACACTCATTCAACTGTTGCACGCGTTGTACTTTTGGTGAAAACTGAGCAGGGCTACTCTGCCCTTTTATACCTCTCGGCCATACTGCTGGAAACTTCTAAAAGCTATCGAACGTGCCAACCACCGAGGCGCCACCAACTCAGATGCAACAATGCCGACTTCGACGTCAAATAACTTTCCTACAACAAACTTGTTCACTCTCAAAGCTGTAACAATCACAGCTTTGACGTCGAAAGAACTTGCTGCCGCAAACTGTAGTCACAATATAAAAGTTAATTGCACTTATACAATTGGTTATGTGGACTTTACAGTTTTTATCCGTGATTTCCCGTGTAAGAAATGCCACCGATGTCATTTTCACTAATTATGCTTGTGTTTTCTAGCTATCGTTGTCTATGCCGCCTCCTTAGAAAAATGACTGTTCTGAAGCTGGGGTTAAAAGGATACATTTTCACATTTACATTTTTACGTCTTAACGTCCGTCTATCCCATCCATCCATCCATCCATCCATCCATCCATCCATCCATCCATCCATCCATCCATCCATCCGTTGATGAAGCGCGTTTATGTACGAGTACTGACCCTCTAATGACAGGTTATACTTGAATGATACCTTCCTAATGAGATATTACGATATATATCCCTCTAGTGACAGAAGTGCACTCGAGAGCGAGAAGAATCATTAGTTAAGTTGGTAAGTCTTTAGTATAGCAACTCCTCCCACATTCATGGTTCCACTGCTTCTTGCTAGACAAATGATTGACACACCATTTATTTTGTGATAGTGGATAAGCACCAGAGGTTAGACTCCAATACACTTTTACATTCATTGTCAAGACATAACCAGTTTAGTTTTATTGATTGTTCTTTGTAAGCTGGAAAGCTAGAATTAGAATGAAAATCATCATGGCGTACATCAACATCGAGAAGTTGAGAACTTCTTAAGTTTTGGCGGTAAAATGTTAGTCAAATTGGAACATTTCCAGGCATGCCAACATCGATTTCATAGCTCTAATAGAAGATTAGCGGACTGTAAAACCGAATTTTGGTGTTTCGGATCCTCATTGCATTGTACCTCGGAATTTTGATAAATTCTGTTATCGGAGTTGTGCAAGAAAATTTATAGAGAGAAGGTTGCCACCCTTTTCAAGTAATGGAAAATTGCGACATTTTTGAAATGCTCATTTTTGTAAATATTTTCTGCCATGATTTTCTATTTTTGTTTTTAATATTAAACTAGTCCAGTAGTAGTTCGTGGCATTTCTTCCACAGTTTGGATCTTGTTCTTGGAAGTACACCATATTGATTCACAGCTCAATAAGGACAGTACATTTCAAATTGTTTGACATGTTCTTTGTTCCTTTCAAGGTAATTTCATGCAATCTCTCCACATATTTCTCTTATTCCCCACATTAAAACATTCCTGGCCCGGAATCGAACTCTGTTCATTGGTTAGGATTTGAATGCTAGATTTTTAAATACAACAACAATAGACCACACATCTAGCAAGCGTCTTCCAACCACTAACGAAAATTTTTTCACCCTTTATGCGCTCATGTTGTTTAATCCTTTAAGAGTCTGGGTAGGTGTGGATTACAATTGAGAAGGTGACGCTACCAGCATCAAATAAAGAAAAGCACTAGAGGGAATCAAATGCGTCGGCACATTTATTTTGCTCTCCACTGTCGACTTGAATACCATCCTTCAACCGGAAGGTGTCAAACTACACTTAAGGTTCGGATATAAATCATAAATCATGTTTATACATCGCTCCCATCTTGACACTAGGATGATATGAATTATATACACACACACACAAAACAAGGCGTATTGTCTTCATATTCAGCGTGTTAACAAAGAACAGAGCAAACTTTGAATGATATTTATTACTGAGCCTGAAAGGGCATGGATAGGCTTGTTGAGCATCAATGTTAACACATTAGAAACACTGATTTGTATTCTCTTTTGCAAACCATCACCGCTCCTTATAATTAGAACCCTTGTTTTTCTAGACAGAGATCGCTGTGATAGCTTTTTCTTCCGCAAATGATACTGCTCCTTCTCGGTAGAGTGCCCTATGCCTTCAATACAGTCTCACCAGTCAACTATCAATCTTAATCTAACGACGATATGGAAATGGTGGACAAAAATGAGCACCCAGTATTTCTGGTTCCAGCTGGTGAATCTCCGTGCAACTGTTTTAAAATAGTGTTTAAGGGGAGATTAAATTCCCTATCTGACCAATGTTGAATATGTTAACATAATGATCCGTTATCTCAGAAATAACTTAATGAATGAATTCATATGAAAATTAATATGAATTTTTTTACATAATGTAAAGCCATACCCGATAACTTTACTTTTCATCCAGTAAATTAATCACGGAAGATACGATTAGTTACTTAGATGTACAACTTTTGATGTAAATTTATCAGCATATATTTTTAAACAACCAATGTTGTTAACGCCAAAGTAGATACAGGAAAGAAGAAATCCTTAATCTAAGATTTAACTTGGTATGTTCAATAGCTTGAGAAAAATTGGCATTCCCAGAAAAAGTTATTTATTTTCAGCAATAAGAAAAACAAACTCGCACATGTTTACAAAAAAGGACCTGTATAGATTAACTATGCTTGAAGTACACAGAGTATATTTTTACTTGACAGTAAAGAAATTATTAGAGAGAAACTTACCCTAAGAGATGGTCTAAAGTAGGCGTCATCAATTACTTGATTTTGTGTCGAAGCAAATAGGGTTCTTCGGTGCATGCAGTGGGTAAGTCAGGATTACACGTATTCCTTTTACAGTGTGTCGTATTTCAATTTATAATGCCGGGAACAGAAAGTAATCCAACACGAGGTCATTCACTGCTATGTTTATCCCTGCTTAGGAAGAATCTTTATCTATAAAAAGTGGCGGAATAAGTGTTCAGTTTGTGGCAAAGCTGTGCAATCATAAAATTCATTTTGCATCGCAACCTACGCAAGCGAGTACAATAGTTATCAAAGAAGAGAACGTTTCTTTTTAATTGCGTTCGGATACCAATTAGTTACCAAGATGGCTGTTCATATTCACTGCTACAAATGTGAAAGTGTTTCGTTATAAATTAACTCTGCTGCAGTTGACATTACAATGCGATATTTTATGTTATAATGTTTATAATGGTATAATGATATTAACCAACTTAAAGAGCTTATTGTTGTATTATATTATATTAATACTATAATATTTATCACTTTTTGGCAATTATGTTAAGACTACCAATTACCAACAAAAATATGAAAAAATGAATATGTTCATATCCAAAGTATACATACCAATGCAATAAACAAAATAGATAAGCTGTTTTACCTACCATGAATCTACAATAGGTGTGTTAAACCTATTATAGTTGTATTACGTGTTTCCAACCAAAATGTTGTACACTGCCACAGTACTGAAAGGAATTATATATTCTTACTATCCACGCGTTTTGAAGACGATTCCCAGGAACATCGAAAAATTTGCTCTCTCTGCTGTACTCAAAGAGCAACCAGTTGGCGGCCCCTGGTACAGATTTAGAAAGCGTTTATTCATAGATTACTTATAAAACATTTGAAGTGGTTTTGTAATTTTCATAAAATACTTGGTTATTAAGAATAAAATGCAAGCATTTGTTACTATATGGTAATTGTATAAATTTATTTCAGGAATATTGTAGTGTGTTTCTTTGGAACAAGAGGAGAAATCCATGCAGACCTAGTCAAATATACGCCCGTCACCATATACACCGATTATTTTAAATGAGGCCTCCCCATCCTTAACACAGACACAGTCGCTGGTATATCACTTTGTACTTTGAAAGGATGTGTCAATCACGGCAATTCAATCGCTTATATTAAATTGCCTATTACAGGAGTATATAAATCGGTTTAGAAATTACAGTAAGCAGTTAAAGTATAGCAAAACTATTTGCATAATGCAAGGTTAAATATATTCCTCAAATTGATGCTGTTATTGGCAGCTTCATAGTAAACATTTTTCATAAACTTATAAAATAAAACAAATAATATTGAACAGAAAATTCCAATTTATAAGACTGCATTAAAAACTAAACATTACATTTTGCTGCTTACTCTCCTCTTACTTATAAATTACCTTAGCACAGTTCACATAGATGCAATCTTCGGTCGCTTTAGGTATCGTAAATTAGTTTCTGACTGTTGTTCTAACGCGTATCGTGCTGTCATGCAAATAGTTCACAAATAAAGTTACCTAATGCCATCACAAATGCTACAGGGTTTCATACCAAACAACGGTCATACAGGCAAATAAATCTGGATTTCTGTTAACTGATTACATTCAGTGTCCTAGGGGATCTGTTAATCCATATAGCTTAGCCGCTAGAGCCATAGTACACACCGCAGTAATGCATTGTGCGCTAATTAGAGAAAATTTAATCACGGAAGATATTTACATAGTGATACGTTTCTAGGAAAATGGAATTTCAAGTGGAGCATAATAATTCACCATTGGCGAATATCGTTTAAAATTAGAAATGCCTTGTGGTTCAATTTGTGTAGATTTGCGGTCTCTCTGCCTCACATTTGTTTGCTCAAAGTAAGTTTTGGCATTCTTTCTACATTAAAATGGACCATACACCTTACCGGTGGAATGGGCACTAATTTAAACCGTTATAAATGTCATTATTTGCAACATATTTTTCTATATTCCTTTTGATAGTTACTATTGCAAAACACAAAATGTATATATTTAGTAGCGTATGAAAATAACAAAACCACTTCAAATATTTTATAGGCAATCTCTTAATATACGTTTGCATATCTGTACTAGGAGACACCAACTGGTTGCTACGTTGAAAATACCTCTTGAATCTAGGAATGAGCGCGACATTCTCCCTTTCAAAACCAGAAGTATATCAGCGCATAAAAATCTGATGTGTACATTCACATGACTTTCTCTGCATCTCTGTAACAAACTATTGTTAAAAGTTTTTATGTACTTCATGCTAATCGAGATAAATATTATTACTTGTTTCCTTGTAAGTAGAAGGGAAATGCTAGGCTAAAATGATAGTCTAATCTATTAAGAGTTGGTTGCTATGTGATTGAAATTCGTCTCCTTGCATGGCCTGGAAGTGGAAGATTCGTTAAGTATTTTAAAACTGAAACTAATAGCGAGAATTACTTGGACATAGCCAATTCCAGGAAATCATGTTCTTCTGTATTTTGATGAGATCTACAATTTTTGTGTAGCAAATTTCTGTCTCTCTTAAGGTTTATCAGTTACGCAAAACTCAGCAAAAATCACCCAGAATGAGGAGGTCTTTAGAGGCTATTCCCATAAAATTCAAGATAATACACTTTATTTGTTATTTAAATATCTTTAACATACGGCATTTTAATAAAAATGTTTAGATATTTTTGAGAAAATAAAAGTTTTTGAAAGTTTTCCCAGGTATAGGGTAGTTTGGGGTGGGGAGATTTTCCTCGAATGTTTTGTTTCACATCTTTGGAAGATGCCCAACTTAGATGCCAAGTTTGGTATTCAATGTTTTTTTCGTTTTTGAGCTATGCTATCCATACTCTCTCTCTCTCTCTCACGCACATAAACACTAATCATTTTATAGAATTACTTTTTTAGATTCAGGGGGTCTCAAAACGTATATTTCCATTGTGAGATCTCGATATTGACTTTTTGATTGGAATATAATACTTTCACTATTATACACTATGCACATAGTGAGTACCTGTAGAATTCCAAGCTGCGAAATCATACTTAGGACTAGTTCAAGTATAAGGTATTAGAAAAATGTTGTACTCGTTCAATTTTGTTTCGTAGCAGTCTGTCTGCATGAAATACCCTTCTATTCAATTCATCGCGAAAAGCGTCCGCATATGCAATTTGTGGTGGACAAAGCGGCGCAGGGGCGGGTTTTCTCCAGGTTCTCGGTTTCCCCCACCATTGCATTCCACCGGTGCTCCATCTTCGTTCCATGCATCATCAATAGTAAAAGCAATATTAAGTATAAAAGCGGCACTAAACACTATAAAAACCATGGCTTACTAGTTATACAAACCATACAAAATTAATTATGAATAAACAGAACTGCATTTAATAAACATATATATGCTATTACACAAATATCTGAAATTGTCAATCAAAATGGTTGATGCCGTTTTTGCGACAGTAAAACTTTAAAAAAAAATGCTCAATTAAATTGTAGCGTGGTTGGGGATTTTCTTGACAGTGTTATGTTGATACATGTCGTCATTTTGTTTTATACTCTGAATAGCAAGCATGACACTTATCAGATATTACTTGTTTTAGTTATGCTGTTTACATACACAGTTATTTCTAGAAAATCCTATTTTTGGATTCAAGATCCTTAAAACATGAATTTCCACTGAAATTTCAATATTGCATTGTTGGGAAGCAACACTTTCTCTCCCTACTACTACGCACACTAGTATGCATAGAAGCTGCCTATTCCCCTAAATGAATTAGACTTCTACCTCTAAGGTTTTCATCTTAGGTAACCAGCTGTTACCTTTAGATAAACCATAAAACTATTTCGCTACGATTGATAGGTACACAAGGAAAGGCTGAACCAATAAAAAGTCATCAAACACCAATAAGATAACTAACAATAATAAAACACTAGCTTAGCTTGGTCAAAACATAAACGAAAGTTGAACCTTTTTACTTTCTCTACACGTGCTATACACATGGTGTACAGAGAAGGTATTGTATTCAACCTACAATTAGATACCGAGATTTCACTGGAAATAAATGTTTCGAGAACCCTTGAATCCAAAAGCTCATGTTTAGAATTTGTATGTGTGTGTCTGTGGACAGCATAGCTCAAAAACGAAAGTCCGTTAAATATCAAACTTAAAGTTCAGTATCTCTAAAGGATGCGACACGAAAATTTTAAAGAAAATTCCCCACCACAAGCTATCTTTTACATGGAAAAACATTCAAAATTTTTGATTTTCTCGAAAAAAGCTCTGTCGATTTTGATTAAAATACCGTATATTAAAACTATTTACATAACAAAATGTACTTCTTGAACTATCTGGGAATAACCTCTCAGGTCGTCTCTGTTCTGCGTGAATTTTGCTGGATTTTGCATAACTGGGGTGATAACGTTGCTGCTTGCCAAACGAGAGACCTGGATTCGATACCCGGCGTGGGGATTTTTCCTCCGCTGGGAGACCTGGACCGGGGTGCACTCAGCCTCGTGAGGTCCCTGGGAGGCTAATTGAGGAGCTACTTGATGGAGAAATAGCGGCACCAGGTCGTAAAGACCGCATTAACTGACCGGGGGGATCGAAGCGCTCACGTCTCACCCCCTTACACTGCACCCCATTCATGACGTCTGTAATGGATCGAGATGGAGGACGCAGCGATCTAGGCCAAGGCTCTTAGTGAGCTGTACCACGGAGTTGCATAACTGTTAAACCGTAAGAGACACACCAAAGCTTACAACACAAAAATGTAGATCTGTTAAAATACATACATTATTTCATATGCATTTTTTATAGAGCTGACCGTTTCTAAAATATTTCTTGTAATTGGTTTCAGCTTTAAAATACTTGCACCGGAATTTTCAACTCTTGGCCATACAAATTTCGGACACATAGAAATCAGCTTTTAAAAGATTGGACTCTATCCTACGTTACTCCTTATTTCCTTTCTACTTACAAGGAAGCAAATAATAAGACCATTTCTGCTAATGTTTATCTCGATTAACACAAAATAGAAGAAGATTTTTAACAATAATTTGTTACAGAGATGTAGAGAAAGGCATGTGAATTGAATACACCACATTTGCCATAAACGTATCTACTATTTTTTCCTCTTTGTCTTTATTAGTTCCTTGCCCCCCTTCTCAAAAGCATTAGCGTTAAATTCCATCTAAAAGATAGTAATAGCGGCATAAGTACCCCAGCTTATTTGCCTAGATATTTCCTTTCATTTATTATCTTCTATGATGAAATCCTCTGTTGGAAGAATAAACAAATAAAAGGTATAATTGGGTTATTTAGCGTGGTTTCGTAACACAAGTGGAAAATAAATATTTGGTTGCTAACATTATTATCAATTGCCAGCGTGCCGGAGTTTTATACCGCAGGAGTTCTTTTATAATTGTACCGTTTACACCTCTCTATAATGCCAATAAGTTAGTACTTCCCCATGTAGCGAGGCGGCTGGCTTCAAACATATAGCAGCCAGAAATTACGCCTGCGAAGTGACCAATGGCTACCAGTCATACTTTTCTGGTGGCACACCCAAGAGTTACTACACTTGTTCTAACTACAGTGGATAGAGCGCACTGATGTTGTTTCTCTAAGTAGTTTTGGTGGCTGGTGGTGAAAAATCGAACTATATGCTCTCCCAGCAGGGTCTATAAGGACATGTTCACAGACATTGTGAGTGAGTTCCAGTTGTTCATCGCACGGAGGACGACATAGTGAGTGCATCGGGAGCAATGCAAGGTCGGTGCCGTCTTGTACGAAGGGTAACATTTTGGACATCTAAATTCTTTTTACTGCTTTGTTACCGGCTCATTGATATTAGAGTTAACATTTTGGTTAAACGGAACGAAGCGCCTTAGAAACTTCATATTGTGATTTCTAATTACTAATTGTATTTTACGAAAGAGATAATAGTCAGACATAAATGTAAATTAAATTCTATTAGTGCAATAAACAAAAGTGAATTGGAGCATTTAATCTTTCTTGTAATGGAAATTTAGAAATCCTGAGTTATTAGTGACCTCAAACGGTACCACCATTCAGAAAGCCAAAAAGGATAAAAAACTGCACACATTCAACTAAATCCACTGAAATGGTGCTGCACTTTAGAGCATCCATCGATCTAAGCCATGTTTGAACCCGCAACCATGGGATCACAAGACCGGCCACTAACCAACTGAGCCACCCAGACTGACACAACAATAAGTAAAGGCTGAATAAATTATACCAAGACTATGCATCTTTATGGACATTTGCATGAAGCTATTTAGTTCAGAAGAGAGAGCACATTATATATATAGCATCATATTGAATTAGCTAATGACATGAAATTATCGCTTTATTCATCTGAAGGTTTAGAACCAACAAGGCTGAAGTACAAAGCAAATGGAAAGAGAGGCAAGGGAAAAAACAACTCAGCGGTAGGGGCAAAGAACGGAGGAAACTTATCAAAGTTTAAAAACCTTAAAAAAAAAAAAAACGGGAGTTCACGTTATTATTTTTCATCACTATAAAACTAATCTACATAATTGGTTTAAGAGATCCAATTATCTTCTTTTACGTCGTCTTTTCTTTGAGAGCCCTCAGTCTTAAGCCTCTTGTACATTATCAAACAATTATTTTTCAATTCTTGAGTGTATAGGAAGACCTTAAAATATTGAAAAACATTTGATAAGTTTGGACAAGATCAGGCAAGACTTCGCAGTGTATTATATGTGTACACTCGAGATAAAAATAAAGTGCCGATATATGGAATCGTGTGTTAAGTTGGTAAGGCTTTGATATAGCAGCTCCTCCCACATTCATGGCTCCATTTCGTTCTAGCTAGACAGACAAATGCTAAGCGGCTTTTCTTGATGGCAGATATGCACTAGAGGAAGCCTTAGATTCTTTGTTTAAACAGAATCAATTTAGTTTTATTTACCTACTATTTTTCCGTAAGCCTGAAAAGTATAATCACAATGAAAATGTATGCAACTCCAAAATGGTGTATGTCAACGTATGTAAAACCACGCTAACCTATGTCCACACGCTAACCTTTGTTTTCGTTTATATTTCATCGCTTTGTAATTTTATATGTAGAATTGGCATCCATTTTGTGTTGATTTATTGTTTTTATGTTCTTTTGTTTTGTGCGCGAATCAAAACCACTAGGAGCACGGCTAAATATTCTGTGTGTTCCTTTAATTACAGATGTCTTGGCTCTTTCAGCGATTTTTTTTTTTGTCAAAAGCAAGTTTCTCGACATGCTTTCTTTGTTTTGAGGCTAGAAATGTATATTTTAAAAAAAGTGCTAGCTAGCCAGAAATTAATGTAGAGCTCCATTTGAAAGTATCTGGACGGGTAGGGGCGTCGCGTCGACTTTGGGACATACTTCCCAGGAAAGGGATCCATAGATGTAAAATTTATAGTTATTCTATGTTGAATTTTATTTGTCGTGTAAATATATATAATATAAGAAATTTTAATCAAAATCGTTAGAGCCATTTTTGAGAAAATCAACATTTTCGAAAAAAGTTCTATGTAAAGGGTAGTTGGGGGTGGGGGGATTTTTCTCAAAATCTTCGTGTCGCATCCCTGGAAGATACTAAACTTAAATACCAAGTGTACTTTACCAACTTTTCGTTTTTGAGTTATCGTGTTCACAGACACACGGACACACACACACACACACACACACACACACACACACACACACACACACATGAACCTTTTTTCCGAAAATGCTTATTTTAGATAAACGGGTCCCTAAAACATATATCTCCGGTGAGATCTCGGTATCGCATTTTTGGGTGCAGTGCAATACCTTCTCTATACACTATGTACACAGTACGTGTAGAGAAAGTAAAAATGTAGGACTCCTTATAATAAAGTTTCATATGATTAGCCTTTCTGACATATTTCCTGTGTGTTTATATTTTCTCACTAGAACTATGTCTCTGAGGAAACATGTTTTAAATTAGCTGCCTTTATTGTTTTGCCATCTTATGAAGTCGTGTGTAACAAAACCAGTATTGTGATAACAGTTTAAGGTTTTCCAGTGATTTATGTAGCTCTTGTTTAATTTTAAAATCATGTGGATAAGGAAACCATTTTACTTTCTCTCCACGATCTATGTACATAGTGTATAGAGAAGGTATTATATTGCACCTAAAAATTCGATACCGAGATCTCACCGGAAATATGTCTTGAGACCTCTTGAATGCAAAAAAATAGCAGTTTTAGAAAACAAAATGTGCGCGTATATCTGTCTGTATATGTTTGTGTTTATTGTCTGTGCGCGTGAACATCACAGCGCATAAACAAAAAGCCGCTCAGTTTTCTCAAAACTGCCTTTAACGATTTTGATTAAAACATCGTGTATTAAGCATATTTACATCGCATTAAGCATATTTACATCGCAAATAAAATTTATATATCTTGAATTTTATGGGAATAACCTTGAAAGATCGCTTTATTTTGAATGGTTTTTGAAGCATTTTCATTTCGGTTAAACCGCAAGAGACAGAAACTTCATACACAAAAAACGTAGATCTTGTTAACACACATAATTTATGTTATATACGTTTTTTTTTTTTTTTTTTTTTTTTTTTTTTTTTTTTTTTTTTTGTAGAGTTGACCGTTTTTGAGATGTTCCTTGTCATTTATGTTACTTTTAAACTCCCTAACTTTTCTCACACGGGATCAGGCAAAGCGAACCGAACCTCAGTTGTTTCATATAGCGACCAGCTTTTAAAATATTTGACTATCGTTTTAGAATAATGTATTCCCTTGTTTCTCTTCTACTTACAGGGAAGCAAGTAATAAGACCAATTCTGCTAATGTTTATTTAGACTAGCATGACGTAGATAAAAGAATAATCTTTTGTAAGAATAGTTTTGAATTTGGAGCAGCCAGGTAGAGGAAGTCATTTGAATGGAACATATCAGCTTTTTATATGAAGTATTTTGTCAGTTTTGTAATGCATACAGAAAAGCAAAAAATTTTTTCAGCATCGGATGTTTTACAATTGTTTTTATAACGCGGATATTTACTTTCTCAACACGTACTATGTACATAGTGTATAGAGACGCTATTATTTTGCACCCAAAAATTAGATACCGAGATTTCATTGGAAATATGTTTTGAGACCTCATGAATCCAAAAAAAGTATTTTTAGAAAAAATGTCTTGTGTGTGTGTCTTGTCAGTCTATCCGTCAGTGTGTGAATGTGTGTGTGTGTGTGTTTTTGCGTGTCTGTGAATAGCACAGCTCAAAAACTAAAATTTGTTAAATTCCAAACTTTTCAATTTTGATTTTCTCAAAAATGGCTAACGATTTTGATTAAAATATCGTATATTAAATGAAAAATAAAGGTATGTCTTTAATTTTCTAGGACTAGTCTCTGAAAATCTCTTCATTCTGGATGGTGTTTGTATAACCGGTAAACCGTAAGACATAGACAAAAACTTCCTGCACAGAAAATTAGATCTCGTTAAAACGCACGATTTGTGTCATTTAAATTTTTATAGACACATCCGTTTTTACTTTCTCTATACGCAATATATACATAGTGTATAGAGAAGGTATTGCACTCCACCCAAAAATTCGATACCGAGATGTTTAAGGTCCCCTTTATCTAAACAAAGCATTTTCGGAAAAAGGTCCGTATGTGTGTCTGTGTGTCTGTGAACACGATAACTCAAAAACGAAAAGTAGGTAAAATATCAAACTTAGTATTTAAGTGTAATATCTTCCAGGGATGTGACACGAAGATTTTGAGAAAAAAAAATACCCCCAACTACCATTTACATGGAACTTCTTTTGAAAGTTTTGATTTTTTAAAAAATGGCCGTAATGATTTTGATTAAAATTTCGTATATTAAAGATATTTACCTGACAAATAAAATGTATATCTTGAATTTTCTGGAAATATCCTTTGAAGACTACTGTATTCTGAGTGAATTTTACGGAATTATGCATAACTGCTAAACCGTAAGAGATGGACAAAAACTTACCACACAAAAAATGTAGAACATATTAAAACACACAATTTATGTTACATACATTTTTTTGTGATGCTGATCGTTTTTTCAGATATTCCTTGTTTTTGTTTTCAGGTTCAAAAAACTTAACTTTTCTCATGCAGCAATTTGTCAACTCGTGTCCATACACACAAAGGAGCTTCAGTTTCATAACAACCAGCTTTTGACTATCCCTTTAACCTATGGTACTCCCTTATTTTGCTTCTCCTTACAAGGAAGCAAGTAATGAGACTCCTGCTAATTGTTTGTCGATTAGCATGAAGTAAATAGAAGCATGAGCTTTTTTAAACTTATTTGTTGCAGAGATATAGAGAAAGTCATGTGAATGGAACACATCAGATTTTTGAGATATTGGTTTCAGTTTTAAGCTTCTTAAACTTTTCTCTAACGGGAACTTATCTTTTGTTTACTCCTAGCAAGCGGAGAGAACTACATTTGTTTCACATAGGAATCTGTTTTTAAAAGATTTGGCTATCACTTTAACCTTTGCATCCCCTTATTTCCCTTCTGCATTCTTGCAAAGAAGCAAGCAATAAGATAATTCTGCTAATGTTTATATTTTGGATAAAAGAATAACCTTTTTTAAGAAAACGTTGTTTGCGGAAAAGCTAGAGAAAGGCTTTTGACTGGAACATCAGATTTTTATATGAAGAATAAAGTTGGGTTTGCAGGGATTTTACAACTGTTTTGTAATGCTGTTAAATTATTTTGTAAAGAACTTGTGTTCGTCCTGTGTTTTCTTTATTTTTATCTTTAACTTTATGAGCAGTTATACCATTTCGGCGGTTTTGTAATGTATAGAGAAAAGCGAAGGACTGTTTCAGCAAGGATGTTTTACAATTGTTTTTATATGGCGGATATTTTTGTTTTTCGGTCATCAGGTTTCAAACACAGGTTCCGACAATGCAAAAAAGCTTACTTCCTTTAAAAATTGCTACGAAGAATGGCGGGACGTTTTTCCTTTGAGAGAGCAGAGTCGATAAATGCCTCTAGGGCTTTTACTTATCCTATAGAACGCATCCCCAGACAGATGACAGCTCGATCAAAACAAAATAAACTTCCTTCTCCGCGGGCCATAAACTTTCCGTCCTAAACACACCAAACTTTCTGAAGCTGTTTTATAGCATAGCGATAACGTCTGGTATTTAGCAGTAAAATATCCGCCAGTGAAAGAGATAACTGCCTTAATCTGCATAATGCTAACTTCGCAGTTTAAGATTGGAAGTTTAAATATATAAATTATATACAGGATTTTCGGAAAGCACAGAAACTTTCTTTACAAAAGTTTATTCTTTTATCTATCTCATACTAATCGAGATAAACATTATCAGAATTAATACTATTACTTCCTTCTAAGTCGAAGGAAAATAAGCAATATCAAATCCTTTAATAGAGGGTCGCTAAGCGAAATTAGGTTCTCTTTGTTCGCTAGGAGTAAATAAAAGAGCCTATAAGAAAGATGTCTGAGGAAAGTTTGAGAAATGTTTAAGTAACTAAAACGGAATAACTCGGAATATCTGAAAACGGTTAAATCTACAGAAAAATTATGACATAAATTGTGTGTTTTAATAAGATCTATATTTTTGTGCACTAAGTTTTTGTCTATTTCTTACGGTTTACCAGTTATGCAAAAGTTATACAAATGTCTTCCAGAACGAAAAAATTTTCAAAGTCTATTACCAGAAAGTTCAAGATATACTTTAATAAAAATCATTGGAGATTTTTGAGAAAATAAAACTTTTCGAAAAACCTCCCATGTAAAGGATATCTGGAAGTAGGGAAATTTTCTTGAAAATATTCGTGTCCCATTCTTGAAAGATACTGTAGCAAAATACCAAGTTTAGTATTTATCCGACTTTTCGTTTTTGATTTATGGTGCACACACACATACACAGACATACACGGACATGTTTCTACAATACTTTCTTATTTAGTGTTCTTAAAACACATTTCCGGTGAAATCTTGATATAAAATTTTTGGGTGAAATACAATACATTCTTTATCCACTATGTACCTACATTGGACATATGAGCTACAGAAAGTAAAAAAAACAAGCCTACTCTCCTGAAAATACTTAAAAATTTGCTCTTAACTCGATATTAAGTGCCTTTTAAAACATTGGATCAACATATTACATATCAGTGTTATTTATCAACTGAACAGATTCATTTATTGCTTAAAATGTGACCATCATTGGAATGCAGAGGTTTATGTTGGTATTACCCTTCTGCCAGCATGATCACCTCTTTAAATTTCAATGTAATTCTAACCATTGGATTGGCAGGGGACTTATTCACCCCAAAATACAGTTGAAATGAATAAAATATAATGACAAATCTGATGTGTTACACTCACATTACCTTCTCTAGCTCTTCTACAAACTTCTTACATCTACTTCTTCTTTCTGCACTTTGCTAATCGAGATTATCATTAAGAATGTTCTTATTACTTAGTTCCTTATACGTAGAAAGAAAATAAGGGAATACACAAGGCTAAACCGATAGTCAAATGTTTTAAAAGTTGTCGTTATTCGATTGTCATTGCAAATCACTTCTTTGCTTGGCCAGGAGAACAAAAGAAAAACGCACACTTCCGGTATAGAAAAGTAAAAATACTCACAATTGAAACCAAAAACAAGGAATACCTCGGAAACGGTTACCTCCATAGCAAACATATAACGGACATAAATTGTGTGTTTTGATCAGATCAACATTTTCTGTGTAGTAAGTTTTTGTCTAGCTCTTAACGTTTAGCAGTTAAGCAAAATTTAGGAAAATTCATCCAGAATAAAGAGCTTTTCAGAGGCTATTTCCAGAAAATTCAAGATATACATTTTATTTGGTATGTAAATATCGTTAATATACGGGACTTTAATCAAAATCGTTAGAGCCATTTTTTAGAAAATCAAAATTTTCGAAAATTGTTCCATGGAAAGGGTAGTTGGGGGTGGGGGATTTTCTTCTTCTTCGTTTCGCATCCTGGGAGGATACCAAACCTAAACACCAAGTTTAGTATTTAACGGACTTGTTTTTGAGCTATGCTGCCCACAGACACACGCACACACACGGATCTTTTTCCAAAAATGCTTTTTTTTAGATGACAACCGCAATGTCGACTTACAATGTTGTAAGTACTTTAAGTCTCAGGATTCATGGTATAGCCAACTATTATGGACCATTGCATTTTTACATTTTTATGTATTTTAAATTGAATGTCATCGCAAAATTACGATGACGCGGAAAAGTTTTATGAGTGTCAGTTTCAGGGAGTTATGATATGCCACAAGTTCCCCTATGCGTTGCAAACGTATACATATTTTATGAGGTGAATGTCTTATCTTCCGTTAGATATGCCTGTGTGAAATTCTTCCTTGACTGCATAGTGAAGTGCCAGAGCTGTATTCATACATATGTACTTATGTAAAACAAAATTCGGAAGAGGCCACGCTGACTGGGTCGCAACCTGTTGCCAGGCTGCTCGAGTACGCATGCGCAACAGTTGCTGACCCGCGGCAGTGGCGGAACGTTGAGCCTGCCCTTTCAGCCCCTGTCAAACGCCATGCCGTATCGATCGTGCCTGGGTCATACCACGCCAACACCAGATCATCCAATACATCGACCTCATCCTCTTTCATCCATGTGTGTAAATTAACTTGCGAACCAGCCTTTAGGCATATAAGGGGTTCCAATTAGTTTATCGCGTCAATAATTTCGTGATCATATTAAACAAGCCATTGAAGTGTGTTAAAGAGGATAAAGCCCTCCTATTGTTATTTGTTTTATACTTTCTCTATCAAATATTGTTTACATACAAGGTAAAGAAATTTATTAGACTCTACTAAAACATTGGATGTCGAGATTACACCGGAAATATACTAAAGGTCCCCTGAAAAGACAAACACAAACTATTCTTACGACTAATACAATACCATAGCCGGGAGTGGAACCACGGATCTTGTAGCTTCTAGCCGGTTGCTCTACCGTTGGGTTACCTTGACAATATGCCGGCATAGCATTAAATTCCTCAACTGACGCATATTTCTCCGTAAACCACCAGGTAATCATTATTTTGAAAATGTGATTGGCGTGTTATTTATGGATGCTCTTTAATTACTGTGGTTCTCAGCTTCCCGTTCTAAATTGGGCGTGAAAGACCGCTTAATTTTGCTTAGAGGCCTCTCTATCAGGCTTGAGGTTCTTTTACGCGCCGTAAATCTATGACACGGGACCAACGGCTTTACTTTCCTTCCGAAGGAAGCCATGCTAAGGATTTTTACACCCGAAAAAATCCATCGTCCTCCGCCGGGTTTGAACCTGCGACCTTGGGTATATGAAGTTAGCATAGTAACCACTACACCACGGATGGCGACAAAAATGTTTTCTTGAGATCGCCTTGTGGTTTACCGGGATACATGAGTCAGTTGAGAAATTCAATGCTATGCCGGTATGTTACCATGGTAGTTCAGTGGTAGAGCAATCGGCTAGAGACCAGCAGATTCGTGTTTCAAATCCAGGCTATGGCATTGAAGTTTTCAAGCTGACTATACTTACCAACTCCTGTCCTACACAAGGCTTGTGTGAAAAAAAAAATTAAGTCTATGCTCACCAATAATTCAATGTCATAGCCGGGATTTGAATCACAGATATGCCGGTCTCTAGCCGGTTGCTCTACCACTGGGCTACTATGGCAACATGCCGGTAGATCATTCAATCTCTCAACTGACTCGCATGTTTCCCGGTAAACGACAAGGTGAACACGAGTTGGGATGGTTCAGGGTTAGTTTCTTATTGTTTAGTTATTATTATCAGAATGTTATGTCTTATAATACTGGAATATTAACTGCGTTATCAAATTGAGAACGGGATGTTGCGTTACTAATAGCTATTGCATGAATATTAAATTTTGTTATTTTAAGATGACATATGGCATTTAAAGTTGCCATTGGGTTAAGTATTTTTACTTTCTCTAGCCCCATATATACAATGTACATAGGGATAGAGAAGTATTGCATTCCACCCAAAAATTCGATGTCGAGATTTCACCGGCAATACATGTTTTAGGACTCCCTGAATTCAAAAAAAGCATTTCCAGAAAAAGGTCCGTGTGTCTGTGAACACGATAATTCAAAAACAAAAAGTAGCTAAAACACCAAACTTGGTATTTAAGTTCAGTATCTTCCAGGGATGTGACACGAAGATTTTGAGAAAAATCCTCCCCACCCCAAACTACTCTTTACATGGAACTTTTTTCGAAAATTTTGATTTTCTTAAAAATGGCTCTAACGATTTTGATTAAAATATCGTATATTAAAGATATTTGTCTGACAAATAAAATTTATATCTTGAATTTTCTGGGAATAGCTTCTAAAGACCTGTTTATTCTGGATGGATTTTGCTTGATTTGGCATAACTAATAAACCGTAAGAGATAGACAAAAACTTACTATACAAAAAATGTAGGTCGTGTTAAAATACACAATTTACGTCATATACATTTTTTCGTGGAGCTTACCGTTTTCGCGGTATTCATTGTTATTAGTTTCAGTTGTGAAGTACTTATACTTTTCTCAGACGGGAGTGTCCGGTTTTATTTTGTTCTACTCCTGGCCAAGAAAAGAAGCGATTTGTAATGACAATCGCATAACGACAGCTTTTAAAACATTTGACTATCGATTTAGCCTAGTGTATTCCCTTATTTTCTTCCTACTTATAAGAAACTAAGTAATAACATTGTTTGAATACCTCAGTTAACAAGGTGCAGAAAGAAGAATAATCTTATGTATGAAGTTTGTAGAACGGCTAGAGAAAGTCATGTGAGTGTAACACATCAGATTTTTAAGTCTCGGAATTCACAGCTTGGCTAATTATTATGGTCAATTAATGTAGTGTGTAGGGCAGGAGTTGGATAAGTAGAGTCAGACTGAAAAATTGAATGCCATAGCCGAGATTTGAACCACGGATCTTCCAGTCTCTGGCCTGTTGCTCTACCACTGAGCCACCATGGCAATATGTCGGAACAACATTAAATTGACTCTCATGTTTCTCGGTAAGCCACAAGGTGAACTAAAATTATTTTGAGTTGACATACGGCATTGTAACTCGCCATTGGTGTAAGTACCCTAAGTCCCGGACTTCGTAGTTCAGTCAATTAGTGTTAATTTAGTTGTTTTTCTAACAATCCTAAGTCCAATAAAAGTTATTAATCAGTTAATTGATACATTTATAATATTTGATGAAAGGTCGAAAACTGAAATTAAATTAGTTTTGTATTGATCACAAATAAATAGACTTATAAAATGAATACATAAACTGTGTGTAGGGCAGAAGTTTTATAAGTAGAGTTAGACTGAAAAATTCAATGACATAGCCGGGATTTCAAACATGGACCTGCCAGTTTCTAGCCGGTTGCTGTACCACTGAGTTACCATGGCAATATGCCGGCATAGTATTAAATTCCTCAACTGACTCGCATGTTTCCAGGTAAACCCCAAGGCAATCTCAATTTATTTTGACTTGATAGGGCATTGTAAATCGTCATTATGGTAAGTTTAACTCCCGGACTTTATAGTTTAGTTAACTATTATAGTCAATTAGTGTTAATTTAATTATTTTTTCACACAAGCCATGTGTAAGAAAGGGGTTGGAAAAGTAGAGTTAGACCGAAAAATTCATTTCTGACATAGAACTCCTGATCTCAAGCCGGTTGCTCTACCACTGAGCTACCAAGGCAACATGCCAGCACAACATTACATTCCTCAACTGACTCGCATGTTTCCCCGTAAACCACAAGGTGATCTCAAATTATATTGTAAGTCGTCGTTGGGGTAAGTACTTTAAGTTCCGGGCTTCATAGTTTAGCCAACTATTATAGGCCATTAGTGTTAATTTATTTTTTTTTTTTTTCACGCAGGCCGTGTGTAGGAAAGTGGTTGGATAAATCGAGTCAGAAAAATAGAAAAAGGTGCGCGCGCATGTGTGTGTGTACAAGAACAGGATAACTCAAAAACGAAAAGCCAGTTAATTAAAAGAAGTTATATTTAGGTTTAGCACCATCCAAGAATGCTACATGGAGATTTTCAAAAGTCTCCCCCATTCTGAACAAAGAAATATTTTCGAAAACTTTGATTTTATGAAATATGGATATAAGGATTTTCATTAAACTACCATATGTTAAATATATTTATATGATAAATGAAATGTATACTATGAATTTTATGGGAATTGCCTATAAATACTTGTTATAATGGAATGAGTTTGTATAACTGGTAAACCGAAAGAGACAGACAAAATCGTACTACGCAAAAAAAGTAGATCTCGTTAAAACGCCCAATTCATTATATATACACTTTTATTTTTTTTTAGAGTTAGCGATTTCTGTTATTGGTTTCTGTTTTAAAGTAGTTAAGCTCTTTTAAAACATAAAGTCCTTATCCGTTTCATATCTCTTTTGTGTTGTTCCTGACCATGGAAAAAGAACCGATTTTCAATGTAAACTTGACTATTCTTTTAGCCTGGTGTCCCCTTAGTTCCCTTTTAATTCTAAGGAGGCAAGCAATAAATATATTTATACTTATGCTTATCTCGATTAGCACGATGTAGCTAAAATAATAACCTTTGGTACGCGAATTTTTCTTTTTGAAATCCTAAATGTAATTGTAAAATGGAAATCGCATTCACACTTCCACGAGTGAGGCAATCTTTTCACATCATTATACTACTGATTTCATAGGCCAATATGGTTCAACTTGTTTGGTTTTTGTTATGTCGAGGTGTAAGATGAAACCCCAAAGCTCGTTATAGTATGATAATTCAGATTTCTGGTTTAGGTGTATTTCGAAAAGTGCGAATTGCATTCAGTTCCACAGAGAATCGTTACAAATTTACACACACTTCTATGCACATTACCCAAAGGGAAATCTCCTGACGCGAATACCGAGCGAAATGCCCTGAAGCTAGTCATTACAAATAAATGTACATTTGTATCGATATATGAATGTAATTTATAAACATTGTTTTCGGGATAATAAATCTGAAGCAGGAAATACTGAGTTTTAATCTCCAGGGTTTATTCCTCTTGTGTCGTTCCAATGACTTGCATTTTTTTTTTTCCAGATTTTACTTGCGAGAAAATGTAAATCGTGCGGCTAGGAAGGATTCCAACGTGTAATAATCTGATGTGTTATATTCATATAATTTTATTTACCTATTATGCAACAAACTAATCCTACAAAAGTCTATTATTCTATCTACACATTCTTTTATCAATGATCTAGATAATCGTGAGCATAAATTGATTTTTACTTTATCTATACGTACAAAAAAGCAATTTTAGAAAAATGTCCGTGTGTGTGTGTGTCTGTGGACAACATAGCTCAAAAACAAAAAGACCGTTAAATATCAAACTTGGTATTTAAGTTCACTATCTTCCAAGGATGAGACACGAAAATTTTCAAGAAAATCCCGCCATCTCCAACCATCTTTCACTTGGAAAAATTTTCGAAAGTTTTGATTTTCTAAAAAATGGCTCTAACGATTTTGATCAAAATATCGTATATTAAAGATATTTACCTGACGAATAATATGTATATATTGACTATTCTGAGAATAGACTTTGAAGACTACTTTATTCTGGATGAATTTAACGGAATTTTGTGTAATTGGTAAACCGTAAGAGCTAGACACAAACTTACCAAACAAAATATGTAGAGCACATTAAAACACACAATTTGTTACATACATTTTTTTTCGTGGAGTTGATCATTTTCTAGATATTCCTTGTTTTTGGTTTCAGCCTTGAAAACTTATACTTTTCTCACACAGGAATTTGTCAACTCCTGTCCATACAAAGGACTTCAGTCACATAGTAGCCAGCTTTTGACTCCCTTATTTCGCTTCTACCTACAAGGAAGCAATTCTGCTAATTTTTTCTTAATTGGCATAAAGTAAATAGAAGCTTAAGCGTTTTAACAATAGTTTATTGCAGAAATGAAGAGAAAGTCATGTGAATGGATCACATAAGATTTTTTTAGTTATTTCCCTGTCTGTACAGTAGAAACAGTAAAGGGATAGTCAAATACTTAAAAATCCTGATCGCTATGTGAAACCATTAAAACTTCAATCCTTTTGCATAGGCAGAGTAAAAACAAACCAACGAATACTAATTTTCCGTTCAGTAAATTATTAAGTATTGGAAAATATAAACCAATAACGAGTAATATCTCGGTAATAGTTAACTCAACATAAACATTTTTGTAAACTAAGATTGTGTCTATCTCTTACGGTTTTCCGTTTATGCAAAATCATTCGGAAAGAAGAGAACGGCAGAGATTATTGCAAGATAATTCAAGATATAATTTCATTTTTAATGTAAATATCTTAAACATATGGTATATTAATGAAAATGGTTGTTATTTTTGAGAAAACAAATTTTTTTCGGATAATGTGCCGCGTAAAGGTTTGTTTTTGTGGGGGCAGTTTATTAAAATCTTCGTGTCATATCATTGGAAGATGTGAAACTTAATTTTGGTATTTAACCTAGCCTTCGTTTTTAAGTTATGCTGTCCAGACACTCACTCAGCCTGTTTTCCAACGTTTCTGAATTTGGGGAACCTCAAAACATGTATTTCCGGTGAATTATTGGTAAAGAAATTCTATATGGAATATAACGCCTGATCAACCTACTAAGAATATGGTCGAAAAAGTAAGCATGAATTGTAATATTTTCTAGGATTACTTTAGTATTCTTGTTTTTAATATAATGACTTGAACATTTCCCATACTCGTCTAGAAGTTTATATTGAAAAGTTTTCTTTTCACTCCAAAAATAGACTTATTTCTTCCATTAAGTGATTACAATTGGGATTACAAATAATTGTCCTACTTCAATACTTTTGTAACAATTTCTACGCTTGGTGGCAGTCGTTATTACGGCTCGTTTCCGGGCGAAACTAACCTGTTAGATTCTCTCAGTTGAAGTTGAACCCTGGGCAGGACTTTGTTCCCCTTTTTATACCTGTCGGTCACGTGGCAGGAAATTTCCAGAAACATTTGCTCGTGCAAAACACCGCAGGAGTCATAAATTCGCTCAGATTTAACATTGCCGGACTTCGACGACAAAGAACAAGCCACACATGTCTACTAATGCAGGTGTAACAATGGATGCCAAAAATCAGCAATGACTTACGAAACAAGCCGTGCACACACGTTCGGCGATTACGGCCGCAGGGTGAACTCACAATAGATAGGAGTAGCGGGATTTCGGGAAAGACTCGGCACAGATCCAGAGAGGACATTATACCTACGCCCCTCAAAAGAGAATCCCCTGAAGGGGAGGAGGGAAATGAAACACCGGGTGGCCGGAACCAGGATGACACTGCAATGACAGCATTCCCACAGTTTCCAGTTTGAAACGCCTCAATAGTCGGACTGGTTGCCCCCGCCTCACCTGGAGGATCCAATACCCCTTCTTATACCCCGAAGACCGAGGGACGGAGAAAATCATTTTCGTTGCTACACTTGCATCGAAACACTATCACCGACCCTTTCAATTTTTATATTCACAGATTCCATTTTTTTTTCTATACAAAAATGACATCTATGAATATAAAAATATGCTGTAAGAAAAAAATGAAATCTGTGAATATAAAAATCTACGAAAAGTATTGTCTATTGCACTAATGTTTTGTTTTTTAGTTAAAATTTAATTTTGGTTCTCAAACAGACCAAACGGGGAATGAAAGGATTAATGGCACGATATGGAGCGACAGGAGATTCGGGGATGAGAGAAACCACTTCAGTAAGTGCCTAACGACCCGGGAAAACCTCAGAAAAAAATACAATATCAGAATGAGCTGTCGTCGAGAATCGAACTCCGAATACTCCAGAAAGCAATTCTCAGAGTTGTCGCAGCGCCGCCTGGCTCAGTAAGTTTATGGATGCTGATCCCACAGTTTTGCTTTTAAGCACATTTCCATACGGCAAATTCTGTTAGGCGTAGATGGAACAACAAATAAACAAAAGAAAATTAAATATTTCGAGAATCTCTATTTACCTAACAGCAACATATGTATCAGATGTTTGTAAATATTCCATTCTCTTTCCCATCAGATTCTTTGTCATTTTTTTATCCTGCTACCGGAATTACTCTTGTAATCTCCATCTTCTCCCCATAGAGATTCTACCTGAATGGTTTTAAGTACAGCTTCCTTAGAGCTATAGATATTTGTCGGTCTTTGGGGGGAAAAAACGGAATATTTTGAAATCATGAAGGGTTGTATAACATCGCCGACTTAGGATATGAAAAAGAAAGAGCAAAGGGCAGTAAATCCCTGAAAGGATTTTGGCACTATAAGAAAATATAGTATTGCCATACATAGACGTTTCATCTTCATTAACTTAAGGGCGTGTATGAATGAACGTTTGAAATTCCAAACTAATAATACCATTTTTTGAAATTTATGCCACAATGCAAATATGTTACAGTCCACATTTCATTCATTTTGTTTTAATGGTTTTTTAAGTTATCAAATGTGTTTGTCTTTGTCATGTCACTAAGAAGTAGTTCCTTGCGAAAAAAAATTAGTTTTGTTCTAATGTTTTAAGCCAAGCTTCACAATACATCTACTTCCTGAAATTACTCTGTTTCTCTGCTTCTTTTTTGGTTTAGGCTCCAATTTTTTTAAAGATATGTTCTTTCTGTCATAAAATATAATTTTTGTGTTTAGAAATTGAAAGCACATTGTCGAATGTATCTGGTAGTAAAATAAGGGCAATTCTTATTCATTGTACCTCTGTGAACATGTACATTACATTTTAATTGTGTAACAGAAAAACTTCTCTGCAAGGAGCATTATACAGAAAGAAAAATGCTGAAGATATCAATAGCAAGAAAACAAGGAAAGATTTGAATGCATGACTCACATTAAAACCCATCAGGCTGGTAGGATGGACCCTTAGCTTTCCTTTTACTCTCTTCTGCCTTTTCTGTCCTTTTTTTTTTTTTTTTTTTTTTTTTTTTTCTTTCGCACAACTTTGTTTTTTGCTTTGTATGCTGCGAATGAGATCTCGTCGAATTGAAGTGTTTCTTGTCGAGTCCATACAGTTTCACCTCTAATGCTTTGCTACAGTTCCAGTGACTTAAGGTATTTAAAATACTGCCTGGTGGCCTATTATACCCCCCTTATTGTATTTAGGAATGTTTATATTATTTTATGGAATTAAAATAAAGAAAGTTATTTTTTTTGTGATTTTTCCTGAAACTTCAGTCGTGCGTATCCTTAAGAAAGACCGGTTTCTTATCGAAAAATAACTCGTAATCAATTGACATTATACAGTGCGGACTATTTCAAACCTGTTCATTCTCTAGCGGACCGCACCGAGGCGTTTCCACGGGAGATGCAAGCGCACTCTCGCACAACACGAAAACGCATGTGCGGTAAAGTGGTAGAGATCTCTTAGGTCTTTCGTCTCCTATAAATGATGTGCCAGCAGGAAGGGTACTTTGGTCAGTCTTTTAAAACAGTGGAAGGGGGAAGATAAGGGATGTAGGGTGGCTGCACCGGCGGCTGTTGTAAAGTGAAGAATAAGATTAGCCGACCTGGCACCAAAATACACTGAACGTTGTTTTTTACTTTTATCAATGTGTATTTGAAAATGAAGTCAGTCTGGAATCAAAGATCATAAGCCTAGTAAATTCTTAAATAGTTTTTGTAATGTTTATCTGTAATTTTCCTGAGCACGCACTTGATTTCGTTCTCAAGTTTTTGAAGAGTAAATGAATTGTTTATATACCTAACTTTTCTGTTTTAAATCCCACTGCATATAATCATATTATTTGTTGCGGGCCATTTTACCACATAATGACGTAAAAATTATAAATTAGACTTTAAGACACGTTCTTTTTTCAACAAGATGTTAGGATCTTTTGATAGCGTTTAACACCCTCTTTTTTACTGCATAGGTACCGCGGGTAATGCCTAGTCGCCCTCCGTGGTGTAATGGTTACCATGCTAGCTTCATATACCCAAGGTCGCGGGTCGCGGAGGATGATGGATTTTTTTTCGGGTGTAAAAATCCTTAGCATGGCTTCCTTCGGAAGGGAAGTAAAGCCGTTGGTCCCGTGTCGTAGATTTACGAGCAGCTCAAGCCTGATAAGAGAGGCCTCTGAGCAAAATTAAGCGGTCTTTCACGCCCAATATAGAATGGGACGCTGAGAATCACAGCAGTTAAAGAGCGTTCATAAATAACACGGCGTTTCCATTTTTTGCGGGTGATGCCTATCATAATAGGATGCAGAACCGGTGGAAGCGATGGTGGGAAAAACCGGAGAACTAAGATGTTGCGCGCTCGGTACGATATGCATGGGGGTGCGGTTGATTTTCTTCTCGTGAGGCAGCAGTCTGTTTTCCCTGTGTCGTATGGCCCGCTACTGCGTTAAAGCTGTCAAATGGTCCTCTTTACATGCCATTACCATTTTATGGGTAATATAGGACGAGAAGTAGAATATTGTAAGAGCATAAGTAGACTTCCCTCCTTAAATCATCTTTACTGGTTTCTTTAATAAGCTTACTGGAACACCAATTGACACCAAATTGCTCGACAATTATTCTCCATTTACTTTATTTCATCTACTATTATGCTGTCTACCTAAATTTATTCAGTAACACTTTAACCCATGGGTTAAACAGTGCAACAGTGCTTGCTTCTTCCACTGTCCGCGCCTTTACCCCTCGCTGCTTCAGACTAAGAAGACTAATCCTTCCAATTGCTAAACCCCTACCTGCTTGGAAACCCCTACCGCAACCCATTAGCTAAAACACCGCCGAACAGACAGTAAGTAAATATTGTGTAGAATGAGTTAGTTTACTATTTTATCTTATTTGTTTTCTTCTCTTAATTTGGTAGGTATTATTACGCAAGTGGCATTGTTTCCTCTCACTACTAGCGATGCCAGTGCCCAAAGATTTTTGTACGCATTGCAATTACATTAGGTTGTTGATTTTTAGCATAGTGAAGTCATTTATTTCAAGCAATAAATAAATATGAGGGTTGGGGCATAAGTCATGGCAACTATTTGTATGTGAGTGAGAGAAAAAGAGAGCGAGAGAGAGAATATAGTGTGTGTGTGTGTGTGTGTGTGTGTGTGTGTGTGTGTGGACAATATTAAATATACATACACATGATAGAGGGTGAGAACAGTATGGCCAGTGAACAATACCACAAAATTGTGCTTCACACAGTTTATTAAGGTAATTGTCATTACATTATTGGTTTTATATCTCACCCTCATTACAGCACAACATACATAGCATTGTAAAGGCCGTCAAAGTAGTTCCCTAAAACATACACAACTCCTGCCAATGAAGTGACAGGCGCGTAATACTATCTTCCTTACATCTTAAAATATGATCTGTAGCTGCACAGTATATTCAATATAATAACATGTTGCAAACCGCCTACCATGTAATGGTTCTGTAAACTTACCTATGAGGTCTCGATGTCATATTGAGAAAATCAGAAATGGTAGGTGCTCCAGCGAAGCTGTAGCCGTCCGACACACACTGCTTTATCTCGCGATTATTGGTATGGCAGGGTATAATCCATAACGGCTTCCACCAATTCTCTACGACATTCTCGGGCAGTTCTCTCAAGGTAACTGTATACGAACGCTATCTAACACAATATTACATCCATCTGGCACGGCGGTTGCCGGACAACGCATTTCACAATCCTCACTGTTATCCTTCAGATCATTCCAGCACCGTCTCTTGATAACACACATTAGGACTGCCTCTATTCTTCAGAACACATACCATTTTGTGCTCCGATATCAGTCCTCACAAAATAAAACACATGTTTACCATGACGTATGGTAATTAACGCAACCTCGTAATTAACGCAATTTCAAATATTGTTTGATAAACATTACATTTATTTTATACGCATTTCCTCGGATTAAAATGAAAACAAAAATTCTGGAATAAGTGAACAAAAACTCTGTACTGATAGCGCTTCCATTCTGAGGACGCCTCAGGCTGTTAAAGCAATAAAACAAATGCCTACTTTGCCGTTTTTTTATTTCTTTTTATTACACAGCTCGCACAGCAATGTTTTCTGCGGTGTCAACCTAAATAACAACCAGAAAGAGAAGGGGGAAATGCTGTGACCTTTTGTACCCCAGCTTGTAGCATTGTGGGCAACCTTGTCTGAAACAGTACCTATAACAAATCCCTCTGTGTACATAGTTGTAGCAAAGCCACAATAGCTTTGGAGGCAGGTTATAGTAAACTCAACTGATCAACATAGTGTTCTTGAGACAGATTTTTATTTCTGTAGCACGTATGAGCACACAATGTACACAGTACAACAATTCGGTGTCGAAATTTCACCGGAAATATGTTTTGGGTCTCCAAGTCAAAAGAAAGCGTTTTAGAAAAAGGTCCCTGTGTATGTGTTTGGACAGCATATCTCATAAACAAAAAGACCATTAAAAACCAAATACTTAATATCTTCCAAGAATGCGAAACGAAGTTTTTTTGTTATTTTTTTAAAAAAATCTGCCCTCCCCACCAGATATTACCATTTACATGGAAACACTTTTAAAATTTTGTTTTTCTCAAAAATGACTCTTAAGAATTTAGATTAAAATACCGCATATTAAAGATATTTACATCATAACTAAAATGTATATTTTGAACTTTATGGGAATAGCCTCTGAAGACCTCTTTTTTCTGGATGAGTTTTGCAGAATTGTACACATTCAAAAGCATAACAACAACGACGACGACGTAGATATCGTTAAAACACATCATTTATATCATATACGTTTTTCTTGTGGAGTTGACTGTTTTTGATATATTTCTTGTTATTGGTTTCAGTTTTAAATTACCACAGAAACATACAAAGTTAACCAAACCTCATTTGTTTCACATTAAACGATCAGATTTTAAAAGATTTGACTATCGCTTTAGCATGATGTATTCCCTTATTTCCCTTCTACTTACAATGAAGCAAGTAATAAGACTAATTCTGCTATGTTCAATGTTTATCTTTGTTAGCATTATGTATATAATAGAATAAATCTTTTATAAGAACAACTTGTGTTTGGAACAGCTATAAAAAGTAATGTGAATGGAACACATCAGATTTTTGAAAAGAATATCATAAATACCTGTTTTTTTCCAGCTCTTATCATACATAGTGTTGCTATCAAAGTACTCGCATGTAGCTGTGGTTAAAGCATTTCGATACTTACTTTTATAAATGAATGAATCGCCGAAATGCATGTTCACATATCACTGCCGAACGACTGCACCAAATTGAACAATTCTTTTTATGTTGTGTTTGTTATTGTCACGACAAGGTTTGTGGAAAATAGAATGTTTAAAAACAGTACGGGAAACTTTTAAAATCTCAAAATATGAATAAAAACAGTGCCAAGGGAACGCGTTTCAGTTAATAGCCGCCAGATGACGGCGATACCACGGTTATTTGTTGCAAAATGGTTGTGGTACTGCTATATTTTCCCTCCCCATTTAATATTAAGGTAACGCACCAGTTTATCGACACAATGACGCAACGCAATAGTAAAATTCAAATATATTTCTATGTATTAACTGTCCTTTTCTTACTCCTACTGTTTAAAATTAAGCAGCAAAGAAGCTTTCCTGGTGACTGGAATCTAGAATAAGTACTTATGTATTTGCCACTAGATGGCCAAAGTAGCATTTTCCCTACACATACATTGTTAAGGTAACGCCACAGTTTATCGAGATAATTACACAACGCTTGAACAATTCTTCTTGTTGCGTTCGTTATTGTCATGACAAGGTTTGTGGAAAAGAAAATGTTTAAAAATAGTACAGGAAAATCTTTAAAATCTCATAATATGAATAAAAACAATGCCAAGGTAACGCGTTTCGGTTAATAGCCACCAGATGGCAGTGGTACCACGGTTATTTGTCACTAAATGGTCGTAGTACAGCTCTATATTTCCTTTTCCATTCAATGTTAAGACAACCCATCATTTTATTCAGACATTGACGCAATGCAGCAGTGAAGTTCAAATAGATTTTTAAGCATTAACTGTCTTTTCTTACTCCTATCGCTTAAAACAAAGAAGCAAAGCTTTCCTGGCGTTGAACACCTAAAATACGTACTATTACTTGCCACCAGTTCTTACTGCTCTTATTTTTCATCCCCATTCAATGTTAAGGGAATGCACCCGGTTATGGAAACAATGATGAAAGATAACTATGAAAATAAAATATATTTTTTATGTATTAACTGTCGTTCCCTTGGTTACATCGTTTAAATAAAGAAGTACGTTTATTTTTGTTGTAATTATTTAAAATTAAGAAATTACAAACGAAACTAAAAATGTCTGAGGAATGACGGAATCCGTTTTAGGTTATATTTCCTATTGCAAGTGTTGGATATTTGACGTTATGTGGTACATGAGCTAGCTAAAGAACACGAAGATACCCGTGTCAACATCACACTGCAATTGCGGTGCTATTAATACATTTGATCAAGTAATATTTTGGGTTAAATGGAGAAATTTAATACACAAAGCTATTGTCAAATAAAAGCTTAACAATTACCCAATCAGATCTACTTGCTCTTTAGTTATGCCGTTGTTAGCCTTAAAAATGACAGTTTTGACATGGAAGAAAATAAAGAAAGAGGTAGAAAACATTAGGAGTAAAGGAAAGAAAGAGATTCGGAAGAAGCATGAATGTTACTTTGTGACTTTCTCCTTAATGTAATTCATTACCTATGTCTGCGTTTATCCGCCACATTATGGAAGCACTGCCATTATTGTTATTATGCCAATGACATCCTTGGTTGCAACTGCGTGCGTCATCCTTTCCACAATACCTTATGGGTGCGCTGACTTCGCCTTTTCGCAATACCAACAATATATGCTACATTGCGCACATCATTGGTCATCATTGCGCTTTTCAGATGCAAAGACATTATTAGGCATTGGCAATAGACTAATTCCTGTTGACACTTCTACTGGTCTCATTTCGTTTCCATCAAATTTTTGTCACTTCACAACATTAAAGGAAGAACTAATATCGAAGATGTTCCCAAATATTGGTGCAAATACAAAAAATATGCTAGGTTGAGCGAACGAGTCATTTTAGCATTAACTAATAAGAATGTAGATGATTTGAATATAAAAATGCAGAGTAAAATTGATGGACAAATGCATTCATTTAACTCGATCGATTTCATTACCAATCCAAATGAAGTCGTCAATTATCTAACCGAATTCCTAAATTCATTGGATTTGCCAGGATTACCGTCGGACATTTTACAGCTCAAGGCGCTAATTATGTTACGCAATCTCAATCAACCGAAATTATACAGTGGAACAAACTCGTCGTTAAAAAATTATTATAAGTTTGATTTAATCTACTATAACTTATGGAAGTTCAGAGACAAGGATATACTTATCCCAAGAATACCACTAATGTTAACCGACTTTCCTTTTGAATTTAAGCGTGTTCAGTTTCCGGCGCACCCTGCATTTGCAATGACAATAAATTCCAAGGTCAATCGTTAGAAGTGTGTGGAATATACCTGGAATTGCCTGTTTTTTGCATGGGTAGTTTGTACATTGCGTGCTCCAGAGTCGGCAAACAATCGGCGCTATTTGTTTTCTCTCCGGAAGGAAAATTCTACATTAGAAACGCATTTCAATAAAGTATTGTCAAATTATTTAGTTATAATTTTATTTCATTGCATGGTCGTACTGTAAATAGAAGATTTTCTCTGAGGTTTTTCATTAGATACACCACCCTTGCGAAGCCGGGTCGGGCAGCTAGTATTAAATCATTTATGGATTTATTTAAAGATATTTCTAAACCATGTTAATCATTTAACAATAGTTCCCCAAAGATAATTAAATTTAATTAATGTTCTATTATAAATAGGGTTTAAACTTCATGCAGTTATATTTTTTCAGAGTTTTTTTTTTTCTTATTTTACTTCTATGTTAATTAATTGGATGCTTCACACTATGTGGAAAATAGAATAGTTTTTTTGACAGATAAAAGAATAGTAACATACTTTAACTAATAATGTAAATCTGGCATATGGAGTTTCTATCAGTACTCTCATTGTCTCAAAATAAGTTTTAAACATCATAATTTCCAAACAATACCGGTGATATTCACATGACTTTCTCTACCTATTCTCCAAAAACAGTTCTTATAACAGCTTATTCTTCTCTATACTGCCTGCTAATCGAGATAAACATAGGCTGCTTTATTGTACTTTGCTGCTTTTGTACTTTGTGAGTTGGAGGGAAATTATACTATAAAACGAAAGTGAAATACTTTTAAGCTTATTGGCATGTAGCAATTAAAATTCTCTTATCTTTACACGAAAAGGATGAAAAAGGAGTCAACAATAGCTTCCCATCTTATAAAAGCTTTAAATATTGATGATTTTAAAAGCAGTAACAAAGAATATCTTCGAAGTGGTTAGCTCCACAAAATGACATGATCTGTGTTCTTTAATGAGATCTACATTCTTTATGTAGTAATCTTTTAAGGTTTACGAGTTATGCCAGTGTCTTCCGGAGTGAAGGAGGCTTCAGGGGCTCGTCCCAGAAAATTCAAGATATGCATTTAATTTGTCATTTAAATAATATTAATATAAATCATTTTAACAAAAATCGTTTGCCATTTTTGAGAAAATCGAATATTTTAAAGAATCTTCCATGTCAAAGGTAGTTTGATGAGGGGCAAATCTTCGTGTCACCCTCCCCTTAGCCTTGGACTCTACATCCATTTAAAGATCATACAATATACCTATTTCTTAGTATACAATTTCAGAGACCTGACGTGTTATAAAAGACAATCCATAAAGACATTCAGTTCCCTTCGGTCAAAGATCATATTGTTAACTTCAGGAACTAGGATTATCTCTTCCGATGTTAAGAAGCAGGAACGTCAACCATGAAATTCCACCTTGGAGACTAAAAATCCCAGAAATAAATTTAGAAATGCTCCGATATACCAAGAATAAAGTTCATAGAAACACACAGAAAAAGCTTTTCAAAGAGACAAATATACACAACTACGGCTGCATAGAAGTCTCTACTGATGGTTCCCAGTCTGAGTATGAAAACGGATGTGCTGGTGTATTTCCAGAATGCACAATGATATACAAATTACCGAAATCTTACACCATCTTCTCCAGTGAACAATTTGCAATTAAAAAATCTTTGGAAGCAACAAACTCAAACAGGAAATCCTACAGTGATTTAATTTCCCTTCAGAATATGGCGTCAGATACTTCACTGACCAAACAAATCCAAT
Source organism: Hymenopus coronatus (assembly GCA_030762935.1). NCBI lineage: Eukaryota > Metazoa > Arthropoda > Insecta > Mantodea > Hymenopodidae > Hymenopus > Hymenopus coronatus. The sequence continues at coordinate 56,434,044 of CM060894.1, forward strand.
GTTTACACAACCAAATTTTGCTTGAAAATAAAGAAGTAACTTCCCATCAGTGGATAGAGGGGAACGAAAGAGCAGATAAAGCAGCAAAAGAAGCAACAATAAACACCAGTTTATCCCCCTATCCTTATTCCACATGAAGATGCTATACAGTATGTTAAGAAGAAGCTGATACAAACATGGAAGGACAACTGGATTGAAAATAAACACAACAGTAAACTGCATGAAGTAAAAAGTAACACATCATTTAAAAAATACGAAACTCTCAGCCGGCATTAACAGATGATACTCACCAGACTAAGAATTGGACATATTAAACTAACTCATGACTTTGTATTCACCAAACAGCAACCTCCATTCTGTGATCATTGCAACCAGAGAGTATCAGTCCAACACATCATAATGGAATGTGCCCACTATTTTTTTTTTTTTTTTCATTTATATAGCCCCCTTTAACATCTAAGATCATATCGGGGGCTTCGAATTAGAAACAACTCGTTGTCTGTAGGTTTACGTTGGGTTTAAACCATGTTTATTTCCTCAAACATGCACACATTCACTCTCACATACTTACTTCCAGACTCTGTGGGGGATAGGGAATAATTCAGGAATCGAACCCGGGACATCCGGGTGAGAAGTCAGCTCGCTGACCACTCGACCACGGAGGCAGTCGGTGTCCACTATTCTAAGTTCAGAACCAGCCAACAAATTTCTCCAGATCTTCAGGCAGCACTCGACGAACCAACCAAATTATCATAATTATTCAAATTCATAAAAAGATTGTCAATTTACTACTGCACTGTAAAATATTGTATACTTTTAATACACTGTTTTTGAAACACTACATAATATATAGGTATTATTGTTAGAATTCCAATAACTAATTTTACAAGCTATATATAATTATTAATTTAATGTGTAAATATTGTATTAAGTGTTATAACATTTTTTATTGTTACATGATGTTGCTATAAGACCTGTGTAGTTAGCTGACATTAAATAAAATTATAAATAAATACATTTCAGAAATTCGGTATACATATTAACATAAGAGATACAGAAATTTGAAGTTTTACTTCCAGTATCATTTACAATGAATTACAAATTTCATTAAAATTTAATAAAATATTATTGAAAAATACACATTATTTGATATATTTTATTATGTAATTGATTCTCAAAATGTTTCACTTGCTTCAATTTTTGAGAAAATTGGCTGTCATTTTTTGAACCTCAGCTTTGATTACACACACAAAAAATCAATATTGTGGTATTTCAATAACTTTGAATACTGAAATGTTGTAAATCTTTTTAAAGCGTTAGACATTTTAATCTCTAATTTTCCAAAAATATATTGTATTTAAAAATGATTCATTTTAGGGTAATTTTGTCACCTGTCATATGACAAATGAAACTTCTGCACATTCTGGAACATTTTGATTGTGTTTAAGCAAAAGCTGAAACTCGTGGAACATTTTAAAAATGTGAAAATGTAGTTTTGAGAAAAAACTTTGTTTTATACAATAGTATGCTGCGAAGCAGGTGTATTATACGATTTAGAAGTGAATGTAAAGCCCGATGCAAGACGGGCGTAGCTGAATTATACTCGTATATCTATGCTTGAGTGGTTAGACCGCTTGAATTCCATCTAGGCAGTCCGGGTTTGATCCCAAGCGACGCATGTGGAATTTATGGTGGCCAAAATGGGTTTGGGTGGGTTTTCTCCGGGTCCTCCGGTTTCCTCCGCCATTCAATCACCAATTGCTCCATCATCACTTTTCCTATCATCAATTTCACACCATCCACTTCCGCCTGTTCGTGCTACGGGTCGACCCCTCTCAACAGGTTTTTCATTCTGTGGTTTCGTGCCGTTGGCTCCCCGACAGGCTTCTGACCATATGCATTGTCTTGTAGGTCCTAGGGAGGTGTCAGTCCTATAAATACGGGGAGGGTAAGCTATTACGAAACGAATATCTATGGATGCCCAAAGCGATTTTCGATTTGTTGACTGTAGTCCCTTAATCTGAATGAATTCATTTTCCGCAAGGCCTACTAATTATTGTATCATAAATAACCCCGGGTGAGTTCATAGTATACTGCTTCCGTAGGTTGTGAATTTCTCGTTCCCTTGCCTGGAATATCTCCGCGTGATGCTTAATGAGTGACGGGTTCTATTATCTGATATCGGCGGTGCACCACAAGCACCGAGGGCTGTGAAATGCATTAGCCCGCTTTCATGACACTGAGCTTATTAATACTAAACTGATCATAATGAGAGTAATTGAACGTTAGAGCAAAAAGCGTGCAAGCGAAGTTAATAGTAACACTAAATCTGACCGGCTGAAAACTTAACCTTGTGGACATAACCTTTTTGACAAGTATTATTACATACGTATGCGCGCGCATCCCAAGGGAAAAATGTGATATGTTCCATTCACATGACTTTCTCTACATCTCTAACAAATTATTGTTTATAATCTTATTGTTCTATTTCATGCTAAAACATTAGCAGAAACGGTCTTATTACTTAGTTCCTTTATAAGTAGGAAGGAAATAAGGGAAGACACTAGGCTAAACCGATAGTCAAATGTTTTAAAATGTGGTTGCTATGGGATTGAAATCCGTTTCTTTACGTGCACAAGTTCTTGTATGAGAACATTTTTAAGTATTTTAAAACTGGAATCAATATCAAGGAATATCTCGAAAACGGCCGACTGCACGAAAAAAATGTATGACACAAATTGTGCTCTTTATCGAGATCTACGTCTTTTCTTTAATACGTTTCTGTATATCTCTTACGGTTTACCTGTTATGCAACATTAAATAAAAATCATCCAGAATAAAGATGTCTTCAGAGGCTATTCCCATAAAATTAAAGATATCGTTTTGTCATCTAAATATCTTAAATACAAGAGATTTTAATTAAAATCGTTATAGCCAGTTTTGAGCAAATCAAAATTTTTGAAAATTTTTCCATGTAAAGGGTAATTGATGGGGGGGGGCGATTTTCTTGAAAATCTTCCTGTTGCATCCAAGTTGGTATTTAGCGGTCTTTTCGTTTTTGAGCTATACTATACACAGACACACACACGTACACACGGACCTTTCTTCTAAAAGTGCTTTTTTTTTATTCAGGGGGAGCCAAAATATGTATTTCCGGTGAAATTTCTGTATCGAATTTTTGAGTGCATTACAATACCTTCTCTATACACTATGCGCATAATACTTGTAGAGAAAATTAAAATATATTTGCTAATAATTTTAAATGGAATATAAACTTTGTATATGTTCTTCAGATTTATTCGCCTTTACCGCCACTCATTACCACAATATTAGGTAACGAGCTTATTACTCATTGTGTCTTTCAGAGGACTAGCGAACGATAAAATATAGAAGGGGTGAATGTCAACAGCTCGAAGTCACCTTAGTGAAACGCGACTTGTATAGTACCTTTCCAATATTTACATTTGGAATATTTACTTGCGTCTGTAAACTTGCAGTGTCAGCATTTATTCCGTTAGGTACATAACTGAAATAAATTAGACGGTTATGGTAACGTAGAGAGTTTTAATGACACAATTTCCCCATTACAATCATTTTGTTCATGTAAAGGGTAGTTTGTGGTAGGGGAATTTTCTTGAAAATCTTCGTGTCGCATCCTTGGAAGATACTAAACCTAAATACCAAGTTTCGTATTTGACGGTCTTTTCGTTTTGGGGCTACACACACACACACACACACACACACACGGACCTTTTTTAAAAATGCTTTTTTCGGACTCAGGGGACCCCAAAAACTATATTTCCGGTGAAATATCTGTATCGAATTTTTGAGTGTATTACAATACCTTCTCTATCCCTATGCACATTGTACATATTGGGCTAGAGAAAGTAATCATAACGATAATACTAATGATAATGTTAATACTATTATTCATGCTCATCACCGTATGCCGCCATAGCCTTTACTGACCTTGGCCTTACAATTGCCGTCCACTCGCCATTTATACTCGACAGAGTAGAGGATCATCCAACCGATACGGGAAGTGCTCAAGTCAGTATCACGTATCCCTCAGTTGGAAGGGTGGCTATTCATAATAAATTGACAAATCTGATGTTACATTTACATTACTTTCTCCTCCCTTTATCCTAGACCATATAAGCTATTCTTAGGAAACTGTTTATATCATAAAAAAGGGTTTTTTGTAATAAATTGGTGTTCTACATTTTTGTGGTGCGTTTTCGTCTATCGTTTAACATATGCCAATTATACAAAATTCCTACCAAATGAAGTGGACTTAGCCGACTATTTATACATTTTATTTATCATGTAAATATCTTTAATACATATACAGGTCCATTCAATACGATACCAAACGAAGATAATAGTCGATTAGCTTACACTTTGACTTGTCCGAAGCATGATATTCGAACTTTCAAACTTTTCTATATAAAGTTTTATGTGTGTTTAAAAATCGCACATTTGGGATTAGGCAGCGAAGGAACAACGGTTGTCATACGCCATGCAAACAACCTCAAAACGTGTTACTCGAAACACACATACTACGTTTTCCATTACTAAGGAGACTTGTGCCCCGCCGGCGTGTCTATCAAACCACGCCTACACCACGTGACTAGGACCTTCGCTAACAACCGGCATCTCTCTTGGAATGTGCCAGGCACGTGCCATTTGGTTATGTATGACTGCCTAATCCATGGAGATTTTATGGCAGTTTTTCTATGTGCCGAATTTAGAACTGAAAATTATATTCACGTATCACGTACAGTATGACCAAAAAGGTTCACAACTTCGTTTGGTGTCGTTTTGAAACGCACTGTATATGTTTTTTTTTTTTTTTTCTTTTTTTTTAAATGTTGCATATAATGGATAGCTGAAAATCTTTGTGTCGCATATTTGGCATATACTAAATATAAATACAAATAACATGCATTTATGACATCTTGGTATGTGGACTTTTGGGGTGAAATGTAATTTTTTTACACCTACTGTGAACGTAGCAGAAAAACGAGACTTTTAAAATATAAATACACGTGTGTGGGTGTGAGTTTACGCGCATGCGTGCTTGCCTGGGATTAATACTAAACTTCAATCGGCACATTTTAAGGGCACCACTAATGGTGTTAATAACGTGTAAACTACCCATACAATGAGTTATATGAAAATATTTTAATATCGCTAAATATTTCAATTGTGCTACCATAATTACACTCGTGACATATTAATAGAAAATAAAACATTTTATCTTGAATTTTTTTAAAACAACCAAGAATCTGTCTCACTAATATTGAAGTTTACGTAATTTAGAAGTCAGAATGAGTAAACAAAACTTGCTGCATGGAAACGAATTAAAACGCTGTTAAAATAAAGCTTATGAAACATAAATTTTACTGCGTATTATAAACTATATGAAATATTTGTGTTTGGGCATTAGTTTTCCCAGATTAAAATTCAATGCTCTGTTTCTCTGTTGAAATATTTGACTATTTTATGCTCATTATAATAATTAGCCATTCGTATTAGCTCATGGTTAAGAAAACTTAGTGTGTGTATATATATATATATATATATATATATATATATATATATATATAGATTAAGTATAAAAAAACGTATGTACGTGCATCACTTTCGAATGATTGCACCAAATTGAACAATTCTTTTTTTTGTTGTGTTCGTTATTGTCATGATCAGGTTTGTGGAAAAGATAATGTTTAAACATAGTATGGCAAAGTTTTTAAAATCTCATATCAACAGAAACATGTCAAGGGAACGCATTTCAGTTAATAGCCGTCAGATGGCAGCGGTAATTTGTTACTAAATGGTCGTTGTACTGCTATATTTTCCCCCCCTCATTCAATGTTAAGGTAACGCACCAGTTTATCGACACAATGACGCAACGCAGCAGAGAAGTTCAAATAATTGTTTATGTATTAACTGTGCTTTCCTTACTCCTAGTGTTTAAAATAAAGAAGCAAAGAGGCTTTCTTGGCAACTAACACCTAGAGTAAGTACTTATTTATTTGCCACTAGATGGCCGAAGCAGTATTTTTCCTCCCCATTCAATGTTAAGGTAACGCAACAGTTTATCGCGATAATGACGCAACGCAGCAGTGAAATGCCAATACATTTTTATGTATTAACTGTTCTTTCCTTACTCCTATCGTTTAAAATAAAGAAGCAAACTAACTTTCCTGGAGACAAACACCTAAAATACGTGATTATTTATTTGCTACCAGATGGACGTAGTACCTACTGCTCTATTTTTCTTCCCCATTCAAAACTCAGGGAGTGCATCCGATTATGGAGACAATGACGCAAGATATCTGTAACAATCAAATATATTTCTTATATATTAACTATCGTTCCCTTGGTCACATCGTTTAAATAAAGAAATAAGTATATTTTTGTTGTAATTCTTTAAAATGAGCGAGTGATAAACTATGCACAAAACCATTAGCCCTTCTTAGAATTTTAATTAGCAGAGAAATGACGGGATCCGTTTTAGGCTAACTTCCTATTGCAGATGTTGGTTACTTGACGTTATGTGATACATGAGCTAAGTCAAGAGCATGAAGATACACACGTCACCATCACACTGCAGTTGTGGTGCCCTTAATACATATGATTAAGTAATATTTAGGGTTAAACGGAGAAATATAATACACAAAGATATCACCAAATAAAAACTTATCAATTGCCCAACCAGATCTACTTGCTCTTTAGTTATGTCATTTTTAGCCTTAAAAATGGCTGTTTTGACATAGAAGAAAATAAAGAAAGGGGTGGAAAACAGGAGTAAAGGAAAGAACGAGATTCGGAAGAAGCGTGAATGTTACTTTGTAACTTTCTCTTTAATGCAATTCATTACCTATATCAGCGTTAATCTACCACACTATGAAGCGCTGTCATTAATGTTATTATGCCAACGACTTTCTTGGTTGCCCATACTGTTAACTGCATGTCATCCTTTCCACAAAAGATTATGGGTACGCTGACTTCGTCCCTTTCGCAATACCAACTATATATTGCAACAGTATTTTAGTACGACGCATATATATTATTAGTTTAATCATAGTTCATAATACATAACATAAGAAATATATGCTCAGTGGAAAGCATTACCGTGGAGAGTAGAAAATAGCTATTGTATTCGTCAAGGCTACGGGCTTTGTTGAAAATAAACAAATATTTTAATGCATTAGGGACATAAGTAACATCCCTTAAGAGGAAACCAGGTACTTTCCCTTTTGAAATTGGAGAAAGGGAATTTCGCTTTGTAGAATAAGGTCACGTGGGTGTAAAATAAAGAAAAATCCCTGATAGTCTCGTGATGACGCCATTTTACGCGTGCAAAATCAGCCAATCAAAAAGGAGGGCAGATCATTGCGCTTTTCAGATGCAAAGGCATTATTAGACTTTGGTAATGGCCAAATTCCTGTTGATACTTCTACTGGCCTTATTTCTTTTCCATCAAATTTTTGTCACTTCACGTCAAAGGAAGAATTAATATCGAAAGAGTTCCCAAATATTGTTGCACATTAGAAAAACTATGGTTGAGTGACGGCATTTTAGCAGCAACTAATAAGAATGTAGATGATTTGAATATAAAAATTCGGGGTAAAATTGAGGTACAAATGCATTCAAGTCGATCGATACCATTATCAATCCACATGAAGTCGTCAATTATTTAACTGATTTCCTAAATTCATTGGATTTTCCAGGATTTACAGCTCAAGGTTGACTCGGTAATAATTATGCTACGCAATCTCAATCAGCCGGAATTATGCAGCGGAACAATACTCGCTGTTAAAAAAGTTATGAAAATTTTGATTTAAGCTACTATAACATAGGAAAGTTCAAAGGCGGGGATATACTTATTCCAAGAATACCACTAATGCCAACCGAATTTCCTTTTGAATTTAAGCGTGTTAATTTTCCGTCGCGCCTTGCTGTCGCAATGACAATAAATCGCAAGGTCAATCGTTAGAAGTGTGTGGGATATACCTTGAATTGTCGTGTTTATCGCATGGGCAGCTGTACGTTACGTGCTCGAGAGTCGGCAAATCATCGGCGTTATTTGTTTTCTCTCCGGAAGAAAAATTGTATATCACAAGGCATTACAATAAAGTATTGTCAAATTCTTTAATTGTAATTTTATTTAATGGCATGGTTGTACTGTAAACGGAAGATTTGGTCTGAGTTTTTGATTAGTACACTACCCGTGATAAGCCGGGTCGGGAAGCTAGTTATTGATATAAGTTTAATGTTCATTCATCTTGTCTATGATCATTGATCAACACCATATTCCTAAATTTGAAACAATATACCGAAGTAACATATCATGATTTATGGGGATAAATGTATTTTTACATTTATATACATTTATATATATATATACTAATAGAAAAATTCGAGAGCAAGATACTAAATGAATATGCCCATAAGTTGGCAGCATTTTTGAAAGATAAACATGAACCATTAACTAATCACTTGGCCACAGCGCCGTCTCACATATTTAAAATTTATAAAATAATTTATACAAAATACAGAACTTCAGTCTTATTTTCAAAAAATTCAAGACTTGTATTTTATTTTTTTTGTAAATATCTTAAACATAGGCTATTATATCAAAATCGTTAAAACTGTTTCTATATTTACATGTAAGATGTGGTTTTGGATGTGGTGATCTTTTTAAAAATCTTCGTGTGGCATACTTGGAAGACGCTCAACTTGATATAGAGGCTGCATTTCCACTGAAAGCTCGGTTTTAGTTTTCGGGTGAATATAATGCCTTCTATGTACATTGTGCACACGTGCTAGAGAAAGTAAAATGTTTTAATTTGGGACCTCAAGGGACGTATTTTGTAACGACAACTTGATGTACAATTTTTTAAGCTTAGTTTAAATAAGAAGTATGGGAATAAAAACAGCAGGCTACTTAGGTAATTATTATAGTCTTAATTAGCTCTGTGTAAGAATTTATAACAAAGTGTTTTCAGGGTAATCAATCCAGCTATCCAATTGTTCTCTAGTCTAACAGACAGCAGTGAAACGCAACCCACATGTCACTGAAAAGCCAGAGTTCCATTCCTGCTCCGTCATGCAAAGGTCAGTGGAAAGGGTCGTGGGGTCACCATTCCGAACGCACATTCAATTCACATACCGCTTTGACGCTCTCATTCACTCCAAACTGCCATTTACGCACAAAGAGACACATTTCACAAATTATATAAAAGCATACTGCAACCAGAATACGTCAGTGTCACACAATTACAATCATTACGCGAGTCATTGAAACAAAGCTAATTTAGAAATCATTTATTAGAAAACAAATGTTGGAACCGTAGGTGGAGCCTGGAAGGGGCTGAGAGAAGCTGAAGTCACTCTTAATTAAAGGAAAAACTATGCTAATTATTACATTCATTATTATGCTTTGCTTTGTTCCATTCAAAACCAATATTTAATTTTGTATTCCATTTACTTAAACTAAATCAACCGAAACTAGCAGTGGAGAGAAGCATGGTGACAACCTCACTCCTCTATCTTGCGAGTGCTAAAAAAGTCGGTAAACTACCCGGTTTGAATAAACTAATGGGATAATAGTGGGGAAAGTCTTTCTGCACTCAATTTTTGATAGTATTTAATAATACCACTCCGCCACGGTGTGGCTTCTGTACTCAATGAGAGTCAATTCTCCTTCCCTAGAGTATTCGTTCAGAGTCAGTAAGTGACTACTGGATGGATAACAGAAAAACAAATATGAATCGTAAAATGATTTTATTAACAGAAGTCAAGCACAATTAGTTACTTCTTCACTTAGTCGCCATGAAGATTATGGAATCCGTCGCGTCGATAAACGAGCTTTCATATACGTTTGCCGCCAGCTTATGGGAACAGATCTTTACAGAAATTTAAAGCTCTCCATTGGTGCTGTTCTCCCAGACCTTGTTTCAGCTGCCGGAAAAGGTGAAAGTAATTAGGCGCTAGATCTGGGTTATATGCCGAATGATGGAACACTTCCGATTGAAACCAGCTACCTAGTTATCGCAGCATGCTGTTTCGCGTTGTCGTGGATCAAAACAATTCCAGATGACAGCAATACCCTTCTTTTTTTTTGTATGACTCTCCCCAGGAGACGTAATGTCTGACAGTACACGTTTGCAGTGATCGTACTCCCTGGCTCTGTAAGTTCCACAAGCAGCACACCTTTCTGATCCCAGAAAGCAGTAGCCTTGTTCTTCCTGTTGCTGAACAGTTTTTTGGGGGGGATTTTTTGGGTTCTTGTGGGGAATATGTGTGAATCCATTGTTTTGATTGTTCTGTGAATTCTGGATTGTCATGAAGAATCCACGTTTCATCTCCCTTCACAATGGAGCTCAAAAACTCTTCCCCTCCATCACCGTGACGTTTTGATGCACGATAACTTTCATCTTTTTCGGCAGCTGAAACAAAGTCTGGGAGGACACCACTTTCGCACCAATGGATAGCTTTAAAATGCTGTAAACACCTATCTCCATACGTTGACGCTAACTGTGTAAGAAGAGGGTGATGGAAAGTTCGATTAATGATACGACAAATTCCTTAATCTTCGTGGTGACTGTGTGGAGAGGTAACTGTAATTGTGCTTGACTTCTGGTAATCAAACCTTTTTGCGATGCATATTTGTCTTTCTGTTATTCTCCATCAGAGGTATGAGTGTTACACATTATTGTTTCTCGACAGTGGACAATACAAATATACTTAGGTGAAAATAAAATTAATTACTGTCAGCAGTTCAAAAGCAGCACCAAGGTTGATTACGTTATCCTCTGTGAGATAGTCGATTAGTCGCATCTGATAGTATTGATCAAGTCAGACAACAATTGTTAGCGCTGAAGGAAAAATATTTAAATGCTTCATGAACTAAATTGTCAGTAAATGTTACCAAATACGTAAAATTAAAGATGGTAAGATTTATATGGTAACATTTAACTATTTCATTTCTGTAACTATAAATATGCATATAAAGTATTTGATAATTAAATACAGTTTATTAGCACATTGATTAAAATGGAAAACCGCGCTGGTATAAGCGTGAAATGGATAAAATCACTGTTCTCTGTAAAAGCTATTCTAAGAACTTGATAAGAAAAACAAAAGGTAAATCCCAAACAGATGTGCTTTAAATTTACTGGTGTATAGATATTGATTAACAATTAAGCTCCAAAATAAAATGAGCAGAAGCTTACTACAGCATAATTGAATATTCAACTACTTAATTTTGAATTTTGAATTTTAAGGGCGCCTGGGTACCAGGGTCCTTTTCCGTGGCTCTAGCTCATGGTTCGGCTGTAGGGTAATCTGCAGTATTTACACTTCATCTCTGACGAGCTCAAGTGGAGTATTCCCAGATCCAATGTATTTCGGAATCCCGGTAAAAAGTGTAGGTCCTTTTATATCACCATCTTCATCATCCTATCGAGGAGGACCTCCACTTCAAAAATGTGTCCGTATCCTTCGCAGGTCGATCAGTCCACGTGGGGAGCATTGGAAAACAACAAAATATTATGCTTAAAAGTCACGTTTATAAATATTTTGTAATCTTCTTAAAATGTTTCCCCTTTTAGCGCCCCTTCTTATTTAATGCATCTTTGAAAACAAGGTTATGAAACAACAATGGCTGGAAAAGTGAAATAAAACTTATGTTTTGTAAAATTTTATTGGTTCTTATAGCACCCAAGATAAAAGAAAGAAGGCTCTGTAGAAATTTTATAACTTATTAACTATACCAAAAGTAATTTTTTTATAATTTGATGTACGAATAATTATAATTGATAGGGAAGTTTATATACAACTGCTATTTGGCAACTTTTCTAGCAATCACTTCTTGCGATTTAAATTACCTGTCCATAAGTTACATTGATATTTCACGTACCTCGTGTAACATAAAAGCAAGTCTTAGATTAGAATTTAATTTAATAGGTCACTATAATTTAGGGAAATTAGAGATAATTATCCATGATTGGCGTTATTGGAGGAGATAGATTTTGCAAGTCAACTGAGAAGCGTAATCTGAAAAGCTGGAATAAACTCGCTGGCATACCTATCCAACTCTCAACACTAATCGGCTTCAAAGTATTGGTTTTAAAATCATGCAAAGAATGGTTTTTATCATTACAATTAAGTATAGAATCTCTCAAAAGTCACTTACAACTTAGCTACGCAGTAAGCAAGCCCTGGGGTTTCATAAAACATTTGCATACGTCCCCTGTTCTCTTGTTCAATACCATTCTTTCTGCACAGCATTTTGCAGATGATAATATCGTGGAATATTAGGAATTATTTGCGCAATAGTATCTTTCAGTTGCTGTCGGGTTTTTTGAAAACCCGTTCTTTAAGGTAAATACACAACCAAAGGTCGGTGGATTAATATCTGGAGATCGCAGCGGACACTTTTACGAACTTTGCCTTTACCTTAATTTGCAAAGAGTTTTAAATTTTATCACACCTTCAGAAAAGCACCTCTTGCTTTCATACTATCATTTAATCCGCTGTATTTTTTTTTGTTTAGCAATAGACCCCTAAAATGTAACTTACAGATTCTTATAGTATGAATAAAATTACTAATGTTTTATTCAACAAAACTGTACCCATTGAAACGGTGAATTGTAAAGAAAAAATAAAAGAAAACCAAACTCCCATTGCTTGTCCAGGATGATTCTTTTATTTGTTGTTCTAATTTTATCTATTTATATCGTTTAAATTTTGAAGTTATTGAAAGAGTCTATATATCACATTTTTATAATATTATGCTGTATATATTTTATCATGCTTTAAAAGTCTTCAGAAACTCAATGTCAGAACACACGATTTTATAATTGTGAGTACCCGATTGTGCTACTGTGACCTCATTAGGTGATTATTAATTAATATTAGACAGAAAACACACAAAACATTACCAAAATAAAAATTGATTTACTAAAATTTTGTTTCACCAAATATACGATGGTTGAATGTAAAGTAATGCCTTCACCTTCGTAATTCTTCAACAAATGTCAGCATTGGTATGCTGCAGATACTGGGTTGTTCCATAGCCTCTGCTCTACAGCTCCAGTTGGCGGGAAGCCTTAGCATTGAACGGTTGTGTTGTTGCAGTGTAAAGTATCTAAACCTGCGTAGGTGGTCGGTCAATGCGATTTAAGCAACTTGCAATCATTGAATTCTTGACAGCAGAAGGTGTCACCCCAGAGGAGGTTCATCAGAGAATGAAAGCAGTTTATGGTGATTGTGTTGATGCGAGTACTGTGCGTCGTTGGGCGAGTAAGTTTAAAGATGTTGAGGTGGGAACATCTGACTTGCGTGACAAACAAAGAGTTGGACGTCCTGTGACAGCAACCACCAAGTTTCACAAGCAAAACTTTGACATTGATTCAAGACCGGTATTTCACAAGAACGTGAGGATCACATTATTGCTTTGCTTGGCTACCGAAGATCTGTGCACAATGGCTACCCCGGATGCTGACTCCTGAAATGAAAGCACACAGACTTGACATTTACCAGGAACTCCTCTCGCGTTACGAGAATGAAGGGGACGCCTTTCTCCATTCAATTGTCATAGACGAAACATGGGTATATCATCCTCCATACAGATTTAGCATCGTCTGACTTCCATCTGTTCCCGATAATGAAAGACGATCTTCGGGGACATCATTATGCTTCTGATGAGACATTGAGAAAACTGTGATACTGTGCTTGCGGAATCAGTGAGTCGACTTCTTCCGAGAAGGCTTCAGAAAACTTGTTCATCGTTGGCAGAAATGTAACCAATTGACTGGTGATTGTGCGAAAAAGTGAATATTGTTAATTAAAGATAACATTTTAAGGGTTATTTCTGCATTTGATTTATTGAAATATTCCCATCTAAGCCCAATTAACGAAGGTGGAGGCATTACTTTACATTCAACCCTTGTATGAAAAGCAATATTATAATATAACATAACGACAGCTCACGGGGAAGCTTGGCCTACCGCCCGGCCACTGCGTCCCCCATCTCTGTCCACTACAGGCGTCATGGATGGGGTGCAGTATTGAAGGGTGAGACGTGGTCAGCGCCTCGAGTCCTCCCCCGGCCAGTTAATGCGGTCCTCATGACCTGGAGCCGCTACTTTTCCATTAAGTAGCTCCTCAATTGGCCCCCCAGGAAGTGCACCCGGGACCAGCGGGGGAAGAATCCCCACGCCGGTACTGGAGATCGAACCCAGGTCTCCCGCTTGGTAAGCAGCTGCGCTACCACCGCGCTAAGGAGACGACCAATATTATAATATATACATATTAAACTCAACAAATCTTATACCTTCAGGTTCAACTTTGTAAATTGTATCCATGTTTAGTAATAAAATATTCAAGTGAAATATAAGAGCTTACATAGACTTTAATCATTATGTCAACCTAGAAAAATCTGAATTGTTACATTTTCATGACTTTCTCTACCTATTCTGCTACAAATGATTCTTACAAAAGCTTATTCTCCTATCTGCTTCATGGTAATTGAGAAAAACATTACTACCAGCCCCTTATAGCTTACATCTTCGTAGGTAGAAAGGTAATAAAGCAATATATTAGGTTAAACGGATATGAAAACTTTTAAGAGCTATTCGCTTTATGATTGCATTGAAATTCAGTCTCTTTGATTGGCCAAAAGTAAAAGAAGCATTCAAAAAACAATGATAGCCTCCATTTTAGAAAAGTAGAAATATTGTAAAATTTAAACCGATAACGAGGATTATCTCGGTGATGGTTAATTGCACAAAACGGTATTTTATATTAATTGTCTCTAACATAATCTACATCTTCTCTCTTAGGTTTATCAATTTTGCAAAAGTCATCCGGAATCCATAGGTTATTACCAGAAAATTCAAGATATACATTTTATTTGTCATGAAAATATCTTAAACATGTATTTGATGAAATCGTCAGCTACTTCGGAGAATTAAAGATTTTTCGCAATATTTCATGTAAGGGGTAGTTTGAGGTGCGGGGATATTTTTAAATCTTCGTGTTGTATACTTGGAAGAATCTAAGTTTAAGTATCAAGTGAGATATCCTAATGGTTTCAGGAATTTTGAAATTTAATGTAGTATTTGCATGTTGCCATGGTATCTAATGGTAAGGGCAACTGGACGGAGATGGTTCAAACGTGGTTCAAATCCCGGTTATATGGCATTGAATTTTCCAGTCTGACTGTACCTATCCAATATCCGTTCTACACATCACTTGTTTGAAAAATCTGAAGTGTCCCATTCACATGGCTTTATCTAGCTGTTCCGCAAATCAACTTTTCGTACAAGATTATTATTAGATTATTCTTTTATCTACATAATGCTAGCAGCATATGGTCTAATTACTTAATTCTTTGTAAGCAGACGGGAAATAAGGGAATGCACCTGGCTAAAGCGATAGTCAGTTTGTTTAAAAGCTGATCACTATGTTAAAATTTTGAAATGTCGTTCTCTTTTCTTGCCAGAAGTAAACATAAGATAGAAGAAACAAAATAACCTACTGTTTCAGAAAAAATTAAATAGCTTAACATTTGAAATCTATAATAGAATATCTCAAAAACCGTCAATTCTACAACAAAAATGTATGACATAAATTGTATGTTTTAACGAGATCCACATTTTTAATTGCAAGCTTTGTCTATTTCTTATGGTTTACCAGTTACACAAATTTCAGCAAAATTCATCCAGAATGAACAACTCTTCAGAAGGTATTCCCAGAAAATTCAAGAAATACATTTCATTTTTGATTTATATATATTTACTATGATATATTTTAATCAAAACATTTTCATTAACTTTTGGAAAAACAAAATTATCAAATACTTTTTCTTGATTTGTTAATTTCGGTTGGGGGATTTTACTTAAGTTTTCGTTTGGTATTTTAATTTTCGAGTTTGAATTTTCTCTCCTGATAAAAATCCTATCCTTGCGTGTTCTGCCACGTTGTCGTGAAGTGTTACACTTTCTCATCTGAAGGGAATTGTCGGCCTCTTAGGTGTTTTTTCCAGTGAGAGAAAGCTGTTGGGATACTGGTCGATGATATCCCAGGGAAACTGCTTCGACAGCGTAGTGGTCTTCTGGGCTATATGAGTCGCGCGTTGTCCTGAAGGAGACTTGCAGTTTCCTCCTAATGTGCTTCCCGCAAATATGTCATGGTCTCGGTCAGTGGTCACTGTGTACACTCTTTCTAAAAAAAATCCATAAATATGACACTCGTGCTGAGCCAAAACACTGGCCATCAACTTCCGAAAAATGACACCAAATTAAACTTCTCTATGTTTGGAGAAGAAGGGTGTTTTCGCTCTATTGACGACCGTTTACTGTTGTTGGGGTATAGTAGTGGATCCATGTTTCGAAACGTAACACGGTGAAGAAAACTGTTCCTTGGAGAACCGTTGCTAATTTTGCAGAGTTGTACCCCCCCCCCCCCATGCGTTGTTTCTGTTTGTGTTGGTTGAACAGATTTCGTGGAACCCATCGGGAATAAACTCTCTGGCAGTGCGGAATATCGTGAACAATGTGATGAATACTTCCAAATGACATTCCCACTTCTACAATCATGTCGTAATGCGATTCTCCTGTTGCTCTAAATCAGTTCCTCCATGCCAGCTGTTTTCAAATTTGTAGCTGCCGTGATGGGTCGGCCACTGTGGTCTACCTGCCGCAATCTTTCGACACTACTCTGCAACATGTTTGCGAGACATTACAACCTCTCCATAAACCTCTACGACCTGACGGTGTATGTCAGCCGCGGTTACATGTTTCGTCCACAGAAATCGAATAACTGAGCGGATTTCTTCGCGAGACCAGTTTTCCGAACGAGTCGCCACTTGTGTTTATCTTGTACAGCTCTAGATGGCAGTAGTTGAAACTCCACATGTATTAGAATTACCGCATATTACTAAGTTCGCTGAGAAGAGGGGCTCGCGTGGATTAGACTAGGAGCATGGAGGAGCACGAAAATTTCTGACGAGAATGGTATAAGAATTCGTCCCATTTGCGAGGAGGAAGAGTCGTGGACTCACATTTTGGCAAGATGTAGGGGTACGGAGAAATGGCGGGAAAAATATTTGCCGCGATTTTTTACCACTGCGAATGTAGGGATAGAAGCATGTTGGACGCTACTGGCAGGCACGGAAAACATGGACGGGCTAGGTAAATTTATACTTAAGTCAAGACAGCTGAGATCTGAGGAGGCTGCCAATAGAGAAGGGGGGGGGGATAAGATCAACTAAACAAAAGTGACTACAATGTTCTACATACATGTATATTATATCATACTTAGGTCACTGTTGTGCTAGGGTTGTATATATTATGTGTATATATGTCTTTTAAGTGTAATTATCTATTATAAGAGGGTGCATTTATGAAGGTGTACTCTGTGCTGTAAATTTAAATTGCTATATTTGAATATCTTTGTATCTTTATTTTCGGATTCACTCTTGATTTTTATTGTTGTTTAATATTGCTTTTGACTGTGTATTTCCTTTGTCTTTTTATTTTCGTGTTTACTCTTTTAATTCTTTGTTGTGGTTGTTGTTTTAATATTGCTTGTAATGTGTATTACAAAAGCATGTACGGTCTGTGGACCCGTGCGACTGTTGAAATTCTATGTATGATATTGCTATGTTAATAAATACACTTATTCATGTTCATTCATTCAAGTTCGCTGTGAAAGACAAAACACCAAGAATATGGTCCTTGTAACCTTAGTTTCTGATCATCCCACGTATATAAGCAGCCATGCTATTCAATACAATCGCATCTCAACTTTATCAGTCACCGCTAGCTCTAGCGTCCAGAATAGAAGCGTCATCGCAAGCTTCAGTCTCTAAATTTGTCCACTCAATAGCAATATCGTCACCACATTCTGAGCCGTTACATTGGCTCAGACCTCACCATCACAGGAACTAAGCAGCTCACTTCAAGAACTCCACTCCGCCATCAATAAGACCGTGCTGAACTCCAGAAAATTAACTGACAACTGACAGCGCTGCGGCGGACTGCCCAACAGTGCCTCTCTGCAATACGAACCAATGTAGTTCACCACAACACGGGGTTCAGAGTGCCACCAAACTGCTTAACTAGCTGCTCAGAAGTCGTTGAACTGGAACCACTAGATTATTCCAATATCCTTGAGTCTATACAGCGAAAGCTACACAGATTGGAGTATAAGCCACGAGAACATGCTGAAGCCCAAAACAACACAGCAGCACTAGCTACAGGCCAATCACTGCTTACTGAAATTAGCGAATTGGACCGTCTCTCATCTACTGGTCTCAACATTAATATAGATACTCATGGAGTCTCAAAAATTTCTGAACAGCAACTACACACTCAAACATAACTCTCTGGAGCAACAGACACAACAGCAACTAATGCCGCTTCAGACATCACAACACTCGACGTTAAAGAAAAAAAAACGGTGTGTTATTTATGGACGTTCTTTAACTGCTGTGGTTCTCAGCGTCCCATTCTATACTGGGCGTGAAAGACCGCTTAATTTTGCTCAGAGGCCTCTCTATCAGGCTTGAGGTTTTTTTGCGTGCCGTAAATCTACGGCACGGGACCAACGGCTTTACTTCCCTTCCGAAGGAAGCCATGCTAAGAATTTTTACACCCGAAAAAATCCCTCCGCCGGGTTCGACGTTAAAGCATTGCATACACAAACTACTTTTACTATTCCGTCTTCTCTCCCTTGCCCCGCCCCAATCCTAAATATTCCATTATAATAAGAATATAGAAGAGGAGAGTGTGGCACCGAACGGAATTAAACACACACGATTTTTTATTTATCTAGCACGAATGTACATACAATGTACATAGGAGTTAGATAAGGCATTGTATTCCATCCAAAAATTCGAAATACTTATAAACGTATTCGATAATACCATTTAAGGTCCCCTAAATTCGAAAGAAGCATTTTTGGAAAAAATGTGTGTGTGTATGTTTCTGTGGATAACTTAGCTCAGAAACGAAAAGACCGTTAAATACAAAACCTGGTGTTTATGTTTAGTGTCTTCCAACGATACGAAGATTTTAAAAAAATATTCCTCCACCTTAAGCTATCATTTACATGGAAAAAGTTTTGTTTTCCTCAAAAAATGGCTAAAAATATTTTGATTAATATACCGTATTTTAAATATATTCACATCACAAACAAAATGCGAATCGAACCTCGGTTGTTTCACATAGCGACCAGCTTTTAAAATATTGGTGTCGCTTTAGCCTAATATATTTCTTATTTCTCTTCTACTTACATGAAAGGAAGTAATAAGATCAATTCTGCTAAAGTTTGTGTCTATTAGCCTGCTGTGTATAAAATAATCTTTTGTAAGAATAGTTTGAGAAGATAGAACAGCTAGAAAAAGTTGTGTGACAGGAACATATTTTTTACTAGCAATCTTCGTGTGAACACAAGCTGATATAATATGCAACCAATCTTCCTGTACAGCACATTATGGGCAAATTCTCCTACAATCGTGGTCAACAATCTTACGAGCATTGCACCATACCACCCTAAGCCATGCTAACCTGGTCGTGTTTCATACCCAGATCTAGATTATATATGTTTCCTTACCCCACCCAGTTTGTTTTTCATTTTGTAGCTCTAATAAGTTTTGTATACAACAGATTCGATTTATGCTCATATCACTTAGTCATCTTGGCTTTTTTCATTATGCTATATCTATTTACATTACTCCTTTGTCAAATGTCATTAAAGCCAACTTTTTATAATCCGCGTTGTAGCCCCGCCATGCACCATTTGGGCCCCTTGTTATTAATTTAATGACAATACCACATCGCTCTGACTTTTCTGGGCACTTTAATCATTCACAGCCAGTATATAAGTATACTTATATTAGCAAATACAGCATTTTTCTAGCATCCCATCTCATGTAGAACTTCGTAGTTTGAAGTACCCTCCCCAAACCCAAGTTCTGTTTTTTCTTTCTCCGTGTGAATTTTATATATATATATATATCTCGATTACTCAATATCTGTAACTAAACAGTTAAAGTACGATTTGCTTGTTCGTTGTTACTGAGGCTTCGATCCAGTGCCGGTATTGCTAAATGCATTCCCCATCTAACACCAGAATCTGGTCAGTGGGGAATTGCCCGATCCCAAATTAAGATTGCGGAGGAACATTGTACTCACCATATGACTACGCCCAGAGTGCTCTCCAGGGAGCAATCCTCTCTAGCTAGTGTCAAGTGAATTTGCGCTATTTGAACTAAGGGCTTAAAGTGACTACCCGTCATTAAATAAGATCGCGTAAACTGTTTATGTATTTAAAACTGGCTTATGTCGCATTTATCTCTTAGATGTTTGGTTCAATTTAAATGAGAAACATATTTTTTTTTTATTTCAAACATACTTTGTGCCTTTCATTTTTAAACTAATATTTCAGAGGATATTTAGACTTTTTTTAAACGTACATGCTGGCAACGTTGCAGCGCAAAATTATAGCTAGGAGTGGGGTTGCTACCTGTCCTTAAAAATGAGAAGTAGGGCGGCGCTTAAATTGGTTTTACTTTAGCTTATGCTTATTAGAATTAAGGGTCGTGTGGAAAACAAAACCTCCCACTTCGAGTATGCCGTTTACATCTGTGAGCTGGTTCTCAGACTAACCTACCTGACCTAGCAACGTTGCCTACGTCTCTAATCACGTTACCTCTGGGAAATTCATTAATTATTTCAAAAGCCTATCAGATATCACATATTTGCTGCCAAAATAGGTCAGGAATATGTTGCTCTATCCATCTTACAAATAAAAACAAACTATTATCATACATATTTGTGGAATAAACTATTAACTTGGTCGAAACACCTTCACAAAATTAAATACTATTACACTTTTTGGTTTGTAATGCCTTCATAAAGTATGTATTAGAAAAAGTGTAATAAACTTCCTTAAATCTTGTTTATCAATTTGAACCTGAATTATATATTACCACGTCTTTGTTTTTTTTATATGGGTTAAACATTTTAGGCTACGAACTTTGTCCAATAATGTTAATGCATTTATGCGTTACGATTTTATATTTAGTCATTAACGAGTCACATTATTCTGGTCTTCATGTATGAAATACAATGTTTTCTGGTCATTTATTTTCTATGTTTTACCGATCATACACTACATATTACATTTTATATAATGTATAGTTTACTGTAGATATTCTTGCAGTTGCAGTATAAAGCAGTAGGCGTGATAGATAAGGCACCAAGATGTGTATATAATGGGAGGTGAATATATACAAGTAGTTTCCTATTCAATAAGGTGCAATAGGTATAGCACACAAAGTATGTCATTTTATCAGCTTATTAATTCATTTCAGGGCCTAATGTGTTCGTGTTTTAAACGGCCCTCCGTTATGTCTCGCCTGTATTTACATACGTTACGTAATGGTCAGCTTCTGTGTTTAGTACAACTCTCTCACCGCCGACATTCATTCATGTGACCCACTGTGAGGAAACGAGGGATCGATTCAGTCGCAAACTTTCCTTTACACAATGAATGGCTTTACATATATTCATTTAATTTACGTCGCAACTTGGGAATGTGCGACTGCTGTGAGGGACTGTATCATTGAACATTTATAAATCGTCATCTTCTCTACCTATCTTACAAATAAAAACAAATTTTCATACATTTTGATGGAACAAACTATTTAATTTGATCGAAACACCATCACAAAATTAAATACTATTACACATTTTTGTTTGTAATGCCTCTATGAAGAACATAACCTCCTTACATCTTGTTTAACTGTTTGATTTTTAATTATGTTATCTCTTCTTTGCATTTGGAGATATACGTTAAACTTTTTAGGCTGCGAACTTTGTCTATTAATATCTATGCACACACACACACATATATCTGTGTGCGTGTGTGTGTTACGTTTGTGTTTGTGTTTTGAACGGACCTCCGTTATGTTTACACGTCACATAACGGCTGTGTTTAGTGTAACTCTCACACCGTCGACAAGCATTCATGTGATCCACTGTGAGGAAACGAGGGACTGATTCAGTCTCAAACTTTCCTTTATACAATAAATGGCTTTACATATGCTAATATGTTTTTAATTTACGTCGCAACTTGGGAATCTACCATCTGTGAGGGACTGTACGATCGACGATTTATAAATCCTCATCTTCCCAAATGACTAATGTTAACTGTTGTATAGCAAGGATTTGTGACACAAGTTATCTTAATTCCTGTTTTGGAGGTTTATTAATTGTTGAGATGTACTTTTAGTTTCTCACCTTTCTAAGAGCAACGCTGTTACAATAGTTTTTTGTTTACATTGTTGTGAATACAAAATTAAGGTTAGGTAATATTTTCAATTCAAGTATTTTTATAGTGAGCATGTACAGTTTTGAGACCTATTGATGTTTACACTTTGCACTTAAGAAATACAACAAATACTACTACCACCACTACCATAACCACTACGACCACCACTACCACTGCTAAATGTAAGTGCAAATGGCGTGTTATTTATGGACGCTCTTTAATTACTGTGGTTCTCAGCGTCCCATTCTAAATTGGAGGCCTCTTCATCAGGCTTGAGGCTCTTTTACATGCCGTAAATCTACGACACGGGACCACAACGGCTTTACTTCCCTTCCCATCCCTTCCTAAAGATTTTTACGTCCTCCGCCGGCTTTGAACCCACGACCTTGGGTATATGAAGTTAGCATGGTAGCCATTACACCACGGAGGGCGATTGCTACTGCTACAAAGTAAAGAGCTTAAGGAGCTTCTGTAAGACTGAAATAGGTAGAGAAAGTCCTGTGAATGAAACGCATTAGATTTTTTAATGGAGTAGTGGAATGTGTCTCCACCACAATTACTACTCGATAGAGAAAGCAAAAGTAGTGTTCATGTTTTGAAGTTGTTTTATTGCCCTTGCATGGACTGTATACAGAACTGGCAATCCTATGTACTCATAAGAGAATAATGTCCCTTTTGCCCGGGAGGTAGAGCTTTGTAAGGGACGCTTTCCGAGTTGCCGACACTGTGCTCGGAGTAACGAAGTCCTTTATAACGGAAAAGGAATCCCTGTGCCTGGGAATAATGCAAGGAAGGCTTTGAAGCTCTGAGAAGGCTGCCTTTACTAAGTTCACGTTACCAAGGGACGTTTCAATACAACTAGCAGGGCGAATATCAACGCTAAAGATGAAATATAATTTACAGAAACTATAGGTATTTCTTGAAAAAATTAGTTTTTCTTTTATTAAAGAAGTGATAATACAATGTGATGTTTCCGATTATTCGCAGTGAATGCGTGTTTAAAAAGAGTATGTTGTATTTCATTAACAAGATTTTCTCTATTGTTCAATACCGGATATAAAATCTACTCTTATGAAAGTTTATTACTTTCTAAACCAACATACAATGCACACAGAAGGCAGAGAAGGTAATGCTTTCCACCCAAAAATTCGATACCGAGATTTCACCGGAAATAAGGTTACGATACCCAAATAGCATTTTTAGAAAAAAACTGTGTGAATATGTGTGCGTGTGTGCGCCAATGAACGTCATGACTCAAAAACGAAAAGTCCAATAAATGCCAAACTTAGTGTTTTCCAAAGATGGGACACACAGATTTTTAGGAAAATTCACACACCATAAATTTCCTTTCACATAAAAAATATTCATTTAACGATGTTGATTAAAAGTACCGTATATTAAAGATATTTAACATTATAAATAACATTTATATGTTGAATTTTCTGGGCATAGCATCTGAAGATATCTTCATCCTGGATGACCTGTGTAAGCTTGTAAAGTGAAAGATGTATACCAATACTTACTGCAAATATGTTAGATCTTTTTAAAACAGAAGTTGACCAGAAGTTGCGAGAGTTGACCATTTCCAAGATATTCCTGTTATTGTTTTCAATTTTAACATATTTAAAATTTTCTCAAACTTTTTCATCTCTCTTTCGCTTTACACCTAGCGTTGCAGTCAGAACCGAATTTCAATTATATTACACAACGATCAGCTGTTAGAAGTTTTGATTATCGCTTTAGTCTAGCGATAGTTATTTCCTATTTACTTACAAGGAAACAGTTAATATGACTATTTATGCTAGTGTTTATTTTGATTATTGTTTATTTGAGTTTTAGTTCTCTGCAGAATATGTAGGGAAATTCATGTGAATGAAGCACATCGGTTTTTTCCAAACTACTCATTTCAGTTGAGATAAATATTTCCATTCTAGATAGAGAGGGAGAAGCGATAGTCCAATGGTCAAGAATTGGACTATAGTATCTTAAAATCTCATATTCTTTTCTCGCAATCACGAGACACTATCAAGACGTCAAATGAATGTCTGAGTGTTGAAAAATTGCAATCTGAATAACGGATATTAAGAAATTTGGTTTAACGAGATCTGCATGTTTTGACCAGGAAGCTTTTGTCTATCTCTTTACGGTTTATCAGTTATGAATAAGTCATCCAGAATGAAGAGGACTTTAAAGACTCTTCCCAAACAATACAAGATATACATTTTATTTGTCATGAAAATATCGTAAACATATATATTTTAATCACAAAGGTTGAAATTATTTTTTGAGAAAAAATCCATTTAAATGGGGATGATGGACGTAAATACAGTTTTCATTATATCAACAAATGTTCGAACTCGGTATACATGAATGTCTAGACAAGCGGTGCATCAACGTGCCATACTCTGTCGTGCCCTACCAAAGATGTCGGAGGGTTCCTGGTTTCAGCAACTGCGGGGACTATTAATACTACATAAAAGTGTTTCATCAGAGTCAATGTCGATTTCATAGAATATAAACTTCTGTAGCCTCACCAAAAGAAATCGGTTGAGATTAGGTCAGTTGACCCATCCAGACCTATCAAACGAGCGACGAAAGTAGCCGTTAACTGGGCGCTGGTGCCTATCATGTTGAAACCATATGCTGTGTCCGATATTCAGAGGAAGCGGATCCATTTCGTCAGGCAGAACATTTGTAGAAATGATAAGTGTTGATGTTTATTGAGGCAAAATGTTTGGTCCCAGGAAGCAGTTATCCACAATCCCTACCCACACAGTGATACCAAATCGCAGTTAGTGATCGCATAGGCGGTTATAGGAAGATTATATTTGGGAATTTTGGGAATTGAAGATACTTTCACGTGTGAAGCATATTTCATCGGTGAAAAAACACAATGGTAACAATGTTTGGATGGAGTCTGGTGTAGTTCATGTATGAAAGATTAATTCGGCCGGGATAGTTGCATGGTGTAAGAGCATGGCCTCTCTCAAGGATGTAACAATACAACAGCATTTCCTGCAGAGTTCAAAGACCATGACATAGGACTCATGTAAAAATGGCGCGCGATATGTCGAGTACTTACATAAAAAGCTGATGTGTTCCATTTGCATGATTTTCTCTATATCTCTGCAACAAACTATTGTTAAAAAGCTTATTCTTCTAGTTTACTTAATACTAATCGAAAAAAATTAGAAGAAATAGTCTTATTACTTGCTTTCTTATAAGTAGAAGCGAAATAAGGGAGTACCATAGGTTAAATTGATAGTCAAAAGCTGCTTGCTATATGACTGAAGTTCCATTGTTTGTATGGGCAGAGTTGACTAAGTCCTGTGTGAGAAAAGTATAATTTCTTAAAGCTGAAACCAAAAAAGAAGAAATATGTCATAAACGACCAACTCCATGAAAAATGCATATAACGTAAATTGTGCGTTTTAAAGTGCTCTACATTTTTGTGTGGTAAGTTCTTTTCCATCGCTTACGGTTTAGCAGCTATGCAAAATTTCATAAAATTCGTCCAGAATAAAGTAGTCCTCAGAGGCTAGTCCCATAAAATTCAAGACATACATTTTATTTGTCAGGTAAATATCCTTAATATATGATATTTCAATCAAAATCGTTAGAGCCATTTTTGCAAAAATCAATATTTTCGAAAAAAGTTCCATGTAAAGGGTAGTTTGGGGTGTCGCGTCCCTGGAAGATACTAAACTTAAATACCAAGGGGGCACACACACAGGACCTTTTATTTTTTTTTGTGAAAATGATTTTTTTGGATACAGGGGACCCTAAAACATATATTTCTTGCGAAGTCTCGGTATCGAATTTTTGGTGGAGTGCAATACCTTCTCTATACACTATGTACATAGTACGTATAGAGAAAGTAAAAATGATTTTCGACTCATCGCAGGATGGTTTTACGACATTAATTAGTGTCTGCACAAAAGCGGACCCTTGATGTCGAAGTGTCCACAATCACCTCGTGGTTACAGTGTCCCTAATTTGCGTAGTCTGCGATGAACGTGGCAAATGCCAAGTGGCGAGGATACTAAGGGTATGAATATGTATTGTGACAAAGCCATGCGTCATACCACTAGATGTAAATGATGCAAGTCAAATGCAAGTCCGCTAATTCATGTGATGTGTAATGTTCCATGTCTGGCGTAGTTCACAAAAGACGCGTTCAACAGAATGAAGTTCACCCACTCTTGCTTCTTTCGACTGCGGTGGGGCATGACGAATAACAAGCGATCGCACCATCGGAAGCAAACAATCGAAACCGTATACTACCCACTCCGAAGTAAACAAAGTAGTGTAGTAATGACAAATGTAGTTGTACTGGAATGAGTGTTTCTTCAATCCTTTTCTGAAATGAATCATCGCCAAGCATAGGTTCCTTAATAACATTTGCTTTTCCCAAAATTTGTCGGATTAATTTACAAAGACATGTAGATACAAGTCAATCTTCAAACCCAACAATGTGGATAAAGAATCACAGTCAGACAATTTGTGTAAATAGATCTAGATTATTACTGGATTTTAATTTTCATTTTTTGCAGTAGTATTAATTTATTACACATGTTTGACCGCCACCTGTCAGAAGGAGAGCCCCTTAAGTAACAAATTGAATATTAGAAACATATTTTATTCCTTTCCTTTTTACTTTCTCTACCACGCATGTACATAACAAATAAGTTATTTTATTCCACCCAAAAGCATACCGAGCTTTCACTGGCAATAAATGCTCTGAGCTCCTGAATCCATCAAAAAAAGTCAGCCCGCCTGGGTAGTGTGGTGCTAGCGTGTCTGCCTCGCAAAAAAAAAAAAAAAAAAAAAAAAAAAAACTTAAAAAACTCGAGAGTTCGAATCTCGCTTAAGGTGAGTTACCCGGATAAGGTTTTTTCCGGGGTTTTCCCTTATCCTGAGAAGACGAATGTCGAGTAACTTTAAGCACCATGTACCCTGAGATCATATGAGCTTCATTTCACCAATTTCATTCATCGTCCGATATGACTAACTAAGATAAAGGACGTTAAACTGCGTAAAAAAGAAGTCTGTGTACCCCCCCCTTCAAAACCATGCGTTTGTGTCTGTGGATAGCATAACTCTGAAACGAAAAGTTGGGTAAATACCAAACTTGGTATTGAGCTTCAGTATCTTAAGCATTCGACACGCAGACTTTCAGGAAAATTCCCCACCCCTAACTTGGTAGATTTTTCGAAAAATTTTGATTTCCTCAATGACTCTAATGCTTTGATTAAAATACATTTTCATGACAAACGAAATGCATATCCTGAATAGCCTCTGTATAGCTCTTCATTCTAGAGGAATGTCTTATAACTCGTAAGCCGAAGATACAAAACCTTATTACACAAAAAATATAGATTCCTTTAAAACACACAATTTTCATATACTTTTTGTAGAGAACCGTTTTCAATATTCCACGTTATGGTTTCAATTTTTCAAGAGTGAAGTAAACTTTCGGTTTATATCTTTTCAGTTTGCTGCGGGGAGTACAAAAGAAAACCGAATTTAAGTTGTTTCACGTAGACAGGGATTTTAAAACATTTAACTATCGTTTTAGCCTAGTGTACTCCCTTATTTCCCTTCTACTTACAAGGAAGCAAGTAATAAGAGAGCGTCTGCTAACGTTTATCCCGATTAGCTAGATGTAAATAAAAAAAATCTTTTGTAACAATAGTTTGTAAAGAAAGTCATGTGAAAGCAACATCAGGTCTTTCCCATTTGTTTTTAAATGCTTCAAATATTGCATTATGCTTTTACAGTTTTTCTTAATTTTAATTTAAATTATTTAAGGTACTATTCACTTCAGACAACAAGATTTTTATTCCCAAAACCTCTGTTTCCTTGCATGCGAATATTTTTTTTTTACTTTCTCTACACGTACTATGTTCATAGTGTATACATAAGTATTGTAACGCACCCAAAAATTCGGTACCGAGATTTCACCAGAAATACATATTTTGGCTTCCCCTGAAACCAAAAAGAGCATTTTTGGAAAAATGTCCGTTTGTGTGTGTGCGGCAGCATAGCTCAAAAACGAAATGACCGTTAAATACCAAACTTGATATTCAAGGATGTGACACGAAGATTTTCACGAAAATCCCCTCACCCCAATTACCCTTTACATGAAATTTTTTATTACTTCAAAAATGGCTGTAACGATTTTGATTAAAATATCATATATTAAATATATTTACCTGATAAATCAAATATATATCTTGAATTTTTTGGGAACAGCCTATGAAGGCTACTTTATTTTGGATGGATTTTACGGAATTTTGCATAACTGCTAAAGCGCAAGAGATGGACAAAAACTTACCACACAAAAGATGTAGAGCACGCTAAAACACACAATTTATGTTACATGCATTTTTTTCGTGCAGTTGATGGTTTTTGAGATCTTCCTTGTTTTTGCTTCCAGCATTGAAAAGCTTATACTTTTTTCATTCAGGAATTTTTCGGCTGCTGTCCAAACAGACAAAGAAACTTCAGACAATATTAATCAGTTTTTGACTATCACTTTACCCTATGGTACTCTTCTTCTTATGAGGAAGCAAGTAATAAGATTATTTCTGCTAATTTTTTTCTTGATTAGCAGGAATTAAGTAGAAGCATAAGCTTTTTAACAATAGTTTGTTGCAGAGATGTAGAGAAATTCATGTGAATGCAACTCATCAGATTCTTTTGTATACATCTCCTTTCCTCCACTTAGTAGGGATTCACCTTGCGGGTAGTCATTTATCTGCCCTTTTAGCCTCTATACTTCTGCTCTTAAGCATGCTATCCCTACTCTTTGTTTCTTATTGATATGTATGTATACCTTTCTTTTTCCCAATTACTTCTCAATGTAACATAAAGTATTAATGACCTCTTCTCAGAATCTCATTAAAAACTTTTGTATCTGAATATCTTCAAGACTTCTTCTCATTCCTCCAAAAAAAATTGTTGTTTGTTTATTTTTTCCTATGGACATTCCCTAATCCATTATTTTCTAAGTTATTTCTTAATTCATTTATCAAACTCATGCGTTTTTAACTCGTTTTAACTATTGGTTTACAAATTATCTTATCCTAAATTCATGATCCTATAACAGTATTCGATTACTATTAGTTGATCATAATTAGTAGCGCAAATTTGGCTGCATTCGTTAATTTTTATAAATATAAAAGTCTTTACATTATACAGATGGCACAAAAGTCACTGAACACCGTCAAAGATTGAATTTATGTTTCATTACAACTACAAAAAAAAAATTACAATTATTTTTTATTTCTAAAGTGTTTTCCGTATGAATTAATACATCTTTGAAGTGGTAATAAGTTAACGGGTTAAAACTTCCTACTGTGCTACGTCTTGCTGGTACTTTCGTTTTATTTTAACCAACTGTCTAATGACTTTTGAACCACCCTCTATAGTAAATGTATGATCGATATGAAATATTTTAATAAGGTAAAGTGTATTGTTTTATTTCCCAATTTAGGGTCCAAACATAACAAACACGAGATAAAAAGCAGGAAACGCTAATGAATTTCTTAAGGATAATGGAATAGGAAAGAACGTAGAAATGGAGAGAAACAGAAAATATTAAATAAAAAGTATTCCTCCGGGAATACAGATTTCTTTATGGTGGTCAATACAATGAAAGAAATACAGAAGGTTTTTATAGCAGTAATGACTGCCAATAACAAAGAAAATCGCCTTCAAGTCTATCATAAAAGAGGAGTTCTGGTGTACAAACAAGTATGGCTCAAAAAAGCAAATAACAAATACTCGCACCGGGAAATGAAATTCAAGAAATGGTGTATAGACTTAGGAAGAATACCCAAAGACGGGGGGAAAATTCTATACCAAACAATTCAAAAGTCGAAAAGGAAATAATAGAGATACTTTATTTCTTCTGCACAAAACAGTTTTCGTTTTATCATACTGCGATGTTCAGAAAATGATATTGAGATTGGAAACTAGAAGAACGGTATACTTTTACTTGTGGAAAGACTCCAATTAAGGTTAATTAAATAATTGCAACTATAAAGCAAAGTATAAGTTGACTGGTTGGATAATATTGTAATCCAAACGCAGTTCTCTCAACAGTTAACCTTTTAAGCAGTTAAATTAATTACTTCCTCTAGCCTTATATGTACAGGGTACATAGCGATAGAGAAGGTATTGTATTCCACCCAAAAATCGATGTCGAGATTTCACCGAAAATATGTTTTAGGGTTTTCCAAGTCCGAAAAATCATTTTTAGAAGAAGCTCCGTGAGTGTGTCTAAGGGCAGCATAACTCAAAAACAAAAAACAAAAAAACAAAAACAGAAAAACGTTAAATACCAAACTTGGTATTTAGGTTTAGTATCTTCAAGGAAGCACAACAAAGATTTTCAACAAAATCCCCCCACCTCAATTTACCCTTTACATGGAAAACTTTTTGAAAACTTTTTTCTCTCAAAAATTGCTCTTAACGCTTTTAATTAAAATAGAGTACATTAAAGATATTTACATCACAAATAAAATGCATATTTTGCATTTTCTGGGAATCGCCCTTGAAGACCCCTTTATTCTGGATGGGTTTTGAATAACGGTTAAACCGTAAGACCTAGACAAAACTTTACCACACAAAAACTGTAGATCTCTTTAAAATACATGATTTATGTTATATAAATTGTTTATGTAGAGCTGGCCGTTTCTGAGATATTCCTTGTTATTGACTTCAATTTTAAACTACTTTAATTTTTCTCAAACAGGAAGTGACGTTTCGATTCATCTCTCTTATTTTACTGCAGGCCATGCAAAGCATATCGAACTTCTGTTGTTTCATATAAGACCAACTTTTAAAAGCTGACTATCGATTTAGCTTAGTATATACTCTAGTGTCCCTTCTACTTACAAGGGGGCAAATAATAAGACAATTCTGCTAATTTTTACCTTGATTTACGACGTAGACATAATAATAATAATAGTAATAATAGCAATAATTAATAATAATTTTTTGTAAGGAAAGTTGTTTATGTATCAGCTAGAGAAACTCGTGTAAATGGAACACACAAGATTTTTATTTTAAGGAGCAGAGTTTATCTATCTGCCATTTCACCACTTGCATGCATCGAGGAACTCGCTGCGCAATACTTTAATAGTTTGCAACGTGCGCCGCCAGAAAACCTTTAATTGTGTAATAGACATGGAATATTTAACACATGCTGCTAATTAAAACTGTATAAACATTTAAAGGCTTTTCAAATAACCATAGGTAATCCTATTAGAAGCCTTCTTGAAAATAAGTCAGTTATACAGGGTGGTATTTTTTCTGATCTTTAATACCATTGGAAAATTATTCATTGTTTTGGACAATCTACACTTGACGAAATGAAACAAATTACTACTTTTGGTATTATATGAATAACTGTCACTCTTTTGAACTACACTTTGAAGATTGTTTAATATTGTAAGGTTGAAAAATATACATATTTTTGTTAATTTATAAACAGCGGTTTGCGGAGTATGTTCATTAGTGAGTTGGTTATGGTTCTGATTGCTTTTATAAGCATGATTGTTGTTGCCTATAGTAATAGAGATTTGTTATGGAAATTCAGAAAAAGATACTATTTTGATGTACTTTTTTGGCACATTTTCTAATTCGTAATTAAAATATTGCTCCTGATAACTATTGGCTGATATAGCCTACTACAATAACAGTATACTACATATTATTTACAGTCATTTAACCTCACTAGCAAGTAAAATAGGTGATCTTTGCTCCATCTCTAACTTTTTTGGTCCATCATTAGTCAAATATTTCAATTTACTTAAATTACCATGTTGAGTCAGAAAAAAGACTAGTAAAGCGCAAGTATGTTACACCGTAAGTAATTTTCTAGTAACAAAACCAAAATTGGACGTAATACGGAGCTATGTGCACACCATATTTTACTCAGTTGATGACCAATAGTAGTTTGGAATTTACTGCCTGCCTTTTCATATTATCTGTGCTTGGAACCTTAGGTGTATGCTAGGATTTGGATTAGAGAGAGACAGGAGGTAATAACTCATCCGCTACAATGTGTGCGTACAGTGCGGTGAAGGACAACGTTGCCACTTGATTTGAATGATAGTCTACATTTTTTTTTAATTTTTTTTTCATAGTTATATTACAATAAAAACACAACATATTTTCTGAGCTGTCAAAAGTGAGTGAATTTGAGCATACATATAGTGTATTTTTGGTAAACATATTTTTACTTTATATGTGCTGGTTATAATTACAGTGAATCTGGAGAAAATATTTCTCTGACCTTTACACTGTATATTACTTACGTTACAAAATATATTTGTTCCCTTTGTAGTAAGAAACTCAGTCAAAAACTTGTCCATATATTCAAGCAACGTGTGTATTTGGAAAGCACACATACTCACTGCATGAAACAGCATTGGCCATAAGGTGGTGTTTTGATGAGATCTACATTTAAGATTTATCTACCTCTTACAGTTTACCAGATATGAAAAAAGTAATCCATAATGAAGAGGTCTTCAGGGTTATTCCCAGATAATTCAATATAGGTATATTTTATTTGAGATGTTTATAAAAATATGATATTTTTAAAAACGTTCGTAAATTCTTACATTAAAAGTGTACCATGGGTTGGGTAATTTTCTTGAAAATCGTTGTTGCATCTTAAAAAGATGCATGTATTTAAATTCTTGGGTCGTCTCCTTAGCGCGGTGGTAGCGCAGCTGCTTGCCAAGCGGGAGGGAGACCTGGGTACGATTCCCAGTACCGGCGTTGGGACTTTTCCCCCGCAGGGAGATCTTGATCGAGGTGCACTCAGCCTCATGAGGTCCCTGGGAGGGGGGGCAATTGAAGAGCTACTTGATGGAGAAGTAGCGGCTTCAGGTCATGAGGAACCGCATTAAACGGCTGGGAGGGATTCGAGGCGCTGACCACATCTCACCCTCCAATACTGCACCCCATTCATGACGTCTGTCATGGACTGAGATGGGGGACGCAGCGGCCGGGCGGTAGGGTAAGGTTCTTGTGAACTGTTGTGTCATGAAGTTATTATTATGTAAATGCATTTAACTGAAATACCGAGTTATGTTTTTAAGTGATTTTTCGTTTTTGAGTTATGGTGTTCACATACACATGCATGCACAAGGACGCATACGATCACACACACTCATACCATTGTACGCATGTATCTGTGGCTCATCTGCAATTCCCCTCCTTCCTTTCTGACGTCAGTTCCTCGAGAGAGTTATCTTTGGACATGCCTTGTACTCCAATCATAGCGAAACTCTTTCATAGTGGCAGCATCGAACTACCCCTTTATTTTACTCAGAGTATAAAATTGTTTATTGATTGTTTTTATATCACAGAGTTGATTTTCAGGTCAGTCACGTAGGGAACTGATACTGACTGCGTGAAGTTAAAGGTTGATTAACTGAAGATAGAACTTTTAAGAAAGGAAAAGTACTGAGGCGATCATGTACCTGCGTCAAAGTATGAAAGGCAATAATGCAGTTTCATACTCCCTATTGAATAAAAAGCAGTTCTCATTGTTGAGCACGAGCTCACAGGTTATTTTCAAAGAGGACCTCAAGTATAAACAATTTTTATTTTCTCTACTGCGGACAGTAACTAGGCGAAGTATTATCGGTCTGGGTAGCACCGTGGTTTAGGCGCTAGCCTTCTGATCTCAAGGTTACGGGTTCAAACCCGACTCAGGCAGGTAGTTTTTAAGTGTGCTTAAAAGCGTCAGCACGTTCAACGACTCCTGCGGGACGAAATTCTAGCACAATGGCGGCCCTGATATGATCCTGGTTAATATCAGCATCGTTAACAAACAACTTTTTTTTTAGTCGAAGTATTATATACCTCTCAAAAAGTTAAATGTAGAAATGCCGCCAGAAATATGTTTTAAAATCCCCTGAGTAGAAGAAAGTATTCAGTGTGTTTCTATGAACAGCGTGACACAGATTTAAATAATGTTGCTATTTTAGATTCCGAAACCTCCAAAAATACGACACGAAGCTTTTAAGAAAATCCCTCCGCCCAAAAACATCCTCTTTATGAAACATTTTTCGGAATTTTTTTCATCTTAAACACTACTCTAATGATGTTGATTAAAATTCCTATATATAAGATATTTTCATGAAAAATAAGATATATATTTTGGATTTTCTGAGAACATCCACAGAAGTTCTGTTCACTCTGAAAGACTTTCACATAAAGTAAACCGCAAGAGATAGACAACACTTTATTATACAAAATTATAGATCTTGTTAAAGCGCAAAATTTATGTCAAATACATTTTCGAGATATTCCTTGTTATTGGTTACCGTTTTCTAATATTTATACATTTCTCAAATGAGAACTTATCACTTGTTTCTTTCTTTTCTTTATCTTTGTCATGTAAAGAGAACATGTCTGGTGTACTCCCTTATATTTCTGCTGAAAGGTAATAAAGACCATTTATGTTAATGATTATGTATATTAGCATTACAAAGATACAAAAATAAGCTTTTGTAGGAATAGTTTCTTACAGAATAGGTGAAGATTGCAACAAATCAGAGTGTTTTATGTTGCAGCGATACGTTTATCCTTTATATTCGCTTACTTATAGTTTTAAATATAACAGATGATCACTGAAGCTTATCGTAAGTGTATTAGTTGTTGATTGTTTCTTTATAAGTATAATGGAAACAAGGAAATATGCTAGGCTAAAGTGATTAACAAAACTTTTATTTTTCCATGTAAAAGGTAGTTTGGGGTGGGGAGGTTTTCCTCAAAATATTCCTGTTCCACTCTTAGAGGATATTAAACGTTTATGCAAGATTTAGTATTTTATCGGTTTTTCGTTTTTGAGTTATTGTACATGCAGACACACGCAACATGCATTTTTTAAACATGTATTATTCCTTAGTATGTGTATCTACAATGAAATCTAGGTTAAGAATTTTTGGGTGGAAAGCAAGACCTTCTCTACTTATGTTCTATGTACTAAGAAGAGAAAGTAAGAATATTTTAAGTATACTAGTTCATATTTAGACGACAAAGTGATATTAAGTGGTGCAGAAAGTTATTTAGCAATAGTTGTCTACAAATGAAAAGAAAATACTATTTGGAACATCAGAAATGAGAAGGAATGCGATAACTCTTTGGGGAACTAAATGAGATATATAGAAATAGTAACAATAAGAATAATAACTGTTATGATTAGAGTATAATAATATTATAATAGAAGCATGGCATAAATACAAAATAGAATAAATTTAATACAACGTATGCCGAACTTCAAATATAAAACACTGAATATTACAAACCCAAAGTTTTATAATGCGATAGTTGTGCCTCTCTTAACATAATGCCTGTGAAAATAGAACGTTATGGCGATCAGAAAAAAGGAGGATTGAGGCGGTAGACATGATATTCTTGCATTCCGTGGCAGGAGTGAATAATACGGACAAAAAATAAATATAGAGTCTTTAGATTTATTCGGCCTCTACCGCCAGTCGTTTGTCTCCACATGACGTCAATATTAGGCAGCGAGTTTTTCATGCATTGCCTCTTGCAGAGGACTAGCGAACGACGGGTGGATGTCAACAGTTTCGAGTTCACCTTAGTTAAATGGGAGCTGTATTGGACCTTTCCAATATTTACATTTGGAACATTCGCTTGCGCCTCGTAGTATTTATGCTGATAGATAATGTATTCTTTCAGTTCGGAAGTACCACTGGACCTTGTGCGTTCTGCGATTGGTAGTCACTTCTATCTCGCGTGCAAAGATCGCACAAAATGTTCTGGTGAAAAACAGTTCTGCACCACTCAGTACTTCAATCTGTTTACAAAGTTGGCAATGAATGCAGTCCAAGGTTCAATTTCCGCTCGCTGAACTAATAAATACGTGATGCATTTAAACTCACTGGCACTTAAGACCGAATAAATCTGAAGACCCAGTACGTTTAAAATTGATGCAACTAGAAAATAGTTAATAACATTTATATTATTTGGATAGGTAGAGTCAGACCAAAAAATTCAATGCCATAGCCGGGATTTGAACCACGGATCTCCCGATCTTTAGTCGGTTGCTCTGCCACTGAGCTACCATGGCATCATGCCGCATAGTATTGAATTCAGAAACACATGAAAGCTAGTAGATCACTTCTCTTGATGGGACACCTGCCTAATGTTCTACTCTATGAAACAAAAGAAGAAATTGTACACAAGTGTTACTTGAGCAACTTGCAATGCGTGCTGATCATAACGCTACTTTTCCATAGGCGATTATAGTTTTCATGGCAGAAGCAAATTGTTGGTGCATTAGGCAGAAAATTTATATTTTGCTCTCTAATTCAATACTTTTATGAAAAATCTGAATAGAATATATTTTTAAAACACAGTAAAGTAAGCATTCGCCATTACATTTTAATTATTTTGACCTGCTTTTATATTATTTATTCTCGCGCTACCCTTTGAACACCGCATATTTATTTGCTTAATGGATTTGATTATGAATTCTCTCTTATTGCATTTACAGAGGAAAATTGCAAACGATCTGAATATACATGCCTCTATTGATCGCAGAGGCGTAAAAAGGGTCCAATTTGTATTCAGATTCACAGTAAAAGCAGTGAAATGGAACTGAACAGGGATTGATTTACGCGTAAACCGTAATTTAATGAGTATGCTGAAATGCACACTGTATGATCTTTTGTCCACGAAATTAGCCGCGTTTCACGTACGACTTTCCACTTTATCAGCTTTAGACTTCAATCAACATATTTTTTTACTGCAACCTGAATGCTATAAAGCATACAAACATCGTTTGTATATGAATCTTCTGTTAAAACT
The DNA here is from genome assembly GCA_030762935.1 of Hymenopus coronatus. NCBI lineage: Eukaryota > Metazoa > Arthropoda > Insecta > Mantodea > Hymenopodidae > Hymenopus > Hymenopus coronatus. Next base: position 56,471,262 of record CM060894.1, read on the forward strand.
ACGAAGCTAATGGTTACTTTATGGAAACAAAAATATCTAAAATATGGCAAGGCTGAAATGATGTTCTTTCTCGTTATTATTGAAAGTTGAGCCAGACTTGAAAATAAATAAATTGTACGGTAGGGACTCGAACCTTGTGGCTCTTTTTCAACGCTCTTGCATCTAACTACCATGGCGAAGTACAATAGAGTACTAAAACAAGTGCGATATAATTAGCAGCGTCTTAAGTTGGTAAGGGAGTAGTAAAGCAGATCCTTCCAGACTCATGGCACCCACATCCCTGACCTGGATCAAAGCAAAGCTGATTGGTGGCCTTTGAATAGCCTTTATTCACAAAAATTCTAGGTAAATTGTATGTTTTGCTAAATTTGTTATGCTTTTTTGTCTTATGTGGTTCACTGCTATATAACTGAATTCCTTAGAATGCGTTTTTCTTGCTTTTCACGTATTATGCATATAGTAGTTAGAGAAGGTATTGTATTACAACAAAATTCGATGTCGAGATTTCAGCGGAAATATAAGCTCATATGTATATTGGGGGTGGATTCATCTGTGCACAGTACAATTAAAAAGCGAAAACACTATTAGATTACAAATTTGGTATTTAGGTATGGTATGTTCCAAGGCTACGACACGAAGATTTTTAGGAAAATCCCTTCGCATACAAGCCACACTTTATATGGAAGATTTTTTGAAAATTTTGATTTTCTCAAAAATAGCTGTATTTTGATTAAAATATCGTATATTAAAGATATTTACAGGACAATTTAAATTTATATTTTGAATTTTCTGGGTATAGTACTTAATATACTATATTAACATAATTTTAGCAGTTTATCCTACAAAATCTTAAATTTAATCATTCAAAAGGGAATCTTTTCTCGGTTTTCAATATTTTTAGTTAATATAATCACAATATGGGCATTAAGACAATTCCTCTAAACATTTATTCATTCTAGTTCAATTTTATATAACTATTAAACTGCAAGGGATAGAGAAAATTTAGTACACAAAAAATATAGAGCTCCTTAAAACACACACTTTGTCATACACATTTGTTTGTAGAGTTAACCGTTTCCGAGATACGAGGTGTGATCAAAAAGTTTCCGAAATGACGTCATAAACACTACACAGCAATTTTTTTTTGTGTCTAATCTTCACTGTCGCCCTCGAAGTAGTCTCCTTGGGAATTGATACACTTGTCCCAGCGCTTCTGCCACTGCTGGAAGCACCTCTGGAAGTTCTCTTCTTTCAACATGTTCAGAGCCTTCTGCGATTCGCGATGGATGGCATCATTGTCCTCAAAACGGTATCCTCGGAGCCGCATTTTAAGTCGCGGGAAAAGGAAAAAGTCTGGAGAATAGGTGGAGTGGAGTCACTTGTAGCTGTTCTTTAAGATCTGTGCAGGCAATCACACGTCTTTCCTTTTGTTCATTTGAAAGCAGGCGGGGCAGAACTTGGCGGCAATTCTTCTCATGTCCAAATTGTCTTTCAAAATTCTTTGAACACTTCCAAAGGAGAGTCCTAATGACTCAAAGTTCTCTTCTTGTAATGTGCCCTTCACAATTTCCCTCACCTGATTAATATTTTCATCAGTTTTGCTGGAACAGGGTCGCTCCGAATGATCTGCATCTTTAACTGATGTCAAACCACTTTTAAATTTTGAAAACCAATTAAATGCTTGAGTTTTGCCCATAACTTCCTACCCATAAGCTGTTCTTAACATGCCATAGGCTTCTGTTGCAATTTCACCGAGTTTAGCAAACTTTGATATTTGTTCTTCGTAAGCTGACATTTTTGTAGCATATGTAAAACATATGTTCACTTCAGAGCGTCTACCTCGTCACTGCATGGTTACAGGAAATCACGTGACCTCTCATTTTTATCGGTAAGGAATGCTGCATCTGCAGTTTGGGTAAGAATTAAAGAAATCTCAGCGTGAGCATCGTTGTGAAGCCATTCTGGAAACTTTTTGATCACACCTTATATTCCTTATTGATTTCAGTTTTAAGCTACTTAAACTTTTCTCAAACGTTTCAACTTTCTTTTGTTTTAATTTCTGGCCGTGCAAAGTGAATCGAATTTTAATTGATTCACTTTTTAAAAGATTTAACTATCGCTTTGCCTAGTTGATTACCTTATTCCCCTTCTATTTAGAAGGAACTAATACAGCCATTCAGCTTAATGCTTATCTTGATTGCCACGATGTAGGTAGAAGTATAATATTTAGTAACAATTTTTAGAGAAAGTCGTGTGAATGGAACACATCACATATTTGTTACTTGTGTTTTAATACCAAGCCTGAAAATTAACCCTACTCATGGAATTACTTCTACCAATTTAACGCTGCTATTGGAACCACTCCATATAGCAACCCTGAAAGCGATGTAAGCTTTCTCAATTGAGCAATAATTTTCGGTTTATTGTGCATGTCCTTTGTTCGTTTCAAATTACATAATTATATAGTTAATAAAGTCAATAGTGTATACAAGACACTTCATTCATACACGCCATGTAATATTTACGTGATTCCCCCCTTCCATTTCATTCGGTACTGAACCTGAAGCCGGCTTCTGTTTGTTGATTAGGGTTGAACATAAACTTTTTCCATCTAACCAATAGGAGGTGGCCACATCTTTTGAGCCTTCCAATCGCTAAGACATTAGCACAACATAAGTGTGGAAAACACTATTAAGTGGATTCTACAAACATTAAATAAAGAAAAAATCTGACGTGTTCCATTCGCATCTCTTAAGTTATTCTGAAAACAAACGAGTTTTGTAAAAGAATATTTGATCTAAATCTTGCTAAAAATGATAACAATTAGCAGAATGATCTTATTACTTATAAGTAGACGGGAAATTAAATCTTTTGTAAATTTTGCGATTGTCATTGAAATTCGGTTCTCTTTCCATGGCCAGTATTAAAACAAGAGATATGACACGGATGAGGACTTCCCGTCTGAGAAATGCTTAAGTATTTTAAAATTGAAACCAATAACAGGAAATATCTCTGAAAAAAACACCTCTGCAAGACAAACTGCGAGTTTTCACAAGATCTACCTTTTTGTGCAGTAAGTTTTTGTTTAAGACGGCACTGTGGCCGAGTGGTTAGATTGTTCGCCTCCCACCTAGACGGCCTGTATGTGGAATTTGTGGTGTACGGAGCGGCGTCTGGTTTCAGCGCCACTCATTTCACCAATTGCTCGATTCCTATAATCTATTTTGCTTGCATTTGACAGCATTCGCTTCCTCACGCTCATGCTTTGCTATGGACCGACCACTCGCGCCACGTTCTCCATTCTGCCGTTTCGCACCATCACTTACTTTACCAATTATTCAGAATGAAGGGGACCCAAGAAATTCAGGATATACATTTTATTTTCCAGGTAAATATGTTTAATATAAGGCGTTTTAATTAAAATCGTTACAGCCATTTTTTTTGAAAATGTAAAATTTGGAAAAATATTCAATGTAAAGTATAGCTTGGGGCGTGGGTTTCCCTGAAAGCATCTTAGTGACATCCAAGTTTAATATTTAACTAACTTTTCGTTTTTCAGCTAAGTTGCCCAACAGGCACACACGAACATTTTTATAAAAATGCGTTTTTTATTCAGAGTCCTCAAAACATGCATTTATGATGAACTATCGGTATCGAATTTTGAATGGAATATAATACATTTTGTGCCTCCTATGTACATTTAGCATACGTAGTGGAGAAAGTAAAAATAGGAAACCGAAGGCCTCGGCACGTCCATACCTTCTCGACTAATGAAGCTGAGAACTCCAGCATTGCGAAGATACCACCCCTACCAGGCTTTGGTTATGTGGGTAACTAAGGGCAAAGTCCGTCTGTTCCGGTGTGCTTGCTCTAAAGCAGTTCTGACAGAGAAGGAAGTTCTGTGTTCGCCACAGCATGACCACAACGAATGACTGAGGGGTTAATATTGCACGCTTCGTCAAATGATCCCATTGGCTCTGAGGCGCTCAACTAAAGGAACGGTTCCTGGTTATTATTAACTTCTCTTTGCATAAACAGGAGGCAAAGGAAGCTCTGCTCAAACAAAATGAAAATGGAGAAAATGTTTACCTGTTTAAAATACCAACTAATGTAGAAAAATCTGATGTGTTCCACTCGCATCTCTGTAATAAAGTATTGTTAGAAAGCTTAATTTTCTATCTACTTCCTAGTAATCGAGATAAGCATTAGCAGAAATGCCTTCTTGTAAGTAGAAGGAAAATAATGGAATACACTAGGCTACAACGATAGTCAAATCTTTTAAAATCTGGTAGCCATATATATGAAATCCGTTTCTTTACATTGCCAGGAATTTCTATAATGCTCTTTGTTTATAATGTTTTTGTTACTTTTAGTAATAGTGCATTTTATTCCAATTCTCTATGGCATAACTAATGCTGAACAAATCTAAATGAATTTAAAAAAATTAAAAAAAAATGAGTTCCAAATTCCCCTATGTGAAAATTTAAAGTATTTTAAAACTGGAACCAATAACAAGGAATTTCTAAAATATGGTCAACTCAATGAAAAAAATATCTGTGAAAAAGTGTGTGTTTTAACGAGATTTACATATTTTGTGGAGTACGTTTTTGTCTATATCTTAGGGTTTACTAGTTGTGCAAAATCCAGCAAAATTTATCCAAAATAATAAATATCTACAGAGGCTATTTCCAGACAATCAAGATATACGTTATATTTTGCATGTATATATCTTTAATATACGGTATTTTAATCAAACTCATTGGAGCCTTTTCTGAGAAATGTCAAAATAATCCATGTAAAGGATAGGTTAGGATGAGGGGATTTTCCTCAAAATCTTAGTTCTGCATCCTTGGAAGATATGCCTTTTTATACAAGTTTGGTATTTTATTGAATTTTCGTTTTTGAGTTATCGTGTTCACTGATATACGGACTCACACACCGACCTTTTACTAAAAATGCTTTCTTTAATACTGGGGACCCTAAAGCGTCTATTTCTTTGTATCGAATTTTTGGGTAAAATGCAATACTTTCATGGTGTACATATACATTATGTACATAGTACGAGCAGAGAAAGTAAAAATATGATGTGGACCATTCATATGACTTTCTGTAGCTGTACGACAAACAAAATATTTTTAGATTTTCTTTTATCTACATAATACTAATCGAGACAATCATTAGCAAAATTGGTATTATTACTTGCTCATTTGTAAGTAGAAGGGACATGAGGAATGCAATAATCCAAAGCGATAGTCAAGTATTTTAAAAGCAGGTAGCTATGTGAAGCAATTGAAATTCAGTTCTCTTCGCTTGCAAGGAGTAAAACTAACGAGAGACTAAAATAAACATGACTTGCCATTTGAGAAAGGTTTAGATATTTTAAAGTTGAAATCAATAACACGGAATATCTCCGAAACGGTTAAATCTACAAAAAATGTACATGATATAAATAGTGTTTTAATGAGATGTGCAGTTTTTATACAGCAGCCTTTTGTGCATCTCTTACGGATTATTAGTAATACAAAAGTCATCCAGAATGAAGAGTACTCGGAGACTATTCCCAGAAAATTCAGGATATACATTTCATTTGTCATAAAAATGTCTTAAACAATAAGTTTTAATCAAAATCGTTAGAGCGATTGTTAAGAAAATAAACATTTTCGATAAATATCCTATGTAAAGGATAGTTGTGGGGGGCGATTTTCCTGAAAATCTTTGTTACATCCTGGAAGATGTGGAACTTCAGCGCCAAGTTTGGTATTTAACCGAATTTTGGTTTTGAGGAATGCTATTCATGGACACATGGACCTTTTTCTAAAACTGTTTTTTTGCATTCAGGGGGTCTCTAAGCTTATATATTGGTATCGAATTTTCTCTACTATGTATAATTTAAATACGCGCTATAAAAAGTAAAAATACTTCTTTATAGAACACAAAACCATTCAACAATTTTAACTTACTTGTAGCCAAAAAAGGCGGCATTCGTACATCATTCATTGTCATTTTGAAGAAGTGTATCGTCCTAAAATCTGAAAAAAGCTTTAACTCACACCTGTGTTAAGCACTATACAATATTAATGTCCCAACTCGTATCAACATACAGACTAATTATAATCCTATTGCCAAATGACGATCAGAAACCTACACACAGAAAGCAACATGCAACTTCTGTATCTCTGCCTCTAATGTTAGAGCTTGTAACATAAATGGTTAGTATTTAAGAAGTTGATAACCAAATTACTCGTACTTTCTCTGCACGGACTATGTACTTACATAGTGTGTAGATAAGGTATTTTATTGCACCCAACAATTCCAGATTTCATCGGAAATACATGTTTAGAGACTCACTGAATCCAAAAATAGCAGTTTTAAAAATATGTCTATGTGTTTGTGTGTGTGTGTGTCTATGAGCAGCATAGCTCAAAAACGAAAAATCTGTTAAATACTAAACTTTATATTCAAGTTCAGTATCTCAATTGTTTCACATAGCGACCAGGTTTTAAAAATCTGACTCGCTTCAGCTTGGTGTATTCCCTCACTTCCCTTCTAAGCAAGAATAACATCGTTTCTGCTGATATGAATAAAATATTAATCTCTTGTAATAATAGTTTGTATACGGAACAGCTCTAAAGTTATGCGAATGGAACACTCAGGTTCTTAGAAAAACTTATTCTGTGTATGTCTTTGTGTATCTGTATCAACGGCATAATTAAAAAACAAAAAGTCAGTTAAATGTTAAGCATGGTATTTAAGTTCAAGCATGCGGCGGGAACCACCTTTTCCACGGAAAATTTCTGTTATTTTTATTTTCTCAAAATAGCTTAAATTATTTGATTAAAATACCATATTACTTTCTCTATATATGCTATGTACATAGTGTATAAAGAAGGTATTGTAATGCACCCAAAAATTCGATACCGAGATTTCACCGGAAATACATGTTTTGAGGCCTCCAGAATCCAAAAAAGCATTTTTAGAAAAATGTCCTTGTGTGTGTGTCTGTCTGTGTGTGTGTGTCCGTGTGTATGTGTGTGTGACTGTGGGTAGCATAGCTCAAAAACGAAAAGTCCGTTAAAATCCAAACTTGGTATTTAGGTTTGGTATCTTCCAAGGATGCGACACGAAGCTTTTCAAGAAAATCCCCCCCACTCCCAACTACCCTTTACATGGAACTTTTTTCGAAAATTTTGATCTTCTAAAAATGGCTCTCATGATTTTGATTAAAATATCGTATATTAAAGATATTTACCTGACAAAGTGTATATCTTGAATTTTCTGGGAATAGCCTCTGAAGACTACTTTGTTCTGGATGAATTTTTCATAATTCTAAACCGTAAGAGATGGACAAAAACTGAACACACAAAAAATGTAGAATGTTAAAACACACTAATTAAATACCAAGTTTGGTATTTAATCGACTTTTCGTGTTTTGAGTTATCGTGTTCACAAACACACCGACACACACACGGACTTTTTCTGAAAATACTTTTTTTAAATACAGGGGACTCTAAAACATATATTTCCGGTGAAATCTCTGTATCGAATTTTTTGGTGGAGTGCAATACCTTCTCTATACACTATGTACATAGTACGTATAGAGAAAGTAAAAAATAGATCGCATTAAAACACAATGTATTATATTTGTTATATATACATCATGTGTATGTGCGTTTTTTGTGAGGTCGAGTAGTTCCGAGCTGTGTCCTATTATTGGCTTTAAAATTTCTTATGTTTAAGATTTTTCTTAAAGGGGAAGTTTTCATCTTGGTACTTGCATCATATAGCGACCAGCTTTTAAAAGATTTGACTATCGCTTTAGCCTAGTGTATTACTTTATTTCCCTTATACTCGTACATACAAGAACGAAAGTGTTAAGACCATATCTGCAAATGTATTTCATTAGCATGAGGTAGATAGAAGAATAACCTTATGTAAGAATAGTTTGCACAATAGGCAGAGAAAGTTGTGTGAATGGAACACAGATTTTTTTTTTTTAAACTTATGTTACATTTGTCTATATCTCCATATCAACGACGAGAGCTATCATACAAATATCATAGCCATCGTTGTGTTTGACTCATGCAAATTGCTACTCACCCCTTCCTCTAGAAGACCGAAGTATATGTATTGGTCTAGAGTTTTCTTGAGCATTAATTGTAGAGAAACTCTATCTAGATGGTATCCAAAACATACCTTCATTTCACATCGTTCATTGATTCGATGTCATTGGGTTGTTTTCAGACCAGTCACACAGAGAAGTGATGGAGTCAGAAATTGTTCACTGGAAGATGGAAACCTTAGATGGAAAAACAATATTACGCTCAAGGTGGATCATCCCACTTTTTATGCACGATATATACAATCATACGAAAGCATTAGCGCAAATGGTGTGTGAGGACGAGTTGGTTTATATTTTCCTCTATTTAACCATCCTACTGTACATCACATATATGAAACACTGTACATTATATGAACAAAACAATAAACAGAACCAATATATCTCCAGAATTGCAGTAGTGCGACATATCCCAATAGTGATTTATGTACCTGCGTTATTGCTTTTATAAGCGTGGCTGTCAGGAAATTGTGAACTATTTATTGCCGACACAAAGCGAAGAGAATTTCTTTTCAAGAAAATGTTGCTTTGCTCTGCTCGGATGAATTCAAGTGTTCAAAGATGTGTACAAGCTTCATTCTTGACGAAAATAGGGATGGGAGTCGTATGGAGGAAGAGAGAATAATGAAAAAGGATTCTGGAAGTCAGTGAGAAATAGGTTAGAAGATACAGATAAACAGCACATGTAGGGCGAACTATAAAATAAATGACCGCTTTTTTGTACCGAAAAATAAATACGGAATGGTCAGTAGAGAGGGGTATATAGATATATGTAATAAAGAAGAGAGAGAAGAATTAGCTGAATGAAAACAGGATCATTACTTTTGAAAGGGATCAGAGACAATGGGTGGTAATGAAATACAACGGTGTATTTTATGCGGGGAGACAGACAGTATTGCTCATCGTTTAATTGAATGAAAACAGGTGAGCAATTTGAGGAAAGAAATTTGAGAACACCATTGTGGCAAGAGAGATGGTAGCAATGGAAATGTTGAATGTCGGGGGAAAGGAAAAAATTAAAAAAATCTGATGTGTTCCATTCACGTGACTTTCTCTATATCTCTGTAAAAAATTATTGCTAATAAGCTTATCTTTCATTTATTTCATGCTAATCGAGAAAAATTAGCAGAAATATTCTTATTTCTTGCTTTATTGTAAGTAGAAGCGAAATAAGGGAGTACCATAGGTTAAAGGGAAAGCCAAAAGCTGGTTGATATGTGATTGATGTTCCTTTGTTTGTATGGACAGGAGCTGACAAATTCCTGTATGAGAAAAGTATGTATTTCAAAGCTGAAACCAAGAAAAAGGAATATCTAAAAAACGATCAACTCCACGAAAAAATGTATATAACATAAATTGTTTGTTTGAACGTGCGCTACATTTTTTGTGTGTTAAGTTTTTGTGCATCTCTTACGATTTAGTAGTTATGCAAAATTCATCCAGAATAAAGTAGTATTTACAGGCTATTCCCAGAAAATTAAAAATATACATTTTATTTGTCAGGTAAATATCTTTAATATATGATATTTTGATCAAAATCGTTGGAGCCATTTTTTAGAAAATCAAAATTTTCGAAAAAAGTTCCATGTAAAGGGTAGTTTCTGGTGGGGTCATTTTCTCAAAATCTTCGTGTCGCATCCCTGGAAGATACTAAACTTAAATACCAAGTTTGGTATTGTACCGACTTTTCGTTTTTGAGTTATCGTGTTCACAGACACACGGACACACTGACACACGGACACACACAAACACGGACCATTTTCTGAAAATCCTTTTTTTGGATACAGGTGACCCTAAAACATATATTTCCGGTGAAATCTCGGTATCGATTTTTTTGGTGGAGTGCAATACATTCTCTATACACTATATACATAGTGCGTATAGAGAAAGTAAAAATCTGATGTGTACCATTCACATGACTTTCTCTATATCCCTGCAACAAATTATTCTTAAAAAGCTTATACTTCTGTTTACTTTATGCTAATCAGAAATAGTCTTATTACTCGCTTCCTTGTAAGTAGAAGCGAAATAAGGGACAACCATAGGTTAAAGTGATAGTCAAAAGCTGGTTGCTATGTCAATGAAGTTCCTTTGTTTATATGGATAGGAGTTGACGGTTCCTATATGAGAAAAGTAAACGTTTTTCATAACAGAAACCAAAAATAAGGAATGTCTCAAAAACGACGAACTCTACATTTTTTGTGTAGTAAGTTTTTGTCTATCCCTTACGGTTTAGCAGTTATGCATAATTCCGTAAAATTGACTCAGAATAAAGTAGTCTTCAGAGGCTATTCCCAGAAAGTTCAAAATATACATTTTATTTGTCAGGTAAATATCTTTAATATATGATAATTTAATCAAAATCGTTAGAACCGTTTTTTAGAAAATCAAAATTTTCGAAAAAAGTTCCATGTAAAGGGTAGTTTGGGGTGGGGGGATTTTTCCCAAAATCTTCGTGTCTTCCCTGGAAGATACTAAACTTAAATACCAAGTTTGGTATTTTACCGACTTTTCGTTTTTGAGTTATCGTGTTCACTGACACACTGACACACACACATGGACCTTTTTGTGAAAATGCTTTTTTTGGATATTGGGGACCCTAAAACATATATTTCCGGTGAAATCTCGGTATCGAATTTTTACGTGGAGTGCAATACCTTCTCTATACACTATGTACATAGTGCATATAGAGCAAGTAAAAATAGAACAATATTGGTAAAGATAAACAAAACTGTATAAGAAAAAAGGAGAGATAGAGAGAACGGCAGAGAAATCACAGATAAAGGGTGCATCAATCAAAAGAAAACTACACTCACTAACAGACAGTAAGCTAAGTGGATGTAGCGCCTAAGCAGTACTCAAACCTGATTGTGCATTAGGATAAGTAATTTGGTTAAGTAACTGGATATTACTTTGCAAATAATTTAAAATATAACATGAACGCAATAAAGTATTATTGTTATTACAATACAAAGATATTCTACCTTCCCAACTCCTCTCCAATACATCGGCCATTTTAGAAAGACAATTATTTCGCAATAATTGACATAATAGTTAGTTAAAAACTATGAATTTCGGAACTTAAAGACTTACAACGTATGTCGCTATTGGAATACAGCATCTCAAAATAATTTCAGATCTCTTTGCGTACTTTAAAGGGGGAAAAAAGCTGAATCAGTTGGGAATTTAATACTGTATAGGCACTTTGCCATATTAGTTTAGGTTTAGAGGAACTGGATAGAGACTAATTGAATTCTTTAATTTTACTTACCTCTTCAATTCTCCGGCCAATTTAAAAAAAAATATTTTAATTAATTATTATTAATTATGTGGTGTAGGGCTTGAAGTCTTTTTGGCATTCATGCAGGAATTTAGAGAGTTTATCAGGGATGGTGTTTTAACTTTAGAATGTCTTGTTTACAAATGTAGTAAAACTGTTTCTGTTAATTTTGGATTTTTCTGCTCAAGTTGGTGCTCTCATTCGATATCCACTTCCCTGGATCGGTCGTTACATTCTCGGAAAGTTTCCAGCGTAACTTTCTACTCCAGTTCTAGTTCTACTAGGTCACCCTTACAGCTAAAAATGGAGTTTTGCATGGAAACAGGAACGGGAAGCGGACTGCGGTACTAGCTAGTGTACTCAAGGTCTCGCAACACAGTTGGTCGAGTTTCAATTGAAGCAGTGCATCAAGTGAGAGTAATGACAAATAGTTTATATAATTACTCTATTCTACGCAGAATGTATATGATTCATATACTCTATCAGAACTCGTTCGTACTGCCGCGAGGTTATTTACGATTTTAGAGGCTATGCTTATAATCTCTGGGGATCATTGAGAAGTTAAGTGTATAATACGAGTCCACACAATTTAGACAACTATAGAATAACATTTACCAAGAGATGAACTCAATTTCTCAAAAATAACTAACAAAAATCTGATGTATTCCATTCACATAACTTTCTTTAAATCTCTGTAACCACTTATTGTTAAAATCGTATTATTCTATCTAATTCATGTTAAGATAACAATTAGCAGAAATGGTATTACTTCCCTGCTTGTAAGTAAAAAGGAAATGAGGGAATACACTTGACTAAAGCGATAGTCAATTCTTATAAAAGTTGTTGCCATGTGGTTTGAAATCCATTTCTTTATATTGCCAGGGGTTGACTAATTCCTGTATGAAAAAAGTATTTTAAAACTGAAACCAATAGCAAGGAATACCTAAAAAGGAATGGTCAAATCTACGAAAAAAGGATGTGGCAAAATTGTGTGTTTTAACGAGATCTATATTTTTGTGTAGTCAGTTGTTTCCTAACTCTAACGCTTACCAGTTATGCAAAATTCAGTAAAATTCATCCAAAATAAAGAGGTAATCAGAGTGTATTACCAGAAAATTCAAGATGTACATTTTTGTCATCCAAATTTCTTTAATATGCGGTATTTTAATCAAAATCGTAACAGCCATTTTTGAGAGAGTCAAAATGTTCAAACGTTTTCACATGTAAAGGATAGTTTTGGTTGGGGGTATTTTCTTCAAAATCTTAGTGTCGCATTGTTGGAAGATACTGAACCTAAGTAACAAATTTGGCATTTTACCGACTTTTTGCTTTTGAGTTAACATATTCGCAGACACACACACATACACACACAACACTTTTGTAAAAATAGTTGGCTTTTTTTGGATATAGGGGACCCAAAACATTGTCGTTGAAATCTCGGTAACGACTTTTTTTTGTGAAGTGTAATAGCTTCTCTACCTATGTACTATGTAGAGAAAGTAAAAATGTGATCTGTTACACTCACATGCTCTTCTCTATCTATTCTGCAACAAGCTATTCTTAGAAAAAATATATTTTTCTATTTCTAGCCAAATGACTTGAACATTAGCTGAAATGTTTTATTGCATTTATTCTTGCAGTTACAAGGTAAATGCGGGAATACGCTAGTCTAAAGCGATAATAAAATATTTTAGGAGCTGTTCACTATTCGAGTACTTTGAAATTCCTTCCTATTTGCATAACCATGATGATAAAAGAAAATAAGACATATTTTGTTTGTTGTTGAAATACTTAATATATGACATTTTAATAAAATCGTTAAACCCATTTTTGAGAAGTTAAGCAGCAAAATTTTTGATGAAAATCTTCTTGTTGCATCGGTAAAAATATTTAAATTAAATAGCAAGTTTAATGTATAACTCCGTACACTACAAAAGCCATGGGCCTTTTTCTAAAACTCTGTTATTTTTTATTTACTATTGAGGGTCTTTGAATCACGTATTTTCGGTGAAATGTTAGTATATATTGTCTAGTACAGAATGCAATACTTTCTGTGTGGTAGGAAAAGTAAAGATTCGTTACAAAATAAAATATTTAGGTATCACTTAGAATTTATTCACACCAAGTTTTACAAATCTGAATTAGTTAATAAATTCCACACTTATTGAACCTATGAAGGATTAGCATAATCTTGGATAGGATTCCCAGTCAATGGAGCACAGCACCACATGGATACCATTGTGGCATTTTGTCAATTTAATAGTCTCTGGGAGGGAGGGATGAGATTCTGGAATTATAAAAATAAAATATGAAACTAGAATGTGTAGCATAAAGTACTAAAAGTGTAAAAAAAAAGTTTTTTGGTCATTCTTAGACTTAATTTCACAGTAAAACTGATTTACAATTGAAACCACCAGCGGCCTTGGTGTATTCCGTTGCACTTATTAAATTTTACTTTCTCTACTACGTACAATGATTATAGTAGGAAGCGAAGGTATTGCATTGCAAAAAAAAGTTCGATACTGAGATCTCGCCGAAAAGAGGACTCCTGAATTCTAAAAATAAATTTGTGGAAAAAGGCGTGCGTGCATGTGCGTGTGCGTGTGTGTGTGTGTTTATATTTAAGTTCCGTACATTCCAAGGATGCGTAATGAAGTTTTCAATAAAATCTGCACAAAAACTAAGCTTTATAGTTTTAATTTATTTGTAGCGTTTAACGTCCACTATTACTACATATTACACAGTAGGCGATGACACTAATGATACATGGAGTAAAGATGGAGCACCGGTGGAATGCAATGGTTGGTTAGGGGTGAATTAAGTAAAATTAAAAAAGGCCTACTCTTCCAAAATAAACATTTGCCCAAAATTCAAACTTAAAAAAAATCAACAAAACACTGGTTCCACTAATAATACTTTTTATACTCGTAGATTTCATTTATAAAAATTGAAACTGTGAGAACTCGTAGAAAATCCGCCCCTGCGCCGCTAAGACCACAGCAAATCCCACATGCGGTCGTTTGGGATCGAAACTGGCCGCCTAGATGAGAGGCGAGTGACTTAAATATTCACCCACGGGGCGATATAGTACTCTTTACGTGGAATATACTCAGAATATTTTAACTTTCTTAGAAATAGCACTAAGACTTTTATTAAGTACCATATGTTTTGAAATGTATATCTTGAATTTTCTGAAAATAATCGTGAAGTCCTGTGTATTCTGGATGACATTTGTCTAACTGGTAAGCCGCAAGAGAGAGAGAGAGAGTCAATATCTGACTATATAAGAAATGTAGATTTTCTTAAGGTACACAATTTGTCAGATACACGCTTTTTCTGGTCTTAACCTTTTCCGAGATATTTCCTGTTATTGATTTGGATGTTACAATACCAATACTTTTTCTTTAATTGTTTTTGTTTTGATGTTCCATTTTTATCCTGGTCATGTAAGGAACTCTTAATTACAACTATCACATAGCGATCCGCTCATTAAAGAGTTCACAATCAACTTAGTCTGGTCGTTTGTAGGACAGAAATTGGAGAGATTTAGTCAGACAGAAAATGTCAGTGTCTTAGCCGGGATTTGAACCATGCATCTCCTGATTTCGTTTAGTTGCTCTAACCACGTGGTTCAAATTTCGACTTCGTAATTTCAATTTCCATTGGTAAGTGAAGCAGCTGATAACGCAAAAAGAAAAACTTTTTTTAGTAGTGTTAAACACCCGCTTTCACTATAATGGCACCGCAGGCGATGGCACTGATGCTATATTGAATGAAGATGGAATGCGATGGCAGGGAAACTGGAGAACCCGGTGAAACCCATCCCTGTGCCGCTTTGTCCACCACTAATCCCATAATGTGGTCACTTGGGGTCGAACCTGGGCCTTAGTGAGAGGTGAGTGGTCTAACTACTTGGCCATGGCGCACCCCCTTTTATTTTTATAAAATCCAAAGTCACTACGCTTATAAGGTGCATACGTTGTATTCAGTGGTTAGTTTATCTAATTTAGGACATTCGTTTTCAAAATAATGCAATCGGAGCAATTTTTTACTGTCAATGTCAAAGTTACAGCAAGTCGTAAACTTGATATTGCATTTCAGACAAGGGAGCAATCAACATATCCAGCATGTTGCTTTTCGTTTGGAAAAGAGTAAAACTTCGTTCCGGGAGGACAGTTTTTGTATGTGTAATTACGCTCGACAGAACGATCTTACTAGAATGTGTGGGTCGAAAGAATGCAGTTTTTAGGGGAAGTTGTTAGAATGAATGAATAAGCGTGTTTATAAAAAATATCATATATACATAACATTTCAACATTCGCACGGGTCCACAGACCGTACGTGCTTTTGTAAGACACAATAAAAACAATATTAAAACGACAGCAACAAATAATTAAGAGTAAATACGAAAATAAAAAACCAAAGGTAATACGCAATCAAAAGCAATATTAAAACAACAATAAAGAATTAAGGGTAAACCCGTATAAATAGAAATACAAAGATATTCAATTATAAAAATTTAAATTTACAGCAAAGTGTACACTTTCATAAATGCACCCTCTTATAATCGATAATTACACTTAAAAGAAATATATACACATAAAATATATATATACAATATATAAAAACCATAACACAACAGTGACCTAAGTATGACATAATATATATGTATGTAGAATATTGTAGTCACTTTTGTTTAGTTGAACTTATTTGAACTTATTCCTCCCCCTCCCTTCTCTATTGGCAGCCTCCTCTGGCATGGTTTAGAGCGGCCAGAGAAGGTAGGAGTATAGTGTAATACAGTCTGACCATCAAAACATCAGCACAGCGCAGGCAAACAGGAATAAACTAAATGATGCTTAACAGATAAAACTTGCTGTTTTCTTTATTACTAAGAAATATATTTTTCTATTTTGTGAGGGTATGACTATGCGCAGCGGTGTTTGCATTTTGACTTGATTCGAACTCGTCCAGTGTAAGAGACTCAACCGCTGCATTCCAATATTGTACAGCTGTGCAGGGCATGCACCGGGAGTGGTGACGTAATACCGTTTATCTGTTTGTGTTTACGTAAGCTTCCACTCGCGGCCGTCTGTATTCATTTTTCAAACAAATAATAACTTCAGCCATATAAACAAAAGCATTCATTCTTCACTACTGCATACGCACTGCATTTGACTCCGGGAAGAAAATATACGGCATTGCCACCAGATTTCACCACTTGCAACTCGCACGAAACCCTCTGGCATACACGTATTGGTAGGGACACTATCTTGGGAACGATAGCAAGACACGTGAGGATACCAGTTACATACCTACTAAGTATAAACCGACACGCTTCCCATGTAAACAACCTGTAGTAACGCGTTAGGGAGCGTGGCTGGACGCAGTAGTACACATATTTTAAATCTCTTGCTTCAAATAGATTGCAACAAGATTTGCAATTCATACAGAACAACTTTGCAGATATATTTAGAACAATAACACATATTTTGGAAGCATCGAACATTGAATCCTACAAGTGAATCAGCGAACCCTGGCACCTATTTTGGACCATCTGTAAAGGAAAGTGAAGACAGTGTCGGATTTTCAATAATTATTGAAATACGAAATGTGCTACGAGGTGTTGCTAAGAAAAAAATTGCTGATGGAGTATCTTACCCAATAGTTGATCATGTGTCCTATTTCCGTTTTGTTCCAATCACATCTTGTGATATGGGGCGAAGTTTTTTGCAATATAAAGCCTGTTTACGTGCCAATCGGAGTCGATTCACATTTGAGACGTTACAACGCATGTTGTTGTGCATTGCAATCTATGTATCTTGAGAGAAAATGAAACAGATAATAATGCTGAAGACTTTTTGCACATCAGCAATTGAATGTATGAAAATATTAAAACTGTTAGTTCCCTTAAATCAGTGGCCTTTATGTTTGCCACCATCCAACTACGATTGCCTTCCACTTGCCATCAGAGCCCCCATTTTCCTTTTATTAGTACCACTACGTACACACTGCATTGTCAACATATCACAACTAAGCTAACTTCAATTTTGTCCCGCTATCGGTCCCCAAGATGCTATCCCTACTTATTAGCATAAAGAGCTTTAGAGCACACAGAAATAAACGTGCCTAGGTTTTAGAACATATACGGTTAGATTTTTATCAGCCAACGAAAAGGTGAATTATTTCATTTATACTGCAAAGAGTCCGTGTTTTGTGGCAACACGTGCCGGTTGTGAGGGGGCCATGCATGTTGCTCACGTGAAACACCGCGTTCTGTACGCGACAGACGGATCGATACCCTACCATGCAAAAGGAATTGTCCGGTGTGCAAATGACGGATGCCCTGTTTCGTTAAAACAATGGTTTTTATTGCACGAATGGAGCTGCGTAGCTAGCGATATCTCTTTGTGTCGAAGGTGATGTTTTGAGCTCCATTTTGCAGTTGATAGCACATCTAGGACTGTCTAGTTTCGCTCGAAGAGAATATGCTAGCTTCAATATCATATCCGCCCTTAGGGGATATCAGCGTTGTGACCAGTCGAGCCTTATAGCGCCCTACTTAAGTTCGGGAACAAGGGAAGAGGTGAACATGCAGTCGCAACTCAGTGGTTTCTCTAAGAGTCCATTTTTACTTTCTCTACACGTACTATGTACAAAGTGTATAGAGAATGTATTGTATTCCACCCAGAAATTTGATACCGAGATTTCACTAGAAATACACGTTTTAGTATCCGACAAAAGCATTTTTACTTTCTCTCCACTTACTATGTATTCGTGTATAGAGAAGATTACGCACTCCACCCAAAAATTCGATACCGAAATTGCACACAAGAAATACTCGTTTTAGGGTCCCCCGTATTAAAGAAAAAGTTATTTCTGGAAAAAGGTCCATGTGTGTATCTGTGTGTGTGTGTCCGTGTGTCTGTGAACACGATAATTCAACGAAAAGTCGGTAAACTAGTAAATTTAATATTTAAATGCAGTACTTTACAGGGATGCGACACGAAAAATCCCCCCCCCAAACCAAACTACCATTTACATGGAAAAATTTCGAAAATGTTGATTTCTAACAATATTTATTAAAATACCGTATATTAAAGATATTTATGTGGAAAATAAAATGTGTATATATATATTGAATTTTCCGGGAATGACCTCTAAAGGCCGCTTTATTCTGAATGAATTTTGCTGAATTTTGTGTAATTGGTAAACCGTAAGAGATAGACAAAAATGTACTATGCAAAAATGTAGATCACCTTAAAACACACAATTTGTGTCATATACGATTTTTTCTTGGAACTGACATCCTGGGATATTCCTTGTCAATTGTTTCAGATTTAAAATACCTGAACATAGAAACGGTTTTCAACCACATGGCATCCAACTTTTAAAATATTTGACTATCACTTTAATCTAGTGTATTCCTTTTTTTCCCTTCTTCTTACAAGGAAGCAAGTAATTAAGACATAGTCTGCTACATTTATCCCGATTATCATAAGATAGACACAATGATTTGCTACAATGATGTAGAGAAAGTCATGTGAATGGAATACATAAGATTTTTACTTTCTCTAGCACATATGTACAATGTACATAGTGGATAGAGAAGGTGTTGTATTCATCCAAAAATTCGTTAGCGAGATTTCGCCGGAAATACAGGTTTTAAGAATGCAAAATATAACATTTTTGGATAGTTGATGCTAAAAGTTGATATTTTACCAGATGTCAGTAATGTTAAAAGTAGAAAATTCTGTCACTCGGTGTTATAAAATTACAACATTCCAATGGGGCAACTTTGGTTTATGCCTCATTCCAGTAGGCTATGACTCTAAAAGCTCGTATCGATCCATAAAATGGCGGATGATTTGAATGTCGTGAACATGGAATGTGCTGAACCAGATAAAACTATGCTAGTAGTGGAGAGCGCAAAATTACATCTGCTACCGAAAACTTTAAGAAATCAGTATGACATAGGTTTATTATTTCCACTGCCTCTGTTGTATAAAATGTAGGAGTAAGTCGTCATGTTTTCAGCACTGATGCTAAGCAAGGCAACAACTATGACTCGTGAAATAGGTAAAACAGTCTGTTTACAATTATAATATGTTTATAAATGTTGAGGACTGTCTAAAAATAGTGTATGACGCACGTGTTAAAATTGTTTTACCTATATTGCTCGTAGGTTTACGAAAGACGGCCTAGGGCCTCGTATCGCAAGCTTCCCACTCACTAATATAAAACACAATTTTTGCCACTTGTATTTTAAATGATATTTTAGAAACGTGTGTGTGTGTGTGTGTGTGTGTGCAGCATAGCCAAACAATGAAAAGTCAGTTAAATATCAAACTGGGTATTTAAGTTCAGTATCTCTCAAGAATGCGACACGAAGATTTTTAAGAAAATATTTAATTCCAACTACCCTATACATGGAAGATACGAACATTTTGATTTTCTTAAAATTGGCTAATGACTTTTAATAAAATGCCACATATTTAAAATATTTTCATGAAAATCAAAATGTATGGCTTTAAATTTCTGGGAATAGCCTCTCTAGATCTCTTCATTCGGGATGACATTTATATAAACTTTTGTACAAGTGGTAAACTGCAAGAGAAAGTAAAAAACTTACACAACACAATTGTGTGTTTTCATGTACATTTTTTAAAATTTATTTGTAGGGTTAACCGTTTTCAAGATATTCCGAGTTATTGGTTTCCCTTTGAAGCTACTTAAACTTTTCTCAAACGGTCGACTGTCTTTTGTTTACTCAGAGCAAGCAAAGAGAAACGAATTTTGTTTCACATAGCGACCTGCTTTTGTTTCACATAGCGACCTGCTTTTGAAAACATTGCACTCTCACTTTAGCCTGTAGTACTCCCTTATTTCCCTTCCGCTCACAAAGATGCAAGTAATAAAACCAAATCTACTAAAGTCTATCTCAATTAACACGATGTAGATAACAGAATAATCCTTTGTATGGAAAGTTTGTTTGTGGAGAAGCTAGAGAAAGTCATTTGAATTGGAACACATCAGCTTTTACTTTCTCTACAGGCACTATGTGCATAGTGTATAGAGAAGGTATTCCACTACACTCAAAAATTCGATACCGATATTTCACCGGAAATATATGTTTTAGAGTCCCTTATATACAAAAAAAGAAAGCATTTTCACAAAAAGGTCCGTGTGTGTGTGTGTGTGTGTGTGTGTGTGTGTGAACAAGATAGCTCAAAAACGAAAAGTCCGTAAAATACCAAACTTGGTATTTCAGTTTAGTATCTTCCAGGAATGCAACACGAAGACGTTGAGAAAAATCCCTCCACCCCAAACTACCCTTTACATGGAACGTTTTTCGAAAATTTTGACTTTATTAAAAATGGCTATAACGATTTTGATTAAAATGTTATATATTAAAGATATTTACCTGGCAAATAATATGTACATTTTGAATTTTCTGGGAATAGCCTCTGAAGACTACTTTATTCTGGATGAATTTTACGAAACTTTACATAACTGCTAAACCGTAAGAGATGGATAAAAGCCTACCACACAAAAATGTAGAGCATATTAAGACACACGCTTTATGTTATGTAAATGTTTTTCGTGGAGTTGATCGTTTCTTCAGATATTTCTTGTTTTTGGTTTTAGCTTTGAAAAACTTGTACTTTTCTCATACAGGAATTTGTCAACTCGTGTCCATACAAACAAAGTAACTTCAGTCACCTAGCAAGCAGCTTTTGAGTATCACTTAACCTATGGAACTCCCTTATTTCGCTTCTACTTACAAGGAAGCAAGTAATAAGACTATTTCTGCTATTTTTTTTCTCGATTAGCATGAAGTAAATTGAAGCAAAAGCTTTTTAACAATAATTTGTTGCAGAGATGTAGAGAAAGTCATGTGAATGGAACACATAAGATTTGTTACTTTGTCTAGCGCGTATGCACAATGTCTATAGTACGTAGAGAAGGTATTATATTAATTAGATACCGAGATTTCACTGAAAATGTGTATTGAGGACCCTTGAATCGAAGAAGAAAAAAAATTATTAGAGGTATTATTGTGTACGTGTGTGGTGTCTGTATCTGTGTGTGTGTGTGTCTGTGAACAGCATAACTCAAAAACAAAATCTGTTAATACCAAACTTGCATTTTTAAGTTCAGTATCTTAAAATAATGCGCCATGAAGATTTTCATGAAAATCTTCCCACACCAAACTACCCTTTTTATGATAATGGATTTAACGATTTTGATTAAAATATCGTATACTAAAGATATTTACATTTCAAACAAAATGTATATCGTGAATTTCTTAGGAATAGCACCTCTTCCTTTGAATAATTTTTGAATTATTGGTGAACCGTAACTCAAGCTCCTAACAGCCTGTGTTATAATATTGTCCAGCTGTTACTGCGAATAACAGCCAATGTGTACAATCCCTTCCGTTTGCCATTCAATACCCTCAAGGGACTGAAGGTTAGCTGCGAGAGCAAAGAGTACGACCTATGAGAAGTGTAGGCGGAAACTGACAATAATACAGCGTAGGCTTTCAAAAAGAGACATGGATGACAACATAGGTGTGGTACTACCCTAGGGGTTGCTTTGTAGCTCGCGTAGGAGTATAGCGAGAGGCTACGCTTTCTCTGTAATAAACTGCTTTGGTTTACTCACTCCTAAATTGTTAAAGCTATCTCTTGATAGCTTTGGAAATAATAGGGATTTTTGACACCGTGTATCACTGCGTGTCAAGCGATTTCCACCTGTCCCCTTCTTGCTGTGTAGCAGTCTTCTAACCCAGTGGCAGAAAAATGCTGAACTCAATTGCGAGATGTGTTCCACGATCCATTGTCGAACATTTAGGGAAGAATGGGCTCCTTTATATTTTTATTTTAGTATACTAAGTGCTATATATCACTCGGAAGTCCCGAGTTCGATTCCCAGTTGGAGAGGCTCATTTTTCTTTAGTCAAATTATTCCCTATCCCCTACAGAGTCTAGAAATGTGTGTGCGAGAGTAAATGTGTGTGAGTGTGTGTGTTTGAGGAAAATAAAATTATTTAAATCCAATCAGCAAGTTGTTTCTAATGCAAAGCCCCCGATAGGACCTTAGATGTTAAAGGCGAATATATAAATGAAATAATAAAAAAATAAAAAGTGTATGCGCTCCCGTAACTGTGTGTATGTACGCACGCATACACAGAATTTAGTATCTACTGAATTCAGCTTCAGCCAATTGAAGCTATCATAAAAAGTAGACAAAACAACAGAAGTATATCCCTAGCCAGTTGGGTCAGGCCCTTTGTCTGGGACTGGCATTTGGGATTCCTGCGACCTACCTCTCTCACCCATGGATTCTTTATCGGGGTTTTCTCGGGTCACTAGACAAATGCTGAGGAGGTTTCCATTCCCGCGAACTTCTTGTTCTTTCATTTCATCCAACCTGTCTCTTAGGGGTTGTAAGTGTCGGGGAGGAGTGCAGTGATAGTGCCCTTTCGTGGTGGTGAAAACGCTTTGGAAATAACAACAGAATGGTGTTGGAGTTGTCAATAGAACCCACGGAGTTTAGTCAGACCTGGGACGCAGTGCTCCCCTTGTCAAGATGAATTACTTAAGGTATGCTAAGGGCCCTCCTTGGTGGTTATTTCCCCGCGGCCCAATTTCGAAATCCCGTTGATAATACCCTCATTTCATCCCATCTTCATAACGCACAATATACCCATGGGGACTAGAGTTTGGAGCCGCCTCTGTTATCACACACACACACACACAAACCAGGATATAAATAACACCTATTCGAAATTAAAATCTTTATACATTGAAGTATATAAAATACTTCCTGAACATATAACCTACAAATATACCAACTGGGTTATAGATGCAGATATTTTGACAACTGGTGCGATAATATATATCCACTTCGGCGAAGTTATTTTTGTTTCTTCGTCTAACAGTTTTCCACAACCCATCAATAATTTGCTACCTGATTTTTGTATGGTATTAACTGCTGCGTAATGAACATCACCTGTCGGGATAATAAATATCCGTTTTGTTTCCAGTTTTTATAGCTCAGTCATCATATTTTGGCCTAGGTAGTGTGATTTTTTGGCCTTGAAGAAAGCATTCAAACTCAGTTTCGATACATTCTCATTCGTTGAGTGTAATTTCGGTCCACTCAACGTTACGCCTTTGGCTTCGCGCTCCTGGTGAAAATAAACACGTATAATTTGTGTGTTCTACGTTTACTTGAATGTATTAACCAACGTGAAAACATACTAATGTTGATAAGTAAATTTATTAGTGCGTAAATTATGCAAATATTAATGTAATTGATTACATTGTCCTCAATTACCATTACAAATATTTGCACTTTTATCTCCTGAGTCTGCATATGAAAATGTACATAATCTAAAACAAATTTCTGTATACAATTAGTTTACGTAACAGAACAAAATGAACATTCAGTATAGCTTGTGAACTTTTATAACAATGAGAACCAACACTTTAATAAATGAGTTTTCATGGTAAATGATAAAGTTTGCCTGACCCCAATTCTTCGTTCTTCCCACAAATTTATAAGCGATGTTATACATATTTGTCCCATCGGTTCGATAAGAAGTTTGAGTTATATTTTTGTTTCCATTCATAACTTGCATTTTAAAAATCAGGCATCTCTAAACATTCAAATCTAAGTATCACATTACGCCTCTGATCCGACAGAGAAGTAGCTACGTCGTCTGCGTACCTTTCAAGAGACCCGAGAGGTACGGGTATTTCCGGCAAACATTTTAGGATCAATTGCAATAACTTCTCTGCCTACTATTTACATGGCACATACGTGCTAGAGAAAATTATAAGGAATTTTCTGAAAAAAAAGAATAAAAACTTTCGAAAAAAAATATTGCAGGTAAAGGGCATAGTTTGGAATGAAAATCTTCGTTTTACACCTTTGAAAATACTGAAGTTAAAATGTCAAGTTTAGTATTTACCTCACTTTGTTTATGAATTATGCTGTTTTCCCTTTTTTCCTCTCTATCTTTCTTCTCTTATCTCTCTGATGCCTCTCGTACACTTACACCACACACACAAACACACACAGAGAGTCGCACGCACGGTACATTTTCTAAAAACTCAAACTTTTAGTTAGGGATTTCAAAACAAGTATTTCTAGTGACATTTTGACACATACTTTTGGGTGGAGTACATCTTTCCCATACATTTTATACATAACAGAGAAAGTTAAATATATACGAGGACCGGTTTTTGTCTACCTCCGATAGGCTATAAATAAAAGACAAGTTCATAGAAAATAATTATTTTATTACTAAAAGTTTTGTACACTTATGGTTACTTTTCAACATAATCACCGAAAATATTGAGAAATTTACCGTACCTGTGCACAAGCTTTGCAATACCCGCTTCAAAAAATGTTGCCGCCAATGATTTCAAGTGAGCATTGATGTTGTTCTGAAGATTTTCGTACTTTACGATGTTTGCGGAAAGCCATTCGAAACAAACGAAGGGGAATGCTGACTTCAGGAACTGTGTTGATCCATGACAACGCTCGTCCACACACTGCTAGCACAACCCATCGGCTACTTGAACAATTTCAATGGGACATTTTCGAACATCCGCCGTACAGTCCTGACCTGGCACCCCGCGACTTTCACCTTTTCCCTGAACTGAAGACGTGGCTAGGAGGTCAGCACTTGCAAACCAACGAAGCTCTTCAAAACAACGTCAATGCTAATTTGAAATCATTGGCGGCAACATTTTTGAAGCGGGTATTGCAAAACTTGTGCACAGGTACGATAAATGTCTCAATCTTTTCGGTGATTATGTTGAAAAGTAACCATAAGTGCACAAAACTTTTAGTAATAAAGTAATTGTTTTCTATGAACTTGTATTTATAGCCTATGGAGGTAAAGGAAACGGCAGTCGTAATTTAAAATCTGTTCTCAATGACGTCACAGCTACTAGAATAAATAAAAATATAATTAATAATAATAACATTAATAATAAGAGACGCGTCGCCCCTTTTGAAAAAAATATTGCCATTTAGCCGTAGCCGGGATTTTGAAACCCACTTATAAAATTTTTGCTACCTCCAACCAAAATGGTTAAAGCGGTTATTGAGAAAATTACTAAATTTCCATGTAAAGGTTAGTCTAGGTTGAAAGATCTCTTGAAAAATGTTATCTGGCATAATTAATATAGGACTCAAATATGAATAATGGAAGTTTTCCAATTTTTTGCTATTGCATTAAGCGTCCATAGACAAGAGCACATTTTTACACGTGGTAGCACACATGCACGCACAAAACACTCGCACACATGCGGTCTTTCCTTCGTTAATGCGCCGCAACATATATATATATATATATATATATATATATATATATATATATTTCTAGTTAAATCTCGTTATAGACTTTTAATAGAATAGTTCTTTCTCTTAGATAATAAAGAAAGTGTAAATGAAAACAGTTCAACAAAAGTGTTTTATACTAGTTGAATATTGTATTTATTTAAAAAGTATTAAAACGGAACTAATAGGTGGAGAAGTTTAAACATTTCCCGAAAATGTGAAGATTACGCCATAAAACTGAATTTAAATACATAACCTAACTCTTCATTTAAGGGTTACTGTTTAAATCTAGGTCTTCGCTAGAATCTGAAAACGACCTTTTCATATTTTTCCCCTGGTAAAAGCACATTTTGTTGCGTATCCGCAACGTTGGAGAGTTGAGTATTAGAAAATAAACAAAGGAAACAAAGGGATAAAAGCTTTTTAACCCTTTAGAGCAACAAATTATTCTGTGCTCTTGTATAAGAACAGTGGCAAATTGCAGCTTGTGTGCGGTGGTTCTCGCTCTCTTGTAGCTTCCACCTCATGATCGATCACTTTACACCTGCTCCCGACACATCCTTTCGTCAACAACCAGGTTGCGTATGTATTGAGGTTATGTTTTTTATTTGCAACGAATTACCTCAGCTCTTTAACTCAACCGTACGAAAATGTGTTTATACTGCTTTAAATAAAGACCACATATCCTGAAAGAGGTGATCAATAGTTAAGATGTTATATATTTCATCACTGCTTTAAGAAAATATTTTAGCCAATGCATCATTGTGTGTGTGCATGTGTGTATGCATGTGTGTATGTGTGTGTGCAAGGAGTATGAATATGCAGACTTCGTTTACTTCTTTAATTAGAAATGTAAGGTAGAACTACAAAAGATGAGTTATCTGTGTAATTACTGTTTGCTGCTATAATGAGTCGTTTAGCCACAAAATGATATTGAAAAATTGGATTTCAGCGTGTCTATGGTAATAAGTTTGTGGATATGCTTGGCAACTGTGCCACATTGGACGTTGTGTGTAAAGCTGAACGTCAGGACAGTAATGTTGTGAATATGTTCGGATAGCTTGAAAGAAAAGCACCCCATCCCTCGTTAGTGGCAGTAGCTGGTAATAAACGCACAGACACCTGGCGAACCGGATTTCTACCACAAAATAAAACATTGGCCTAGCCGCAAACCAAAACATAACATTCGGCTCTTAAGTCCTACTCTGTTGCCAGACCGTGCAGATATTGCTCAATTATCTCCGTTATCTTTTGAGATAGATGAAATTATTGGACTTTATTATTCGTCATATTTGAATCTCCCAGCACGCAAAATCTCCGCTCTCATATTCCCAACACTTTGTGTGTGTAAGATAGGATGAAAAGTCATATACTGGGCAAGCAATGTCGTTCGATTTTTTTTTTCAGTTTACCGTTATCGGCCTTACAGATTTTTTTAAAATAAATAAAGTTTACTCTACCGATATAAGAATTTGTACGTCAAAACTATGGCTCTATCAATAGATTATATAATACAGCTTATTCAATACTATTATGAAATCAAGAGGAAATTGGTTACAATATTGTATTTTTGGTATACTGTCCTGAAGATTAAAATTTACATAATGCATTTTCTGTATAAAAAGTTCACTTTATTCCGTATGTCCCTGTATAGTTTGGTAAAACCGGAAGCAATAAAACAAGGTTACTAGAAATGCATTTTGACTTTATTGAAATTCAACATTTTAATTGCACACAATGTGTACAAATGAATATCGTTTACGATAGATAAGCTTAAGATATATTTCATCCCATAAGGGCTTCCTGTTTCCATGGCTCATTAGGGGAGTAACCCCTAAGGAGTACATTTCATTTTGTCGTTATTCATAGTACCTAATTTTACATCAAAATTAACATTATTTATATATTAAACTTTTAAAAGTTGTTCGTATTATTCTGAATCAAAACGAATCTACTTCAAGTCTTATATTTTGGACTTGCCTAGATGCAAAATATTAAGTTGGATACACGAGTCGTCTTTATATGAATACTAAACCGCATGCATCTGAATTTGTAATTATCATAGATAGTCTTGAGTACCACATCAGATATTTAATCGTCCTGGAGTATTTTACGGACAATTTTCAGAAATTTATGACGCTAATCGCAGCTTTTTACCCATTTTAATTGAATTTGCTTCAGTTACTTTTGACAAAAAAATAATTAATATTATTACGATAAAATAGATTAGTAATATAATTCTATACATAAAAACTAGAATTTGAAGTACTCAATTCCTAAATAAATCACATTTTTATTTCTATTCTTCCAGCTCTCATTCTAGCTGAGTGTTTGGATACCTTACTACGTTCTTATTCTGATTATGAGGAGAAAATGTCAACCCTGTTAAATTCATGACCCATTATCTCAGAAACTTGTCAAGATATCGGACGGAAACGCTTACAAGATGTGATGTATGTTTTCTAAGCTCATAATCTACTTTTATACAATATTTGTTATAATTCCTATCTTCCTTAATAACAAATATTAAGGAAGATAGGAATTTTTCTCAAATATACATAGCTTGTATAAAATACATCAGAAAACTTTTAAATAAGATACCTGGATACATAAAAAATTAATTTAGCAATTAAGTAGCTTCTAAAAAAAAGTTATTAATGCCAGAAAATGTAATTCAGTGAAAGATGTTAAAAGCTCAATGGAGAAAAAAAGAACTCCCATGCATATCCAAGAAGCAAGCATACTTAACATTATCAATTTTTGGAATAAAATCATCCTAAAAGTTGGACAAGGGATTAATACACACTTGAAGGTCAGTTACAGGAATTTTAACTTTCTTTTCTGTGAAATGATGAAGAAATTTCAATACAGAATGGCAGTTTTAATAATATTTAAAATACAAACACGGTGCTAACAGTAATCAAATATATCTGACATGAAAGTGTAAATGCAACTGCACAATACTCTATGAAAAACAAAACAAAAACAAAAATCTGACGACTTTCTCTACTTTGCTGTAGCAAATTATTGCTAAAAACATTCTTCTGTCCACTTTATGTTAATCGAGATAAACATTAGCAGAAATTGTCTTAATTACTCGCTTCCTTGTAAGTAAACGGCAAATAGAGCAATACACAAGGCTAAAACAATAGACAAATCTTTTAAAAGCGGGTTGCCATGTGGTTGAAATCCGTTTCTATGCAGGGCCAGAAGTTTGCAACTCTTCGTGTGAGAAAATTTCAAGTATTTTACATCTGAAACAAATAACAAGAAATATCTCATAAATTTTCAATTATTCGAAAAAAACGTATATGACAAAATTTTGTGTTTTTTACATTTACATTTTTTGTGCAGTAAGTTTATGCTTTATCAGTTATGCAAACTTCAGCAAAATTCATTCAGAATAAAGAAGGCTTTAGAGGATATTGCCAGAAAATTAAAGATATATGCAATATACATATCTTTAATATACGGTATTTTAATCAAAATTGTTAGAGCCATTTTTCAGAAAATCAAAATGTTCCAAATTTTTTCAATGTAAAGAGTATTTTTGGGTGGGGAAATTTTTCTGAAAATCTTCATATCGCATCCCTAATAGATGCCGAACTTAAATACCAAGTTTGGTATTTTACTAACTTTTCGGTTTTGAGTTATCGTGTTCACTGACACACGGACACACTCTCGGACCTTTTTCTGAAAGTACTTTTTTGGGATTCAGGGGACCCTAAAACGTGTATTTCCGTGAAATCTCGGTATCGAATTTTTTGATAGAATGCAATACCTTCTTTATACACTATGTACATAATACGTGTAGAGAAAGTAAAAGTACCTTCTTGGCAGTATTCGCGTTTTAGTCTCGCTTAACTTTTATTCTAAGCGAATAATAACCGTCTCTAGTATACATCAGTTTGGTTCTTCTACATTAAATTCACCACTCCCAAAAATTCATCCACAATGCGACATTCATTATTTTTCGTATTCTGAAATATCACTCAATTTGTCGGTAATTGAAATGAAATTGTTTTATTCATGGAAGCTATTTGACTACCATAGGCGTGTGAAAGGGGCTTTTAACAGGCTTGAGATTCTTTTACTGTCATAAATATACGATATGGGACCACCGACTTTGCTTCCCTTCAAAAGGAAGTCATATTATGGAGATTTACACCCGAACATTTCCATCGCATTCTTCCGGAAATTAAAGGTTAGTATGGTAATGTTAGACCTTGAAGGAGGACTTAATCTAAGTTAGTTCTTCAGATAATTATAATATGAATGCAATAATAGATATTTTTTCACTTTAGATACACTCTCGCTGTAAACATGCTATGAGAGTAGTTCTATGAGCAACCAGTAGTCATAATATGGTTACTTCTGTATGGTCTCCTACCGCCATGGTTGCTCCGAATTTCTTGCTGCTCATTTTAGGACCGGATAAAGGCCCTCGACCTAAACTTGCAAGATGTGGTGAAGGAAACGAATCGATAGAGCGTACGAAGGATGCAGCAGTTTGGCCCAGCTTGAATACAGCCCCTTCCGTTCGTAATAAAATTGTAATTTATCACTTGTCTGATAACATAACCCCGAGTGTTTGCTATAAACCGCTCAATATCTTAAAAGGGCGTTTCCACTGGTGAATTTTTGTATGGAACTTGTTCTTTTCGTGTTTGATTAGTTTGAGACAAACCCAGCAACATTTTGTTTCATACTCTTTCAAACGTGTTAACTATTTGCTTCGTGTATACATTGTTTTTGAACATGTTGGATGTTACCGCTAGGCGAGCGATAAATTAACGAAGTTCCGCTTGCGCAGTTCAACATTCCCATTCATTCTTTATAAAATTATTTTCAAAATGGAAGGATTTCTGTTCCTAATAAGAATGTTAACAGAATCGGAGCTTAAGGAATACCAGCAGTGTGATATACAGGAATATTTTTGTAATTTTAAGGACAATGTGGGGAAGTAGGGTAAAAACATAACCTCAACTATCAGTTCAACCGAGAAATGCCAAAGATACGAATAATGTAAAGCAATTATCATGGAACAGAAACAAGTACTGTACATGACACTAATGGCAATATTTTAACCATCTGAAGTATTTACTGTCTATTAAGCCCCTTTTTGATAGCGGTAGCAGTATAAATGTAAAGAGGAAGGCAGTTTATATTAGGAGCGGAAGCACAATACTTTTCTCGGTAAGGCACACTGAGTGTAAGGAAGTTTATTTGAGAATACATCTAAGCGTTTTAGTTTTTGCAATATCAACACCTTACACTCTTCTAACCTTTACGACACAACATCCTTGAGTTACTGCTAATTGGCCTAAATCCCCAGCGATAATCCAAATTGAGGAATATGTTCAATGCAAATTAATTTTCAATAAGAAATTTTGTGTTCCACGCCCAAAGATATTTCTCTCTCTCTTTTTCAAAGTAGTAACAACAGTGATGCACCCATGAGGTTGACCAAACTGACCGGATTTTTCGTGATATCCCTCAGTAGTAAAGGTAAATATCGGATTGAATATTCAACACTATGGCCCAAAGTTCCACCTTCAGTCAGTTTAAAACAATAATAAAACTGAACATGGAGGTAATTGCGATTGCGCTGCCATTTATTCACAGAAAACAGTAGGCTGGACAACACCCCTAACCCCTTCTGCCTGTCATGGAGCCAAGTGGTAAAAATGGTGTGAGGAGATGAGACTTTATAAGGCTAACTGCACTTTGCAATCTGACTACACGTGGCACTATATGGCAGCTAGACTGGACTGCCCTCTAACACCATGACCGAGTTCTATGACCGAATTGTTAAATCAAAGTACTGTGGATGCAGTGTAAATTAACAGTTACTTTTTTAAGTCGAATCAATAGTTGTATTTGACCTGGAATGTTCTAACAAATGTCGTTCTGATCAGGTTACAAATTGATCCAGAGCAATGTATCATACACTGTCTATATTTATTTAAGGAACAAGTTATGTATATACGGTTCCAAACAATAATGTATACAAGCAACACAAAGGTAAGTATTAGGAACATGTTCTAAATAAATAGCATCCAACTGAACAGCGGAAACGGACCTTAAAAAATCTGATGTGTACCATTCACATGACTTTCTCTACATCCCTGCAACAAATTATTCTTAAAAAGCTTATACTTCTATTTACTTTATGCTAATCAGAAAAATGAGCAAAAATAGACTTATTACTTGTTTCCTTGTAAGTAGAAACGAAATAAGGGACTACCAAAGGTTAAAATGATAGTCAAAAGCTAGTTTCTATGTCAGTGAAGTTCCTTTGTTTATATGGATAGGAGTTGACAAGTTCCTATATGAGAAAAATATAAGGTTTTCATAGCAGAAACCAAAAATAAGGAATGTCTCCTAAATGACGAACTCAGGCAAAAAATGTATATAACATAAATTGTGTGTTTTAACGTGCTCTACATTTTTTGTGCAGTAGGTTTTTGTCCATCTCTTACGGTTTAGCAGTTATTCAAAATTCAGTAAAATTTGTCCAGAATAAACTACTCTTCAGAGGCTATTCCCAGAAAATTCAAGATATAAATTTTATTTGTCAGATAAATATCTTTAATATACGAACTTTTAATCAAAATCGCTAGAGCCATTTTTGAGAAAATCAAAATTTTTAAAAAAAGGTCCATGTAAAGGGTAGTTGGGGGTGGGGGGATTTTTCTCAAAATCTTCGTGTCGCATCTCTGGAAGATACTAAACTTAGATACCAAGTTTGGTATTTTACCGACTTTTCGTTTTTGAGTTTGTTTTCACGGACACACGGACCTTTTTGTGAAAATACTTTTTTTGGATATTGGGGACAATAAAACATATATTTCCGGAGAAATCTCGGTATCGAATTTTTGGGTGGAGTTTGAAAGTTGCGACATCGAGTTTCAGACAAGTCAAAGTGTAAGCTAATCGACTGCTATCTTCATTTGCTGTAGTTTTGAAATAGCATGTATATTACATGCGTGGTAGAGAATAGCATGCCATAATATATCCTATTATTTAAATTAAGCCATCCTACCGTGCAATTAGACGTTATGCATATAATCCTTCCTATAGAATAACGTATTCCATCAGCACTGTTATTTTCAAAACCATTCCAACGCAATGTTCAGCTGGTAGCGCTGGGGATCGTGGGTTCGAGTCCCGCCTTGGGCATGGGTGTTATATGTTTGTGTATATGTATGTGTTGTAAAAGTAAGAAGACAGTAATAATACGGCAAAACAAGGTAAAAAGAAAAAGGTAAATTAAAAGTAGAGTACATAGTGCCGGAGTCCTGATCAGACTCCGGTACTGTTTAAAAAAAAAAAAAAAAAAAGGCAGAGGAATTCCTGATTAAATATTGGCGTCGAGCTCGTGTAGAGCTTGTGGAGGTGATGTGGAACGGTTCTCTGTTAACCTTATTGTGAATTCTGTTCTCAGAAATGTTTAAGAAACTCAGATTCCTTGAGATAGGTCAATGTGGAAGAGATGCAGCAAGCAGTATTGCTTTCCTTATCTTATTGCTTTATTCAAATACCTTACATAAATCACGACAAATTAAGCAATATGGGACACTTGATTGCAAAAATAAGTACAAAGAATTGATATGTTACACTCACATGACTTTCTTTAGCTGTTCTACAAACTTCTTACAAAATATTATTCTTCTTTCTACACAGTGTTAATCGAGATAAACATTAGCAGAATGTTCTTATTACTTAGTTTTCTTTATAAGTAGAAGGGAGCTATAGGAATGCGCTATGCTAAAGCGATAGTCAATTGTTTTAAAAGCTATCGTTATGTGATTGTCAATACAAATCGCTTCTTTGCTTAGCCAAGTGTAGAACAAAAGAAAAACGACGCTTCATGTCTGAGAAAAGTATAAACACTTCACAATTGAAACCAATAAAAAGGAATATCTTGGAAACGGTTGCTTCCACAACAAAAAGGTAAAGGACATAAATTGTGTGTTTTGATAAGATCTACATTTTTTTTTTGCAGTAAGTTTTTTGTCTATCTCTAACGATTTAGAAGTGAGCAAAATTGGGCAAAATGCATCCAGAATAAAAAGGTCTTCACAAGCTATTCACAGAAAACTCAAGATATGCATTTTATTTGCGATATAAACAGCTTTAATATACGGGATTTTTATCAAGATCGTTAGAACCATTTTCTAAGAAAATAAAATTTTCGAAAATTTTTCCATGTTAAGGGTAGTTTATGTTGGGAGGATGTTATTGAAAAATATTCGTGCTGCATCCTTGGAAGATACTAAACCTAAATACCAAATTTGGTATTTAATGGTCATTTCGATTTTGAGCTATGTTGTACGCGTACACACACACACACACTCACTTACACACAAACTTTCACACTCACACAATCGAACCTTTTTCTAAAAATTGTTTTCTCGCCTCAGGGGACCTCAAAACATGTAATTCCACTGAAATCTCGACATCGAATTTTTGGGTGGAGTACAATACTTGTCTATCCCTTCTACATACTAACTTTTCTTACAAAACACAGTTATTTTATCTACATTATCCTAAATAAATTATCATTATTATAAATGGTCTTATTACTTAGATCCGTATAAGTAAAAAGGAAATAAGGGAATATGCTAGGCTATAGTCACAGTCAAATATTTTAAAAGATATTATCGCTATACAATAATCACGAAATTCGGTACTACATGCTCGGGAATAAACCAAAAGGGATGAAACGAACGAGGGCTTTCCGCTTGAGATAAGTCTAAATGTTTTCAAATTGAAACAAATAAGAGGGAATATGTTTGAAATCTTAGCTCTGCAAAAATTTATTTCACATAAATTGTGTGGCTTAACAAGGTTTACGCTTTTAGTGCGATCACTTTTGTCTATCTCTTACGGTTTACCAGTTATGCAAAAGCTATTAGAAGAGGAATTCAACATCTATTCACAACAAATTACATATATATTATTTGCCATATAAACATCTTTAATATACAGCATGTTAATAAAATATTGTTATAACCATTTTTTAGGAAAAACTGGTAGTTTAGGGTTTCTGAAAATCTTCGTGTCTCATCCTTGGAAAATGCTGAATTTAAATTCCAAGTTTGATATTTGACAAAATTCTAATGCCTTTTTATTCGGGGTCCTTAAAACATGTATTTGCGGTGAAATTGCGGTATCGAATTTTTAAGGGGAATACAATAACTTGTATTTGCATTGTACAGTGCTGGAAAACAAAAATATAACGACATTTGTTACCTTGGGAGAGCTAAAAACAATCATTTAGGAGTGTTTATTGATATGACAAACTATAAGAAACTATGATTAAAATATAAGTGTCTTAGAGTTTATAATACTTTGAAGATATGTATTGCATTAAATTTCAAGTCAAGTTTGATCATATCATGTCTGCGCATTATGACATTTGATATGTATTTTTGGTGAAATTTCAATATGGAAAGTTTAGGCTAAATTCAATACATTTTCCGCTGTGTAAGTGATAGAGAAAGCAAAGTACCCGGTGTTAATGGTTATTTAAAAGATCTTTATATAGGTAAAATATAATTACAATTCCTCATTTTCGGTGTGCTGGAGCGCCTAAAATTAAAAAATTTTTTCTTCACAAGTATTGTCCGAAAATCTTCGTTTTCGATATAAAGGCTGATGAAGGTTGAGATAATCTTACTCACTTTGTGGCTGAATTCATGTTATACCTACTCTTATTACCATTGAAATAATCATTTTTTTTTTTTTTTGATGCTGTAAATATCTTCTGTGAGATTCCAGAAGGTGCGAACTATACTCCCAGATGATTATCCTAAGAGAAAACAATTTGCTGAATAGCTCTTACGAACCGCTGATAAAAACCTTATTTTGCTAGACGCAAATTATGGAGGATTTTTAATACACTCAACTCGCATTTGAGTGAGACGAATCCTAAGCTGTGGAGAATGTTGAAAACTAATGGAATTTTTCAGCAATTTTTACTTTCTCTATACGTACTATGTACATAGTGTATAGGGAAGATATTGCACTCCACCAAAAATTTCGTTACCGAGATTTCACCGGAAATATATGTTTTAGGGTCCCCTGTATCCAAAAAAGGTATTTTCAGAAAAAGGGCCGTGTCCGTGTGTCAGTCGGTCCGTGTGTCTGTGAACACGATAACTAAAAAACGAAAAGTCGGTAAAATACCAAACTTGGTATTTAAGTTTGGTATATTCCAGGGATGCGACATGAAGATTTTGACAAAAATCCCACCACCCCAAACTACCCTTTACGTGGAAAATTTTTCGAAAATTTAGATTATCTCAAAAATGGCTATAATGATTTTGATTAAAATTTCGTATATTAAAGATATTTACACGACAAAAAATGTATATCTTGAATTTTCAGGGAATAGCCTCTGATGACTACTTTGTTCTGGATGAACTTTATGGAATTTTGCGTAACTGCTAAACCGTAAGAGATGGACAAACATTTACAACACAAAAAATTTAGGGCATCTTAAAACACACAATTTATGTTATATACATTTTTTTCGTGAAGTTGATCGTTTTTGAGATACTCCTTATTTTTTGGATTCAGCTTTAAAAAATATACTTTTCTGATACAAGAATTTAACAATTTCAGTCCATACAAACAAAGGAACTTCAGCCTCATAGCAACCAACTTTTGACTGTCAGTTTAACCCATGGTACTCCCTTATTTCGCTTCTACTTACAAGGAAGCAAGTAATAGGACTATTTCTACTGATTTTTTCTCAATTAGTATGAAATAAATAGAAGCATAAGCTTTCTAGCAATAATTTGTTGCAGGGATATAGAGAAATTCATGTGAATGGTACACATCAGATTTTTTCGGATGGTTTATGGCACTTTTCTTGTAGAAGTGCTTCCGAAACTGCTACCTGAAGATGTCCCGATTATTATTCGGTTGAAAGCTGATTTTTCAGCACGATGGTTCACCGGCATATTTAGCGTCAATAACACTTTCATATTGGTATAATGTAAGAAAGTTACAGTAGAGCCATAGTAAGTAAATGAGGCAATTTTCACATTGAGTTACTTTTATTTGTTTTCTTCACAAATTACGACGTATACAGTAGATAGAGAAGGTATTGCATTCCACTCAAAATTCGGTAGTGAAATATGTTTTGAGGTCCCCTGAATAGAAAAACTTTTTAAGGTGACCATGTGTTTGCTAATATTATAAATAAAAAACGAAAAGTCGGTTAAATTCCAAACTTCATACTTAAGTTTAGTAGGTACTGGGGATACGACTAGAATGTTTTAAAGAAAATCCTTTACCTCTTTGTATCCTTTACATAGAACAATGTTTGAAAAATGTTATTAAAATGTCATATGTTTAAGATATTTTCATAGCAAATGTGTGTGACTTAAATTTTCGGGGAAGAGCCTCTGGATGACTTATGCATAACTGTTAAACCCTAAGAGATAGGAAATCTTAGTACACAGCGATATATTAATAGACAATATGTCAAATATATATACTTCTTTTATATGCGTTTTCTCTCATTTGTCTATTGTTCTTTTCAATAACTAAATATATATCTTTAATACGTCTTTTTGTATATATCCAAGGACAGAAAAGTAGATTGTTTTATATTTTAAGTGTATACTGAAAGTGTTTGGCAATTAAAATCCTTTTACTACACAGATGACATATTCCTCGTTATGGGTTTAAATTTTCCAATACATTTACTTTTCTCAAATGGAAAATCGTCATTCAGTTTTCTTTTTTATTCTTTTACTCCTGGCTGTGCAAAAATAAGTCGCATTTATCTCGACTAGAATGAAGTATATTTTAGAGCTGCGTTTTCTACATGTAAACAAAGTTACGTTTCGCCAGTCTGGGTAGTGTGGTGGTAGCGTGTCTGCCTCACAATCTAAAGGTCGTGAGTTCGAATCGCGCTTAGGGTGAGGTACCCGGATAAGGGGTTTTCCCTTATCCTGAGAAGACGAATGTTGAGTAACTTTAAGCTCCATGGACCCCGAGATCTTTGAGTATCATTTCACTAATGTCATTCATCGTCCGATACGACCAACTAGGTTAAAGGATGTTAAATTAAAAAAAAAAAAGTTATGTTTCAGATTATCATAATTTCTATACATCAATTTTTAAGAAACATCATTTAATTTTATGCTCTCTATCACATCAGAAAATTAGGAATATGTATTCTGTTACAGCGTGTATATTGCAAAAAAAGCAACAAGTATTTAGAAAAGGAACAGAGCATATGTGTGTTTTCTGCGGCATGTGCTGGAAGGTGAAAGCTCATGCAGTAACAGGCATGTCTCCATTACGCCAAACAAACGCTAGGTGTAAATTACAAATTATTGTGTAACCGATGAAATCAAAGCCAGAGATCTTGTTTGCGCGCAGTGTTGCCGCACTGTACGTATTTAAACAGTATCAACGCTTTGTGTTTGTTTTCCTATGTCTACTCTAGTGCAGCGCGGCGAGAGCGCCACAAGCGATTGCTAGCTGCCATAACAGAATGTACGAGTAAATAGCGTTTGAAACGATGCATATGTGCATAATGCGGTAAAACGAAACCTTAAAACTGCTAGGAAAGAAACTAAACTAAAATTTTATCAAATAATGATAGCACCCATGTTGCTGCTTGGTTCAGGATATTAGACACTTCGAAAAAAATGAAGAAAGATAAATCTGATGTGCTCCATTCACATTTCTGTCTGTTCTGCAAACTATTCTTTCAAGATATTTTTATTCTTTTATCCGCCTAATGCTAATAGAGATGAATACTACCAGAAATTGTATTTTTACTCAGTTACTTATAAATAGAAAGGAAACACGGGAACACACTAAAGTAAGCTATAATCAAATCTTTTAAAATCTGTTACTATGTTATTGAAAATCGGTTCTGTTTCCATGGCAGAAAAAGGGTATAATTATTTTAAAATAGACCCCAATAATATCTCGATTATATCAGTTCCGATACAACATTCGTTATAGCGAGGTCCACCCACTCAAGTTTACGCCTTCCGCCCAGCGATCTCAGCGATCGCCTCAGAGACGAATCATGTAATTTACTTCCTGAAGTGTTTTGCATGGTCTTAATTGCGTCGCGAATAACGCCTTTCTACAGACTATCCGTTTTGCTCTCACATTTTTATACCTTAATACGTGAGATACTAGCTAGATTATGTGCGGTCATTGACCTTGCAGAAAACACTGAAACTCGTTAGAGCGGGGGCCGCCAATCAAGGATACGCCGATCTCGTGGAAAATAAACATGTATGCTTGAATGTGTCACGCGTACTTAGAGGTGCTAACACGCTGATAATATGTTACTCTTAATAAGTAAATTTATTAGTCAGAAAATATTGATTCAATTGTGTTCATTGTACTGTTCTTAATTACCAATACATATGATTGCACTTATATCCCTAATAGACTGTATATTCAAATTAATAAAAGTGTAGTTATAATTAATATAACTAGAACAGTGTCCATAAGTTGGTAACTAAATGGACGAAATAATAAGTTTGAATACATAGGAATAACAAACTAGAATTCAAACATAATAGATGCAATATAACTAGAGCTCTGTCTGGGGTCACGAAATTGCCAGATTGAGATTTGTTGTAGACAGAGTATAACTATGGCGTGGTGGTGTACGCGTGATCTCTACAGCCCGTTTTGAAACGTGTTGCACTACCTAGATTGCTCACTGCCTGGTCTCGTTCAGTTGCTGCCAATAAACAAACCAGTGAACACTAAAAGAGAGTTCAGATAGAAATATGTCGAAAATATTAAAAGGTAGGCGTTTTACACTGAACAAGCTTGTGGAGATTTAAACATATTTTGAATGACAGGAGACGAACCTTTTCTTTCGATACTGCAATGTATCTTGTAACATTAACAGATTATTGTCTTTATAATTTGCTTCCTTGTAAATAGAAAGGTAATAAGCGAGAACATTTAGCTAAAGCAATATTCAAATCTTTTATAAGCTGGTTGCCATGGGGCTGAAATCCGTTTCTATGCATTTCCTGGAGTTTAAACATTCCATTATGACAAAAGTGCAAGTATTTTAAGACTGAAACCAATAACAGGAAATATCTCTGATATGGTAAATTCCAAAAAAAATTGTGTATGACATAAATTGTATGTTTTAACAAGATTTGCATTTCTTTTGCAGTAAGTTTTTGTCTATCTCTTACAGTTTAACAGTTATGCAGAGTTCAGCAAAATTCATGCGTAATAAAGAGTTCTTCAGAGGCTATTTTCAGAAATTTTAAAATATGTTTTTTTATATAAATATCTTTAATATACGGCATTTTAACCAAAACTATTGATAGCTATTTTTGAGAAAATAAAAATGTTCGGAACTTATTCCATGTAAAGGATAGTTTGGGATGGGGGAATTTTCCCTCAAAACCTTCGTGTCGCGCCCCTGGAAGACAAACTTAAATACCAAGTTTGGTATTTTACCGACTTTTCGTTTTTGAGTTAGCATGTTCACAGACACACATGGACATTTTTCTAAAACTGCATTTTCTTTTGGACACAGGGAACCCTAAAACATCTATTTCCGTTGAAATCTGGATATCGAATTATTGGTTGGAATGCAATAGGTACCTTCTCTATACACATGTACACAGTACGTGTAGAGAAAGTAAAAATGACTTTCTTGGTTCCATAGTTAAAGTAGAAGTTAGATTTAGGCGGAATGCGCCATGATGGGAGTAGACGTAACACTTATCGTATCCCTTATACCTTTATGGTGATTGGCCACCTGGCTCTCGTCTCTGCGTGCTGCACGTGGAACGACTTAAACTTCTAAGATCACTGGAGCGTGAAGTTAAAGATGACATTTTCTGAATCAGCTACACGAATATACTTCGATATTTCTGTCACAACATATCAGCTCTTAGGGAAAGACAACTGCAAGATTGCATATACTTGAGATTGCGGGAAGGTGTATTTTTATTTCTCATAAACTCAAGATGTGTCCAACATATTGATAGTTTTATTTAAATAAATGACTTGATTTACGAATTACTTGTTCAGCTTAAATATGCATTAAATGATACTCCTGTAGGCTTTCTTGTTTTGTCAATTATGTCGGGAGGAAACACCTGCTGATGCTTTTGGTTTCCGCAGTTGGCAGAATCCGCTGTGCCACATCTATGCGGTTGTGTTGATCTCTTATTCATTTGAGCGGCTCAAGAGGTGAGAAACGAAGCATTTCACTGAGTGGCTGGAAGACACTTGCTAGGTGTGACCGTTTCCTATTAGTTTCATATCCGAACCAATGAACAGAGTAGGGTGCCGAGGCCGAGTGGTTAGACCACTCGCCTCCCACCTAGATCCCAATGCGACTGCATGGGAGATTTGTGGTGGACGAAACAGGGTAGTGGCGAGTTTTCTCCGGGTTCTCTGGTTTCTCCCGCCATTACATTCCACCGGTGCTCCATCTTCATTCCATCTATCATCAGTGTCATCGCCTGTGGTTTCAAAGTAGTAAAAGTCGGCGTTAAACACTTTAAAAAGAAAACAAAGTTCCGTTTCTGCCTTGTAATCATTCTCCTTTTATTATATTTGCCATTTGGAGGTAACAAAAACGTTTACAGCAAAGTTATACAGCAAATTTATAGAGCTACGAGGATTGTTTATCTTCAAGAACAGCATTAAACTAATGGAGGAAATATAACCAATGGACATGTTTTGTATTCCTTTTATTTTATTATGTACGCTCTTTAACTACTATCATTCTTAGTGTCCCATTCTATATTGGGCGTGAAAGATGCTCAATTTCGCTCTTTATCGGTTTTAAGTTCTTTCACCAGCGTAAATATACGGCACGGGACTCATGATTTTATTTCCCTTCAGAAGGAACACAAACTAAGGATTTTTACGCCGAAAAAATTCCATCTCCCGCCACTAGGTTTTAACCCGTGACCCTGGGAAACAAGAAGCTCGCTTGTTACTAATAGACCACGAGCTTCAACGTGCTACCCTATCTAGAGTATAAGTTTATTGCTCTGAGGCAGGATTTTTATGAAAAAAATCCGTTTACGCAGATGGTTACAATGCTGCAAAAATTGGTGGGGTAGGCTTTTGTCTTCTTCACTCTACACCAGTCACAAAAGGATACAACATTATACGTATGTTTAGTTTTAGTTTATGTAATCGTTGTATTACAGCAGGACAATGTAACGTATATTCTAATGCATATGCATATAATTATACTACATTTGTACGCAACTTTGTGATTTTTTGGACACCGATATTTGAAAATATCACACCTTTGATGCTTTCAGCCAAATATATTGCCAATAGCTTGACACACAGATGAAAAACATG
This sequence comes from Hymenopus coronatus, assembly GCA_030762935.1. Lineage (NCBI taxonomy): Eukaryota > Metazoa > Arthropoda > Insecta > Mantodea > Hymenopodidae > Hymenopus > Hymenopus coronatus. The sequence goes on from CM060894.1 coordinate 56,513,375, forward strand.
CAAAACAGGAATGGTAGCTAACTCACATCGCTAGATGCGAGGGTACAGACCCCATCCCCTGTCTCTGACATCATAATGCCCGTAGCACTGTTAACTTGATATTCTTTAAACATATTTCTTCAAACGTTATTCCATCCCAGATATCCATAATGTATGTGTGTTTCTCTATAATATTTATTAACTTCACTGTTCTGAATACAGCTGATGTTTATCATGCTTTGTAACCGCTTCAGCATTTTAATTAGCGCTTGATGAGTTGGACGTGAATGGAAAGGACTTTTTTTCAATAGTTTTATTGACTTTTGAGGAATTATTTGGTTCTGCTAATCCATAAGACAAATAATCATAACTTAATACATAACAACGATGCAACATTTTGAAATTTTGAATAGTGTAATTGATGAATAAACTTCTGCTGGTACAAAAGCAATGAACTAGTGCATTAGCAGAGTTACGTTTATATTGCTACATTTAACTGCATGGTCATATTGACGGTCTTTTTCCTTTGAAACATTGCCATACAGTAGTGGTGTTAAATCGTAGATGTTGTCATTGGGTTTCTGTTTTTATTTTATTTGGCTTTTATCTTATCACACACATACATTCATAATTTCAGGCTCTGCGGAAGTTATGGCATAATTTTGACTAGAGAAAAATGCTCTTCCCCAGCCGTAAATGGAACGGGATTCCTCTTATAGCAGGCAGGCTCTCTAGCAACTGAGCTACGGGGCAATGCGATTCAGAAATTACTTTAATGCCCTTTCTTGCCAATGTAAAAGTTTCACCCATTATCTCGGCAACTATCTAAGATAAAGAGCTAAATTTTTGAAAAAATTTCCAGCAATAACTTTTCTGTTGCTTGATAAAAAATCTGATGTGTTCCATTCACATGACTTTCTCTATATATCTCTAACCAATTATTCTTAAAAAGCTTATACATCCATTTACTTCACGCTAATCAGAAAAAATTAGCAAAAATATTTTATTACTTGCTTCCTTGTAAGTAGAAGCGAAATAAGGGAGTACCATAGGTTAAAGTGATAATCAAATGCTGGTTGTTATGTCACTGAAATTCCTTTGTTTCTATGGACAGCAGTTGACAAATTCCTGTATGAGAAAAGTATAAGTTTTTCATAGCAGAAACTAAAAACAAGGAATGTCTCAAAAACGATGAACTCCACGAAAAAATGTATATAGCATAAATTGTGTGTTTTAACGTGTTCTTCATTTTTTGTGAAGTAAGCTTTTATCCATCTCTTATGGCTTAGGAGCTATGCAAAATTCCGTAATTTTCATCCAGAATAAAGTAAGATTCCGAGGCTATTCCCAGGAAATTGAAGATATACATTTTATTTCTTAGGTAAATATCTTTAATATATGATATTTTAATCAAAATCGTTAGACATTTTTAAGAAAATCAAAATTTTCGAAAAAAGTTCCATGTAAAGGTAGTATTGGGTGGGGGGATTTTTCTCAAAATCTTCGTGTCGCATCCCAGGAAGATACTAAACTTAAATACCAAATTTGGTATTTCACCGACTTTTCGTTTTTGTGTTCACAGACACACACACGGACCTTTTTTTGAAAATGTTTTTTTTTGATACAGGGGAACCTAAAACATATATTTTCGGTGAAATCTCGGTATCGATTTTTTGGTAGGAGTACAATGCCTTCTCTATACACTATGTATATAGAGAAAGTAAAAATATAATACTTCTGTTGATTAGAAGGAAAGGTATGACTTTTTTAAATAAAGCTCTTAAAATGTTTAAAAAAAACAACTTATTTTTAAATTTAAAACCATTGAGTAATCCATATACATAAAACGTTTTCTGTTAAAATAAAGCATATTTACGTACAAATATATGTGGTAGAAATTTGAGCTCTTAGTGGCATTTAGTTTCTGAGATAATGGGGCATTTGTATAGAAAATGTTATTTCTTCAGAAATTGCTTTCTAACATAACATTAAAAAACCATGTAACCTAGCTTTCCAAACACAATTTCGCAGTAGTTCAAAACTTTCACATGAAGGAAATATGAATGGGATAGCAATGCTGCGAACAGCTAAAATAAAACTTTCCGTTAAAAATAAAAAAATATCTCTTCTCTAACATTAATATTTATAAAGTCATTAAGTTTTACCAAGAGAGTGTACCAGAATGATCTAAAATACTTTTACGCAGGATTATTTCCAAAATATTTTTAAGCTTTTTAAAATTAGTGTACCTCTATGAAAGTTATACCAAAATGAGTGCGAGACTCGAAATATTCATATGCAATTAAAACATGAAAATGGAAAAAAATTGGGAACATTCCATTTTGACTTCCCTTAAATGTCTTACTAAGTCTTAGAAGATTCAGCGTCCTAAAGGGATAGTCATTATTATTATTATTATTATTATTATTATTATTATTATTACATATGTTAATTCAAGGAGAGAATTAGAAAATTGTTGGACCTTGCTAGTTGAAAGGGAAGCTTTGGAAGTTATTGGTATTTTTCCACTAACGTCGGTGTAGCTCTATCAGGAAGAGGAACAAGCTTGGTAGGGGCAGGGCTCAGGTCTTGGGAGCAGGCACTGAGTTTGGTTTGTAAACCAAAGCATTATTTCTTTGCGTATTCCCAAAAATTCGATAATGAGAATTCACCGGAAATACACGTTTTGAGACCATCTGAATCTAAAAAAGCGTTTTTAGAAAAATGTCCGTGTGTGTGGGGGGGGCAGCATAGCTCAAAAATGAAAAGACCGTTAAATACCAAACTTGGTATTTAAGTTCAGTATCCTCCAAGGATGAAACACGAAGATTTCCAAGAAACCCCCCACCCCCAACTACTCTTTACATAGAAGAAAATTGACGTGTTCTATTTACATGAATTTCTACATTTCATCAACAAGTTATTGTTAAAAAGCTTATGCTTATATTTACTTCATGCTAACCGAGAAAAAAATAGCAGAAATAATCTTATTATTTGCTACCTCTAAGTAGAAACAAAATTATGGAGGACCATAGGTTAAAATGACAGTCAAAAGCTGGTTGCTATGTGATTGAAGTTCCTTTGTTTGTATGAACAGGAGTTGAAAAATTCCTGTGTGAGAAAAGTATAAGTTTTATAAAGCTGAAACCAAAAACAAGGAATATCTTAAAAACACCAACTCCAAGAAAAAATCATATAACATAAATTGTGTGTTTTAAGTGCTCTAGATATTTTGTGAGGTAAGTTTTTCTCCATCTCTTACGGTTTAGCAGTTATGTAAAATTCCGTAACATTCTTCCAGAATAAAGCAGTTTTCAGAGGCTATTCCCAGAAAATTCAAGATATACATTTATTTGTCAGCTAAATATTTATAATATTCGAAATTTTAATCAAAATCGTTAAGAGCCATTTTTGAGAAAATAAATTTCGAAAAAAGTTCCATGTAAAATGTAGTTGGGGGGTGGGGGATTCTTTTCAAAATCTTCGTGTCGCATCCCTGGAGGATATTAAACTTAAATACCAAGTTTGGTATTTTACCCACTTTTCGTTTTTGAGTTATCGTGTTCACAAACATACGGACACAAACACACACACACACACACACTTGGACCTTTTTCCCAGGGATCCTAAAACATATATTTCCGATGAAATCTCGATATCGAATTTTTGGATGGAGTGCAATACCTTCTCTATACACTATGTACATAGTGAGTATAGAGAAATTACATGACAAATAAAATGTATATCTTCAATTTTCTGGGAATAGCCTCTTAAGACCTCTTTATTCTGACTGAGTTTTGCTGAATTTTAGTAACTAGTAAACCATAACTGTAAACCATAAGAGATTCACAAAAAAATGTAGGTCACGTTAATAAACACAATTTATATTATGTACAGTTGACCATTTCTGAAATAGTGCTTGTTATTTGCTTCCGATTTCAAATACTTAAACTTTTTTCACATGGAAAGTTGTAAACTCCCGACCATACATAGAAGCGGACTTCATCAACATGGGAACCGGTTTTTAAAGGTTTTGACTATCATTTTAGCCTGCTGCATTCCCTTATTTTCCTTCTACTTACAAGGAAGCAAATAATTAAGACAATTTCTACTAATGTTTATCTCGATTATCATAAAATAGATAGAAAAATATACATTTTAACAATAATTTGTTATAGCAATGTAGAGAAAGTCATGTAAATGGAACACACATGATTTTTTCTGTTTTTCAATTATTTCGTACTCTTCTTATTAAATGTTTTAATGTATTTGTTGCTATTGTTTGTGTTTTCTTTTTCTTTATTATCAGATGGCATTAATTCATTGATATTTAGGTTCAAAATATGAAGGTAAATATGAACCGCAGTGTATTTTATAAGTCATACAGTCTATCTGACCTGTGTGATGAACAGATCTCAAAGAGTTTAAGACCAGGCTTTTAATTGTTTATTATTATTATTATTATTATTATTATTATTATTATTAAATTCAGATCTCAACGACAAAGTTTGAATATGAAAAATATGTTAGATCAAAGTTGACGTAGAGAAAATAAATGTGTAGGGACAACATAGTCCTTAAAGCTATTGGTTACAGAACGATCCCATTGTGAAGGTGATGTGATATTCTTTGGGTAGGCGTAGTTCTACATGTAATATGAAACTCATCCTGAAGATCGCATTGCACAAGTTGATTACATAGGACTTCTCATTGTGTACACAATGTTGGAGATGTCATAAGTACATCTACTAACTGGAACTGAATCTCTCGCGGATATTGTTTCATCAGTAAGAATGGAAGTGCTTTAGATTGAAAATGTTCGTTTCATAATTATTTAATTCGCCTTAAAGGTAGAGTGAGTGTGCTCATTTAATAGAATTACTTTAGCTTCCCACTCTTTATTGGGAGTTATTCAAACGGGCAGTCGTATATACAGACTGATTCAAAAATAATTTTACAAACATTTGAGGATATATTCCTAACATCGAAACAAGAAAATATGTTCAAATAAATACATTCTGTCAAGAAGGTACCGGGAATTTGTCATTTAAAAATCCTGTTTAAAAGAGAATTCGAAATTATTGTTGTCGCTAAGTTGGTACAACTTTCCTCTATACCCACGCGGAGTTGGATCCTCAACTGTCATCTAGTTTGTTTACAGGACGCCATTTTGGTACTTCATCTCAAAGGTGATTTGCGATTTGCGATTTTACTATGGATACAAATATTGAACAAAGAATCTCTCTCAAATTTTGCATTGCAAATGGTATTTCGTGAGCCAAGTCGCTGAAAATGTTACAGAAGGCTTAGGGTGAATTGCATATGAGTGGTACAGTGCATTCAAAAGTGGTCGAGATGTGGTGGAAGATTTGCCTCGCTCTGTCAGTCATCAACGGTTTCAACTGAACTGAACATCGCTAAAGTGAAGAAAATGGTGTCTGAAAATCGCCATTTAGGTCAGAGAGAATGCCGCTGAACTCTCTGTGTCTCACGAATCGATCCGTACCATTTTGAACGATTGTTTGGGCATGACACGCGTTGCAGCTCGATTAGTTCAGAAAGATTTGAATTTTCTACAAAAACACAATCGCGTAAGGATTGCTGAAATCATGCTAGAACGAGCCACTTCCGACCCCACACTCATGAAACGCATTATAACTGGTGATGAAACGTGGGTTTACGAGTTTGACACTCAACCAGTCAACAAGCTTCCGAATGGCGCCTTCCAACTGAACCAAAACCTAAAAGGGCACGTCAAACTTGATCAAAACTGTCAAGGTTATGTTGACAGTTTTTTTTTTTTTCAATTATCGTAGTGTCGTGCACTCAGAGTTCTTGCCATAAGATGAAATGGTAAATAAAGACTATTATCTGAGCATTATGCGGCGTTTGAGAGAATAAATACGGCGAAAAAGGCCAGATTTTTGGAACGACAACTCGTGGATTCTGCACCATGGCAACGTACCAGCTCACAAGGTTGTTGTTGTGAACGCATTTCTGGCCAAAAACTTAACAAATTTCATCGAACAACTACCGTATTCCCCTGATGTGGCTCCTGCTGATTTATTTCTCTTTCCAAAACTCAAATTACCACTTCGAGGCACCCGTTTTCAGTCGATAGAAGACATAAAGGAAATTTCGCGGCGACAATTGACATTGATTCTTAAAAGCGCCTACAAAAAATGTTTTGATGATTGGATTATTCGTTGGCATAAATGTGTAATTTCAGAAGGGGCCTACTTTGAAGGCGATAAAATAAAATTGGATAAATAATTCATGTTTTGTGTTTTATTGGCAAATTCCCGGATTTTTCTTGACACAGTTGTATATTATCTAAAACGCTGCGTTTTCGCGTTATCAATGCCTTAATGAAAGTCACCATAAACGGCTTTACGGGTCCAACTTAATAGTTTCATTTATTTATGGACTCATTCATAGAAGGCTTTGCCCCATTTTACCCTGCAGAGTTGGCCTTGTTTTCCATAGTTGCTTGCTAACATTTGTCATTTATCAGATGTACAATACATTCTCCCAGCACACCTTACAATTGCTGTCTACAGAGACTTCATTCAGAATATTGTCCCTGACATATTAGAAAATGTGTCTCTGCAAGTAAAAAGAAACATGTGGTTTATGCATGATGTTCTGGAACATTTTAGTCTCATTGTTCAAGATGCACTGGATGATATCTAGCGTGCACGCACATACACATATATACACAGAAGGCTTTTTACCAAAAATTGTTTTTGGATGTATGGGTCCTCAAAACATGCATTTGCGTTTACATCTCGGCATAGAGTTTTTTGGATGGAATACAATACATTCTTAATTTACTATATACAATGTACATACGTGCTAGAGAAAGAAAAAATAAACAAATAAGAAAAAATAAATTAGCATGCCGATGCGTTTGGTTCCCTATAGTATTTTTCGTTGTTTAATGTTGGTAAAATCCTCATATCAGTTGGTGTACGCACTTACTGTTATTGAATTGAACAAAGTGAGCGGCGAAGGATATAGATACCTTTTACCTTAGTGGCTGTGAGACACTCACTCGATGTTCTCTTTCCATTGATTTATATGTAAAACTTCTGCCACTGAAATCTTGACCAATCTAAAATCTTAAGGTCGTTTCTGGCTCAGGAACAAAGGAAAGGGTGCGCAATGTGAAAGGAATATTTTGTGGATGAAATTTTCTTTAGCTTTTTTTGTATGTTTGATTTGAAAGGAATAATGGGCTTGGACTTCAAACAATGAATAAATGATATGACAGGTTTGACATTATTATAAAAGTAAAACGACATATGTATGGAACTGAAGTATACAGAAATGAACAACGTAAAGTGAAAAGATTACAAAAAGTCGCAATGTCTCACTACTTGAAAGGGTTTGTAATCAATTTCTTGCAAAATGCTGGTAATAATATGTGTTAAAGATAATATAATTCCGAAGTGTTTATGCAAAGGTAGAAGCAGAATAAAATACCTATGTAGTGCCATAGTTGTGACGCCAACCACCACTGCCCTGCTATCTGAGCTATGAGTTCCGTGTTAGCATATGATGAGAATTGCCATGTAACTCGAATTTTCCAGGAAAAAAAAAACATCTCCAACTTCTTCAGACAACATACTCTTATGTCGAACTACATAGCTTTTCATGACTTTGTCTACTTGTTCTGCAATAAATAGTCTTACAAAAGCTTACTCTTCTGTCTACTTCGTGCTATTCAAGCTAAACATTAGTAGAAATTGTATTATAGCTTGCTTCCTTGTAAATAGAAAGGAAGTAAGGAAATACACTTAGTCAAAGTGATAGACAAATATTTTAAAAGATTATTGCTATCTGATTTAAACACGCTTCTCTTTGCATCACCAGTAGTAAAAAAAAATACGAATAACAAATTATCGTTTGAAAAATGTTTAGGTGTTTCAAAATGGAAAGAAATTAGATTAGATTTAGTATTAAAAGCACCGGTTACAAAAATAGTAGAATAAACATATAATTTCATTATTTGACTTTTGAGGCCTGAATGTCGCTGCTTTATACTCAATGTGCTCCATATGTACTTCGTTATTTGCATGTACATATTCACAAAGAGCTTAAAAATTACTGTTAAACCGTTTAAATAATTATTATTTCATTGTGTAACACTGATGAAATGTCAGATGATAGTTTTCTAATTATCAACAAAATAGGTACTACTAGTAATTGTATAAAACTAAAATACGCTTATTGTATTATATACATTCCTAAGTGTATATATGTAATAAGGAATATCTCAGAAACCATTAACAAAAAACATTACATATATATATATATATATATATATATATGTTTGTCTTTAACATACAGCATTTTAATTGAGATCGTAAAGACATTGCGAGAAAAGCATTTTCAAAATGTTTCCATTTAAAGAGTAGTTTAGAGTGGGGGTATTTCCTTAGTGTCGTAGCCATGGAAGATGCTGAACTTAAAATATCAAGTTTGGTATCGTTTTTTGAGTTATTGTGTTCACAGACACACCATGGATACATACGCACGCGCGCGGACCTTTTTCTAAAATCGCTTTTTAAACAGGTGGCCCCAAAACGTGTATCGCGATCGAATTTTTCGGTGGAATTCGATACTGTCTATGCTACCTAGTACTATGTTTGAAGTAGAGAAAGTGATAAAAGGTAGGATTGAATAGCGTTATAAAAAGTGAAGAAGATTTTGTGACGGCAGAGGTGCTGAATATGGTGGCGAGGATAATTTATATCACTATTAATTAATGTAATAAAGTACATGAGCATGCTCCACATTTATTCCAATGCGGTGTAGAAATGATGTTACCCTGCGGGGGTAACTAATGGGATTAATTATGTAAATGCCCTAGCGCAACGGCGAACACTGTCGCATCGGTGGGTCACTTTCCAAAGTGTTCAAACGAGATATATATTGCAATGCAGCAGTTCTGATGACCAGCATTATGGCGTCGTTAACTGCAGTCGCTTATATAACTTCAAATGTGATACCCATTTACCTTCTCTAGCACGTACATAGTAGATGTATAGAAAAGGTATTGTATTCTAATAAAAATTCGATAACTAGAGTTCACTGGAATACACATTTTGATTTTCCCTGAAACATTTTTAAAAACCTCTACATGTGTGTCCCTGTGTCAATGTTTTATAAACAACATAACACAAAAAAATCTGATGTGTACCATTCACATGACTTTCTCTATATCCCTGCAACAAATTATTCTTAAAAATCTTATATTTCTATTTATTTTATGCTAATCAGAAAAAATTAGTAGAAATAGTTTTATTACTTGCTTCCTTGTAAGTAGAAGCGAAATAAGGGACCATCATAGGTTAAGGTGATAGTCAAAAGCTGGTTTCTATGTGAATGAAGTTCCTTTGTTTATATGGGTAGGAGTTGACAAGTTCCTGTATGAGAAAAGTATAAGTTTTTCATAGCAGAAACCAAAAATAATCTCTTACGGTTTAGCAGTTATTCAAAATTCAGTAAACTTCATCCAGAATAAACTACTCTTCAGAGGCTATTCCCAGAAAATTAAAGATATACATTTTATTTGTCAGGTAAATATCTTTAATATACAACATTTTAATCAAAATCGTTAGACATTTTTGAGAAAATTTTTTTTTGAAAAATGTTGCATGTAAAGGGTAGTTGGGGGTGGGGGGATTTTTCACAAAATCTTCGTACCGCATCCCTGGAATATACTAAACTTAAATACCAAGTTTGGTATTTACCGACTTTTCGTTTTTGAGTTATCGTGTTCACGAACACACGGACACACACACACACACACAGTACTTTTTTGTGAAAATGCTTTTTTGGATATTGGGGACCCTAAAAATATATTTCCGGTGAAATCTCGGTATCGAATTTTTTGGTGGAGTGCAATACCTTCTCTATACACCATGTACATAGTGCGTATAGAGAAAGTAATGAAATAGTTATTTATTCAACGATCCTATAATGGTAGTTATTGGGATATGAGTATTCTAATGATCATTATATGAAAGCTGTATACATAGTTTTTCTACCACATATGCAATAATTATTTAATATTTAGATACCTTAAAAACGAAAGATGAACTCCGCCGACCGCCACGCATGCGTCGATAACAAATAAAATTCGATTGACGGTGATAGTTGATTTGCAAGATGGAGACCTAGTGATAATGATATGGAATTTAGTTCCACACCTCCTGATATAAGACAGGAGGCGAGTAATGTTACCAATTTACTTCCACAGAAATCACAAAAGATCTGCGAATACTCTATGATAAAGTACTAGCATGGAGAATAATAAAGAATGCAACTTCATTCTCGGAGAATGTGTACACAGATTACTTTGAAGAGATGTAAAAAACAATTAAGCCCGCAAACTTGTGAACAAATTATTCAGTATTGAAAACTATTCCAAATGCATAACATAGAATTGATATATTCCAATATAAGAAGTTGTACTCCCTGTTAAAACAGAAATCGATAGGACACCGTGGGGGAAAAAGCGAACATATTTTCCACAGATGGAATTAAAACCTTTATTGATAAAGCACCTGACAATACATATCTACTGATAAAGGTATGTAAATATAACTATTCTCGTAAAAATAAATATTTTGATTGGAAGTAGAGCTAGCGCGCATACCCTCAGTTATTGATTTTCTCATATCTGTGATGCCAATGTCATGATCTACTTTAATTACGTAATATTATGAGTTTAGATTCGGGAAATAATTATATATTCTTATAATTATTATATTTCTTAAATATAATTAAATATTCTTGGGATTATTGTACGCGTAAGATGTTTCTGTAAGATGTTTAATGCAGATTAGCAGGCAGTGAATAGTCATTAGTAGGGCAATGCGCAAGCTTGAAAATCTGTATCGAAATGAAAATCCGTATGAAAATAGTTTTCATTTCGATATAGATTTTTAACAGTATATGCATGAGTATTTCAGAATATGAGTATAAAAGGTTCTTTTAAATACCAAACTTGATATTTAAGTTTAGTATTTTTCAAGGATGCGACACGAAGATTTTCAAGAAAATCCCCCATCCCAAACTACATGGAACAATTTTACAGGATTTGATTTTCCCAAAACTGGCTAGTAATTTTTATTCAAATAACATTTCTTTAAGATATTTTCATCACAAATAAAACGTATATCATGTAAATCGTAAGAGATGCACAACATCGTACTATACAAAAGGTAGCTCTCGTCAAAACACATAAGTTATGTAAAATACCTTTCTTGTGGAGTTAGCCATTTCAGAGATATTCATTGTTATTGGTTTAAATTTCCAAATAGTTTAATTTTCTAAGAGGGAATTCGAAATTCCTTTTCTTTTTTCTTGCAAAGAGAATATAATTTGAATGTAATCATAGCAGCTTTTAATAGCTGTAACCAACTCTTCAATCTAGTAACTTCTCTCATTTCCTTTGTACCTACAAGAAAATAAATAATATAACTATTTCTGCCAATGTTTACCTCAATTAGCAAGAAGCAGATATACCTAACATTAAGCTTTTGTATGAATAGTTTGTTGCAGAACTAATAGAACAAATCAAGCGAATAGAACACACCCTATTTTCTTTTTGCTTCATTGATATGCTACCTCAAACATTATGGTTATGCATTTAGCTTCTGTAAGGTTCCATACATTAATATGTATAATCTGTTCTGTGGTACCCTGAATAAAAAGTGTATTTTTAGAAAAATGTAAAATAACTCAAAAACGAAAAGTCGGTTAAATATAAAATTGGTTATTTAAGTCCTTAGGGTGACTTAAGGGATGTACACAGGGAGTGTAAAGTATGGAAGTAAGCCGGGGGGGGGGGTAAGCACTCCATTCTTTCAGGTATTCAATAGACATGGAGCAATGACCAATGGAACATCGCCTTAAAATAGCGAGTCGCTGTTTGCAGCTCACAGGTTATTCCGCCGCAATTTCAACGTCCAACCATTGATAAAAAAAATAACATCCTTTGCCTGAATAGTAGGTTGGACGAATAAGACGGGATTTATGACATGCAATGCCGTAAGTATTGGGTTATGCTATATCAAAGTAGTTTTGAGATTTCCGTGTGGTTTACCACGAGCAATAAGAGTCAGGGGAATTTAATGTCAGTCAGCATGTTGCCATGGTATTTCAGTGGTTAGAGCAACCAGACGGAGAACAGAAGATCTGGCTGTGGCATTGAATTTCTCAGTCTGGCTCTACCTACCTACCTAAGTGGTATTCTAGAACCAGATAAGGAGTGAGGGGCTGGGTGCAGCAGGGGTGGTTTAGAATATCATTATCTCATAAACCGCTGTGCAATTATGATTTATAGTGTGTCAGGAATGTACAATGTGCTGCTATGGACCATGTTTTTCTTATGGAAGAAGCATATGCCTTGCCAAATGTGAGTTTTTAAAATGAGATAATGGTAAATTAGCAACGTACGTATTGCTACAAATTTTAAGGACAGGATGATATGCACGAAAAGCCTGTAATTTATTAATATATTTTTCAAAATAATAGCCATTAAAATATGTTGAAGACACATTTTTAACATTTTTACTTTCTTTATACGTTCTATGTACATAGTGTATAGAGAAGGTATTGTAATGCACCCAAAAACTCGATTTCACCGGAAATACATGTTTTGAGACCCGAATAAAAATACATTTTTATAAAAACGTCCATGTGTGTGTGTGTGTGTGTGTGTGTGTGGGCAGCATAGATCAAAAACGAAAAGTCCGTTAAAAACCAAACTTGGTATTTAGGTTTGGTATCTTCCAAGGATGCGACACGAAGATTTTCAAGAAAAGCCCCCCACTCCTAATTACCCTTTACATGGAACTTTTTTCGAAAATTTTCATTTTCTAAAAAATGGTTCTAACGATTTTGATTAAAATATCGTATATTAAAGACAAATACCTGACAAATAAAATGTATATCTTGAATTTTCTGGGAATAGCCTCTGAAGACTACTTTATTCTGGATGAATTTTGCAGAACTACTAAACCGTAAGAGATGGACAAAAACTTAACTCACAAAAAATGTAGAGCACATTAAAACACATAATTTATGTTATATAACTTTTTTTCGTGGAGTTTGATCGTTTTTGAGATATTCCTTGTTTTTGGTTTCAGCTTTGAAAAACCTATACTTTTCTCATACAGGAATTTGCCAACTCGTGTCCATACAAACAAACGCACTTCAGTCACATAGCAACCAGCTTTTGGCTTTCACTTTATCTATGGTACTACCTTATTTCGCTTCTACTTACAATAAAGCAAGAAATAGACTATTTCTGCTAATTTTTCTCAATTAGCGTGAAATAGATAAACGAATAAGCTTATCAACAATAAATTTATTACAGATACATAGAGAAATTCATGTGAATGGAACACATCAGATTTTTTTTCGATGCAAACGTTAAAAGGTGGTTTTAAACACAAATAATTGCAATGGAAAAATTTGGATTATTCGTTTATTTTCAAATGCTAAGTTAGTACTTAGATTTTATCAATACGCTTAAATATGTATTTCCTTAAAAAATAAACTTTAAAACACAGTGCCTGGATTCTTCATTTACAATGGAAAATGTCGCTGGCCAATTCGCCTTCTATTACTAAACTAAAACGTTTTTAGGGAAATAATTAACCTATTTTTATCTACATGCAAAGGTCACTAGAACCATTGCAACGATAAAGCAGTACTTTAATATAAATGTTCATAGCTACAAGACCCACAGCGCCGATAAACCTAGTTCTTGTTTCCTGGAGATAATAAAGACCAACTGGGTTGTTTCAAGAGGTGTTTTCAGTTTCGGAGGTTTCGGATAAATGAGGTATATACAGGTGTATAAGGTTTACAAGTTCTCTGGTAAATGGTTGTAAAGTGATCAGAGACATTGATATCAGAAAAATGGTAGTGTATAGGCCGACCAGGTTCCACAATATTTACAATTTACATATTAACTATATATAAATAACAAGGGAAAGATTACAAATGCTTTTAAACTCGGTTTCAGAAATAAAAGTTTCTTAACTTAGAAAATATGAGGAACTCTAAATTCACATTTTACGACGGTAAACATCTTGTTTCAAAGTATCTACAACCACCATTTATAAAAATACAAAACATCTTATTTTTTCTGCATAGATCTAACACATTTGATAAGTTGTATGTGTGTATTTAAACTGAGATATAATGTATAAAGCTATTTAATCGTGTCAAAGACATGGTAGGGGGTAGAGCATGTCAAGAACTACCTCAGCAACTGCGACCAAGTACTGATTATAATTGTGGCCTAGCACCCACCCGGCGGAAGGGATGAGGTGAGGGGAAACCACAGGCCAGCATACAGGAAACGAGGGAGCGAACCGCAGAGACACAGTTCACTAGATGGCAGCCCTGGCATAGGCTATACAGACGCCGGGAGACCGGAAAGAGGTCTCTACAGCGTCACCTAGCTTCAATCTGCGGGAAGAGAGGTTCACTCGGAGCAAGCAGCCATGCAAATTGTTTGTAAAACCTCAAATCACAACCTGAAAGATGAATAAGGGAAATAAAATGAAGGAATGAAAGGGAAAGAAACCGTGGTAAATAGCATCCCAGCATTCGCCTAAGCAGCCCCAGGAAAACCACGGAAAAACCGGGTATACCGTCAACGAGGAAGAACCTGGACCTCCCGAATGCCAATCCTAGACGAAATGCCTGAGCTGCCTGGCCCGATCAAATAAAGAGTCGTGCATTTTTTAGCGCCCTCCGTGGTGTAATGGTTACTTCATATACCCAAGGTCGCGGGTTCAAACCCGGCGGAGGGCGATGGATTTTTTCGGGCGTAAAAATCCTTAGCATGGCTTCCTTCGGAAGGGAAGTAAAGCTATGGGTCCCGTGTCGTATATTTACGGCACACAAAAGAACCTCAAGCCTGATAAGAGAGGCCTCTGAACAAAATTAAGCGATCTTTCACTCCAATATAGAATGGGACGCTGAGAACCAAAGCAGTTAAACAGGTCATTTCCATTTCGTGCATTTTAGTATATTTGCTTACCTGATGCCCGATGAAGTGTCGGTTGTTTGCAGAATGAGCTTGATTATGTCTTACATTGCATATGTTCGTATAAGCATGAACGCAGCTTTGTATATGGAAACCTCGTGCATGTCTGCTACTGAATAAAATCGACAGCTAGTACAAAGCAACACACAGCTGTGTTGAGGTTAGGACTCCTCTTTTGCCTGTTGTATGCTGAATATGATGTCTATATCTTGCAATAACAATTCCATTGCACAAGGAGTCATCCCAAACCTCTCACTGTACTTACAAAGAGATGTAAGGGCGTTATTAATTCTAAGTCTATAATGTTTATCTTCTGCGTTCCCTTGCATAAATTTCATCATTATCTGAATCACTGGAACTGCTTTTAAATAGCATGTTATGCAGTTTTAAGTTGTATATTGCTGTGCGCATAATTTTATATTTGCCTATACATATTTTTATATACATAATAAAATATAGCTTATTCTACTAACCTTAAGGGATTTGTAGATACACTGCTTACTTTACAAATAAAAATTACAAATGTGTGGAATTACCATATGATTGTGAAACAAAACACTTGTGGAATGTATAAAAATTAACGTCTAAATATTTAAGTTTGCTTGTAAAGTTCAACTTCGCAAACTTTCATTGTGAAACAGATTTTTACAAGCTGCAAACAAAGGTTACATTTAATAAATCTTGTAAGTATTGTGAAACAGGTCCCAGTACATCTCTTTTTAGTATTAAGTCCATATAGATTAAGGTAACATTAATTATTAAAGCATTACGCTTGGGTAAGAAAAGGAAATGGCGTGTTATTTATGGACACTCTTTAACTACTGTGATTCTCAGCGTCCCATTCCAAATTGGGCGTGAAAGACCGCTTAATTTTGCTCAGAGGCCTCTCTTTCATGCTTGAGGTTCTTTTACGTGCCGTAAATCTACGACACAGGACCAACGGCTTTACTTCCCTTCCGAAGGAAGCCATGCTGAGGATTTTTACGCCCGATAAAATCCATCGTCCTCCGCCGGGTTTGAATCCGCGACCTTGGGTATATGAAGTTAGCATGGTAACAATTACACCACGGAGGGCGACACGCTTGGGTAAATTAGTAAAGAACTGTCAGTTATTAAGACAATAATAAATAGAGGCCTT
The DNA here is from genome assembly GCA_030762935.1 of Hymenopus coronatus. Taxonomy (NCBI): domain Eukaryota; kingdom Metazoa; phylum Arthropoda; class Insecta; order Mantodea; family Hymenopodidae; genus Hymenopus; species Hymenopus coronatus. The sequence goes on from CM060894.1 coordinate 56,529,571, forward strand.
AATGATTACAACTAAGTTTCGGACACGGTTGCCTTTTCGTTTCACTTTTACTGGGAAATACGTGTACACAGAGTTTGCAGTGACCTCTCCCTCTCCAAGCGCTACTGGTCAATCATTCTAAGGAAGCGTTTAGTAGATTCAGATCCTGTTCTGAAGGTTTGAGGTCCAGTATTGTACGTTTTGATATTGATACATTCAGAAAATATATTGCAATTCATTGTGTTATTTGTAATTTGTAAATAAACTTATGTAAACATATTTCGATGAACAAAGGTCTCGCCAAGTTGGGTGCTGAGTTTGTTCTCAATGTAGAATAAATGCATTGGTGTGATCGATTTGGAAGCTGGTTTGCCACTTTTCCGTCGCAATTCTCAAGTTTCTGCGTCGATACATACTTATGGATGAAACATGGATATACTACTACACTCCAGAGACAAAAGTACAGTCGAAATAGTGGGGTGTTAAAGGCGAACCCACTCCAAACAAGATAATGACCTTGGTTTTTAGGGATGCACGTTGAATCGTCTGCATTGATTATTTGCAGAAAGGAAGAACGGTAAATGGGGAGTATTGTGCATCGTTATTCCACTGGCTGAAGGAAGAAATCAAGAAAAAACGACCTCATCTGGCAAAGAAAACGATTATCTTCCATCAAGACAATGTAAGGGTGCATTGCTCAGTTTCGATGGCGAAAACTGTAGAATTAAGGTTTGAGTAACTACAGAATCCACCATATTCATCAGATTTAGAACCCAGCGACCTTTTTATTCCCAAAACTCGACGGAAAACGATTCACGTCTAACGAAGAGATAATTTCCCAAACAGATGCTTATTTTGAGGATCTTCCTACTTTTTGAAAGGCTTAAAACAGTTGAAGATACGCTGGAAAAGGTGTATCGAGCTAAAATATAATTTGTTTTTCTAGCTCTTTATAAGGACTTATTGAACGCTCTTCGTAATTCCAATAGATTTGTATATGATATATAATTTCCTTGTAAGTGGGAGAAGGCTGCTATCGATCGCGTATGTGGATGAATGGAAGCAGGGGAGGGTTGAACGATTTGCAGAGCTTCTATATGGCCCAGTGGCAATTAAACCTCCCCTCTATCATGTTTCGGTAGTCTGAGACTCATTTAATTAGAATCATGAAACTGGGAGCGATTAAATTGCACATCTACCTCCCGTGATTAATTCCGCTGCTATTTTGTGATTACTCAATTTTAACCGGCGTATTATCGGGGATTTGCAAAGGGCGGCATTGAAAATATCGCCTTTCTGTGACTGCCACTGACGCATAAGAACAAAAATGACAAAATAATGGCATCTGTTATAGAGGCCCAGGCCAGGATACATTATATTTACATGTAGGCAGCGTATTTATTTTGTATGCTCTAGTATTTGTGCGACAGCGCGAAATAACGCTCGTGAAATGAACGTGTTCGCTAATCCAGCGGTCACCGATTAATAATTCACGCCATTCAATACAGCAGATTCCCTTTGTGATTTAACATCCATATAGGTCAGCTATTTTTACTTTCTCTACCAGGTATAGAGGGTGGAAGGTAATTTATGAACATTAGAGGTATACAGGATGGAAGGTAATCTATGAACATTAGAACTCGGTTTGGGGTTTCGAAGCGCACACAGTAGAAAGTGGTAGTGGGGAGGGGTTTGTAGCGTAAACATGCACAATTTGAGATATAATCTGTTCCAAAAGTAGATCATTACATGAACTGAACTTACTTTATAGTCGTTATAAAGTAACTCAACAAAATAATTATTTCTTAATATGATTACTAAATAAAATATTTGTACATTTACAAGTAAAAGTATAACGCTTGATACAAAAAATTAACGATAATAAGGAACAAAGCTTTGAAAGTACATAAATCAATCAAACTAACTCAGAATTCATTGCAGTGAATTACAAGATACATATTTACTGTATCGAAAGAAAAGGCTCTCCTTCTGTTACTAAAAATATCTTTGAATTATCCACAAGTTTGTTCAGTGTCAAACGCCTACCCTTTCGTATTTTCGACATTTTTTTCAATCTATGTTCTCTTTCAGTGTTCACTAGTTTATCTACTAGCAGGAACGAACGAGGCCAAGCAGTGATCAATGATGGATGGTGTAACAAGTCTCCTAACGGGCTGTAGAAAACAATGCCTACTACATGTGTACCGAACCTCAATCCCACCCCGGTCCTAGCTCTAATGTGCATCCTTCAACAGGACTAACGAATACAGCGCAAACACATTTATGCATTTTTACTAATTTTACTTTCTCTACTTAGATGTAGTACATATCCACAGAAGGTATTGCATTCCACCCAAACATTGTTACCGATATTCGCCGTAAATACACATTTTAAGGTTCTTTAGATCCAAAAAAAGGGCTTTAAAACGATATGTTTGTGCGTGTGTGTATGTGAACAACATAACTCAAAAACTAAAAGTCCATACATAAACTTGGCAATTAAGTTTAGCATTTTCAAGAATGAGATGGTTTTTGGAAAATCTTTCCTCCCCAAACTACCCTTTATATGGAAGATTTTTGAAAACGTTTTATTTTCGCAAAAATGGCTCTTTTCTTTTTTTTTGATAATGTTTAATGCCCGTTTTTACTACCTTAGCATCACAGGCGATGACACTGGTGATACATGAAATGAAGATGGAGCACCGGTGGAATGCGATGGCGGGGAAAACCGGAGAACACGGCGAAAATATGCAGACGCTTGGGATCGAACCCGGGCAGTCTAGGTGAGAGGCGAGTGGTTGGACCACTAGGCCACGGTGCGGCCGAAATGTCTCTCAGGAACAGTGAAAGTGAAATATCAAATTTTTATATTTGTATATGAATTACTTTGAAAATTTTAATGCAATTTCATTGCTGGTATGTTGATACAAATTTCATTCATACTGGATAACCGTTGCAAGATATATATATTATTTCATAAATTTTTAAACGTAAATATAGTTCATATTCAAAATATTTCCCGCGTGTCAGAATTTGAGGAACTTAGTTGGAATTTTCTGAACTTTAGCTTTGAAACTTCAAAAAAATTATAAGTGGTGATATATCAATAACATTGGTTATTAAGCTATTATAACATTTTTAAAATGTTAGAAATTTTAATCTCTAAAATTATCATTTGTTCATAAACACCGTTTCTCAAAATTACTGTTGTAAATATAAGTTTGCCCTTTCTAATAATGTAATAAATACTTCTGCATATTCTGGGATATTTTAATTGTGTTTATACAAAAACTGAGACGCGAGGAACATTTTCGAAGTGTGAAAATGAAGTTTTGATAAAAATGCCATTTTATGAAATAGTATACTGGGAAACAGGTGTATTTTGCGATTTTTAAATGGCTCCAGAGCCCAAGGAAAGAACGCTTAATTTTTGTTCTCTAGATACCCAAAGAATCCGACACTAATTTTCGATTTTTTGATCGATTTGTAGCTAAAATTTCATTCTTATCGTTAAGGGATAATTTTGATTAAAATGCAATATTTTAATTTCTATAATAGATTTTTGGTGGAGCTAACCATTTAGAGAAATTCTTATTAATTGATTTTAAAAGTTCCAATACTCGTTATTCACTTTTTTCATCCTGCTCATGCAAAGAGAACGGAATTTCAATTGTATCGCTTAGCGACCGGCTTTTAAGGGATTTGATTACAGCATTAGCCTAGTGTATTCATTTATTTTCATTATTCTTATAAGAAATTAAGTAATAAGGCCATTTCTACTGTTTATATCCTGAATAGTATGAAGTATTTGAAGAATAGCATATTGTAAAAATAATTTATTGCCGAATAGTATAAATGGAACACATCAGATATTTTAAAAGTAATTTTGAGTAAATTCTTTAATATTAATTATTTTATACGAAACTTAAACACTTTTCAAAGATTTATATAGGAGATTGAAAGATAAATATCTTCTGCATGGTCAAATAAATTGTGAATTAAAATAATTCAGTCTTACTTTTATTTAAACATTCGAAATTTGTTTCATTTGAATCTACATCCTTAGACTACACAATATGGCACTAATTCAATATGTGAGGCGTGTCCGGAAAGCAAATACCATTCCGTTTGCCATCACCGCAAAGCTAGTGTCGTAGTTCCACGCATGCGCACTCGTATCTCTGGTTCATTGTTTGTCCTTTGACGCTATTATAGCTGGCTCGTGTTGTGTTTACAGTTGTTAACGTTTAAGACAGCTTCTGACCCCGCCGACTGTGGACTACACTCCGTAATACGGTTTTTGAACGCAAGAATGTTAAACCTAGTGAAATTCGTCGTCAACCTGTAAAGATTTACGGTGAAATGTAATGACAAATGGCTGGTGAGAAAGTGGGCCAGGCATTACAATTATACACGATTGCCTTCTTCATGACGAAGCACAGAGTGGGCGGCCTTCTGTAGTCACTGATAGTTTGGTCACCAAGTGAATGATGTAATTTGTGAGAAGAAACTGTTCAAATAGGAGTGCTTTGTGATGTATTTCCACAAAATGCAATGTTCAGTATTGGCTGCCTTCGCTGGTGGAAGCTTTCTTTAAAATACTTTAACCTGTTTAAGAGACTTTTTCTAACTTTCTTTAAGTTTATTCTCGCTATGACAAATGGCTGAACAATGGTGGCAATCATGTCGAAAAATAAACTCAGAAATGTTGTTTCATGTACAAGTAAATGTTGTGAAAGCAAATATTTTTTTTTTCCAGGCATACCTCGTAGAAAGAGACGTACGACAGTTCTTTGTTTATTGCGCTTAAGGCTTAATTGAACAGGGATTATTAATTACATAATGGCTGATGTTACTAATACCAAGATTTTTGAAATGCTACTCATTTACGGTAAAACACACCTCAATGTGGCAACTTCGGCAAGAATTTGTCCAAAAAGATTTCCAAATAGACAAACTTAACATCATAAGATATTTTTTTTCGTGTTAAAGCTGTTTTCATCCGCCAAAGAGTTCTAGATAATGAAAGCATATCTCCTCATGTTGAAGGAGATGGCCAAAGAAATGGTGCACAAGAAGAAGAACCCTTCTCTTCGTGGAAAATTAATCTGAAAGAGCAGCCGTAGAATTGCTCGTATCCAATTGGACTGTTTTGAGAACATTAAAGGAGTTCCTACTGAGAGAGGAAAATTAATCTTGTACCTTGGATTTCTCAATCTTTTATTTACCTTTATAAATAAGTACTGCTATTTATAATTTGTGTAATATTGTAAATACTCCCTTAATTCCATATTCCGTAAGATAGGTTACTTTAAAATTAGTTGTAGCTTTTTTTTATTTGTTTACATAGCAACAGAAGCTCAGGAGTTACAATTTAAAAAAAAAAACTTTTGAATATACATATTAAATTTTCTGTGTTTTAATAGTGTGCAAAATACAATAGTAATTACCTCAAGAATGGAAAGATTTAAGAGGAAAAAATGTATTTAGGAAAGACTCTCAAAATACTTTGCTCTTTCATAGTCTGAAAGGATGATCATAGGCCATTCTTCACTGTATAGTAGGTGGGAAGGTATTGTTTTTTTAATTTAATTATTTATTTATTATTATATATAGTATTTATTTAATTTATATATTATATAATGTCTTCCACCAAATATTTTAATACCGAGATTTCATTGGAAATACACTTTTTGGGGTCCGTTCAATCGGATTCATTTAAATTGAAGGACTAAAAGTATGTGCATGTGAATAGCACAACTCGAAAAACAAAAAAACTGGTAAACACCATGCTTGGTCTTGAAGCTCAGTATCTTCCAAGAATGCAACAATGATTTTAAACAATTTCCACAAATGTCTATAAACATGGAACATTTTCCGGCTTTTTTATACTATAAAATTTTCTTTAAGGACAGTTCGATTTTTGGTTCTGAAGCGCACATAGCTACGAACACACAGAGTGGTCAACGTTATAAAGAGAGGGTAGTGAGAAGCGGTTTGTAGTGTAAACATCCCCACTTCGAGATATAATTTGTTTCAAAAGTAACTCAACACATACAATGTCGTATTTATTTATAAAGTAACGCACTAAAATTATTTCTTAATATGATTACTAAATAAAAACGCCTTGTACATTTACAAATAAAAGTATAATGTTTGGTACAAAAAGAATCAGGATAATGTGCAGAGCTTTGAAAAAACAATGAGTATAAATCAACCAAACTCGCTCGGAATTCATTTCAGTGAACTACAAGATACATCGTTAGTATAAAGAAAGAAGGGGCTCTGCTCCTATCTATAAAAATATGTTTGAATCATTCATAAGTTTGTTCAATTTCGAACGCCCAAGGTTTCAGTGTTTACTGGTTTATCTACTACAGGAACTGAACGAGGCCAGGCAGTGAGCAATGCAAGATAGTAAAACACGTTTCAAAACGGGCTGTAGAGACCAGGCCTATTCCATCACGTTATACTTATATTCTCATACTTTGCATTTTCTCGGTTAACCTCTGAAGTCCTCTTCATTATGGATGATGTTTGTTTGATTGGTAAACCGTAAGAGAGGAGCAATATCTTACTGCTCAACAAAGATAGATGTCATAAAGCACTAATTCAAATCAAATATATTGTTGAGCTTTCCGGGGTATTCTTGGTTATTTGCTGACATTTTCCAATATCCATATTTTTATTAATTTTTATTAAATTTTGGTTTCTACTTTTACTTTCTCTACACTACTCTGTACATAGTGTATAGAGAAGATATTGCAATCCATCCAAAAATTTAATACCGAGATTGTACTGGAAATATATGTTTTAGGGTCTCTTGTATAAAAAAAAAAGTTTACAAAAAGGTGTGTGTGTGTCTGTGAACACGATAACTCAAAAACGAAAAGTCTGTAAAATACCAAAATTGGTATTTTGAGTTTAGTATCTTCCAGGGATGCGACACGAAGATTTTGGGAAAAATCCCCACACACCAAACTACCCTTTACATGCAACTTTTTTCGAATTGTTTTATTTTCGCTAAAATGGCTGTAACGATTTTGATTAAAATATCGTATATTAAAGATATTTACCTGACAAACAAAATGTATATCTTGCATTTTCTGAGAATAGTCTCTGAAGACTACTTTATTCTGGAAGAATTTTACAGAATTTTGCATAACTGCTAAACCGTAAAAGATGGAGAACAACTTATCACACAAAAATATAGGGCTCTTTAGAACACACAATTTATGTCGTATGCATTTTTTCGTGGAGTTGATCGTTTTTTAGATATTCCTAGTTTTAGCTTTCAGCTTTAAAAAAACTTCACTCAGAACTTTTTCAACTCCTATCCATACTAACAAAGGAACTTCAATCACATAGCAACCAGCTATGGTACTCCCTAATTTCGCTTCTACTCACAAGGAAGCAAGTAATAAGACTATTTCTGTTATTTTTTTCTCGTTTAGCATGAAGTAAATAGAAACATAAGCTTTTTAACAATAATTTGCTGCTGAGATATAGAGAAAGTCATGTGAATGGAACACATCAGATTTTTTATCTTGTTTTCCATCCTAGTCATGTAATAAGAATAGATTTTACGAATCTCGATATCGATTGTTTAGAGTGAAATACAAGCATTCTTTGAATCTAGTACAGGTAACGGCAGAGAAAAAGTAAAACCATTAATACAATTAGGTAGCATCCGATGTTTACCTTTGATGAATTATAGGTTTAATATAAACTTTACTCAGTGTCATGTCCATACCAGTTTGAATTTATATTTATGTTTTCGAGGAAGGAAAACTTTATTAGAATTCCATTAATAAAACAGTATAAGGCTTAATTCACAAAGGAAGGGATTTACCTTTGATATTGTGCTTGTATACAAAGCAATTATTATTTCATTAGCTTTACATGAAATGGATCAGATTATTTACAAACATATGTACTTTGCTTTTAAGATAATTGCTTGCCCAGAACACGAGTCTTCTACTTGATGAAAAACACAAGGGCAAAAATGGCTCTTGAAACGTGGAATTTCTGGGAAAACCTTTACTGTGTTTCTATTCCTCAAAATTATTTATACCGCTTAGTCTATACCAGGTTTATGCTAACTCGATGGTATGTGTTGCATACATGAACCCATAGTGTTATGTAGTGCACTGATATTTGTACTGGGTTTTATACTTTTTTGGTGTTCTAGAAAGGTGGGATCGTTTGAGGCTGCTAAGAACTCTGATTTCTAAATTCCCTTACAAAGAAGATTACATGACTCCATTCCACTGTTGTTTATTTCTCTATTAGAACTTAGCTTACATACATGTCTGACTATTATCTCTTTTGTTAAATATAAATAAAGTTTCTTTTGTGTTAGGCGCTTTGTTCCATTTTACCAAAAGTTTAATTCTAATATCGATGAGACGGTAGCAAAGTATCAGAAAGAATTTAGAATGGCCAAAATAAGTAATTTTCCCCCAAAATTTTTATGTCCAAAATTTTACCTCTCATACAAGATGGCACCGACCTTGTGTTCCGCTCGATGCACTCACTGTGTCGTCTTCCGTGCGATGAACAACTGGAACTCGCTGACAATGTCTGTGAACCGTCCTTATAAACCCTGCTGGGAGAGCGTATAGTTCACTTCTTCAACACCAGCCACTAAAGCTGCTTAGAGAAGTTAGATCAGTGCGCTCTACTCACTGTAGTTACAACTAGTGCTGAGTGTACCACCAGGGACGTATATCTAGTAGCCCTTGGTCACTTCGCAGGCGTTACTTCTAGCTGCTATGTTTGAAGCCAGCCACCTCAGCAACATGGGGAAGTACTAACTTATTGTCATTATAGAGGGGTGTAAAGGCACATATTTTAGCTTTAAAAACCTAAAAGGAACTTAATGTGTACAATCTTATCACATACCTAAAATAAGGAATTTCGTATGGTGAGCAGAAATAAAAGCTGTCTTAACTTTTATAACTTGTTGATATACTAAAATTATTTTCAAATACAAAGCTTGAAGTTTCTTTTTTAATCTTCAAAACTAATTAACAAATATTCAGAAAGTTAAGTTACATAATCTTTTTATGTGAATTTGAGGTGAAAAGTGGTGGCGTTTTCTTAAATAAATAAATAATTGTAGGAATAAAAATATTATATATATTCAACTTGCTACAATGTATTTCCCAATTTGGCTCCACAAAAAATTACCCACATTTTCTCTCCTGGTTACGCGGTCGAAGATGTGCCTGCCCCCAACAGAAGCTACGACTGTTCACCAAGACGTAGAAATCCGTGCGTCTATTTGAAGGCAGGCTTCCATTCGCTCGGAGAGGATCGCTTCTCACCGGAGGACAGCACACTAGTAGATCAGTATTTTTAGCCAAGACTGTCTGGTTGGTCGGTATACAAGCTGAGCTTTGTACCTCTGATCTGGTGGTTTAAACTACGGAAGGGATGGAACTGATGCAGTAGCAAAGTAAAAAGTACCCCTACGCAGATAAGAATCGCTCAGTATTGATGTTCTGAGAAACATGACTTCAGTCGATGCTCTCTGGTTTGTATGCTTGTCTTCACTCGACCTTCGTTCTATAATATCAAAATGGTGACGTCCATTATTCTACGTGATTTAATGTGGAAATTAAATTTTCTGTAGTAATTGTACATTTTAGGTTGTCTTACCAGATCTGATATTCTATACACGTGAAGGAATTTTTTTGGTAGTGTTTAACGCCCGCTTTAACTACTTATGGCACCGCAGGTGGTGACACTGATGATACATGAATGATGGAGCACTGGTGGATTGCAATGGCGGAGGAAACCGGAGTACCCAGAGAAAACCCGCTCCAGCGCCGCTTTGTCCACCACAAATCTCACATGCTGTCCCTTGGGATCGAACTCCGGCCGTCTAGGTGAGAGGCGATTGGTCTAACCACTCGGCCAAGGTGCGGCCCCGTGAAGGAATTTATATTCGGTAATTAAATATACGTCAGTCTCCCTAAAATATGGCTTAAATTGTGCAGAGTCTTAATTTTGAATTTATGAGCGTAAGTTAGTAAACATACATAAAATGTAAATTGTGATAGTTTTTAAATATTCTTTTATTTAAGTCACCAAATTGAATTTAATGGATACCTTTAGACACTTAATTTTAAAACTTTTAAATATAAATTCCCGCAAATAATTTTACAATTACTTTTTTAAAAAAATTAATGGTTTATATTGTTTACCTCTTGTGCCATAAAGATTAGGCAGATAAAATTTGATACTGAGGTTCCAAAAACTTGGAAAATATTATTACAGATAAGTCCATGGGTAGGTTAGTAATTAAAAATATAATACATATCAAACATTATTTTACAAGCAGTATCTTTAAATGACACATGATATGGAATTCTTCTCCCCTTGTCTTTTGGCTATGTTTCTGTTTCTCAAAACGTGTATATATCTGCACTTCATCATAAAAGTATATGTTATAGCAATCTAAAATTCCCTCATCATCCAAGGGGCTTAGTTTGTTAAATATGGAAACCCACTCCCAGGTCTCGAGCCAAAAAGTTCTTGGAAGTTGTTTGGGTTGACAATCCTAACAGTAACACAATTTGTTTTCAAAACAAAAAGAAAAGGTAGAAAGGCGGTGATGGTGATGCATTATTTCACAAATAAATACGTGTGTTGATTAAGTTGTACCTAGAGGAAGAGACAGAAGTTGCTAATCCCAGTGTAGATTAATCTAGAAAATAAATATCATGAAGATGCAAAACATAATTTTATATTCCTAGAGTAGCATTCATTCCAGCAAAGAAATGTGGCTGAAGCTATACAGAAAAGGAGAGAAATTGTTTATCCAATAAAATATCATAAATTCCAGTTTGATTACGTCCCTGTTTGAATTCGAATGAGTTCTTTATTCTTTAGTTACTTATTATCAATATGTTAAGTTTCATAATGCTGGTTTATTAACTGCTTTATCAAATCTGTCATTTAGCAATAAAATGTGGATAAAGCTGTATACAAAAGAACAGAATTAGTAATACCAGTGTAGAAACACCTAGGAAAATATGTTTAATTTTATTATCATGATCGAAGAGCTTAATGTCAAAGCTTAGACAAAGAGGAACAATGATATACTAACTAAAATACTAAATTAAATCTTTTAAATTCGAGATAAATGAAGATTTATAATCCATTTTAATATAATCTAACAGGACCAGGTATTTAAAACTGCTTTATTGATATTAAATTTTATTAATTGTAAACTGTTTTGATTTATTTTCCCACAAGACGGGGCCCCTGCACATTGGAGTACGAATACTTGTGGGTACCTCTATCGGGCCGTGCAAAAGTCGCAGGCACACTCTCTATAAATGACCACTCCGTAGTGTGTGATTTATTCCTTTCGGTTAACATCAACTTCCAGCGACCTTGGTAGAATTAGTGAAAAGGCGTATTACTGTGTAGACATCGAAAATATCACACAGGACACGTCGTCCAAAAGCCCGTGCGAACCGCTGCGACGTTTGGTATAGCAGTCTGTTTTTATTTTCTCTGCTTAGTACACAGTACACAGGTAGAGAAGATATTGCATTTCACCCAAAAATTTGATACGATATTCCACCGGATATACACCTTTTAAGTTATCCTGTATAAAAATATGTTTCTGCTTAATTCATAGCGAAACTGTTGCACTACACCGAGTAACTCGATACCCCGGTTTCACAGGAAACACAAGTTTTGGGGTCCTCCAGATCCAAAAAAAAAAAAAAACATACTTAGAAACACGATAACTCAAAAATGAAAATTCGGTAAAATTCTAAACTTGGTATTAAAGTTTAGTATCTTTCAAGGATGCGGTACGAAGATTTGGAGAAAAATCCCCCACCCTGAAATACTTTTTACATTGGAAAAAAATCGAAAACTTAGTTTCTCAAAAGTAGCACTAACGAATTTCATTAAAATACGGTATAATGAGGATATTTACACAACAAATGAAACACATATTTTGTGTTTTAGCCTCTGAAGACTTCATTCTGAATGAATTTTGCATAGCTAATTGTAAATCGTAGCAAAGAGACAAAAGCTTATTACAGACAAAATGAACTCTCGTTAACACACATACTTTTTGTCACATATTTTGTTGTGAAATTGATCATTTTTTAGATATTCCATGTTATTGGTATCAGTTTTAAAATACCTAAACTTTTCTCATACGGGAGTTTGCCAACTCCTGGTCATGTAGAGAAACGGATTTCAATCACATAGCAACCGGCTTTTAGAACATTTAACTATAGCTTTAGTCTTGTGTATTCCCTTCTACTTATTAAAAGGCAAGTAATAAGACTTTTTCTGCTAATAGTTATTTTGATAGCATGAAGTTGAAAGAAGAATATTTTCAACAATGTTTAGTTGCAGTGTGTAGAGAAAGATATGTGAAAAGGGTCCGTGTGTCTATGAACACTCAAAAATGAAAACTCGGTAAAACACCAAGTATCTTTTAGGATACAATACGAAGTTTTTGAGCACTTTTCTCCACCCCTAACTACCCTTTACATGGAAAATGTTTCTAAAACTTTGATTTTGTCAAAAATGGCTCTATTGATTTTGATTAAAAGACTGTATTTACATGAAAAATAATTATATATTTCGTTGAGCTGACCACTTCCAAAATATTCCTTGTTATATTGGTTTCAGTTTTAAAATTCTTAAACGTTTCTCATACGGGAATTTGTGAACTCCTTGCCATGCAAGAAATGAATTTCAATCATATAGCAATTAGAAGATTTAACCATCGCTTTAGCCTAATGTATCCCCTTATTTCCCTTCTACTTACAAAGAAGCAAGCAATAAGACCATTTATAGTAATATTTAACTCGATTAGCATGAACTAAATAGAAGAATAAGCTTTTTAACAATACTTTGTTGCAGAAATGTAGAGAATGTCATTTGAATAGAACTCATCAGATTTTGTACTTTTTCTGCTTAGTACATAGGAAGAGCAGATATTGCACTCCCTAAAAAATTCCATATTGAAATTTTAATACAAATGCACGTTTTAGGGTCCTCTTAATCAAAAAATGTATTTTGAGAAGGAAAGTCCGTGTATGTCAGTGTGTCCGTGTGTTTGTGAGCAAGACAACTCAAAAACGAAAAGTCAGTTAAATACCAAACTTGATATTTAATTGCAGCATTTTCCAATAATGCGACACGAAGGTTTACCTTAACATCCTCCCACCTCAAACAACCTTAACATGGAAAAATTTGGAGAACTTTGATTTTCTCAAAAATAGTTCTGACGATTTTAGTTAATTGTTACAGATAATATGAAAAATAAGATTTATATCTTGAATTTTATGAGAATAGATTCTTACATCCTACTCATTCTGAATAACTTTTCATAACTGGTTAACTCTAAGAGATAGGAAAACATTTAATGCACAAAAATGAAAATCTCGTTAAACACACAATTTATCCTATATGCATTTTTTCGTGGAGTAAATTATTTCCTGTTTTTGTTTTGATTTTAAAATACTTAAGATTTTGTTGCACAGAAACTCCTCATCTGTTTCATACTGCATTGTTTTGCCCCTGCTTTTGCAAGAAAACTGAATTTCAAAGTCAATTACATAACGATAGCCTTTAAAGTATTTTACTATCGCTTTAGCCTAGTTATTTACTTTATACTTACAAGAGTGCAAATAATATAATTTATCCTATGGTTTGTCTGAATAGCATGATGTAGATAAAATAATAATCCTTTTGGAAATTAGTCTGTTTGCAAATCAGGTAGAGAAAGGCATTTGATTGGAATATACATCAGATTCTTTAATGTACACGTTTCTTACTAGATGGCAAAAGAAAACCAGATTACAACACATTTCAAATGTTCTTCCTTAAAACTGTGGTATGATAACATATTTATGCCAAGTGTTGGTGAGAATGCACTCTTATGAAATCCTCCAATAATTTGTAGCAATTAAGAGGCACAGTTAACGGCACAGACGAGTTGATTTCCGGAAAAATACACTGCAAATAAATAACTACAGTATTACAGGCGTATTTAAAGCCATAAAAATATGGTTTTAATGATAAAAATTGCAAATGCCCTTTGAAACAGGATCCATTTGCAACAACGCATTTATATTATTGAAAATTATACATAGTTTTACGGTTGCTCAGTTATAGCAAGTTAAAACTCTTTTTCTAAAAAACAGTTAACAGTTATCTCTTTAGTACTAATGTCATACGAGACCCCTGTTTAATCCACTTCAAAGGGCCTCTTTGAGTAACGAGTGTAGGTGTGTGTCTTTTTTTCCACAGCCGATCCATTTCGTTAATAACCACAGCTCCCATTAGGAAGAGTAAATGGCGGTGGTGGGGACATTTCAACTATTTTTTACAAAACAAAAGTTTGTATACACACAACGCTCTTTATTTGCGGCTTTAAACAGATATGAGCTGCCTGCTATAGCGCGTTGTTAGTGCATGCTTAAGGATTTTGAAGAAGGCTGTTTACTTACATAAGTATGATGACCTGAATTCCTTATATTTTGTTATTGTGATTTCGCCCAGTTTTTACTGTTACTGTTATGATCTATGCTCACATTTTCACTGGTACTTCACTTGATTTCAGCATCACCTCACTCGTTTAGAACTAGTTCAAATTTCCCCGTTAATTTATTTTTTTTCGCGACGTCACCGCGTGACGAAATACTCATGAGTTAGCCTCCTCTTAGCCTCTAAGAGTTCACTCGGTGGGACTCGACACAAGACTTTCTTTTAATCCCTTGAGTAACAATAGTCACTACGTCAGAGCTGTCGTCAAAACTCGCTCGGAGAACAGCACTTGATATCGCACCAGAACGCACTGGCGAATCATCCACTGACAGTGTCTGATTCCTGAATTATTCATCATATGAAAACATAAGAGGTACATAAGTGCAAACATTTGTATCAGAGTTTAAGGACGATATGATTATCTACAGTGACTTTCAAATGGGATGAGTTTTATCCTTGAGCGCCACCAGGTCAGCAGCCAGTTGGGAGTGCTGTTTGTTGGTATAGTGCATGCCGCTTAACTAGGGAAAAATGCGCTAAATAATTCCGTCTCTCATACTACTTGCGCTAAGACAAAATATTCGAATTTTGCAAAAAGTAATTCACGAGTAAGATACTGAGTAATGTTCCTAGCAAAACCGAAACAGCCGCAGATTTTTAGCTCAAATAGTTTTCATAATACATATGAATTAATATGTGTCGCTAGGCAGATTGTATACTCAATGTGCGAGTAAGAGGGAACTATGAAAAGCGACCTGGCAATGTATAGCACGATAACGCATCTCATTCGCTGCAGAGTAGAACTCTTCCATTTGAAAAACATTAGAGTATTTAAAGCTTTTTCCCTATTTCATAAGGTTATTTCACGAGGAAAATTTCGCGATGTTTGGCGACTTCTTCGTTAACAAGTCACACGTGTAACCCTCTTTTGCTCTTTGCCCTGACCGAATACAGGTGAGTGATGTGAGAAAATAACTATCGATCGCACTGAAACTTCAACCTACGTAACCATGCGAGTTTGCTTTCATACAACATTATCTGACAGGATTCACAATGTATTCAATTTATAACTATTGGACACAATGGCATTACTATGTTTTATCAGATTTATTTTTAT
The DNA here is from genome assembly GCA_030762935.1 of Hymenopus coronatus. Taxonomy (NCBI): domain Eukaryota; kingdom Metazoa; phylum Arthropoda; class Insecta; order Mantodea; family Hymenopodidae; genus Hymenopus; species Hymenopus coronatus. Next base: position 56,545,202 of record CM060894.1, read on the forward strand.
TGAAGAAATACACAACTCAAACAAAAATGTAAGCATTTGGATTTCCGTTGTTTAAAACTAAAATTACCCTCAATGCTCTTACAAAGGTGAGAAGCTAAAATTAAACTACAACACTTGAAACCTTTAAATCAGGAATTAAGAGAACCTGTGGCGTAGATCATTGCAGTTAACAAAAGTTCTTATGGGAAGATGACGATTTCGAAATCGCTAATGATACAATCCCTCAGAAACATTGACAGATTCCCCAGTTGCGGCCTCAAGTGAATATCTGCCATTTCCGCATATATAAGGCTTTTATATTGTAAGTAAATGTAAAGTAAGCTTTCCTCACTCACGTGAGTCAGATCGGCGGTGAGCGAGTTTTACCAAACAGAGAAGCTGGCCGTTGAGTGGTGTATGTAAACACAGGAGAGGCATAGGACCGTTCAAAACACATTAGGCCATGGTGCTTCATTTATGACAATGCTATTATTAAGCAGAGAAAATCCGATATACCTATGCATTACACGCGTTGTTCTCTTTGTAAATGTCAAAGCATTTCAATCCTAAGCATAACAGCTAATATTTGCGAACGTTAAGGAAGCGTTTTGCTGGCGCAGGGGAGGGGAAGAGAAACTTCCGGAAGATACAAGTTATTGCTTCAAGTGCTGTGTTTGTGCTGAGCTAGACGCTGCTTATCTCTATTTCTCGCTAACCCGACACGTATTACTCGGCAATGGACCAGGTGTATCGACCTTGAGGGATAGATCGCTGCATTCACTGGTTTTTCGTTTACTAGAACAGCGAAATACTCGTAAATAATAGAGCATTAAAGGAATTTTTGAGCTGGTATACCTTGTTACGAAAGGATGCATGATTAATTATACGCTAAATAGCATTAATGATGGGAAAAGCATTACATATCTGCATCGTTATTTCAACGAAAGAAAATATCTTAAGGAATTTACAATGCCATAACACGCCCTAATTCCTTAAGCTGTTTTCTTTCATTGAAATTTATTGGAATAAATAAAAATGTAGATGTGTAATGCTTTTCCCATCATTAATGTTATTTTCCCTATTTTGTACCTGCATAATTACGAGTGCATTAGCGTATAATTATTCAAGCATCCTTTCACAACAAGATACACACATTTTGTGTAATCGGTTGCCTGTGTTGAACAGTACTAAGAAAGCCTTGTTCATCTTTTGCAATCTCCACGAACATAAAAGACAAACACATGTAAGAAGTTAAATCAATCATTAAATTTTACTTTCTTTACCATATACTAGAAGGTATTTTTTTTAATGATTTATTGATCGATCAGCGCATATGCGCTCTATAGATAATTGATTTTAGACATTATTTACATGCATGGTACTGAATAACTTTGAAATGGGGTAAGCCCCTCATAAGCAGGTACATTTTTTTTTATTTTTATTTTACAGAAAGTCCTGCTGTGAGAGCTGGTCCAGTGGTAGGCGACTGTTGATGCGAGTTGGATAGCTAGATTTTCTGCCAAGAGAATAGTGAATGGCTCCTGAGACGTCTTTTAGCTTGCTGTAAAACTGTTCGGCTTGTGAAGAAATTGACTGTTGAATGATGCTGATTCCAGTTTCTCTATGTAGTTGACCATTTCTGACAAACCATGGTGCATTCGTTGAGATTCGCAATATTTTGTTTTGAAATGTCTGGATACGTTTGATTTCAGAAGGATTAATTCCTCCCCAAACTGGACAAGCGTATAGTAGCAGTGGTCTTAATAGAGTCGTGAAAAGTAGTGTGCAGTTTTTTAGTTTGAGTGAAGATCTTTTGTTGAGGAGGGGGTAGAATTTTGCCAGTCTTGCTCGGGCTAGTTTAAGTTTGTTGCTTATATGTGGTTTCCATGTGAGTCGTCGATCCAGGAGTACACCGAGATATTTCACTGTTTCTGTATTAGTTTTCCAAGGTATCTGTTTCGCTGGGAGCGTTACTGGTGGTGGATAATTCCGTCTGCATAGTGTAAAGACCATTGTTTCACATTTTTGCTGGTTGAGCGAAATACGCCAGTTGTCTAGCCAGGGTATAACTAAGTTTAAGGCCTCTTGAAGGTGATTTCTGGCGGTCAGGATATTGCGATGTATTGAGAAGATTGCAGTATCGTCCGCATACATAGCGATTTGAGCTGTAGGCGCTGCAGGCATATCAGAGGTGTACAGGTTGAACAGAACTGGTCCCAGGATAGATCCTCGAGGAGCTCCGGCTGTTATAGGTTTTGTAGAAGAGTGACAACTACCTATGCGGACTGAGAATGTTCATTGTGACAGAAAGGAGGAAATTATTTTATAGAGGTAGTCTGGAATGCCGATGATGAACAGTTTGTATAGAAGATCCTGATGCCAAAACCTGTCGAATGCCTGAGTGAAGTCAAGGAAAGCTGCAGTTGTGTGTTCTTTCTTCTCGAAGCCTTGTGCCACTTGCTCTGTAATCCGGAGAATTTGATGGGTGGTTGAATGTTTGCGACGAAAACCGAATTGAAAGGGAGGTAATACTGACGCTTCATGGAGAAATTTTGTTAAACGCTTCAGTATAATCTTTTCATATACTTTGGTAGCAGACTTATAGGACGATAATTGTTTGGGTCTGAGGAGCTTTTCCCAGGTTTATGAATAACAATAATTATAGAGTGTTTCCAGATTCTGGGGAAGTAGCCCATACGTATCAAACTATTGAAGAATGAGGCTAGAATAGCAAGTGATTTGCGAGTCAGATGTTTTAATACAAAATTTGGAATTAGGTCATGGCCAGGCGATTTCCTTGCTGGTAGTTGCTGGATTATGAACAAGATTTCTTTTGGCGAGGTGAAGTCAATGGGGAGTGGAACAGTGGTATAAGAACCAGGAAAACGCTCAATTTCGTGGTTGAATTCTTCGTTAATCACTGGGTTTGGGCTGAAGATACATTGTAGAGTATTTGCGAATAGTTCCGACTTCTCAAAGTCGGTTATGTAGTGTTTTCCATCTTGTATTAAGGGTTGAATAAACGTCGGTTCTTTTAATATTCTTTTGGTTTCTTTCCACAAGAGTGAATCTTCTGGTGAAATGCTGGAGAGGTGCCGTTGGTAAGTCGAGTACCGGTACTCATCCATTTGTTTTTTTACCTTTCTTGTGAGTTGGTTCAAGCGATGAAGTTGCCAGGTTTTTCTGTACTTCTGCCAAAACCGGCGCATTTTGTGTTTTTCTTTTAAGAGAGATCTGATGTTAGAGGGCAAAGTTTCGTAATAGGGTTTTCTTTGTTGCCGAGGTCTAGTTTGAGCTGTGGATTTGTCTATGGCTGAAGTTATGACTTTTGTGAACTCAAGAATTGCTGCTTCTGCATCACTGGGACTTTTCAGATTGCACGCAGGTTTTAGCTCGTTATCAATTACATGTTGGAAGGTTTCCCAGTGTATGAAACCTCTGCTGAGTCTCCTAGTGAACTGTGGACGTAAAATCAGATTGTTGTCAAATGATATCATGACTGGTGGTCGGAGTCCATTTGAGGTAGAACAGCCATGGCGGGAAAGCCTGATACATTTTTGTTAAGTACTATGTCTAGTATGTCAGGTGCTACATTTTGCCTAAAGAAATTAGGACCAGGTGGGGGCTAAGATGTGACTGCATTGCGTTCAGCTGCTGTTAATAGTCGTCTTCCGTCTGGAGTTGTCACACGGCATCCCCACGTTTCATGCTTACTATTTAGATCTCCCACGAGAAGATTTGGCACTGTTTCAGAGAATATAGTAGTAATATCCTGGTCATTGAGGCAGATATTTCACCGAAAATAAGAGACCCCCTGAATAAAAAATAAAAAGTGGTTTTTAGAAAATAGTTAAGTGTGTGTATGAGCCTATGTGTGTGGTCTGTCTCTCTGCCTGTGTACGAGGGTGGGGTTGAGGGATCAGCAGAACTCAAAAACGAAAAGTCCGTTTAATGCCAAACTTAATATTTAAATTTTAATACCTACCAAAGATGCAACATGAAGATTTTCAAATAATTCCTCACACCAAACTACTCTTTAAATGGAAAAATATTCGAAATGTTTATTTTCTCGAAAAACAGATCTAACGATTAAAATACCATATATTAAAGATATTTCCATGACAAATAAAATACATATCTTGAATTTCCTGAGAATTGCCTATTGAACAACTCTTCTTTCTGAATGACTTTTGAATAAAGAGTAAATTGTGAGAGACAGACAAAGCGTACTACACAAACATATAGATATCGTCAAAACTCACAAACTAGGTCCTTTACGTTTTTGTTATGGAATTAACCGTTTCCAATATATTCTTTGTTGTTGGTTTCAATTTTAAAATACTTATACTTTTCTAACACACGAAATAGCTGTGTTCCTTTTCTTTTACTCTTTGCCATGCAGGGAAGCGAATTTCAATGACAGTTGCATAGCGACAGCTGTTAAACATTTGACTATCGCTTTATCATAGCAAATTACCTTATTTCCCTTTTAATTACAAGGATTCAAATAATAACACCATTCTGCTAATGCTTATTTCGATTAACATGGAGTAGTAACAAGAATACTCTTTTTAAGTATCTTGTTTGTGGAACAGTAAGGTAAATCGAACACTTCAGATTGTTTTAAAGTGGGCTTCTTATTTTAGCTTGAGTGTCAAATTCCCCTCTGTTTCTTGCTAATGCCAACTTAGACTATTCGTTTTAACCGTACGGATCATGTGCTATGCTGAATATACCACTAAATTATTGCTCAATCAGCCTGAGAACCAAGGAGGTTAGATATACCGCTCACTTGTTTCCTCGAGTTAAGATAAAACCTGAAAAAAATATCTTATCCAGATTAATGGACACCCGGGATTTCAGGTCAGACTTTCCTTAATGTGAAGAAGACACGATATTCCCCACACAGGGAGATAAGCTGATATTATTTTATTTAGAAGTCTTTAAATATAGCGTTACATTTTCATTGGTATATACCACTATGGACCACGCACTTGTGATAGTAATAATAACGACTCCTTAACAAAAGTTTCTCCTCATTCACTCTTAATACTGTTATTTCCTTGCCGGCCCCTAACCGCTGCAAGTGTGTGAGGGTATTTGAATATTTAACAGGAATTGGTATATTAATGTATTTTGGTATCATTTAGATTAGTATAAAGAGTTTTGTTTAGATTGATATGTCCACGTCAAGTAGATATAAAGGCTTTAATTGCTTATTCTTTCTAACGTATAGTATTGTTGCGCGAATAAATTTCTTTCGACGTTTTCCCGAGTCTCTAGGCGAATGATGGAGAAGCTTCTTCAATCCCTAACTTGCTTTCCCTTCATTTCATTTAACCGATATCTTTCAAGTTGTAAATGTCGGCGAGGACTGCGATGATTGTGCCTTTCTCTGGTGGTGAATGCCTTTAGAAATACAGCTGTCAGCGGCGGAATAGCCTTGGAGCCGCCTTCAGGAGCTAGAAGGTTCAGTCAGACCTGGAACGCGGACACTTGACGTTTTCTGCGTCGAGATTAAGAACTTCTTGAACTATATTAGGGCAGCCGGGGCTCTTTTCTTTTGGTCAGTTTTGGCCACTCGACGATAACTCTCATATTACCCTATCTTCCTAAGACCTGATGCATAATCTGGTGACAACAGTAGGAACCCTCCGGAATGATACACACACACACACAAAAGGCAAGTAGAGTTCTAAGGAGGAAACATTAGATACACTATTTTTCAGAGCATGATAACCCAGCCCCACTGCTTCTCCAAAGGTGGCGTTTGGGATTAGGAGGTGTGCGGTTGAAAATCAACCCTTGCTGCTGCCAAGTCTTCCACTTACTTGTCCCTTAACTTAGGCACGATTCTCGACTTACAAACAGTCTTCAGAGCCACGGGAAGCAAGAGGTTTTACTAATTTACCTCTCGCTCCTAGTACAGGGCAGAGTGGAACTGTCCCGTTTGAAGACCATTATGTTTGGAAGAAAACTATACTAGGATTATGTTGTTGGATTTCTATCTGCCTACATTCATTACAAAACTACGAAATTAAAATGAAAAATCTTGCCTTAGCTTACTCGAAAATACAGGCCACCTATAATGACTTTGATTTCATTAAGCTTACTCTCGGATTGGAATATCAGCCATTTTACCCTTGTGGGCCTTTGCCACTATGAAGGGAGAGGTACGGATGCGGACCGGCGCAGCATGGACAGGGTTCTAACGGCTCCAAATAGATCTCCTTCGTCGCCACTCGGCGCAGCAAACGACCCCCGGGCCTCCGGGGGTTCTCCGAAGGGACCTTAACACGAAAGCTTCCGTAGACATGTCCCGATTGAGCGACGACGCCAGTGCGCTAGTCAGTATCCAAGCTCAACCTAAACTCCGACACTGGGTGTTTCAACCCTGAAACAGGTGATAAAGAAGATATGTTATGACAACTAAAACCTAAATCTTGAATTTTCTGAAGACCTGTTCATTCTTTGCATAACTGGTAAACGATAAGAGATAGACAAAAACTTATTGCACAAAAAATGTATGTCTCCTTAAAACACATAATTTATTTAATTTACTTTTTGCTTTTTCTACACGTAGTATTACGTAGTGTATAGAGAAGGTATTGTAATGCACCGAAAAATTCGATACCAAGATTTCACCGGAAATACATGTTTTGAGAACTCTAAATCCAAAAAAAAAGCATTTTTAGAAAAACGTTCATGTGTGTGTGCAGCATAGATCAAAAACGAAAAGATCGTTAAAAACCAAACTTAGTATTTACGTTTGCTATCTTCCAAGGATACGACACGAAGATTTTCAAGAAAATCCCTCTACCGTCAACTACCCTTTACATGGAATTTTTTTTCGAAAATTTTGATTTTTTAAAAAATTAAAATGTCATATATTAAAGACATTTATACGACAAAGAAAATGTATATCTTGAATTTTCTGGGAATAGTCTCTGAAGACTACTTTATTCTGGATGAATTTTACGGAATTTTCCATAACTGCTAAACCGTAAGAGATGGACAAAAGCTTACCACACAGAAAATATAGAGCACATTAAAACACACAATTTATGTTGTATACATTTTTTTCGTGGAATTGATCATTTTTGAGATATTCGTTGTTTTTAGTTTCAGCTTTGAAAAATTATACTTTTCTCCTACAGGAATTTGTCAACTCCTTTCCATACAAACAAAGGTCACATAGCAACCAGCTTTTGATCTAACCTATGTTACTCCCTTATTTCGCTTCTACTTTCAAGGAAGCAAATAATAAGACTATTTGTGCTAATTTTTCCCCGATTAGAAAATGAAGTAGGTAAATAGAAGCATACTTTTTTAACAATAATTTGTTGCAGACATGCAGAGAAAGTCATGTGAATGGAACATATCAGATTTTTTTCATGGAGGTGACTGTCTTGAAGATATACTTGTCATTAGTTTCAGTTTAAAAATACTTCAGGAACTTGTCAACTTCTGGTCAAGTAAAGAAACTGATTTGAATACCATAGCAAACACATTTTAAGACATTTGACTGTAGGCTTAGCCTAGTATATTCCCTTATTTCCCTTCTATTTATAAGGAACTAAGTAATACGATCGATACTGCTAATATTTATCTTGATTAGCATGAAGTAGATAGAAGAATAATATTTCTAGCAATAATTTATTACAGAGATAGAGAAAGTCATGTGAATGGTACACATCAGATATTTTTAAAATGAATCCTTATAGAACAAGAGATGTAAAGATGAGTCAGACTTAAAAATGAAATGCCATAGCTGTGCTTTTTCAGTGTGAATCTATCTTAACAGATCTTACCATAGTGTATAGGTAGGGAAAGTCGTGTGAATGTAACACATCAGGTTTTGTTTAAGCAATACAGAAGTAGGTACTTATTGATCAGTCAGCCTAGTAGGTGTTATTATTTATTTTTTCTCGAGATAAACTACGAAACAGGTTAAGGCCATTGATTACGCAGTTCGTGCTTTGTTCTTTTCGTGCGACTCGAGCGCTATCTGCGTCATATGGGCGTCATGAAACTCGGGCTCCCCGGAGCGATACTCAGTTACGATATAAAACCCCTGTGTGGCATAGTCATGATATTACATTCAAGCTCCAGGCTATCTTGTATATATGCTGCTACTGCCTCCCATAGGATCCAGTCAAAAGGATTCTCCCCCTCCGAGAAACATTTGGAATATAAAGCTATGGTCGATTCTTATCTTTCTTTCTCTACCACGTATGTAAAAGATAAGCCATTGCATTTCACCCAAAACTCAATACCGACATGTGGAAAACATGTGTTATTTATGGGCGCTCTTTAACTACTGTGGTTCTCAGCGTCCCATTCTAAATTGGGCGTGAAAGACCGCTTAATTTTGCTCAGAGGCCTCTATATCAGGCTTGAGGTTCTTTTACGTGCCGTAAATCTACGACACGGGACCAACGGCTTTACTTCCCTTCCGAAGGAAGCCATGCCAAGGATTTTTACACCCGAAAAAAAGACGACATTTCGCAGGAAATTCACGTTTTTTGGGGATTTTCTGAATCCAAAAGAAGCATTCTTAGAACAATTTTCTGTGTGAACTCAACAAAAAAAAAAAAAAAAAAAAATCTGATGGGCTCTATTCACACGACTTTCTGTACATTTCTGTAACAAATTATTGTTGATAAGAATATTCTTTTATTTAATTTAGCAGAAATGGTCTTTTTACTTAGTTCCTTTATAAGTAGGAGAGAAATAAGGGAATACGCTAGACTAAACCGACAAACACATGTTTGAAAATGTAGTTGCTATGGGATTGAAATCCGTTCCTTTGCGTGACCAGGAGTTGACAGGTTCCCGTATGAAAAAAGTTTTAAGTATTTTAAAGTTGAAATCAATAACAAGGAATATCTCTAAAACGGCCAACTCCACGAAAATAATGTATATGGAATAAATTGTGTGTTTTATCGTGATCTACATTTTTGTGCAATAGGTTCTTGTCTATCTCTTACGGTTTACCAGTTATGCAAAATTTCGTAACATTCATCCAGAATAAAGCAGTCTTCAGAGACTATTCCTAGAAAATTCAAGATATACATATTATTTGTCAGATAATATCTTTAATATACGATATTTTAATCAAAATCGTTAGAGCCATTTTAGAGAAAATGAAAGGTTTTGAACCTTTTTCCACGTAAAGGGTAGTTTGGGGTACTGGATTTTCTTGAAAACCTTCGTGTCACATCCTTGGAAGATACCAAACCTAAATATCAAGTTTGGTATTTAACGGTCTTTTCGTTTTTGAGCAATGCTGCCCACAGGCCCACACACAGACATTTTTCCAAAAATGCCTTTTTTTTTTTTTTGATTCAGGGGGTCCCAAAACATGTATTTCTGGTGTAATCTCGGTATCGAATTTTTGGGTGCATTACAATACTTTCTCTATACATTATGTACATAGTACGTGTAGAGCAAGTAAAAAGTCATCTAAAAGTCAAATTTAGTATTTAAATTAAGTATATTTCAAGGAAACGACCGTGGCATTACTTACCACCTATCTTTGATGAAACTGTTCCGAAATTAGATTTTCTCAAAATTCTTCTAACTTTATTTTGTTTAAATACCTTAAGTTCAATATATGTTAATCACAAATAATGCATAGGTAGATATTGAATTTTCTGCGAATAGCTTCTGAAGCTCTCTTCATTTTGGATGACTTTTGTAGAATTGGTAAATTGTAAGAGGTAGCCAAAAAGTTACTACATAAAACATGTAAATCTGGTTAAAACATACGATTTATGTCAAATGTAATATTTTGTTTTGTAACTTTCTGAATGGTTTCGGTATAATTGGTAAACTGTAAGAGGAAGCGAATAACTTACCACATAAAACATGAAAGCACATTAAAACACACGATATATGTCAAATGCAATTTTTTGTTCGCCTTCTTGCTGGATGACTTTTGCATGATTGATAAATTGTGAGTAGTAGTGTAAAATATACTACATAAAATATTTGCAGCCCATTAAAACTCACTGTTTATGTCAAATGCAATTTTTATAGAGATATTTTTTGGGATATTCCTTGATATTGGTTTAAATTTTACACTATTTAAAATATTTCTTAAATGGGAAGTCGTTATTCACTTTTATTTCTCCTGGTCAAAGAGAATGGGATTTCAAAAACATGGTATATGGACCGGTTTTTAAACAAATTTATTGTTTCTTTTGTTTATTGTAATTTATTATTTCTCTTGCTGAAGAAGATTTTTAATGAAACAACTTTCGCTATTTTTTTTTCTAATAAGCATCAAATAGATAGAAGATGCAAATTTTATAAGATCAGTTTGTTGTAGCATAGTAGAGATAGCTAGGTGAATGTAGCCCTCAGAGTTTCAGAAAAATATTTTGTGTGTGTGCGTGTGCACGGCGCGCGCGAACAGCAATCAAAAAGTAAACCTGGCTGAAGAGACGTTTACCGGTTCGGCTAGAGCTTAAGCAACCGAAACGTGACCTTAATAGACATTGTTAATTCGTATTGTTAAGATTTATTGTCTTTATATTTACAGCCTTAAAGTGTTAGTATTCTCCATTAAGGAATAACAAATTCCTAAGCTATGTAAATATCATAAACAAATTTAGCTTAATGTAGATTGAATTGATACATGTAAATATTTTGTGATCTAAAACTAAATCTGATGTGTTCCGTTCACATGACATTCTCAAGCTGCTTCAAAACAAGCTTTCTCACAAAAGATTATTCTTTCCTCTACACCATGCTAATTGAGATAAATATTAGCAGAAATTGTCTTATTAGTTGGCTCCTTGCATCCAGAAGGGAAAGAAAATAATACACTGGAAGAAGCAATAGTCAACTTTTAAATTCTGTCGCTCTGTGAAACAATTGAAATTCTGTTCTCGTTGCATGTCTAGGAGTAAAAAATAGCAAAGAAAAAGTATGAAACGAAAGATGACTTCGTTTGAGAAAACTTTAAGTAGTTCAAAATTGAAACAAAAAACAAAGGATATCTTGGAAACGGTAAACTCTACAAAAGGATGTATACTACAAAGTGTGTTGTTTGTTAGTGCACTGTGTATTTTGTTTATCTCTTACGGTTTAGGAGATATGAAAAAGTTATGAAGAGATATTCGGAGGCTATTCTCAGAAAATTCAGAATATACATTGCGTTTGTCATGAAAATGTCTTAAACATATGGCACTTTAATCGTTTAAAACATGATATTTGAATCAAAATCGTTAAAAATTTTGGAAAAATGTTGTATGTAAAGATTAGTTGGGGTTGGGGGATTTTCTTGAAAATATTTGTTTCGAATTCTTGGAAGATACTGAACTTAAATACCAAGTGTGGTATTTAATGTGCCTTTTTTTTTTTTTTTTTTTTTTTTTTTTTTTGAGCTATGCTGCTCAAAGTCGCACGTGGGCACACATTCACGTACATGTTTATGTTTTTTCTTTCCTTTTTCTTTCTTTTTGGATTCAAAGGGTGTCAAATATGTATTTTCAGTGAAATACTAGTATCGAATTCTGGGGTGGAATACAATCCTTCTTTATCTACTATATACGCACATTATACATACGTGCTAGAGAATGTAAAAAGCTACTCTTCTCTCTGTTTTGTGCTAACCGATATTAACATTACCCGGAAAATAAAGGGAACACACTTGGGTAGTCCAATAGAAAAGATATTTAATATAGCTGGTCCTATGCGACGCAATTGAAGTTTCATTTTCTTTGCATCACCAGGATGGGAAGAGTGAATAGCGCCTTCCCATTTGAGAAAAGTGGAAGTTTTTGAAATGTTAAAACCGACAACAAGGGATACCTTGGAAATAGTTAACTCTAGAAAAAATGCATATGACAAATTGGAATTTTGACAAGATTTACATTTTTTATGTAATAAATTTTGACTAAGTCTTATGGTTTACGAATTACGGAAAAGTCATACAGAATGAAGAGGCCTCCAGAGGATATTCCCAAAATCTTCGAGATATAGATTCTCTTTTACCTGTAAATAGCTTTATTTGTAATGCCGTATTTTAGCCATAATTGTTAAAGCCGTTTCTGAGAAAATCAATTCTTCTATATAAACAGTAGTTTCAGGAATTTTCCTGAAAATCTGTTTGTTGCACCCTTGAAAATACCAAGTTTGGTGCACTGCGGTTTGTGAAAATAGCAACACCAAGAAGAGTTACTTGGATAACTCCAAACTTGGTAGAAGCGCAGAAGAGTGTGAAGCAATAAGTGATTAAGTTTGCTGAGAGCTGGGGTTTACGTAGGGCGAAAAGAACCCTGTCGTGTTGGTCCGACAAGGTCAGCGTTACACCAAGTGCAGAGTTGTCAAACAAGATAGAAATAATAAAGTGAGTGCCAGTATGCCTCTCGACGTCCGAGGGAGCCATATCGGCATGTGAGTAGTTCGAATGGAACACAATGATCGGTATCCAGGAAGCGGGTTTGTCATATCGTGACATTACGGCTCATACAGGGCATGCTGCTACGACAGTGATGCGTGTGTGGAAGCAGTGGATAGATGAAGGCCATACACAGCGAAGAGCGGGTATTGGATCACCGAAGATGACCACAGCACGGAATGATCGCCATCTTGTCTGCATGGCCATAATGGACTGAACAGCTTCATTGACAGTGGAGCACTGCAACAGGTGTCTGCATCAACGGTTCGTCACCATGTGCTGCAGGTCGGATTGGTTGCACGTCGGCTTTCATTTTCCAGAAACCGCAAGCTCCTCCGACTGTAGCGGGGTGAAGAGTGGCAAACTGTACTATTTTCGGACTGGTTCCGCTTCAACGTGTCATACAGTGATGGCCGAATACATGTCCGGCGGTACCGTGGTGAGCTGCATTGTTGAGCGGCATATTAGATAAAAACCAGGAGTGATGTTTTGAGGCCTCATTGGTTAGAACAACCGATCTCGCTTCCTACGAATTGAGAGCACTTTGAACAGCAACCGCTACCTACAGGTGGTAGGTAGTAAGAGTCCGAGGGACTCTATCTGCTCCAAGGATCTCCACAGGTCACATTTCAGCGTGGACAATGCCCGGCCACATATGCGAGGGATGTACAAGCCTTCTTCGAAGAGCGACGGGTACCATTGCTTCCCTGGCCTGCACGTTTGCCTGACGTGACCCATCAAACATGTCTAGTATATGTTTGGTGCGTCACGGCCCTCCAGTAACCAGTGTCACGGCTTTGTGGGATCGAATACAAACTGCGTGGAGGAAAATTCAGAAACTTATTCAGAACCTTTTCGGTTCAATGTCACGGCTCTAATTGCGGTACTTGGAGGCCACATCAAATGTTGAATATGAGGGTTTAGAGGTCTGGAATAGATTTTAAAATTTTTTCATTTGTAACTTGTCAAGTATCTATTCTGTGGTATTAAATTTTGGTTCATGAGCTTTCTTCTTGGGGTTGCAATTTTCACCAGCGGCTGTGTATTTAACGGGATTTTCATTTTGAGTTATGTATCCCACATATCTTTTTAAAAAATACGTATTTTTTACTTTCTCTAGCTCCGTATGTACAATGTAGTATTGTATTGTATTTCACCCAAAAATTCGATACTGAGATTTCACCAGAAATACATGTTTTAGGACCTCCTGAATCCAAAGAAAAAGCATTTTTAGAAAAAGGTCCGTGTGTGTGTCTCTCTCTCTGTCTGTATCTGTGGACAGCATAGCTCAAAAAACGAAAAGACAGCTAAATATCAAGCTTAGTATTTAGTTTTAATAGCTTCCAAGGATGTGACACGAACATTTTCAAGAAAATCCCCCACCACAAACTACCCTTTACATGAAAAAATTTTCTAAAATGTTGTTTTTCTTAAAAATGGCTCTAACGATTTTCATTATAATACCATAAATTAAAGCCACTTCCATCACAAATAAAATGTATATATGTCTGAAGACCTGTTTATGCTGGATGAATTTTACATAACTAATAAATCGTAAGAGATAGTCAAAACTTACGACACAAACGTTTTGATCTCTTTAAAATACCCAATTTATGTCATATGCATTTTTTCGTAGAGATTACCGTTTTAGAGATATTCCTTTTTATTTGTTTCAATTGTAAAGTAAGTACTTATACTTTTCTCAGACAGGAAGTGTCAATTTTACTTTTGCTCTGCTGCTGGCCAAGCAAAGAAGCGATTTGCAATGACAATCGTATAACGACAGTTTTTAAAATATTTGACTATCACTTTAGCATAGCGCATTCCTTTATTGCCCTTCTACTTTTAAGGAACTAAGTAATAAGAACATTCTGCTATTGTTTATCTCGAATAGTATTGTGTAGAAAGAGGAATAATCTTTTGCAAGAAGTTTGTAGAGCAGATAGAGAAAGTAATGGGAAAGTACCATATCAGAATTTTATTTTAATTCGGGTCCTTGAATTTTTTGATAGAATACAATAGTTTCTTTATCTACTCTGTACGTCAGAGTACTTAGTAGAAAAGTAAGCATTATTATTTTAAATGTATGTTCAAAATAATGAGAAACCTAACTAGTTTAAAATGTTGTACTAATTTCTCTTCCACCCAATATATGCAATTATAATGCATGGATACATTCTACCCTTCTCCAAACAAAGTATAATAATCCAAAGCGGTAAAACTGGCTAATAAATCACATTTAAGGTGAGGCATCAGTGAATTTTGACCAAACATTGTGAAACATAAACAAATATTTTATTTCATAGTAAAATTATGTTCGATCCCAAGCGCCAACATTTGGGATTTATGGTAGACAAAGCGACTTCTGGGTGGTTTTCTCCGGTTTCCCCTACCACTCATTCCACCAATTTCTCCATTATCACCTTTCCTATCATACATTTCGCTTGCATTTCATATCATCCACGTCCTCACGCTAATGCTGGCTACGGACCGAACATTTGTTCCAGGTTCTCCATTCTGTGGCCTCGTGCGGTTGACTCCCCAACAGGCTTTTAACTCTAGTCAGCAGGTTGTAAGTCCTACTTACGGAGAGGGTAAGCTGACTAAAAAAAAGTATGATATGAATTAAATATATCGTTTTTTCTTTCTCTAGCCCCGTATGTACAATATACATAGTGGATAGAGAAGGTATTGTATTCCAGCCACAAATTCGACTTTGAGATTTCACCGGAAATATATGTTTTGGGGTCCCCTGAGCCCGAAAAAACACTTTTAGAAAAAGGTCCGCGCATGTGTATGTCTGTGGACAGCATAACTCAAAAACGAAAAGACATTACATATCAAACTTGGTATTTAGGTTTAATATCTTCCAAGGATGCCACACGAAGATTTTCAAAAAAATTCCCTCACCACTAACTACCATTTACATGGAAGCATTTTCTTAATATTATTTTTTCAAAAATGACTGCAACGATTATATATATATATATATATATATATATATATATATATATTAAAGATACCGTATAGATAAAAGCTACTACACAAAAAATGTAGATCTCGTCAAAGCACACAATTTATGTCCTTTATATTTTTGTTATAGAGGTAAGCTTTTCCGAGATATTCCTTTTGTTGGTTTCAATTTCTCAGACAGGAAGTGTCAGTTTTTCTTTTGTTCTACTCCTGGGTAAGCAAATATTTGCAATGGCATTCGTCTAACGACAGCTTTTAAAACATTTGACTATCGCTTTAGCCTTGCGTATTCCCTTGATTCTCTAATTATAAGGAACTAAGTAATAATAATAATAATAATAATAATAATAATAATAATAGCATTCTGCTAATGTTTCTCAATTAGCATGGTGTAGAAAGAAGAATAATCCAACTAATTAACTGACTCTATAGATGGATAAGCACATACTTAATAACAGGCACTCCAAAATTTCAATCTTATTTTCTCGCTAACTTTCTTCCAAACACTTTTCCATTCTCCAAACGTTCCACGCGATGCAATTTTTCAATAATTTGTTTCGACATTTTTATTCTGTCTCTTGAGAGTACATTATAGGAAATGCTCACATTAATTTTTCGAAATAATGCTCCAATATTCATAAACAAATTAAATTTTGACAAATCAAGAGTTTTGGAGACTACGAAAAGTTACATTTTTTCTACACTAATTAGCACTAATATAAAAATATAATAAGACAGATCTATTGTTAAACTCATTTTCTGCAAAACTAGAATTTTCTATGTTAATACTTTTAAAAATTCACCAGTTGCACTGTTTTACATGAACAATGCATTTAGACAAAAAAAAATTAAATAATCTTGCAAGCCAGAATTTTGATACATCACAAAAGTATCACTATTATTATGATATAAATTTCAATAGGATATTTTACATACTCTAGATTTTCCAAATTCCACATACCTTAATGTGCAATACAAGTATTAACTAAATTATGAATTTAGCCTTTTTAGTACCAATCACGATCTAATTGTGTTGCCATTTTGTCTGTGTAGTTTGTACGTCATAGCCTTAGAGAAAGCTTTTCTGGAGTGTTTCAGGTGATTATATTTACGCTCCAAAGCACATATAAGCTGCAAATTGAATTTCTCTAGCCAATGTTTATTTATCGTGGTTGAAAAATGGCGTCACCTGACATAAGGTTAGAATCGAAGAAGAAATAAGAGCAACAGATTGCGATGTTTTGAAAAAAAAAGGAAGCGATTTTGAATTTTCAAACGTATATGAAAGCGTTTCATACCGACTTAAGAGAGGAAGATATATATTCTTCAGCGATGAAAATGCATCCGATAATAACGTTTCTCGTACGCATGCTAATAATCTGTGTACTTATCAAACGGATTTACGGAGGTGCTACCAGATGACGCAGACAGTGTGAATTAACCTTTCACACACGCAACAACATGAGTGCTAAATTGTACAGTAATCTACGTTACATCTACTGCTTTATGCCACTTTCATTATTAGTTGCATGACATTTATTTGTGTGTGTGTTGGCGAATATTTTAGTTTTCAGACTTCAGGTTATGTGAATTCATTTTTTTTTTGTATTTTAATAAATAAAATACCAAATCAAAACAAATTGCCTTTGTAAAGCAATAGCTGCACTTTCATTTCATTAGCCTAAACTTCTGAATAGTAAGATTTTGAATGCCTAATTACTTATTAGTTTTGTATTTTTATTTATTTTCAAAATTTCCTCTGTTTTTAATTTTTTAAAAATATTGAAATGACTTCTCATGTAAATAATACATAATATACAAAAGGTTTTACTAAAAATAAAAAATGATTCAGCTCCAAATGTCATTTTCTACTCATTTTATTACTAATAATTTAAAACCCTGCATTCTCCATTAAAATTGCTTGACACTTTTCAGACAGCATTTTGTTATTCGGGCCGGCACTAAAAGGCAAAAGAGAAAACATATTTTTTTTATTAATTTTGACTTTATCATGAATAAAATCAAGGCTCTCTTGAATGAACTTCTTAACCTACATTTCTGTTCTAAGGTCATTAATTATAACATCTGATTTGCATCCAGAAAGTATTGAATTATCAATCGTCCTTGAATTATAGGGCTGTTCAGAACTTGCACGCAAAAACAGCTGCCTCCGCGCACTTAGGAAGCTGGCAGATGGTAAAATTTGCATGAGTGCAAGAGTTTGCCTTTCGATAATTAGGACGGCGGTACCAATATACTCATTGGAGCATTTGCTCAAGTCCGTCTGGCTTACGTTTTAACATGGGAATGAGAGAGAGAGAGAGAGAGAGAGAGAGAGAGAGAGAGAGAGAGAGAGCGAGAGCGCACCATTGCTCGCTCAAGTCGTCTGAGTGACTCTCCGCGACGATGTAGTTTATGTCTTTTTACTTTCTCTAGGACGTGTTTATGGTCGTCTCCTTAGCGCGGCTGCTTGCCAAGCAGGTGAACTGAGTTCGATTCCCAGTACCGGCGTGGGAAATGTTCCCTCGCTGGGAGACCTGGTCCGGGGTGCACTCAGCCTCGCGAAGTGCCTGGGGAGACAATTGAGGAGCTACTTGATTGAGAAGTAGCCGCTCCAGACAGCATCAACCGGTCGGGAGGGATTCGAGTCGCTGATTACCACTCACCCTCCAGCACTGCGCCCCATTCATGACGCCTTCGGGCCGAGATGGGATATGCAGCAGTCGGGCGGTAGCCATGGTCCCTTGTGGACTGTCGTCCCATGGTGTTATGTTTAGCACGTATGTACAGCTGTATTCCACCCAAAAACTCGATACCGTGGTTTCACCGGAAGTATATGTTTTGAGACAAACAAAATAAATGGACTTTTAGAAAAAGTTGTGTTTATGTGAACAGCAAAACTCAAAACTGGAGAGCATGTATACCAAAATTGGTATTTAGTATCTCCCAAGAATACCCAAAAAGCCCCCACCCAAACTACGCTTTACATGAAAAATATTAGAAAATTTTGATTTTCTCAAAAAATGACTCCAACAATGTTGGTTAAATATCGAATATTAAAGGTAGGATATTTACATGACAAAATGTGTAGCTTGAATTTTTTGGGAATAGCCTTTGAAGCCCTCTTCATTCTGAATGTCGTTTGCGTAACTGGTAAACTGTAAGAGAGAGAGAGAGAGAGAGACAAAAAGTTACTACTCAAAAATGTAAATTACGTCAAACCACATAATTTATGTTCTTTACATTTGTTTTGTGGAACTAACCGTTTCCTAGATATTCTTTGTTATGGGTTCCAATGTTAAAACACTTATACTTTTCTCAAACAGAAAGTAGTCCGGGTATTGTTTCATTTTACTTCCATAACAATCACATCGGTTTGAACAAGCCTTTAAAACATTTAGCTCTCGCTTTACCTTCGCTTTTAAGGAACTAAGTAATAAGATCATTCTGATACTACTTATCTCGATTAGCATGGAGCAGAAATAAGAATAATCTTTTGTAAGAAGTTTGTTATAGAACAGGTAGAGAGAGTCATGTGAATGGAAGACGTGCTTGCAAGAAAAGCATTTGCCAAAAACCAACATATCTCTGCGGAAAATATTTACAGGACCATTACCCTGCAGTAATGGTATCCCACAAAAAGTGTGCAAAACATAATTTCACTGTACACAATCCATACCTAATAACTGCCACTTTTTACTTTCTCTACACGTACTATGTACAGAGTGGATAGAGAAGGTATTGCACTCCACCCAAAAATTCGATACCGAGATTTCACCGGAAATATATGCTTTAGGGTCCCCTGTATCCAAAAAAATAATTTTCAGAAAAAGGTCCGTGTGTGTGTGAACACGATAACTCAAAAAGTCGGTAAAATACCAAACTTGGTATTTAAGTTTAGTATCTTCCACGGATGCAACACGAAGATTTTGAGAAAAATCCCCCCACTCCAAACTACACTTTACAGGGAACTTTTTTTTAGAAAAAGTTGCTTTTCTCAAAAAATTACTAACGATTTCGATTAAAATATCGTATATAAAAGATATTTACCTGACAAATAAAATGTATATCTTGAATTTTCTGGGAATAGCCTCTGAAGACTACTTTATTCTCGATGAATGTTACGGAATGTTGCATAACTGCTAAACCGTAAGAGATGGACAAAAACTTACCACACAAAAGATGTAGAGCAAGTTAATACACGCACTTTGTCACATACCTTTTTTCGAGGAGTTGATCGTTTTAAAGATTTTCCTTGTTTTTGGTTTCAGCTTTGAAAAACTTTTCTCATACAGGAATTTTTCAACTCTTGTCCATACAAACAAAGGAACTTCAGTCACATAGCAACCACTTCTGGCTGCCACTTTAACCATCGGTAGTCCCTTATTTCGCTTCTACTTACAAGGACGCAAGTAGTAAGACTATTTCTTTTAATTTTTTCTCAATTAGCATGAAGTAAATAGAAGAATAAGTTTTTTTAACAACAATGTAGAGAAAGTCATTTAAAGCGGAACACATCAGATTTTTTTGCATTTATCAAATAGGGTTTCCAGTACGGTTGAATACTGGCTGGACTATCAGTAAAAAACCAAAACCATTTCCAAAACACAACGGATTATTGCTTGAAGAGTTTGAAAGGTCTATGTGATAAATGCGAAGTGTCAGTTATTAGATGTGGATGGTGTACAATGTTTTACATACACATATTTATCTGTCCCATGAGAATGTTTGCTTGCTTGTTTGCAGAGTGCAAATGCAGCCTGAATGTACGTTTATGAAAACTCGCGCTTCTCTCCCTCTTTTTCAATATTGTTTGCGTATTTAGTCGCTTAGGAAAAGATGTCGCTACAGCATCGTTCTGGTAGCAGAACCGGGCTCCAGATATTCCCAAGATCATTTCGAGAGAGAGGCATGGATATAAAGCCTGTCTTTATGTCCACTGGGATGCATAACATTTATAGCGTCACTTAGGTAGCAGCCGCGAGAGAGAGCTAGTGTAGGTAAGCGGTAAACATCCTCTTGCAAGATACCTTAGCCCGGTACGCTTTAGAGCTATAACAATGTAAATTGGGGATGTAACACGCATATCGCAGAATGATCCTCGTTTTTTTTGTGGTAGAACCGATTTTATAGGCACCGGTTTATGCGGCAGTAAAATCACATGCCGCATGAAGGGCGCCAGTAAACCAAAATATATATTATAAAACTGCTGAGAGAATGAGCTTGGCAACCATATTCTTAATATCCATAGAGGTATTTTCAATATTCAAGAGCTGCTTTCCATATAATAATAAACGTGTAAGTGCTCGTAAAATGGGATATATAATCCATAATGTTAATTCGGAAAATGCTATCTATGGCATTAAAGCAACTTCCTGTAATCATTACATTCGCTAACGCGCGTTCTGCATAATTTGCGATATACAATTGCCATAATATTAGGTAATATGGACATGTATGCAAATTAGAAGGAAGCTCTTGGCTATTTAAACTACATCAGCTTAACTTTAGCCTACTTATATACATTTTGGTGTAGGGCAAACATGTTTTATATTACTTTCTCTACATGTACTATGTACATAGTGTAGAGAGAAGGTATTGTAAAGCACCCAAAAACTCAATACCGAGATTTCACCGGAAATACATGTTTTGAGTCCCTCTGAATCCAAAAGAAAGCATTTTTGGAAAAAGGACCGTGTGTGTCTGTGGACAGTGTAGCTCAAAAACAAAAATACCGTTAAATACCAAACTTGGGATTTAAGTTTGGTATCTTGCAAGGATGCGACACGAAGATTTTCAAGAAAATCCTCCCACCCCCAACTACCCTTTACATGGAACTTTTTTAAAAAATGTTGATTTTCTCAAGAATGGCTCTAACAATTTTGATTAAAATATCGTATATTAGACATTTAACTGACAAACAATATGTATATCTTGAATTTTCTGGAGGAATTTTGCATAAATGCTAAACCGTAAGAAATGGACAAAAAACTTACCACACAAAAAATATAGAGCACATTAAAACACACAATTTATGTTATATAAATGTTTTTCGAGGAGTTGATCGTTTTTGAGGTATTCCCATTGTTTTTGGTTTCAGGTTTATAAAGCTTGTACTTTTCCCATACAGGAATTTGTTAACTTGTGCCCACACAAACAAAGGAACTTCGGTGACATAATAACCAACTTTTGAGTTCTCTTTAACCTATGACACTCCCATATTTAGCTTCTACTTACAAGGAAACAATTAATAAGACTATTTCTGCTAATTTTTTCTCGATTAGCATGAAGTAAATAGAAGAATAAGCATATTAACAATAATTCGTTACACAGTAATAGAGAAAGTCATGTGAATGGAACACATCAGATTTTTTTTAGGATTAAAATTACCCCAAATCCTAGAAGAATTGAAACCTAAACTTCGAATGACTAAAAAATCAAAATAAATGCTGATAAAGAAGGGGATCTCCAATCAAGTTTTATTGCCTTCTTTATACATTCTTTGATTAAAGGAATAACTTATTTTTAAATGTTGATAAATGATACAGCGGCGCCCTGGGTGAGTGTTTGGACTGGTCGCCTCCCATCTTGACGGGCCGAGTTCGATCCCAAGCTCGGTGAACGAGGGCGGGTTTTCTACGGGCCCTTCGGTTTCCCGCGCTACTCATTCCACCAATTCCTCCATCATCGCCTTTCCAATCGTAAATTTCGCTTACACTTCATATAATCCACTTCCTCATGTTCTCGCCTGGCTACTGGCCGACCTCTCTTGACAGATTCTCCATGCTGTGGTTTCGTGCCGTAGGCTGCCTGACAAGCTTCTGACCCCTAGACATTGGCTTGTAAGTCCTAGGAGGATGTCAGTCCTACAATTACGGGGAGAGTAAGCCGATTACGAAACGAAGTAAATAATACATTTCAAATTAAAAATAATTTAAATATATGTCAATTAATTTCGGAAATATGTAATATAAAAATGTTAATTAAAATTGTTTTTCCAAATAAGAATTGAAAATGGGGACGTTCGGTTAAAATTTTAGTTTAAAATGTATAATTAGTAAAATTAGTTTTGAATAAAGATCTTTCGTTAAGTCGTTAAATTCTTCTGTACTAGAATACATTGGTACATTAATCAAAGTGAAATCGCTCATTGTATGCATTCTTTGGTCCCATTATTACTGGTTTGTAACCCCGGAGAATTTTTTGCAGTTCTCAAATATCCAGGTGCCAGCAGCCTTAAGTGGTATCTTTACAAAATTGATACAGCAAAAAATAGTTCTTTAGGTGTACCACTATACCATATATCTTTTCTTTTTAACTGTCTTTACTCTAAATGTATTGAAATAATAATTCCCGGATGGAAGGCTGTGCTCTTTGTAAAATAATTCAAACCCAATGTTTTGATCAATTCTTCCGTTAGCATCTTCAAAGTGTAGACCATCCTGTCCGGCTTAACTTCGGTCGTGAAAGTTTTCGCACTTATTTATAATTACGTTCATTTCTGTAAATCAACTTCACACAAAATATTTACAAATCCACGCATAACACTCAATGTTTAAAAGCTTATACGACTTCATTTGGCTTTATTTAATGTTATATATTTTAAAGACCCTAGAAATGAACCTGGTAACGCACATCAAATGCAACATTATTTGAAATGTTTAGTACAGGTATGTAAGTTTTTGAAATGTAAGTAAGTTCTGGCATTAATAGTTATCTCAGATCTCCTGATTATCTGATCTATCCTGTGTGCTTTGATTCATTGGAGTTGTTAAAAACTATTGTATGTGACCCCGCGAACTTTGAGTCACATCCTTCTGAAGATCTTAATAGCTCTTATATACCAATATTTTATATCTTTAAACTGTTTTCATGCGATGTGGCCAAAAATATGCTAAGTATAGCTCTATTTCCTCCTTTATTTATGTGTTTACATTTAAGACATTTTTCTGGTTAAAGCGCTTCGTCGTGTTTGAATTTTCTTTGGTGCTTCATCACAGACAGACACTGGAGAAAAAGACCAGAGCTTTTAGGAACATAAATTTTATAGTAATTGATTTTCTGATACCCAGAAAACTGAAGAACGAATGCAGAAACTTCATATTTTATATTTGCTGGTTTCACCGCTAAAATTATCCAGGTATTAGTTTTTTTTTACTAGTTGTAATATCATGTTACAAAGCTTTAAAACATTTTCAAGTTTATTTCTGTTATTTAAGTTTAAATAAATTATTTAAATAAAGCACGCGGTTTATATTGAAATATCCCAAAATCACTTCGTCTGCTTTCGTTTCTTACATCAATTTCCATTGTTACTTTCTCTCCGTGTACTCTATACATAGTGGATAGAGAGAGTATTGCACCCCACCCAAAAATTCGATACCGATATTTCCCTGGAAATAAACGTTTTAGGGTCCCCTGTATCCAAATAAGTATTTTTAGAAAAAGGTCCGTGTGTCTGTGAACACGATAGTTTGATTTCCTTCACAGTATTAATTTACTATAGTAAAAGCAATTTTATCAATTAACTTTACAAAAACACAAAATTTATTTAATCTAAATATATACATTCATTTTATAATTAAACAATCTTATTAGTTCACAAAAACGAAAAGTCTAAAATACCAATCTTGGTATTTAAGTTTAACATCTTCCAGGGATGCGACCCAAATATTTTGACAAAAATCCCCCAACACCAACTGCCTTTTACATGGAAAAATTCTCAATGATTTAGATTTTCTCAAAAATGGCTCTAATGGTTTTGATTAAAATATCGTATATCAAAGATATTTACATGACAAATAAAATGTTTATATCCTCTGAAGACCTCTTTATTCGGGAAGAATTTTGCTGAATTTTGTATAACTAGTAAACCGTAATAGACAAAAACTTGCATTTAGGAAATTTAGAGCTCGTTAAAAAACACAATTTATAACTACATTTTTTTAGTACAGTTGATCATTTTTGAGATATTCCTTATTATTGGATTCAGCTTTAAAATACTTATACTTTTTCATACTTTTCTTCTATCCATACAAAGGAACTTCAATCACATAGCAACCAGCGTTTGAATATCACTTTAGTCTATGGTACTCCCTTATTTCCCTCTTTCTTACATAGAAGCAAGTAATGAGACCATTTCTGTTATTTTTTTTTTTTTTCGCGATTAGCATGAAGCAAATAGAATAAAAAGTATTTTTGCAATAATTTGCTACAGAGATGTAGAGAAAGTCATGTGAATGGATCACATCAGATTTTTTGCACTAACTGTCGGCAGGTGGTGTTCAAATCATTCATATCGCAAATTCAGAATTACAAATATTTGAACACAAATTACCATCCGGCATTAAAATATTATAGAACTAGAACGAAGTTCTGTACTTTGATTTTTAATAATTTCCACTGGTAACATGAAGCGCTGTGTTAGGTCTCGCTTAGTGTCGCATACTTGGAAGATATCAAACTTAAATACCAAATTTGATATTTAACGGTCTTTTCAACTTCAGCTTGCTGCCCACAGACACACATACATGCATACACAGTTAGAGACACAAGGATATAATCAAGATAAACATTAGCAGATTTAGTCTTATTACTAGCCTCCTTGTAAGTAGAGGGGAAATTAGAAAATGCACAGGCTAAAGCGACACTCTCGTCCTTTAAAACGGTCGCTATATGAAACGATTGAAATTCCAAACTCTTTGCTTGTCAGGATAAACAAACGATGAACGAAAAGGAAGATGCCTTCCCGTTGAAGAAAAGCTAAGTGGTTAAAAATTGAAACAATAATCGTAATACCTGGAAAACTGTTTGTTGACTCTGCAAAAAAAAAAAAAAATCTAGGGATATGACATAAATTGTGTGTTTTAATTAGATCTACATTTTTGTGTAGTAAGTTTTTGCATGTCTTACGGTTTGTCGTTATATGAGTCTTCCAGAATGAAGAGATCTTCAGAGGCTATTCCCAGAAAATCCATGAAATAGATTTCGTTTGTCATAAAAATATCTTGTACATAACGATTTTTGTGGCCGCACCGTGGCCTAGTGATTAGACCACTTTACTCTCATCTAGACGGCCGGGGTTCGATCCCAAGCGACCGCGTGTGAGCCTTGTGGTGGACAAAGCGGCGCTGGGCGGGTTTTCTCCGGGTACTCCGGTTTCCTCCACCATCGAATTCCACCGGTGCTCCATCATTATTCATTTATCATCAGTGTCACCGCCTGCGGTGCCGTAAGTAGTTAAAGCGGGCGTTAAACACTACCAAAAAAAAAAAAAAACTTATCGAAAAATGTTCTATTTAAAGGGTAATGAAAATCTTCGTGTCGCATCCTTGGAACATACCAAACTGAAATACTAAATTTGGTTTCTAGCAGTCTTTTCTTTTTCGAGCTGTGCTTCCCACGGACAGATATACATACACACAGCGACAGACAGACACACACGGATACTTTTCTAAAATGCTTTTTCGGATTCAGTGGTTCTCAAAACATGTATTTCCAGTTAAAATTCGGGTGCAATACAATACCTTCTCTATACACTATGTACATAGTTCGTGTAAAGAAAGTAAAAATAATATGCTTTGAGGTAGACATAGCTCTGACTTTGCTCATATTAATGTAAATTTTTCAATTTATTATATGAGATATATTGACAATTATGCAATCTTTTTAATCCCAGAGCTTCTGGAATTGCTGTGCATACATATATCGCGAATGATAATGCTCCCATTTGAGCAAAGTACTATTGGTGTTAGTAAATTTCAACCAATAATGTAGAAAATTATGGAAATGGTTTACACCAATGGAATGATTTTCACATAAATTATGTGCTTTAACTAGATCTACATTTTTGTGTAGTAAGATTTTCTCTCTCTCTTACGATTTTTCAGTTATACAAAAGATATCTAGAATAAAGCGTACTTCTTAAAGATATTTTAAACAAAATCATTAGGGCCATTTTCATAAAATGTTCCATTCGGGTAGTTTGGGATGGAAAAGTTTTCTTACAGATCCTCGTGTTGCGTCCCTGAAAGATACTGATATGATTTAGGTTTGGCGTACACCTATCCGACTTTTTGCTCATGAATCATGCTGTTCAAAGACACACCCAAAGACTTTTCTCTGAAAAATGTATGTAAATATATTCAGGGACCGGAAGCACATATCCGGTAAAATCTTGATAGCGAATTTTTGAGCGGAATATTTACAACACTTTTCCTATTTACTATACGTAGTAGAGAAAGTAAAAATTAAATATATCGGTACAAAGCGAGCGAAAAGTAGCGAAATCTGGTGCCTTTTATGGACTGAAGGTCAGGTTTTGGGAGCGGCTTTATTACGTTATTGATGGTTACCCACGATATAGGAATGAACACGCCAACAAACCGCTAGCAATGGCAGTAGTTCCGATAAGCTGAGGTTCCCCATCCTCAAAGCCAAGCCACTAAAACTAAGAATAAAGCTTAAATGGAAGTATGAAATCGTAGCGAATTTTCGCTTCATCGAATACCAGTTTCTGACATGTCGGTTTATCCTAAACCTCAAGGCAGACGTAAACGTTTACTTACTTTTTCACGAATCTACGGCTTTTTTTTTACCTAAATATAATTGTTTTTTTGATGTTTCAGTGTTTACTTACAGAGCCTCAAGCTTTTTTTCTTTGTGTCTTCAAGAATTAATTCTATCATTCTGGAAACATTTAGGAACCCGCATTGCACTTTTTACAAGAAGAATGCTTATGGGTGCTTTGATTTTGATTTTTACCTTCTTTGCCAAATTCTAATAAGTTTTTTTTATAGGTTTAACTACCAAGGCACCGCAGGCGAAGACACTGGTGATACATCGAATGAAGATGGAGCACTGGTGGAATGCGATGGCGGGGGAAACCGGAGAACCCGGAGAAAACCCGCCCCTGCGCCGCTTTGTCCACCACAAATATCACATGCGGTGACCTATGATCGAATCCGACTACATAGGTTATAGTTGAAAATGTATTTGTGTGTATATATAAATAAATAAATAAATATGAATTATACATATAGCTTAACGTTCTTTAATTTGACGGACATAACGATGGTGAAATGATGTTCAAATGATCTCAGCGTCTATGGAACTTAAAGAAACTCGACATTCGGTTTCTCAGGATGAGGTAAAACCCCGAAAAAAACCTTATCCGGGTAACTCACCCTAAGCAAGATTCGAACTCGCGTCCTGTTGAATGTGAGGCAAGCACGCTACCACCACACTGCCAAGTGAGCTCTAGAAAAGATATTGTATTCCATTCAAAAATTCGATAGAGATTTCACCGGAAATACAAGTTTTGAATACCTGTAAATGCAAAAAATGAAAAGCATTTTAATAAAAGGCCCTTTTTTCATTACGTGCGTGCGTGCGTGTGTTTGTGTGGCTAAAAAAACTCAAAAATGGAAACTTGATAAAATAACAGACTTGGTATTTGAATTTAGTATCTTCCAAGCATGCCCACCGCAAACTACCCTTTATATGGAAGCTTTTTCGAAATGTTCTCAAAATTAGCTGCAACCACTTTGATTAAAATATAGTGTATTAAATATAGTTACATGACAAACAACATATATATGTAGTATTTCTTGAGAAGATGCTCTTTATCCTGGATGATTTTTGCATAACTGGTAACAAGACTTGCTGCACAGAAAATGTAGAAACTCACAGTTCGGTCTTTATTGGTTTCAATTTTAAATCAGTCATACATTTCTCAAAAAATAAGTCGTCATCCGTGTTTCATTTACTCCTGTCCATGCATAGATAACCGAATTTCAATGCTAATCGCATAGTGACAGCTTTTAACAGACTTGTCTATCGCTTTAGCCTAGCGTATTCCCTTATTTCCCCTCTAATATAAGGAACTAAGTAATAAGACCATTTCTGCTAAAGTTTATCTCGATTAGCACTGAGCAAATAAAGAATGATCTTTTGTAAAAGGTTTGTATGCAACAGATCACTTGAATGGAACACGTGTTTTTTTATTCATATTTTCTGTTTTAGTCAATTGCAATTTTATAATGTTAAGAAATAAAAAAATAAAAATAAATGAGTTGACATTTTCAAATTATTTCAAGAATAAATTTCAAATTCCTAGGCTGCCGAAATTTGCTGGAATATATTTTTTTCTCCGGTTTCCTTAATTATTAAGGTAAGAAAGATCGAATTGGATATTTTCTACTACAACCCAAGTTTTAGTCTAAAACAGTATGTTGAAGATGATTAATAAACGAACTTGACGCCCAATTCAACTGTGTGTTGATACTGATGGGATGCACACACGTTTTGGAACCCTAATCATATAAACATTGTGAAATGTGAAAAGACGAAAATATAGTGTTATTTTAATACCTAACAGTTGGTTTATTATTTACCTTAGTGGGTAGGGACATTTCGTCAAACTGTACTACTTTTGACTCCAGTAACAAGAAAAAACTTCTTCAATTGACACCCTGTACAAGGAGATTCCGCTTCATAATTTGACAACCTATTCTTGCAGCAACTTCTGCTTCAATTGTCACCCACATGTGGGGTGATTCTCCTCTTATTGACTCCAGCAAGAAAAAACTTCAATTGACACCCTGTACAAGGAGATTCCGCTTCATAATTTGATAACCTATTCTTGGAGCAACTGCTGGTTCAATTGTACACCCTGTACAAGGTGATTCCGCTTCACAATTTACAACCTAAATGTGGAACAACTTTTATTTCAATTGCCACCCATTTGTGAGGCGATTTTATTTCTCATTGACTCCAGCAAGAAGATACTTATGCTCCAATTCACACCCTGTACAGGGAGATTCCGACAACCTATATGTGGAGCAACTGCTTCAATTATCACCCATTTGTGAGTCGATTCTTTTCTCATTGACTCCAGCAAGAAGCTCCTTATGCTTCAATTCACACCCTGTACAGGGAGATTCCGCTTCATAATTTGATAACCTATATGTGGAGCAACTGCTTCAATTATCACCCATATGAGGGGCGATTCTACTTTTCATTAACTGTAGCAAGAAGCAACTTATGATGTAACTTATATCCCTACAAACTTGTATAAGCCTTCAAATGTGGTATACATGCATGGATGTACTCTTAACTACGTCACATTTAAACCCCAACGCATCAAATGACACTCCTGAGCCTTATAGTCTAATAGGAAGATGCATACTTAATGGCACTCATTATTGACGAGAGGGTTTAGCAGGTTACTGCAAATTTGCATGCGTCTGAATAGTGGCAGTAATTACAGCATACAGGAAGCCAAATACCGGAAACTTTGAGCTACAAGATGCAATAGGATATTGCTGCAGTCACACTCCGGATGCACGAGTTAAATTACATGCACCATGGTTGCTGTTATTCTCAGGAAGTGCAGGTCATTTGTATATTGATGTTTTAGTTAGATTCTGTTAAATGTAATTATGGAAAGTCGATCTTCAAGTTTATTGGCTATTAAAGATAAGATTATACACCATATTGAAGTTACAATTATAGCAATTTATGAATAATTTATCCTTAGCGAGGTGGTAGCGTTGCTGCTTGCCAAGCGGGAGACCTGGACCGGGATGCTTTCAGCCTTGTGAGGTCCCTTGAAAAGCTACTTGATGGAGAAGTAGCGGCTCCAGATCATGAGGACCGCATTAACCGGCCAGGAGGGATTCAAAGCGCTGACCATATCTCACCCTCCAATACTGCACCCCATCCATGACGTCTCTCATGGACCGAGATGGGGAACGCAGCGGCCGGGCGGTAGGCCAAGGTTCCTTGTGAGCTGTCGTGCCATGGAATTAGTTAAGAATAATTTATAAGGGTCCCCCGTATCCTGATCAGAGCACAGACTGGCCGCATCTAGGCGGCCCGGGTTCTATCCCAAGCAACCCAATGTGACATTTTCGCCCTACTACCTGACTACTGAATGAGAAAGGGAAGAGTGCGAAGGGATGATGATGTCGATGGGTGTAAGAATAGACAGAATCGCATCGATGCAGCCCAACCTCACCCATAAGTCAATAACTCCCGGCCCACGCGGGACCTACGCGGCGATGGGTCCTAACTGAGTAGTCCAGCTCTACGCCAAGGAAGAGTGCTCTACAAACGCACCTCAAGGCTCAGCTGCAATAGGTAAATACAGGATTATTCAAAAATGATTTTACAATGTTTGGGGGTGGCTATCTTACATTGAAACGAGAAAATAGGTTCACAAAAAACATATGCTGTAAAACCCTTCGTTTTTGCGTTATCAATTTATTAATCAGAGTTTACGTTCAACGATTTTCCTGGTCCAACCCACAGATATAGAGAAAATGCATAGGAAATGCCCTATCCTTATGCATTGTGGTTGGTGAAGCACGTTTTTGTCAAGTCGCCATATTTTAATTCTACACTTCTGAGACGAGTACGGTTTTTGTGTGTTAAATGTCAATTAAGCATTTAAACTGTAGGTTTTAAACCAATATAATGGTGAATACATGTGTGGAGTTTGGTTGCTGTTTCTCGAATAACAGAAGCAAAAACAAGGAAAGGGAAATATGTTTCAATACATAGGCTAGGATACTTATTTAAGTGATTTTGTGGTCTTAAATGTTCAAAGTAAATTTGAATGTAAGTTTTAAACCAGTATAATGGTCTATAATGGTCAATACGTGTGTGATGTTTGGTTGTAGTTTCTCGAAAAGCAGGGGCATAAACGAGGAAAGGTGATTTTTATTTTTGGGTGGTGAACTTATTAAATATGTTGCACATGACCAACAGAACGATTCTGTATTGTTTGTTAGATTTTAGATTTTCAACCCGGAACGAGCGTTGAGAAGCAGCCAAAATTGGCAATCCACTCCGGTTTATAAGAAACCTCTTACTAATTTGCCCATTTAGCAGTATCGTAAGAAATAAATAGTAAAAAAAGTATGTGCTTATGAAAACAGAAGCTTGAGAATAGGGTTCGTGTTCCTCGCACTCCAAATGCAACACATGCAGTCCACAGTAAAAATTATTAATAATCTTTGGGATAATCGCTAATACTTGTCACTTTTTTTTTTTTTTTTTTGTGCTTTTATAAGAGTTCATGTAATGCAATTGATAGTTATAGGCATATGAGACAAACAATAAAGTTTGGTCAAAAACTGGCATATTTCCCTCCTTCAGTTTTAGGCGAAGAAATTAGAGCGAAATTAAGTTATGACCTTGCCGCGATGTTTATTGCAATAATACAAATTTATCAATAATCACTTATGGCAGACCAAAAAATGTGATTGTATTAAATATGTTTACAACAAGAGAACTCTTCCCTTCATTTGTCCTTTGTTTTTTACTAAAAAAACTTGGAAAAACAATTAATTTGGCAGATGTTGCGTATGATATACATGATACTGTATAGAATCCCGAGATTGCGGCTGGTCACAAAACGTGCTTCAGCAAAACGCTAGGCATTTACGCCCTGTGGTCCAACCCGACAAATCCATTTATATATGCACTCATTCATAGAAGACTTTGGCCCATTTTACCCTGCGGGGTTGATCTTGTGCTGTCATGGCTGTTTGTTTACTTTTATCACTTGAGTGATACATTCTCTCAGTTCACCTTACAGGTGCTGTCTATAGGGACTCTTCCAGACGTACTGGAAAAAGAACACGCGGTTAAGGAATAATGGAGCTCCATCACATTTTAGTCCCGTTGTTTGAGATGTACTGGCTGGTATCTATTATGACAGATGGATAGGTAGATGAGGACCAGTCCCTTGGCCTGTACGTTCCTCCGACCTTCGGATTTGTATCTTTAGGGACACCTTAAACAATGTCTGCTTTATGCAGCAGACATCCCAGATGAAGAAGCTCTTAATCTGCTTGTCATGAAACACTATGAAAAAATCGGCACTGACAGGGAGTATTGACAATCTATACCTCGACGAGTGCATGCGTATTTAGACGCAAGAGGATACATAAAAAGCGTTAAACGTCAAGAATAGAATCATACGTCACTTTGAAACGTTTTGATTGATAACACTTTGAACTAGAATAAATCGAAAACGAAGGGTATTAGGACATATGTTTGTGTGACCATTTTGTCTTGTTTCCATGAAAGTAACCAATCCCAATCTTTGTAAAAGTATTTATGAATCAGCCTGCTCCTACATTAGTAAATACTGTGGGCAAATGGAGCTTTTAAAAATGGAATGTTGCGACGGATTTTTAAAACAAATCTAATTACCACAATATGGGCTGTATTTGACCCGTAAAATATATCTGAACCACCAATTCCTATTCAGCGCTGTTGGTTCGTGTGTATATGTGATATGTGGCAACAAAAACTTCATACGACATCTTAAAGTACATAGATATTCTTACAATAGTTATTTATATTATAAGTGACTTAAATAGACTATTACTTGTGAAGCAAATGTTTAGTAAACGAGCGCCTAAGCGCGAGCATTATGATTTCTCATAAGCAATTAATAGTCTAAAAAGTCACGTGAAATATACAACGTTTTATCCTATTTTAATATTAACTGAAATATTCTTTTAGTTATTAATATTATTAGAGTCGTCATTACGAGGAATTGATTTTCGTCGTGACGTAGGTAGTGCTTTGTTCGTTGCTGCGCAACTCCGCCTGAATAAACAGTTTCAATTCTGGTTGTTTAAACTGCACCAATTCAATCGATAAATGAATGAAAATGGATATTCCCGAAGAAGTTTTAGATTATGTTAAAAAGTTGTACTTATTTTGTTATCGGTCCAAGTTGAAGGATTTATATGACAAGGAATTTTCATTATTCAAAGCATGGGAGCTACCAAATGAGTTAAAATAATTTACAATAAAATACTCATTCTTGTTTCCTAGGATACATGGAAATGTATACATGAAGTCTATAGGATGGGATAAAAAGCTCTTTATTACTTCAAACTGATTACAAATACCAGGGCCGTTTTTTTTATAAATTAAAGACAAGTTCATAAAAAAACAATTATTTTATTACTAAAGTTTTGTACACTTATGGTTACTTTTCAACATAATCACCGAAAAGATTGAGACATTTATCGTAACTGAGCACAAGCTTTGCAATATCCGCTTCAAAAAATGTTGCCGCCAATGATGCAGCCCGGAACCACAATCAATGTAGCTGTTTATTGTAAAACTTTACGACGTTTGCGGAGAGCCATTCAAAACAAACGAAGAGGAATACTGACTTCAGGAATTGTGTTGATCCATGACAAAGCTCGTTCACACACTGCTGGCACAACCCATCGGCTCCTTGAACAATTTCAATGGGACATTTTTTGATCATCCGCCGTACAGTACAGACCTGGCACCCAGCGAAGACGTGGCTAGGAGGGCAGCACTTTCAAACCACGAAGATCTTCAAAACAACGTCAATGCTCATTTGAAATCATTGGCGGCAACGTTTTTTGAAGCGGGTATTGCAAAGCCTGTGCACAGATGCGATAAATGTCTCAATATTTTTGGTGATTATGTTGAAAAGTAACCATAAGTGTACAAAACTTTTAGTAACAAAATAATTGTTTTCTATGAACTTCTCTTTTATTTATGGGCTATCGGAGGTTGAAAAAAAAAACGTCCCTCGTAGTTTTCAACCCGTCTCGGTAGTGCGGGGAAATCGTATCTGCCTCACATTCAAGATGTCGCGAGTTTTAATCTCGCTTAAGGTGAGTTATCCGAATAAGGTTTTTATCGGGGTTTTCCCTTACCATAATATGACAAATATCGAGTAACTTTAAACTCCATGTACTAAGAGATCATTTGAGCAGCACTTCATCGATTTCATTAGTCGTTCTACATATGACCAACCAGTTAAATGACATTAAACTATAAGAAAAATTCATCTTTATTGCAATACTTTAGCAACAATTCTGTAATACAATTTTCTCTCGTCATTTCAATGTATCGCAATTCTTGTCTCATCTTTTCGACCCAACTGCTGCATGCTGTGAACTCCATTCGTAAACTGACTCACTTGGCTTGCAGCTCTCCTTAATATAGCTATCGATGACGTCAACAGAAATATACAGAAAAAGCGAAAATTTTTGCACATGTCCATTGCGCTTAAATATCCCATTTGAAGGCTTTGAAGTTGTTAATTACTCTAATTCCTACGAGAATGGGTGCGGCAACCAAAAGGAAGCTCAACGAACACGGGCTTTGCGTTAAAATCAAACCACTCACTCACATGTGGCGATTACGGGCCGGCAAGGCACAGTCACAGTATTTATAGTCTAATATTGACTAAGATTATTTGCAATATTGTTTTCTGTTTAAGATGACAACAGGTCTCCTTCTCCTGTAGGATTACCTAGCTAAAGTAACAATTGAACAATTACCATTGGCTACTATTTGAACGGGAAAACATATATTTTATTCAAATAATATTACTTTCACGATAGAATAATATTTCATAAACAAAACTTTACTTAACTTTTAAATGACAATATAAGACGAATCTCTGCACAGTTACATATTGTATACTAAATCCTAGCATTTCTAAATGCTGTACCTTAAGCTTTTGTTACTGTAGTTGCTTCCATTAGGTAGCTTCATCAGATGACAGTATTAAAAAATCTGATGTGTTCCATTCACATGACTTTCTCTATATCACTGCAACAAATTATTCTATTTACTTCATCTAATGAAGCAAAAATTAGCAGAAATAGTCTTATCACTTGCTTCCTTGTTAGTAGAAACGAAATAAGGGGGTACCATAGGTTAAAGTGATAATCAAAAGCTGGTTGCTCTGCGACTGAAGTTCCTTTGTTTGTATGGACACGAGTTCACAAAGTCCTGTATGAGAAAAGTATAAGTTTTTACAGCTGAAATCAAAAACAAGGAATATCACAAAAACAATCAACTCCACGAAAAATGTATATAACATAAATTGTGTGTTTTAAGGTGCTCTACATTTGTTGTGTGGTAAGTTTTTGTCCATCTCTTACGGTTTAGCAGTTATGCAAAATTCCGGAAAATTGACCCAGAATAAAGTAGTCTTCAGAGGCTATTCCCAGAAAATTCAAAATATACATTTTATTTGTCAGGTAAATATCTTGATTATACGATATTTTAATCAAAATTTTAGAGCATTTTTCAGAAAATCAAAATTTTCGAAAACAATCCATGTAAAGGGTAGTTGGGGTGGGGGGGATTTTTCTCTAAATCTTCATTTCGCAGCCCTGGAAGATACTTAACTTAAATACCAAGTTTGGTATTTTACCGACTTTTCGTTTTTGAGTTATTGTGTTCACAGACACACGGACACACGGACACACACACGGACCTTTTTCTGAAAATACCTTTTTTGGATACAGGGGACCCTAAAACATATATTTCCGGTGAAATCTGATATCGAATTTTTTGGTGGAGTGCAATACCTTCTATATACACTATGTACATAGCTTATAGAGAAAGTAGATTCATACACAAATGGCAGAAGTTTTATTGTTTACTAGATACATCTTGAAATTACTCCAAATAGCTTGTTAAGCCATTTATTTAGTGCGATTTTGTATAACTAGAAACTTATAAGAGATTGACAAAATATTCACAAAAAAGGAAGAAGGAAAGAAAAAAGAGAGCGAAAGCTCATAAATATTGCCTTTATTAGCAGCTGAAAGAATGTACCGGGTGGATAGTTAAGACATAGCCTCAGAGTTGACACTTCCTGGCCTGAAGTGCTTGTAATTCGTCTCTAAAGAACTTTGCGTTTTGGCACTATTTCCTTTAAATATTAACACCGCTCCACTTTACAACCAAATAGCAACTGAGAGTATAGCAAGTGAAGGTATCTCTCTAGAAGCCCAGACGAGGTATATTGCATTGTTGCATATGTAATGATTTTAACGGCCGCCTCGTAGCTCGTATTTCACGATAATTGCCACGCCAGTTATTTCAGTTGCTCTGAAATTGTAACTTGAGCTTGACGCGGCAGCGACAAAGAGAAAATATGTCATTTTAGAAGAGAGGTTAAGTTTTCTAGAGAGATTAGAGTGTTGTATTTCTCCACTTTCAAGTTGAAGCAATTGTATAACTCAGAAAATATGATGTGCTCCATTTACATTACTTTTTCTACATTTCTGTAACAAATTGTTGTTGATAAGCTTATTCTTTTATCTACTTCATGCTAATCGAGACAAACATTAGCAGAAACTAGTTTATTACTTAGTTCCTTATAAGTGAAAGGGAAACAATGGAATACACTAAACCGACAGTCAAATGTTTTAAAATGCGATTTCTATGGGATTGGAATCCGTGTTGT
The DNA here is from genome assembly GCA_030762935.1 of Hymenopus coronatus. NCBI lineage: Eukaryota > Metazoa > Arthropoda > Insecta > Mantodea > Hymenopodidae > Hymenopus > Hymenopus coronatus. Next base: position 56,581,840 of record CM060894.1, read on the forward strand.
TGTTGTTTTGTTTTTTTACAAGTTCCCGTATGAGAAAAATATAAGTATTTTAAAACTGAAACCAATAACAGCGAATATCTCAAAAACGGTCAACTTCACGAAAAAGTGTATTTAACATAAAGTGGGTTTTCTAATGAGCTCTACATTTTTTGTTACGTAAGTTTTTGTCTCTCTTTTACATTTTACCAGCTGTGCAAAATTCAGTCTATTCTCAGAAAATTCAAGATATATATTTTATTTGCCATGTAAATATTTTAAATATAAGAGATACTAATAAAACTCTTTAGAGCCACTTTTGAGAAAATCAAAATTTTCGAAAAAAATTTTATGTAAAGGGTAGTTAGGGGTGGGGTGATTTTCCTTCGTGTCGCCTCCTTGGAAGATACTGAACTTAAATACTAAGTTTGGTATTTAACGGGTTTTTCGCTTTAGAGATACGCTGTCCACTCGCAAACATACAGACAAAGTTGCACATGGACATGTTCCTAAAAATGCTGCTGTTTTGATTCAGAAGGTCTCAAAACATATATTTCCGGTGGAGTCCCGGTATCATTGGGTGGAAGACAATAACTGCTTTATCTAATATGTACTACATTGTACATAGTGATAGAAAGAGGATATAAATCCGGGTAAAATGGGTGTTTGGTAACCCTGTAATTAGATATCTGAAGTTTTATCTTTATCTAACTTTCTCAAAGTCTTTCTAGCGTATCCTAGTTTTAAATTTGCATGGCCTCTGTAGCGTTTCAGTTAAATTTAGAGAAGGGGAAATGACCGTGCACAATTAGGTCAATAGCTGAGAATGTACATTACTTATTCATATGAAGAGAGATATATTTTTGACAAAGTATTGTGTGTAATAAACCCAGAGTGTGAAAGGCAGGCTCTTTCTTCGTAACAAAGGAAGGAACCCCCCTCGGAGCAGAACTGACACCTCGTTGTTGTGGCTCAACTTGGAGCTCACTTTTGATGGATGAGCAACACGGCGTGAAAAAAGAAGGTAAATGTTATTCGGTCACGACCTTTCATAACAATGAGAGGGCGAGTAAAGGTGAGCTGCGCTAATAACAATATGAGCATTCCTCTTAAATACACTGCGCGGTGACGTAGGTCTTAACTACAAATATTTTGTCTTTGCTCGTAATGTTCAGCTTCTATTTAAGGGGAAGTCACTTATTTGTATCTAGTATTGAAAATTTACACTATTTCCACAATATTGGACCTAGGACAATGACATTTGCAAAATTATATAAAACATGTTTACTTATTTTGTGAATTTTTCCAGACATTTTTACTTTCTATAGCTCCTATGTACAATGTATAGTGAACAGAGAAGATATTTTATTCCACCCAAAAATTCGATGTCGAGATTTCAATGGAAATATATGTCTATGGACAGCATAGTTCAAAGAGAAAAGACCGTTAAATACCAAACTTTGTATTTAGATTTAGTGGCTGCCAAGGATGCGACCTGAAGATTTTTAAAAGAAAACTCCTCCACACAAACTACGTTTTATATGGAAAAAAAATCGAAAATTTTGGTTTTCTTAAAAATGGCTGTAACGATTTTGATTAAAAAGTATATCTTGAATTTTCTGGACAAGTTTTGCAGGATTTTCCGTAACGATTAAACCGTCAGAGATACATAAAAACTTAATACACTAAAATGTAGATCTCGTAAAACAGATAATTTATGTCATATATGTTTTTCTTCGAGAGTTGACCGTTTTTGCGATATTGCTTGTTATTGATATCAATTTTAAACTACCCACTTTTTGTCAAGTGGGGCCGTGCAAAGCGAACTGAACCTCAATTGTTTCATATGACGACAGTATTTAAAACAATTGAATATCGCTTTAGCATACTTTCAAGGAAGCATGTAATAGCAGCCATTTTGCTAAAGTTTATCTCGATAAGCATGTCGAAGATAAAGGAATGATCTTTTGGAAGAATAACTTGGGTTTGGAACAGCTACAGAAAGTTAATGTGAATGGTATAAACCAGATATTTTTAATGTAGGCTGATCATGAAGCTGTCATGAGTTTTCCTGTACATAATATCGAAAATTCTACTTATTTACCAAGCCGTTCAAATGAAAGTTAATTTCAGCAGACTCCATAAATTTGGAATATCGTCATGTTTGAGTTTATTAAAAACTATTTTACAAAAAATAGCAGGATTTTTAAGTCTTAGGTTTTAATTTATGCACAATTTGCAATTTGTAAGTGTCAAAATTTAAATATGTATTCACTGTTCTTCGTAGACTAGAAAGGCTCGTTTTAAGTGTCCGAAAGTGTCAGATTATTCATTAAAGCAGCTCTTAATGGTCTCAATATTTTCAGGAACGATTGTACTTTTCCTGGAGATTTCTTCTTTAGTGCTGCGCCTGTTTTCTCTAAATTGCGTACCCAGTCACAGCATCAAGACGACGAAGTTGCAAGTGGCAGCAAAATTGCCTAGAAACAAGCTTGAGCTCATTGCCCATTTAGATAGTAAGATTTTGCAGCAAAGCCTCAGTGCTCACCAGTCCAATTTTCCGTGTTCAATAAATTGCACCAATCAGACTAAACAAGGCATGAATCTAAGCCTTCTTAAATAACTCGTGTATCAACAATAAAATAAAAAATATCCCATTTTTGGTACAATATATATTTGTTATCAATCTTTCTTTAATAGAATAAACAATTAGCCTTTATATCAACATGGCGTAAACATATTACTCTATTTTAATGGTAATACTCCTCCCTTATACAGGGTGTTTCAAAACGACACAAACGAAGATGTGGACCTTGTTGGCCATACCGTATGTGATACGTGAATATCGTTTTCAACTCTAAATTCGGCATATACAAAAATCGCCATAAAATCACTATGGATTAGGCAGTCGTACATAGCCAGATGGCACGTGCCTGGCCCACTCCAAGAGAGATGCCGGTTGGCAGCGAAGGTCCCAATCATGTGGTGTAGGCGTGGTTGGATAGCCACACCGGCGCGGGACAGGTCACCTTAGTAATGGAAAACGTAGCATGTGGGTGTGGCGTATGACAACCGTTGTTCCTTTGCTGCCTGGTCCCAAATGTGTGCGATTTTCAAACACACATAAAACTTTAAATATAAGAGTTTAAAAGTTGCAATATCAAGTTTCGGACAGGTCAAAGTGTAAGCTATTTGACTGCTATCTTCGTTTGGCGTCGTTTTGAAACGGCATGTATATTGAATTTATATAGGGTAATGATTTTTACTTTCTCTAGCCCGCATATATAATGCACATAGTGAATAGAGAAGGTAAAATTCGGTGGTGAGATTTCACCGGAAATATAATATGTTTTGATGTCTCCTGAGTCAGAAAAAATTTTTTTTTAGAAAAAATGACCTTGTGGGTCTATGAACAGCATAGCTCAAAAGTGAAATGCCCGTTAAACACCAAGCTTGGTATTTAGTATCTTCCAAGGATGCGATACGAAGATAAGCAAGAAAATCCCTCCATCACAAACTAGCTTTTCCATGGAAAGAATTTTCGAATATTTTGATTTTCTCAAAATGTACGGGATTAAATTAAAATCCCGTATGTTAAAGATATTTACGTTCCAAATAAAATACATATCTTGAATTCCCTGGGAATAGTCTCTGAAGGCCTCTTTATTCTGGACGAATTTTCACGAATTTCTCTTAACTGCTAAACCGTAAGAGACAGAAAAAAACTTCTGCACAAAAAATGTATATCTCGTCAAATCACACAATTTGTCCTTCACATTTTTTGTGGAGGTAACCGTTTCCGAGACATTCCTTGTTATTGGTTTGAATTTTAAAGTACTTATACTTCTCTCAGACAGGAAGTGTCCGGTTTTCTTTTGTTCTACTCCTAGCCAAGCAAAGAAGCGATGTGCAATGCCAGCTTCATCACTTTAAGCTAGTGCACTGCCTTAGTTTCCTCCTACTAATAGGGAACTAAATAATAAGAACATTGTACTAATGTTTATCATAGTGTATAGAGAAGGTATTGCACTCCACCAAAAATTGAATACCCAGAATTCACCGGAAATATGTTTTAGGGTCCCCTGTATCCAAAAAAAAGTATTTTCAGAAAAAGGTCCGTGTGTGTCCGTGTGTCTGTGAACACGCTAACTCAAAAACGAAAAGTCGGTAAAATACCAAACTTGGTATTTAGGTTTAGTATCTTCCAGGGATGCGACACGAAGATTTTGAGCAAACTCCCTCCATCACAAACTACCCTTTACATGGAACTTTTTTCAAAATTTTTGATTTTCTAAAAAATGGCTCTAACGATTTTCATTAAAATATCGTATATTAAAGATATTTACCTAACAAATAAAATGTATATTTTTAATTTTCTGGGAATAGCCTCTGAAGACTACTTTATTCTGGGTCAATTTTACGGAATTTTGCATAACTGCTAAACCGTAAGAGATGGACAAAAACTTACCACACAACAAATGTAGAGCACTTTAAAGCACACAGATTATGTTATATACATTTTTTTCGTGGAGTTGATTGTTTTTGAGATATTCATTGTTTTTGGTTTCAGCTATAAAAAACATACTTTTCTCATACAGGACTTTGTGAACTCGTGTCCATACAAACAAAGGAACTTCAGTCACATAGCAACCAGCTTTTGATCCTCACTTTAACCTATGGTACTGCTTTATTTCGCTTCTACTTACAAGGAAGCAAGTAATAAGACTATTTTTGCTAATTTTTTCTCGATTAGCAGGAAGTAAATAGAAACATAAGCTTTTTAACAATAATTTATTGCAGAGTTGTAGAGAAAGTCATGTGAATGGAACACATCAGACTTTTTATTATTGGAACTAGTAGAAAACGGGATTTGAACACGGTTCTCCCGCTCTCCGTAGGTTGCTCTAACCATTAAATATAAAAGAGGAGTATTACCATTATAGTAAAATAGCCTGGATGTTTGGCGATAACATGTTAATATTTAGGATACTAAGTACTTACGAAGGTAAGTCACCATTAACGTAGTTCTCTGCAGGAAGATATACTGGTTGGTTGAACTGGGTAAAAAGCATATAGTCAGTTGGAAGGTTCAATGACATACCGGCATGTTGTCACAGTAGCTGAATGGTTAGAGCAACCGCTCGGAGAGCGGGAGAGCAGTTTTCAAATCCTGGCTGTGGCATTGAATTTTTCAACTGTTCCAAAAATATTAATCTATATTAGATTAGGATTGGTTTTGGGTGTAGATGTTCATCAACTAGGTCTATTGAACCTTTAAAGTCTTATACGATCTGGTTTAGACATGGAAGAAAAAAATCTGGTGTGTTCCATTCACATACTTTCTCTACATCTCTGCGACAAATTATTGTTAAAAAACGTATGCTTCTAATCGAGAAAAAATTAGCAGAAATAGTCTTATTACTTGCTTCCTTGAAAGTAGAAGAGAAATAAAGGAGTACCATAGGTTACAGTGACAGTCAAAAGATAGTTTCTATGTGTTTGACGTTCCTTTGTTTGTATGTACAGGAGTTGACACATTTCTGTGGGAGAAAGGTATGTTTTTCAAAGCAGAAATAAAAACAACGAATATCTCAAAAACGATCGACTCCACGTAGAAAATGTGTATGGCATAAATTGTGTGTTTTAACGTGCTCTACATTTTTTGTGTGGTAAGCTTTTGTCCATCTCTTACGGTTTAGCAGTTATGCAAAATTCCGTAAAGTTCGTCCAGAATAAAGTAGCTTTCAGAGGCTATTCCCAGAAAATTCAAGATATACATTTTATTTAATATACAACACTTTAATTAAAATTCTCAGAGCTATTTCTGATAAAATAAAAATGTTCGAAAAAGAGTTCCATGTAAAGGTTAGCTGGGGATGGGGGATTTTCTTGAAAACCTGCGTGTCACATCCTTGGAAGATACCAAACTTAAATACCAAGTTTGGTCTTTAAAGCTCTTTTCGTCTTTCAGCTATGCTATCCACAGACACACACACGCACATACACGCACACACACGGACCTTTTTCCAAAGTATGTATTTCTAGTGAAATATCGTTATCGAATTTTTAGGCACATTAAAATACCTTCACTAAGTACATAATACGTGTAGAGAAAGTAAAAAAAATCCTTTTTTATTTGCCCCATTAGAAGGTTGCTTGTAAGAAGTAATAAGTTATCACCAAAATTGTAAATATAGCTTTACCTCCAGCAGGCAGTGGTGATATTTTGCCCCTCAGCTCATACAGCTAACACCTAGGTACACAATTTAGGCTCACATTAAAGAAGAAACCTCGAGGTAAAGTACAATCTGTTCCTATTCCTGAAAATATTGAGACCATTTAGAGTTGCTTTAATGAGTAACCTGACGCGATATTAACATGAGCCGTTCCATTATACGAAGAATTATCAATAGATATTTAAAATTTCACGCTTACAAATTGCTTCATTCAATTTATAAATATTTCCTGCGCTTTCATTGAAGCTAGTAAATAGCTAAACAATAAGATGCTGATCTAATCCATCTCAACCTAATAAAATCACACTTTGTACTAGCATCTTTGCTGTGTAATAAATTAAAAGCCAAATACATTACCAAATTGTAGCGGAAGATTTGATGGTGACTTCTTTTGTTAGTGCTCGTTCCCTTCTAAGACAAAAGAAGTTTCTCTTTCCAACTTTTGTTATCAGCTCATCTGACGGAGACAGAAGTTTCGAGAGATGAATATATGTAACTTGACGTGAGTGACGGCAATGTGTCATATTAGAGCTATAAATCAAATTTTCCCCTCTAATTCTTTTCCCCCACGCTATAAGCTGTTAGTCTGTTTTGTCGCTCTTTTCTTAGGACTTCCAGGGTTAACTCTTCCTTAAGGTCTGTAAAGTAAAGCTACCTTTAGTGTCGTATGGTAGTTATTCTGTCTAAATATGTCTTCGTTTTCTTCTGTATTTGTTATTGTGGTGTTATGCTCATGTTTGTGTAACAGTTGTCTAATTTCACTGTTTTGTTTTCTATCCAGTGTGGTATATTCGTTATTGACCTCAGAAATTTCATTTTTTCTGTCTGTATTTCTCTCTACACGTACTATGCACATAGTGTATAGAGATGGTATTGTATACACCCAAAAATTCGATACTGAGATTTCACTGGAAATACATGTTTTGTGTCCCCTGAATCCCAAAAAATAGCATTTTTGGAAAAAGGTCCGCGTGAGTCTGTGTGCGTGTGCGCGTGCGCGTGTGTGTGTCTGTCTGTGGACAGCATCGCTCAAAAACGAAAGGACCGCTAAATACAAAACTTGGTATTTAAGTTTGGTATCTTCCAAGGATGCGACACGAAGATTTTCAAGAAAATCCCCCCACTCCCAATTACTAATTACGTGGAAACATTAAAAATTTTGATTTTCTAAAAATGGATGTAACGATTTTGATTAAAAATGGTATATAAAAGATATTTGCCTGACAAATAAAATGTATTTTTTTAATTTTCTGGGAATAGCCTCTAAAGACTACTTTATTCTGGATGAGTTTTACGGAGTTTTGCATAACTGCCAAACCATAAGAGATAGAAAAAAACTTACCACACAAAAAATGTGGAACATGTTAAAACATACAATTTATGTAATATACATTTTTTTCGTGGAGTTGATCGTTTTTTTAGATATTCCCTGTTATTAGTTTCAGCTTTGAAAAACATACTTTTCTCCTACAGGAATTTGTCAACTCCTGTCCATATAAACAAAGTAACTTCAGTCACATAGATACCTGCTTTTGACTATCACTTTAACCTATGATACTCCCTTATTTCGCTTCTACTTACAAGGAAGCAAGTAATGACACCCTTTTTGCTAATTTTTTTCTGATTAGCATTAAATAAATAGAATAATAAGCTTTTTGACAACAATTTACTGTAGAGATGTCATGTTTCCAAGTTTCTTCACTATATATAATAGCAGGAATGTCCGCTTTGTTATATAATTTCATTATTGAATCGTTTCTAGCCTTTCTTTTGTGTTCGTCTTATTGTTCCTATTATGTAGTTGAATGTAATTAGTTTCTTATTTATATCTGTTTCTTTATAAGTTGTTATACTAAAGCCAAGGAAATTGAATTTAGAAGTTTTTTTTCTTTTCTTCTATTTTCTAAGACTATTTTAGAATGAATATATTTGGGAACTTTTAAAAGCTATTACACTTATCGTCTCCATGGAAATGATCATATTACGTTTGTTTGCTATCAAGCAAGTTGCCACATTTTGGAGCTGTTTCATTTCTTGTCAATATAACTTGATCAACATAAACCAGTGTTCTTACAACTAATGTTCCTAGGTTAATATTCCTGTAATACAATTTATTATACTTAGGTTGGTTTCAATTTTCTACAAAGTTATCCTTGTTACTATTATTACTTATTTTATTACTATATATTATTTTATTCATTTTTATATATTATATTGCTTATTATAATGTACAATTAGGCTTCAGTTTACCCGCTTAGCTTCATGTTAAACAGTATGCCTGGCATGAGACAATCTTGTCGAGGTCAATACTGGTTCTCGTTGGCTAATCTTTATCATTGTTCCAATAATATTTATTAAATGTGAAGAGATTTTTCCATTTTCTAAGATAGCCCATAATTTAACTCTATATACTTTGTCAAATGCCTTTTTATAGTAATAAAGAGAAGATACATTTCCAGGTTAAATTCTCTGAGCTTTTCTATTAATTGTATGAGTGCGAAGTTGTTGTTCAAAGTTTATAGAATCACAGAAATCCACCTTTAAATTATATTTTAATAGTCGACGTACCCTCTGCTTATAATAACACATACCACTCTAGGGTGCTTAGGCCACAAGTCTGTCAATGAGTCAACGACATTTAATCATAATAAAACGAGGAATCGGCCTGTATCGTGAGATATAAAAAAACGGCGAGATAGATTAGGAAAAGAGTGATAAAGCAATTGTTGAATTAAATGGTAGAGGAAACCTTAATTCCTTGAAAACCCGCTCAGCCGCCATTTAGTCCAACTAGTCCAACCCAAATCCCACATACGCTCGTCTTGTTGAGAGTCGAGTGGTCTAACCACTTGGCCACGGCGTATTTCAACAAGAATTCATAATAAATAAAAGTATAGGATCCAAATCAACGGGATTTTACAACTGTTTAGTGCCGCTTATAAAATTATTTGGGCTATGCCAACTGGAAGACGATGAACCTTTACAGTTCTTAAGATAGGAAAGGACACGGTTGAAGGGGATTGGGGACCGAACCTGAGGTTATTATACCTACGTACCACGAAGGGACGCCCCCGCTAGGGGTGCATGGGGTGAGTGTACATCGTGCGGCGGGAATCAGAAGCGGTGGCAAAGCATCCCTACAGATACCAGATTGAAGCACCCTGATAATTGAACGGAAAAGGAAATGGATTTTTATTTATTGACGCTATTTAACCGCTGTGGTTTTCAGCGAACCATCTATATTGGATGTGAAAGACCGCTTAATTTTGCTCAGAGGCCTTTTTATCAGGCTAGATTTTTTTGCGTGCCGTAAATCTACGACACGAAACTAACGGCTTTACGAAGAAAGCCACGCTAAGGATTTTTGCCCCCGAAAGCATCCATCGTCCTCCGCCGGGTTTAAATCCGGCCCACGTAGGTCCAAACCCACGCCAGAATCGGTCATCATTCCATTAACCAGAGCCGCAGGACGAAGATAATTTCCTTGAGCAAATATTTTCTCTGCCACGCCGCACCGAGCACCATCGCGAACACTGACAATGTTAAAAAAAACCAATGGGATGAAGTATGAATGAAATGACAATGGTAATGACATGAAGGGACAGGGAATTTGCGGATGAAAGAAACCTGGCGATCCAGGGAAAGCCCCTTAAAAAATCAATGGGTCAGATAGGACGGCCACGGGAAACGAATCCGCAACCTCCCACAAACGAAACAGCCTTAGCCATCCCTCTCGATACTATACTTCTTAGCATCCCATTCTTTGTTCGGCGTTAACGACCGAAAATGTTTCTTAGAGGTCTCTTTTACAGGCTTGAGGTTCTTTTACATGCCATAAATCTACGTCATGGGATCACTCACTGACTCTTATTTTCCTTTCAAAAGAAGCTATACAAAGAATTGTTACACTAGAAAAGCAAATCATCATCCTGTAGACCACGGAGGAGGACTGAAACTTTCTGAATGTGAAAATTCAAGATAAAATATTTCTCGAAGCTCATTAAAAAGGGGCATTTACGAATAGTCCGTTACAACAGGGTACCTTCTTAATTCAAACCACAATTTTAGAAATTTTTAACCAACGAAACATAAACCATATCCCTAATAATACAGGAAATTAAATTATTAATTTGGGAAAGATAATTCAAAAGAAACGTTCAGTACCTCAAGACAGAACCAATAATTAAGATTGGTAAATGTCTCTCGATGCTCTTTCACGAATCGAACTAGCACCACCTACTCGCTAAGCTATCACCTTAAAGCGCTCTGCTATCTTCGCCGGTCGATGAAGATAACGCTGAAGCAGCTGGTACAAGAAATGGGAGGGAAAATCGGAGCGCCCATTAAGCAAACCCAAAGGTTGCGTTCTCTACTAAATATCTCCTTGCGGAATCCTCAGACAGAACATTTGTTTTCCTTAGTGTTGCAAATGTGAGACACTAGGATCTGAACTCCCTTTTGAATCTTTTAAGTGGCAGTTTAGGTATCTAGATTAGATTTCTACCTTCTCTGGCATGGATGAACAATGTATATAGTAGATAGAGAAGGTATTGTACTTCACCCAAAAATTCCATACCGAGATTTCACCAAAAATACATATTTTGATGTCCTCTGAATAAAAAACGTTTTTAGAAAAATATCCGTCTGTGGCTTTGTAACCTCTGTCTCTGTCTGTCTATCTATCTGTCTGTCTATCTCTCTCTCTCTCTCTCTCTCTCTCTCTACTGTGTGTGGGCAGTATATCTCCAAAGCAAAAACTGTATTAAATACCAAACTTGGCAATTAAGTTTAGTATCTCGCCAGGATGCAACACACCCCAAATTATCCTTTACATAGAAAAATGTTCGAACATTTTGATTTTCTCAAAAATTGCTCTAACGATTTCAAATAAAATGCCGTATTTTAAAGATATTTAATGATAAATAAAATGTGCATCTTGAATTTTCTGGAAGCTTTTGAAGACCTCTTCATTTTGATCAATATTGTATAACTGATAAACTGTAACAGATAGACAAAAACTTACCACACAAAAAATATAGATCTTGTTAAAAATCACAGTTTATGTTTAGATACACTCCTTTATAAAGTTAATCGTTTCCGATTTATTCCTTGTTATTGGTTTCAGTTTTAAGATACTTGACCTCCTTCTTGAGAAAAGTTTAACTTTCGATCCATCTCTCTTTTGTTTTACTCATGTTCGTGCAAAGCAAACCTAATTTCAATTTTTCCCATGGCGACCGACTTTTTAAAATATTTGACTATGACTAAAACTAGTATATTTACCTTATTCTCCTTACATTTAGAAGGAACTAATACTACCATTCCTACTAATGTTTACATCGATTATCACGATGAAGATAATGGAACAATCTTTTCTGATAATCGTTTGTAGAGAAAACTATGTGAATAGAACACATCGTGCTTTATTTCTTTCTTTGTACGCTTCATTTTAGTACATTTTTCTTGCTGTATAGTAAAAAATCTGATGTGTACCATTCACATGACTTTCTCTATATCCCAGCAACAAATTATTCATAAAAAGCTTATACTTCTATTTACATTATGCTAATCGGAAAAAATTAGCAGAAATAGACTTATTACTTGCTTCCTTGTAAGTAGAAGCGAAATAAGGGACTACCATAGGTTACTGTGATAGTCAAAAGCTGGTTGCTATGTCAATGAAGTTCCTTTGTTTATATGGATAGGAGTTGACAAGTTCCTATATGAGAAAAGTATACGTTTTTCATAGCAGAAACCAAAAATAAGGAATGTTTCAAAAACGACGAACATAAATTGTGTGTTTTAATGTGGTCTAAATTTTTTGTGCAGTAAGTTTTTGTCCATCTCTTACGGTTTACCAGTTATTCAAAATTCAGTAAAATTCGTTCAGAGGCTATTCCCAGAAAATTCAAGATATACATTTCATTCCTCAGGAAAATGTCTTTGATATACGAAATTTTAATAAAAATCGTTAGAGCCATTTTTGAGAAAATCAACATTTTTGAAAAAAGTTCCATGTAAAGGGTAGTTGGGGGTGGGGGGATTTTTCTCAAAATCTTCGTGTTCCATCCCTGGAAGATACTAAACTTAAATACCAACTTTGGTATTTTACCGACTTTTCGTTTTTGAGTTATCGTGTTCACAAACACGCGGACACACACACACACACACACACACACACACACGGACCTTTTTGTGAAAATGGTTTTTTTGGATATTGGGGACTCTAAAACATATATTTCCGGTGAAATCTCGGTATCGAATTTTTGGGTGGAGTGCAATACCTTCTCTATACACTATGAACATAGTGCGTATAGAGAAAGTAAAAAAGCGAATTACACATCGTAGGTATATCTGTAATTGCATACTTAGAATGCTCAGAGGGTTCAACAGTGAGGAAATGTTGCGAATTTTTAATACTTTAAGTGAAAAGGAAGAGAACAAAAAACTGGATTGAAAGTGACGATGAAACAGGGAAAAACTAGTTTTGATTTTCACGGATGCATATCCTAGTTTCTCATAAGGAAAGAAAATAACAGTTCGGTTATATTATGACCAGTTTTCATCATACACCAAGGATTGATGAAAACAAATTTATAGCATGAGAAAGGTGCAAGGCTGCTCTGCGGCCGAATGATTAGACCTCTCGCCTCTCACCTAAGCGGCCCGGGGACTGGATGTGGGGGGATTTGTGCTGAACGAAGTGGTGTTTGTGCGGGTTTTCACCGCGTTTGCGGTTTCCTCCACCATTCATCCCACAGATTGCTCCAAACCAGTTTTTCAATCATCGGTTTTATTGTCATTGCACATCATTCGCTTTCTCACTTCAGACATTCAAGATATACATTTTGTTTGTGAGGTAAATATATTTAATATGCGGTATTTTAATCAGCTCCTTAGAGCGATTTTTAAGAAAATAAAAATTTTCCAACGTTTTTCCATATATAGGGCAATTTGAGAACAGAGGATTTTCCTCAAAATCTTGTGTCGCATCCTTGAAATACCAAGTTTGGTATTTTTTCGTTTTTGTGTTATCGTGTTAACGGGCACACACACACACCCACACACAAACTCACACACTTACATACAAACGGATATTTTTATAAGTATTTTATTTTAGATACACAGGACCATAAAAGGTATATTTGCAATGAAATCTCGGTATCGAATATATTTGTAGAGTGCAATACCTTCTCTACCTATGTACTGTGTAGAGAAAATAACTCTGATGTTTTCCATAATTTTCTCTGCCTTTTCTTTAACCAACTGTTCTCTAAAGCTGTTTTCTCTATTTCGTGATGATCTACATAAGCACTTACAGAAATTGTGTATCATTAGTTGCTTCTCTACTTCCTTTGTACATAGGGTACACTAGATTGAAACTTTATTTATATTCCCTTTACTTTGCATGATGAGACTGAAAAAGTGAATAACTATCGCTTTAGCCCCAGAGTATTCCCGTATTTCCCTTCTACTCACAAAGAAGCAAGTAATAAGACCAACTGTGCCAATGATATCTCGATTAGCATGATGTGGATAAAACATTTCGTTTTGTAAGAACAGTTTATATGTGGAACAACTAGAGAAAATCATGTGAATTGAAGACATCAGATTTTTCTTTCTCTACATGTACATAGTGTATAGAGAAGGTATTGCACTCCACCCAAAAATTCGAAATCGCGATTTCACCGGAAATACACATTTTGGGGTCTCCTGTATCCAAAAAAAAAAAAAAAAAGCATTTTTACTTTCTCCATACGCACTATGTACATAGTGTATAGAGAAAGTATTGCACTCCACCAAAAGATTCTATACCGATATTTCACCGGAAATATATGTTTTAGGGTCCCCAATATCCAAAAAAAGCATTTTCACAAAAAGGTCCGTGTGTCTGAACACGATAACTCAAAAACGAAAAGTCGGTAAAATACCAAACTTGGTATTTAAGTTTAGTGTCTACCAGAGATGCGATATGAAGATTTTGAGAAAAATCCCCCCACCCCCAACTACCCTTTACATGGAACCTTTTTCGAAAATTTTGATTTTCTCAAAAATGGCTCTAACGATTTTGATTAACATTTCGGATATTAAACATATTTACCTGACAAATGAAATGTATATCTTGAATTTCATGGGAATAGCCTCTAAAGAGTAGTTTATTCTGGATGAATTTTACTAAATTTTGAATAACTGCTAAACCGTAAGAGATGGACAAACATTTACTACACAAAAAATGTAGAGCACATTAAAACACACAATTTATGTTATATACATTTTTTTCGTGGAGTTCGTCGTTTTTGTGACATTCCTTATTTTTGGTTTCTGCTATGATAAACGTATACTTTTCTCATACTGGAACTTGTCAACTCCTATCCATATAAACAAAGGAACTTCATTGACATAGCAACCAGCTTATGACTATCACTTTAACCTACGGTTGTCCCTTATTTCGCTTCTACTTACAAGGATGCGAGTAATAAGACTATTTCTGCTAAGTTTTTTCTGATTAGCATAATGTAAATAGAAGTATAAGCTTTTTAAGAATTATTTGTTGCAGGGATATGGTGAAAGTCATGTGAATGGTATACACATCAGATTTTTATAATAAGATCCGCGCGCGCATGCGTTTGTTTATTATTTTCCAGGGATGCGACATGACGATTTTGAAAAATATCCCTCCACCCCAAACTACCCTTTAAAAGGAAAACATTTCGAAAATGTTGATTTTCTCAAAAAATTAAATGTAACATTAAGATATTTACATGAAAAATAAAAAAAAATAAAATGTATATCTTGAATTTACTGGGAATAGCTTCTGAAGACATTTTTATTCCGGATGATTTTGCGGAATTTTGCATGAGTGGTAAAGCATAAGAGATACACAAGAACTTATTAGACAAAAAAACTGTAGATCCCGTTAAAACACACAACATATGTTATATACTTATATTTTTTTCGTGAAGGCGACCGTTATTGAGACATTTCTTGTAATTGGGTTCAGTTTTAAAACATTTATACTTTTCTCATACGGGAATTTGTCAACTCCTGGCCATACAAAGCAAAGGAACGTTAGTCACATAGCAACGAGCTTTTGACTAATTCTTTAAGCCTATACTACTCCCTTACTTCCCTTCTACTCGCATTGAAGCAAGTAATAAGACTATTTCTGATAATTTTTTCTCGGTTACCATGAAGTAAATATAAGTATAAGCTTTTTAACAATAATTTGTTGCATAGATGTAGAGAAAGTCATGTGAATGGAACACATCAGATCCACCTTTGGCCCCTTTGGGAATCGCGAGTAATTTTACTCACAGGCGCCGCCTCTTATCTGGCTAGCTGCTCACTTGTTTTTCCCATGCTAGACAATGACGCAACGCGTGTTGCATATCTGCTGACTCTCTAGAAGCAACACTGTTTCAATCTTCAGATACACTTGAAAATAGTTTCTCCAACGACTTTGAATTTATGCCTTATTCAACTGAACTGCGGGAGCGGGTAAAACATTTTAGATCAATCTCTGGGGAAAAAGTAAAACTAAAAGCCGAGATTGTGAGATGTGAAAGAAAGAAATTTCTTCTTTCCAGACAAAAATCTCTCAATCCCCAATTCAGCCTCCGCTGAGGAGCGTTATTAACGAATCATTTGTTCCACTCGTTCCTCGCTTCCTTTTCCTCTTGTAGGACACTCTTTCGTAAGACAGAGATTCCTAATTGAGAATCAGTAGCGCTGTCTTCCATCTTTCTTTTCTTAAAAAAGCTCAACAGGAATCAGACGCGCTTTTGTTTATTGGTTTCTATAGCAAAATGTATCTAGATTATATATTTATCTATCCGTTGTAATACTCTATACTCAGTTAAAATCTTAGCAATTCATTTGTTTTATCAATCACTTCCTTGTGTATATTTTTAATGAGTCAACAATTCAATAAAGGCATTCGTCTTCTCAGGATAAGGAAAATCCTTGAAAAAAAACCTTTCCAGGTAACTCGCCCTAAGCAAGATTCGAACTCGCGACCTCGTGAATGTGAGGCAGAAACGCTACCCCCACACATCGAGGTAGGCGAAGTAACGTTTCGTTTTATATATTTAATTTCATTTATTTCAATTTTTATTCATTCATTTTAACGCCCTTAACGTGGTTGGTCATAACAGACATGAATGACATAGGTCAAGTGATACTCAAATGATCTTGTGGTCTATGGAGGTTAAAATTACTCCATATTCGTCTTTTCAGAATAAGGGTAAAGCCCGAAAAAAAAAAAAAAAAAAGGCTTGTGCGGGTAACTCGCCCGAAGAGGGATTCGAACTCGCGACTTTTTTAATGTGAGGCAGAACGTAACCCCAAACTACTTAGGTGATCTTCAATGTAGCTTATTATACAAATGTATGCGTTACATTTATATGACTTTCTTTACCAATTTTACGAAAAACTATTCTTCAAAAATGTGTTCTTTTATTTACTCCAGCAGAAGTATAAATGTGGGCACGAGGGAAATAGGAGAATATACTAGGTTAAAACAATAGTCAAATCTTTTAAGAGTTGAAGGCTATGTGATAGTAATGAAATTATGTTCTGGTTGCTTGACCGGGACAAATAATTACGACCTACCATTTGAGAAGAAAAGAATAAGTATTGGAAACTTCAAACAACGAATATTTTGGAAATGATTAACTGCACAAAAATGTACTTGTGAGTATTAAGGAAATGTACATTTTTACTTTCTCTACAATGTATAATGTACATAGTAGTTAGAGAAGGCCAAAATCACAGTGGTGTGCTATATTCCTATGTGATTTCTTTGAGTTTTGGGCATTAAATCAAGGGCTATATATACACACTTATTCATACTTATAAAAAACTCTATAGGTGAGCGTAGAATATAATTGGCTAGAGAAAGATACCTACCAACTGCAAGGAATCAAACCTGCTCATTCGCCCAGTAAGATTGTGCTCTACCGACAGAATTAAAGGGAAATTTTTTTATGCGGTATACCAATTAAACAAAAGTCATCCAGAATGAAGAATAAAATTGAAGATATTCATTTCGTTTGTTATGAAAATATCTTAACAGTTATGGTATTTAAAAAAACAACCTTAGGACCATTTTTGAGAAAACCAAAATGTTCGAAAATCGTGCTAGAGAAAGTAAAAAAAAAACGAACACACCGAAGTGAATACATATTAAGGCACCATTTATCAAAATATATGTATACATGGTCCCACACTGTACATAACCTCAACCAAACCTGGGGCAGTATTTTTGTATCACTGTCTCGGCTATCTAAGCTACAACCACGGCCAGTTCTTTTGATGCACGTGTAGCGCATTTTCACGGATGTTCCGAGAAAGAGAAAAATAGGAGGCATTAATTTGTTACGGAGTTTAATGTTTAATGTCAGAGGTAGGTGCTGCTCAGTGATAAAGCACCCAGTTGTACGACTAAACCCCAGCTTGTTTGTGCGCAATGTCAGCGTTTGGAGGCGAATTATTACCTAACAAGCTGCCCATGTAAAAACGGGTACAAAATCCGTGGGGATATGAAGTGTATTAAGTTAGTAAAGCATTAATAAAGCAGGTTATCCCAAATTTAAGTTGCCACTTGATTCTACACAACAAGCCAAGTTGATTGATACATTCATTTTTGCAATAGCAGATAATAACTACAAGTTGCAATCCAGGCCAATTTTAGATTCGTTGAGAAAACATATTAATTCAGTTATATTTATTGTTCTTCACAAGTTGGAGTAGTATAATGAGAATGAAAATGTGTGGAACACGGCATATGGTTAAGCTATCGAAAGAGAAGCTGAGAACATCTTGCTTTAAGAAATTTGCGTTAATGGAGAATTGTATTACTTGCTAACATCGCAAACGTAGTTCAGATGGCAGAGAACCGGCACTGAAGCCGAAGATTGGTAGTTCAACTCCCAATCATGGTATTGCATTTTAATGTTTAATAATTAATTAAAATGAATATTATTTTTATCAGCTTTTAAAACAGCAATGTTAATCAAGATTGAAAATCCCTTCGAATCATTGTCAATTATTTAATTTTTAGGTGTTTTTTTTTAATTTAATTTCACATGGCTAATTTGTGTATAGCTCGTTCCTTACCATTAATTTTACTTTAATTAAACATTCCAAACTTAACCAGTAATTTTGTCCGTGGCATATCTTCCTCCAGTTTTTGCTGTTTTTGGAAATGCTTCATTCATCTTTGCAGCGCTATAAATTAGGTTAAATATAAATACTTTTCGGTTAATTGTGCATAGCTTTTGTTCCTTTCAAATGGCATATAATAGGACAATGTTTACAAGGAAACTAACCACTCCACCTAATGTTCTATTAGTTCCCTTTCCTTTGCTCCGCAACCAGACACTAACCTATGTTCATTGGTTCGATTGTCAAACCTGTGACGTCAAATCAATAGGAGACGAACAAATCTGACAAGTGTCTTCCAGACCTCGCGTAAAATACTTTCTTTTTCCTCCCCTTTTGCCACTCACTTTGTTCAAACTATCAGGGTTTAGCACAATACAACGTATAAAGATATTCTACCAAGATGAAATAAATAATCACTTTAGCAAAACAAAAGCATAGGCACTCTTTTGAACCCGATTATACCTAACTTCTTTGTGCTAACTTTCTCTAGTATACTCGTCATATATCTTTCATGTTATTCGGTCTAATAAGGGCATTTAAATTACGTCGTTGTAATAAAACATAAAAGCAAGCAATAAAAGCAAATATATCCGCCAAGCGAAAGAATAGTACACACACATTATTCACGCCATGCATGCAAACGTTTGATACGTATATAAATATGTCACATCTACAGTCAAAATAATAACATGCAACCGTGCTTTATAGCGCAACAAAACAAGCACATATTAATATAACAGGATTTTTACTTTCTCTTCTACTTACGTGTGGTAGTACATTCCACAATAAAAATTTACGTGTTACATTCTCATAACTTTCTCTAACTATTCTGCAACAAATTATGCAAAAATGTATTCCTCTCCCCATTTCATTAATATCAAAACAAATAGCAAAAATAGTTTTGTATATTTACTTCCTTCTAAGTAGAAGAAGAAATAAGTAAATAAACTACGGTACAGAGATAGTAAAATATTCTAATAAGCGGTCGCCAGAAAATGCAATTGAAATTATCTGCTCTTTACATTGCCAGGATGAAAAACAAGATGTTACAATTGAAGACTTCCGGTTTGATGAAAATTTGAAGTATTTTAAAATTGAAAATCATAAGGAAGTATTACTCGAAAATAGTTAGCTCTAAAAAAAAAATATATATGACACACACTGAGCTTTGACGAGATCTAGATTTTTGGGTAGTAAGTTTTTGTCTACCTCTTACGTTTACTAGTTACACAAAAGTAATCCATGAACAGGTCTTTAGAGGTTATTCCCAGAAAATTCAAGGATGGGAGGATGACTAATGTGTTTGGGGTTTACAAGTTCCCCTGTGCAGGTCCATCCAACTCAGCTAGGCTGAGTCAGAGTCCTCGCTCATACGCAGCAGTAGCAGCAGTCCTGGTTGTCCATCTGAAGAGGGGGCGCAATATCTAATGCGTCAATGGGCGAAGGTCATAGTATAAGTGCTTTGTTTGCTGCCACTTCATTCCCAGTCCTGGCGACAGCTTGCTCTTGCTGCTGAGATGTATTGCATGCTGTACAAGACTTCTCCTAGACGTGAGAACTCCAACACCCTCTAGTGCACACCCAGACTGAAACAGGGCCGCGCCGTGGCCGAATGGTTTGACCATCCGCCTCTCGTCTAGGCGGCCATGGTTTGATCTCAAGGACCACATGTGGGATTAGTGGTGAACAAAGAGGCGCAGGGGCGGGTTTTCTCCGGGTTCTCCGGTTTCCCCCGCCATTACATTCCACCGGTGCTCCATGTTCATTTCATACATCAGTGTCATCGCCTATGGTGCCACAGCAGTAAAGTGGGCGTTCAACACTATAAAAAAAAGACTGAGTCTGCACTAGTGTATCTAAGCTCCGAAGATTAAGGTTATTTTTGTTTCCGTATAAAAATGAAAACAGTACTCTTCGCGTACTTTCCTGGTCGCTAGTTTTACAGCAAAGCCGCAGTGTTGTCAACCAAAAGAAGTTTTTTCTTTTAAGTTCCTCAGCCATTATGGTGAATAGTTTATCTAATTTATCGCGAACTTCTGAAACAAAACGTGGCACATGCGCATGTGCGTGAACTTTGGGATCTACAGATAGCATTGAGGCCACTAAATATCATGATGTGTAACGTGCTTTATGTCTCAACCAACATCACCTTACTCTTCCTCAGAAATTGCGCAAAAACTATCGTATGAAGACTGGGAACCGAGCGCCCAAGAAAATGTGTGCTCATAGTACAGCCATTTCAGACTGATTGGGGAAATAAACAACTCCTCTATGGTAGGCTTATCAGACGTCGTCCTTGACCCGGACGTGTTCTATTTTTGGACCCTAAAAAAGGTGTGATCTCTCTCAATTGCAAACTCTAAAGAATTTAACCTTTCTTCCAACAATGTACTAATTTTTCTAGAATTTTTTCTTTTCTATCTATCCGCCGCGTCGAGATCAAGCTCAATTTCAATGTCACTGAAATAGATGGCATCGTACTTACGTGAAATACGGGCTGGGAGGCGGCCAGTGACATGCAACAGTGCAAGATACCTCGGCTTCCAGAATCATTTTCAACTGCTTTACTGGTTGTAGTGAAGTGAAGCAGTGCAAATGTTTAATCGAAATCATGCCAAAAGGCTTCACACTTTACAAAAAACTATTTCCTGACTCCAGACCGGGAAGAATCAACTCCGAGTCAGAATAAACGAAAGATTTACTATCTTGCGGCAGTCTGTACTTAAATACCATATTCTGACATTGGGAATTCGCCTATAATAGTTGAGTTTCTTTTATATTGAACTGCAGGGAAGTTAAGAACTAGAAGCTCATTAAAACACTGGTAAACACTGGGGAATGTCGAGTAACATATTGTCAAGTGGACTGTTGAGGGGTGCTCAAGAACTGTGACCATCCCAAGGGATGTACTATGCCATCAGCTTCCGGTTGCCTACGTGCCAATGGGCACGGCACCGAGCCAGATCCTGGCACTCCTGAATCAGACAGGATTTTCTAGAACAATTGGAATGCTTGGTTCTGATTGGTCAACATAACTGAAGCTTCGGGCGTTGGCTCGCCTTATTTGGCATAAGGTACGCCATGTTAAACGGAACACCCGTAGGCGGTGATTCCCTATATAAGCCATAGTCTTCTGTAAGGATCCTTTGAATCTGAGTTGAAAGGCTGGTCTTGTAAAAGGCAAGCCAAGCTCGCTACGCATCAGGGCCCTGCTACCTCCACGTAACATCGATACAAAGGTAAGCGCCTGAAAGGGCCGTAATACAATACTAACCAATGTGTATGTGAAAGATTAAGCTTATCTCCTGGCGTGTAACTTATACCTTTATAAATAAATGGGCCAAAAAACGACCCAACGAGTTGTCTCTATCTCTAAGCTTCCTTAGTCCGCTACGCTCCCCAGTCACAACCCTAGTTGTGTCGCGCCGCGGCCGAGTGGTTAGACCACTCGCCTCTCACCGGGGTTCAATCCCAAGCGACCGCATGTGAGATTTGAGGTGGACAATGCGGCGCTGGGGCGGGTTTTCTCCGGGTATTCCTGTTTCCCCCGCCATCACATTCCACCGGAGCACCATCATCATTCATGTATCATCAGTGTCACCGCCTGCGGTGCCATAATTAGTTAAAGCGGGCGTTAAACACTACCAAAAAAAAAAACAATATAACAATTTTGTAACTTGTTGAATAGAAATACCCTCTTTTTACTTTATATAGTGTATAAGTATATAGATATAGAAGATACTGCATGCCACCCAAAATTCGATAATGAGGTGCGCGTGTGTCTGTGTGTGTCCGTGTGTCGGTTAACACGATAACTTAACAAAACATTGGTAAAATATCAAACTTGGCATTTAAGTTTAGATCTTCCAAGGATGCGATGCGAAGACTTTGAGCAAAATCTCCCTATCCCAAACTACCCTTTTTGATATTCCCAAAAATCGCACTGACGATTGTATTAAAATACTGTATATAAATAGCATGAAAACAGCTTGAATATTCTGGGAAAATCCTCTGCAGGCCTCTTTATTCTAGAGACATTTTGATGAATCTTACATGATTGGTAAACCATACGAGACAGAAAAACTTACTACTCAAAAAATATAGATCTCATTAAGACACACAATTTATGTCATGTATATTTTATTGTGGAGTTGACCATTTCTCAGATATTCCTTATTGTTGGTTTCAGTTTTAAAATACCTCCTTAAACTTTTCTCACATGGGAATTTGTCAACTCCTGGCCATGCAAAGGGATATCAACTATGTGACAATCAGCTTTTAAAACATTTTATTAGATAAGATTCCCTTATTTCCTCTCTACTTACAATAAAGCAAGTAATAAGGCCATTTGTGCTAATGTTTATCTCGATTAGCATGAAGTAGATGGAACAATAAGCTTCTAAACAATAGTTCGTTTCCAAGGTGGAGAAAATCTCATATGAATGGAACACATAAGATTTTTTTAGTCTTGTAATCTCGCAACCCTACTTTTGGTAAAGCCTATAATCAGCCAGAAGCTATTCAACCGTTGTGTTCAATTTGTAAATTAATACAACACTTTCTCGAAGCGACAATCGTGTAATGAAAACTCTGTTATTGGAACCTCTCTGTTGCATATTCAATCATATATCACCAAGCTCAAAGTTCCCACCATTCTAATACACCTCTCAAACGCAATTATTGGTAATTTACAAATCGATATTGTTTTAGTAATATTAATTCAAATGATGCAGCTGGCTGCTATGTCTTTATTACAATATGACGTATTACTCACATGGCTTTCTGTACCCTGTAACCTCTATATTTTATTAATAGGTATACAAAATATTATTACTAAAGTTTTGTTTTTCCACATAATTAATTTTAATTAAGATATACCTTTACCTAAATAACTAAGGCATGTATTCGGTTATAGATGCAAAGAAAATTGTGATAACAAATGTAAACTATATTCTGCATGCTAGTCGTAAAAATCTATACAAATTGCCAGAAGCAATTGAATATCGAATGGCAAATTAGTAAAAATCTCGAACTATTAACAACGGATATTTGGAAAATAGCTTATGCTATAAAAGGAACGTTATTTTTAATACAGTTTGTTTTTTTTAAATATAATTTATGTATAGTAAGGTTTCGTCTATCATTAAGATTTACCAGTTGTAATACTGAATTCCTTGCGAATGAAAGGATTTCAAACGCTATTCTCAGAGTATTACAAAATATACCTTTTCGTTTTGTTGAGTAAATGTGGTATTTTAATCAAAGTCGTTATGTATTTTTAAATATTTAGAATTTAAAGAGTGTTTTGGGGCAGAGGATATTGAGAATCTTCTTGTCTTAATCTTTAATAATCTTGAATTAAAATACCAGCATTGGTATTTATCAGAAATGTTCATTTTGGAGTTATGGTGCTCTCTCTCACTCACACAGATACCGAAACTTTTTCTAAAAAGTGTCTTTTCCATTCAGAGGCCTCAAAACATTTTGTCTGAAAACTCCGCATGGACTTTTAGAGTGAAATGCTGCATACTCTCTACCTATAATGCACTGTGAAAGTGTGTTGCAATAAAATAGAATTCTCTACTCACTCTTCTGCAGACTTGGATAGCGTATTCTTCTAATTGTTGTTTATATACAACACACTCAGATTCTCTTGTGCGAGAGATAGAGTAAAAGAAAATAGAGCTCGCCCACCTGTCATACTACAGTGTTTTCAACCAAAGAATGTTTCTTGTTTTTCCCTCGGTCATTATGGTAAATACAGAGTGGTTTATTTAGAACTGGCACATTACTTTCTTTAATTATTCCGTTGGAAATTCATTCAATGACCCAATTTAGCACCAATATAAGCAGAATGCTCAGAAGTTTAGATTCCTTGTCACTAGATGCGCAGATGTTTATGTTTTATTCCTAATTACATTATTGGCATCTGTTTCGACATTTTGTTCTTGTAGTCAACGTGAAAATGCAGTACGCTGTAGAGCTGAGTCAAGGGTATTATCACTCAGATGGCGCTACATGCCATACATCAAATGAATCCATGAACCTACTTGCAAGTTTCTTTGACGATTGGATAATGTCCAGGAACCTGTGGCCACCGAGATCTCCGGATTTGACATCGCCGGACTTCCTTCTAGGGGGTTACTTCAAAGATAGGGTTTACATCACACGCCCCCAGACATTGGACGATCTGAAGCACAACATCGCAAAGGAGATTCAAGCTATTGACAACAGAGTCCTCCAACGAGTGGCCAGTAACATGCAACGACGTGTTGAGTTGTGCCGTATGTGGGGTGGAGGACATTTTCAACATTTGCTATAGAAGTAAATAATCTCCCAAAATCCTCTATACTTTAGGTATAATAAGTTATCGCTAGCATAACACATTTTGAAACAATTAATGAAAGAAATGTGTCAGCTCTATATAAATCACCAGGTTATGTGCTACATGAGCAAGCTAAGGTGATTTCATCAGAACATGAAGATTCCCCCGTCACCGTCACACTTGAATTGCGGTGTTCTTCATATATTTGATCAAGTAATATTTTGGGTTAAATGGAGAAATTTAACACACAAAGATATCAAATAAAAACTTACCAATTGCTTTGTTTCTTTTTAACGAAAACATAGCAGCATTGAAGGAAAATATAATAGTTTAAGATGGAGGACAGTTTTCTGAAAGTGCCACGAGAAACCTCTGGAGCACTCACTATGCGAGTGTTGTCATTACTTTTATTATGCCAACAGCATCCTTGTTTTCACACACTGTACATTCATCCTTTCCACACTATCCTATGGGTACCCTGCATTCCCTCCTTTCCGTAATACCAAGTGTATATGCTTCATTACGCAGATCATTGCGCTTTTCAGGTGTAAAGGTTGGCTGCCTGATGTTACGCAGCCAACAGACCCTTAGTCGGCAACATTACCTTAAGATAATGTGACTGCAACTGTGTGTCAGAACTTTGTATTTGTTAAATAAACATATATTACAAAATTAATTCGGATTTTAACGTTTATTTCATATTGCAGAATGTAGGTTAGCTATATTATCGGGAACCAGCTGAATTATTAAATGAAACGCAGTGCAAAAGCATGTTTTTGAGCTCTAGGATCTACAGACAAAATTAAACCTTAGCATTGAAGTCAGTGGATGTCAGGCTGTACCTATAGCGTACAATTCTCAATGTTGTTGCTCGCTTTCCTACCGAAATTTCGCCAAACTTGGCGAATGAAGGCTAGGGAGCTAATCGCCCAAGAAAAGATGAGTGGATGTTAAATGAAACTTCAATACCCATTTGAATATTTTGTTGTACATATGAGAACGTTAAGCTAAAGCGATAGTTAAATACCGCTCGCTACGTGATGTTATTAAAATTCTGATCTCTTTGCATAATTTGCTCTCATGCCCGTGGATCACACTTATCATCAAAACTTAACACTCGAAATATGCGAAAGAACATTTTTAGTGACATTGTAGCTGGAAAAATGTGTATGACATAAATTGTGGTGTATGAAATCTACATTTTCTGTGTAGTAAGTTTTTGATATGTTTCATCAGTTTTATAAAAATCATCCAAAATAAACAGGTCTTCAGAGGCTACTCCCAGAAAATTCAAGTTATACATTTCGTTTGTCATAAAATATCTTAAACATAAAGTGTTTTAGTCAAAATCGTTAGGGCATTTTTGATAAAATCAAATTTTTTGAAAAATGTTACTGTAAAGGGTACTTTGGAGTGGGGGGTTTTCTTGAAAATCTTCGTGATGCATCCTTGGAAGATACCAAACTTAAATACCAAGTTTGGTATTATACGATCTTTTCGTTTTTAAGCTATGCTGTTCACAGGCACACACACACGCACACACACACACACACATACCTTTTTACAAAAAGTCTTTGTTTGGATTCAGGGTTTCCAAAACATGTATTTTCGGTGAAATCTCGGCATTGAATTTGTGGGTACAATACAATACCTTCCCTATACACTAGGTACACAGTATGTGTAGAGAAAGTAAAAATGGCTCTAACTGATTCTGGATCTCACAAGCTTCTTGTTAATTTAACACATGATGTAAAATCACAGATTTATATGAAATTGCATTAGTTATTGGTCATCGTACACGATTAGACCTTCAATATTAGCTATTTTCAATACAAGACTGCAAAGTGCCTCGTTTATAATAACTTCAAAAGCACATTTTATACTATTCATTCTGTATGTGCATTATCTGGTGTTTGTTTGACTATGTCTGCACTGAATGTTCTTCCATGTTGTGGAAAGGGTGTTAAATTCCAATGGATGTTTTTATCTTTCGATTGAAGTACTTCCACATATTTTTGCAAATTGTCACTTCTAACCTCACTGTCTGAAGAATAACCTTAATTCCGATGTAGGACAAACGCGGCCTTCAGTAGTAGTTTTTTTTCTAAAATATAAAAGGCCATTTATCCAATTCACTTTAAGTAGAGCAACGTTTTTTTCCTGATAATATACCACTATTTACTACGATAACTAAAATTGAATCCTCTTTCAATATTCAGTATGATATAGCTGATTTGTATTCTCCTGTATTTATTTTGTCAACACATTTCCATTGTTGCAAAAGCAAACCGCCACTATTTTGTTGTATACATTGACATACACATGTATTTGGATATAGTGGAACATGAAACTTAATGAAAAAAATATAACAATTCATTTTAAAAACAATCGGATCATTATGACTCAAAAAACTCAAGTGTAGCAACTGTAGTTATACAAATACGAAATACTTAATTCCTTTTAATTCAAAGTTTTATAGTAGTACATATGAAGAGAAACAAATATATAAAATTACAAGTAGTTGTTATGAAATTTAAATTAGTACCATAAAGATACCTTTCTTTTCAAGTCAAATTGACCCAACAGGACTAAAGAGATGTATTTGTAAATTATTAATGAACTGTTAAAATAACGTTTTTTTTTCAGTACAAAATATAATGAATTATATACTTTAAGAAAACCCATCATTTTTTCCACTTGGCGCACATTAATCACATTAACTGAATTTGTAAATGGCTAGGTGCAAACTTATCTAATAAAAGACACCCCTATTTTAAATCTTGTTTTCTCGCAAACTTTTGTACAACACTTTTTTGCCACACACAATACAATTTTACTAATTGTTTTTAATAAAATTATATACTGCATGGTATTTGAAGGAAACTTGTCATATATGTTTTTTTAAAATAGTTATGCAATTTTGATAATGTTTTGTACTGCCCATTTTTACTACTTGTGGTACGGCAGGTGATGGCACAGGTGTTACATGGAATGAAGATGGAGCACCGGTGGAATTCGGTGGCGTGGGAACTGGAGACCCCGGAGAAAACTCGCCCCTGGGCCGCTTTGTCCACCACAAATCTCACATGCAGTCGCTTGGGATTGAACCCAAGGGTGAGAGTCGAGTAGTCTAATCACTCGGCCACGTTTAGATAAATTAATTATTCAATTTTGAAAATAAGGATTTCCGGAGAGTACGAAAAGTAATAATTGGTCTACAATAACTGACGTTAATATAACAAAATATATCTATTTGTGAACTCATTTGCTATCAAACTTGGATTTTAATGTAATAATGTTTATAAATGCAAATTATGGTTGATTTCCATTATAACAATTAATTTAGAAAATATAGATTATTATTTAAATAGTTCTGGGAGCCAGAACTTTTACTCATGGCAAAAATATCTCTATTATAATAGCTGGTATAAATTTAACAGATGCATTACATTAAACGTGTATAATAGCCATGAAATTTAAATTTCTGCTTATCAGTTTTGCTCCTCTTTGCACGATTTGGTTTGTTTTATAAAAATAAATGCATATCTTGTATAGCTACAAATGTATGTATTAGCCCAGGACGCAAATTTAAAAAATATGCAAACGTTAAATAACGCGTGATTTTGAGAGCAGGATGTCAAATAAGTAGTACAATGGAACCAGGCATATATCCAACTGGAAAGCTTTGGATGGAAGCCAACATATTCCGACAGAGCTTAGAAGTTTGGGTCGAACTTTCACTATAAACGCCTCTATTCAGAAAACATTTGTGAAAAAAAAAAGCTGAATTTGCACATAAGTTATTGCCGTGGTACGGAATATTATTTCGTAGATCTTTATTTACGCCTCTGTGTGTGTGTGTGTGTGTGTGTGTGTGTGTGTGTGTGTGTGTGTGTGTGTCACTTTCAAGAGTAATGCATCTAGGTAGCTTGCTAGTAGAGTAAAAAGGCATTAGCCGAGAATTCAACCCGAGATCTCTGTATGTGTAGTTAGAACGCTGACCACCCTAGCATATAACTAACCCTAGATCATCTTGTTTTGAGCGGAGAGAAGCCTTAAAAATGCCTACAAATGTGATTCCAGGCAGAAGCCCTGGTATCAACCTCTGCAGATGATGAAATCCTGCTCATATCCTGCGCTACTGGTTCTTTAGTGAAACAATGGGGCATGTTTGTTTTACAATATTTTGTTTAAATCAAGGCTCCTTTTAAACTTACATATGAAGATATTGAAAACGTTTTCTCCCAGAGGAATAAAAAGCTGTATTATGAAAGATTACTACATATTTTATTTCTTATAGTAACTCTTTGATAGAAACTAAAATTCCAAATGATTGAAATCCTTGTACGGCATAAAAAAGGATAATTTGAATGTTCTATAAACATTGAATGAAATTCATTATCTCTTAATATTATAAAAAGCCCAAAAAATTGGTATGAAGAGGTCTTTGAGAGTCACAAAAATGTTCGATTCCTATAAAGACTTTAAGCGGACAATCGGGTAAAAATTCCACAGTTTTAGAGATCAAGCTTTAAAATTTTGCAACTTATTTCTCTCATACCAGGTGGCCCAACGGTGCCGTATTTCGCGTTATAAAAATTGCAGAGCTCCACGGGATAAATCCAAGTATACGGCGGTCAGTAGCATTGTAAATGAGAACTACTTTTGTTTTTCTCATCTTACACATCGTCTTAAGTGGTGAAAGAATCGCGCTCATTGAGAGGCGGTTCTCAGGCTTGTACTAGAGTCCATTTACAACATCAATATCCGCCAATAACTAGTTTTTCAACTGTGTAATACGTTGTTCTTATTAAGCATCAGAGACTAGACCCACTGTAGGGTTAAATCAAAGTTAAATCAAAACTTAAAAGCGCCATGACAAAAACCATGCATGGTGTTTCACTGTATTATTAATGTTATTAATTGTATTATTAATAATACATTAATGCTATCAATAGTATTATTGATATTATTAATAATATTATTTTGCTATCGTATAGCAGAGTAACCGATAACATGAAATAGACTACATGCAAACACGAAATAACGTAGTATATCCTAGTAATAATACGTATAAAATGTATACACTACGTCAATCATGTGTGGTTTTTGTTAGGTACCTTAATGTTTGATTTAACCCTCCAGTGGGTTGCTCTGTAATGTTAAATAAGAACAGCATATATCACAATTACAAAACTATGTATTAGCGGATATTGATAAGTGAAATCTTTTTTCACTTTTTAATCACTTGTGAATTTAAAAAGTGAATTTATTCTCTAAAAGCAACTTACTTTGTATGTATATCCTCACGGAATTTATTACAATCCTGGATAGCACATGTGTACAATATCAATAATATTTAGAAAATACTTTGATTTTCCAGCCAAATATTTCATACCGAGATTTAACAGGAAGTACATGTTTTGAGGACCCTTAAATAAAAAAGCAGCGTGTTTTTTTAAAAAGGTCAGTGTGTGTATGTGTGTGTGTGTATGTCTGCAAAATGAAAAGCCCGCTAAAGCCAGTTGGTATTTAAGTTTAGTATTTTCCAAGGTTGCGATACGAAGATTTTCAAGAAAATTCCCTACCTCAAACTATATTTAACATTGAATATTTTTGAAAATTTTGTTTTTCTGACAAATGTCTCTTAATATTTTGATTAAAACACCGTATGTTATTAAGATATTTATAGGACAAATAAAATTGATATTTTGACCTTCTGGGATCACACTCTAAAAGACTCTTCACTCTCGATGAATTTTGCACATCTGCTAAACCATAATAGATATTCATAATCTTAATATAAATCTCGTTAAAACACACAATGTACATATTTTGTACAGTTAACCATTTCCACTATATTCCTGGTTATTGGCGTCAATTTTACTCTTCTACTGTGGCATTTCTATAGCAATCTTTAACTCTTTTTTTAATATCAGGGGACTTTGACTTACGAAACAACTCGTATTATATTAACTCTAATTATTGTCGTTAAGTTGATAATTGTATATCATTAAGCACACGTACATTTACTCTCACATGCATATTTCCAGATTTTGTAGAGATAATGAGTAATTATTCTGTTTAAAGAAAAAATCCCCCCCCCATCCGGGTATCGAAACCGAGATCTCCGGGTGAGAAGACTACTCGACCACGGAGGCTCTCCAAGACTACTTAATTTTTAGGATACTTAAATTTTCTCAAACGGAGGTCAACTTTAGTTTCATCTTTGTTTTGTTTTATTCTTGGTTGTGCAAAGCGAATTCAATTTCAAGTTTTTCTCATAGCAACCGGTTTTTTTTAAAGATTTGATTATCCCTTTAGCGAACTAATATAACGTTTCTGCTACTGTTTAACTCATTTAACACGATGTAGATAAAGGAAGCATCTTTTGCAACAATAGTGTGTAGAGAAAAAAAAATGGAAATGGCGTATTATTTATGGACGCTCTTTAACTGCTGTGGTTCTCAGCGTCGCATTCTAAAATGGGCGTGAAAGAACGCTTAATTTTGCTCAGGCTTGAGGTTCTTTTACGTGCCGTAAATCTACTACACGGGACCAACGGCTTTACTTCCCTTCCGAAGGAAGCTATGATAAGGATTTTTACACCCGAAAAAATCCATCGTCCTCCGCCGGGTTTGAACCCGCGACCTTGGGTATATGAAGTTAACATGGTAACTATTACAACATGAAGGCGACGTTTGTAGAGATAGTCATGTGAATTGAGCACATCAGATTTTAAGATTAGTTTGTGGCTAAATAAATAAACGCATGTAGATGTAACAATAAATAATTTTATTATATTTTTTGTAGCAAGTTATATGCGGATTATTATGCAATTCTGTACATGCAAGATCTCTTCAACTAGGTGTATTTTTTACTTTCTCTAGCCCGTATGTACAATGTACATAGTGGATAGATAAGGTTTGTATTCCAGCTAAAAATTCGATATCGAGATTTCACAGGAAATACATGTTTTATGACTCTGTAAATCCGAAAAAAATTATCAACATGTCCATAGGTGTGTCTGTGTTTGTTTGTGTGTGTGTGTGCAGCATTGCATAAAACGAAAAATCGGTTAAATATCAAACTTGGTACTTAAAATCACTATCTTCCAAGGATGCAACACTAAGATTTTCAAGAAAATCCTCCACCCAACTACACTTTACATGGAATATTTTTCGTAAATTTAGATTTTCTCAAAAATGACTAACGATTCTAATTAAAATGTAATATGTTTAAGATATTTCCATGACAAACGAAATATATATCTTGAGTTTTCTGGTAATACCCTCTGAAGACCTCTTCATTCTGGATGACTGTCGAATAACAGGTAAACCGTAAGAGATAGACAAAGCTTACTTCACAAAAAATGTAGATCTAATTAAAACACGCCATTTATGTCACAAACGTTTAGTTTGCAGACAACGATTTTGAGATATTCAAAGGTTTCTGTTTTAAGGTAGTTAAACTTTACTCAAACGGGACACATTTTTCTCTTCACCTCTTTTAACCCTTAGTTGCCTGAATTAGTATACCACACATGCTGTTTTTCCTTTAATTCAAGTTTAAAAGTGGTGTTCTAATAAAAATATATGGGAATAAACCTATAAAATTATTATATGGATTCATAGAGAACATAATAGAAATGAAAATGAAAATATATATAGATCCTTTTTCTTCCCAATTAAAAGTTTACATTCCTCCAAACCAGTTTTCACAATCCTGCCAAAGGCACTACCAAAAATAGCTTCAAATGGCCATGAGTATTAGGTGATAGGTAATCAAAGCCAAATGTTACAAGTTCAAATTCCTGTGATTGTGATAAAGGATGGGGAGAGCGCAAGTAAAATAATCGGTGTAATGCTTGGGTTTACATTTGACTGTAGTTATGTGGGTTTTATTCTTTTATTTATTTTAAAAATTCACTGCAATTTTAAGACAAAAATTGTATATATTTTTATAATATAAAACAGTCTTGATTACTTGTTTATGGTTGAAGGTTGGTTTAACATGAAATTCATCCTAAAGTACAACCCTATTTGTATTGTTACGCTTAAAACAAGCGGAACTTATAAGTACCGACAGGCAACAAAGGGTTGAAAGATGTGACTATCGCTTTAACTTGTGCATTCTGTTAGGTTACAAAGAAGGCAGTTCTAGCAATGTTTATCTTAATTAGGATGATGTACATAAAAGAATAATAGTTTGTAAGAAAAGCTTTTTTGCTGAACAGCTAGAGAAATGCATTTTAATAGAACATAACTCCATGGCACGACAGCTCACAAGGAACGTTGGCCTACCGCCCGACCGCTGCGCCCCCCATCTCGGTACATAACAGACGTCATGGATGGGATGCAGTATTGGAGGGTGAGACGTGGTCAGCGCCTCGAATCCCTCCCGGCAGGTTAATACGGTCCAGCTATTTCTCCATAAAGTAGTTCCTCACGAGACCTCACGAAGCTGAGTGCACCCCAGACCAGGTCTCCCACTTGGCGAGCAGCTGCGCTACCGCCGCGCTAAGGAAACGACATGAATAGAACATATAAGTAATTTTTAAATTGACGTTTGTCAGTGTGAGCTACTTTTCCACTGTATAACAGGAATAAACATTCTGCGCAAATTAAAATGTCTCGTGTTGCTCTGTGTATCCCTGAAGATGAAAATTGCCCAGCATCGTAGCGGAAATTAAGTGCTCATGCCACTCGAATGAAGATGTAATTAAATTTTAACAGCCTGACTACAAGATCGTTATGAAATTCATTAGGTGTGTTAAAATTCCCTTTGCTGAACACCCCTTTATGCAGCACTACGCAATCCTTTTATTCAAAAAACTTAATCCCAGGGAAGGAAAGCATTCTCGCGGTTATTCACCTCACCTCTCAAAAGACATTTAATGGCGCTGTTTCATTGCGGTGAGGATGAAAGTAGTCAAACAAACTTCTGCCGAGAATCAGGTATTAACACCGGCAATGAATGTAACTATCGGTTTTTACAACGACAATTGAACGTCAAAACAATGAAATGGCGTTTTATTTATGAACGGTCTTTAACTGCTGTGGTTCTCAGCGTCCCATTATATACTGGGCGTGAAAGACTGCTTAATTTTGATCGAGGCCTTTTAATCAATCTTGAAGCTCTTTTACGTATCGTAAATCTACGACATGCGACCAACGGCTTTACTTCCCATCCGAAGGATTTTTACGCTCGAAAAAAGTCCAACGTCCTCCTCCGGGTTTGAACCCACGACCTTGGGTATATGAAGTTAGCATGGTAATTATTACACCACGAGGGCGACAACTAATCTTTAACGCAATTAAGGGAATGAAGATTTTTAATAATACTATTTGGAGACGACAAAAATATGAAGGAAAACCCTGATTTGTTCATTCACACAACTTCAACTACATGTGTTATAAATTATTGTTAAAAGGTTTATTCTTTTATATACTTCATGCTAATCGAAATACAATTATTAGAAATGAATGTATTATTTGCTTCCTTGTAAGTAGAAGACAAATAAGGGAATATACTAGGCTAAAGCGATATTCAAATCTTTTAAAAGCTAGTTGCTATGTGACTGAAATTCATTGTTTGTATGGCTAGAAATTGACAAATTCCCTTATGAGAAAAGTATAAGTATTTTAAACCTGAAAGAATAACAAGGAATGCCTTAGAAACGAACAGATTTACAAAACAAAAATGTTATATGACATAAATTATATGTTTTAACGTGATCTACATTTTTGTGCGGTAAACATTTGTCTATCTCCTATGGTTTACCAGTTACGCAAAGTTCAGCAAAATTCGTCCAGAATATAGTGATATCAGAGGATATTCCCAGAAAATTCAAGATATGCATTTATTTGTCATCTAAATATCTGAAATATATGCTATTTTAATCAAAATTGTTAGAGCTATTTTTGAGTAAAATAAAATTTTCGAAATGTTCTCCATATAAAGGGTATTTGGGGGTGAGGGATTTTCTTGAAAATCTTCGTGTCGCATCATTGGTATATACTGAATTTAAATAAAAAATTTGGTATGTAACGGACTTTTTCACAGACACAACACACAGACAGGCACACATCCTGAAATTTTTCTAAAAATCTTGTGTTTCATTCACATGACTTTCTCTCGCGATTACATAAAAGAACTTTCCTTACAAAAGATGATTCTTTTACCTAAGATATGTTAACCAAGGTAAAAATTAGCAGAAATATCTTTATTACTCGCTTCCTTGCAAGTAGAAGGGACATACGGGGATACACAAGGCTAAATTGATAGTGAAATCTATGTCAAATCCTATGTAAAACAACTGAAGTTAAGCTCGCTTTGCATGGCCTGCAGTAAACCAAGAGAGATGATACGAAACGGAACTTCCCGTCTGAGAAAAGTTAAAGTAGTTTAAAACTGAGATTAATATCAAGGAATACCTCGGAAACGTTGAGCTCTATATAACATAACGTATATGATATGTGTTTTAACGAGATCTACAATGTTTGTTCAATAAGTTTTTGTTTAATTCTTACGCTTTAAACGTTGTGCAAAATTCTGCAAAACTCATTCAGAATAAAGACGACCTTATGGGCTATTTCCAGAAAATAAAAGATATACATTTTATTTTTCATGTAAATATCTTAAATATACAGTATTTTAATCAAAATCGTTACAGCCTTTTTTGAGAATATCAGCATTTTCATAATGTTTACCTGTTACGGGTATTTTTAGTGTGGGGGGGATTTTCCTCAGAATCTTCACGTTGCATCGTTGAAAGATACTAAAATATGTCCCAATCACATGACTTTCTCTACATCTTTCTGACAAATTATTGTCTAACTGCGTTATACTAATGGAGGTAAAATTAGCAAAAGTTGTCTTATTACTTGCTTCCTTGTAAGTAAAAGGGAAGTAAGGGAATACATTAGGCTAAAGCGGTAGTCACACCTTTTAAAAATTGGTTGCTATGTGATTGAAATTCCTTTGTTTATTTGGCCAGTAATTGACAAATTCCAGTATGAGAAAAGCATAAGTATTTTAAAGCTGAAGCCAACAAAAAGGAATACCTAGAAACGGTCAGCTTTATCTCTTACAGTTTTGCACACATCAGCAATATTCATCCAGATCAAAATCGTTAAAGGATTTTTTTGAGAATATCAACCTTTTCGGAAATGTTTCGATGAGTGGGGGTTTTTCCTAAAAACTTCGTGTCGTATCTTCGGGAGATACTAAACTTAAATACTAAGTTTGTTATCAAGTCATAGACAGACACACACATGGACGTTTCAAAAAATGAATTTTTTTATTCAGGGGTATCAAAACATGTATTTTCGGTCAAATCTCGGTATCTAATGTTTGGTGAAATATAATATCTTCTCTATACACTATGTGCATAGTAAGTGTAGAGAAAGTAAACAGAAATGGCGATACTTTAGGCAGTATCCACCCATCATTTTGTACGACAATGCTGTCACATGCAGCACAAACTGTAACCGAATTGTTACGTCGATGGGGCTGGGAATTGCTATACCATCCACCATACTCCACGGACTTAAACCCCTGTAACTTTGACTAGATTCCGAAGATGAAGGAACCACCTCGTGGCATTCGCTTCAGAACAATTCCAGAGATTCCTCGATCAGTAAACCGCTCCATTCGATTTATCGGTACAACAGGCACTGCTAAAGGTATAATACAACTTCCACATTACTGCTTGTACACTGGTGACCACTTTGATGAACAGTAAAACTTGACAATGTCTATCACTTTTGTATCAGTTCTAAATAAATACTTCTCACTTAAACTTTCCACTCTCGTATATAAACCGTTTTATGTGTACCACTCACATGACTTTCTCTAGCTGTTTCATAAAAGATTATTTTAAATACAGCGTGCTAATAAAAACTTTGCCAAAACATGACTTATTACTTATTTTTAAGTAGAAGGGAAATTAGGGAATACACTAGGCTAAAGCAATAGAAAAATATTTTAAAAGTAGGTCGCTAAGTGTAACAATTAAAATACAGTTCTCTTTGCTTGCTGGAGTAAACAAACGAGAAATCAAGAAAAAAGTTGTCTCCCTTTGAGAAAAGGTTAAGTACTTTAAAACCGAAAAAAAAAACTCGAAACATTTCGAAAATGGTTAATACTACAAAAACGTTTATATGGCTTGATTGTGTGTTTTAATGAGATCTACATTTTATGTAGTACGTTTTTGACTATCTCTTAAGTTTACTAGTACTGCAAAAGCTATTCAGAAAGAAGAGGTCTTCAGAAGCTATGCCCAGAAAATTCAAAATATACATTTCGTTTCTCATGAAAATATCTTGAATATATATCTTTTTAATAAAAATCACTAGAGCGATTCGAAAATCAACATTTTCGAAACATATTACATGTAAATGGAAGTTTTGAGAGGGGAGATTTACTTGAAAAATTTCCTGTCGCATCCTTGAAAAATATTGAACTTAAATACCAAGTTCAGTATTTAAAAGACTTGTTTTTGAGCTATGCTGCCAACAGACACACACACACAACGGATATGTTTCAAAATACTTTTTTTGGAATCAGCGGGTCTCAAAACAGGTATTTTTGGTGTTATCTCGTATCGAATTTTTAAGTGGAATATAATACTTTGCCTTCCCACTATGTACATTGTGCATATGGGCTAGAGGAAATAAACATTCACTAGAAAAGCGTATTGTAGAACTATCTACTGATCTGTTTACTACATTGTCATAGCAACAGAATGTGCACGCAATTTTTCTTTGTGTTATATGAGAAAATTCATATTGTAATATGAGTATATAACTAATCTATTCCGCTGCCGGACTCTATATATCCTGAAAAATCTTATTCATAAAAAATTCAAGATATACATTTAACCTTTTAATACAAATCGTTAGAGCCATTTTTGTGAAAATCAAACTTTTCGAAAAATATTAAATATAAAGGGTAGCTGGCAGGGGGGGGGGACTTACCTTAACATTTTCGTGTCATATTCCTAAAAAAGACTATTATTTTATATACATAATGTTAATCAAAACAAATATTACCATAAATGGTCTTATTACATGATTTCTTATAAGTATAGGCGAAACACAGCAATATACTAACCTAAAGCGGCAGCCAAATCTTTTTAAAAATGCGTTCTGAGTTTGTCATTGAAATTCGGTTCTCTTTCCAGGGCCGGGAGTAAATCAAAGAAGATATGAAAAGGAAAAATAACTTCCCGTTTGAGAAAAGTTAAGTAAATTAACGTTGAAACCAATAACAAAGAATATCTCGGAAACAGTTAACTATAAAACAAATTATAAGACTTTTTTATTGACTTTTATTATTTCCAAACTTGAAAAGGTATTGAAAAAGTGGCTTGGAGAAAAACTCGGGGTACATTTCCCAAAAAGGTGTCTATTTTGAGGACTTCCGAAATCCTAATTTTTGGAAGGCTTAAAGGAGATGGAGAAACGCTGCGAAAAGAGTATACAGCTAAAATGGGATTATGTTGAAAAATAAAAACAAAATTTGCAAAAATAATTTATTTTCTATCTCTTTCTAAGGAAATATTGAACCCATCTCGTATTATACAGTAGGTAAATGTATATCTTTACCGTTTCACAAAAATGTTACCATGGAGAACGGAAGAGAGGAGAGGGTGAGGGTGTGGTTATTCTTAACCATTGGACCACGCTAAGTTCATGGTTTAATTTATTTTTAATTATCTCTCATTGTTTTTATGTGTTTTTCTTTCGAGCTTGTCTATTGTTATTTTGCAATAATTACATGCACATCTTTAATACTTATGAAAAATCTTGTAAATTTAGACAGGAAAAGCGTATACGGCCATGAGGCCCGTTCGAGTTGTATATTTCAAATATATACTAAAAATGTTTTGCAATTAAAAGGTTGTTCTAATAATAATAATTATTATTATTACTATTATTGTTGTTATTGTTGTGATAGAAGCGTCACTATTACAGGAATATATGTATTAAAATAGAATACCTCTCTTCTGTTTTTATTCACAGAAATTTGAGAACCTGAGAATATTATATCGGAAAAGCGTGCTTTCTTGCAAGAAAAGCCTTTGTGGGCTCTTGGAAGCTAATAAGACCGAATTGCGTTCCCTTCGCATTTGTCGGAAACAATGGGGTACTTAGCAAAAACTCATTGTGTCGGGAAGTGCTCCAATCGACGGTAAAGCTTTCTAAAAATAAGTATTTGCTAGCATTCTCGAAAAAGAGCATAAATACCACTTGGCATTACGATAACTGTTATTTCAGACCATCTCTGTTTCCTTTATCAGAATTTCGTATTCTGCGCTTTAATATTGTGGCATCTTGCCTACTTCCTGCCGCAATCCCTCTGTGAAGTAATACTTAAACTATTATTTTTGGACAAACACACAAAGGGATTTGATAGGACGCTACAAGCTTGGTGCAAGAAATTGGTATTGGTTTCTTTATACATCTTTTATTCCAAAAATATGTTTTTTATAATAACCCTAGATTCAATAGTCCTTGGAATCGTTTATTTTCTCTTTAATGTATGCGAAAGTAAAGAATATTTTATTTTTAGGTGTTGATAACGTCCATTTTGACATTTAATTTCAATATCCATGCTAATAATGATTGTTGTCTTTGCTTGGTAACTAGTTTTTCTTGTGCATGCATGTTCGTTTATCGCATTTCGTAATGTCGGCAACGGAGCACATTCAACATAAAGTTTTGTTTTATAAACAAATCTCTCTTAGAGATATTAAGAATAATGAAAGAAGCTTATAGTGAAGCAGCGATGAAGAAAACATATGCGTATGAATGGTATAAACGTTTCAGTCAGGATTTTCGAACGTTGAAAAAATTTCAGGCAACAAGGGCACTACGACAGATATCTGAAAATGGCTTACAGGAGGGTTTCCAGTCTCTTTACACGCGGTGGCAGAATGTAACTATTTTGAAGGAAATGTACAAATTGCCTTATGGTAACTGCTTTCCGTGTTATTAACATAATCCGGGAACTTTTTGATT
The DNA here is from genome assembly GCA_030762935.1 of Hymenopus coronatus. Classification (NCBI taxonomy): domain Eukaryota; kingdom Metazoa; phylum Arthropoda; class Insecta; order Mantodea; family Hymenopodidae; genus Hymenopus; species Hymenopus coronatus. Next base: position 56,621,568 of record CM060894.1, read on the forward strand.
GTGGTATGTAAATTTAAATACAAATTACAACATTACAAACAGTTCCCACGTGGTCCTTGAGAAATGAGGTATACTGGTCACCATCTTGTCTCTCGGTTCCTTACACTATCATGTTCACTTTTTGAATGTTGCTTTCCTAAAGAAACTCAGCCCAGCAGCTATACGGAATTTATAGTAGATAGAGCCAACTTATGAAAACTTAAAAATGCAACAAGACTACCAACATACATAAAATGCAGGATGCTGCCAACATGCTACAGCACTGTACAGATGTTCAATATCTTTGAACTTTAGATAAAGCTGGTGTAATCCATTGCTCTTGTAATAGTAATTTAATATTAATACGAAAACTTTGTTTCCCCAGTGAGATATGTCTACTAGTGTTGCATCACGAATAGAACTGATGTAAATTAACCATACACCATGTCCCTTCCTTGGAACAGGACGCTATGAGCTTTAAGGAATAAATCTCCATAACAATTTAAAAATACTGGACTAAATACTGCATCACAGTTACCGGCACTAACATGTTCTGTGATGTAATCACACAAGGCAGGTTTGTCCAGGAATAAGGACAGCATGCAGCGAGGGCACTGTTTACTCAGCTCGACTGACGATGGGGGCAGCTTAGCCTAGAGTGGCTGAACCCATCTGTTTAAGCGACACATTCTCTATTGCAGATCCTGTGCTATGAATCTTTAACTATTGGTGATAGCTACAGTATATAAAGAGATGTTCAAGAGTATTAATTGTGTATAAAATAGTAAAAATAGTTCTATATAAAATAGACTTTTATGCAAGAGAAATAAAATGCTACAACATATGCGTGTATAGAGGATTGAAAACTGTTTACAGAACGACATTCTCTACTATATCTTAAAAATGATTAAATTCTGATGTCGATATATAAACAAGTCATGAAAATGGGTTATTGCTTTTACAATGCATACACTGTTGATGTAACCAGAATGTATATTTACTGTGAACCTGGACTACTTCATCGAGATGACTTAATTCGTTTGTCTTTCTTTAGTTTTCCAACATTTGGCTTTGACGCACAAATTAAGAATAAATATTAATTTATAGTCCCATAGCTGATTTCTGTGACGTGGTTTGCGTCTTCATCAGTGAAAATAACAACTGCTCACTTAAATATGTAGATGCAAACTTCTAAGACACCAGGCAGCAAAATAAACTATTCCCTAAGAGCTTTAATTTTCTTATACAAACTCCCTGTATTGGAACTGAGAATCAGTGCTTCTTTATGCAAAACTTTGGGCAATTTCTTTGATCTGAGTACCAATCCTCGCAGCCAAGCTTATGACGTCCTCTGTGTGTTGGTCCTATTTGTTCAGAAAATGATGGTTTAAGTAATATTCCCCAAAGGGACAATAAGTATAAATTCAAGGAGAATACAAGTACATATATGCTTTGATTAGATTTTATATAACGTAAATAAAGTAGCCCACAACCAATTTATTTAGCTGAATAGCGCAGGATTGTGGCATAGTTTAAAACGAGTCGGGGACTTTATAGGTAAATGTAGTATAATAGATTGCACTGGAAACGCAAAGGTTTTAAAGAATATGAATTTCTTTTTCAATTTCTATACACGTACTATGCACAAAGTTGGTAGGTAGATAAGATAATGTATTCCACTCAAAAATTCGATATCGAGATGTATAAAAACCATTTTAGGAAACGATCCGTGTGTGTGTGTGTGTGTGTGTGTGTGTGTGTGTGTCTATGAACGTAACTCTAAAATGAAAAGTCAATAACAAATCAAACTTTGTATTTATGTTTAGTATCTTATATTTTGAGAAAAATCCGCCTCCTCAAACTACCCCTTACTGGAAAAAGTTAAAAAATGTTATTTTACAAAAATGGCTGTACGATTTGGATTAACTTTCTTTTTTTTGGAAATAGCCTCTCATTTTGGATGAACTTTGCAAAATGTTGCATGGCTGGTAAATCGTAGGGATTAGAGAAAATCTTACCACACAAATAATTTAGATCTCGTTAAAACACCTAATTTGTTATATACATTTATTTCATGAATTGATAATTTCCAATATATTTCGTTTATTGGTTTCAGTTATAAAAATAAAACTTTTCTCATATAGAAATGTGTTCAATTCTGCTCATGCAAAGAAATGTATTTCAATCATATGGCAGCCAGCTATTAAAATAATTGTCTATGTTTTAGCCCCGTGTACTCCCTTATTTGCCTTCTACTTACAAGGAAGCAAGTAATGAGACCATTTCTGTTAATATTTATCTCGATTAACGTGAAGTAGATATAATAAGATTCCAACTTTGATTTGTTACAGAGAGTATTTTCTTAGATGGGAAGTCACCTGTCGTTTCAACTCTCTTTTGTTTACTGCTGGTCATCACGCGAACCGAATTTCAATAGTTACACAGCAACCAGCTACTATAAAAATTGACTTGATTTATTCTAGTGTGCTCCCTTATTTACATTCTATTTTAGAACGAAGCAAGTAATAAGAAAAGTTTTGCTGGTATTTATATTGATTAGCATGACGTAGATAAATGAATCAATTTTTGTAAAGTTATGGTGGTGCTGATATGATCGTGACAATTGACACCGTCGATAACATACAAATTAACAAATAAATAGTGCATCTCGTGGTCACCCTCTTATTGGAGATTCTATTCTACTAAACCAGAGTTTGGTGGTTTCCGGAGAAGAAAATGGTCTGCATTTATTCATGGATGGGGTCCCTAATGACTGAGAGCATCGCACGTAGGCCCTTGGGACCCTCTGCAGTTTACATAACTCCAGGGCTGCCGTATGTGGACGGGTGTAAGCATGAACAGGATCTCTAATGGTACCAGATCTTCGTCGCCCAGACCAAAACTAGAGCCGCGAGTCTCCGGAGGTTCCCCGAAGGGGCCCTAGCTCGAAAATACCCAAAGGAGAAAAATCACTCTGTAGTGGAAAGAGCACTGCCCACCCGCAACCCACCGAACCTGTCACCTTGTCCTTCAACCCTGATATAGATAAGGAATTGCAGGGAACAGTAAATTAAGGGAAGGTAGGTCGAGTAGTTAGACCTAGGTGGCCCGGGTTCGATCCCAAGCGTACGTATGTAGAATTTGAGGTGGACGAAGCGGCGTGTGCGAGAGTTTTCTCCGGGTCCTCTGGTTTCTCCCGCCACTCATTCCACCAATTGCTCAATCATTACCTTTTATAACACACAATTTGCTTGCATTTCATATCATCCACTTCCTCACGCTTATGAGTGGCTACGGGCTGATCACTCGTTCCAAGTTCCCCATTCTGTGTTTTCGTGCCGTTAGCTCCCCGACAGGCTTCTGACACCTAGGCATCTGCTTATGAGTCCTAGGATGGTGTCAGCTCTGAAATATGGAGAGGGTAAGTCGACTACGAAAAAAGCTCGGGGAATGTAATTTCCCAGAGAAACCTCAAAAAAAAAAAAAAAAAAAAAAAAATTACTGGTCGCGGTAATCGAATTTTCGACCTCACAATGTTAGCGCGGCATTTTGTCGCTTGGTTGTAGCTGGATGTTTGTGCATTCGCCCAGCTGATGATGTTGGTATATTCAGATGTTTAGATGTCAGCTATAAAGTTCTCTCCACTAGGTGGAAGGTAATTCATGTTGAGCAGCAGTCCATAACGGTTGTGGAGAACAATTTGACATTGTTAGCTTTTAATTCTACTGAGTTAGCAATGATTATTCCCCTCTGAGTCCTTGTACGTTACTTAAAGATAAAGTCAACTCGCCTGGTGGTTATGTAGAAAGGCGATCTGGGCGGTAGTGAAGGTTGCGTGTATTATACGAATTAAGGGGTGACCAAAGTGCTACTTTCTAAAGTATTAGGACTACAGCTTTGATTTTTTGTACAGGTGTCGCTAGCAATAAAATAAATATCTGTACCAAATTTAGCCGTATTTGTAACGTCACTCTGGATTTATTAATTAATTTATATCAATTTTATTAGCAAACTTCAAAATCTATATTCTCCAACGGATAGGCTATTCAAAGAATCATTTTTTTTCCTCTTATAAAAAATACAGTTCCGGTGGCTTGTCAGGACTCCGGTGCTGTATTCCTTTTTGCTCTTTTTTCACCCAAGTTTCCTACATTTCCTTAGTTGACCTATTAATTTAACGGTTTTTTTTACATATGCGCATTTTACAAACACACAAACACACCATGCCCAAAGTGGGTCTCAAACCCACGATCCCCTGTGCCGCGAAGCACCAAAGTGTGGCACTTTAGCGAGCGCGGCCACGGGGATCGGCGACTTTAAAACTACTTTCTTAATATATTTCTTACAAAATATTTGATCGAATTTTCCCATCTTTTTCAATAGATTTAAATATGTATGTAGATTTCATAAAGTAAAAATACTGACAAACAGCAGAGTATGACTATTTTAATTATTTTAATAACTAAACTTACCAATGTCAACATTCCAATACATCATTTTATTCTCTCTGTAGAAAATTTGACCTATAGAACCATTTTTGTGGAAAAAGATAGCTTGAATATGGGAAATTAAAGACAACATTGAACTTCAGACAAATAGTTTTAAAGTTTCACATAGAGAGTCTTTTAATAAGCTCAATATTAGTGCGTTACATCCGCCTTACGAAAACCAGATATTGCAAATATTTAGTTTAAAGTATGCTGAATTTTTTGCACCAAAAATTGACATTTTTGAACAAAATGAATAAAAAGTACTTCGATGTCACCTTAATTCAGGTGTCCAAACTGATTGCTCTTTGTTCAAAGCAGAGTAACCGTTCTTTATTCTCGCACTAAATCACCTACTGCGCACTGTTCAATGGTAGTATGTAATATTTTTCGTTTAAAATATATAATTCACGTTCACAGGTACCTATAGAACTGTAGCACTGAACTTTATTTAATTAATAAATAATATAAATTTCAGAAACTGTTATGATGGGTTATTTGTTGGGCAAGCTTGATATCTTAGGGAAAAAAGATGTCCATTTTACAAAATCTGATGCGTTTCACATGACTTTCTCTACGTCTCTGTAAATCATAATTCTTAAAAAACACATTCTACTATCTACTTCATGACAATCTAGATAATCATTAGCAGAGTCATATTCCACATATTTTGGTTCTCTCTAAACAAACTATCCAGTAAAATAGCCCGGCAATTGCGTTGGTGCGTCCGTTCGAAAATTACAACATTTAAATAATGCTAGGGGTCTCTCAAGATTCTAGCGGCCAACGAAAGGTTAATAACTAAATCATAAAAACCTGATATGTTACAATCAATTGACTTTCTCTACATCTGTAAATATTATTATTAAAAAGCTTGTTCTTCTATCTACACCATGCTAATCAAGATAAACATAAGCAGAATTAGTCTTATTACTCGCTCCTGGTAAGTAGAAGGGAAATAAAAATGCACAGGCAAAAGCGATAGTATCGTCCCTTAAAAGCCGGTCGCTATGTGAAACACTTGAGATTCCAAACAAGACAAAAGATGTCTTCCCGTTTGAGAAAAGTTTAAGTTGCTAAAATTGAAACTAACAATTCGAAATAAATTCAAAAACAATTAACTGTACAAAAAATATATATAACATAAATTGTGTGTTTTAATGAGATGTACATTTTTTGTGTAGTAAGGTTTTGTATATCTCTTACAGTTTGCCAGAAATACAAAATTCATCCAGAATGAAGAGGTCTTCAGAGACTATTCCCAAAAAATTGATACATTTCGGTTTTCATAAAAGTATCTTAAATATGTGGTATTTTAATCAAAATCGTTAGTGTCATTTTTGAGAAAATCAAACTTTTTGAAAAATGTACTATGTAAGGGTAGTTGGGGTTGTGGATATTTTCTTGAAAATTTTCGTGTCACATCCTTGGAAGATACAAAACTGAAGTACCAAATTTGGTATTTAACGCTCTTTTCTTTTTTTGAGCTAGGCTGCCCACAGACACACACGGACGTTTTTCTAAATATGCTTTTTTTTAATTCAGAGGGTTTCAAAGCACGTTTTTCCTGTGAAATTTCGCTATCTAATTTTGGGCGCAAACAATAACTTCTCTATACACTATGTGCATAGTACGTGTAGAAAAAGTAAAAACATATTAAGACCAAACCTATGCAGCTTTCTATAAATAAAAATCTGATGTGTTACACTCACATTACTTTCTCTAGCTCTTCTACACATGTCTTACATAAGATTGTTTTTCTTCCTGCACCTTGCTAATCGAGATAATCATTAGCAGAATGTTCTTACTAATTAGTTCCTTATAAGTAGGTAGAAAATAAGGGAATACATTAGGCTAAACCGATAGTTAAATGTTTTAAAAGCTGTCGTTATTCGATTGTCATTCAAATCGCTTCCTTGCTTGGTCAGGAGTAGAACAAAAGAAAAACGGACACTTCCTGTCTGAGAAAAGTATTACTACTCTGACTGAAACCAAAAATAAGGAATATCTCGGAAACGGTTACCTCCACAACAAAAATATGAAGGAATAAATCGTGTGTTTTGATGAGATCATTTTCTCTCTAGTAAGTTTTTGTCTATTTCTTACCATTTAGCAGTTAAGCAGAATTTATCAAAATTCATCCAGATTAAAGAGCTCTTCAGAGGCTATTCCCAGAAAATTCAAGATATACATTTTATTTGGTATGTAAATATCTTTAATATACGGGATTTTATTCAAAATCGTTAGAGCCATTTTTTAGAAAATAAAAATTTTCGCAAATTTTTCCATGTAAAGGGTAGTTGTGGGTGGGGCAATTTTCTTGAAAATCGTCGTGTCTCATCTTTGGAAGATACTAAATCTAAATACCAAGTTTAGTATTTAACGATCTTTTCGTTTTTGAGATACGCTGTCCACAGTCAAACACACAGATAGACAGACAGACACATACACACGGACCTTTTTCTGAAAATGCTTTTTTTGGATTCAGTGGGTCCTAAAAGATGTATTTCCGGTGAAATCTCAGTATCGAATTTTTGGGTGGAATACAATACTTCCTCTATACACTATGTACTTAGCACGTATAGAGAAAGAATAAAGGATTCATCCTACGTAAGCTAAGCGTAAGATTCGTTACCCCGTGTGTTGGATTGCTTTCTGTGCCTGACGTTATAAACTTACAGACTGTGTGAGGAACCAGAGAACTTCTGTGCTATCTTTAATATCACATATTTACCAAATGCATCCACAAAGCAAGGCTACTTACTATAACACAAAAGCAAGCGAGTTGATTACGGCTCTAATATATCTAATTTTACACCTTAGTTACAGTTCATTTATCTGTGGTACAAATCTATTTGTGTATAGTAACATATCATTTTTTGCTCTTCCAGTCTACATATTACCTTCTCTAGCACGTATGTATAATGTAAATAGTAGTTAGAAAGGTATTGTATTCTACCCAAAAACTTGATACCGAGATTCATCGTAAATAATGTTTTGAGACTCTCTGTATCCAAAAAAGAAACATTTTTAGAATCAAGTCGTTTTGTATGTCTGTGTGTGCGGGGGGTCAGCATAGCTTAAAAACGAAAAATCGGTTATATAAGTGCAGTATCTTTGAAGGATGCAACACGAAAACGTTCATGAAAATCCCCACTCTAACTGCCCTTTACATGGAATATTTTACGAAAATTTTGGTTTTCTCAAAAATGCCTCTAATGAACTTTTATTAAAATACCATATGTTTAAGAGATTTTAATGACCGCATGTCTTGGATTTCAGGGAATAGTCTCTGAAGCTCCACCATTCAGGATGACTTTAGTGTAACTAGTAAGTCATGAGACATAGACAAAACCTACACAAAAATGTATATCTCATTAAAATCCCCAATTTGTCATATACATTTTTCTAGAGTTAACCGCTTCCAAGAAATTCCTTTATATTTATTTCAGTTTTAAACTAAACTTTTCTCAAGCGGGAAGTCAGCTTTACTTTCATCTTCTTTGTTTTACTCCCAAAAATGCAAAGGAGTACTGAATTTCAATTGTTTCGCATGGGGATAGCTTTTAAAAGATTTTACTATCGCGTCAGTCTAGTGTGTTCCCTTTTTTCCCTTCCATTTACAAGAAAGTAAGTAATAAGACCATGTATGTGTATCCCATGCTTATGCTTATCTTGTTTAACATGACGTAGATAAAAGAATACTCTTTTGCAAGGCACTTTTGCTTGTGGAACTGCTAGAGAAATTCATTTTAAATAAGAACTAAAGCTTTCCTGGCGACGTGTTAATTCAAAATCTTCTCGGGCTTCTAGCCAGGTAAAAACTTGGCTTGACACCAACGTTTCGAAGAAGTGCATCTTCCTCGTCTTCAGGGTGAAGATGCACTTCTTCGAAACGTTGGTGTCAAGCCAAGTTTTTACCTGGCTAGAAGCCCGAGAAGATTTTGAATTCATTTTAAATGTTTATTTAAAAGTAATTTAATAGTAAAAAAATGTGAATAAATGTATTATTTTACTTTTTCCTTACAATATGATAAGTATATGAATTTCTAAAGCATTAACGCCAGGATGAAACGAAATGGTCAATTGTTATTGGACATTACCCACAGACATCACTATTTAAGGGGATAAGGTAAACCCAACATAGGAAAATTACACCGAAAATGAGTTAAATTGCCGCTGCTGTTAAAGTGTTCAATTGTTTTTCCAGAAATGTGTGTTAATTATTCTACAAATACTGAAAGGTATTTCAAGTGATTGTTTCCATTATGCGCTTGAGTCTATAAAAAGTATTTTATTCAGCAGAAAAGTAACAAAACTTAGTCTTAAAATATGTAAATTCATGTCTCTTTTTCTTTAATACCACTTGCAATATACAATCACATCTTTGCTGCTTGTTTTAGTACAAGTTCTGAACTTCAATTATTTAGCTATGATACAATTTAAGTATAAATTAAAAAAAATAGGTATTTGCAAATTCAAAAAAGAAGTGAAAATTTTGAAATGTTGTTGCATTCTTAATATGATCATTGTAGTTCAGAAAGATCAACTATGTATTGTATATATATATTGAACATTTCAATTTTCCAACTCTCATACTTTCTGAGAAAAAGGTACCTACATAAGTATCCAAAAATGTTGTTTTGAGAAAATTGCATTTAAAGACACAAATGTTTCAAAAAGAGGCGTTGCAAAACAGCATTAAAGAAATGCAGACTAGCATATAAATTATATTTAAATTGATTAAAATCCTCTTAACCCCCAAAATTATACATTTTGTGAAACTACAAATAATAAGAGTTTTATTAGTGTCATTTCAGAATACCTTGTTCCCTTGACATACTCATGGCCCTTTTTGTTAGCGATCTTTGTATTACAAAATGGTTTAAGTGCAGCCAACTCCTGAGATTGTGATATCTGATGAGAGTATTTATTAATTTTAATTGGCATAAGAATATAAAGTGTAATTATTAATTTTTCTACTACATGTTCTAAGTAAGTACGAAGGCCATTCAGAAAGTAACGAACGACTTGGCTTAACTAAATAACAAGGAAATATATCAGCACAGAACTTTACTTATAAATTTACACTACCATACTCTATTTCTCAAGGTAATCTCCATTGTGTCAAGGTATTTTTTGCCCAAAATTCAAACTTTTAGGAATAAACAAAAACATTGGTCCTATTTATATTATCTATACATTTTACATCAATTAATCATTTTGGATTTGAAGCAGCCGCTTGATACTGACTAACAATACAATGGACGAGTCTTTGGTGAGGAAATGGCGCATAATTTACGAGGAATCGAGGAAGAACCAGTGACACGACAAAGACCGGAGTAGAAATTCATGAATCCTTATGGAGGAGTTGAAACATTTTATACACCTCCTTTTTACCAAATATTTTAATGGTATAGTATTTCAGCCCACGACATTGCCAATTTTTAGTTCAGATTTATTTCTGACTCTGCCATTGGTCGATTAACCAACATGGCTGCCCATCCACAAGCAGACAAAGCGAACGGAAGATGTGCATTTTGCATTGGAAAGCAGAACCAATTTTCAGAAAATCCATTTTTACCCCTTATTTCGATCCAGTTCATTTACATACACCTAAGCTCACCTAACGTAGCCTAACCTCGACGAAATCTCGAAACCTGTCGTTCAGCTGTCACGCAGCCATAATGTCTCCGTAACCAATAGGAAAGACTCAGGAAAGAGCCTTAGTCTAAAACTAAACTAGAATCTGCAATCTCGCTTTCAGCCCTCATTATCGATAGTTTTATTTATAGTGTTTAACGCCCGATTTTACTACTTGTGGCATCGCAGGCGATTATCAATTGTTGATAAAAGAATTCAGAAAAACCGATGTTTGACTTTGGACATCCTACTGGGGCGTAATGTTGAATGATGCTTTGTGGAAATGTTTTATATGTGGGTGTTGGACTTGTTTCTTGTGGGGAGGAGTTGTTGCTGTGTTGGCTGTTTGGGTGCTGCTATTGTTTTCTTACCTTCGGTGTGACGTAGTCTCCTCGACACTGGTCCGTGATGCTCTGGAAATTCCGCTTTGTAGCTGACTTGCTGCTCCCCTGGTTGCACTGGTGTGAACTAAAAGGTGGGTTGGTAAAAGAAAACGCGTGCAAACTTGTTTTGCGAGTTCTGTTGGTAGTAACTTCTGCAGCTAATGTTGACTATTGTTGGTTAGGTACAGAAGTTGCTACGTTGTTAAATATTTTACTTTACTGAATGAATAGCTTATGTGATTTGCTTTGAATGGTTCAGTATTTGTGCCAAAATCTGCTATTTGTCGGCGAGAATTGTATCTTTAATCTCGGGAACTGGATATTGTAGGAGCAAGAATATGGCAAGAATAAGTTTTTTTAATGTTTCCAAAATGTAACGGAATTTAATGATTTAAATGTATATGCGTCTTTAGTTTGGTGACGCTATCTTTCTATCATCCTATTAATTGTAACACATTTATTTTGTTTATACTTACAATATATTTTCTATTGTAGCTTCATATAATTATTCTTATATTAATTATGTTTTTAATAAACAGGTGAGCAAAATATATACCTAATTCTCATATTTACATATAACTAATTTATCATAAATTAAACATTTTACATAAATTAAACATCATCTTTTCTAAAATTTATATAATTAAACTTATAATTATAGATATTACTCTCCTAATATGTTTGCGTTCCACTTGGCGCTACCTGCTGAAGCTGTATCAGAGTGGTGAGAAAATTCATACATGTTATTCTCCTTTCCTTTATCAGTTGTCATCGTAATAATAATTAAAATCATCATATTACACAAAAACTGTGTGCTGCTTCTTTATAAACATAACAAATGAATGGCTAAGCGACCGCATGTGAGATGTGGTGGACAAAGCGGCTCAGGGGCGGGTTTTCTCCAGGTTCTCCAGTTTCCCCCGCCATCGTATTCCACCGGTGCTCCACTTCATGTATCATCAGTGGCATCACCTGCGGTGCCACAAATAGTTAAAGCGGGCGTTACACACAATAAGAAAAATTCTCTGACGGCTATGCTGGTCTGTCCAGTGGCCCACATATCTCTCCTGTGGTTCCTTCACCTCATCCGTTCCTCTCAGGAATGTATGCCAAAAGACCTATAACCCTCTGTAACCTGCTCATAATCATGATCTATGAGAAAACGCTCCGAAATTCGGCTGAGGCTGAAGGCTCTGCTCTGAAGCTTTGATGTGACTGATCCCTCATAAATTTCACCATTAAAATAAACTATAAACTTGAAGAGCACTTGAAGATTTTCAAGAAAAACGTTCTATTTTTTTTGTCAAGGAAAAGACTGTGAAAATTCTCAAAATTTGAAAAATTAAACAATTAACATCAATAGTGAAAATATATGCATTCTTAACTTAAGAAAGGTTTCCTGCTTATTAATAGGTATGTCGAAAATTAAACCTTGTTTTCTAGAAAACCTTTTTCATCAATTAACCATACTGACATTATGCAATTATTACAAGTGGGTTATAATATAAGTTTACAATCTCCACCCAAAAATTCGATACCGAGATTTCACCGGAAATATATGTTTTAGGGTCCCCAATATCCAAAAAAAGCATTTTCACAAAAAGGTCCGTGTGCGCGTGCATGTGTGTGTGTGTGTCAGTATGTCTGTGAACACGATAACTCATAAACGAGAAGTCGGTAAAATACCAAACTTGGTATTTAAGTTTAGTATGTTCCAGGGATGCGACACGAAGATCTTGAGAAAAATCCCCCCACCCCAAACTACCCTTTACATGAAACTTTTTTCAAAAATTTTGATTTTCTCAAAAATGGCTAACGATTTTGATTAAAATATCGTATATTAAAGACATTTACCTGAAAAATAAAATGTATATCTTGAAATTACTGGGAATAGCTTCTGAAGAGTAGTTTATTTTGGATGAATTTTACGGAATTTTAAATAACTGCTAAACCTTAAGAGATAGACAAAAATTTACTGCACAAAAAATGTAGAGCACATTAAAACACACAGTTTATGCTATATACATTTTTTCGTGGAGTTCATCGTTTTTTAGACATTCCTTGTTTTTCGTTTCTGCTATGAAAAACTTACTTTTCTCATACAGGAATTTGTCAAATGCTGTCCATACAAGCAAAGGAACTTCAGTGGCATAGCAACCAGCTTTTGACTATCCCTTTAACCTATGGTACTCCTTATTTCGCTTCTACTTGCAAGGAAGCAATTAAAACTATTTCTCCTAAATTTTTCTGATTAGTACGAAGTAAATAGAAGTTTAAGCTTTTTAAGAATAATTTGTTGCAGAGATGTAGAGAAAGTTATGTGAATGGTACACATCAGATTTTTATGTTTCTTTTAATTTAAAGTGTTAATGATTCATTAGGCAAAGAGAGGTTTAACCTAACGACTGTTTATAAATACGACCTTTAAAACTTCTTTGAAATTTCCAAGAGACATATTTCTCCATTAAAACACTCATTTAACGTTTACGTTTTGCGTTACAGGTTTTTGCTATGTTGCTTCTCTTTAACCTATTTTGCTTAGGAAGCAGAGAGGCTCAGAGAAAGCTCCGTTGTAATTTAAGAGGATGGAAGAAACTTGAAATGCTTGAGCACTATTTTCAGAGCCTTTAATCCAGCTTTCCGGGTAGGAAAATGTTTGCTGCATTTGTTTAGCGTACGGCACGTTATCAGTTGGACTCGGCTTTGCAGGGTATTCAGTCACTCCTGTAATCAACCTGGTTGCCATGGTTACTAATTCAAAGTTCTCTGCCCGGTCGCCAGATGCTGACGTTGTCTGTTTGACTTGAACTCGGATATTTCTGCATCCCCACTACGACCCTTAATTACCAGCGGTGCCTCTTTGTTTAATCCCTGCTTAAAAACTGTCCAATATGCAATTTGTGTTTCTCCTACCACGAAATTTACTTCAAAGAGGATTTTGTTCTAAATAGAGAAATTCTGAATGACTTACTTTTGCTCTAAGCTGATATGATTAGCCTTACTGGAATTATTTGAGAATATGGGATTAGCTAAGTTATAGGAAGTCATTATCTGTTGATTTTGGCAAGATTTGGCTTTTTAGGTCGTTTACGAAACTATGCTATCTCCTCAGTATGCAAAAAGGGTTATTGTAATTTAAGGATATCTCAAAAGTAGTATGACAGTGCCTTATGCGGCCACTTTCAAGTTCGCTTTGATATGCCAGTTGGAGACCTTGGAAGTCTAAAAACAGGAAATGCGGTGACAGTAACCGGAGCCTTTAAAATCGAGTGGTAGAATCGACAAGATTCCAGAAACTTAGTGACGTAATTTTCTAGCTATAAATGGAGGAAGAATTGAAAGTGTGTAGTGAGATTTGATTTTCGCTTTAGCCTAGTGCGTTCCCTTATTTCCCCCTACTTAGAAGGAACTAAGCAACTCAACATTTATTCTAATGTTTATCTCGATTAGCACGAGGTAGAGAGAAGAGTAAATTTTGTAAGGATTTGTTGCAGAATGAGTAGACAAAGTCATGAGTAGAACACATCTGATTAGATCTAGGAGTTTTCGTCTATCTCTATTTTTTGTTGTTGTTGCCACTATTGACCATTGTCTTCCTACGTTTTTAGAATTGTCGCCCACCTGATCCTTTGCCTCTCCACGTTCCTCCAAACAATTTTGGTCACGTCTTCTTTAATAAGTCCATCTCTGGGGTCCGTATGCCCGCCCCGTTTCCATTATTCAAATACTGCTTTGATGATCATACCAACCTTGGCTGTTCTTCTGCTTACGTTTTCGTGTCGGATTCCATCTATTAATGTTAAGTGAAAGATTTTTCTTTACAACTAGAAAATACAGCCCTGGAGAACGGGTTCCCTTCGTTCATTGCTGGGTAACAAATGTCTATTACATTTTCTGCAGGACAATTTTTATTTTTCTCGCTTCGACGCTCGTACACTCAGCCGTCGACTGCTTCGACCCTCTAATACAACTGCACTCTCCGGAGTCACCGTCAAAATTGAATTTTTACGCCCTTATCAGTTATTCATGTACCAGATAGCCAATTTATCTTGTTTGTGGTGTATCCACACATCCCTTGGTGCGTTAAAAAGTTGCAGAACTTGCGGAGCCATTTTAAGTTAAAACCTGCCAGTGGAGAACTGGACATTTGTTTTCCCCTCGCAATTAGCACGACCCTTTCACAGTCTCTACTGGTAGCTAGACGTGTAAAGCAATGGTCACTTTCGGCAGTTTTCTACTGGCGGATTTTAACTTTAAATTGCCCTGCTAAGTTCTACAACTCTTTTAGCGCGCCAAGGGATATCTCCACATGTCAAATACGGGCCAGTTGGACCACATGGCATAGCACCGATTGTACAGCAAAAATTTCTAGAGCTGTGGAAAGGCGTAATTTTGTCTAGTTTATTTGTTGAAGAGTTATACAATCACTTATGACAACGTAGCCAGTGATCACCTCTATCAATGCTACCGGCTGCATAATACATACCTGCAACAATCTAGAGGACAGGATTCTCGGTAAAACATTGACCATTCCCACAGAGTTTTGTGTCTGGGAAACGACATGCTGCATCCGGTCGTGCCCCTCTGGCTTCGCTTCTGAAATCTGTATTCCTGTAAACCTACACATAAAATATAACAAAACTTTCTCTTACCTCATAGTAAATGCCGAAAATGTCATTCTCCAGCTAAATAAGCATTATACCGAGTAAATACATTTAGACTTATACGATTTAGGTCCGCTACTGTAATGTTACGTATTTTATTTCCTAGGTATTGCTTAGTTCCTTAACAAGTGAGTAATTTTTGTGGCAAATGTTCAAGATTTTTACCTAATTTTTCGTCTGTTTATTCTATGAGAATTCCATTTGTTTGTTATTTTGCACCAAAGTAGTATTATCAAATTTAACTACAAGATCGTGAATTGAAGTTAACTGCAAAGTCGAAAAAGTACAAGTACAAGTGCAATTTAGTAACAAATGAGTGCCTGCAACAAGGATGTGCACTAATGGAAATTATGCAGCCAAAAGCAATCATTATGGGAAGAAATAACAGAATTTTAACAATCTTATTTGCTGACGACCAGATCTTATTGGCTAGCAGAGAACACGACTTTCAATATAGTGTAACCAAACTTAATAACATTTTAAAAGCATACAATATGGACATTTCTTGTGCTACGACAAAGGAATTAATAATGGAGGGTCTTCTTCCTCTCCTTGGCGGTTTTAGGAAAATTTTAGCCTGTTCCGGCCACAAAAACTTGTGTCCATATATTTTTTGGTCATCCTGGATATCTATAGCCTTGGGGTATGTAGTTATATGATTCTCGGAGTATGCTGTTTACTGACCTTCTTTCCAAATGCTGTTTCCAGTTGGTTGTATATTCTGTTAGTACTTTACTTCATTCTTCTATTTTTAAGTTTTGCCTTATTTAATTCTTTTATTTTTTATTTAATATTGTGTATCCTGTTATAGGTATAAGAAATTTCATCTCAGCTATCTGTATTCTTCTTTATTTCCTTATTTTATTTATGATGAAGGGTAAAAATATAAAAAGCATAAATGGTTATTGACAGCCAAACTTTAGAGCAACCGCGTAGTTTTAAATATCTGGGAGGTAATTTAAATATCGATAAAATAAATCTTGATCTAGAGGAATATATATAAGTGTAATCGAATAAATGCGTTACTAAGAAAAACCTTTGGGATTGATATGTGAAAAATGTAAAAATAAGGTTCGATAGTATGTTAAAAAAAGCCTGTACTTGAGACGCGGAGCTGAGAGATTCAGAAGGGAAAGATACATCATAGCTAATAATATAAATTATACCAAGAAGGGAAATATAAATGTTCTTTGAAAATGGGAAGGGAAAAAGATTTCAAACACGTCTAAGTAGCAGAGTTGTCACGAGCTGGAGGGACAGTACCGTTAAGAGGATAGGACATTGAACCGAAGGGGGTGAAAGTACACTTCTGAGGGGAACATAACAGAAAAAGAGAAAACAATTCTACCGCTGTCCGGCGACACTGTTTGGGGCACTTGGCGTAGAACATTGACAGAGCAAAGATGTGATATTTAGGTGTATCCCTTATTTATGACGGAAATAGTTAATTTTAATGTAAACCAGAGTACGGACGAAATAACTGCATCAAAAGTAATAAGTAACAACAGTCGCGGTCGCGTAAAGCACTGTTTAACAGTAGAAAATTTAGGAGGAACGCGTGTATGTTCGACGGCGGAAAAAGGCCGAACTAAATGAATAAAGAACTTGTGTCGTACTAAAAAAAGTTTCCATGCTAGTAAAAAACCTGAGATAGGGCACTCACAAATCCACACCTATCCTAATAGCCAAAACCTGCACCCGGGATCCGAACCCGTAATTCCCGTTACCACCCCAACTTCTGTATAGAAGAGAAACATAATTATGAGAGCCCAAGACAAAAAGCGAATTGAAAAGATGCACGAATGAGTTTTCTCAGGCATGTTTAAAATATTACATTACTGGAAAAAATTAAAAACAGTGAAATACGAAATAAATTGAAACCTGAAAGTATAATGGAGGAATTTGATGATTATCAAAGAAGATGGTCCCACCAATTGGAAGTGTCCTTTTACAGACTGCTTTATCTTATCACCCTGTTGGAAAGCGTGACCTGGGTCGATCAAGAACACGATGGATAGACAATATTTATCTTAGGAACGGGACAACAAGGGAAGAAGAAGAAATATACATTGTTTAAAGATAACGGTCTTCCCATCTTCGCAAATGAAAGTGGATTGCTGACGGTAATGACGATTGGTAAATGGACAGCAAGTGTGTTGTGGGTGTGGGGAGTTGGTAAGCCAACTGGCATTGGCTCTGTTTGAGTGGCCGGTTTTATACCAAACATCCGTACTAAATTATTTTAACAACTTATGTTTCCTCCAGAAGATCATTAATAGCCTAAGCACCTCTGCTGTTTTATCTGTCATCCAAGGCACTCCGAGCTTGATTGGTTGCTCTGAAGGACTTTCGATTGTAAAACGATTGTAGATATTTTTTGCAGCAACCAACATATAAAAAGATTAAACAAGGTAGAATGCAGATGCCTGTTCTTGTGAAATAGAACATGTTTTCAATACCTGGAAGAAGTTTGGACTGAAGAAGGGAAAAATAAAATAAGTTACCTTATCTGCAATAAGATGCTCAATTTTTCTTCTTCGAAATCATTTGTATAATAACGATTTTTAATATTTCTTCGATATAAATTATTTACTGTATGTTAATTTTATATTATCTATGTTTAGTAATCCTTTTGCTGCTTTTAGTTTCCATTTCCATTGCTATGCCAATTAAACTGCCGATATTTCATTATCTATATAGAAGAGTTTCAAGTTTTTTTCGTTTTTTTAGATAATTTATAATTTGTCTCTTTTACTCTGTCCTTATTAGCAGGCATAAATATGGGGAGTTATTTTTTCAATAAATAAATAAGAATGAGCTTTTATAGAAATTGTTTGCTGCAGCATAGGTATAGAAAGTTATGCGAATGTAGCACATCAGATGTTTACCTTTTCTTCATAGTACATGGTACGTAGGTAGAGAAGGAATTGCACTCCACCCAAACATTCGATTCCGAGATTTCACCGGAAATATGCGCAATAAAACATTTTTAGAAAAAGTTCCGTGTGTGTCTGTGAACATAACTCAAAAACCAAAGGCGGTAAAATAACAAAGTTGGTATTTAAGTTTAGTATCTTCTAAGCATGCGACACTAACATTTTGAGGAAATGTTCCCAAACTTAAAAAAAAAAAAAAAAAATGACATAATTTCGAAAATTTTTATTTTCTCAAAAATGGCTGTAACGGTTTTTATTAAAACACTGTATATTAAAGATATTTGCACGGCAAATAAAATGTTAATCTTAAATTTTCTGGGAATAGCCTCTGAAGAGCTCTTTATTCTGGATGAATTTTGCATAACTGCTAAACGATAAGAAATAGGCAAAAACACTACAAAAAATGTAGATAGCTTTAAAACCATAATTTATGTCACGTAAATTTTTATTTGGAGTGTACCATTTTTGAGATATTGCTTATTATTAGGGTCAGTTTTAAAATACCTAACACTTTTCTCGTACGGGAATTTTTCAATTCCTGGCTATGCAAAGAGACGGATTTCAACCACATGGCAGCCTGCTTTCAAAATCCCTGGCTATCGCTTTAGTGTATTCCATTATTTTCCTTCTATTTAAAAGAAACCACATCTTCTAATGTTTACTTTTATTAGCTTGAAGTAGATAGAAGAATAAGCTTTTTAACAACATTTACGAAATACACAGAATGTCATGTGAATGGAACACAGCAGATTTTTAGAAAAATGTCCCGTGTGTATAAAATATCAAACTTGGGATATAAGATTAGTATGTTATAAGGATGTGACACGTAGATTTTCAAGTAAGTTCTACCAACCCCAAATATCCTTCATATGAGTCATTTTTCGAAAATGTTGATTTTCTAAACATGGATCTTAACATTTTTATTAAACTGTCATATGTTTAAGATATTTTTATGACAAAACGAAAGTTTATCTTGAATTTTCTCGGAATAATCTCTGAAGACCTCTTTATTCTCGATGGCTTTTGTAAAACTGGTAAATCTTAAGAGAGAAATAAAAACTTACTAAATAAAACATATAAATCTCGTTAAAACACACAATTTGTGTCACATAAATTTTTCATGGAGTTGACCATTTTTGAGGTATTCCTTGTTATTGGTTTCAGTCTTAAAATACTTACTCTTTTCTCGTACTGGAATTTGTCAGCTCCAGGCAATGCAAAGAAACGGATTTCAGCCAGCTTTTAAAATATTTGACCAACGCTTTATTTATCTTCTTTGTTTGTAGTTCAGATATACAGAAGTTTGGCTATGATCAGACAAAGTTTACTTACAGGTTTGCTCGCTCTAGCACCCACAAGCTCTCCTGTTTATAGTGAATACGAGCAAATTAGCTGGTGCAACCGAATAAGTTTATCAATGGGACCAAGAATCTTAGAATTGAAATACAACCCATTCATCATTGCTCTATACCAGTAGTTCCCAAACTGGGGAGGCGGAGGTGCTCTCCTCTGAGAGAATAATACCAGAGGGCTTAAACAAAAAACCAAATAAATATATACATAT
This sequence comes from Hymenopus coronatus, assembly GCA_030762935.1. Lineage (NCBI taxonomy): Eukaryota > Metazoa > Arthropoda > Insecta > Mantodea > Hymenopodidae > Hymenopus > Hymenopus coronatus. Next base: position 56,641,224 of record CM060894.1, read on the forward strand.
ATTAATAAAATATTCTAGTTTTGTGAAATGGACAATTATTACAAGATATAATAATTAATAAAGGTTTATGACAAGGATGTAGTTTATCTCCGCTGTTATTTAACATTTAAATTGACGAATTTCGTAGAAAATTAAAATATGAAATACCATTAGGCATAAAAATAAAGTATAGCATCTGAAGTGTTACACTCACATGCCTTTCTCTAGCTGCTCTACAAATGAACTTGTACAAAGGATTATTCTTCTTTCTACACCATGCTAATCGAAATAAACATTAGCAGAATGTTCTTATTCCTTAGTTCCTTATAAGTAGAAGGGAACTAAAGGAATGCGCTATGTGATGGTCAAATGTTTTAAAAAGATGTCGCTCTGCGATTGTCATTGCAAATCGCTTCTTTGCTTGGTCAGGAATAGAAAAAAGAAGAAAAACGGACGCTTCCTGTCCGAGAAAAGTATAAATACTTTACAATTGAAACCAATGAAAAGGAATATCTTGGAAACGGTTACCTCCACAACATAAACTAAAGGACATAAATTGTGTATTTTGACCACATCTAATTTTTTGTGAGGCTAAGCAACTTTTGGCAAAATACATCCGGAATAAAGAGGTCTTCAAAGGCTATTCTCAGAAAATTCAAGATATACATTTTATTTGGGATGTAAATATCTTTAATATACGGGATTTTAATCAAACAATTTTTCCATATAAAGGGTAGTTTGTGGTGGGGGAATTTTTTGAAAATCCTCATGTCGTATCCTTGAAAGATACCAAAACTAAATACTAAATTTGGTATTTAACATTCTGTTCGTTTTTGAGTTATGCTATTCACACAAACACAGACAGACACGGACCTTGTTTTCTAAAAATGCTTTCTTCGGACTCGGGAGACCCCAAAACATATATTTCCGGTGAAATTTCGCTATCGAATTTTGGGCGGAACACAATACCCTCTCTATCCACTATGTGCGTTGTACATACGGGACTAGAGAAAGAAATAATGCTTTAAATATGCTACTCTTTGCAGATGATATGATGTTAATACAAGACAGAGCATCAGCTGCAAATAAATATGTAAACGTTACACAAATTGATCCAGGATTATGATTTAAATATATCAGTATAAGAATCAAATGTTATGGCATTTATAGGAAAAAAATAAAAAGATCGAATATAGTGTTAAATGATGTTAGAACTGGAGGAAAAATTTAATTACTTGGTCTGTAATGTAACCTTTAACACAAGCAATGAAGAAATAAGAATAAAGTAAATTCCATTATATTTGTGAATAATAGCTCGTACTTTGAAAAAAGGCGGCGCCATGGTTGAGTTGCCAAATATATACATTGTAATATATACTTATAATAAATCTCTTGTTGCTAATTGGTGCAATACTATATTTTACACTGAATACCCGAATAAGAGATCTCGATTTGCGAGATTATCTTTAGGCATCCGTATCCCTGGCGTCTATCTTATTGACTGCGTCCCGGAAGCTTGTTAAAATGTCCACTTATATACAATAGTTGAAAATAAATGTTTTATACATTGCAATCTGTCCGTCACTATGGAAACTACAGATTACCTTATTCGACATTTCGAGAAATACAAATTTATAATACATTTTTATACATTCATAATAATTAAAATGAATGCATTTATATAATTCACATGGAAATGATCTTATAAATAGCTAACATTTCTAAAACAATTATTTATTTAACTCTGTTCTTATGCTTTGTTACCGGTATAAACAATTTATATCATCCGGTATCTTGTTCAGTTTTGTGATTCTTCTTCTTCTCTCATATTACTGCTTTTAATTATGATTTATTATAAATATGCTTTTCTAAACACCATTTCTTATCTATACATTATACAATATAATGTGTTGTATTCGTTACATAGCCGTGGCTATGTTATTTTCCTAAAAGCATGCCATTTCAGGCGATATTCGTGTGTATCGTGAGGTGATGACGTCACGCTGTCATTTTTATACATATACTTCTTTGGCCTACATTGCGAAACAATATGTTTTATTATTTTATAACATTATTTTAGGACAGTATTGTTCCATTTTCTGTTGACTTGATTTACTTAGCATTAAATCCTGCGTCACCTCGTTAGAACCTCTATGTTCTACCCAATTCTTAGGGATGCTTCAAATCACATGTATGGGGCTCATCAATGGTAGCAACCGGTTATGGTATACTCAATTGTTCAAATATCCCAAGAATTATAATACAAAGATTTAAGCTTTGCCATGGTCAACAAGCATATATAGATGCTCTTCATTTGTAAAGACTGCCATAGTTCTGAATGCTTTTAACGAATCTGAAGCACTGATAGATCCAGATGTACAAAGTAGAGGCAGAAGCCTTTACTTTAATATATTTTGTGGTTAAACGTCTCATTATATCAACACGCGGTAAAAACACGATAAGTCATCTTTTGTAGCTCTACCTCGCTATGCTAATTAGAGAAGTAAATGGTAAAGAACTGGTTACCAATTTGCAATCAAAAATTTGACATATTTTATTATTTTCTCTACACATACCATATATGTATAGTGGAAGTATTGTACCAAAAATTCGATACCGAGATTTCACGAGAAATATATATTTTGAGACTCCCTGAATCGAAAAACAGCATTTTAAGAAACATGTCCGTGTGTCTGTGGCAGCACAGCTCATAAACAAAAAGATCGTTAAATGCCAAATTTGGTATTTAAGTTTGGCGTCTTTCAAGCATCCGACAGAGACGATTTTCAAGATCCCCCACCCCAAACTGCTCTTTACATGGAAAATTTTCGAAAATGTTGTTCTTCTCAAAAATAGTTCTGATGATTTGGATTAAAATACCGTATATTAGTGATGTTTACATGACAATGGAATCCGGAAATAGCTTCTCAAGACCTCTTCATTCTGAATGACTTATGTATAGCTCATAAATCGTAAGAGATAAACAAAAACTTACTGCACAAAAAATGAAGGTCTCGTTAAGTCACGATATGTCATATACATCTTTTTCGTAGAGTTGACCATTTCCGAGATATTTCCAGTTATAGTTTCAGTTTTAAATAGATACTTGAACTTTACTCATACGAAAACTTGTCAACTCCCGGCCATGCACAGAAACTGATTAAAAACCTTTAGCCTAGAGTGTTCCCTTATTCCCATTCTAACTATGAGAAATTAAGTAATTAGACAGGCGGCGATGTGGGTGAGCGGCTAGACCCCTTGCCTCCATCAAGACCCGGATTCGATCCCAAGGGCCCGCATGTGGGATTTGTGGTGTACGAAGCGGCGTTTTCTCCGGGTCCTCCGGCTTCCCCGCCACTCATTCCAACGATTGCTCCATCATCACCTTTCCAATCATCCATTTCTTACACTTCATATCGTCCATTTCCTCATGTTCATGCCTGGCTACTGGCCAACCCCTCGTAACAGATCCTCCTTTCTGTGGTTTCGTGCCGTAGCTCCCCGACAGGCTTCTGAGCCCTCGGCATTCGCTTGTAAGTCCTAGGGAGTGCCAGTATTACAAATACGGGGAGGGTAAGCCGATTACGAAACGAAACTAAGTAATTATCTGAATTAGCAAGAACTAGATAGACGAATAAGCCTTTTAATAATAATAATTTAATACATAGATTTAGAGAAAGTCATGAGAATGAAACACATCAGATTTTTTATGCACTATAGAGGAAATAGTACAGGAATTGTTGTTTGAGCTTAATGTTAGAAAGTAGCGGTTGTAGTCTGTACACTCATACCCCTAACACCTTGCATATATATCAGAGAAAGTAAAAAGAGAAGCTGAAAATACATCACCATGTTTTATGCTAGAGAATCTGTTTAATTTAGTATGCTTTTTATGTTTCTTTTTTTTTACGTGTTTGCTCAAAGTTAATTTTGTACCATCATTTTCCGTATTCTCTGCTGTTTTGTAACGAAGTCTGGCTTGTCATTTAAATTCAAGTGATCTCATACTCTCGACGGCAATCCTTTCTTTCTGCATTTTTAATCACTTGTTTTTTGGGTGTACTCAATTACTTCACTTATGAATATAAACGGAAAAAACAGTTGCTGAAGAAGAAACGGTCATATAGATTTCACACAAAATTTATAATCTAAACTATAACGCTGTATCTGAACTCCTTCTCAGGGAAGGGGAAATTTTTACAATTAGTATATTTCACAAAGTTGGTGAGTAATTTATTACTTTCTCTATCCCGAGAGTAAAAATAAATATATAAAAATATCAAAATACTCCATCCCGTTGCTAATTTCTTAAATCGGGACGTGATTTTGAAATTATTGTACTTATTATCCAAAATATTACATTCCAAGTTTGCTTACATTTTTCAGATAAAATATTAACTTATACCTATATAAAACAAAATTAAAACAAAACATAATAAAATCTACTAACTACAGTTTAAAGGTAAATAAATTACTACTCTAATAAAGTCAGTATGCATAATGTGCATAATAGAAAAGGTATTATATTCCACACAGAAATTATATATCGAGATTTCACCGGAAATACCTGTGTTGAGGCACCCTAAATCCAATTTTAGAAACATGTTCGTATGTGTGTTTGTGGGCAGCTGGCTCAAAAACGAAAATATCGTTAAAAACCAAACTTCATTGCTGTTTTTAGTTTCTCACAAATATGTGACACGAAAATAAAAAAATAAAAAAATCCCCACACAAACTATCATTTACATAGTAAATGTTTACAAAATGTTATTTTTCTCAAAAATGGCTCTAACGATTTTGATTAAAATATTATATATTAAAGATATTTACATCACAGATGTATATTTTGAATTTTATGGAAATAGCCTCTGAATAACTGTTTATTCTGGACGAGTTTTGCAGAATTTTGCTAATGGTTAAACCGTAATAGATAAACAAAACCATAATACACAAAAACTTAGATCTCGTTGAAACACAATGTATGGCATTTACGTTTTCTTGTACAGGTGAAAGATTTTACTATCGCTTTAGCCTAATTTATTCGTTATTCACCTTCTACTTACAATGAGGCAAGTAATAAGACCAATCATGATAAATGAATAATCCTTTGTAAGAATAGTCTGTATTTGGAGCATGTAGAGAAAGTCATGTGAATGGAATACATCCGATTTTAGCTGTAAAATGTTTTGTGGGTTCGAAAAATAACTAAGTGCAGATGAACCTGCCAATTATTAAAATTAGAATTTAACTTATTTATGTCCGGACAGTAATATTAAAGGCCATAGCGGTGATTACGATAAATATTGCTGATCAAAAGTTTAATTGATCTTTGAGTCGGAAAGTTTTGTTTTTGTGTTTTAAAGCTTGAATCACATGTTTACCAGGTTCTATTACATAATATCTATCTGTTCTGCAAGAAAACTATTCTTACCAAAGCGTATTCTTTTATTTATATCAGCTAATCGAATAAAATTACCAGAAACTGTCTTATTGCTTGTTTCTTTGTAAGTGGGAGGGCAATAACGGAATATACTAGGCTAGCACGATAGTCAAATATTTTAAAATCTGGTCACTATGTGACACAATTGAATACGGTTCTGTTTAAATGTCAGGAGTAAATGAAAATGATATGCTTTCCGTTTAAGAACATTTTAAGTAATATAAAACTGAAACCAATAACAAGGAATAGCTCGGAAATGGTTAAATATAAAAAAAGAAACTATACCAGTGGCATATATTGTGTGTTTTAACGAGATCTACATTTCTTGTGTAGCAAGTTTTTGTCCACCTCTTATGGTTTACCAGTTATATCAGTTATCTCCAGAATGAAGAGATCTTTAGAAACTATTCCCACAAAATACAAGATGTACGTGTTATTTGCTGTGTAAATATATTTAATATACGGTATAGAGCCGGTCAAGTCAGCTTTCAGTCTCGCTCATTTCTCGCTGCCGGTTAGCGCGTTTCTTGCAGCTAGTGGATCAGCTGAACGCATAGCTGCAAGAAGAGAGCTTGACCAACGAGTGTGCGAGAGTCTCGTTAATAACAAGACTGCGGTGTAATGCGCGGAAACTCGCATAATCAGTTTTGTAAGTTATATTATTTTATCTGTTTAAACGATTTAAGATTTAAACAGCCTCTCAGGATAAGGATGATATTTAAATAAGCCACGCTGGGGAAAGTGCTAAAACGAAATGTGGTATCGCATAATTTCAGATGTGTCCGTGGTCTCCACTTTTATTAAAAATAAGTGTATATATATTTTTTTACTCCTAAGACGTTTATGTTGCAAGAAGTAGTTCTATTTTCATTGTGATCTGATCATGTTGATACATAGCAACACAAAGTATAGACATGTCACTAACGATTAATATTGCTGATTGAAATTTTTAGGAAAGTTAGAAATAAATGAAAATAGACATTAACAGGAAAAAGGAGCAGCAGTTAATTAAGATGATTGTAACTTGCAAAGAATAAGTTGGTCCGTGTGTATTTAATGTTCTTACTCTTTTATACTTCTACCATGTAGACTTCTCTCTTCTCAGGTTTGTGGTTTACGAGACGCATTCTGTATTTTGGTTTCAACTACCATAAATAAATATTGTTGTTATTCTTTCTAAATTTATTGTAAATCATTGCTGATACATAAACACACACAGAATCAAGTTATAACACTTATTTTTCACAAGAATACATCTTTACTCCTTCTTGTTTCGTTGTTAAGCCAAAAGCGATCTTCTTTTTTCTCTACAGCAATTACAAACAGAAATATTTGTATTGCCGTGCGTTCATTCCAAGGCCGTATGACGTACATATGTAAGTTTTAGCAATGCACATACATATATGTCTTTCCGTCTCTTTCGATCATTGTTGCGGGTGTTGGTCACGTCTCCAGCCAACACATTACAAACTCCTTTTTGCATTAGAATGAACACAACATTTTCCAAATATGTTAATAACACAAGTAAAATAATTCAGCAATAACAATTTACAGAAAAATTAACAGTTAAATGTACCAAATGAATTTCAAGTTAATAATAAAATTACAAAATAAAAATCTTATATCTTGTGAATTGTGGCCTTAATATTGTCACAAACTATAATGAACTGCTCAGTAGAACATTAGCCTGGACCAAACACCAGCTGCCCGCTTTCCAATAATGGTATTGGCTTAGCGTTTCGGAAGCAAGTGGAAATGTTTTCAAATTCATAATTCGAATAATAAATCTAATTAGGTTTGATCCTTCGGGATTTTAAGTTTTAGGTGGATTACACATTACAGCAGACATCTCATTTATTGTTTCATCGACACAAGATGTTAAGAAGTTTGTTGCATGGCTGTTGTATACCCAGAAGGGATTTAAAATGATTAAGTGGTGTAGCAGTAGATAATTTTATTGATATTAAATTAGTTTAGATTTAGTAAATGTATTATTTTAAGGTTTGGTAGGATATGGACTTTTAAAAGTAACAATACCAAAATATCAGCATTAAAACACACTTAAGCAAAAATATAAATATTGAGGCCAGAAAATAACTGTGAGACACTTTTAAGATCAGACTTTGTATTAAGATGATGTATATATGATAGTAGGAAAATCCGTAATATGTAAGATGTCTTAGTGAAATGTATACCAGCTATTACACAAAATACTAATGATATTGCATTATAACAAAATTCAGGCTTACATGGTTTTTTAAATAATATGTTACTGTCAAAATTCATTCTTGTAATAAACATCTGGTGTGGTCCATGCACATGACTTCCTGTACAAACTATTGTAACAGACATTATTTCTTTACATCGTGGTGATCGAGATATTATGGATTTGGTGTAATCCTTGAAAATGTAATGCACGCTTCTTCCAGGTGAATTTCAGCACTTTGAACATTGAATATTTCGAATGATTGACAACGTACGATTTATAACTCCGTTCAATTGACTCCTGTATTGCGTCAATGTCAGCTGTTCTTGAGGAATATTGAGCCTCGTCAGTAATAGCGTCTTTCGTAGCTTCTGTAATAGTTTCCATGTGATTTTATTCCTTGGTCCACCCTTTCTATATTTTCGTTGAAACCGTTGTCTCAGCTCATCGCACGGAACATTCTGTAGACGCTATGTAACAACGGTAATACGTTCAGGAATAGCGAACATACTGTTCAGTAGTGAACCTGTAACAAAAAGAAAAAAAAAAAGTCGTAAGCTACCTCAATCACGACATAACTACTTATTTGTGGACACCCTGTAAAAACAACATATAAAATAATGTTGTTTTTTTTGTTTTTTTTTTAGTTAACGTCCTTTAACCTGGTTTGGTCATATCGGACGATGAATGAAATTGATGATATTATGCTCAAATGATCTCGGGGTCCATGGAGCTTAAAGTTACTCAACATTCGTCTTCTCAGGATAAGGGAAAACCCCGAAAAAATCTTACCCTGGTAACTCACCCTAAGCGAGATTCGAACTCACGACCTTTTGAACGTGAGGCAGACATGCTACCACCACGCTGCCCAGGCGGGCAAAATAATGTTGACAAACAGAATCCCAAACAAGATATACAACTATAAACCTAATGGAGAGATGTGGTATGGTCAAGACGAAGATTATATTGTATGACCACCATTATATGAGGTGTGTTCAAACAATAATGGACATTTTGTTTTTTCTTAAACAATCTTTATTTATTCATCTAAATCCACTTACCAATCTTGTGATACATTAATATATGGAAGCCAAACGTTTTCATATCAAGTGTTTATTTTATGTTAATGGAAGCAAATTGATGTCATATTGATTTATTGATTATGTGATAAAGAAAAATTAATTACTGGAAGTAATTAGCTTGTAAATGTTCTGTGAATATTGATTTTAATGTGTATTTTAAGTATAATTTCAGTTATGATCAAAAATAATTATTTAAAAAAAATCAACAACGATAACTGCATTGCTACGTGCATGAAAAAGGAAGTTGTTCTTTCTAGTATACCGCATCCCCAAGCGTTGTATACCCATATTTAAATATTCACTAAGCGCAAATAGCTTATGAAATAATATTATATTATCAAAAGTAATTTAATAAGGAGAAAGCTTTGAGCCTATATAAGAGCAGAATAGACGCTCAACTTTATTCCTTATTGGCCAGTCTTAATGTGATCATCATAGCTTGCCAATTCGTCAGTTTATTAATAAGTTGTAATACTTGGAAGCACTTCTAGAATTCTTTCGTTATGGTGTTCAGCTACTTCAGCGCTTCTGTGTTTAGCTCAGAGATGATGTCCTTTCATGTTCTCTTCAGCCTGGAGAATAGAATGAAGTCGCACAGGTGGCTGAGGCAATATAACGCTTCTGGTTTTTCTCAAAAAAATATCACGAATGAGTGTTGAGGTCTGTGCAGGAGCATTATCCATGAGTGGCTTTTCCACAATTCTGGCGTTTTCTTCGGATTTCTTCAGGCAAACCGACAGATAATATTCCTTATTGACTGTATAACCATTTGGCAGAGCCATTTATTTATTTGTTCCACATTATCATTAGTGATTGATGTACTAGGACGCCCAAAGGATCATCATCGTCTTCAAAGTCTCCTTGGTCCTCTTTAAAACGTTCATACCACTCGAAAACCCTCATCTTATTCAGAGTAGATTTGCCAAAACCAACCGTACACATTTCTAGCACTTTACTCCATTTTCAAGCAAAATTTAATGCAAATTCTCTGAGCACTCGAAAAATTATATAACCTTTTTAACTGTCAACAATAAACTAAGTATTATTTAAAACACCTGAAAATGCAAACATACATCGTAAAACACGTGTACCTACAAGATAAAAAATCTGAAGTGTTTCATTCACATGACTTGCTTTACACCTCTGCAACAAGTTGTAATTAAAAATCTTATGCTTCTATTTACTTCGTGCTAATTAACAGAAAGTCTCATTACTTGTTTCCTTGTAAGTAGAAGCGAAATGAAGTTTTTTAGGTTAAAATGATAGCCAACAGCTGGTTTCAAAGTAACTGAAGTTCTTTTGTTTGTATGGACAGGAGTTAAGAAATTCCTGTATGAGAAAAGTATAATTTTTTCAAAGATGAAACGACAAACCAGGAATATCTTAAAAATGATCAAATCGTGAGCTACATTTTCTGTGTAGTAAGTTTTCCCCCATTTCTTACAGTTTAGCAGTTATGCACAATTCCGTAAAATTCATCCAGAATAAAGTAGGCTTCATGTGCTATTCCCAGAAAATTCAAGATATACATTTTATTTGTCAGGTAAGTATCTTTAATATACGATATTTTAATCAAAATCATTAGAGCCATTTTTAAGAAAATCAAAATTTTCAATTTTTTTCCATGTTAAGGGTAGTTTGGGGTGGGGGATTTTCTTGAAAGACTTCGTGTCGCATCCTTGGAAGATACCAGACTTAAATACCAGGTTGGGCTTTAACGGTCTTTTCGTTTTTGAGCTATGATGCCCACAGGCACACACACATACACAGACAGACACACGGACATTTTTCTAAAAATGCTTTTTTTATATTCAGGGAGTCTCAAAACATATATTTCCGATGAAATCTCGGTATCGAATTTTTGGGTGCAATGCAATACCTTCTCTATACACTATGTACATAGCGCGTATAGAAAAAGTAAAAAGAGCCTGGAAAATCGGACGTATAAGGCCCGCGAAATTGAAAAATTCTCGTTTTTGTTTAATCACATCTCGTATATTCAGAAGACTACTTAAACGCTTCGTGATATTCCTCTAAACACATGTATTTCTTTTCGTAAGCTCCGTCTATTTGGTTGTGTATGTTAGAAGGGGTTTCTAGAACATTTCATCTGAGACACACAAAAGCGGCAAGTTTAGAAATCTCCAGGAAGTGGAAGCAAACTTATTTCGATTAAACGGGTAACGCCTCGCTACAGGCTGAAGTATTTTATGTAGGATAAGGCTTCTCTGCAAGGGCAGCCATAAAACGTTAACTTCACATCAGCCTGGACGCTGAAGGAGAACTCCAAAAGTGCTTCTTCCAGATCATAAAGTGAACGAAGAAGTTGAGTGATTCGAAGCAGGTTACACTTCCCTCTGACTGCAAGCTTGAAGGATGTAGTACTTTTAATGAATTTACAAAATCAGATCATAAACTGAAATCTACAAGTTGCTGGATTCTATCCTTCACTCAAGATTTCAGAAGTACTCAAAATTAATAGAATCAACTTAAATCAAATCCGTAATTATTTCAATGTACTAAAGTATAAGAAAATGTGGCTAACATGCGTCTGTGACAAATATGAATGTGCAAGGCAATTTTGTTCGCTGATTAAACATTTAATTATATTATCTGAAAAGGCTATTTCAGCTAGAGATTTTAGCCTTTAAAAATAATGTCATTTGATTGTATTAAATGTACGAATTTTCAAGTAACTACCTATATAATTTTAAAAATCACATGTGAAATGAAATTGTGTTTTATTTACGGACGCTGCTGTGGTTCTCAGCGTCCCATTCTATATTGGCCGTGAAAATCCGCTCAGAGGCATCCTTATGAGGATTGAAGTTCTTTTACTTGCCGTAAATCTAAGACACGGGACCAACCGCTTCACTTCCCTTTCCAAGGAAGCCATGTTAAGGATTTTTACGCCCGAAAAAATCCATCGTCCTCCGCCGGATTTGAATCCGCAACCTTCAGTATACGAGGTATGAGGTAAAATGGTAACTATTACACTACGAAGGGCGACAACATCCTATGTATTCTATCCACATAGCCTTCTCTATCAGTTTGCAAAAACATTTTTCTTGTAAAAGATTAGCATGATATCGATAAAAGAATAATCGAGATAAACATTAGCAAAAACAGTTGCATTACTTGCTAGAAGGGAAATAAGGCCATATACTAGACTAACGCGACTGTCAAATCTTTTAAAATCTGGTAGCTATGAGAAACAATGAAACTAGTTTTCTTTGCATGGCCAGGAGTAAAACAACATACATATGAATGAAAGGTAACTTCAAGTTTTAGAAACTTTTAGCATAAAACCAATAACAAGGAATATCTCGGAAACTGCTAATTATGCAAAAATGTACATGACTTAGATTATGTGTTTTATCTCTTACGGCCTACCGTTATACAAAACTCATTCAGAATGAAGAGGTCTTCAGAGATATTTCCAGAAAATACAAAATATGCATTCTATTTTTCATGTAAATATACTTAATATACGGAAACTTAATCAAAATTGCTTGTACATTTTGGCTAAAATAAAAAATTTCAAAATATCAGGAGGATTTTCCTGAAAATTATCGTGTCGCATTCTTGGACATACTAAGCGCTGACTCACAAACACATTTTTCTAATGATATTTAATTGTTTTTTTCACACAGATGTGTGTAGGACAGGAGTTGGATAGGTAGAGTCAGACTGAAAAATTTTGGCTAGGATTTGAATTTTTCACTCTAATTTAACGTATCCAACCTTTTTCTAAAACTGCTTGATTTTAATACAGGGGACGCAAAAACATGGATTTCAATAATATCTCTGTATCAAATTTTGCAGAATGCAATACCTTTTATACCCAAGTACGAGGAACACGCAGAAAGTTACGAACGATTTGTTATAATTAAAAAATAATGAAAGATATCAACACAAAACTTTATTTAGAAACTTACATTAAGTTACATTATTTCTCAATGTAATGGCCATCAAATTATTTATTGTCACGTGGTACCGGTTTTCAATGCTGTTCCACCGCTAAAGATCTGAGCCAAGATGTCACTGCCAGTTTGAGATCATCATCTGTCGGGAAATAATTTCCCAAAAAATCATTTACGTATCCAAAGTAAAGTACCGGTTTTTCTGAATTCTTTTTTCCACATTTGCTTTCCACTCCTTCATAACCTCCTACTCCTGTATTTTGTTCTTCCATGTTTACTTGTAAACTTTGTGCCATTTCCTCACTGAAGGCTCTTTCATTACATTACCATCATACACTTGTGTTATTTTCCTATAAAATTCTATTTTGTGCATTCAAAAAATGAATAAACTATTTGGCGGTAGAACAATATAATATCATTATTAAGATTTGGTACCACGTGACAGTAAATGTCTTGAAAGATTGGAGATTATGTTGAGAAATAGAGTAACTAACTTGTAAATAGAACTTTGTGTCAACATCTTTCGTTATTATTTAGTTATGCCAAATCGTTCGTTACTTTCCGGATGTCCCTCGTACTGTATACGAAGTATAGGAATTCAAAGATTTCAATTCAGTGATAGTTTCTATTAACATAGGTTTCGTTTCGTAGCCCGCTTACCCTCCCCATATTTTTAGGACTTCCAAGCGAATGCCTAAGGGTCATAAGTCTGTCAGGGAGCCAACGGTACCAAACCATAGAGTGAGATCCTTCAACGAGTGGTTGGCCCGTAACCAGACATGAGCGTGAAGAAGTGGATGGTTTGAAATTCAAGCGAAATGGAGATATGAAGGGCTATGATGGAGCAATTGGTGGAATGAGTGTCAGGGGAAATTGGAGGACCCTGAGAAAACCCGCCCAGGTACCGTTATTTGCGGGCACTTGGAATCGAACCCGGGCCGCATAGGTAGGAGGCGAACGGTCGCCGCCTTATCTTAACATATGGCCCTTTATTTATTTTGTATGCATGTGATGTATCCTTTGTGTGTTAATAAAGGATTAACCTTATCAGTTTTAGAAATTGTCAAAAAACCATATTAATATACATACATCCTGATATAGTTTTAGTTAGCTGAGTTTATAAAAACTGAACGGGTGACTCATAAGCATAATTAGCAATAAGGAAGCTGCTGGGAGTATCAAGGGAAAGATTTCACACCCTTAAGGTCTACAAGTGACACTCCATCTTCAGCAGCGTTCAAAAGACATCTTTAAACCCACCTAATTAGTGACTCTCCAGATTTTAGCCTTACGAGCAAGTATCATTAAACTCTACCTCGATGCAAATCTAACTCCGTGGAAGTGTCGCGGCGAATCCTTAGTTCACAGCTGTTTTTCACTTTTAAACAAATGTAATCCATCCGAACAGCTTCTGTACTTTATTTAAAGTTAGCTTTCTATTTTCCTTGCCTACTGTATATAGTAAGAAGGCAAAATTGAATTCCATCGGAATTGCACGTTTTGAGACACCTTGAATCCAAAACAAACCATTCACATTACGTTCTCCAAAGAAACTATTTTCTTACAAAAGATAATTCTCTCATCATCATGCTAATCGAGATAAATGTTAACAGAAATTGTATTTTCTTCTTCCTTGTAAGGAAAGAAAATGAGGAAAAACATTAGCCTAAGCGAAAGTAAAATTATCTATAAGTGTTAGCTATGCCATTGAAATTTGGTTCTGTTTGCACAGGAATAAAACAAAAGAGATAAGAAACGGCTGACGTCGGCCAACAATAAAACAAAAGAAATATGAAAAGCATGACGTCTTTCCGTTTGTCAAAAGTCTAAGTATTTGAACATTTAAACCAATAACAGAGAGTATTTCGGAAATGGTTGGCTACAAAAAATGTGTATTTGAATTGAATGTGTGAATTTTAACCTAATGTTGCAAGGTTTTGTCTATCACTTGTAGTTTACCAATTATACAAAATCCATTCAGATTGGAAAGTACTTCTAAAGCTATTCACAGAAAATTTAAGCTAACCATTGCACTGTCTTGAAAATATCTTAAGCATGTGATATTTTAGTCAATATTGTTAGAGTTAGATGTCGAAAATATTCCATGTAAAGGGAGTATAGATTTTCCTGAAAATCTTTGTCTCATTCTGGAAAGATGCTTAACTTAAATTCTGGCCGCGCCGTGGCCGAGTGATTAGACCACTCGCCTCTCGCCTAGTCGGCCTGGGTTCGATCACAAACGATCGTATGTGAGATTTGTGGTGGACAAAGCGGCGCTGGGGCGGGTTTTCTCCGGGTACTCCTGTTTCCCCCGCCATCTCATTCCACCGGTGCTCCGTCATCATGTATCATCAGTGTCACCGCCTGTGGTGCCATAAGTAGTTAATGCGGGCGTTAAACACTACCAAAAGAAACAAACTTAAATTCCAAGTTTGGTATTTAACGAAGTTTTCGCTTTAAAGTTGCATTGCCTACATACACACTCTCTCTCTCTCCCTCCCTCTCTCTTTCTCTGACGTTTTTCTAAATAACATTGGGGAAGGGGATTCAGGGGGTGTCAAATCAGGTGTAATCTTGGCACCGAATTTTTGGGTGGAATGCCATACTTTATCTACTATGTACGTGGTACATATGGGTTTGGGAATGTAAAAATTTATTTTCAATAAAGGTTCACGTGACTGTCTGTGAAAGAATGGCTCAAAAGTGAGAAATCATTGAATATCAAAACTCGAAATTAGCATCTTCCAAGGATGGGCCACGAAGATTTACAACACAGCCTTGCCACTCTCTATATTGAATATTTTTGAAAACTTTCATTTTCTCAAAAAACTAACAATTTTGATTACAAAGGTAGATATATGATATTTTCATGCAAAATGAGATAGATTTATCTTGAATTTTCTGGGAAAAGATTTTTAATGTTTGTTTATGCTGAATGACTTTTGCAGAATACCTTAAGATATATATAAAAACTTACTACACAAAAATTTAAATCTCATTAAAACATACCATTTATGTCATATACATACTCCTTGTGGAGTTAACCATTTCAGAGACATTTCTTGATACTGATTTAAATTTTTCACTTCGTATATTTTCTCCACTAGGATGTCATATGTTTTTCTTTTGTTCTTCATTCCAGGTTTCAATATGATCACATATCGACCAGCTCATAAAAGACTTGGTTATTGCCTTATTTATTTACATATTCGTCTTCTACCTACCAGGAAATATAATGTGAAACTATTTTTGCTAATGGTTTATCTTGATATGTTGAAATAAATAAAAGAGCAAACATTTGTAAGAATAATGCATTACAAAATTGGTAGAAAAGTCTTATTAGTGTAAAAAATCAGGTTATCAGAGTCTTAAAATTTAAAATTTTATTTCATGAAATACCGTTATCGAATTTTTTAGTTGAATTCAGTACTTCCTTACTAACAAAGCAGCAAAGAAAGTAATTAGTTTCTCCATAGTTCATAGGTGGAGAAGGTAATGCATTCCACCCAAAAATCTGACACCAACAATTCATTGGAGATAAAAATAAAATAATGTTTGGTAAATGTTCATGTTCGTAGACCTGTGATTGTATCTGTGAACAACAACTCAAAAGGCGGTTAAATACCGAACGTAATGTTTAAGTTCATCATCTTCTAAGGATGCCACACCAAGATTTTTAACAAAATATCCCACTCAAACTACCTTTACACAGTGAAATTTAAAAAAAAAAATGAACGATTTTAATTAAAATACAATTTCTGTGTACAGCGAACATACTAAGAAGATCAGGTTACATTCCAACCAAAAATTCGATACCGATACCAGTGTGCGTTTCTGTATGACTGTTTGTGTGCCTGAAAGCAACATGAATCAAAAATGAAAAGTCTGTGAAATACAAAACTTGGTAGGTATTTAAGTTTACTATTGTCCAAGGATGTAATACGAAGATATTCAGGTAAATTCCGCCATCTTAACATAGGATATTTTTTGAAATTTTCATTTTCTAAAAAATGTCTAACCATTTTGGTTAATGTGCCATATGTTAAAAGTGTTTAGATGCAAAATAAAATCTATATTCTGAATTTCTTAGGGATAGCCCCGAAGACCCCTTCATGCTGAATGAATTTTGTCTAACTGATAAATCGTAAGAGATAGACCAAACAAAATTCGTAACAAAAGTATAGATCTCGTTATAACACATAAATGTCACTTAGTTTTTTGTAGAGGTAATCATTTCTTAAATACTTAAACTTTTCTTAAATAGGAGGTTTTCATCCATTTCAAATCTCTCTTGTTTTACTCCTGGTCATACAAAGTGAATCGAATTGTAATACAATCTTATAGCAACACCTTTAAACACTTCACATAATGTTTATCATGATTAGCAATTTGCAGATAAAAGAACGAAATTTTATAGAATAGTTTGCATACAGAACATATACAGAAAGAATAGGCCACTTCAATTTTTTTTCCTGATCTAGCGAATGGAATGGAATTTAATTTATTTTACATAATAATCGGGCTTTAAAATGAAATGTCGCTTTAGCTTACTGTGCTTACTTGGTCTCTTTTTAGAAGGAAATAAATCTATAAAACCAGTTTTGGTAATCTGTATCTTGATAAGAGTAAAGTAAATGTAGAATAAGCTTTTTACATTCTCTACACTACTATGTACATAATGTGTAGAGAAGGTAGTGTATTAAACCCGATAATTTGATATCGAAATGTCACCAAAGATACGTGTTTTGGCTCCCCCTGGATCCAAAAAAAGGCATTTTTAGAAACAGGTCAATGTGTGAGGGTATTGTGTGTGTGTGTGTGTGTGTGCGTGCATCATAGCTCAAAAACGAAAAGTCTGTTAAATACCAAACTTCGTATTTCAGTTCAGTATCTTCCAAGGATGAGATAGAACATTTTCAACAAAATCCCCTCACCCCCAATTATCCTTTACATGGAAAAAATTCGAACATTTTGATTTTCTCAAAAATGGCTCTAACGATTTCGAATGAAAGTATCGCATATTAAACATATATACATGACAAATAACATTCACATCTTGAATTTTCTAGAAATAGTCTCTGAAGACCTCTTTATTCTGGATGAATTTTGCGGAAATGTGCTTAGCTGGTAAACTTAAGAGATAGACATCTTACTTAACAAAACTGCAGAGCTCGTTAAAATACACAATTTATGTAATTTACTTTTTTTTCGCGGAGTTAGTGGTTTTTTGACAAATTTCTTGTTATTGCTTTCCGTTTTAAAATACGCTTTTCATACTGGAATGTGTCTACTACTGCCATACAAACAAAGGAACATTAATCACACAGAAAACAACTCTTAAAAAGATGTAACTGTCGCTTTAGCGTATGGTATCCCTTATTTACCTTCTACTTACAAGGAAGCAAGTAATAAGACCATTTCTGCTAATTGTTTTCGATTAGCATGAAGTAAATAGGAGAATAAGTTTTTTAACAGTAAAATTTGTTGCAGAGCTGCAGAGAAAGTCAAGAATAGTATGTTACAGCAGCTGTAGAGAAGGTTATGTGAATGTAACACATGAGATTTTGAAAATACATGGCGCAATGCGGTTTCTGTAACATTAAAATATTTGCATAAGAGAGCTTCTCCTCTGCAAATCCCGAATCCAGCTGGCGCCCACCAGAGTAATTAATTGCTAGTACTCTCACGAGATAATCCATCATCGTGGACACAGCTAGCATGTGCTTCCTTGAGGAATACGCTTGTGGTAAACGGATTTGTTTATAGGAGACTGGATTTCTAATGGTAACAAGCAACTTTTAAAACTTTCAAATCTCAGATACCCAAAAATCAACACTGTTTCTTTAAAATAAAAGTTTTCTAATATTGTGCTGTAGTAATCCTAAGCAATACTTTGTATAAAAATCTGATGTGTTCAATTCACATGACTTTCTCTACATCTCTGCAATAAATTATTGATAAAAAGCTTATGCTTCTATTTACTTCAGGCTAATCGAGAAAAATTAGCAGAAATAGTCTTATTACTAACTTCCACGTAAGTAGAAGCGAAATAAGGGAGTACCACAGGTTAAAGTGATAGTCAAAAGCTGGTTGCTATATGACTGAAGTTCCTTTGTTGACATATTCCTATATGAGAAATTTGCAAGTGTTTTAAAGGTGAAACCAAAAATAAGGAATAACTCAAAAACGATCAACTCCACGAAAGAAATCCGGTGTGTTACACTACATGACTTTCTATAGCTACTCTACAAACTTCTTACAAAAGATAATTCTTCTTTCAACACCATGCTAATCGAGGTAAACATTAGCAGAATTTTATTACTTAGTTCCTTATAACTAGAATGGAACTAAGGGAATGCGCTAGGCTAAAGTGATAGTCAAATGTTTTAAAATCTGTCGTTATGCGATTGTCATTGCAAATTGCTTCTTTACTTGGCCAGGAGCAGAACAAAAGAAAAACGGACACTTCTGTCTGGTACTTGACAACTGAAACTAATAACAAGCAATATCTCGAAAACAGTAAGCTCCACTAAAAAAATATAAATGACATAACTTGTGTATTTTAACACTATCTACATTTTTAGACAGTAAGTTTTTGTCTATCTTTTACGGTTTACCAGTTGTACTAAATTAAGCAAAATTCATCCAGAATAAACAGGCCTTTAGAAGCTATTCCCTGAAAATTCAAGATACACATTTTATTTGTGATAGATAGGGCTTTAATATGCAGATTTTTATCAAAATCGTTAGAGGCATTTTTAAGAAAAACAAAATTTTCGAACATTTTCAGATATAAAGGGTAATTAGGGGTGAGGGATTTTCTTGGTAATCTTCGTGTCGCATCCTCGGAAGATACTGAACTTAAATACCAAGTTTGGAATTTAATGGACTTTCCTTTTATGAGCTATGCTGCCCACAAACACACACATACGGACAGACAGACTGACAGACAGACAGACACACGGCTATTTTTCTAAAAATGCTTGTTTTTGGATTCAGGGGGTCTCAAAACATATTTTTCCGGTGAAATCTCGGTATCGAATTTTTGGGTGCAATACAATACCTTCTCTATATACTATGTACATAGTACGTATAGAAAAATCTGATGTGTTCCATTCACATGATTTTCTCTACATCTTTGTAACAAATTATTCTTAAATAGCTAATGCTTCTATTTACTTCACGCTAATAGAGAAAAAATTAGCAGAACTAGTCTTATTACTTGCTTCCTTGTAAGTAGAAGCGAAATAGGTTAAAGCGATAGTCAAAAGCTGGTTGCTATGTGACTGAAGTTCCTTTGTTTGTTTGGACAGGAGTTGACAAATTCCTGTATGAGAAAAATATGTTTTTTAAAGCTGAAACCAAAAACAAGGAATATCTCGAAAGTGATCATCTCCACGAAATGTATACAACATAAATTGCATGTTTTAACGTGCTCTACATTTTTCGTGTGGTAAATTTTTGTCCATCTTTTACGGTTTAGCAGTTATGTAAAATTCCGTAAAATTGATCCAGAATAAAGTAGTCTTAAGAGGATATTCCCAGAAAATTCAAGATATACATTTTATTTTTCAGGTAAATATCTTTAATGTACGACATTTAATCAAAATCGTTAGCCGTGTTTAAGAAAATCAAAATTTTCGAAAAATGTTCCATGTAAAGTGTAGTTTGGGGTGGGTGGATTTTTCTCAAAATCTTCGTGTCGCATCCCTGGAAGATAATAAACTTAAATACCAAGTTTGTTATTTTACCGACTTTTCGTTTTTGAGTTATCGTGTTCACTGTTACACGAACACACACACACACACACACACACACACTGGACCTTTTTCTGAAAATGCTTTTTTTTTTTGGGATACAGGGTACCCTAAAACATATATTTCCGGTGAAATCTCGGTATCCAATTTTCGGGTGGAGTACAATAACTTCTCTATACACTATGTGCATAGTACGTATAGAGAAACTAAAAAGCAAAAATGTAATGTGTTCCATTCGCAGGGTGCCCTCTTGTTGTTCGGCATACAAATATTTCATTCAAAACATTAATTTGTAATCTATATCATGCTAATCAAGATAAAAATAAACATAAGTAGTCGTATCACTAGCCCCTTGTAAGTAGAAGGGCAATAAGAAAATGCACAAGCTAAAGCGATAGTCTCGTTCTTTAAAAGCCGGTTGCCATGTGAAACAACTGAAATTCCAATCTCTTTGTTCGCCAGGGGTAAACAAGCGAGAAACGACAAAAAAGGTGTCTTCCAGGTTGAAAAGGTTTTAATTGGCTTAAATTGAAATTCATAATCCACAATTAACACTACAAAAAAATCTGATGTGTACCATTTTTTCATTGCAGAAACCAAAAATAAGGAATGTCTCAAAAACGACGAACTCCACAAAAAAATGTATATAACATAAATTGTGTGTTTTAGTGTGCTCTAAATTTTTGGTGCAGTAAGTTTTTGTCCATCTCTTACCGGTTAGCAGTTATTCAAAATTCAGTAAAATTCATCCAGAATAAACTACTCTTCAGAGGCTATTCCCAGAAAATTCAAGATATGCATTTTATTTGTCAGGTAAATATCTTTAATATAAGAAATTTTAATCAAAATCGTTAGCCATTTTTGAGAAAATCAAAGTTTTCGAAAAAAATTCCATGTAAAGTGTAGTTGTGGGTGGGGGGATTTTTCTCAAAATCTTCGTGTCGCATCGCTGGAAGATACTAAACTTAAATAGCAAGTTTGGTATTTTATCGACTTTTCGTTTTTGAGTTATCGTGTTCACAGACACACGGACACACACACACACACACACACACACACACACACACGAACCTTTTTGTGAAAATGCTTTTTTTTTTTTTTTTTTTTTTTTTATTGTGGACCCTAAAACATATATTTCCGGTGAAATCTCGGTATCGAATTTTTGGGTGGAATGCAATAGAGAAAGTAAAAATATATATGAGGAATTGTGTGTTTTAATGAGATCTACATTTTTTTTTTTTTTTGTGTAGTAAGTTTTTGTCTATCTCTTACGGTTTACAAGTTATATAAAAGTCATCCAGAATGAAGAGGTATTCAGCTGCCATTCCCAGAAAATTCAAGACATACATTTGGTTTGTTATAAAAATATCTTATACATGAAGTATTTTAACCAAAATCATCAGAGCCATTTCTGAGAAAATCAAATATTTCGAAAAATGTTCCATGTAAAGGGTAGTTTGGGGTCGTGTCGCATCCTTGGAAGCTTCTAAACTTGAATACTAAGTTTGGTGTTTAACGGAGTTTATATTTTTGAGCTATGTTGTCCACACATACACACACGCGCGCGCACACAAGCGCACACACTGACCTTTTTCTAAAAATGCTTTTTTGGATTCAGGCGGAGCCAAAACAAGTATTTTCGTTGAAATATCTGTATCAAATTTTTGGGTGCATTATAATACCTTTGTATACACTAAGCACACAGAACGTGAGAAAATAAATAATTAAAAACCTCGGAGGAAATCTTCACATAAACAGTTTTCGAAATGCCTAGGGAAACATTGCTAGGACACTGAAAAAGACACTGGCAGAGTTTCGTCACATTTATAATAAGCTTTTTAATGAAACAGTTCATTACAGATATATGGGTTTTAAACCTGATTATATTTTTACTTTCTCTACATAGTACCTACATGGTACGTAGGTAGAGAAGGTATTGCACTCCTCCTAAAAAGAAAAGAAAAAAGAAGGCCCCTGTATATATGTCTTCGTGTGTCTGTGAACACGATTACTCAAAAACGAAAAGTCGGTAAAATACTAGATTTGGTATTTAAATATAGTATATTCCAGAGATACAACAGGAAGATTTTGAGAAAAATCCCCTCACACCAAACTACCCTTTACAAAGAAAAAATTTCGGAAATGTCAATGTTCTGAAAAAAGATTTTGATTAAAATATTGTATATTAAAGATATTATGACAAATAAAACGTATATCTGGGAATTTCCTTTGAGAACCTCTTTATTTTAGATGAATTTTGCTGAAGTGTGCATAACTTATAAACCGTAAGAGGTAAAAAAATAAAAAAAAACAAAAATAAAAAAAAAAACCTTACTACATAAAAATAGTGATCTCGTTAAAACACACAATTTATGCCATATATATTTTTTCGTGGAGTTGGCCGTTTTTGGATACATGCCTTCTTATTGGTTTTCATTTTAAAATACTTAAAACGTTTCTCATATGGGAATTTGTCAACTTCTGGCCATGCAAAAAGACGGAATTCAATCACATGGCAACCAGCTTTTGAAAGATTTGGCTATTCTTTTAGCATGGGGTGCTGCCTTATTTCCCTTCTAATCACAAGGAACAAAGTAATAAGACCACGTTTGCTAATCAATTAGCATGAAGTAGGTAGAAAAATAAACCTTTTGACAATAACTTGTCAGAAATGTAGAGGAGGTCATGTGAAATTGTAGTTTGTAAATCTGGTTCATATATTATACATAAGTTACAATAAGTTAAGGCAATGAAAGAAATTGTAGTGAGAATTTAAAAATGAACTATACGTCTAATTATCCCGTGCAAAAGTTGGTTTTCACAATTACAAAATTTTAACTTACCAAACGTATAATATGCCCACTTTTATCCAAGCCGAAAGAAGTCCCACTTTTGCGTACCCTAGGCGGCTACGTAGGTAAGATTCGCAGTGCTTATTGAAGAGAAGAGCGTCCCACGAAGATGTTCCGAGCTAAACTGAGTTTGGTTTTCTCCCACGATGGCTTACTAAAAGATAGCGGAGGATTGAATGAATCTGTTCTTTCCCACCAGGTCGCAGCAAAGTAACGGCTCAATATATAATACAGAATTTTATTAATTATACTCACTATTTCTGCAAATATTTATCTGGTTCAACGTGAAGCAGATTGGGGGGGGGGAAACTTTGATCAACTCAATTTACATAACTTTCTCTACCTACTCTATAACAAACTATTCTTATAAAAACGTATTATTTTGAATAGGTAAAGTCAGACTGAAAAATGCAATGCCACAGCCGGGATTAGAACCACGGATCTCTCGGACTCTAGCCAGATGCTCTACCACAGAGCTACCATGGCAACATGCCGGCATACCATTGAATTTCTCAACTGACTCGCATGTTTCCCAGTAAACCATAATGTGATCTCAAATTATTTTTATAACGTATTATTTTATCTCTTTCATGCTAATCAAGGTAAACATTGCAAATTGCCTTATTACTTAGTTTCTTATAAGTAGAAGGGAAATTAAAGAATAAAGTAGTCTTAAACGACAGTCAAGTATTTTTGAAGCTGGTTGCTATATTAATAACATTCGTATATCTTTGCATGGGCAGGAGTGAAAAAAAAAAAAAAAAGAAAGAAAAGGGAGTGACAATTCCATTTTAGAAAAGTTTAATTATTTTAAAATTGAAATAAACAATAAGGTATATCTCGGTTGGTTCCAAAGAAATAACGTATATGACATAGCTTGTGTTTCTTAACGAGATGTATATATTTTTGTTATAGTAATTTTGGAATTATCATTTATACAAAATTCATTCGAATAAGAAGACGTCAGAGGTTTTTCCCAGAAAATTCAAGATATGAATTTTATTTGTCATGTAGTAATGTTTAATATTCGGAATTTTAATTAAAATCCTTACAGCCAGTTTTGAAAATAAGATTTCTTTTTAACGTTTTTCCATATGAAGGGTAGTTTGGGGTGGGAATATTTTCTACGTGTCGGGTCCTTGTAAGATGCTGAACTTTAATATCAAATTTGGTATTTAACCTACTTTTCGTTTTTTATTTATGGTCTCCAAAGACACGCGCGCGCACACACACACACGCACACGCGGATCTCTTTCTAAAAATATGTTTTATAAATGGACCACAAAAAAATGCATTTTCAGTGAGATATCGGTATCAAATTTCATCTATAAAAGCGATAGTGGGTAGAAAGTCACGCAAATACAGCAAAGATTTGCTTTACAATTTTTCTAATACAGTTAAATTTTGGTACCCGGTCACTCACTTAAAAATTGGCTGGTTCCGCCACTGTCTTACTTTACGTGCCTAACAACTCTTAACATCAACTCCAGGTGGAAGAGGGAGACGTCGATTTTCTCCTATGTTTTTCAGCTCCCAAGAACTATCTTAGGCTTGTGCTGTTTTCGTATGTTTACTGGGAAGAGAGATAGAAAGAGAGTTCAAATATATTCTAAACATTGGCAACATTCAGCAACACTGGTGCTTAAACATGTGACCCATGACAACCTATTACTTAACAAACTGTGTCCAAGGTAATGCTTTCCATAATTAGAACATTTCAGTTGATGTACTGTGCGATAATTAAAAGAAAAATAATGTTTGTTTGCAGCATGTGCTTGTATTGTTAACAACGCCGCACATGGATGAGCATAAACTAGGTGTAATTAGTTGGAAATTCTGCAGCTGGTACTTTTGACCTTTTGTTTTCTCTCCGTGATTTTAATGTCTCTATACTAGGTGTTCCACCAAATAGTTCAATAATGTGTATTTCATATTGAGATATACATACCAGAGTCAAAAAGTTCCAGAAAGTGTAACTAATACAGAAACAAGTTACGCTAAGGCAATTTTCACATTTTCTTCAAAATATTTCCCTTCCGTAGTGACTCACTTCTGCCACCCGGAGTAAAGAGACTGGAAGCACTTTTTAAATACCTGTCGTAGTGCCCTTGTCTCATGTAGAGTCATTTCCTCAGATTTCGAAACTTTTGACTGAAACGTTTATGCCATTCATATTCCGGAGCTTTCTTAATCGCTGCTTCACTATAAGATTCTTTCATCACTCTCAGTGTCTCTTAGGGAGATTTGTTTAACAAAACAAAAAACTGTATTTTCTAACGTGCTCCGTTGCGGACATGAAAGGCGAAAACGAACACGATACACAAAAACTAATAGTCAAGCAGACAACAATCATTATTAGCATGAAAATTGAAATGAAGTGTCATGGGCGTTACCAACATCTAAAAATAAACTATCCTTTACTTTTGTATACATTAAAGAGAAAAATAAATTATTTCGGGGACTTTTCGAATCTGAGATTTTATTTGTAAAGTTATTTTTAGCACAAATGTTGTTGTAATAAAAGAGGTAAGAAGCAAACCTAAACAATAATGAGATGTATAAAATTGGCCATTATACATTGCTTAAAAAAGTTATACTGTTTCAAACCAAATAGTAATATCGCTCAAAAATTACAAAAGTATTGGAAAAAAAACTGAAGATTTCATACACCTGGCTTTCTCTATCTGTTCTGCAAACAAACTATTCTTACAAATCATTATTCTTTTAACTATATCATGCTAATCGAGACAAACATTAATGGAAATGGTCTTATTTGCTTTCTTCAAAGTACCAAGGAAATGGGCTAAAATATATCAAATACTTTCAAACTTGTCAATATGTAGAACAATTGAAGTTCAATTCCCTCGCATGGCACGGAGTGAAACAAAATAGATATAAAATGAATGACAACTGCCCGTTTAAGAAGAGCAATAGTATTTTAAAATGTATATCAATAAAAAGGAATATCCCTGAAATGGTTAGCTCCATAAAAACAGTATTTGCCATAATTTGTGTGTTTTAACCATATATATATATATATATATATATATATATATATATATATATATATATGTGTGTGTGTGTGTGTGTGTGTGTGTGCAATAAGTTTTGGTCTCTCTGTTATAGTTCACCAGTCATGCAAAAGTCATTAAGAATTAAGGCAAATTTGGAGGAAATACCAAGAAGTTCAAGTTAAACGATTAATCGTTATATAAATATCTTTATTATACGGCATTTTAATCAAAATCGTTAATTATTTTTGTGAAAATCAAAGTTTTACAAAATGTTAATTTCAGGATGGATTGGCATAGGGGATTTTCTTGAAAATCGTTGCATTTTTGGAATATCTATATTAAACTTAAATACCAACTTTGGTAAATAACAGACTTTTCATCTTTGAGTTATGCTGCCTTCAGTCACACACGGCCATGCATTTGGATCTATTTTTAAAAATACTTTTATAGATTCATTCTATTACCTCAAATAGTATTGCCGGTAAAATCTTGGTATTGAGCTTTTGGGTGGAATACAATACCTTCTCTAACTGTTTTGCACGAACATGCACAGTAGCTTGGTAGAGAAAATAAAAATGCAAACATCTAACTAGAACGGGATATTTAAGTAATTATAAATTCTGATCTTTTATTCCTATGCGGACACACGGAAACAGAAAATGCCTAAAAATTGAAGCATTGACCTTGACATGTCGTTACATTTTATATTTTTTGTATATGCTATATATTTTGCACAACATCGTATTAGTCAATAATTTTCCATATCTTTTGCTTATATGACAATATTTTTCCACTTTTTCTATGCCTTCCTTATTTTCTTTTTACATTATATATGGTAATGTTTAATTAATTTTAATTTAAACATGAAGTCAGCTAAGGAATTTTATGTCGTGTTAGCATGGCATAGTTTTTTGGCTAGAGCAACAGGATAGAGACTGAGAGATCCTTGGTTCAAATCCTGGCTATGACGTAGACTTTTCCAAGTCATGAACTACGCAACTATAGTGTGGCAGAAATTTATGACAGTTATTAATGTTAATACAGTTGAACCTGATTTATGGATATATCAAGGGAACGAGGGAAGATTACTTGTAACTCTTAATTGCTTACAATTGAGATTTTGATAATGCAATATACATATTAAAAAAAGGCAATACAGTGGGCCTACATGTGCAAACTGTTACAAACAACAAAGATACGTACGAAGAAAACATTATTTTGAACTTGGTCCTGCTTTAAAGAAATCAGTTAATTTACCTTGTTTCACTTTTCTTGCACTAAATGCATTTACCTCATTTTGTAAACTTATTAATGAATTTAGAGCTTTTTCACTTACACTTCACTCACCTTGAGTCGTCACCCACATTACCGTCAGTGCTATTTGAAGCTGAAACTTTTTTTATGACCACCATGTTTTTGGAACATGTAGTTCCAGCTAGACTGTCATCAAAATGCAGAAAGGTACCGAAATTTGCAACCCTCCTTTAGAGCTGGCAATTTCGAATTTGGTTTTGTGTGGATTAAGCTCCACCTCTCTTATGAATTTCACTTTCTGATCTAGCGTATAACATTTCCTTTTTCTGTTCTCCATGGTTGATTAAAAGCAACTGAGACAAACCGCTGGTATGTGATGTTTAACGAAAAACACCACAGACACCGAACATTTTTATCTTTACTTCTCGTT
The DNA here is from genome assembly GCA_030762935.1 of Hymenopus coronatus. NCBI lineage: Eukaryota > Metazoa > Arthropoda > Insecta > Mantodea > Hymenopodidae > Hymenopus > Hymenopus coronatus. Next base: position 56,669,161 of record CM060894.1, read on the forward strand.
TATTGCAGCATTGTCGCGCTGTTCCAGTAAACGTATTATTGTCTTGTTTTTGAGTCCAAAACCCGCACGCTCAGCTTGCGTCTTTGTTCAACGAGATAAAGTAAACCCCCTGGAGTTTCTTTTAAGATAATGTATGACGTATGTTCATTATAATTGCGTAAAACTCAGTTGTATTCCACTGAAATTTAATACGTTTAACAGCGAATTACGTATAAATGCATTATGTATAAATAAGGTTCTGTTAACAGGTTTTGAAATTACATTTTGCCGGGACCTACGCAAATGTACGTATAAATGCGAATTACTTACAATTCGGTTACGTATAAAACAGCTTCAACTGTATTGAATATTATTGATGATGTTTATTTGTCCCTGCCACAGAGTTTGAAAGGCAGAATCAGACTTGAAAAATGCTGTGCCATACCCGATTTAACCCCGGATCTTCCTGTTTCCATTCGGTTGCACTAAATAACTGAACTACCATGGCAATATATCGTGTGGATTTATATGACTGAATTAACTCACATTTTTTCGATAAACCACACAACAACAAAAAAGTGGTTCATTTTCATATATTTTAGTTGACTTACCACAATGGCGACTTACGTCGTAAGTACTGTTTAGTTTCGATCTCATAGATTAACCGGCCATCAGGTGAATTCATGCTAATTAATTCTTCTTTCACACAAGCCTTGTTAAGAAGAAGCTTGAAAAGGTAGAAATCAGACTAAAAACTCCATGTTAACAGATATTCCCGTTACCGTCCGGTTCTCACTTTCCGATTATGCATTTTTTTATATATATCAACAATGGTATTACTGAACCACAGTCCTATAACATTTTATAATTGCAAAGGTAATTTTATTCATACAAGATATTATCAGACAGAAGAATAACAGTTACATTAGAAAATATTAGAAGGTATATTATTTTACACTGCCTGGAAATAAACAACATGTTTATGATCTTTAAGGGTGTTTCAGAATGACAATTAAAGTAGGAATGACAACGAGAAACATTACAGTATACTATATATTCAGTCACAATAGGCCGGTAACGACTGAAATATATGTCGATATGGTTATCGAAGCGGAGAGTGCAAAGTCGATATTGCGCATTGGCTTTTTAACTGAACCAATGATATTTTTCGCCTGCTGCAACTCGACCACCATAACGCAGATTAACCAATTCAAAATTCGAAAGAATTACAACTAGAGTTATTCTAGAGAGTGCTTCATGTCACGGCCGCCTAGAAGTGTCTTCACAATAAAGAGTCTAATATGCACAAAATGGATCTAATCTGCCGTGACCGGGAACGAGAGCGAGGACGAGAACGAAAAAGTTAAAGCTTCGCCAGTTTTCTGATCGCCGGGTCCCATTTGCTTTATTATTTGACGATGGTAATAGTTAGATCTGAATATGTAGTACCTATATGAATATATTTTCATTCACCTGAATCATGAATACTTATATTCTAACGACCCATAAAATGTGTCTGTCTGTTGGTCCGTTGCGTATCTATCTGTCTATATCTAGCTGTCTATCTGCCGACTGTACATGAATTAACACCATTGTGAAATACTTCGTAATTCTTTTCAAGCCCTCTCAATATGCTGTTGTATTTCGTCATTGCATTGAAATAATTCGGAATTTTAACGCAAACACATATCACCAAGTTCTTAAGCATTTGACTATCGCTTTCAGTTATATCTATAACTAAATCAGCTATTTTTCAAAGGCATATTTATAGTAAAATAAAGTAGATAAAAAATAAACTTTCGTAAATACAGCTTGTATAAATGATAGAGGGTAGAAAAAATTATATGAATGTAACACCTTGTTGTGTAATCATTAATTATATATGCATTCGGAATTTTATTATAATTATTATTATAACTTGTAACTTTACGTCCTTTAACCTGGTTGGACATATTGGACGATGAATAAAATCGATGAGCTGATGCTCAAATATGAAGCTCAAAGTTACTCGACAAAGACCCGAAAGAAAAATTTATCCGGGTAACTCACCTTAAACAAGATTCGAATTCGCGAACTCTCGAATGAGACGCTCCCCATGTCCGCACTCGATAAAGTACCTTAGCTCTGGTGCTTCGTGGCGCAGGGGATCGTGGGTTTGAGTACCGCCTTGGGCACGAGCGTTTGTAAGTGGTATATGCAGGTGTGTTTGTAAATAAATGTAGGAAAAAAGGAAAAAAAAAGAAAAAAAAAGAAAAAAGGACTGTAAAAAAATAAAAACAGAATTAAAAAAGTAGGGTTTAGTTAGCACACGCTAACTAAACCCTACTACCGAGATGGAATATTGTTATTATTTATGTATTTATTTATTTATTTTAACATTCAACAATTACCTGTATTTTGACGACTTGACAATTCCTGTAAGCCTTCAACAGAGATTTTGAAACAACTTTGGTAAAGTGAGCAGTAAAGTGAACGTGAGTTTGTTTGTTTGTTTGTTTGTTTGCTTGCTTACACAACGTTAAATGGAGAATCCCATTAGTTAATTAAATTTAGTTCAGTTGAATAAACACAAGTTCTCTTGTCAGCGTGAAATAGCATCATCAGCATCAAGCTATTTAAAACAAAGCAGCAGAGAATGTGCTGTAAATTTACGAAGTGGTTTGTAATTCAACAGCAGATACAATAGATAAAGAACATTGACATGCTGAAACGTAATTTTCTTTCTCCCCATTACCTGCTTGCTTTCCAACTGCTTGCGATGCGATTACACCGTCCGTTTCTCTGACAACCAAGGTCTTTTTTCCTTGTAATTAATTATGTATTAATGAAAGAGGCTTTAGTCCCAACCATTGGAGCTAATTTTCTTCTCTTTGGGTATCAATTCTTCTCAAAGAACATCAGTTACTTAATCGTTTCTGACTCTAACATTTCATGCTCTTAGTAATATTAAAATATCACAGATTATATATTATACGATGATCAATCAGAAACGTACAAATAATGCATTTAGATTAGATTTTCCTTACAAATATTGTTACAAAAAACATATTGCCCGCCTGGGTAGCGTGGTGGTAGCATGCCTGCCTCACGTTCAAAAGGTCGTGAGTTCGAATCTCGCTTAGGGTGAGTTACCCGGGTAAGGTTTTTTTCGGGGTTTTCCCTTATCCTAAGAAGACGAATGTCGAGTAACTTTAAGCTCCATGGACCCCGAGATCATTTGAGCATCATGCCATCAATTGCATTCATCGTCCGATATGACCAAACCAGGTTAAAGGACGTTAAACTACAAAAAAAAAAAAAAAAAAAAACCATATTCTTTTATCTATACCGTGCTAATGGAAACCAAAATTAGCAGAAATTGTTTTAATACTTGCTTCCTTGTAGGTAGAAGACTAAAACAACATTCAAATGTGAAATAACTGATTTATTTTCTCTTTTGCATGCCTAGAAGAGAAACAGAGATATATAAAACGAAAGTTGACTTCCAGCTTGAGAGTGTAGTTAAAACCAACGACAAGGTTAACTCTATAAAAAATCAGATTTGTTCCATTCACATGACTTCGTCTACATCTCTGTAACAAATTATTGTCAAAAGGCTTATTTTTCTTTCTACTTCATAATAATCGAGATAAATATCAGCAGAAATTGTCTTTATTACTTGTTTCCTTGTAAGTAGAAGGTAGAAAATCTAATGTATCCCATTCAAATGTTATCCATTAGCTGTTCGCTAAACAAACCTTTTATTCAAAACATTATTCTGTTATCTACATCATGCTAATCAAGATAAACATACGCGAATTAATCTTATTACTAGCTTCATTGTAAGTAGAATTGAAATAAGAAAATGCACATGCTAAAGCGACAGTCTCGTCCTTTAAAAGCCGCTCGCTATGTGAAGCAATTAAAATTCAAATGTATTTGCTTGCCAGAAATAAACAAACGAGAAACGAGAAGAAAGATGTATTCCATTTGAGAAAAATTTAGGTGGCTCAAAATTGAAACCAATACTCCAGAACATCGGTTAACTCTACCATAAAAAAACGTATGTGACATAAATTGTGTTTTTTAATGAGATCCATATTTTCTGTGTAGGGAGTTTTTGTATATCTCTTACAGTTTGCGAGTTATATATTAAAGTCGTCCACAATGAAAATGTTTTCAGAGACTATTTCCAGAAGATTCAGATATACATTTCTTATACATAAGGTATTTTAATCAAAATTGTTAGAGCCATTCTTGAGAAAATCAAACTTTTCTAAAAAATGTCCGTATAAAGAGTTGTTTTTTTGTTGTTTTTTTTTTTTTGTGTCGGGGGGATTTTCTTCAAAATCTTCGTGCCGCAGCCTTGAAAGATACCAAACTTAAATTTGGTATTTAACGGCAGTTTGTTTTTGAGCTGTGCTGTCCACACACGCACACTCGCGGACCTTTTTCTAAAAATACTGTTTTTGGATCCAGGGAGTCCCAAAATATATATTTAAAGTGAAATCTCGGTAATGAATTTTTGGGTGCATTACAATACCGTCTCTATACACTATGTACATAGTGCGTGTAGAGAAAGAAAATAATCTAATGTGTTGCGTTAACCTCTGCAACAAACTAGGCTTACAATAGCTTATTCTTTTATCTACTTCCTCATGGTTAATCAAGATAAACATTAAAATAAATAGCCTTACTGGTTAGTTTCTAATAAGTAAGAAGAATAAGAAACTAGACTAGGCTAAAAGAGAGCCAAAGCTCACTCCCGTCGTCCGGGGAAGGCCTATCACGCCCGTTTCGGGCTCTTAATCAAGTGTTTCGTTGGGCCGGCACATTTATTTTGAAGAAATTAGAGCGCTTAAAGCAAGTAGCATCTGCCAGAATACCAAGTGCCTAGAATAATGGAATATATCCTCGGTTCTATTTTGTTGGTTTTCGGAAGCCCCGAAGTAGTAATAAGGACGGGACAAACGGATGTGTTCGTATTGCTCGTTAGAGATGAAAATGCCTTAAATATAGATATATATTTTAAGCGAGAACATTTGCTTGTAAAGAGTAGCTTGAGTTGGGAGATGTTTTTGAAAAACTTCAGTCATTCTTCGAGGATCGGAAATTGAATACAAAATTTGAGATTTAACCGTTAATTTGTTTTTACTTTCTCTACACGCACTATGTATATTGTGTATAGAGAAGGTATAGTAATGTGCCCAAAAATTCGATACCGAGATTTACCGGAAATACATGTTTTGTATACCTCTGAATCCAAAGAAAAGGCCGCGCCGTGGCCGAGTGGTTAGACCAAACGCCTCTCACCTAGAACGCTTGGGTTCGATCCCAAGCGACCGCATGTGAGATTTGTGGTGGACAAACGGCGCTGGGGCGGGTTTTCTCCGGTTTCCCCCGCCATCGCATTCCACCGGTGCTCCATCTTCATTCATGTGTCATCAGTGTCATTGCCTGCGGTGCCTTAAATAGTTAAAGCGGGCGTTAAACACTACCCCCCCCCAAAAAAAAAAAACATTGGACAGCATAGCTCACAAACGAAAGGCCCGTTAAATACCAAACTTGGTCTTTAAGTTCAGTATCTTCCAAGGATGCGACACGAAAATACCTTTTATATAGAAAAATGTTTGAAAATTTTGATTTTCTCAGAAATGGCTCTAGCAATTTTGATTAAAATGTCGTATATTATAGATATTTACCTGACAAATAAAATGTATATACTGAATTTTCTGGGAGTAGCCTCTGAAGACTTCTTTATTCTGGATGAATTTTATGGACTTTTGTATAACAGGCCAACTGTAAGAGTTAGACAAAAACTTATGTAACAGAAAAGGTAGAGCTAGTTAAAACACACACTTTATGCTATGTATATTCGTGGATTAGCTATTTTTTAGATATTCCATGTTATTGATTTCAGCTTTAAAAAACTTATACTTTCTCATACGGGAATTTGTCAACCCCTGTCCATAGAAGCAAAGGAACTTCACCACATAGCAACCAGCATTTGACTAATACTTTAGCCTATGCTACTCCCTTATTTCCCTTCTACTTACATTGAAGCGAGTAATAAGACTTATTTTTTCCAAGTTTGTTTCCAGTAGCATGAAGTAGAAGGAAGCATAAGCTTTTTAACAATAATTTGTTGCAGAGATGTAGAGAAAGTCATGTGAAAGGAGCACATGTTTATAGAAATGGACACATACACGGACCTTTCTCTGAAAATACTTTTTGGTGGTGGGAAGTGTACTATATATGCAACTAATAAAATGTATGAGTGTGAGGTGTGTAATCTAGAATGAACGAGTACGGTAAAATTCTTTCGACAATGCATGTTTGAAGCGATATTTGTTGAGCTTTATGGATGGCCTTGCTTGATTTAGTTTCAAACAATGAAGTATATTCAGGGCTGTAAACTTTAGTTTACAAAATATAACAAAAATTGGGTATTTGGTGGTATAAAAGGCTTACTGGTTATGCTCGATTTGTGTCGCGTAACACAGAGAGTTCACAATCAGTGCTTGTGAGGTATTGTTGAGAAACAAATCTAAAAAAAAAAAAAAAAAAAAATGATGATGATGATGATGATGATGATATATAAACCGCGAGGCCCAATTGCCCCGCGAGCGCAAACTTCAGTTTACTCCCCAATGAGCCTGGCTCACTCACCGTCTCAACTGATAAGCAAGAGGAGTATGACGAAAGTCAAAAGACCACGCCAACAAATCCTTTTATTATTTCATAATTATTATAATAATAAAAATAGTTTGTAATCCGTTCCTTTTTGCAGGTGGCATTTCTGATGTTATTATTTCCTTTTAAATACGATACTCAGCAAGGACGACATTCTCTTATTAATTTTTTATGTTTATTTACGTATTTTTAATTTGCACGGTCATTATTTCAGCGTCCGTAAATAGCGATAATTTTTCATAACCTTGCTCATTCAGGGCGGCGCCTTGGCCGAGTGGTCAGACCACTGGCCTGTCACCTAGGTGGCCCGGGTTCGATCCCAAACGACCGCGTGTGGGATTTTTGGTGGACAAAGTGGCACAGGGGCGGGTTTTCTATGGTTTCCCGCGCCATCGCATTCCACCGGAGCTACATCTTCATTCCATTATCAGTGCCATCATCTGCGGTACCATAAGTAGTAAAAGTGGGCGTTAAACTTATCCACTATCCTTATTCATTCATGCATGTGTTTGTATAAAATACTCTTTGGCATAGCCATACGCGGCAGCCGTCAACTTGATTTTCCACCTCTCCGTCAGTCGTACAGAAATTTTACCTTTGTCTGAGATACTTGGGGAGCTTGAGCACATCGATCACCAAGTATTGCCATCACTTCCTTACCCATTCCACTATGCGTGCTAAGCCGTGTGTGTACATGGTGGATAACAACAAACAGCGAGCAGTCTGCGACGATCATTGCCAGAAATTATCAGTAGTGTAGCTAATTTGTAACCCATGTTTTCAACATAAAAGGTATCTTATTGCACTTACAATTAGAAATAATTACATTACAGCGTAGTATATGTCTTAAAACAACCAAATATTGCCAGCCGATACATACCCCCAATGAAGAGGTTTTATGGGCTATTTTGTTGCAATGTTGCAACATTATATGCTATATGTGTGTAAGCAATTCTTTTCCAAACTGAACTATAATAATTATGATACACGTTACAGTTTGATTAAGTCATTGATACATTAGTGTTGAGAAAAAGATATGTGGGTTCTACTAGACCCCCCCCCAAAGGTTTATAAAGCTTCATTTCAGAAAGCAGGACTGCAAGATATATTTTGGTACTCAGCCACAGGTCGAGTTAGTTCCACTATTGTTCTATTGGATGGTAAATAACACTCTTGATAACCGCTCCAGTGGAATTTGGAGGCATCTTACTTCCTCGCATTTATCAGCTCCTCATGGCTGATATAAAGAATCCAATAAATAGGGGAATAGGTCGAATTAACATCTGAGGTGCAAACTTCGGCAGTGGCAACACTCGACAAACTGAACGTAGAGTTATTTCCCATGGCACTAATATGAAGAAGAGAATAACTCTTATCTTGAATAGATTTTATAACTTGATGCTGCTTGGAAATTTCTAGGGCTACCTTGGATTCAATAAAATGCATTTTGTATTTATCTTTCTGATAAGAAGCATCTAATCGAAGCATCAGTAATGAAGCTCAAGGCATGAGATGTCTTTAGACTATATAGTACCTCTGTGAGTACCACTAATGCTAATTCCATTTGTAAATTAGATCAAGTTTGCGGTAGACAACAACATTTAGCAGCATAACATCCACCTGGGAACATTGTGTTGCAGATGGTGTTTACAAATAGAGCTTTTAGCCGGGTCTGTACCAAGTGTGTACTGCCACACGCAAGCACTCCACTCTCGCCAACTGACGGAGCAATCTGCACTCCCATTGTCCGGCTGCAGCATCTCTCTAATGGCGAGGGCGAGAGAGAGAGGAGGGATCCCCTTTCCCTGTAACACTTTGTCTAATGACGATAACGATCATCACAGAGCTCGCAGCATGAAGCACACCGACAAAGGAAAACCCATGCAGCAGCTCATCTCTCGCAGGAGAGGATTGTTGCATATCTGTCATTGATACTCATTTTAATTCTTTTGTAAGCTGCCATAGTTTCTGAATCTGAAAAGAAATAGATTAATTAAATAGTGACAGAATAAAAGAACATTTGACTTCCAAGGCAAAAACTGCGCATTTCTACAACTTATTTCAAATACGAGAGCCATTCAGAAAGTAAACAGCGACTGGACATAACAAAACTTTATTTACAAATTTAAAGTGTCTTACTCTATTTCTCAACCTTGACATCTATACTCCCAAGGCATTGTTGCAACTACCAGTTTTTCAATATGGATACTACACTTTTCTACCGGCAAGGATCTGAATCAGGGTGTCACTGCCGCTCTGATCTTCTCATCGGTTGGGAATTCTTCCACCCTAAAAGTAATTTAATGAGTCCAAAGTCAAATGCAGAATTTCCTGAATTCTTTCATCATTTGCTTGCAACTTCTCCATAGCAAGTGGTGATGCCACATTGGGTATTAACTATGCATCATTTCCTCACTGAAGATGCATACACTGCATTATCACTTACACTTGCGTTAATCTCCAATACATGTTGATTTGCCGAATATTTTGTGATTCAAAAAACCAGCCAAGTATTTTCCTATAGAAGAGCATTCAATTGAATTAAAAAACTCTTACCAAGTTACAAATAATGCATTGATAACAACAACAATGCATTGGAGATATTGAGTAAGGTGGTGATCTTTGTAAATACAATTTTATGTTGATATTTACTATTTAGTTATGCCAAATCGTTCTTTAATTTCTGTATTATCCGTATATTACTGAGCTATCTTCTGGTATTCTGTTCTAACAAGTACGGTAGTGGGCTTTACAGCTGTTGTACTGACACAGGGAGATCGTTAAGACACGGACCCAGGGACGAGAGGCTTGCAGAACAAAATCAGACAGAACATATATCTTCCATGACAGGCTTAGGTAATCCAGATTTCCTTAGCACAGGTTTCATTTTTGTAGAAAAAAAAAATATATGGAATCTGTGAGTATAAAAGATACTAAAAGTGTTGTTTATGGAACTGTTTTTTTAAAGTTAATTTTTAGGCAAAAATTCTTTTGCAGGGGGGGGGGGAGAAGCAGGGCCGTCGTTTAATTTTACTTAATCAACCCCTCATTTTTTAGAATCTTGGAGCTACGTTAAACGTAGATCTGAAATCTTTCTGTCTCAAATAACCATTACGAATTTAATTTCATTTCACGTAGCAACAGTGTCAACTCTGTGATGCTGTAGCATATAGGGGAAGAATCCGATTTTATTCCAAAACGGACTATTGAATGCCCTTAGCACCCACTCCTAATTTTACCCACTGAAGTGTTAATTCCCATCAACTGCTTCCACAGAGGACGTGCTGATTCATATCAGCTGCCACTTAATTTATTCCTTATAGGACGTGTTGATTCCCATTAATTACCACATATTTTATCCCTAGAGCACGTGCTGATTGCCATCAGTTTCCACCTAATTTATCTCGTAAAGGTCTAGCTGATTCCCATCAGATACTACCTCATTTAAAATAGAAAACATATTGATTCCCATCAGCTATCATTTTTCCCATAGAGGGTGTGATAGTTCCCATGGGATACCACTTAAGTTATCCCATAGTTGAATCCTATCAACTACCATTTATCAAATAGAGGACGTGTTGATTCCAATACCCTAGTACCTAATTTATTCAGTGGCGGACACGTTGATTCCGATAGGCTAACATAATTTTCTTTCTATTTAATATGGGATTTAGGATTCTCTAAATGTACTAGGGGTGGTTAAACTTTTTTGGCTAGAATTATTTATGCAAACTTACAAAGTGCAGTAACATAAAAGTTGAATAATTGATTCCATTGAATTTTTTGTGTTAATAATTGTTGTTGATATATTATTTGAAGCTGGATTTAATTTTAATATTAAGTCAAACATAAATAGCAAAATCAATAACGCGGTAGAAAATCTGATGCAAGTTTCTCCCATGTTTTCGAGTGGAATACAGTTCATCCTCTACTTATTACAGATATGTAGTAGAGCAAATATCTCTTGTATTCACTTAGCAAAAACTGTCTTATTACTTCCTCCCTTATAAGTAGAAGAAAACAAGGACATTCAACGGGCTAAAGCGATAGTTAAATATTTTAAGAGTAGACAGCTTATAAATTCCTTTCTGTTTGTGTAATCCAGACTATTAATAACCTCGCATTTTAGAAAGTATTAAGCATTGGAAATTTTAAACTTAGAACAACGAATATCTCGGAAATAATTAACTCCTCAAAAAACATGTCTTGACATACTCTTCCACATCCTTAGTCACGCTGGCTAGTTATATCTTCATCCACATTCTCTCCATTGCGGAATCCATCTTCTACATTATCGATTTCTTCTATCTTCTCCATGCCATTTTCATTTCCTACTCCCTCTATGTATTACACTCCGGATTTCATTTGTCTTAATTTCCTCCAGTGTAGATTTCATTTTTTATTTATATTTTCTCCACGTAGCATTTCATGTTTCCACTTCGGTTTTCATTATCTTCATTTCCGCACCATCTCCATTGAGACGTTGAATCACACTCCTGATATCTGGGTAACAGAATCTCTTTATTCTTCAAAACTTGATTATTTTGATTACTTCAAACAAGCAGTACAATTCTGTCTTCGCTAGGACGCTCGCTCAATAGCTTCACTGTCTCTTACTTGCGTACTCAGAATTCAAGTTGAAACTGAACTATTTTGGGCCAAATTGCCCTTTTTTATACCTATCGATGACGTGGTAAGAAAATTCCAGAAGTAGGGAAACCACCTCATGTGTCACAAAGGTGTGACAATGCATTAGCTAATGAAAGTAAGCCACCGACGCTCGGCAATAATTTCGCTATAGGATCGAAAGCAAGCCGCTCGCACAGTTGCGGGGATTATGGTTGGGCAAGGCAGAAGTGCGTGCATTCGTTACAATATGCTCTTTTGCAAAACTAGGACACATTCCATATCCCTTGTTTCTCCTAACACCCGTATATTCCATATTCTTAATCTGAAATGTGACAATTCCTCCCCCTATTGCGTATGATACATAATATTGTGCATTTCTCTTTTAAAATCCTCTCCCATCTCCTGATAAGCATTAGGGTCTTTAGTCCATAATATGGATGGTGAAAAATTAAGTGAAATCTAGTATACAGAGGGTCCAGGGAAAATGTTCCAATATTTACAACAAGATAGTATGCAACAAAAGAAGAAAGGGTTCCAATACACTTTGGTCGTAAACTTTATATCTGTAGGTTGTGGTCTACTGCACTACTATAAATGCTTTTGTCTTTGGTCTATTCTTCACAATATGGGTTCGATGTGGCCATCATACATTGAATATGGCCTTACACTCTGCGTATTATGGAATCACGCATCATGATATTGGCCCTCCCCTATCAAGCCATTGCTCATGAAAGACTCGTTTTAGGAGTTTGTAACGTTTCAGGAATTGCACAGCATAAGTTTCCTGCAACAGATGGCGCGGATCGTCAGCGCGAAAGTGTGGTAGGTCTGGATGCGTCCTGAGACGATCGGGAGAGGGGATCGCGTCCCGAACGCCTCTTTCACTTGAGTTGAAGTTCTGATGCAGATTAGTTTGAATTCAGTTTGCAGTCGATCTGCAGACGGTTAGTGGGTCAGCGATGTGCTGACGTAATACCGTACAGTGGTATGCTGTTAAGGGACGAAGTGTGAGACAGAGATTTCTAGAGAACTTTTCATCACGAGGATATACGGCACTGGCATTACTAAATGTAATGACGTTTTGAAAATGCTCGTACGCAAGGTGTAAGTCGTCTAGAACATTTACGAGAAAGTTATGCTCTCGATTGGGAAGAAAATAAGTATTTCTCCCCACGTGCCGTGTGACCGGTGCAAAGGTCAAGTTCTGACGGTATGTGTCAATTGCTGTCGTCGGAATGCTGTGAAATTAAGCGGCATTCGAGTTTTCTTCGATGGAATAAGGTGCTGACTAGATGGAATCCTTTGGCAGTAGAACGAGTGACTCTTCTACCCGCAGTTTTCCCTGGTAAGGGCGAGGATCTCCTGCAGCCAACATGTTGGGTAAATCTACAAGTTCCACATGGATTTCTGTTTAAGATGAGGTGTTGTACAGCTACTAAAATCAGGGTAGGAAGTAAATGTTCCTATTTAAATGTCCCTGGCCAAGTCTCGCTGGAAGTGCGCGAGACAGTAATTTATGGCATGCTGTAGGCCATATACTACGAAATATATTAGTGTCATTTAAGTGTGTGAAGTGCAGTTTTAAGTCAAGATAAAGTACATTCTACTGAACCTCTGATGCACGAGCATGTAAGCGGTGCATTCAGAATGAAATTTCACAAGTGTAGTAGGATGATATTACCCCTTTTTACTATTAAGTGAAAGTAATCGTGTAATGATTTCTGGTCTAGTTACCCACTATGTATATCTTGTTGTTTGCTACTTTTTATATTGTGTGTGGTGATGGTTTTATGTGGGGAAAAGCATTACTCAAATGCAATGTGGCTCTTATTCTTACGTGGATAATCCACGAGTGCATATCATATTACTGTAATTGTTGAATATAACATTCTTCTTGGAAAAGAGGACTGTGTTTAACTTAGTAGAATATCATTTCCTGTGGACATCCAGTCAAGTAGATATCTGTTTAGACTATGAGGACCATTAGACTTGGGGGAAAGTCGAATCCTGGGTCGCGACGAGCTAATCTGGTCAAACGTATGGCTGTTTCGTGGTTCAGTAGAGAATGTGTGTTTCTGCAGGCCGCGGAAAAGCGTGGAGCCTGTAGGGGCATTAGTTTTCGTCTTCTAGCTGGTCGACGTCACACACTAATGGCCGAGGCTAAGGTTCTAAAGCAACTGAACACGGGACGATTACAATTTGCCTAGTTCTACGATGCAAATGGACAGTTGCGCTGCATATAGCAAATCTGTACGTAAGATCTTTCTCATTCGTTTCGTACCAGAGCGCTTAAGTCTTCGTACCCCCGCCCAAAGAAAAAAAAATGTAACCAATTTTATTGGACTATTTTTCTTCTTATTGCATACTACCTCCTCTGTAATTAATGAAACCTCTATTCGGTCTTAAGCCAGACATGGACATTCTTGACCCCATGCGTCACCGCAGGCCAAGCGATTTTCATTCATCACTCCTGGTTTGCCTGCTTGCAACATGCAAGCAGTCTTCCACTCAGTGGGGAACTCTCCTGTACCAATTATGAGACATACTCCACAATACATATAATTACGTTACAACTAAATAAATCACAACCTAAAATAATTATAATCTTCAAATGTATGAGCAAACAATTCTAATCTAAAATGCACAAATCTGTACATAAGAATACGTTAACTTAGATACCATACAAATGTTTTTCAGTATAACTAGTGACACTTCAATAACATTGAAAGCCATTGTTTTGATAAATGAATTGTTTAATTTATATTTTGTGTAAGATACAAAAAAAAAAAACATGGAAGAGTATCCCTAGCTCCAATTGCAAGGATAAAACGTCAGTTTGAAAAAAATAATTATTTTCTGTAAAAGAAATATTTATCGAATACATTTTGGTCATTTTTCCGGCAAGTCTGTAAGTGATATTTTGTTTATTTCTTCATATTGGTAAGAAGTATAAGATATTTTGAATTTAATACCTTTATGGTATGAAAAAAACAAATTACCACTTGATGCTTCTTACCTTTTGCCAATAAAACGTAAATTAAATTAGGACTAATAATCAAAAAATATGGTAATTATTTACAAGTTGGGCCGCTAACTCTCTCCGCTGCGACTTATGCCAGTTTTGCACTCTGACGGGACCAGTGTGGTTAGAGAGGGATTATGGGTGGTGAGATGGTTTAAAAAACTAATGTTGTATCTATTGCGCTGTTAGGAGTTGTTGGAAATATCGATAATGAGGTACTACCACGATATAAAATTAGAAACATAAATTTATATACACACACTAGCCTAAACGGATTGGAACCCAATCTCGCGCTAAATTTGAAATCCACAGGCTTTGAAATTGTCATCATAAATACAAAGTCAATCAATTGCACTTAGTTTCATTCTATTTTAGAGCGGCCGAAGTTCTGCATAATAAAATTCACTGAACAGCTGTGTCTGTGTGAAACATACTAGCGACATATGCCGGTGTTGCATTCCACAACACTGTTCGCCTGCCGCCGACAATAAAACTCAGGTTTTAGGCACTTTAGCGTGTAGTATTATTATATATTTACATTGCAAAAGTACTACAAAACTTCTTTATTTATATTCTACTCCTTCTAGGCAGCATACTTCATAAATATTCACAAAAAAGGATCGCTACGCGCACGTAATAAATTAGCGTCTAATTTAATTACGGAGCTTTTCCGATAAAAAAAAAATTGGTGAAAACGTAACAAATATAAACCAAACTTACAGTCAAACCACAATTTGTTTAATTTCTAGAGGGACCCAAGTTCTCCACAATTACCAAAAATATTATTGATAGTATAAATATGAAAACTAAAAAAATGAATCGATTAAGTAATTCATTTTCAGTTTTTGATTCTTTATCAAATATTATGAATTTATAAATTAACTGATTTTATTGGACTTTTATTAATTCCGAAAAATATAAAATATAATATAAACAGTATATGTATTAATAGCATAATAATACAACATTTGCATTTAATAATCATTTCTAGTTTTCAACCTAGCAATTGCTTTGCGCCACTGCTCCGACAGAGCGGTAGCTAGTTACATCCCAGCAATGCTCCATTCCATCCTGGGATGTGTACTGCGTTCCTTCTACCTATTTTAGAGTATGAAATAATACAAGTTTAAAAGTTTAAAATTAATTTAATTCTTAAAACTAAATATCAAACACTACTATGGAAAAAGAAGAGCAGAAATGAAGTCCCTTTGAAAATATATGTTATAAAGAAACTTCAAAGATAAAGAGAAGAAAAGTAAGCAGTGGAAATAGTGTTTCCTCATTTCCATTAGACAAATCACGAGCAGATGTGATGTTATTAAAAGCGCGACTCTCTTTGGCAGTGAACTTGTTCTTTCTACTTTGCATTTTTTTCTTGTTTTTTTTTTTCGTGTCAATCCGGAATAACATTTTCGTATGATTTGTGTTTACTGAGAACTTTCCAATTAAAACCCCAGCTGTTTTAATATTAAAACTTCTGAGAAATACAGAAAGTCTTCATAAAGTCTCTGGATTCTGTTTCTGGAAGAAATCCCTAGAGTTATAAGAAACTCCTAATCTGCTTAATTTACATGACTTTCTCTAACTATTTTACAATAATTTATTCGTATTTTTCTCCCTACTTCATGTGAATCGGGATAAACATTAGCACAAATAGTTTTATTAAATATTTCCGTGTGGGTACGTTGGTAATCTAGGGATACTAGGCTAAAGTGATAATCAAATCTTTTAGGAGTTAGTCGCTATGAGATGCTTTGAAATGCCTTGCAAATTTCTTGACTGGAAGCAAAAAAAAACAAAAAAACAAAAAAAAACAAGCAATGACTTGTGAATAATTATTGAAAAATGTAACCCATTATTAATCATTATTCACGATATTCATTTATTCTTAGAAAGCATTTACTTTTATCTACTTCGTTTGAATAAATAAATACTTGAATAAGTAGCTACATGACAGATCTCGTTATAGATACAGAGAAAATAACCATAGTAAAATATTTAAAAACCGAAACTTTCAAATGTCATACTGTTTCAATGCAATCGTGAGAAACAGCTGAACATTGAAGGAATATTAAGAAAATGGATCATGGAACAAAAAATGTCACTTAAAATAAATGCTTTGTTTTAATAAGGTACCTATATCTTTTTTACTTTGTCTAGCACCTATGTACAAGGTACATATTATATTGAGAAGATACGTATATACATATGTAAGTTTTCGGACCTCTGAATCCAAAATAAGAGTTTTTAGAAACATGTGTGGGGTGGTGGAGGGGGAGCAGCAGAGCTGAAAAACAAAACTATGTTAAAAATGAAACTGGTATTTAAATTCAGTACATTTCAAGGATAGGTACGACAATTTTCAAGAAAATTTTCTCGTCCCAACTACCCTTTATATGCATTATTTTTCAAACATTTTTATTTTCTCAAAAATAGCTCCAACGATTTTGATTAAAATGCCACATGGTTCAAGATTTTATCACAACAAATGAAATGTATATTTTGAATTTTCTGGGAGAAAGCTTCTGATGGCCTCTTTGTTTTGAATGACTTTTGTGTAACTGATAAACCGTAAGTATAGATCTCATTAAAACACACAATTTATGTCATATACACTTTTTTTTGTAGAGTTATTTGGTAGAAGAATAAACCTTTTTGTAGGAATAGTTTTACTGTAGAATACGTAGAAAAATGTATGTGAATGTTCATATGAGACTTTTGGCTCTCAGCAGCATTAATTTTTATGGAAGTATGTCTTTTTAAAGCAGCTTCTTTTGGGAGAAAGTAATACTAATAATAATGATGCTAGAATGGGATACGGTTGGAGAGGACTCGAAATCGAATCTGAGGTTATAGTATCTGCGGCTGAACCTGGAGTAACAGTACAGCAATGGAAGGGTCTCTACAGTTTCCAGATTGCGCAGTCGGACAGATAGACCCTTTTCACAAAAGATCAAACGACCTGCTGGAAGTCGGAGGCCGAAGTCCGAGAATAGAGTTAGTTCTATGATCATCCATTTTCCCTGCCACGTCGCAACGAACACCATCGCCGACACTTAAAGCACAAAAAGAAATCAGCGGAGTGAAGAATGCAGAAACTCGCAATGTAAACGACATGGAAGAACAGGAAATTCGGGGGATGAAAGAAACCTAACCAACATTCGCCTGGGGACTAGGAAAAACCCCTGAAAAAGTCTGATATGTTCCATTCACATGACTTTCTCTAACTTTTCCGCAAACAAACCTTTTATTCAAAATATTAATCTTTCGTGTACATCATGCCAATCAAGGTAAACGTAGGCAGAATTAATTTTAATACTAGCTTCCTTGTAAGTTCTTCAACTTAATAAAATGCACAAGCTAAAGCAATAAGCTAGCCCTTTAAAAGCCGGTCACTAAGTGAAAAACGTGAAATTCCATTTACTTTGGTTGCCAGGAGTAGACAAACAAGAAATGAGAAGACAGATGTCTTCACGGTTGAGAAAAGTTGAGTGGCTTGAAGTTGAAACCAAAAATCAGGAATATCTCTAATATGGTTAACTCTACAAAAAATGCATATAACATAAATTTTTTCTTTTAAAGAGGTCAGCATTTTTTGTGTAGTAAGTTTTAGCCTATCTCTTACGGTTTGCCAGTTATAGAAAAGTCATCCAGGAGTTCTTCAGAGCCTATTCGCAGAAAATAGGCCTCCAAGAATAAAGAGGTCTTCAGAGGCTATTCCCAAAAAATTCAAGATATACATTTCGTTTACAATAAAAATACACTAACCATAAGTTATTTTATTCAAAATCGTTAGTCATTTTTGAGAAAACCAAAATTTTCAAAAAATTTTCCATGTAAAGGGTAGTTTGAGGAGAGAGGATTTTCTTGAATATCTTCGTGTCGCATCCTTAGATTTTGGCATTTAACGCTCTTGTAGTTTTAGAGCTATGCTGTCCAGACACATGCTTCTTTTTGGACTTAGGTGACCTAAAACATATATTTCCGGTAAAACCTCAATAACGAATTTAAAGGTGGAATTCAATACTTCCTCTATATACTATGTACATAGTATGTGCAGAGAAAATAAAAATCGAATGTGTTCCATTCACATAACTTTCTCTAGCTGTTCCACAAACAAAATTTTCTTACAAAAAATTATTCTTTTATGTATGTCATGCTATCTATCAGATAAACATTAGAAGAACTGGTCTTATTACTTAATTCCTTCTAAGTAGAAGGGAATAAGGGAATAAATTAAGCTAAAGCGATAGTCTTTTAAAAGCTGATTTAAACAAATTTTGATTTTTGAGTTATCCTGTTCATAGACATACGCAAGGACATGTTTACTTTCTCTACACGTACTTCAGACCTAGTGTATAGAGAATATATTGTACTCCACCCAAATATTCGATACCAATATTTCACCGGGAATACATTTTTGAGATCCATGAATCGAAAAAAGAAGAAAAAAAAAAAATTTTTAGAAATAGGTCAGTGTGCGTGTGCGTGTGTGTGTGTGTGTGTGTGTGTGTGTGTGTGTGTGTGTTTTGACAGCACAGCTCTAAAACGAAAATTCCGTTAAATACAAAACTTTGTATTTAAGTTCAGTCCCAAGCGTTCAACACGAATATTTTCCAAAAAAATCTCCATCCCAACTACACTTTACATGGACAAATGTTTGCATATTTTGATTTTCTCAAAAACACTAACGATTTTCAGTAAAACATGGTATATTAAAGATATTTACACGACAAATAAAATGCATATCTTGAATTTTCTGGAAATAGTATCTGAAGTCCACTTTATTCTATATGACTAACTCTTTATTCTAGATGAATTTTACTCAATTTTGTTCAATTTAGATATAAAGAAACACATATTACATAAAAATTGTGGCTCTCGTTTAACACATAATTTACGTCATATACGTTTTGTTTTTATAGAGCTGACCCTTTCAGAGATCCCGCTTGTTATAGATTTCAGCTTTAAAATACCTATACTTTTTCATAATGAAATTTGTGAACTCCTTGCCATACAAACAAGCAATTTCAAACACATAACAACCAGCTTTGAGAAGATTTGACTATCACTTTAGCCTAGTATACCTCCTTATTTCCCTTCTACTCAAAAGGAAGCAAGCAATAAGACCATTATTTCTCCTAAAGTTTATCTTGATTAGCATAAGGTAAATAGAAGAACAAGCTTTTTAACAATAATCTGCTACAAAGATGTAGAGAAAATCATGTGATTGAATTCAGAGGGGTCTCTAAACACGCGTTTCTGCTTAAATGTTTATATCGAATTCTTTGATAAAATACACTATCTTCACTATCTATATTGCACATACGCGCTAGAGACAAGCTTTGAAAAGATTAGACTATCAGTTTAGCCTAGCATACTCCCTTATTTCCGTTCTACTCAAAAGAAAGCAAGCAAGGAATAAGACCATTATTTCTCCTAAAGTTATCTTATTAGCATAAGGTGAATAGAAGAATAAGTTTTTAACAATAATCTGCTACAAAGATGTAGAGAAATTCATGTGATTGAATTCAGAGGGGTCCGTCTCTAAGCAAGCGTTTCTGCTTAAATTTTGATATCGTATTCTTAGATGAGATACACCACCTTCACTATCTACTATCCACATTGCACATACTTGCTAGAGAATGCAAAAATGATCTCAGTACATTTAATTTATGCTTGGGACAGTTTGAAAATGTTGATTTCCTGCTCTCAGTGACATTAACAGGCATGGAATGACATTGTAGCTTCTCGTTGGTGCCAAAGCTTAAGTTTTCTTCTCTTTCTTTTCTCCTTAATGGACTTATTACGGACAACTTTCCTACTCGGTTTCCAAGAATCCTTAGCTGGGGCTTAACCCCACACAGAGTATGGACCAAGCTTGACGACCTTTTTTCTTTTCCTGGAACTGGCAGACTTTCTATCCCACTTTATTCTTTAAAAAGAAAATGGACGGGAATGGAGAAAAAAATCGTTAACTTTGGCTCAGACTGCCACTTACTTCTGGCCGCATTCTGCCGCACTTCTTTTGTTTAGCACATTAGTGAAGTGTTCCTGGTGTTGAATAAGCTCCAACTTCGTATAAAAAACATAACGGAGAGGTTTTCAAATATGCATTCTTTCTCAATAGTCTCATCTTGTTGCTTGTAATAAAAGATTTACCGTGCTCAGGCACTTCGAGATCGTAAAGTCTTTCGTCTTTGTTACTTCCTTTACACGTACTATAGACATAGTGTATAGAGAAGGAATTGTATTCCACCTAAAAGTTCGATGCCACCGCATGCGAAATTTGTGGTGGACAAAGCGGCGCAGGGGCGGGGTTTTCTCTGGGTTCTCCTGTTTCCCCCGCCATCGCATTCCACCGCTACCTCATCTTCAGTCCATGTATCACCAGTGTCGTCGCCTGCGGTGTCATAGGTAGTAAAAGCGAGCGTTAAACACTACAAAAAAAATATTAAAAGTTCGATGTCGTGATTTTGCCGGATGTTTTTTTTTGGCGGGGGGGGGGTGGAATGTGGTGGCAGGGGAAACCGGAGAAAACCGAGCCCTGCTCCGCTGTCCACCACAAATCTCACATGTGGTACCTTGGGATCGAACCCGGGCCGTCTAGGTGAGAGGCGAGTGGTGTAACCACTCGACCACGGCGCGGCCACGCCGGAAATGCATGTTGGGACACGCTGAATCCAAGAAGGCATTTTTAGAAAAATGTCGCTGTATGTGTGCGTGTGTGTGTGTGTGTGTGTGTGTGTGTGTGTGTGTGTGTGTGTGTGTGTAGCTTAGCTCAAAAACAAACGTTGGTTGCTCCCGTGGTCGAATGGTCAGCGAGCCGACTTCGAATCCAGATGTTCCAGGTTTCGATTCCCGGCTGGGGCAGGGAGTTCTATTTTTACCAGAGTTATTCCTTATCCCCCGCAGAGTCTGGAAGTCTGTGAAAGTGAATGTGTGTGAATTTGAGGAAAATAAATAAACGACTTAAACCCAACGTAAAGAACCTAATGACGAGTTGTTTCTAATGCAAAGCCCCCGATATGACCTTAGATGTTACAAGGGGGGCATATAAATGAAACAATTAAAAAAATAGTCGGTTGAAAACTCAATCTGATACTTAAGTTCAGTATCTTCCAAGGATGTGACGGGAAAATTTTCAAGAAAATCCCCCACCTTCAAGTACTCTTGTAACATTTTACGAAAATTTTGATTTTCTCAAAAATAGCTCTATGTATTTTGATTAAAATGTCATATATTTAACATATGGCAAACGAATTGTATATCTTGAATTTTCTGGGAAGAGCCTCTGAAGCCTCCTCCTTTATCCTGAATGGTGTAACTAGTAAACCGTAAGTGATAGACAAAAACGTAGATCTCGTTAAAACACAAATTTGTGTTCACTAGACATGGTGTTGGTGTTGGTAATCTGGACGCGTTTCGACAACCTTTGTTATCATTATCTTTTGCAGGTTTGCAGACGTCTCTTTTTTTTTTTTTTTTTTTTTTTTCATTATAAAATGTATTGTCAAAAACTAAAAGATAATTGATTAATACAGCAATCTGTAAGCGTAATTAATTCTTTGATGTTGGCATCATCAACTGCAATATAACCTAGCCATTCTTTTAGTAAATTGGGCAATTTATCAAGTGGCAGAAGGACAGACAGATAGATAGTTTATTTGCCATAGGAATAAGAGTATTCATGACATCGTCAAAACTGTACAATTATATTAACTTTCAAGTAAATTTTACACTATAAAAATAATTTAAACTATATAGGGCATTTGCTCTCAATGTGGTACTGAACCTACTCTTAAAAACCTGAAATGTAAATTGTCTTATATGCAAAGGTATGATATTGTAAAGTTTTAGAGATATATAATTGATACTACTTGTATTATACTGTATTTACTCTTGTGTGTGTGTGTGTGTGCGTGTGCGTGTGCGTGTGCGTGTGCGTGTGCGTGTGCGTGTGCGTGTGCGTGTGCGTGTGCGTGTGCGTGTGCGTGTGCGTGTGCGTGTGCGTGTGCGTGCGCGTGCGCGTGCGCGTGCGCGTGTGCGTGTGCGTGTGCGTGCGCGTGCGCGTGCGTGCGTACGTGCGCGTTAGAATTCCTTCGAGTATCATGACTTTGTACAGAAGCACAAGTTGTAAATTCAGTAATATGTTTCTTTACATACCAAAGACTACATACGTACATCGAGGGCAGAGTAAGTATATCAGATTTAATAAGAAGTGGTTTACAACGAAACTTAGATGAAACTCCAAAAATTGATCTCAATGCTTTCTTTTATTATATAAACACTCTAAAAGCACATGTATGGCTACCCCACAGTAAAAGATGATAATTAAGATGTGAACGAAACCATAATAAGCTATAAATTAATGATTTAGTAGTGATATTATTTTAATACTCTTTAACATAAATAACCCCTTGTTTACTTTCTTAGCAACATATTCAGTATGAGTTAGGCAACACAAATTAGTTTCAAGGTGCAGGTCAAGAAATTTAACTGATTTTTTTCTCGTCAATATTAACTTCCTTAAACTAAAATGCAATGTTGCAGTTTTTGTACTGTTAATATTTAAATCGTTGGCATTGCAGTTCACCACAGTTGAACTACTTTAGTTCACTCACCGAGTGTAGCGTTCATTACATTTAAATTGTTGGCATTGCAGTTCACCACAGTTGAACTACTTTAGTTCACTCACCGAGTGTAGCGTTCACTACATTTGGGTTATCATTAATTATATTTAAAGTCAGATCATCAGCGAACATAAACGTCTCACAGTAAGGACTACAAATAAAATTTGGAAGGTCATTAATGTATATTAACAATACCGGTCCCAATACTGAACCTTGGGGTACACCATATCTCAAAAGTTTAAAAGATGGCATTTTACTATAATTTAAAAACATAGCCTGGTATATATTGCTAAGATATGAGGTTAAAAGATTAACACTGCAGGCATTAAATCCATAAACTTTTAATTTAAGAAGAAGAATAGCATGAGATACGACGTCAAAAGCCTTCGTAAAATCAAAGAATCGACCACACACTATATTTCCAGATTCAAGGTCTAAAAGGCAACGTTTATAAAATGATATTATTGCATCTGTAGGGCTTAGAAAATTCCAAAATCCAAACTGGTACTTATTTAATAATGATTTCTCTTCAAAATATTTGTATATTTGTTATTAATTAAGACTTCAAAAACCTTTGACACCGTCGGTAATATACTTATTGACCTATAATTCCCATAATCTGCTCTATTGCCCTTTTTAAAAATTGGAACTACTTTGACATACTTAAAGGCATCAGGAAACTGGCCAGAGTCAATACAAAAATAAAAAATATAAGTTAAAGGTTCTGATATATAAATGGCTGCCATTTTGATTAATTTAAAATTAATACCATACACATCAAAAGAAAAACTATTACTTAAATGTAATATAGCAGAGTATACGTCTTCTACACCAACATGTCCAAAGACAAACTCAGTATAGGTTTAGACATCATTTCCAAGATAATTTTAGGTTCACTGGGAGATATACTACTTACAACTTTGTCAATAAAATATTAATTAAATAGCTCATAATCAAGGACTGAAGATGATTTTTAGGATTATTATTTACAATATTATTAATGACAGACCAGGTTGCTTTAGATTTATTTTGTGAACCACTGATAAGTTTCGAAAAATAATGAATTTTTATATTCCTTAGACTACACTGATATAATTTCTTAGCGTTATTATGCATACTATGACGCACATAAAGATTAAAATATTTCAAACAATTCGTTTTAAATTATGGAGATCACCTGTGTAGCACTCTTTGTTAAAGATCCTCTATTTCCTTTAGGTTTAAATAAGACTAAAGGAAACGTCAAGACAATTACCTCCAAGAAAACAGAAATAAAATAATTAACTTTGGCATTTAATTCAGTGATATTATATAAGTATAACCAACGCATTTGACGTAATAAAAAAGTAAAATGACAACAGTTTTGGTCATATGACTCGTTTTGGTATTAGAATACTATGGTTATCACCTTTTTTATTATCATCACCATTTCCAAGTTTATTGGCATCGAAAACAAACTGTATAGCGTCGTGATCTCAAAGTGTGGGCACAACACATATTTTACACTAATGTTCTATCTTGGTGACTACATTATCAATGCATGTTCCAGCATCATGTTTTGTGCCGAGAAGATTAGGGCTATTAATTATATGTCTGAGACCAAAACGTGTAAATAAATACTTCAATGGTGCTAGAACAAAAGTCAATATTAAAGTCACCACTTAAAATAATGTCAACTGAGTTACCATATTTATGAAAACAACATAGCATAAAGGTCATTAAGATAAGTTAAGTAATAGTTAAAATTGATTTTGTTGTTGTCAGGTACCCTATAAAATGTATATGTATAAATTCAGATTTCGAATATATATCGAACAAGCTTCAAACTCAAATTGTCTAGCAATGCTTTTAAAATTAAACATTAGTAAATACAGAAATAACATCAAATGAAACAAGTATGTCTTCTTCTATCATTTTAAGCTGTTTGATTTTGCTAATTAACTGCAATGAGTTTTTAACATTCAAAGATGCATACTTTTTAAGTGAAGTAAACTTTTGTGTTAACCATTTGGAAATATTATAACTGGGAGAACCTATATTGTTAATGATGGGTCTCAGGCTGCCATCTTTTTATGTGTTTTGGCAGGCAGTATATCCTGGGTAGTATAGGATTATTGATTTTAATAAATGTTTGATTTATGATTAGAATTGGTTATTGCATGGTTAAAAAGTTTTACACAGGTATTTAGTGGATCTTTGCTTACTAAGGTATAGTCATCTTTTTTTGGTAACTGCAGAACTCTGAATTTGTAATCTTCTTTATTTAGAATTACTATTTGATTGCCCTTGTCAGCTTTAAGAAACATTATAGGACATTATTGAGAGATTTGATTGGCTTTAACTCTGGATTTTTCATACGGTTGTACTGTAAATCTTTAAGTATTTCTGCGCATTGTAATTTTAATAAGTTAGCAGCAGTTTGTACAAGTCCCAGAGTGGCTAAGCTTATGTCTGCTACATAATCACAAATGTCTTCCGAAAAAACTAGGCTGGTTTTAAAATCTTTATTCAACAGCTGTAATTCTTAATTATTGAAAGTTTCACATGATAAATTAACTGCATGGTTACTATTTTTATTTTTTGTAATTTCTCTGGTTGAAAACGTGGTAAGGTTCATATTTAAGATCATTTAACTTCTTTTTAAAGTCTCGTTTTTCTTTATCATAATAAAATTTTAGTATGTAAGGTAATTATTTTCAAAGTTTCTCCAAAGAGGGAAATCTACTTTACTTGTCACATATAAATAAAGTTGCACTTCTATTCTATGTGAGCTTTGTAACGTCTGCGAACCTGCAAAAGATAAAGACAACGAAGGTTGTCAAAACGCGTCCAGATTACCAACACCAACATCATGTTTAGTGGAGCATGTGTCTCCAATAGATGTCCAGATTTGAACAAGAAGATAGCTTCTCTGTATGTAATGGCTTTTTAAAAAAAAATGTATAACATAGTTATGTCTCATGCTTTTTCGTAGGGTTAACCTTTTTGAGATATACCGAGCTATTCGTTTCAGTTTTAAGGCACTTAAACTTTTCTCAACAGGGAAGTATCTTTATTTTTGCCACTCGTTTGTTTACTCCTAGGAAGCTAAGTGAACGCCATGGATCACTTACAATAATTAAGGTATGTTGAGGGACAACAAAATGTGAGTGAAATAGTCACCCGACTGGGTAGTGTGGTGGTAGCGTGTCTGCTTCACATTTAACAGGTCGTGAGTTCGAATCTCGCTTAGGCTGAGTTACCCGGATAAGGTTTTTTGGGGGGGTTTATCTTTATCCTGTCAAGTAACTTCAAACTCCATGGATCATTTGGGCATCATTTCACCAATTTTTCATTCATCGTCCGATTTGACCAACCAGGTTAAAGGACGTTAAACTACAAAAAAAAAAAAAAAAAAAAAAAAAAAATCCAATCACTCGGTAAACTAGAAATGTTTTGTAGGTTAAATGCTAAAAGTAACATAGTTATCAAGTTTCTTTTAAAAAATTTTAATGTGAACTAAGCCTGGGTTTTTACATTGCAAAACTGTAAGTACACACTCTAATATTTTCCTTCATATAATTTCATTTAATTTAGACCTATTTTAATTAAAAACATCAAAATTTTGTAATTCGAAATCCTGAATAATTCGATTTTTTTCTTCGTTTCTTCAACTTCGAATTAGACAAGTTCAGTGTAAAGTTAGTATGCCAACCATTACACCATGGAGGGCGACAAGCTCATGAATGTCTTTTTTCGAAAAATGCTTAATTTTGATTCAGGGATCTTAAAATGTGTATTTATAGTGAAATATTGTATCGAATTTTTGAGTGGAATGCAATACCTTATCTTCGTATGTACTATGTACGAAATAGAGGAATACGTACAAATTACACATAATTATGATCATTATTTAAAAAAAAGGTATAGCATATCAAAAGTCCAGCCTGAAATGTTATTACTCACATTAAGTGCATTTGGAACAGTTTGAAAAGTTTACAAATATACTTTCTGGAAGCAGATAAAAGTTCGAAAATGGCGGAAAAAAAACAAGTTGGGGTCATTTTAACTCGACAGACTAATTTAAATGACGCAGCTCATTAAATATGAAAAATATACATATGTCATATCCGACCTGGGAGATTAAACTTTACAGATATGTAATTTAAAGTAGGATACGTATTTAACATCAAAAGGCCAAATATACATTCTTTTAACAAAACGGATGTAATAACACTTATTTATCTCCTTGAAAATCTGATGTGTTCCGTTCCCAAGAGTTTCTCTACATTACTACAATAAATTATTGTATTTTTCTTCTATTTACTTCATTCTAATCGAGAAAAAATTAGTACAAAGCGTCTTATTACTTGCTCCCTTGTAAGTAAAAGGTAAGTAAGGGAGTACCATAGGCTAAATCGATAATAACTATTTTAAAAGCTGGTTGATATGTGATTGAAGTACCTTTGTTTTTGTATGGACAGGAGTTGACAAAATTCCGTATGAGAAAAGTATAAGCATTTTAAAAATCAAACTAATAACAAGTAATATCTCAAAAACTGTCAACTTCACGAAAAATGTATGTAACATAAATTGTGTGTTTTAACGAACTGTACATTTTATACTGAAATTAAATTGGTCTTTAAACGACTATTCGTCTTTGAGTTATACTGTCCATACGCACACACACATACATGCAGAGAGAGAGAGAGAAAGAAAAAGAAAGAAAGAGGCTGTCGTTTTTCTAAAAATTACATTTTTGGATCCAGGGATACTCAAAACATGAGAAAGATGAAATCACGGTATCGAATTATTGGGTGGAATACAATACTTTTCCTTCCTACTGTTTTAATAGTGTTAAACGATCGCTTTTACTACTATAGCGCAATGAAGATTAAGCACCGGTGGAGTATACCCGCGGGGGAAACAGGAGAACTGCAGAAAATCCACCCCAGCGCCGCTTTGTCCACCCCAAATCCCACATACGGTCGCTTGGGAATGAACCCAGCCGCCACAGCGCGGCCTCCCTACCTACTGTGTACCTTGCGTTGCCTTCTGTGGTGTAGTGGAAATAGAAATGGAGTTTTATTTATGGGTGTTCTTTAACTGCTGTTATACTCGGCGTTCCATTCTATACTGGGCGTGAAAGATGGCTTAATTTTGCTTGTCAGACTTGAGGTTCTTTTACGTGCCGTAACTTTACGACACGGTACCAACGGCTTTACTTCCCTTCCGAAGGAAGCCATGCTAAGGATTTTTACACCCGAAAAAAAGCCATCGTCCTTCCTAGGGTTTGAACCCGCGATCTTAAGTTACCACTCTAGCCTCCAATGAGAATGCAAGTTCAAACCTGGCAGAGGGTGATGGGTTTTTTTTAGGGCGCAAAAATCCCTATCAGGGTCCCGTGTATTTGCACGTAAGAGAAACCCATGCCTTGAAAGAAGAAGGTTTCTGGTCAAAATCCCACTATTTCGCGTCCGCAAGTCGTGACTTCGTGCCTCAGTGCCAATCCCTCGTCACCATAGCGCACGCGGCGAACTCGCGAAGTAGAAATTTAAATCCAATCACCGAAACATCGTGACGATGCCATATGTTCCACTTAGGAGTTAATGTAAAACTAATGTACTTTGCACTACTTTTTAAAGAAAGTAGTATATCCGCATAAATTTGACAATGTAATAGAGAACTGTGTGCAATATATCGTTCCAATACCTATAATAATATTTTTTGCAAAATGCTCCTTAATTTTCAGTAATGTCAATAATGTAATAATTTATAACACGTCACAACAAAAGAAGGAATTATGGAAACTTACAGGTAATTATTCTATACCATCACACAAACCTTCAGATGCTTTGCAAAATAAATATTTAAATACATGCGTAAACTTTCAAGAACGGCGTCCATAATTTTAGCATTTCCGGGCTGCTTTACCGTGTCCTGTAAATTAAAATATTTTTGTTTAAAATACTTCTTCTTAACGTTTCGTCCCTTGGTAAAGACAGCGAGGTGAGCACATTGCCTCTGAAGATGTCCCTCATAGACAGGGACGAAACGTTAAGAAGAAATATTTAAAACAAAAATGTTTTAACCAACAGCCCTCGGAAAAACAGCTGTCACTTGGACTTTACTTGGATGTAGGAATGAATGAACAACAATCGAGAGTATGTTATCTGTCGTTTATCCTACCTTTCTCGTCGCCAGCACGTTTAATTGCGGTATACTACATTTTAGAGAGATAACAGGCACTGGTGTCCCCGAAGGGATACTCGGATCTCATTAGCCAACTGGAGTTATTAGCTGACAATAATAATCATTCACACACATTCGCCGCTGTGCTTCTACACGGTAATCCGTTCAATTGCATGTTTTGTACTTCAGTACGCCCTTCAGTACCTCGGGGGTAGATAAGCGTCATATATATATATATATATATATATATATATATATATATATATATATGTGTGTGTGTGTGTGTGTGTGTGATTCAGCACCTCCAATAATCTCAAACCTTCGCCGTTAAGTTTAAAATATATATTTTGTAGTTGTTGCGTTGTTAAGCTGTCATCCAAAATAACCTATTCTTCTATCTACTTCATGCTAATCGAGATAAACATAAGCAGAAACTATCTACTTAGTCCCTTATAAGTAGAAGGGAAATAAGGGAATGCACTATGCTAAACCTACAGTCAAATATTTTAAAATGTGGTTGCTAAGGGTTTCAAATCCATTTCTTTGTGTGGCGAGTTGATAAGTTCCCATGTGAGAAAAGTTTTAAGCATTTTAAAACTAAAACCAATGACAGGAATGTCTCGCAAACGGTTAATGCCTCAAAAAAATGTATATGGCATAAATTGGGCGTTTGAAGGTGATTTAATGTTTTGTGTAGTAAGTTTCTGTCTGTCTCTTACAGTTTACCAGTTATGCAAAATTTAGAAAAGCTCATCCAGAATCGTCTTCAATGGCTATTCCAAGAAAATTCAAAATATACATTTTATTTGTTATATAAATGTCTTAAATATACGAGATTTTAATCAAAATCGTTAGAGCCATTTTTGAGAAAATCAAAATTTTCACATTTTTTTCCATGTAAAGGGTAATTTAAGGTCAAAATATTCTTGTTGCATCCCTAGAACACACCAAACTTAAATTGCAAGTTTGGTATTTTACCGTCTTTTTGTTTTTGAGTTATCGTGTTCACAGGCACATGGACACACACGCGCACGCGGACCTTTTTCTGAAAATACTTTTTTTTTTGATACAGGGGACTCTAAAACGTCTATTTCTGGTGAAATCTCTGTATCAAATTTTGAGTGGAATGCAATACCTTTTCTATAGACTATGTGCATAATATGTGTAGAGAAAGTAAAAATTAATAATTTTAGTTAAAGAAGTAAACAAATTATGTTTACTTTCTGTAGCACGTATGTACACTACACATAGTAGGTAGAGAAATTAGATACTGGGGTATCATGTTATGAGCTCTTCTAAATAAACAAAAAAAGGAACAAAAGCATTTTTACAAAGAGGTTTATGTGTGTGTCTTTGGACAGTATACTTCAAAAACGAAAAGCCCGTTAAATCCCAATTTGGCATTTATGTTTCGTATCTTCCAAGGATGTAACATTTCCCGCCTCCTGAACTACCTCTTATATGGCATTTTTCGAAATTTCGATTTTCTAAAAAATGGCTAATGATTTTGATTAAAATTCCTACAAGATATATATTTTGGTAGTTGGCTTATCCTCACCGTACTTGGGACTAACAACCCCTTAGGACTTACAAGCGAAAGCCTAGGGGTCAGAAACCTATTGGGGGGCCAACAGCACGAAACAACAGAGTAAAGAACCAGGAACCAGTCATGAGCATGAGGAAGTGAATGATACGAAAAGTGATGATGGCGCAATTGGTGGAATGAGTGGCGGGGAAAGCCAGGGGACCCGGAGAAAGAACGTCCAGACGCAGCTTCATCCACCACAAGTCTCACATGCGGGCGCTTGGGATCGAATCCAGGCCGCCTAGGTGGGAGGCAAGCGTCTAACTACTCGGCCACGGCGCAGCTGTATAAGATATTTGTATGACAAATAAAAGGCATATCCTAAAGTTCCTGGGATTAGCCTCTGAAAGCCACTTCATTCTGAATAACTTTTGCATAACTGGTAAACCGTAAGAAATAGACAAAAATTTACTATACAAAAAATATAGATCTCGTTAACACACAGTTTGTGATATAAAGAACTTTTCCCAAACGGGAAGTTCTCATCCGTTTTTGTTTGTTTTTTTTTTTTTACTCCTGGCCATGGAAAGAATACCGAATATCAATGACATTCGCATAGCGACAGTTTTTAACATATTTGACTGTCGCCTTCTACTTATAAGAAACAAAGCAATGATATCATTGATAAAAATATCTTGATTCAAATGATGTAGATAAAATAATAATCATTTACAAGAATATTTTGTTTGCAGAATAGATAGAGAAGATACTGTGATTGCAGCATATTAGATTTCAGTAACATAAACAAATAATCAGAAATTTCGTTTAAAGATGATGCATCTGTAAACTTCGGAAAATCCACTATATGTAAATATCTTACTGAAATTTATAATCATTATTATATATAATAATAGTGATACTTACATAGTTGTGTAAACAATACCTTTCATTTCCTAAATTCATTGTTCTAATAAAAATGATCCACGAGATGCATTCCTAAAAAATAATTACTTTAAAATTGAAGTTTTACGGTAAAAGATGTCCCAAATATATCTAACATATTTATTTATAATACTCGAATTACTGAATAGAAATAAATACTTTTGGTACTCTCCAATAATCTTAAATTAACAAAATGTAATCATTTATTTCTCAAAATTGGAGCATTATTTCGAAAAAAATATGTGACTATTTTCTTTAATGTACATTTAAGAGGCAGTATAACATTTTTGAAAGAAATTGGTAAGCATTTGCATCGTGAGCAGTAATTTGAGTATGGAAGTGTTGGAAAGTGTTTCCGAGAAAACAAGATGTAAAGTTGGGTCTATTTATAGCTTGTTAATTGGTAAGTGGGAAGATTTAGAATTCTTTTTTTTTAAGAAAAACTTATTTTTTAATGTAAGCCAATTTTTACTTTCTTACACGTACTATGTACATATTGTATAAAGAAGGTATTGCACTCCACCAAAAATTCGATACCGAGATTTCACCGGAAATATATGTTTTAGGGTCCCCTGTATCTAAAAAAAAAAGTATTTTCAGAAAAAGGTCTGTGTATGTGTGTGTGTCTGTGAACACGTTAACTCTAAAAGTCGCTAAAATACCAAACTTGGTATTTAAGTTTAGTATCTTCCAGGCCTGCAACACGAAGATTTTGAGAAAAATTCCCCATCCCAAACTACCCTTTACATAGAACTTTTTTCCAAAATTTTTATTTTCTAAAAATGACTAACGATTTTGATTAAAATGTCGAATATTAAAGATATTTGTTTACCTGACAAATAAAATGTATACTTTGAATTTTCTGGGAATAGCCTCTGAAGACTATTTCATTCTGGATGAAATTTACGGAATTTTGCATAACTGCTAAACTGTAAGAAATGTAAAAAAACTTACCACACAAAATATGCAGAGTATATTAAAACTCACAGTTATTGTTGTATATATTTTTTTTCGTGGAGCTAGTCGTTTTTGAGATATTCCTTGTTTTTGGTTTCAGCTTTGAATAACTTATGTTTTCTCATACAAGAATTTGCCAACTCCTGTCCATACATACAAACAAAGGAACTTCATTCATATAGCAACCAGCTTTTGACTATCACTTTAACCTATGGTATTCCCTTATTTCGCTTCTACGTGCAAGGAAGCAAGTAATAAGACTATTTCTGCAATTTTTTTCTCGATTAGCATGAAGAAAATAGAAGCATAAGCTTTTTAACAATTATTTGTTGCAGAGATGTTGAGAGAGTCATGTGAATGGAACACATCAGATTCTTTAATAAAGTTCACAGATTTATCACCTTAAAGCTATAGATATTTTGATCTGCCACAACGAAAGAAAAAGACAAGTTTTATGAACGGCAAAGAGAGAGAGAGAGAGAGAGAGAGAGAGAGAGAGAGCGGTATCTGCTAGTAGTCAATATAAATCGTCCTCAGTCAATATAAAGTCTAGTGTTGTTCCTTCTGTATTTGGCACAAAATATTTTCAGCGCGTGCATGGCCTAAAAACTACTCCGAGCTTCTTGTGAATTCTTCAGAAACTTTTTAAAACAAAGCATTGTTAGGGGCAACAGAAATCGTGACTGCAAAGGTAAAGTATCTTATTAGGTTTAGCAAGGGAACGAAAGTTCTTCTGGTCATGCGAGTCTTGTTCAATAAAGAATTCTGAGAAGGTATGAGGGCCAATCTAGATCTGGCAGCTTCTCACTCAGGAGCTGTTAACATCAGTAACTAGATTTAAGTGAAAGAAGTGGGAAGTTGTAGCAAGTTTGTTTGTTTGTTTGCAGGCACAGCAACCACAGCAACTTAAGTGGCGTGAGTCCAGGAGAGAGGTCACCTTTTGACGGCTCATGTTGCGGAAGTAGCTACAACAACATGAGCTCCGAGGCGAGTGTCGAGGAGGTAGCTAAGTATCGAGTGGTTCTTCTTGGTGACTCCGGAGTCGGCAAGACTGCTCTTGTTTCACAGTTCATGACTTCTGAATATATGAACACATACGACGCTTCTTTGGGTAAGTGTTCACACTTCAAAATTTGATTTTCTGTCATTTATTGTGTAACAATTAATAATTAATTCCAGTTGTTGTATTGCCGCCATATTTCCGACCCTGACGTCTATTTAGAGTAAAGCCAGGGATAGGTCAATGGGAGGTATAAAAATATGCAAATAATTCATCCAAAAACAATCCTGCCTAAAACCACGAGATAAAACCACCCTGGGAAAATGGAAATGGAGTTATATTTATGAACGCCCTTTAACTGCTGTGGGTCTCAGCGTCCCATTCTATATTGGGCGGGAAAGACCGATTAATTTTGCTCAGAGGCCTTTTTATCAGGCTCGAGGTTCTTTTATCTACGACGCGGTACCAACGGCTTTACTTCCCTTCCGAAGGAAGCTATGCTAAGGATTTTTACGCCCGAAAAAATCCATCGTCTTTCGCCGGGTTTGAACTCACGGCTAGCATGGTAACCACTGATAAAAAGTTAAAAACCGTAGCCACGGCGCTTTCTTCGTCCGCCAAAACCTCTGTGAGTATTTCTGGTACGTGCAGAGAGGAGCCTAAGTGTACCAGAGAAAAACACTCCAGCAACACATGCCTCCCTACAGAGCGGTCAGATAGGAGCAAGCTCTTTTTACTTTCTCTATACGTGCTATGTACATAATGTATAGAGAAGGTATTGTAATGTACCAAAAAATTCGATACCGAGATTTCACCAGAAATACATGTTTTGAGACCTCTTGAATCCAAAAAAAGCATTTTTAGACAAATGTCCGTTTGTGTGTGTGTGTGTGTGTCTGTATGTCTATCTGTGTGTCTGTGTGCACGTGTGTGTCTGTCTGTGTGACTGTGGGCAGCATAGCTCAAAAACGAAAAGTCCGTTAAAAACCAAACTTGGTATTTAGGTTTGGTATCTTCCAAGGATGCGACACGAAGATTTTCAAGAAAATCCCCCCACTCCTAACTACCCCTTACATGCAACTTTTTTCGAAAATTTTGATTTTCTAAAAAAGGGCTCTAACGATTTTGATTAAAATATCGTATATTAAAGATATTTACCTAACAAATAAAATGTATATCTCGAATTTTCTGGG
Source organism: Hymenopus coronatus (assembly GCA_030762935.1). NCBI lineage: Eukaryota > Metazoa > Arthropoda > Insecta > Mantodea > Hymenopodidae > Hymenopus > Hymenopus coronatus. The sequence goes on from CM060894.1 coordinate 56,703,884, forward strand.
AATAGCCTCCGAAGACTACTTCAATCTGGATGAATTTTGCATAACTACTAAACCGTAAGTGATGGACAAAAACTTAACACACAAGAAATGTAGAGCACGTTAAAACACACAATTTATGTTATATACATTTTTTTTCGTGGAGTTGATCATTTTTCAGATATTCCTTGTTCTAGGTTTTAGCTTTGAAAAGCTTATACTCTTCTCATACAGGAATTTGCCGCCTCGTGTCCATACAAACAAATGAACTTCAGTCACATAGCAACCAGCTTTTGGCTTTCACTTTAACCTACCTTATTTCGCTTCTACTTACAATAAAGCAAGAGATAAGACTATTTCTGCCAATTTTTCCTGATTAGCATGAAATAAATAAAAGATAAGCCTGGTTCATCAGCAGTTTCTAAATCGCCATATTCCCAAAGGATGAACGGTAACTACAGAATATCAAAGAAGGTTTTTAATTGTTCAGATTTTTAAGTGTTCAGGTTTAACTTTACCAACTTTTTAGGAGCAATGACCGTGACTTTGTCATTTAAAGAACGGAAGTGCAAATGCTTCCATGTTGGTTTGAGTTATGAGTTTGTTCAATAAAACCAAAATGCAGTATTTACGTAACAAATAAAATGTATATTTTGAATTTTCTAGGAATTACCCCTGAAGACCTCTTAATTTTTCTGAATTTTGATAATTGGTATATTAAGAGATAGCAAAATCTTAAAAACACAAAAATATACATTTCGTTAAAACACATCATTTACGTCATATATATTTTCTTCGTGGAGATGCTACCATGCTAACTTCATATACCCAAAGCCACGGGTTCACACCCGGCGGAGGTCAATGGACTTTCTCAGGTGTAAAAATCCTTAACATGGCTTCCTTCATAAGGGAAGTAAAGCCGTTGGTACCCTGTCGTAGATTGGCAGCATGAAAAAAACCTCAAGCCTGAGCAACATTAAGCGATCTTTCACGCCCATATCGAAATATCGAATGGAACGCTGGGAACCACAGCAGTTAAAGAGCGTCCATAAGTAAAACTCTATTTCCATTTCGTGGAGTTGAAGAGCTTTGAGATCCTCCTTCTACTGGTTTGAACTTTAAAATACTTAAAACTTTTGTCATACGAAAATTTGACAATGGTAACGATCTTTAAAAATATTTGTCATCGCTTTAGCCTAGTGAATTCCCTTATTTCGATTCTACTTAAAAGATAGCAAGTAATAAGACCATATCTACTAATGGTTTATCTCGATTAGCATGCAGTAGATAGAAAGTATTTTTAACAATAATTTGTTACTGAGATATAGACAGTCATGTGAATGGATCACATTATATTTTTAGAAAAAGGTTCGTGTGTGTCCATGTGTCCTTGAACACGATAACTCAAAAACCAAACGCCGGTAAAATATCAAACTTATTTAGGTTTATCCTCTTCCAAGGGCACCTAAATTTTGCAAAAAAAAAATAAATAAATAAATAAAAAAGCCCCACATCCCAAACTACCCTTTACATGAAAAATGTTTCGAAAATGTTGATTTTCTCAAAAATGCCTCTAAAGGGTTTTAATAAATATTTTAAATATATTTACATGAAAAATAAAACGGTTTTCAACCACATAGCAACCAGATTTTAAATGATTTGACAGTCTCTTTAATGTAGTGTATTCCTTTATTTCTCTTCTGTTTACAAGGAAGCAAGAAATAAGACCATTTCTGCCAATGTTTATGTTGATTAGAATTAATTAGGAAGTTTTTAACAATAATTTGTTACCAAGCTGTAGAAAAAGTCATGTGAATGGAACACATCGGATGTTGTACGTATGCTATTTACTATGTTATCGTTGTTATTGTTGTTCTTATAGTTGTGGTTATTGTTATACTTAACGTTACAACTATCATTGTTAGCATTTTACGAAGACATAGTATACACAATAGAAGCAACATCTGGTAACACTACCTTTCTCGGTCTTGCAAAATTTGAGTCAGAGATTTAGCGGCGGTACTATAAACACTATGAAGGAGTAAATTACAAAAGCTGAATTAGCATTAATATCTTCTAGAAACTTGCCTTTAAGGTCTACAAAACATAAGTCAAAATAGTTTAAGCAGGAGGATGCTACTAGAGTTTAATGGCAGTTATGTGTCCTTATGAATCAAGTGTCTGACTGAATTCTCTAAGACAGACCTGGGGAGCTTACGCTTAGAGGTGCGTAAACAGTATCCGCTCCACATAGCCTGCTTAGCTGCGTTTATCACGGATTAAAACATTTCAATTTGGGAAAACATATGCAGCTATAAATTTTGCAACCCATGATTTAAATGTACGAGGTACGTCCAGAAAGTAAGTTCCGTTTGGTAATACTATTAAATTGTGTACAGATACAGGATAATTATTTATTGCACAACATTCTACAACTCTTAAACTACTTGTCCACATAACTGCCGAAATTTTGCAGGCATTTGTCATAGCGTGGCACAAGTTTTTGTATACCTTCTTCATAGAAGTTTGCCGCCTGTACCCAACGTGAGCAAAGTTTACGAAATTTCAGTTTTTCGGTAACAATTTCATGAATTAGTAATCGTGAGCTCTGGGGAAATTCCATAGCGAGAGCACTAATTGTAAACTTGCTGTTTTCCTGGATCTTGTCATCAATCGCGTGAACCAGTTCTTCTGTAACCAAAGATGGATGCCCACATCGTTCTTCATCGTGCACTTCACTACGTCCTTCATTGAACTGTCGGACCCATCTTCTCACCATTGAATCACTCATCGCATTTTGACCGTAAACTTCACAAATTTGCCGATAAATTTCAATTGGTTTCACTTTCCTAGCATTCAGAAAACGAATCACAGATCTGATTTCACAAGCGGCGGGATTTTCAATCAACACCGACATTGTAAACAAGCACAACAAAGCGTATGTGGCTGACAGCGATCTCAAAATGGCGCACGTTTCTTCTCCTTGATACAGAGCGTCTACCACGCATGTGCGGAACTACGATCGCAGCGCTGCAGCGGAGATAAATTGAAACGGAATTTACTTTCTGTACATACCTCGTAATAGATGCCCCGTTGTAGTTACAATGTGAGCTAACTACACCACAGCGCAGTATCTCTCTTAAAACAGGGAAACACGGTTACTAAATGTTGCCAGCCAATACATACCCCAAATTGAGAGATTTTTCTAGCCGTAGTATTGTAATATTTGGTTTCCACATATACGTATGAGCAATTCTTTTCTAAATTGAGTTATACCTAATAAGAGTGAATGAAGTTACCTTTCTGTCATTAGTATGTGTGTCTGTGTCTAGAAGTAAACCTGACAATGATAAACAATTGTCAAAGAAAATATGTCAGCGTTCTGTTATACGCCTGAAGAAAGGTTTTTAAAGCCTCATCTGAGTAATAAAAACTGCAAGATATAGTTTGATACTCGGCCACTCCCCATTTGTTTCCGCCTCTGTTGTACAGTTTTTGTCTCTTTGGTTTACCAGTTATACAAAAGTCATTCAGAATGAAAATAACTTCAGAGGCCATTCCAAGAAAATTCAAGGTTTACCGTTTGTGATAAAATATCTTAAAGATATGATATCTTAATTCAAATCGTTAAGTCATTTTTGGAAACATCAACATTTTCGAAAAATAGTCCATATAAAGAATAGATGCGGTGGAGTATTTTCCTGAAAATCTTTGTGACGCATCCCTGGAAGATATTGAACATAAATACCAAGTTTGATATTTAACCCGTTTTTCATTTTTGAGTAATGCTGTTCACGGACACACACACATACACACAGACCTTTTTCTAAAGATGCATTCTATGGATTCAGGGGTCCTCAAAACTTGTATTTCTGCTGAAATCTTCGAATGGCATTTTTGGGTAGAATATATCTTCCCTATTTACTATGTACATTGTACATACATGATAGAGGAAGTAAAAAGACATTAAAGAGTTAAGGGATAACATAATAAAAGAAATAATTAAAAAGGATTAAAAATTATAGAAAGGATTATGCAAGTAAATAATTAAAGAAAAAATTAAGGAAAGAAGAAACGATGTAAAGGTTAGATGAACACGTTGGCAGAGCAAAGAAACAAGATACTAAAAGTATATGTTCAAGAAGCCCACTAATGAGATAGATGAATCAGACTTGGGCGAAGACAATGAATCTTAGACTAAACAAAATAAGAAGATGAAAAAGAAGTAGCGTTTTATTTTAATGGAAATTGTTAGTGTAAGTTTAGACAAAAATCTCGATATGTATACAGTAAAACAGAATATAATTTTGAACATCAGCTGTGCATAGCGTTACGACAATAAAGTATTTTCCTTTCGTATAACGTTTGTGTTGATAAAAATCTGATGTGTTTCATTCACATGACTTTCTCTACATGTTCTCAATAAATTATTGTTAAGAAGCTTATTCTTACTTTTCTTTCATGCTAATAGATAAAATATTAGCATTTTTACTTGCTTTCTTGTAATTAGAAGGGAAATAAGGGCTTAGGTAATCGTCAAATCTTTTAAAACCCAGTTGCCACGTGATTGAACTGCCTTTGTTTGTATGGCCAAGAGTTGACAAAGTCCTATATGAGAAAATGATAAGTATTTTTAAGCAGAAACTATTAACAAGGAATATCTCCAAAATGGCCAAAAATATTTATAACATAAATTGTGTGTTTTAACAAGCTCTACAAGTTTTGTATAGTAAGTATTTGTGTATCTCTTACGGTTTACCAGTTATGCAAAACTCATCTAGAATAAGGTATCTTCAGAAGCTCCTCCCAGAAAACTCAAGATATACATTTTGTTTGTTATGTAAATATATTTAACATACGATATTTTAAACAAAGTCGTTAGAGCCATTTTTGAGAAAATCAAAATTTTTGAAAAGTTTTCCACGTAAAGGGTAGTAGGGAGTGGAGGGATTTTCTTGAAAATCTTCGTGTTGCATCCTTGGAAGATATCAAACTTAAGTACCAAGTTTGGTATTTAACGGTCTTCTCATTTATGAGCTATGCTGTCCACAGAAGAGACACACACGCACACGCATACGCATATGCACATCTAAAAATGATTTTTTTGTTTTGTTTCAGAGGATCCAAAACATGTATTTCTGGTGAAATCTCGGTATCAAATTCTTGGGTGCAACACAATACCTTCTCTATACACTATGTAGGTACATAATACGTGTAGAGAAAGTAAACATGTTTCACAGGGTTCATGAAACACCTATTGTTTTTATTATCAAAGTCAGCTGTAATAAATTGCTATTAGCATAACACTATCGCTCTGTTTTATTATTTCTTGATAATATTACATGTAGAACCTCGGAAAAGTAAAAGATAATGATCACATGAATAACATTACAACAGCTGAATCGCGCATCTTATCTATGTTGCATAAATTTGCCTACATTTCGTAATTCACGGCGCTTATCCTCCGATCCGAAAGCCACGGTTTTATATTTCTTGTGAAATTCCAGCTTTATAATCGTTTACACGTCCGATAATAGCGTCACGAGAAACCCTTTATGTCTGAGTAATAACGGTCCATTAGCTAAAGATTACAGGGGTAACATAATCCGCTGTTACTGACCGCAGGTTTTACCCGATCTATATTTTACAAGGATAAGTTGTTTAATCTTAACCAGTTCAGTTGCTTTAAAAAGATATGACTACTAGTATCGTATATCCCTTTGTGTTTATCATGAATTTCCTTTTCCTTTGATGTTTTCTAACCGTCTTTTGCTTCATCTTTTTATTCTTTTTTCTTTCTTTTTTCATCTCTTGAGAGGCTTGCTTTTGTCTCTGCCCTGGGATGAAAGAAAATAAGATTTGCTTTAGTACTGCACACTGAATTATGTACTAACGGCCTCTTTGTTTTCTCGCTTCTTGAGAATTTTGGTGAACAAAAAACAGTATGATAATTTTATAAAAATGAAACACTGTGCTTAATGAATAAACTTCCAGCAAAATAGTGTTGCAATGTGGAATATTTGTGATTATTACTATCTTTAACGTATATGTGCAGCGCACAAAGTGTGTAGAGAACGTATTGTATTTTGCCCAAAATTCTATATCGAGATTTCACCGGAAATACATGTTTTGAGACCCCTGAGTTCAACTAAAGTCACTTTTAAAAAAATGCCCGTGTGTGTATTTCTATCATTTGTCTGTACGTGTGTGTGTGTGTGTGTTTGTGGACAGCATAACTCAAAAACGAAAAGTTGGTTGAATACCAAACTTTGCTTTAAATTTAGATTTTCAAAGGATGCGACACGAAGATTTTCAAGAAAACCCCCTGCCCTTCACATGGAAGGTTTTCGAAATTTTCGAGTTTCTCAAAAATGCCATATCTTGAATTTTATGGGAATAGCCTCTGAAGCCCTCTGCGTTCTGGATGAGTTTTACATAGCTGGTAAGCCATTAGAGTGAAATAAAAGCCTTCTACATAAAATTTAGATCTCACTAAAACACAGAATTTATATCATATACAGTTTTGGGTGGAATTAACCATTTTCAACATATTTCTTATTATTGGTTTCAATTTTCAAATACTTAAAAAATTTCTCAAACCGGAAGAAATCATTAATTTCATATCTCATACCGCTTTTATAATATTTTACTATCTATAATGTTAGCTAGTATGTTCCATTATTTCCCTTCTACTTATAAAGAACTAAGAAATAAAACCCTTTTTGCTAATATTTATTTTGAGTAGTGTGAAGCAGATAGAAGAATATTAAGTTTTTAAAAGAACAATTTGTTGCCGAATAGGTAGAGGAAGACATCAGATTTTTTAAAATAATTTTTATTCCAATAGCGTTATAGCTGAGCATCGTCTTCTTCAAAGAAAAACACCCAACGCCGGAGACGGATCCTTCACTTCTCATAGCAGTGCTGGAATTCGGAAATTGGAATGATCTTCAGCTTTTGCTGTTGTTTAGGGTCCCAAAACAATAATTCCTTAAGGTGTGTGTTCAATCGCTGGAAGAGGTGAAAGTAACAAATGGAGCTGCAGAAATGGTCTTACTGGCCCAAAAAATGGTGTTCTGAAATTGCTGTGTGAGAAAGAGAATTGTCATGATTCAACAACCAGTATCTTTTTATATTTGATTTCGCATACATGACTGTTTTTAGGAACCTCTCGGTATCGATGATCTGCAAGCACAAGATCCCGAACTCTTGCAACACTTTCATCCTTCCGCTATGATGTTTATTTTCAACTGATTCTCTTCCTTCTAAAACACTTAGGTAGTGTCAGAGTAACAATTGTCATATAGAATTTCAATTAAATATATGTTAGTGTTTCTTTAAAGCTGTGCAATATATCATAGTGAAACTTTTACCACTTATATACCAGCCTCTTTTGATTCAGAAACCATAATCAAATCATAAATAAATTAATAATTTGTGCTCTATTGATATTCCAATAAACACAAAATGTTCAAAAATGTTCACGCATTTTTTTCTTTAGATGCACATTTCTCCTAAATAGTTAGACATTTCAAACATTTTAATCGCTTTACAATCATGCTATTCAACACAGCTGGTGAACCAATAAGACATTTTAATCAATAATGGCAATTTAAAAAGTAAATAATAATGTACTCCTTACTTTTTTAATTTCTTTATATATGAAAATAATTCTTTGAGGAATTTCACGAAAGTGTAACATATAAAGCTTTTACCGACTGTTTGGGGCAGTATATTCTGTATAAAAAATTCAAATCTCTATCTATTACAGTTTTATAGAAAAGTGAACCTAAATGCGTGAACATTTTGAAAATGTTGTGTTTATTGGAATATTAATAGAGCAAACATTATTAACTTTATATATGATTTGATTATGGTTTATGAATCAGAAGAGGCTGGTATATAAGTGGTAAAGGTTTCATTATGATGGACTGCATAGCATCTCGCAAGAAACAACTGCAAACCGGTCGGGCTTCAAAACAACACCTATTTTTATCTAGCACACCTTCGCCTATCATTTAATATATATAAAATATGTAAGATTATATAAATTTCCTCCAGAATGAACACGGTTTTGCAAGTTATTTCCAAAAAAATTAACATACTATACATTTTTTCTCATGTATATATTTTAATATAATATGCCATTTGAAGTTAAAGAGATATTTATCGAAAAATAGCCCATTGGAAGGCTATTTGTGGTTGGGAGATTTTCTTGCATATCATTGTGTCGCATCTTTGGAAAATACTGGACTTAAATGTCAAATGGCGTATTTATTTGGCATTTCGTTTTGGTCTCTCTTTTTCTCTCTTTCTCTCTCTTTCTCTTTCTCTCTCTCTCTCTCTCACACGCCCTCACACGCACACATACATAAGTACCTTTGTCTAGAATGACCTTTTTTATTTGTGGCGCTTCAAAAGTTATATTTGAGTTGAAATGTCGTTAATTTTGGAATGACATGCAGCACCTTCTGTACCTTAGTTCAGCCACTAACCTGGAGAGCTTAGTACACAGAAGCTGTTGTGGCCGCGCCGTGGCCGAGTGGTTAGACCACTCGCCTCTCACCTAGACGGCCAGGATTTGATCCCAAACGACCGCATGTGAGATTTGTGGTGGACAAAGCGGCGCTGGAGCGGGTTTTCTCCGGGTTCTCCGGTTTCCCCCGCCATCGCATTCCACCGGTGCTCCATCTTCATTCATGTATCACCAGTGTCACCGCCTGCGGTGTCATAAGTAGTTAAAGCGGGCGTTAAACACTACCAAAAAAAAAAAAAAGAAGAAGCTAGTGTGACGCCCCCATCGAGATTTTTTTTATAGTGTTTAACGCTCGCTTTTACTACGAGCGTCATCCAGAAAGTGACAGACGATTTGGCATAACTCAAAAATAACGAAAGTTATCAATATAAAACTTTATTTACATAGTTACAACATAATCGTTATTGCTATCAAGGTATTTATTGTCATGTGGTACTGGTTTTTTCAATGCAGATGTTATACTCTTCCGCCGCTAAAGATTTGAGCCAAGATGTCACTTTCACTTTAATATCTTCATCGGTTGGGAAATCTTTGCCATTCATTAAGGGTAGAAGGTACAGAGCCGACGTAGGAAAATTGTCTTTTGTTAATAGGACTATTGAAGAATGGAATGAATTGCCTGTAGTAGCCTTTCAGGGCTTTAGGGACAATTTAAAGAGAATAAATGTTAGTTAATTTGAGTAAATATTGTGAAGTAATTAAGGTTCTCAAAAAATGTATTACTGTATATTATTATTATTATTATTATTATTATTATTATTATTATTATTATTATTATTATTAAATATACTATATTAGTAATATATCGTATTATATAAATAGCTGGTAATTGACATAAGTATGCTATACTGAATAATAAGTAGTTGGGTATTGAAAGGAAATGTATATATAATATGCTAATTGTATTACTATTCTTAATTTAACTTAAGATTATTATTGTAAGTCAATTTTATACGTTTAACTCTGCCACCGGGCAGTATCCAATTGCAGAGAATAAATGCATGCATGCACACACACACACACACACACTCACACACACTCACACACGGTGTCCAAAGTGAAACATCGATTTATCTTAATGCCTTTATCAACATTTGCTTTGAACTCCTCCATAACATTTGATGAATTTTCACTCCGGACTTTATCGCACACACTGACATTGATTACTCGTAAATTATGTACCATTTCCTCACTGAAGATTAGTTCATTGCATTATCACCATACACTTGCGTTATTTGCCTATAAAATTCGATTGGCCGAACATTTTGTGCATTAAAAAGGTGAAGTTCTTTGGCGGTAGAAAAGTATAATATTGGCGTTGAAAATGGTATCGCGAGGTAACGTTGAGAAATAGAGTAGGTACTGTAATTTTATAATAACATTTTGTGTCGATATCTTTGTTATCATTTACTTATGCCAAATCGTCTGTCACTTTCTGGGTGGCTCTCGTACATAAGCTCCGCAAGCGATCCTCACAGAGGTCTTCGGTGGTCATCCCCAATGGGGTTGACACGCCTTGCGGAGGGCAATGTGGTATTGGTTTATAAAATAGGTACTGGCCTAGGGGAAAACCCCAGGGAATTCCCTGGGGGACCAAGCAAACCTGAGTCGGTTCGTGCCGTGTGGTACATTATATCCACCTGGACTAATATGTTTTATAGAATTGATCAGAATTACTGAAGAGGTCACGAATTCTAATCTCGCTTAGGGTGAGTCAGCCGGATAAAGGATTCTTCGGGGTTTACCCTTATCCTCAGAATACGAATGTTGAGTAACGTTAAGCTCCATGAGCTCCAAAATCGTTTAAGCATCATTTCACCGATTTCATTAATCGTTTCCATATGACTAAGGTTAGAGAACGTTAGACTACAAAAGAAAAAATCTGATCTATTCCATTCACTTGCTTTCTCTACATCTCTGTAACAAAGTACAGGGTTACTACAAAAGAAATAGACAACTTCAACTGCCTGTAAAACAAAAACTATTAAAGAAAGCAACCTAATTATTTTGGAGGTATGTTGAGAAACTCTCAAAGTTTTGTTTGTTACTATTGGTAACGCTGTAGTGTTTTGTTTGTTGTTGCAGAAGCTGAAATGGCGGAAAATCCTGTGGAAAAGGCATATTGCGTGTTGGAATTTGCTAGAACGCAATCAGCAACTGTTGTCCAACGACATTTTAGAACACGTTACCACAAAAATGAAATGATGCGCTCACAAACACCAGCATCGTCTTCATCATGTCGCAACATGTCGATGCAAAAGTCACGCCGTATGACATTATCTTCTTCACTCAGAAACTGCAACATCTGTAATTTGTAAGGCATCATGTGCAGTCGCTTCCGCAAGATTTTCGATACAGTTTGCTGTGGAATTTGTAATTGCATGCTTGCCCTAGATGTCGATTTCTGTGGGCTTCTTATGTAGGCAGAACGAACACGTTCAACGTTTTCTTCCGAAACTCTTGGTCTTCCCGAGCTCTTCCCTTTGCACAAACATCCCGTTGTCTCGAATTTTCTATACCAGTCGTAGATTGACTGTCTAGTCGGTGGCGTTTTGTGGTAACGTGTTCTAAAATGTCGTTGGACAACAGTTGCTGATTGCGTTCTAGCAAATTCCGACACGCAATATGGCTTTTCCACAGGATTTTCCGCCATTTCAGCTTCTGCAACAACAAACAAAACACTACAGTGTTACGAATAGTAACAAACAAAACTTTGAGAGTTTCTCAACATACCTCCAAAATAATTAGGTTGCTATCTCTAATAGTTTTTGTTTTACAGGCAGTTGAAGTTGTCTATTTCTTTTGTAGTAACCCTGTATTACTGAAAATTATTCACCATCTACTTCATACTAGCATGAAGCAAAACTGATCTTATTGCTTGCTTCCTTGTAAGTAGAAGGGAAATAAGGGAATACCATAGTCTAAAACGATAGTCAAACCTTTTAAAATCTCCTTGTTATGTGAATTCGTTTCTTTGCATGACTAGGAGCTGAAAAATCCATTTATGAGAAAAGTTTTAAATGTACATGACATAAATTATGTGTTTTAGCGAGATCTACATTTTGTGTCTTGTAAGTCTTAAGGTTTACTAGTTATGCAAAATTAGCCAGAATAAAGAGGTCTTCAGAGATAGTCCCAGAAAATTTAGGAAATACATTTTATTTGTCTTGTAAATATATTTAACACACGGTAATGTAATCAAAATCGTTAGATCCATTTTTGAGAAAATTAAATTTTGGATTTTTTCCATGTAAAGGGTAGTTTGGGGTAGGAAGCTTTTCCTCAAAGTCTTAGTGTCACATCGTTGGAAGATATTAAACTTAAATACCAAATTTGGTAGTTAACTGACTTCTTTTTTAAGTTATCGTGTTTACAGATACACGGAAACACATTCAACTAAATGTTTTTTTTATACAGGGGACCCTAAAACGGTATTTCTGGTGAAATCTCGGTAACCAGGTTTTGGGTAGAATGCAATAATATTTTCTCTATAAACTATGTACATAGTAGATGTAGAGAAAATAAAAAAGAAAAAGAAAATTTCTGAAATCCTTCAAAGTATCTACAATATAAATCATAGATTTGACAGATATTTATAGGCTTTGATAGATATGTGAAATATAATATACGTACCTATATATGATGTAAAGAACTCTCATGATATTGAATACATTAGCTTTCTCTCTAAGAACTATTTCACCTATGTCACCTATTTTCATAAGAGCAGTTATTTTATTACATCTAAATAAGTAATGACAGTTTAGCAGAACATCTTTGTCGGATAAACTTTCTGAAGTCACAATATTGCTTTTTATACAAGGATATTAATACCATCTGAACAAAGAATAACACCAAATGTTTAAAATATAGATATTCAAAATAACTAAAAACTTTGTAAATGCCGAAAGCAAATGTTAAGTCAAAAGCTCCAGAACATTTGACTACAACCAACACTACCACCATTATAATTTGTCCTATCTATCTATTTTAATAACCAAATGGCTGGATTAAATGTCCTATAATATACGTGTACACCATATGTGCACTTCACATCGTAAGGGAATTTATATAGTTACGAGTAAATCAATTGACATTTATAACCGAATTTATGGTGGCAGATTCACAGGGTCGTTAATGTTGCTGAACCATAGATATTCTTCATCTCCTGTTTTATGGCAGGTTTTGCAGTTGCTATTCCCTGCAATAATAACAATAGTCCGTTTGGTATAATATATCATCTTCACAGACGTCCAGTATTTAGACTAACAGTGAATGGCAGGAAGTATATTTCCTCAATCAAAGACAGAGCAACGCAATGACATGTCTTCCGTGTTCTTCCAGAAATAACTCTCTTTTATTTAAAAACTACTCTTATTCTTATCTTTCCTAACTTGTACAGAATGTGTTTGATTCACATGACTTTCTCTACACATGTTGTAACAAATTATTGTTATTATTATTATTATTATTATTATTATTATTATTATTGGTGGTGGTGGTGGTGGTCGTGTTGGCGGTGGTGTAGCTTAGCGTCCTTTAACCTGGTTGGTCATATCGGACAATGAATGAAATCGATTAAATGAGGATCAAATGATCCCGGGATCCATGGAGTTTTGTTACTCGATATTAGTCTTCTCAGGATAAGGGAAAACTCCGAAAAAAACTTACCTGAGTAACTCACCGTAAGCGAAATTTGAACTTGGGAACTGTGGTGAGGCAGACACGCTACCCCTACACCACCCAGGAGGGCTATTTATTCTTACAAAACTTATTCTCCTCATGGATTTTTACTCGTTCTATCACGTATGTACAACGTAAGGTGCACAGTAGAAAGAGAAAGACTTGACATTGAAATCTCACCGAAAAAACATATTTTGGGGCTATCTGAATCCAAAAGTGGGTGTGTGTAGATGTGTCTGTAAAAAGTATTACTCAAAAACGAAAGTCGCTCAAATGCTAAACTTGGAATTTAATTTCAGTATCTTTCAAGGATGCGACGCGATTTTTAGGAAAACCCCAATCCACCTCCAACTATGTTTTACATGGACCATTTTTAGAAAGTTTTGAATTTCTCAAAAATGGCCGAAATGGTTTGAACGCGGAGACCGGGAGACGGTTCAAATCCCGGCTATAGCCTTGAATTTTTAAGTCCAGTTGTTCTTCTGTGGAAAAAACAATTAATTTAAATTGTTTAACCCAATAGTTTGTTAAATATTAAGCCCAGGGCTTAAAGTACTTACAATATTGTAAATGTTGCGTATGTCATCTTAACATAATTTGAGACCTTCTTGTGATATACCGAAAAAAACTGAATCATTTGGGAATTTAATGTATCGACATGTTGTCATGGTAACTCAGTGGTTAAAGCAATCAAATGTAGACCGTCAGATCTGTGATTGAAATCCCGCAATGACACTGAATTTTTCAATTTGACTCTACCTTTCCAACTTCTGCCCTATGACCCGTCATTGAGAACGCTATAATTTGATATCTCCTTGTGGTTTACAGAGGAAAATGCGAGTCGTTTGAGGAATGTAATGTTTCGGTATGTTGACGCGGTAGCTCAGTAGTTAGGGCAACCGGACGAAGACCGAAAGATCCGTGGTTAAAATTCCAGCTATGGAACTGAATTTTTCAGCCTGCTTTAGGACCCTTGTTCTACTTACGTGTGGAAAAATAATTAGTTAATATATGCTACAGCCACACTTTCCATACTTTCGGTAAAATATTTTCAGAAGTAAGGTCACCGTTTTGTATATTCCGGGTAACCGAATATGTAGGTGTTGCAATGTATACATTTGAAAACATCTTGATAGTGTTTAACGCCCGCTTTTACTGCCATAGCACCGCAGGCGATAACACTGGCTATACAGGAATGAAGATGAAACATCGGTGGAATGCGATGGCGGTGGAAACCGGAGAAACCAGAGAAAACCTGTCCCAGCGCCGTTTTGTCCACCACAAATGTCATATGTGCTAGTAGACACATGCAAACGTTAATATCACAGAGGCTGTATTCCAAGATGGATGTCACTAAAGAAGAACAGCGAGCATCGTAAAAATTGCATTTCTGCGTGTCATGTGTGGTAGATTTGGGGGATTATTTTGAAGATGCTTAGCTCCTAAGAGTATTAGTGTACTACACGTACTTTTTTGTGCATAGGTATAAATGATAATAAAACATTGATCATTTTAATGTCCCGTACCCGGATCCAATTTAATGTTAGCATTACGAAGAAAACTCGAGCCATTTTCAAACTATATGCTAATGTTTGTTTCCTACAGCTTTGTGGACTGATAAAACACTTGTTATGACTTCTAGAATGATCCTGGTATATTATCAGTAGTTTGGCACACAGTCGTGTGTGTACCTATACACCCCGCCCCTATCTCTGTTACCTTGCATCCCTCAAACGAAACCCGGTCTGTTCTCGCCATTAATGGTCAGGCCAATAGTCCTGAGACTCCTACTGCATTCTGTTGCGATGTAATGGTGTAGTGAACAGTACAAGTACTCTGAAGTTGAAGCCTCGTGCCCATTTTACCCCGAGGTTGCCTATACAAATGTAAGTTTTGCGTCCTCTATTTGGATAGGAAGAACTTAAGGCTCTATCGATTGGTGCTTTGCAACACCCCAACTCTGTGAAAGGAAGAAGCACAAGATTAATGCCGAAATAACAAGAGAGACGCAGACAAATGCATGATCATAATTCATCTTCTCACGCTTCCAGCAAGTGTCGGGCTCCCACAATAGAAATCGGGGCTTGGATGTGTAGCGTGGGCTCCTAAATGGAATTTCAGCTATGCGTTTCGAACCCCTGACGAGCTTTTGTCTCGCATCACAAAATATAATAGTACCTCCTACTACATGTACCTATAGGGTTGAAGGGGCGTGTACTTGCGGCCGGCGCTGTTTCCAATATGCTTTTTATGTTTGTTTTGTTTCTGGCTTCCTCTGAAAGACAATCTGTGTAATTAAAACTCCATATTTAGCCTACTGTATAAGACTGAGGAAGTGTTTAATTTTAAACTGCAGATTGCATACCAAGTCAGGTGGTTCGGGCGCTTTGTTTGGGACTAGCATTCGGGAGGTCCGGGTTCGCGCCCCGTTGACCGCGCCCGCTGGCCTTGGGTTTCTCCGTGGTTTTTCTGGGGCCACTTAGGTGAACTGGGTTGCTATATATCTACCTGGTTCCTTTCCTTTCATTCCTTCATTTCATTTCCCTTCTTCATCTTTCAGGTCGGCGGCAGGTGTGGTTTGAAGCTTTGGAAGCAGATCGCACGGTCGCTTGTTCTGAATAAAATGCTCATTCCACTAGTTGCTCTGTTTGGGACAAGGTGCCGTAGTAGGGGCTTTCTTTTGGTCTCTCGTCACCTGTCCATGACGCATCAGGGCTGCCATCGAGTGAAACTGTTACGGACTTCCGTGCGTCTTTGCGCTTAAATCCATCGTTTCCTGTGTGCTGGCCTCTTATCTCTTCCCCCGGGGGGTGGTAGGCCGCAATAGATAAGTACTTGGTCGGTTGCCGAGGTGTCCCCCAGCGCTAGCATGCTCATACGCCATACCGATTTGCATAGATACATAGAACTATGCACGTCGTCCTCGTCGATATGAGTAACAAGCAAGTTTCTGGTTCTCGAGATCACGGGTTGAAACACAGTGGAGAGCCACCTACGTTTTTCGAACGTAAAAATCCTTCGCGTGACTTCCTTTGGAAGGAGAGTGAAGCCGGTGTTCCCGTGACGTAGATTTATGGCATATAAAAGAACCTCAAACCTGATAAAAATACCTCTGATCAAAATTTAGCAGATTTCGTACCTGTTCATTAAGAATGGGACACTGAGAACCATATTGCTAAGGAATGCCTACAAATAAAACTCAGTTGATTTAGAAATATGTAACACACAATGAAGCAGTCATTACATTTTGTGACATTCTGTGTCACTTTTCTCCTTTCTCCCCTCTAACTTAGTGTGTTGGGAGTGGTCGGACCTTACTGCAAGTCAGTATTAATAGAGTAGAACCGCATTTATTGTAAGTAAGCCTAAAAACAAAACAGGGAGGTATGTTAAATCCCTGCAGTGCCGACCCTGCCAAAAAGTATTCACGGATCCTTCCAATTATAGTATGAATGCTGTAGAATTTAAATATACAGGAAGATTCAAAAACACTTTTACGATGTTTGGAGATGTATTCCTGACATCGAAACAAGAAAATAGGTTCATGTAAACATGTGCTCTAAAACGATTAGTTTTTGCGTCACCAATTTATGAATAAAAGTCACTTTAAACTTCTTTTTGGGTACAAGCTAATAACTTAATTTATTTATTCACTCATTTGTATCATTTTACTCTGCAGAGTTGGCCTTGTATTGCCATGACTACTTGTTAACATTTATCATTTATCAGACGTGTAACATATTCCCCCAACACACCTACAGGGACTTCATTCAGAACAATCTCCCAGACTTGTTAGAAAATGTGCCCGCAATTAAGAACAAACATGTGGTTTATGCATGATATTCTAGCACATTTTAGTCTCGTTATTCGACATGCACTGGCTGATATCAAGTATTACAGATGGTATTCCCTTATTTGCCTTCTACTTACTAGGAAGCAAGTAATAAGAACATTTCTGCTAATTTTTTTTTCTCGATTAGCATGAAGAAATAGAATAATAAGCTTTTTAACAATAATTTGTCGTAGATATGGATATGGATAGGTAGAAGGGGACCAGTTCCATGGACATCAATCCCTCCGACATCAATCCTTTGGATTTTTTCTTTTGTGGACACCTTAAACCTTTGTCTTATGCAACAGACGTCGTAGATGAAGAAACTCTTAATCTACGTGTCATGGAAGCCTGCGAAATCATTCGACACAACTGGGAGTGTTTGACATTCCAGGCTTCGAAGAGTGCATGCGTGTCTAGACGCAAGAGGAGGACATTTGGATCATTTGTTATAAGTGGTCTTTGTGTGCAACACCTCCTAACGTCAAAAATAGAATAATCGCAATTTTAAATGATTTAATTAATAGCATTTTGAACCTCAATAAATCACGAACGTAGGGACCTGTGTTTATATGAACATATTTTCTTTTTGATGTAAGGAACCTGCCCCCAAACTTTGTAAAATTATTTTTAATCATCCTGTATATAGGGTAACCAAATTATAAGGTAACCCATCTTGCGGCCTCTCTTCAATGCGTGAGAGAACCTAGAATCACCGGGAAATTAGTGATGGCAGAGACGTACTAAAACCGTTTCCTCAAAGTGAATGCTGGAAATATTGACCTTCTGCTGTCAAACAGATATTATATCTTGTAAAGATCTGCTCACTCAGTCGCCTCAACTCAGCAGTTTGAGTCTTTGTGACTTAATGCATACTATTATCACAAGTTCCTGTAATGTTCGAACAATTTTTTTGCAGAATCTTGTTAGAACAAAATAAAATGGTAAAAGGCTACGCAGTCATAAAATTAAAGAAGAGAGCGTCTGATGATAGAATAATGAGTGTTGATTTGTGGCAACCTCGTTTCCCTACCTTACTAGTTGTGATTTTTACTTTCTCTACACGTACTATGAACAGTGTATAGAGAAGGTAAGGCATTCCATCCAAAAATTCGATACCGAGATTTCACTGGAAATACACATTTTAGAGTCCCCTATATCTAAAAACCCCATTTTTGAAAAGAAAAAGAAAAGTCCGTGTATCCTTGTGTGTGTCCGTGTGTCTGTGATCACGATAACTCAAAAACCAAAAAGTCTGTAAAATAACCATATTGGTATTTAAGTTTAGTATCTTCCAGGGATGCGACAAGAAGATTTTGAGAAAAATCCCTCCACTCGAAACTACCCTTTACATGGAAAGTATTTCGACAATTTTGATTTTCTCAAAATGGTTCTACGATTTTGATTAAAATACTGTATATTAAAGATATTTATATGGCAAACAAAATGTATATTTTGAATTTTCTGGGAATAGCCTCTAATTCTGAGTGAATTTTGCTGAAACTGATGAGCCGTATGAGATAGAAACTAACTACACAAAAATTGCAGATCACATTAAAAGGCATAATTTATGTCATATACGGTTTTTCCGTGGATTTGATAATTTCTGAAATATTCCTTGGTATTTGTTTCAGATTTAAAATACTTAAGCTTTTCTGACATGGACAGATGTAAAACGGATTTCTACCACAAGGCAAACCAGCTTTTAAAACATTTGACTGTCATTTAAAATATTTGACTAGTGCATTCCCTTATTTTCCTGTTAATTACAAAGAAGCAGGTAATTAAGAAAACGTCTGCTATTATTTATATCAATTATCATAAAGTAGATAGAAGAACATGCTTTTTAACAATTATTCGTTACAGTGGTGTGTGTGTGTGCATGTGTGCGTGCATGATAACTCAAAAACGAAAAATATCTTGGTATTTAAATTAAGTATCTTTCAAGGATATGACACGAAGATTTTGAGAAAAAAAATCCCGAACTACCGTTTGCATGAAAAAAAATTCAAAAACTGTGATTTTTCTCAAAAAAATCCAAAACCATTCTTATTAAAATACCATATACTAAAGATGTTTACATGAAAAATAAAATTTATATCTTGAATTTTCTGGGAATAGTCTCTGAAGACCTCTTCATTCTGGATGACTTTTGCAATACTGTTAAACCGCAAGAGATACACGAAAAACTTACTGCACAAAAAATGTAGAGCTCGTTGAAACACAGAATTTATGTCATATAAACTTTTTAGTGGAGGTGGCCATTTCCGAGATATTCCTTGTTTTTGGTTTCATCTTGAAAATACTCTTTGATTAGCACAAAGTAGATAGAACAAGTTGCAGAGATATATGTAGATAGGGTCTTGTGTATGAACTACGTCAGATATTTATAACAACATCTTCCTATACAAAATGTAGATCTCTTTTGAAGCAAACATTAATGCTAATAAAATTGCGTGTGACGTCAAGCATTTTCGATATATTGATTTGAATTTTCAAATACTGTATACGTTTCTCACCAGGAATCGCCATTATTTACTTTTTTCTACTTTGAAAAATAAAACAACAAAATAAGTAAGGGAGCAATGAATGTTTATCTGATTTAAAAGATGTAGAGAGCAGAACATGGTTTGTTAAGAATAATAGTTTCTAGAAGAGTGATAAAAAAGTAATATGCTTGTGTAGAGTACGTGATGGTTTTAGTTTTCTAGCCATAAAGTATTACAAAGAAGCTTTTCAAAAGGAGAAGTATGGCAAATAGTCAAAAAAATCTGATGTGTTCCATTCACATGACTTTCTCTATATCTCTGTAAATTATTATTGTTAATAAGCTTATCTTTTATTTATTTCATGCTAATCGAGAAAAATTAGCAGAAATAGTCTTATTTTTTGCTTTATTGTAAGTAGAAGCGAAATAAGGGAGCAACATAGGATAAAGTGAAAGCCAAAAGCTGGTTACTATGTGACTGATGCTCCTTTGTTTGTATGGACAGGAGTTGACAAATTCCTGTATGAGAAAAGTATTAAGTTTTCCAAAGCTGAAACCAAGAAAAAGGAATATCTCAAAAACGATCAACTCCACGAAAAAAATGTATATAACATAAATTGTGTGGTTTAACGTGCTCTACATTTTTGTGGGTTAAGTTTTTGTCCATCTCTTACGGTTTAGTAGCTATGAAAAATTCATCCAGAATAAAGTAGTCTTCAGAGGCTATTCCCAGAAAATTCAAAATATACATTTTATTTGTCAGGTAAATAACTTTAATATACGATATTTTAATCAAAATCGTTAGCCAATTTTTAGAAAATCAAAATTTTCGAAAAAAGTTCTATGTAAAGGGTAGTTTGGGGTGGGGGGATTTTTCTCAAAATCTTTGTGTCGCATCCCTGGACGATACTAAACTTAAACACCAAGTTTGGTCTTTTCGTTTTTGAGTTATCGTGTTCACAGACACACGGACACACACGGACCTTTTTCTGAAAATACTTTTTTTTTGGATACAGGGGACCCTAAAACATGTATTTCCGGTGAAATCTCGGTATCGAATTTTTTGGTGGAGTGCAATACATTCTCTATTCACTATGTACATAAAAATTCATTAGATAAACAGTAGACAAAAATATATTCTCTGAACATTATGAAATCACATTTGAGATTTTAACGTTTTTAAGTAGGATTGGGTATACTAGCTAGGTCCGCTTCTTTGGTTTGTAAATTAGGAAAGCTAATGTTACGAATTATTCAGTTATTTATCAGTTCTGTGGAAACCATATTAACGATTAAGAACAGCTAGCACATCACATCTGACTGCCCCGTTAGACTTGATTGCAATACCGGGGTTCAATCTGCTGACTCTTGCCGCTCTAGGCAGACACGATTGTGTTGAACCGTTTCAGACCTGCTCAGTGTAGGGCAAGTACGGCTAGGAGAAAAACGAAGTTACTGCTGAGACAGGTAGAGAAAGGTAAAACAGATTTAAGGGAGCAGAGCCTCTGGAGAAAAATCTGATGTGTTCCATTCACATAACTTTCTCTACACCTCTGCAATAAATTATTATTTAAAAGCTTATTCTTCTATTTACCTAAAGCTAATCGAGAAAAAATTGGCACAAAGAGTCTTATTACATCCTTGTAAGTAGAAGGGAAATAAGGGTATACATAGGCTAAACCTAGTTGATATGTTATTGAAGTACTTTTGTTTGTATGGACAGGAGTTGACAAATTCCCATATGAGAAAAGTATAAGTATTTTAAAGCTGAAACCAATAACAGGGAATATCTCAGAAAAGATCAGCTCCACGAAAAAATGTATAACACATAAATTGTGTGTTTTAACGAGTTCATGTGTGGTAAGTTTTCATCTGTCTTTTACGGTTTACCAGTTATGCAAACTTCCACAAAACTCATTCAGAATAAACATGTCTTCAGAGGCTATTCCCAAAAAATTGAAGATATAATTTTATTTGTCATGTAAATATCTTAAATATAAGAGATTTTAATCAAAATCATTAGCCATTTCTCTCAAATTTTTTGAAATTTTTCCCATGTAAAAGGTAGTTGGAGGTGGGGGAATTTTCTTGAAAATCTTCGTGTCGCATCCATGGAAGATACCGAACTTAAATATCAAGTTTGGTATTTAACGGACTTTTCGTTTTTGAGCTATGTTGTCCACAGAGACATATAGACAGACAGACACGCGGAGCTTTTTGTGAAAACACTTTCTTTTTTTTTTTTGTTACAGGGGACCCTAAAACGTCTATTTCCGGTGAAATCTCGGTATCGAATTTTTGGGTGGAATGCGATCAATGTCTTCTCCAACTCCATGTACATTATACGTGTAGAGAAAGTAAAAAGGGGTAAGAGAAATAAACTGTAATTATAATTTCTAGCTAATGTACACCAGAATAAATTTGGGCAAGCATAAAACGCGCCAATTTCGGCATAAGAAAATAATAAGTTTCTAAAAGAGAGAATTACTATAAAATGTATTTAATGATTGCTAAAAATATGTAACCAAATGCAACTTTATATACGTGAAGGAAGTTATTAAATAATTAAATGTTAAAATATAAATAAGTATGTGTAGCATTGTTGATGCGCGCAATGCATCACGGGAATAGAAAGCGACGCTTTGGGCAAGAAAGGTGTAAGCCGTATGGGATGTAAGCGACTTTGGATAGTTATTTTAGCCATCGGCTTTCTTATCAGTGGTTAACGCTTAATAAAAAGCATATTATTCCAGAAATACGGATCTAGTCTCCTTATTTATTGTAATTTAAGAATACACATCTTCCTACGCAATAAGTCGCTAGAGAACTGCAGCATCGAGAATCTCAGACGCTCATGACTTGGCAAGACCGAGGAAAATAAAACATCAACGAGATATCGTGAAAGTCAAGAAATATATAAAATATTACAAAGAGGATGGTTTGCATGATTGTAAAGACATAAAGTTGCTTTACTGGCCACAACTCTAGCCTTTGAATTGCCAAAATGGTACTATGTCATGCGACTATGATACTTCGTAGTAGTCGAGTAGACTTTCTGCGTGGGCGGATGGGCGTCTCAGGCAGTGTGTATGTGTGAACACGAACATTCAAAAACAGCAGACACATGACTTTCTCTACATCACTGCAACAAATGATTCTATTTACTTCATCTAATCGAGAAAAAATTAGCAGAAATAGTCTTATTACTTGCTTCCTTGTTAGTAGAAGCGAAATAAAGGGTCACCATAGGTTAAAGTGATAGTTAAAAGCTGGTGGCTATGTGACTGAAGTTCCTTTGTTTGTGTGGACATGAGTTCAAAAATTCCTGTATGTGAACAGTATAACTTTTTATAGCTGAAACCAAAAACAAGGGATATCTCAAAAACAATCAACTCCACGAAAAAAAATGTATATAATATAAATTGTGTGTTTTAAAGTGCTCTACACTTTTGTGTGGTAAGTTTTTGTCCATCTCTTACGGTTTAGCAGATATGTAAAATTCCGTAAAATTGACCCAGAATAAAGTAATCTTCAGAGGCTATTCCCAGAGAATTCAAAATATACATTTTATTTGTCAGGTAAATATCTTTAATATACGATATTTTAATCAAAATCGTTAGAGCCATTTTTTAGAAAATCAAAATTTTCGTAAAATGTTCCATGTAAAGGGTAGTTTAGGGTGGGGGGATTTATCTCAAAAACTTTGTGTCGCATCACTGGAAACTAAACTTAAATACCAAGTTTGGTATTTTACCGACTTTTCGTTTTTGAGTTATCGTGTTCACAGACATACAGACACACACAGACTTTTCTATATTTTTTTTTTTTTTTGATTCAGTGGGTCCCAAAACATGTATTTCCTACTAAATATCTGTATCGAATTTTTGGGTGCGATACAATACCTTATTTATACATTATGAACACAGTATGAGTAGAGAAAGAAAAATAGCAGATAAGTAAATACAAATAAATGCATAGTCTGAGCTAAACTAAAAATAGGAGGAGGAAATATTTAAGAATCATTCTTTATTTTTCGTAAATATTTACACTGTTATGTAGTATCCTTACGTAAACCAAGATATTTAATGCTCTAATGTAGTTAAATAATAATATACTTTCAATTTATAAAGATACCAATAGCATTGACCTTTGTGTTTCATTTCTGACCATTACACGACATAAAGCCAAAAACGTTCATGGATATTTTAAACATTTTACCCCATTATCCTTTAATGCACCTACATAATCCTTTTCCCCATTGTGCCGACCAAGTAAATCCTTTAAGCTCTTCCTCGTGGGATTCAGTAGCATCTTTATAATTCCGTGTGACAAAAGTTCTGCTCTCTCGTGATGATGCCCTTCATGCTCGAATGCTCAAAAAAATATCATATTGATAAATGTAATTAGGTTTTTATTAGTATTAAAATGTCAGGAAGAATAAACTCTTGCAAATGATAACGACTTATAAAACCCTCAACTCTGAATATTTAACCAAGTTAATTCACGCCCAATACCGAAATTTCCCTAACACTAGCAGTTCGCTCCGATTACACAAATATCTGGAATAATGGTTTTACTGCCCTGAATATTTGAAGATTGAACTTCTAAAGACTTTCTGCTTCCCTAAAAAAAAATGACAGCGAACGCCCCAAGAAAGAGGCGGTCAGTGCCAGAGTCACGTAATAATCTCCAGGTTAGCCTAATGGCAGAACTTGCCAAAAGTTGGGCAAACACACACCAGGAGAGCAAGAGCCACTAAACCTCTGCTTACCAGAAGTAACTGGAGAAGTTGACATAGCAGCGCCACGTGCGGCAAGCATTGGAACTATTATTCGCTGCTGGCGTACCATAGTGATCATAATTAATACTAACTAAATGTTTTTATTCTAATGTATCGTAATAAATGTCTGGCCAGTACACAAAGGAAGAAAGCGATTTTTACTTGATTTTACTGAAGGAGATATATTTTAAGCCTTATTTTAAGCCTATCTGGTATTATCTTTATTGAGTGTATTATCATAGATAGTATGCTATGACTATTCCGACTAGCGAACGCATTTCTGAACAATATAATAAATATGATGCGTAGTAAGTGTGTGGTTACATCACGAAATAGCAGATTTACAAGAGGCTGTTAATGGCGCCCTGTTTTGTACCCATCTGCCTGCCATGCCCTTACACTGCCCCAGTCATTTTCATAAAATCACTGGCATGAGTGATTGCCGACAACAGTCAGTGCACGGTAGTTCATATGAAATTAAACAAACACTCTAAAATTATGCAGAAAGTATTCCTTGAAGTTTCTAAAACTCGGCACACACTAGAACACCATCGATGCATAGTCAGAACACGCTATATTATACGGAAAACTATGTTAATGTGGTCACAAAACATATACATACAGGTCAGTTTGAAGATTGCGAAGAAAATCAGTGAAAAACACTGTCCTACTCCCCGCATAAAATACACCGTTCTATTTCATTGCCTCTCATTTCTTTCAGAAGCAATGCTCTTGTCCTCATCCACGCTAGTCCTTCCCTTTCTTGTTTATTACATGTATTTATAAAACCTTCTCTTAACCATTGTTTCCCTAGTTTTCGGTATAAATAAACCATTTATTTCAAAGGTCACCGCATATTTCCTATCTTTGTTTTGAAACGGCCTGTATAAAAGTAATCCAAAATGAACAAGAATTCAGAAACTACTCCAAGAAAATTCAAGATATGCTTTTCATTTGTCCTGCAAATATCTTAATCATGCGGAAAAATTGCTAGAGCTATATCGAGAAAATAAAAATTTTCGAAAAACATTACATTTTAAGGTGGTGCAATTGTGCTGTAAGATGTCTTATTGAAATTTATACCAGTTATTATACAGAATAACAGTGGTAATTATGCCGTGTATCAAAATTCTAGCTTGCGTGGTTATTTAAATAATAACCCTTTTTTGCCTACATTTATTGTTTTAATTAAAATGAGCCACCTGATACGTTTTCAAAAATATTCACATAAAAATTCCAGTTTTAGGGTAGATGAGTTAACAACTACAAATGTCGTATAATATTTTATATTAGCCCTAATGAGTGTAGAAAAATTGTTACTTTCCGTACTCTCCAAACATCTTGATTTTTAAAAATTTAGTAATTTATTTCTGAAAATTGGAGCCTTATTTCGAAAAAATAATATGACCATTTTTTTATTTTTATAAATAGTATAGAAATGTTGAAGGAAATTAGTAAAACATTCCATCATATTAAGTATTTTGAGTCTGCAAAAGATTACGAGAAAAAAAAGTATAAATTGGTGCTTACCTATTATCAAGCATCTGCCTGCCTATTTATAGCTTTAGTTAATTAATATTTGAAGTGCGCCAAGTGTAAAAAGGCACATTTTCTCAAAGTTTAGAACCCATATTTTACTAAAATGTAAAACTAATTTTGCCGCAATTTTTTATCAACTTTTACAGATGCATCACGTAAGGTTAGTTTGGGGTAGAATATTTTCTTGAAAATTGTCGTATCGCAACTTTGAGAGATGCTTATTTAACTGACTTTTCGTTTTGGAGTTATGCTCTTCGGGGAAGTATATATATACACATGCGTGTGGATTCGAGGGATCTCAAATCCTCTATTTCCAGTGAAATCTCAGTATCGAATTTCTAAGTGGAGTACAAAACTTCCAATGCTTATTATTTGTAATTATGTTCCAATTAATTATTTCAGCCTGCCTCGCGTAGGTTTTCAAAGATGCTGTCTTCTCATATAGCCCTATTTACCGACATAAATTACATTTACTATTAGATTAATTTTTCAACTCTGAATATTGATTCATTATTTTTAAAAGTGTTGTTTCGGCTTAGCAGTATACAATATTCTGCTGCTCTTCAGCATTAACTAGTTACTCATTCTGTGATGAGTTGAGATAATTAGTACCTGATAAGTGATACCATTGCATATGTATTGACACAAATTTTTCTTTTTTGACTTTAGAATCTACACTGGCTATTATTTAATCATATGTTTTTCAGTGTTAAGAACATTATATTCCAGATTATATAAATACAAACCATCCTATGCGAGGAAATAAATATATTGATTGATTTATTGATTGATTGATTGATCGATCGATCCATCGATCGATATACCTAAATGAACCATGTGGCGGTAGACTATTATAGAGATCCCGACTTCGTATCCCGCGTAAAGGTTTTGGATACTTACGAATGGTGTGGAGATGTGGATGCCCTAACTCAGGATTTCGTTGACATGAAGTCGTTCTCAGGTGTGGTAAGACACAAGTAATTTTGTTAAAGTTTCAGATTATTATTGAACTTCTTTATTCATCTTGTTAGACCTTTTCTGCCGTCAAATACACACGCATTCCTCCTCAATTTTCCCCATTTTAACTATGCTTTACGGGACCGTGCATAATTCCTTAATAATTTTGACCGTCTGCTGGTGCTTCAAATAAATAATGTTCCTATCGTGGCCGTAATTAGTCCGTTCATTTCTACCGCAAACTCGTCTATCACGTCTTACCTCTGCGCATCTTCCAGGGCTTGTGAATTTGACCGTATTCAATAAGCACTATTTCGCGGTCATATATATATATATATATATATATATATATATAGCCCGACTAGTGCAAAAGTGTCGCTCGACCAGCAAGAGAATTGTTTCTGTTTCCTTGTTATGTCCACCCTCGGGCAGTGGAACTTCACCCCCTCCAGTTTAATGTCTTTCCCTTAACGGTACTGTCCTACCTGGGTCGCTTGTCAGCTCGTGACAACTGTTTGTCCTTGCCTTCTTAGACGTGTTTTACAATATTTCTTAACTATCCATTCTCAATGGACATTTGTCCCCTCTTATTATAATTTACATTATATTGGCTATAATTTATATCTCCATTTTAGATAACTTTTAACCCCATGACAAGACCTGCATTGTCTCAGTCATTGTCACTTGATGTTACAGGTCGAGCTGAGATATTTTGTGAACATAGATTTAAATAAAATAAAATAGATAGAAAATTATAAATAATAATACCCCAAAGATTCTTCCATAGGCAAGTTTGACAAGAAAAACATTATTTGCAAATTAGAATGATTTATTAATAATATTCAATTCCTTATGTGTATTGGTGTTTAAAAATATTATGAAATAATTTCAAAAATGTTCTGTTTCTTTCTTTCTTTCTCTCTTTCTTCCTTTCTTTCATCGAGTCCCCATCACTTGAAAAAACAATCTTATGGTTACATTCAAATGACCTTTTTTTGTGTATCTTGTAACAAGCTTTTTGTGCAAAATCTTATTCTTTTATCTGTTTCAGGGTAATCTAAATAAACATAAGCAAAAATTGCCGTATTACTTGTTTTCTTGTGAGTAGGGAAGAAATAAGGGGATACACTAGAATAAAGCATTGGTGGAATCTTTTGAAAGCCTGTCGTTATATTAAACAATTGAAAGTCAGGGCTCTCTTTGCATGACCAGGGTGCAAAAGATATATGAAAAGAAAGATGGCTTCCCATATGATAAAAGTTTAAGTACTTTAATATTAAAACCAATAACAAGGAATATCTTGCAGTGCTTAACTCTACAAAGAATGTATATGACATAAATTGTGTGTTTTAATAACATCTACATTTCTGTTGGTAAGTTTTGGTTTACCTTCAGCGTTCACCAGTTATAGAAAAGTCATCCAGAACGAAGAAGTCTTCAGAGATAATTTCCAGAAATTCAAGATATAGATTTTTTTGTCAAAAAAGTGCATTAAGCAAATGGTATTTTTATCAAAATTGTTAGTCATTTTTGAGAAAATCAAACTTTTCGAAAAACGTTTCATGTAAAGGGAAGTTCGGGGTAGAAGAATTTTCCTGAAAGCGTTCATGTCGCATCCTTGGAAGATACCGAACTTAAATACCAAGTTTCGCTTTTAATTGATATTTCGTTTTTCAATTATGCTGTCCAGAAATACACATTCACACACACTCACACACACACGGGTAACATTTTGGTATTAAATTTGTAGGTGGAATAATATCTTCTCTATTCACTATATAAGAGGGCCGTTTTTTCAACCTTCGATGGGCTATAAATAAAAAAACAAGTTCATAGAAAACAATTATTTTATTACTAAAAGTTTTTTACACCTGTGGTTACTTTTCAACATAATCACCGAAAATATTGAGTCATTTATCGTACGTGTGCACAAGCTTTGCAGTACCCGCTTCAGAAAATGTTGCCGCCAATGATTTCAAATGAGCGTTGACGTTGTTTTGAAGATCTTCGTACTTTACGACGTTTGCGGAGAGCCATTCAAAACAATCGAAGAGAAACTGTATTGCTCCATGGCAACTCTCGTCCACACACTGCTGGCACAACCCATCGGCTCCTTGAACAATTTCAATGGGACATTTTCGATCATCCGCCGCGCAGTCCTGACCTGGCACCCAGCGACTTTCACCTTTTCCCTGAACTGAAGAAGTGGCTATGAGGGCAGCACTTTCAAACCAACGAAGATCAACAATTTGCACATGAAGGATATTTGCATATGCGAATATGGGGAGTAGTTTTCTATGGTCAGAGAAATATCTTAGGACATTTTTTCTTCGGCTGTTTGTTATCATATTTACAGGTCATCTTTAATATTCAAAATTATGATTGTTTCTTTTGACTAGCCGAGCAGTGTTTAGATCAAACAAGTAGATCTAAGTACGACGTGAAGGAATGCTCATAGATAAGACACATGAGTGTGAGATAAGAGTTTTATTTAAACAAAATAATAAAAATAGTACCACTTATTTAACGCTGGAACTATTTTAAAGAACGTAATTAACGTTGCACTTATATTACTCTATTGTATTCATCTCTCTATGTGTTGTTTAAACACAGTATGAATTTAAGTTTTTTTGTCTCACATTTCTACGATATAGCTCCTTTAGATTGCTCCGTCAAACTGGGGCCTACTTGGAATATTTACGTTTCTCCCTAAATCTGCCAAAGTGCTGAAACTTTCCACGGATTGGTTTTATTTTGGAGTATTTGGTGGCGTCCTAATACTTTATCCAATAGCTATGCTTTTAAAATTCACTTCAAGTGTGTAATGCCACGCTAGCTTACTCATTTTTAAAAGCGTCGCAACGAAATACTGTTATTAAAATATAACCAGAAAATATATTTGCTGCAATTCCCATTAATGAAATCTATTTAAAGGAATTTGCTATATAATTTATAGTCCACGTTGAACCTACTTATGTTATTTCTTATATATTACCGATGAAATGATTATTTTAATGAATATTATTTATTGTAATTTTAAGATATATTCTGTATATAATTTTACTGTCTCTATTGTGAATTTACATAAACTGTACATGATAGCTAGAGAAGGTGTTGTATTTCACCAAAAAACTCGATTTGTAGATTTCACTGAAAATATATGGCTTGACGTCCACTGAGTGAAAAAGAAAATTAGAAAAAGGACTGCCTGTGCCTATAAGTGTTTGTCAGTAGACACCTTAGCTTTATATATATGTATGTATGTTTAGTGTCTTCCAAGGATTTGCAAGAAAATCCACCCATCCCTATCATTTACATGGAATACCTCTTTATTCTGGAGGCACTTTTCTGAATGTTTCTTAATTGGTATGTGTAAGAGATAGACAAACATTTACTATACATAAAAATATAGATATTGTTAAAACACACAATTTGTCACATACATTTTTACTTTCTCTATACCCACTATGTACATATTGTATAGAGAAGGTATTGCACTCCACCCAAAAATTCGATACCGAGATTTCACCGGAAATATATGTTTTAGGGTCCTCAATATCCAAAAAAAGCATTTTCACAAAAAGGTCCGTGTGTGTGTGTGTGTGTGTGTGTGTGTCCTTGTGTCCGTGAACACGATAACTCAAAAACGAAAAGTTGGTAAAATACCAAACTTGGTATTTAAGTTTAGCATCTTCCAGGGATGCGACACGAAGATTTTGAGAAAAATCCCCCCACCCCCAAATACCCTTTACATGGAATTTTTTTCGAAAATTTTGATTTTCTCAAAAATGGCTCCAACGATTTTAATTAAAATGTCCTATATTAAACTTATTTACCTGACAAGTAAAATGTATATCTTGAATTTTCTAGGAACAGCCTCTGAAGAATAGTTTATTCTGGATGAATTTTACGGAATTTTGAATAACTGCTAAACCGTAAGAGATGGACAAAACCTTACTAAACAAAAAATGTAGAGCACGTTAAAACACACAATTTATATTATATAATTTTTTTTCGTGGAGTTCGTCGTTTTTGAGACATTCCTTATTTTTGGTTTCTGCTATGAAAAACTTATATTTTTCTCATACAGGAACTTGTCAACTCCGATCCATATAAACAAAGGAACTTCATTGTCATATCAACCAGCTTTTGACTATCACTTTAACCTATGGTGGTCCCTTATTTTGCTCCTACTTACAAGGAAGCAAGTAATGAGACTATTTCTGCTATTTTTAGTTTCTCTATACTCGCTTTGTACATAGTGTATAGAGAATGTATTGCACTCTACCAAAAAATTCGATACCAAGATTTCACAGGCAATATATGTTTTAGGGTCCCCTGTATTCAAAAAAAGTATTTTCAGAAAAAGGTCCGTGTGTCCGTGTGTCTGTGAACACGATAACTCAAAAACGAAAAGTCGGTAAAATACCAAACTTGGTATTTAAGTTTAGTATCTTCCAGGGATGCGACACGAAGATTTTGAAAAAAATCCCCCCACCCCAAACTACCTTTTACATGGAACTTTTTTCGAAAAGTTTGATTTTCTAAAAAATGGCTCTAACGATTTTGATTAAAATATCGTATATTAAAGTTATTTACCTGACAAATAAAATGTATATTTTGAATTTTCTGGGAATGGCCTCTGAAGACTACTTTATTCTGGATGAATTTTTCAGAACTACTAAACCGTAAGAGATGGACAAAAACTTGACCCACAAAAAAAGTAGAGCACGTTAAAACACACAATTTATGTTATATACATTTTTTTTTTCGTGGAGTTGATCGTTTTTGAGTTATTCCTTTTTCTTGGTTTCAGCTTTGAAAAACTTATACTTTTCTCTTACAGGAATTTGTCAACTCCTGTCCATACATACAAACAAAGGAACATCAGTCACATAGCAACCAGCTTTTGGCTTTCACTTTAACCTATGGTACTCCCTTATTTCTCTTCTGCTTACAATAAAACAAGAAATAAGACTATTTCTGCTAATTTTTCTCGATTAGCATGAAATAGATAAAAGATAAGCTTATTAACAATAATTTTTACAGAGATATAGAGAAAGCCATGTGAATGGAACACATAAGATTTTTTTATGTAGAGTTGCTTGTTTCTGGGATATTTCTTGTTATTGGTTTCAAGTTTAATTGCGCAACTTCAGTCTAACAGGAAGTCCTCTCTTATTTCATCTCTCTATGTGTATGCTGGCTATGCGAACCGAACTTCAATTGTTTCTAATAGCGACCAGCTTTTAAAATATTTGACCATCGCTTTAGCCTACTTACAAAGGAGCAAGTAATAGTACCAATTCTGTTTATCTGATTACTATGATGTAGATAAAAGAATAACATTTTATAAAAATATATGTGGTAAATCTAGAGAAAAACATTTGAATAGAACCCGTCAGATATTTTTAATCCGAATTTAGATACTTTTTCTCTCTTAACTCAATTTGTGCTCTTTTCTGCCATCCCTCTGAGTTCACACTGTTTGAAAGAACTTGCAATAATTTCTCTTTGCATAGAATTTCAGCTATAGCCTTGTGTTTCTATACAGAAACTTAACACACATATTCCTTTACTACGTACCTCTCAATAATTCGCAACAACTTGCAGCTTTGGTTTTAACTATACACAACCTGCATTTTAGAATTACTGATTCTTGTATTTAATAATCGGGGTGACTGCCTAATTGTTTATATCTCGGCATAATACTCACAATAGTGGCCCTCCATGGTGTAGTGATTACCATACTAGCCTCTAAAACCCAAGATTGCAAGTTCAAACCTGATGAAGGGTGATGAATTTCTTCGTTGAATTCGTTAGCATGCCTTCCTTTGGAAGGAAAGTAAAGCCGGTGGGCCCGGTAGTGTTTTTTTTGCACGTAAAAGAACCCTATATGTTGAAAAAAAAAAAAAGGATTCTGGGCAATATGCCGCCATTTCACCTACGCAAGTCGTAATTTTCTCCTCCAATCTCCTCCAACATGGGGCATAGCGGCGAATTCACGAACTAGAAATTCAAATCCGATCATGGAAACATCGTAACAATGTCCTATGCCCCATTTAAGAGTTACAGGATATACTACTAACTATAATAGTCGCAATACTGCCTCTATGTTTGAAACAGCTCGGAATGCTCAGTAATTGTGCGTTAGTGGTATTAATTCTGCATACTTTTCGTTAAATGAACTCTCAGATTACATATTGAATTAAACTCTTATTCAGGATTTTTCTTATCTGATAAATCTTACATAAATGTTGACATAATACATTATTGAATCTCTCACCAAAAGCTGGAGGTAATTTCGTGGATCTTTTGAATAAATTATATATATTGCGACCGTTAATTAGCTCCCCTATTACAATTATTATTACTTATTAATTATTTAACAATGTAAAATTAAAAGAGTATAAATATATTTAGTTAACTGAAAATTCAGCTGGAGAAAAAAGCTGACGCCAAGAGTCAAAGGGGATGAGAAGCTCTTTTGTCAAGTCACGTACGCTTGAGCTAGGTCGGCAGTGAACTGACAAATATGGAAGATGGTAATTCTTCATTGTGCTAGGCTTGTCTCGTGAGGTTTACAGTGCATCCTGGGATAAGGAAATTGATTCTTGGGTAATATTGACGTCAATTGTGCGCCCTTTCTGTCCAATCAGAAAGAGGCCGCCATGACTGTAATTTTGTATATAAAGAGCCTAAGAAGGTACCTCGAAACTGTGTTCTAGTTCATCTGTTCTGACTTGTGCGTGAAAGTTTTCTGTAGCTAATGTGCTGCTGTTCATCGGGTTGAACTTAAGTACTTCACATAAAGTTAGGCACAAAGCCAGTGACGAGTACTAATATATTACGTGTGTTCAGTCATGTTATTAGAATCGTAACAAGTGTATAAGTGAACATTATTATAAGGCAAATTCGTCTAGGAAGGAATAAACTCAAACAAAATATACAACTTTTAATTATTATAAGACCACTCTTGACCTACCCCCATTTGCTTTAGCACCCCGGTTGAGTCAATTATTGTGCCGACTGAGGGACACCGAGGCAAGCTCACCGGTAGTAGATTCACCGTACCAGGTAAGTGGGTCTACTCATAGGTAGGGGAGTGAGTCTGGTCAACGACTCCAATCTGCGCTCACTGCATAAGGCATCTTAAATGTGGTGTAAGAGGCAACCCTGCATATAACATCTAACGTCAACACCATATTAACACCGCATATAGTTTCTAAACGCGGGGCTCAATAACGCTACAATATATATCACGTATACTTTATTTTATGTTGTATCTCACACGAAAATTGGCACTATTACTCTCATATTACATTCAAGAGCTCAAAATTTAAGAAAATATAATAATTTTAGGACTATCACATTTCAATGCGATAATCATTGCCATATACACCATGATCTTTAAGTATATGAGATTTTCCCAAATTTGAGTTCATTATTATATGAGAATAATAACTCTCTATATTTCATATTGGATGCAAAATATAATAAAAATTACAGTGGAAAGTGTACTTTTTAGTTATACCATATCTATTTTGAACTATAACGAACTCTCTTATAAGTTGCTCCAAAGTGTGGAAATGCATATCTAATATTATGGTGTTCATGGAGTTGAAGTATCATATCACAAATTAATAGATTTCTCCAAATATTGAGTTCCTCTATTATAACATGCACCAATATTATATGAATATAAAATAATAAAAAAGTATGTATATTTCTATAAAATAATCTCGTATTTAATATGTTAATATATTTGTTTGTGCTAAAATGTTTAATAATCTATTTTATAACACCCCGTGTGGGGTAGTAATCACCCCTACACTGCGCATCCTAGGGGTAGTAGACTCAGAGGTAGAGCTGAGTGAGAGGCGTATGGCCTCAGGATTTAAGGTGCATGAGGCTGTGTTTTGGTTATAAAGACCAGGCGTCAAAAGTAAATACGCAAGAATGCGAGGAGACACAAGGCTTTTACTGTTAAGAAAATGCGTGGTTAGGAAATAGGGAAACCCAAGGGTTACCCAAACTCTAATCTGTATTCACCTGTACATTATAGATATTGCAGTTTACTTTAAAATCAAACTATGCCGCGGGCAATACGTCAGATTGTACGTCTCCCAACGTCAGTAGCTCTGATGAACTAGGCTGAACAAGGCTCTTCTGATCTAGTTAGTGAAGCTTTTATAACAAAACCCATGCTTATATCAGCATTGCTTTAGGAGGGCAGAGCTTTATCAGCATTTCAACATTTGGCTATTAATATCGATTGCTGAAACTAGTGCAACATTAAAAGAAATATAATTTACCCAAAATGACCATGTCGAGTACCTCATAGTTCATGTTGCTCTATATATTGTAATGGTTACCATGTCATATACCCAAAGATCGCGGCTTCAAACCCGGCGGAGGACAATGAAATTTTTTCTGGCGTAAAATTCATAGAATGACTTCCCTCGGAAGCATTGTATATTTGCGGCACGTAAAAGAATTTCAAGCCTGACAAAGAGGCCTGTGAGCAAAATTAAGCGGTCTTTCACTCCCAGTACAGGATGAGACGCTGAGAACCGATGTAGTTAAAGAACGTCCATAAATAAAAATTCCATTTCATTTCATTCTTAACACTTAATGGCTATTATCAAATATTAATAGTATTTAATAAGACTATAATATAGTATTGTGACCTGAAAGTTATCTTAACTCAAAATATCTGATGTGTTCCATTCACATGACTTTCTCTACATCTCTACAACAGTATTGTTAAAAAGCTTAGGTTTCTATTTACTTCATGCTAATCGAGATAGAATTAGCAGAAACAGTTTTCTTACTTGCTTCCTTGTATGTAGAAGAGAAATAAGGGAGTACCATAGGTTAAAGAGAAAGGCAAAAGCTGGTTGTAATGTGACTGAAGTTCCTTGGTTTGTATGCAAGAGAGTTGACAAATTCCTGTATGAGAAAAGTATAAGTTCTTCTAAGCTGAAACCAAAAACAAGAAATATCTAAAAACAGATCAACTCCATGAAAAAAGTATATTGCATAAATTGTGTGTTTTAACATGCTCAACATTTCTTACGGCTTAGCAGTTATGCAAAATTCCGTAAAATTCATCCAGAATAAAGTAGTCTTCAGAGACTATTCCCAGAAAATTCAAGATATACATTTTATTTGTCAGGTAAATATATTTAACATACGAAATGTTAATCAAAATTGTTATAGCCATTTTTAAGAAAATCAACATTTTCGAAAAAAGTTCCACCTAAAGGGTACTTGGGGTGGGGGGATTTTCATGAAAATCTTCGTGTCACATCCTTGGAAGCTACCAAACTTAAATACCAAATTTGGTATTCAACAGTCTCTTCGTTTTTGAGGTATGCTGTCCATAGGCACACACACACGGGCCTTTTTCTGGGAATGCTTTTTTTAGATTCAGGGGGACCCAAAACATCTATTTTCGGTGAAATCTCGGTATCGAATTTTTGGGTGGAATGCAATACCCTCTCTATACACTATGTACATAGTGCGTGTAGAGAAAATAAAAAAGTGCCCAGAATTAATGTCTCCACTGTAGTGGATGTATATATTTACCCTAGCAACAACATTAATAAGGTAACTACGTGTATAGTCAGCCGAGCATTATTATAGTCGGGAGCTCCATGTTATATATTGCCATTCAACAGGTGGTTCCCCATCTAAATCATTGAAGTCCGTCAGCCTTCCTTTCAAACAACCGTCGAATCAGAATCTCGGCCTGATATAATTATACCAGGTGGCTCAACAGCGCCGCGTTTTGCGTGTGTAGATAACTCTTCGTGCGTTATAAAATTGCAGAGCTCCACGGGGTAAATCCAAGCATACGCCGGTCAGTGGTGGTGTAAGAGAGAGAATTTCATTCTCCTCTTGCATATCAGCGTAAACGGTGATGGAATCGCCGCAGTCATTGGGAGGCGATTGTCCTGGAGTCCATGCTGATATACCTACAAGGACGGTGTAAACACATAGAGAAAGTTAACATAATTTCCAATTCAATTACAGAGCCATTATTCTTTAGAGAATAAAGTAACCTTTTAGGTTCACAAGTAATTAAAAAGCCCATTTCACCTTTCAATATCCGCTAATAATTAATTTTGTGTAATACACTGTTCTTATTTAATATTAGAGACTAAGCCCACTGAGGATTAAATCAAAACATAAATGCGCCGCAACAAAAACCATGCATGAGACCACCTATTGCTTTACTGTATTATTAGAATTATTATTATCATCTTCATTATTATTAATTTCTTGTCAAAATAAAAATAAAAGATAAATATTCATAACGAAAAATATGTAATCATGACGTCACATAGTACAGTGAAAATATACCTGTCATCGTGTTTGCATGTTTTCGTTACAATGCTTAGATGTTTTGTTTTCCAATAATAATAATAAAATTCTATCGTTTTTTCAGATTTTTCGTTATGACGCTTTCCTACTTTGATTTACTCTGCTTAGCGCATACCGTATAATAATACTAATGACAATAATACAGATAAACGATACGCGCTTTCGTGTTTACTTGTAATTGTTTGCATGCTTTGACTTACTCTGCTTTCGTATCATATTATTTTTTACTGTGCTATACAATAGCAAGTAATAATAATAACAATAATAATAAATAGTAATACAGTAAAACACCACATGATCTTCTACATAGTTTTGTTGAAACACTTCAATGTTTTGATTTAACCCTACAGTGAGTCTAATCTCTAATGTTACATTAGATTAGATTAGAAAGCATTCTGTAGCTACTGAACATAAAACTTGTCAAGGCATATGTTTATATACTATGTAAAAAAAAAACAATGTATAAGGCCGTATGCTAAAAGCATGGGTTACAAAAACAATAATCACACCATTTGCTTTTGAGGAATGTACGCCACTGCACTATACTTAACGTGCTCTATACTTAACGTGCTCTATACTTTTTTTTACATGCACATAAAAACAAAGAGTATCAAAAATTAGTGTTAAAATATATAAATAAATATAATTTCATTATATGTAACCCTGATGTAATGTCAGATGATAATTTTCTGATTGTCAACATAATAGTTACTATTAGTAATTATGTAAAATTAAAATATGATTATTGTATTATGTACTCTTCATAAATGTCAACAAATTACAATACATGTTCACAAATATGTTGTAGAATTTGCAATGCAAAAATTTACAATTATGTACTAGAATGTAAAATATTAAAGCATCAGGTTTTACAGACCTTGTGTCATTGCTAAATACTAAAAAATTCATTTGACATAATCGTGCAAGTCAAAGTATATATCAGTTTAATTTTAATATAAAACACACCTACAAATACACACAAAATGCAATATATTATAATACTTAAAAGTACAATGATTGTTAACGGTATTGTCAGACAGATTTGTCATTTAAATATGCATCTACAGAATAAAATGATTTATTGCAAAGATACCCCTTAAGAGAGACCTTAAAAGCCCTGAAAAATAAGAACAGCGCATTGCACAATTACAAAACTAATTATGGCGTATATTGATACGTGAAATAGACTTTTTAATTACTTGTGAATGTAAATGGTGAATTTATTCCCTGAAAAATAATTGCTCCTTAATTGAAGTGGAAAACATGTTAACTTTCTCAGTGTGTTTGCACAGTTTTTGTATATCATCATGGACTCCAGCACAATGAGCACATTCCTTTACCATTAACGCTGATATGCAAGAGGAGAATAACAAAAGTTGCTCTCTCTCGCAATGCCATTGACCGGTGAATGCTTGGATTTACCCTGTGCAGTTCTGCA
Organism: Hymenopus coronatus; assembly: GCA_030762935.1. Lineage (NCBI taxonomy): Eukaryota > Metazoa > Arthropoda > Insecta > Mantodea > Hymenopodidae > Hymenopus > Hymenopus coronatus. Next base: position 56,742,499 of record CM060894.1, read on the forward strand.
CGAAATGTTATAACGCACGAAGTGTTATCTGTAAAGTGAAATACCGCGCTGTTGGGCCACCTGGGTTGGAGATGAATAAGTGCAAATATTTGTATCAGCGTTTGAGGGTGATGTGAATATCCAGTATTTGCAGGTTAAATTTATGTTCTTAAGGAAAAATTCACGACGTCTTAGCATGAATATTCAGACGCTCAATGATTGTTTACGCAAGAGGTCACGCGGTTGACTCTTCTGTCTTTTTCCCTACCGGACTATAGCTGGCGAATAGCGATAGATCTGAAAGTTTTCTCCTTATTTTTTCGTTTTACTCCTGTCGTGCAAAGAACCGAATTTCAATGACAATCGCATAGCGACAGTTTTTAAAGATTTGACTATCGCTTTTGCCTAATGTGTTTCATTAGTTCCTTCTACTAATAAGGAACTAGATAAAAATGCATTCTGCTAATGCTTATCTCGATTACCAAGGAGTAGAAAGAAGAATACTCTTTTGTAAGAAGTTTGTAGAACAGATAGAGAAAGCCAAGTGAACTGAACATTACAGATGTGTTTTTAGGATCTCCTTTCTCAAATTATACACACTCTCGCGTGTGTCTGTAAGTTAATTTGTTTTTTCACATTTATATTTTAACGCTCATTCTTCTTCTACGATGCTTTCTTTTTTGGTTAATTTTACCAAAAAAGGAGACGTTTATAACTAGTAAAGGGACTAAGGTCTCCCTGGTCCCTTCCCTGAGCACGCCCATGACTACCAATAACCTGCTAGCAGCAGAGCGAGATGTAGATTGTCGCTTGTTTTTAGTTGTCGGCCGGTACATGTTGATGTGAGTGTATTGCTGAATTAGTGCTTTGTAAAACAGTAACAGGAGAATGGCTTCTGCAAAACGAGCAGTACTGAACCCAGTGAAACTAGAATTAAACGGAGCGACGTCAAGAGAGAGAGCTTTGGAAGTCAATAAATGGGTCTATGGTGTAATGCAATTATTTTATTATATAAACATTATATATAACAAAACAGTTCTTTATTACTCATATAAAGTATGATTACAAGAAATAGTATATTGCACGCTAAAAGTTATACTTATCAGGTCGAGAATGCATTATGGGAATAAGGGGACCTCAGGGCTGAGTTTTCCCAAGCGTTCGAGAGTTGATAAGTAACTTACAGTTCGTGGTCAGTCAATTACTTTTTGAAATACTTGAAAAAACTGTAAAAAAAAAACAATAACAAATCAAAATGGCTTTTCAATATTTTATTGAACATTAAGAAAAATTAATTCTCGATAAGAGCAAATGAAATTATATGGACAATGCCTTCTTATACCATTCTTAATGGATTTTGCAATAGATTCTGTACTTGAAGTAGCACATGCCTTGAGTGTTACGTCATTTCCTAATTGTATTGTATTAATGACCTCTCAAACTCTTACTGTAAGTACTTACAGTGCTTGTTGCGTGGCAGTTAATAAATTAATTGTAAATTTAGCTTACGTTACCAAATATGTGTTCAGAATGATTAACTTACATATCAAGGATTTTAAAAAATATGTTTACTCTTCGAAGCTTATTTATGTACTTATATAGTTACTTATGTAAGTTTATGATCTTTAACCTGGAGGATCATAATGTTTGAAATGGGAGAAATGATACTCAGATGAGTCCGGGGTTCTTAGAGCTTAGTCAATCGACCTATTTATCATCTCAGATGAGGAAAAAACCCAAAATACTTTATTTTTGACCGATAAGTCATCCTAATCGAGATTCCATCACAGGAAATCTTGAATATCAAGCAGCATATTTTCAGAGCTTAATCGTGTTAAATACCTGTAGCTCTCTATTTGTATTTATTAATTAGATTTATAACTCTCTTCCAATATTAAAATTGTATTCATAATTTACGCAGTGGTTGGTGATTAAATCAAAACAAAGATTTGAACTGAGGGTAAAGAATTATCAAATCAAAAATATATTTTCAATCAGAAACAACAAAAAACGATATCTACAGCTAATGAAACAATCAGAAGTCGTTCCAATTAAGTATAAAACCGGGAAGTCATTAAATGTATTTCTCTGAGCTGAGAAATAAAACAATAATATAAGAGAAAAGAGAGTTTTGAAACCCTCTAAGTATAGCTATCTGCTTTCTGCCTCCTTAAACAAGAATTACAGCTGGGTTATTCACTGAGAAATTTTCCAAATAACTTAACATCCATTCAGTACCGAGCATTGCTTTGTTTGTGTTATGTGAAGCTCTGTGACACGGAAAAGCCAGATAGCTAGGATTCCAGTTTCAATTTCCTTTAGGTAGACTCTTTTCGGCGTGCAACATTCATGAAGTTCGTCTAGATTCAAGCACAGTTCAATCTAAGAATATATTTTACTTTCTGCAGCACGTATGTACTATGTACGTAACAAACAGAAAATGTAGTATAATATTCCATCCAAAAATTTCGATAGTAAAATTTCACAGGAAAAACATGTTGCGCAGCCTCTGTTTCCAAACAATACATTTTTAGAAAAACGTGTGTGTTTTCTATATGTGGACGTTATAACATAAAAATGAAAAGACCGTTAAATATCAAATTTGGGATTTAAGTTTAGTATATTTCAAGGATGCGACACGAAAATTTTCAGAAAGGAACCTCTACCGCAATCTACTCTTTACATGGAACATTTTCCGAAATTTACGATTTGGACTAAAATTCCGTATATTAAGGATGTTTACTTGAAAAATAAAATATATTTTTCTTGGGAATAGCCCCTGAAGTCCTTTGTCCTCTGAATGACTTTTGCATAACTGGAAAACCGTTAGCGATAGACAAACATTAACTACAAAATAATGCAGATCTCGTTAAAACACACAGTTTATGATTGGTAGACTTTTTTATAGAATTGACCGTTTCAGAGATATTCCTATTTATTGCTTGTAGTTATAAAATACTTATAATTTTCTCAAACAGGAAGTCATGCGTCTTTCTTTTTCTTTACTCCTGTCCAAGCAAAAATCGAATTTCAAAAACAATTGCTTAGCAACAGTTTTTAAAACATTGCTTCTTATTTCTCTTCTACTTGTAAGGAACCAATATATGATAATGTTTAATTCGATTAGCATGAAATTGAAAAAACAGGAGCTCGGAAAAATAAAATCCCAGGTTCCAAGTCCCGGGATTTAATCCACGGATTTCCCGGTCTCTAGCCGGTTGCTCTAAACATTGATCCACCATGGCGACAATGTTGTTTTAATTGTATCTACAAGGAAATAGACAATAAAATTATTTTTGCGAATTTTTATCTCGATTACCGCAAAGTAGATTGAAGAACAAGCCTTTTAAGAGTATCTTATTGAGTGTGTGGAAAAAGTAACGCGAGTTTAACATCATTTTTTTTAAATTGTATAACAAGAATACGGTTATAAAACTGTAATTTGGTTTATACAAATATTTGGTTTTGTTTGTTTTTATGAGCATTCTCACACCATCGCTTATAATGGCCCACTTTGGGGTAAAAAAACCTTGTGCTCCATCATATGACTTTCTGTAGCTGTTCCACATTAAATTGTTCTTACAAAAGATTATTCTTTAATCTAGATCATGATAATCGAGTAAAACAGCAGAATTGGTCTTATTACTTGCTTCCTTGAAGATAATACTCCCTGATAACACGTTCAAACTTTCCATTCCTGCAACTATGCCGCCAGCACGTAGACATTATAACAGGCGGAGAAATATTGACACAATAACTCGTGCAATAGACAACAATTTACAAACAGGTCGAATCCACTGTATTAAACTATGGACAGTGCCCGATTCTGGAACATTGTTGGGCTGGGAGCTTCATCTGGACTTTAGATCAACCACTCTTCAAGGTGCTTTTATTGGCACAATATACATCATCCATTCAAGAAGAGATCTACACGAAGACGAACTCAATCAGCTACAAGACTTCCAAGACACAACTATAGGCATGCCTCAAATGTCTGCAGTTGCTCAAAAAGCAAACTTAACATTCAACCTAAATCCATGCAGATGGTATAGTAAACACAAAGCTAGAATTCAAGCAAACGAATATCTATACCTAGTAATCGAAATTTAAAGTGAACAAACCAACCTACATCATCATTGTGTCTTGTATGATGTATATTGTGTCAATAATAGCACCTTGAAGAGTGGTTGATCTAAAGTCCAGATGAAGCTTCCAGCCCAGCAATGATCCAGAATCGGGCACTGTCCATAGATTAATACAGTGATATCGATCTGTTGCAAATTGTTGTCTATTGCATGTGTCATTGTGTCAATGTTACTCCGTGTCTGTTATAACAACGTCTGCGTGCTGGCGGCATAACTGCAGGAATGGCAAGTTTGAACGTGTTATCAGGGAGCAACGGAAGCGCGAAGCGAATACACTAAGCTAAAACGATAGTTAAACATTTTAAAAGCTGCTTGCTATGTGAAACAATTGAAGTTCGGTTAGCTTTGCATGGCCAGCAGTAAAACAAGAGAGGGGAAATCACAGGTGACTTCCCGTTTGAGAAAAGTACATAGTTTAAAATTGAAACCCATAACAAGGAATATTGTAAACGGTTAACTCTACAAAACAACTTATATAACTTATATATTTTAAATATCTCTTACCGTTTAACAGTTCAGCAAAATTCATGCAAAGTAAAGAGGTCTTAGATCCACTTTTGTGAAGAACAACATTTTCAAAAATTTCTCCAGGTAAAGGGTGGTTTGGGTGGCGGTATTTTCTTGAAAATATTCGTGTTGCATCCTAAATACCAACTTTTTGTGTTTGAGCTAAGCTGTCCACAGATAAATAGGAACACACATACACATGGACCTCTTTCTAAAAATTGTTTTTGATTCAGAGGACCTCGAAACATACACACATGCGCGCATACATATTCCGCGTATCCGTATTAAAGGGATCAGAGACGTTTCGAATAAGTCTAAAAAAAGGACTAAACAGATTATCCCTATAAAGATCAAGATACACAATTTATTTGGCATATGAACACTTTAAACACATCAAGTACTCTTATTTTAATCAATAATTTTAGAGGCCATTTTAGAATAAAAAATAATTCGAAAATATGCAAATAAATATACATGTGGTGGAGAGATGCTTTTAAATAAATCTACGTGTTGCATTCAGTCAAATAGATGAACTTAAATATCAAGCTTGGTATTTAACCAACTTACATATTTGCGAACATACACATACATACACACACGGACCTTTTTCCAAAATGCCTGTGCGTTACATTCCCATGGCTTTCCGTATATCTTATTGGTGGGTATACAAACAAAATGTATATTTCCATTTACCGTATATTAACTGAGGTAAACAATAGAACAATTAGTAGCTACATTACACATTTGGTTGGTATGCAAAAAGAATAGCGACAGTCAAACGTTTAAGACCTGGATGTTATATACATTTTATTTGTCATGTAAATATCTTAAATATAAGAGATCTTAATAAAAATCGTTAGAGCTATTTTTGACAAAATCAAAATATTCAAAATGTAACGGGTACTTGAGGGGGGGTATGAAAATCTTTGTGTCGCATCCTTGGAAGATACCAAACTTAAGTATCAAATATTTAACGGTCTTTTCTTTTTTGAGCTATGCCCACAGATACACACACGGACATTTTTATAAAAATGTTTTTTCTTTTGGATTCAGGGGGTCCTAAAACATGTATTTCCGGTGAAATCTCTGTATCAAATTTTTACGTGCAATACAATACCTTCTCTAATTACTATGCACATAGTACGTGTAGAGAAAGTAAAAAAAACCTTTGTGTTACATTTACAAGATTTTCTCTATATTTCTACATGAAATTATTGTTCAAAATCTTATTCTTCTATTGATTTAATGCTAATCCAAAAACAATTAGCAGAAGGGGTCTTATTTCGTGCTTCCTTGCAAGTAGAAGGGAAATAGGGGAGTACCATAGGCTAAATTGACAGTAAAATATTTTAAAAGTTGGTTTGATGTGATTGAATTACCTTTGTATGGACAGAAGCTGACAAATTCTCGTGTCAGAAAAGTTTTTAAGTATTTTAAGTCTGAAACAAATAAAAGGAATAACTCAAAAATGGTCAACTCCACGAAAAAAGCGTGTTTGACATAGTGTGTTTTAACGTGATCATCAGTTTTTGATAGTTCTTGTTTATCTCTTACGGTTTATCAGTTACGCAGTATTCAGCAAAGTTCAATCAGAGTGAAAAGACTATTGCCGCATAAATATCTTTAATATGAGGAATTTTCATCAAAATCGTTAGAGCTAGTTTTGAGAAAATCAAAATTTTCCAAATGTTTTCCAGGTAAAGGATGGTTTGGTGGGGTGATTTTTCTCAAAATCTTCGTGTCACTTCCCTGGATGATACTAAACTTAAATACCTAGTTTGATATTTTATGGACCTTTCGTTTTTGAGTTACCTGTTCACAGACACACGGACCTGTTTCTAAAAATCCTTTTATTGGATACAGGAGACCCTAAAACGTGTATTTCTGATGAAATCTCGGTACTGAATTATTGGGTGTATAATAATAGCTTATCTATACACTATGTACATGGTACGTGTAGAGAAAGTAAAAAGTATTTAGAACAATTTGTGCGTTTTAAATATATCCTTGTTACTTTCTCTAGCACTTGCATAGTACACAGCTAAATAAAGTATTGCATTCCGCCCCAAAATTCTATACAAATATGTATTAGAAATATACGTTTTAGGGTCTCTGAAATAAAAAATAAAGAATTTTAAAAAAAAGTTCTTTCTGAGTCCATGTGTTTGTGAACAACATAACTAAAAACGAAAACTTGGTATTTATGTTAGCAATCTTCCAAGGATGCGACACGAAGATCTTCAAGAAAATCCACCACCTCAAACTACAGTTTACATGGAAAAATTTATACAATGTTCGATTTTCTCAAAACTGGCATTATAGATTTAGATTAAAATACCGTATATTAAATATTTTATATGAAAAATATAATGTATATCTCTAAGCTTCTAGGAATAGCCTCTAAAGGTCTCTTCATAATGAGGAAATTTAGCATACTTGATAAACCATGAGAGATAGACAAAATATTAATCCACAGAAAATGTAGATATCACTTTAGGCTAGAGTTTATTTCCTCCTTTTTTATGTTATGTTTTTTATTTTTGTGGATAACTCAATATTCCTGGTTATTGGTTTCAGTTTTAAAATACTTACCTTTTCTCAAACGAAAGGTTCCATTCGTTTCATATCTCTTTTGTTTTACTCCTGGTCATGCTAAGAGAATCACATTGTGATAGCTTTTAAAAGACTTGACTATCATTTAGACTAGGTATTCCCTTATTTCTTTTTTATTTTGTACTTACAAGGAAATAAGAAATAAAACAATTGCTATTCATTGTTTATCTCGATTAGCACGAAGCAGAAGAATAGGCTTTTGTAAGAATAATTTATTTCCGAATAGGTAGACAAAGCGTTGTGAATTGAACACATTAGTTTTTGTATATCTTTTCATCTTTTTTTTTTTTTTTTTTTAAATACAGTTCCAGAGTCTGATCGGGACTCCGGCGCTGTATACCCTACTTTTTATTTACCTAATTTGTTTACTTTGATTACTGTATGATTACTGAATTTCTGTTTTACCTTTTACACACACATACACAAACATATAACACCCATGCCCAAGGCGGGACTCGAACCCACGATCCCCTGCGCTGCGAAACACCATAGCGAGACGCTTTGGCGAGCGCGGCCATGGAGACCGGCTTCATCTTGAGCGGCGCCGTGGTCCAGTGGGTAGACCTTCGCGTCCAACCTAGGTGACCCGGGTTAGATCCCAAGCGCCCGCAGTGGGATTTGTGGTGGACGAAACGGCGTCTGGGCGAGTTTTCTCTGAGGCCTTCAATTTCCCCCGCCACTCATTCCATCAACTGCTCCACCATCACCCTTCCTGACACTCATTCCGATTGCATTTCATAACATCAAGTTTCTCAGGCTCATGCATGGCTACGGGCCGAACACTCGTTCTAGGTTTTCCATTCTGTGGTTTTACATGCCGTTGGCATCAACAGGCTATTGACCCCTAGGCACCCTCTTGTAAGTCTTAGGGGGCTGTCTGTCCTAAATATACCAGGAGGGTTAGCCGATTACGAAACGAAACCTTTACACATATATGTTCACATTTACCAGATTTACAAGGTTTACAAAAATGCTTTAGAATATAGAGGGCCTGACAAGCATTTCCCATAAAAATACATGATATACAGTTTGTATCTCATATAATATCTTTAAAATATGGCGTTTTAATCAATACCGTTAGAACATTTTTGAGAAAATCGAATATTTCAAGTAATTTTTCATGTAAAGGTTAGTTTGAGCGTGTCGCATCCTTTGTAACTACTGAACTCAAATACCAAATTTGGTATTCAACCAAGTTTTCGACAGAGACACACGCACCTTCTTCTAAAATTGTTTTTGATATTTAGGGATTCTGAAAGAGTGTTACTCGGGATCGTGGTTTTGGGCGGAATACACCGAACGTTATGGCTCAGGCGGTTTTGTCTGTAGCCCACATTTGGGTTTTATGCCGTGATCCTCCTACATGATCCATGCTTTTTTTCGGTCGCCAAACTAGCTAGGTTCCTTTCCTTCCCCAAAATGTATGTCCCTTCATGTCGTTTCCATTGTCATTTCATTCGTCCTTCATCCTATTCATTTTTTTTTCAGGGTGAATTATCGGCGATGATGCTCGATGTAGCGTGGCAGGGAAAAAAATCTGATGTGTTACATTCTCATCACTTTCTCTACCTGTTCTTCAAACACACGTTTCTTACAAAAGATTATTCTTTTATCTAGGGAATGATAATCTAGACAAACATTAGCAGAATTGGTCCTATTACTTTTCTCTTTGTTAAGTAGGAGGGAAACGGGAGTATAGTATGCTAAAGCGATAATCAAACCTTTTCAAAGCTTGTCGCTATGTGAAACAATTGAAGTTCGGGTTGGCTTGTTTGAGAAAAGTTAATTAGTTTAAAATTGAAATCAATAACAGTAAATATTTCGAAAACGGTCAACTCTATAAGAAAATAATATCACAAAAATTATGTGTTTAAACGAGATCTACATTTTTCGATTAGTGAGTTTTTGTCTGTCTCTTACGGTTTAGGTAATGCAAAATTCAACCAGAATAAGGAGTTCTTCACGGGCTATTTCCAGAAAATTCAAACCATACATTTTATTTCCGATGTGAACATCCTTAATGTGCGGTATTTAAATCAAAATAGTTAGCCGCTTTTAAAAAATATTCCATGTAAAGGGTAGTTGGGTAGATTTTCTTGAAAATCTTCGTGTTGCATTCTTGCAAGATACTGAACTTAAATACCTAAGTTGGTATTTAACAGATTTTTCGTTTTTGAGCTATACTGTCCACAGGCATACAGATAGACCTTTTTCTAAAAATGCTTTTTTTGGACTTAGGATATCACAAAACATATTTTTCCGCGGAAATCTCGGTATGAATTTTTGGGTGGAATACAATATCTTCTCTATTACTATGTACACTGTACATGTGGACTAGAGAAAGTAAAAATGCTAGTAGTCAATCTACGTCTCCCGACCTCGGCTGGTTGCCGAAATGAGGACCACCCCCTGGTGGGGGTGTTGGACCCTCTGTGGAGTGGGTCCTCAGTCTGCGATCCGGTTATCGGGGTACTTCTATCCGGAAGCCTTCGCTCCTGATTCCGGCCGCCCGCAGTATCCTTTCACCTCTCTCTCCCGACATTCCTTGACGCCAATCTTGGGCATAGATACAATAATCAACACAAAGTCCGGTGCCGAATTCCCTCTATCAATATTCTATTTTCTATTTCTGGTCGGAATTTTGATTGGATATAGAAGAATTATTTAAACAGATCATAGAAAATCGTCGCTTGATTAAAGCAGCTGATGAAGCATAACAAAGGTCCTTCTCTGTACACATCGTAGTTGCGAGCTTCTGCTAGAGGGACAACAAGAAGGGAAAGACATTTTTACATTTTCCCTTCTTGCCATTTCTGGGTGAGCTGATGTTTCTTCTTGTAAAACAACAGAAGAGAAACTTTTACCTGAAAGTAAAGATGAAATCATTTCAGGCATTACTAATAGCTTTCAAACTCAGAAGCTCCTTCCAAAAGTTTATAACAGCATGGTGTTAAATCATAAAGCCTTAGGATATGCACCAGCTATAAAACATAACTATGGTGCATTTTCTTTGCATACTCAATGCTGTAAAAGCAATAATGAAGTGTTATATAGTTGCTGAAAATTTACTTCGTCATTGGAAAAATAAAAAAAATCTCATGTGTTGTATTCACAAAACTTTCTCTACATCTGCAACAAATTATTGTTAAAAAGCTTATTTTTCTATCCACCTCATGTCAATTGAAATAAACATCAGGAAAGATAATCTTACTTGCTTCCTTGTAAGTAGAAAAAAAATAACGGAGTGCACTGTGCTAAAATTATAGTCATATCTTCCAAAACTCTGATGTGTTCCATTCACATAACTTTCTCTAGCTGTTCCACAAACATCATTTTCTTACAAAATATTATTCTTTTATCTCTTGACATGCTAATCTAGATTATCATTAGCTGAATTGGTCTTATTACTTACTTACTTCTAAGTAGAAGGGAAACAATGGAATACATTATGCTAAAACGATAGTCAAATGTTTTAAAAGCTGATCGCTATGTAAAACAATTGATGTTCGATTCACTTCGCATGGTCCCGTTTGAGAAAATTTATTTAATTTAAAACTGAAACTAATAACAATAAATATGTCAAAAATGGTTCAACTCTACAACAAAAACGTACCTATATGGTATAAACTTTGACATCTACATTTTTTGTGAAGTAAGGTTTTGTCTATATGATACGGTTTAGACATTATGTAAAATTCTGCAAAGTTCAACCAGAATAAAGAGCCCTTAAGAGGTTATTCCCAGAAAATTAAAAATATACATTATATTTGTAATATAAACATTTTTAGTACACGGTATTTCATCAAAATTATTAGCTCCTCTTTTTGAGAAGATCAAAATTTTAGAAAAATATTTTATGTAAAAGGCAGATGGGGGTGGGGGCTTTCTTGAAAATCTTTGTGTCGCATCCTTGAAAGACACTGAACTTGAATAAGTTTGGTGTTCAACAGATTTTTCATGTCTGATTTATACTTTTCACGGATACACACACACACAGCCAAACTTGGACTTTTTCTAAAAATCCTTTTCTTATATAGAGATTTCAAAATATATGTATACATACATCTGGTGGTGTCAATTTTGGTGGAACATAATACTTCCCTATTTGCCATAATAGTAGAGAAACTAATGATTTTTGTCAACTTTACATCAATTACATTAAAGCGCTTACCTAGAAATTATTTAATATTTAGCTATCCGGTTACTTTTACACCGATTAAACGTAAATCAATATTATTTATTGTACAATCCAAATAAAAAATAAAATTCCATCCACCAGCATTTAATATTTATGTAATAGCTATTACTAAGACAAGATCTCCTACTTGATTTGACAAAGTAGTTTTAATAAAGCAGTCCTCCATGTTTTTAATAGAAGAATAAATGTGTAAGGAGTTAACTTCTTGCATTTTTCTTTGCTTCATATGGATGGGGGGGAGGGCTGTTGTGGAAGAAACAAGCCAGATGTGTTCCATTCAATGGCTTTCTATACCTATTCATCAGTAAAATATTTAAAAAAAAACTTATTCTCATGCCTTATTACTTTTAGCTTAACCTGGTTGGTCATATCGGACAATGAATGAAACTGATGAAATGATGCTCAAATGGTCTCGGAGAGCTTAGTTACTCTACATTCGTCTTCTCAGGATAGGAGAAAACCCCGGAAAAAAAAAAAAAAAAAAAAAAAAAAAAAAAAAAAAAAAAAAAAAAAAAAAAAAAAACAACCTTACCCGGGTAACTCACCCTAAGTGAGATTCGAACTCGTGACCTGTTGAATGTGAGGCAGACACGTTACCACCACACTACCCAGGCAAGCTGCCTTGTTCATGCTTTTTAGAATAAACATTAGCAGAAATAGTCTTACTACTTAGTTCCTTAAAAACAGAAGTAAATAAGGGAATATATTAGGCTAAAGCGATTATCAAATATTTTACAGATGGTTACTATGTAGTTTAAATCGGTTCTCTTTGAGTGGCGAAAAGTAAAATAAAAGAAACGGAAATGATTAATTCCAGCTATAGAAAAGGTTAAGTACTTTAAAACTGAAACCAATAAAAATTAAAGCTCGGAAATGGTTGCCTCCACAAAAAAAACGTATATAACATAAATTATGTGTTTTAATGATATTGGCTGTCTGTTATAGCTACCTATGCAAACTTCTTCCAGAATGAAGGTCTTTATAGGCTATTCCCAGAAAATTCAAGATATACATGGTATTTATCATGTAAATATATTTAATACATGGGCTGTTAATCAAACTCGTTGGAGCTAGTTTTGAGAAAAACAAAATTTTCGAAAATGTTACATATAAAAGGTAGTTTGGGCTGGGGGTAGTTTTGGAAAATCTTCATATCGCATCCTTCGAAGATACTTATCTTAAAAACTAGGATTATTGTTTTACAGCCTTTTAGATTTTGAGTTAGGCTGAACAAAGACACACACACACACACGCACACAGGACCTTCTTAAACGTGTTTTATTCAGGAGATCTCAAAATATGTTTCCGGTGAAATCTAGGAATCGAATTTTGTGTGAAATACAGTACCTCCTCTACCTACCATTCAGGGTACTACAAAAGAAATAGACAACTTCAACTGCCTGTAAAACAAAAACTATTAGAGATAGCAACCTAATTATTTTGGAGGTATGTTGAGAAACTCTCAACGTTTTGTTTGTTACTATTGGTAACGCTGTAGTGTTTTGTTTGTTGTTGCAGAAGCTGAAATGGCGGAAAATCCTGTAGAAAAGGCATATTGCGTGTTGGAATTTGCTAGAACGCAATCAGCAACTGTTGTCCAACGACATTTTAGAACACGTTACCACAAAAATGAGATGATGCGCTCACAAAAACCAGCATCGTCTTCATCATGTCGCAACATGTCGATGCAAAAGTCACGCCGTATGACCTTATCTTCTTCACTCAGAAACTGCAATATCTGTAAACTGTAAGGCATCATGTGCAGTCGCTTCCGCAAGATTTTCCATACAGTTTGCTGTGGAATTTGTAATTGCATGCTTGCCCTAGATGTCGATTTCTGTGGGCTTCTTATGTAGGCAGAACGAACACGTTCAAAGTTTTCTTCCGAAACTCTTGGTCTTCCCGAGCTCTTCCCTTTGCACAAACATCCCGTTGTCTCGAATTTTCTATACCAGTCGTAGATTGACTGTCTAGTCGGTGGCGTTTTGTGGTAACGTGTTCTAAAATGTCGTTGGACAACAGTTGCTGATTGCGTTCTAGCAAATTCCAACACGCAATATGCCTTTTCCACAGGATTTTCCGCCATTTCAGCTTCTGCAACAACAAAAAATAGTACTACAGCATTACGAATAGTAACAAACAAAACTTTGAGAGTTTCTCAACATACCTCCAAAATAATTAGGTTGCTATCTCTAATAGTTTTTGTTTTACAGGCAGTTGAAGTTGTCTATTTCTTTTGTAGTATTCTTTTGTATATTTAATACGTGCAGAAAAAGTAAGTATTAGAAATGGATAACTTTAAAGGTTATTTACTGACGGCTAATCTAAGCTACAGCCTTAAAAAGCTTAAGAAATTTATACAAGCACCAAGAGTATCATAACGATTATTTTGTAAGACGTTCGAATGCACCTTATAGTTTATTATCCAGAACAAAACCAGTATATTAAATGAATTATATTTGGCTTTCAGCCTCAAAGAAAATATATGTAGATTCATTGTTTTTAATAAACAAAGCTCTTTCATTTCTAAAGGAATAAAGTACTTTATTAAATTTCTGGTAAAAATATAATTAAAATCAAACAAACTGAAGTCAAGCTTTTGCTAATTAAATTTGGGTATTTGTGTGCTAAATAATATGCTTGGTATTTTCAAAATATCATTTGTGTTTGTAAATTAAGGGCATGAATCAGGGGAAAAAACATTTCGCTCTACGAGTTCCTTTAATTATGTTTCTTCCTTTCCTTTGTGTGTGTTTAATACAGCTTTAGCGAGGTCAAATCTCGGTAATAATAATAATAATAATAATAATAATAATAATAATGATAATAATAATAATAATAATAAAAAATTCAACACAGTCTTGGAGAAGATTGGATCACTGTGTAAGGCTAAAATAGAATATTGCCTCCAGCCGTTGCGTCATCGCGTAGCGGCTGATGGTTATTAAAGCGACAAAGTGAAGAGTACACATAAGGTAGTGGAAGCTGCCCTCCGTGGTATAATGGTTACCATGCTATATACCCAAGGTCGCGGATACAAAGCCGGCGGAGGACGATGGATCTTTTCGCGCGTAAAAATCCTTAGCATGGTTTCCTTCGGAAGCGAAGTAAAGCCGTTAGTCCCGTGCCGTAGATTTATGGCACGTAAAAGCACCTCAAGACTGATAAAAGAGGCCTCTAAGCAAAATTAAGCGGTTTTCACTCCTAGTATAGAATGGGACGCTGAGAGCCACAGCAGTTAAAGAGTCTATAAATAAAACTCCATTTCATTGTGTGGACCATCGATAGAAGGTAATGTTCTACCAAGAGAAAAAGGCGAGCAAGAGGAATGTACTGCATAGGAATTTTTACATTCTCCATACGTGCTATGTACATAGTGCATAGAGAAGGTATTACATCCCACCCAAAAATTCGATATCGAATTCGAATTCAAAAAATTATTTTTGGAAAAAGGTACGTTTGTGTGTGTGGGTGGGGGTGTGGGTGTGTGTGTGTCTATGAACACGATAACTAAAAAACGAAAAGTCGGTAAAATACCAAACTTGATATTTAAGTTTGGTATCTTCCAAGGATACGACACAAAAATTTTCAAGAAAATCCTCCAACCACAAACTACCAATTATATGAAAAAAAAAAAAAATTCAAAAATGTTAATTTTCTCAAAAACGGCTCTAACGATTTTTATTAAAATACCGTATTTTAAAGATATTTATAAGGCAAATAAAATGTGTATCTTGAATACCCGTAAATATATACGTAGTTTACTGTTTGACAAGGCTGTATACATACATACATGCATACACACACATACACACTACATACATACACACTACATACATACATACATACGCACATTCGCACATACGCACATACCTACATACACATACACACATACATGCATACATACATGCAAACACACATACATGCAAACACACATACATGTAAACACACATACATACATGTAAACACACATGCATACATACATACACACATGCATCCACACATATACACACATACATTCATGCACATACATACATACATACGTACATACACACATACACGCATACAGACAGACACACACACACAGTCACACACACAGACACACACACAGACACACACAGACACACAGACACACACACACACAGACATACACATACACACACATACATATAGTTGTTTTCAAAACATGATGGTCTTCAAACGGGACCGCTTTCCCCCTTCCACCGGGCAATTAGTAAACAAGGACGTTAAGCCTCCTGTACTAGAGGCGGGAGGCAACGTAGTAAAATCTATTTCCTGCTAATGTTTATCTCAATTAGTATACGGTAAACAGAATTTAAGCCTTTGCAAGAATATTTTATTGCAAAATAGATGAAGTAATGTGATTATAACCCTTCAGATTTGTCACATCTTGTCCAAAATTCTACATCATGTGCAAGGCTGTTCTTTACTATAGTTCTAAAAATCTGATGTACTCCAGTCAAATGACTTTCTCTACATCTTTTATTTTTAAAAAGCTTATTCTTCTATATACTTCATCCTAATCGAGATAAACATTAGCAGAAATCCTTTCTTGTGAGTAGAAAGGAAATAAGCGCGTGCACTAGGTTAAAACGATGGTCAAATCCTCTAAAAGCTGGTTGCCATGTAGATGAAACCCATTTCTTTGCATTGTAAGAGTTGACAAATCCCCGTATGTGAAAGGCTCAAGTTTTTTAAAATTTAAACCAATAACAAGAAATATCTCGAAAATGGCCAACTCCATGATAAAAACGTATATGACATAAATTGTGTGTTTCAACGAGTTCCACATTTTTTGTGTAGTAAGTTTTCTCTGTCTTAGAGTTAACTAGTTATGCAAAATCCAACAAAATTCATCCCGAATAAAGAGACCATCAGAGGCTATTCCCCGAAAATTCAAAATATACACTTTATTTGCCGTGTAAATTAATCAAAATCGTTAGACATTTTTGAGAAAATAAATATTCGAAATTTTTTCCATGTAAAGGATAGTTTGGTGGTGGGATTTACCTCAAAACCTTTGTGTCGCATACTTGATAATACCAAGTTTGGTATTTTACTGACTTTATGTTTTGGAGTTATCGTGTTCATGGACACACTGATACACGGACACACACGGATCTTTTTCTATTTTTTTTTTTGATACTGGGGACTGTAAAACATCTATTTCCGGTGAAATCTCGGTATCGAATTTTTGGGTGGACCGCATTACCTTCTTTATACACTATGTATATAGTCGTGTAGAGGAAGTAAAAATGTTTCAAGGCTAATATTCTGCGGTAAAAAGCAACAGTATGATCAACTACTGAGGAGAGCACTTATGGGTCTCTGAAGTAGGGAAATGCAGTGACCTCAAGGACATACTCCTGGGGGAAACGAATGGGCACCAGCTCAAAGAGAAGACCCGGTCCCCATGGCCACGCTCGCTAAGGCGTCTCGCTTTGGTGCTTCGTGGGCAGGGGATCGTGGGTTCGAGTCCCGCCTTGGGCATGGGTGTTGTATGTTTGTGTACAGGAACAGTAATCATACAGGGGGGGAATGTAAATTGGGGATACAGCGCCGGAGTCCTGACCAGACTCCGGTAGTGTTTTAAAAAATTTAAAAAAAAAGAAAAGATGTACAGGGAATGGGGTAAACTACGCAGTATGATATTGTACGGTAGCACGACGATACAACCACAGTGATTTTCACATTTGGAATCTTCGGTGCAAGTTTAAAGTTGAGAGTGTTTGGTATAAACGGTAGAGAGTGTATTTATTGGTCTTTAACGTTTTATATTTTGAGATTCATATCACGGATCGGTTACACGTGTAGTATATGCATCACTTTATATTTGGGATATTGAACCTTAATGTTAATGAGTTAATAATATTCGAAAATTTAAAAGGAAAAGAAAAACAGGAACACATGTAACAAACAACCCAAAAGGCTTAATAATAATATAAAAACAAAGCAAAAAGGAATGTTCTTTGAGCTTACTCACACGATGTTTTTACTTTCTCTACACGTACTAACTACTTAGTGTATAGAGAAGGCAGTGTATTCCATCCAAAAATTCGATACCGAGATTTCACCGGAAATACATATTTTGGGTTCCCCTGAATCAAAAAAAAAAAAAGCATTTCTGGAAAAAGGTCCGTCTGTGTGTTTGTATGTGTGTGTGTGGACAGCATAGCTCAAAAACTAAAGGACCATTAAAATCCTTAATGTTTAAGTTTCGTGTTTTCCTAGAATGCGACTAGAAGATTTTCAAGAAAATCCCCCCACCCCGAACTACCTTTTACATGCAACATTTTTAGAAAATGTTGATTTTGTCAAAAATCGCTCTGACAATTTTGATTAAAATAACGTATATTAAAATAAAATATATATCCTGAATTTTATAGGAATAGCCTCAAAAGGCTACTTTATTCTGGATGAATTTTTACGGAATTTTGCATAACTGCTAAACCGTAAGAGATGGACAAAAACTTACCACACAACAAATGTAAAGCACATTAAAGCACACAATTTATGCTATATACTTTTTTTCGTGGAGTTGATCGTTTTTTATATATTCCTTGCTTTTGTTTCAGCTTTGAACAAATTATACTTCTTTTCTCATACAGGATAATCAACTTCTGTCCTTACGAACACAGGAACTTCAGTCCCATAGCAACCATTTTTTAACTATCAGTTTAACCTATAAAAGACCCTTTATTCTACTTACAGGGAAGCAAGTAATAAGACTATTTCTAGTCATCAGCATGAAATAAATGGAAGCATAAGCTTTTTAAGAATAATTTGTTGCATTGATATAGAGAAAGTTATGTGAGTGGAACACATTAGATTTTTTATTTAGTGTCGCTTTGACATCTGGGCCTTGTTGCGGCATCAAAAGGTTACATAGTGATGGTTACAATATGTTACAGTATGAATTGTTTGATTTTCACTATCGCTTTACCCTGTGCATTCCCTTATTTCTCTCCTACTTACAAGGAAGTAAATAACAGGAACAATTATGCTAATGTGTATCTGGATTGGCATGACGTAAATAAAAAAAACCTGATGTGTTTCATTCACATGACTTTCTCTACATCTCCGCAACAAATTATTGTTAAAAAGCTTATGCTTCTATTTACTTCATGCTAATCGAGAAAAATTAGCAGAAATAGTCTTATTACTTGCTTCCTTGTAAGTAGAAGCGAAATAAGGGAGTACTATAGGTTAAAGTGATAGTCAAAAGCTGGTTGCTATGTGACTGAAGTTCCTTGTTTGTATGGACAGGTTTTGACAAATTCCCGTATGATAAAAGTATAAGTTTTTCAAAGCTGAAACTAAAAACAAGGAATATCTCAAAAACGATCAACTCCACGGAAAAAAATTATTTTACATAAATTGTGTGTTTTAATGTGCTCTACATGTTTTGTGTGGTAAGGTTTTGTCCATATCTCACGGTTTAGCAGTTATGCAAAATTCCGTAAAATTGATCCAGAATAAAGTAGTCTTCAGAGGCTATTCCCAGAACATTCAAGATATACATTTTATTTGTCAGGTAAATATATTTAATATACGATATTTTAATCAAAATCGTTAGACATTTTTAAGGAAATCAAAATTTTCGAACAAAAATGCCAAGTAAAGGGTAGTTGGGGGTGGAGGATTTTCTTGAAAATGTTCATGTCACATCCTTGGAAGTTACCAAACTTAATTACCAAATTTGGTATTCAACGGTCTTTTCGTTTTGAGTTATGCTGTTCACATACACATAGACACACGCACACATACGGATCTTTTTCTGAAAATCCTTTTTTGGTTTCAGGGTGACCCAAAACATGTATTTCCAGTGAAATCTTAGTATCGAATTTTTGGGTACAATAAAATACCTTCTCTATACACTATGTACATAGTACGTGTAGAGAAAGTAAAAATACTCTTTTGTAAGGGTAGCATGTTTTTGTAACAACTAGAAAAAGTCATATGAATGGAATATTTCAAAAATAGTACTATGTTGATTGAAATAGCACATGTTTAAGATATTCTTATGGCAAACAAAGTGCAGCCTGAATTTTCTGCGAATAGCCTCTGAAGACCTCTTCATGAAATTTACGTCATGTACTTACTTTTATTGTAAAGCTAATCTTTTCCGATATATTCCGTGTTATTGGTTTCAATTTTAAACTACTTAAACTTTTCTCAAATCGGAAGTCATCTTTCTTTTCGTCTCTTGTTTGTTTTACTCCTGGCAGGTAAGGAGAATGAATTTTAATTGCTAATTTGATCATGACGACTGGCTTTTAAAACATTTGACTTTTGCTTTTACCTAGGGTATTCCCTTGTTTACTTTCTGCTTAAAAGGAAGCAAGTAATAAGAGCAGTTATACTAATCATATCTCGATTATCATGATGTAAATATAGTAACAATATTTGTGAGGAAAGTTAGTTTGTGGAAAAGCTAGAGAAAGTAATGTGAATGGAACACCAAATACCTTTTTGTAGTTCAAATCTTCAATTTAACATAACACCAATGCAGTCGCAGTAAAATTCTAGAAACATCTATTGAAAGATATAGGAAATTGGCATTTCACTTCCAGGTCTCTTAATCTCGATCCAGCATGTTGTCCCGACAGCTCAGTTGATTAGAGCTACGGCACGTGGATCGTGGTTCAAACCTGGTTATGCAATTGAATTTTTCAACTTGGCCTCCACATACATGTATGGAAGTATACGTAATTTATACCACTGACTGCCTACTAGCGATTAATTAGGAAAGTGGAATGTGGGTCGGTTGGGGAATTTAATATCGTTCCAGCAGATTGCCGTGGTAGCTATGTTGGTTACAGAAATGACACGGAAAACGAAAGATCCGTGGTTCAAATTCGGCTATGGTATTCAATTTTTATTGGATTCCATCCTTCGTATTTAACCTACGCACATAGAGATATAAAGCAATTATCATGAAATAGAGTTAATCAGTTGTTCCTGTACAACGTTATTGCGTGCCTGGAGAGCAAATGCTCCTAAGCCACACTGGGAGTGAAATTTCAAATTTCTATGTTTAGCTCCACCTATCTATATGTACATAGTGGATGGAGAAGGTATTATATTGTACCCAAAATTCCGATACCGGAATTTCAAAGGAAATACATGTTTGAGACCTCCTGAATCCTTCCCCCCCCCAAAAAAAACCTTTTTTTTTAGAAACATATGTGTTTGAGCACTCACTCAAATATGAACTGTCTGTTAAATACCAAACTTGGTACTTAAGTTCAGCATGTTCCAAGGATGCGACACGAAGATTTTTATAGAAAATCCCCCACCCCAACTGCTCTTTACATGGAAAGTTTTATAACTTTTAACCATGCCTTACAGTTTTCAAAAATGTTGATTTTCTCAAAAATGACCAATGATTTTGATTAAAACGTTCATTATCTATGGATGCCCAAATGCATTTACTGTAAAAAGTAATTTTCGATTTTTTGATCGAATGATGTCAAAATTCACGTCCAGTGTTTTAATGTCTTCCATATCGCTTTAAACGTCTAAGTAAATGTAATACAATATTTAGCCACTAGTAGTGCTATTGCGTACCAGGCAGATTCAATGGCATTGTTACAGATAGGTTGACAACTGTTCTTGAAACTTTCTCCTGGATTATAACGTCCCAACTAGGGTACTCGCGCGTAATCAACAATAAACCTTTGATCCCGGCTGAGAGGGAGCATGATAGCCAATGCGTCACTGGGTGAAGGCCATAGCACAAGCGTTTGTTTCTCCTGCACTTCATTCCTATGAGGCATTCAGCCCTGACGACAGTTTTCCCTCAGTGCTAATCCGTAATGCACACTGCAGGTAGACGCCTGTAAGTAGCGAGTAAAGCATTGCGTACCGAAGCTGAAACTGTTACAGAGAGAACTACACAGTTATCGTTCTTCGTATAAGATTGACATTTTTATAAAACTCTATTATGAAATATATTGTCAAAGCTACATATTACTCCTTCTGAGCTCAATAGATTAATGTGCCTCCACTGATTACTTTATGGAGTCCAAATTTAGCATGTGATTACTCTGGACATCAGTTTAAAATGTGTTTCTTTTAAACTACCTCACTCTTTTCTTTAACTTATCTATAAAACTACTCAATGTAGCATCGGGCCAAATTTTGTACTCCTTAACTGTAGGACACTACGAAAAGTATTAACATTGCAACTTTCATCAGCCACTCACGCTCATGTGTTCAACCAATTTCTTACAAATCTGCATCATTTGACCCACTTGGTCAACAGTTATGATACACTTTAAGCTCCAGAAAAAATTACAAGCTATTGTTCTTCAATTCAGCATTCACTGGTTGCCTTTAATTCCTGTCCACCATAGTAATCCATCCATTGTTCGTCTTCCAAATAAAACATTGTCTTTTTTCACAAAACCACACCAAATTATGTGAGTCCTTCATTTCCTTCGTTCTGTGGGGGACCAGGAGCTTAAGGTTACTCGACATTCGCGCTCTCAGCTTAAGGGAAAGCCCCCCAAAAAGCCTTATCCGGGTAACTCACCATAGGCGAGATTAGAACTCACAACCTCTTGATTCCATTCTTTGAACATGTTCGTACATGCAATATCCGTTTTCAATTATATCTACCACCGTCTCTTCTACTTCCACCTCCGCCTTAATGGCACCATTCCTTATATGCTGTAACCGAGATACTCTCATGCTCCTACTTACCCGTCAGTGTTCTCTAACTTATTCCTCCATCTGCCTTCCAGTGTCTAACACTCTGACTCGTCCATACCATTGTTTTTAAAACACGTTCTTTAGTTTTTATTTAGTTTTTTTTCTTTGTTTTTTTTACTTTCTCTATACGTACTATGTACATAGTGCATAGAGAAGGTATTGCACTCCACCCAAATATTCGATACCGAGATTTCACCAGAAATATATGTATTAGGATCCCCTATAACCAAAAAAAACATTTTCAGAAAAAGGTCCGTGTGTGTGTCCGTATGTCCATGTGTCTGTGAACACAATAACTCAAAAACGAAAAGTCGGTAAAATACCAAACTTGGTATTTATGTTTAGCATCTTCTAGGGATGCGACACGAAGATTTTGAGAAAAATCCCCTCGCCCCAAACTACCCTTTACATTGAACTTTTTTTCCAAATTTTTTATTTTCTTAAAAATGGCACTAACGATTTTGATTAAAATATCGTATATTAAAGACATTTGCCTGATAGCCTCTAAAGGTTACTTTATTCTGGATGAACTTTACGTAGATTTACAAAACTGCTAAACCGTAAGAGATGAGCAAACACTTTCAAAACAGAAAATGTAGAGCACGTTAAAACACACAGTTTATGTTATATACATTTTTTTCGTGGAGTTGATCGTTTTTTAGTTATTCCTTGTTTTTTGGTTTCAGCTTTGAAAAAAATATACATTTCTCATACAGAAAATTGTCAACTCCTGTCCATACAAACAAAGGAACTTCAGTCACAGAGCAACCAGCTTTTGTCTATCACTTTAACCTGTGGTAGGTACTCCCTTATTTCGCTTCTACTTACAAGGAAGGAAGTAATAAGACTATTTCTGCTATTTTTTTTTTCGATTATCATGAAGCAAATAGCATAAGCTTTTTAACAATAATTTGTTGCAGAGATGTAGAGAAAGTCATGTGAATGTAACACATCAGATTTTTTAATTTCTCTTCTCCAAAGGATGCCATTTAAAGGCGTAGTTCTTTCATAGCCTGACTATTACTATTTCCTGTTTTTTTTTTTTTTCACAAGCACTAGAACTGTCTATAATTTAGCTGAAATATTTAAACTGATTAATTTTATTGTTACATTATTTACAATCGAATTCCTCTAACATAAATATATTCTGTCTTCATAAGATTTACTTTCAACCTATGAAGACCGTATTATGTATAACTTTATAAAACATAGCCTCAATATTTTTTGCGTATAGGCCATTAAGGACTTTTTAGAACTACAATATTATTAATTACATATTTTCACTATTTGGCCTACATCCAAACTTTGTACATTTTTGTTTCTATAGGACACGGAGCAATTAAAACCCTTCTCCACATTTTAACCACAAATGTGGAACTCTGCGCTGTTTAATAGATAGATGTGTCTGTGTGTGTGTGTGTGTGTGTGTGTGTGTGTGTGTGCGCGCGCGCGTGCGTGTGTGTCATTTGCTCTCGCCCCTGATTTTCATTAGCAAAATCAAACTTGTATTAATTTGATTATTACTTGCTGAGAAGTATGAGAAGCGTATTGACCTCATTTTAGGTGCCGGTACAATCGCATGGCGTGATTCCGTTGTTAAAATGAAACAATACGTGTCCCACAGTCGCGTGTAGGATTCTCAGTTATGCAGCGCATTGACAAATTGCTTTAATCGATGACAGTCATTGTGCCTGTTTCTCATTGTGGGAACACTGGAATCATTCCACAACAATAACACAGCCCATATTTTTTTTTTTTTACTCTCTCTACACGTACTATGTACCTACCTAGAGTATAGAGAAGTTAATGTAAGGCACCCAAAAATTCGATACCGAGATTTCACAGGAAATAAATGCTTTGAGACCACCTGGATCCTAAAAAGAAACATTTTTAGAAAAATGTCCGTGTATGTGTGTCAGTATCTGTGGGCAGCATAGCTCAAAAACGAAGATACCGTTAAATGCAAACCTGTATTTAAGTTTGGTATCTTCCAAGGATGCGACACGAAGATTTTCAAGAAAATCCCCCACCCCAAACTACCCTTTAGAAGGAATATTTTTCAAAATTTTTTATTTTCTCAAAAAGCGACCGCTTTTAAAGGGCGAGACTATCGCTTTAGCCTGTGCATTTTCTTATTTCCCTTTTACTTACAAGGAAGCTATTAGCAAGGCTTATGTTTATCTAGATAAACATGATCTAGATAACAGATTAATGTTTTGAATAAAAGGTTTGTTTACCGAACAGCTAGAGGACGTGCATTAGATTTTTCCCGTCTACTTACAAGTGACCAAGTAATAAGGGCAATTGGTGCTAATGTTTATCTCGATGCCTGAGGTAGATAGAAGAAGCTTTTAACAACAATGTGGTACAGAGGTGAACAGAAAGGCATGTGAAGGAACACATTAGATATATTTTTTTTTAATCAGCTCATATACCTATTGTAGCCCATGCAATGTTTACTATTACAGCCTAAGCAATGACTTCATTGTTAAAATTCGTTTCTCGTATTATTACTTCTGGTAACGGCTTCCTGCTTCATGGACATTCAACATTTTCTCAGTTTCGGATATTTATGGCGCAATAAATTTTCACTAGCACGCCTTTATTAACTCCCTTCTTCAGCACGTTTTTCCCTCACTTTGTCTGTCTCTTAGCGGCTATTCATAAAGAGCGTTAAGCAATAACATAACGACGCAAAACATACGTTTGATTTCTCAAGGGGCAGAGGAAGATTTAAGCACGGAGGCTACAGGCCTATTGTGTCGTATGCAACCTCCGAGATGAAGGAATAAGATGAAAGATCCGTGCCTGAACAGATAGCGGTAGATGTGGTTATTGATGATTCCCTAAAATTTACAGATAAAGATACTCCTGCAGGCACCTCCCAACGCTGCTCTTGAGAGAAAGCTCCGGTTCCGTACTAGAGGAGGAGGAGGAGGAGGAGGAGGAAAAGGAATGGGGAGGAAGAAGAGGAAGAAGGAGGAAGAGGAAAAAGAAGGAAGAGGAATGGGGGAGGAGGAGGAGGAGGAGAAGGAGGAGGAAGAGGAAGGAGGAGGAAGAGGAAGGGGAGGAGGAGGAGGAGGAAGAGGAAGGGGAGGAGGAGGAAGTGGAGGAGGAAGAGAAAGAGGGGGGAGGAAGGGGGAGGAGGAAGAAAAGGAGGAAGGGGGAGGAAGAGGAAGAGGAGGAGGAAATGGTTATATTACGTATAACCACCGCGCAATATACACCTCCAAACCACCCAGTCAAGCACAGTACCCCGACAAACGCCTTTCTACCAACTTCAATTAAGAAAATGGTAATACAAACACTTGTGATGCCCCATTCTGAGTATTGTGATTCTCTTTTTACTAACCTAACTGAAAATTTAACTCTAAGACTTCAACGGGCTCAGAATACGTGTGTATACTTTGTATGTAATCTCCGTCGATTTGATCCTGTTACCACCACTCAAAACATAAAGGGCTGCAGCTTAGGAGTAGAAGAAAATTGCATTCTTTTATTTCTCTATCAACTCCTTCGTTCTCACATTCCAAACTGCTTAAATGTTCGCTTCAAATATCTTTCTGACTGTCATAATTGAGAAACTCTTTCCTTCTTGTTATACCTGTTCATCTACATTCTTCTATTTATCATCCTTTACAATAGATTTAGCTCGTCTTTGGAATTCCCTATCTGAAGACGTAAGGGACTGCCGGGAAGTTATGCTGTTCAAGAAGAAAATTAGGGCATATATTTATAATCAAGTTTAATTTGCTGCTGTATTAATATGATAAATACATCACTTTAATTTATTGTTACTCATATTGTATGGACTGACAAGTAATATGCATTTCAAATGTAAATATGACAAATATCCTTTCAACCTACATGGTTATTTTACTTTAAATACTTTTATTTACAGTTTTTTTTATTACAGTATACTTGTAGGGTCTTTTATATTTGTTATTATTAAGTTATATAGAATTGTATTTTTGTTGTTTATTTATTGTATCACAGCTGTATTGAATTTAATATATTGACTGGTAGAGTGGAAGAGAAAGCCTTATAGCCTTAACACCAACCAGGATAAATAAATAAATAAATGATATGAAATGAAATAATCAGGAATGAGGGACCAGATTAATTAGTATCGTTAAAAATAACACCCCATCATCCGCTTGAAAAGCCACGAAAAACCCCAAGGTCAATCAGGAAGATCGAGCCCACGATCTCCAGAATGAAATTCACAGACGAAACCTCCTAAGCTATCCAACCCGTAAAACAGAGATGATGTGTTGTCATTCACAACCACAAACGGAAACATTAACAGCAGTCAATCCCAATAGAGCCCGAAATTGAGCCTGGTGTCTGCGAATACACTACCGAGAGTAAACACGGTAAAAGAGGTTCTGTATCCCAATGAGCATAAAATGTAGCCTATGATGGAACAATGCTGTATCTGTTTGTACTGAAAAATGTAGCCCCACCCCCTGCTAATGTGACAATTTCAGTTTCCTGAGCTTAAATCTAGCCGCTGGATTGCAATGATATTTTACCTTCCTAAAAGCATTGTCAAACTTCAGAAAGGTAACATTACAACTTAAAGCTTGCATTTCCATATCACTAACGTTTCTTAATATGGGATTGCTAATTGCCGTTCAATAGCGTTAGTAACTTGAACCTTCACCTCCATCTCCCTGATGGAGGCTCTTCCTTTTTACTTTCTCTAGCACATATGTACAATGTACATAGTACGTACAACATTTATTGAATTCCACCCCGAAATACAATATCGAGATTTCATTGGAAATACATAATTTGAGAACTTTGAATAAACAAATTAGTAAAAGACCAGTATGAATGAATAAGTGTATTTATTGACATAGCAATATCATACATAGAATTTCAACAATCGCACGGGTCCACAGACCGTACGTGCTTTTGTAATACATATTACAAGCAATATTAAAACAACAACAGCAAATAATTAAAAGAGTAAACACGAAAATAAAAAGACAAAGGAAATGCACAGTCCAAAGCATTATTAAACAACAATAAAGAATTAAGAGTGAACCCGAAAATAAAAATACAAAGATATTCAAATATAGCAATTTAAATTTACAGCACAGAGTACACCTTCTTAAATGCCCCCTCTTATAATAGAAAATTACAATTAAAAGACATATATATATATATATATATATATACACATAATATATACACCATATATAAAACCATAGCACAGCAGTGACCTAATTATGACATAATATATATGTATGTAGAACAATGTAGTCACTTTTGTTTAGTTGATCTTAATCCCCCCCCCCTTCTCTATTGGCAGCCTCCTCAGATCTCAGCTGTCTTACCTTAAGTATAAATTTACCTAGCCCGTCCATGTTTTCCGTGCCTACCAGTAGCGTCCAACATGCTTCTAGCCCTACATTCGCAGTGGTAAAAAATCGCGGCAAATATTTTTCCCGCCATTCCTCCGTACCCCTACATCTTGCCAAGATGTGAGTCCACGACTCTTCCTCCTCGCAAATGGGACAGATTCTCGTACCATTCTCGTCAGAAATGTTCGTGCTCCTAAAAGACCAGTATGAGTGAGTCTATGCAGATCATCATTCAAAAACGAAAAGTCGGTTAAATATCAAGCTTAGTGTTTAAGTTCAGTAACTTCCAAGAATGACACACGAAGATTTATATGGAACATTTTTCGAAATTTTCTATTTTTTTCAAAAATGGTTTAAACGATTTTCACCAAAATCTGTATATAAATATAAATCTCGTTAAATCACACAATTTATGTCATATTAGTATAGAGTTCATTGTAGAGCTAAGCATTTTCGAGATATTTCCTGTTATTGGTTTCAGTTTTAAAATATTTAAACTTTCTCAAATGGAAAGTCCTCACCCGTTTCGTATCTCGTTTTTTTACTCCTGCCTAGCAAAGAGATCCAAATTTAAATGTCAGTCACACAGCGATTAAAGGATTTGGCAATCTTTTTAGTATAGTGTACTCCAATATTTCGTTTCTATTTATAAGAACCAAGATCTATTTCTGCTAAGGTTTTTCTTGATCAGTATGAAGTTGATAGAAAAATAATCTTTGTAAGAATATTTTGTTAGCAGACAGCTAGAGAAAGTCATGGGAATGGAACATACCCGTTTTTAAGGTATTCCATAACTCGTAGAAAGTGCAGCCACATCATTTATACAGCAAATGAGTTGGAAATGAAAGAGCCTCCCAACTGAGGAAACCTGTAGTCATGATCTTCCATTGGTGAGTGTTTAAGAATAAACTATTTTGGTAAATCTAGATATACAGCTCTTAAAAGATATTACTATCGCTTTAGCCTAAGTAACTTACTAGGAAGCAAGTAATAAAACCATTTCTCTCAATATTATCACGCTTTACATGAAGTAGATAAAAGAATGAGCCTCTAAGTGTTAATATTTAAGTATAATGGTGCTTGTTGCGAATCAGTGATGAATCTTGAGGTCCTGAGGCCGGCCATCGAGTAGTGGGGACGCTAAATGACCGAAAACATTTCTTTATTAAACGGTTAGTCTCTGATAAATAAGTTGTAAATAAATAATACTAAATACAGATTCGTATTATAATTCTCATCAGCGCTAATTAAAGAATGCAGAATCATTTATTACTACTCCATTTACTCCTATTACTCCTCCGCATACTCCTACTACTAGTACTACTACTGCCGCCACCGCCGCCG
This sequence comes from Hymenopus coronatus, assembly GCA_030762935.1. Taxonomy (NCBI): domain Eukaryota; kingdom Metazoa; phylum Arthropoda; class Insecta; order Mantodea; family Hymenopodidae; genus Hymenopus; species Hymenopus coronatus. Next base: position 56,771,394 of record CM060894.1, read on the forward strand.
CCGCCGCCACCGCCACCGCCGCCGCCACCACCGCCGCCGCCGCCACCGCCACCACCACCGCCGCCGCCGCCACCGCCACCGCCACCGCCACCACCACCACCACCACCACCACCACCGCCACCGCCACCGCCACCACCACCGCCACCGCCACCGCCGCCGCCGCCACCGCCACCGCCACCACCACCGCCACCACCACCACCACCACCGCCACCACCACCACCACCACCGCCACCGCCACCGCCACCGCCGCCGCCACCGCCACCACCACCGCCGCCGCCACCGCCACCACCACCGCCACCACCACCACCACCACCGCCACCGCCACCACTACTACTAATATGACATAGGTTGTACAAATCTGGACATCCATTGCTGACACTTGCTCCAGATTTGGTGTTGGTGATCTGGACGCGTTTCGACAAGCTTCATTGTCATTTTCTTGCAGGTTAACTGATGTCTCGCAGAAGATGACAATGACGCGTCCAGGTCACCAACACCAAATCTAGAAGAGCAAGTGTCGGCAATGGATGTCCAGATGTGTACAATAAGATAGCTTCACTGTATGTAATAGCTTTTTTTTTAAATGACATAGGTTGTTAGAAAATTGGGTTCCTTGCTGTGGGCGATAGTTTGTTGCCATCCATTCGAAAGTCTACTTTGTTTTCCGGTTCGTGTCTTCTTTTGTTCCAACAGGGTTGGCAATACTGAGCCTCAGTTGAGTTGTGGGTCTCGTGTGAGTAAGTCGTGCGTGCTGTGCTACTCAAATGGATACAATCAAGTATCAGACTGTGATAGATTCCTGACAAAGAAGGGCTAGCAGCACCTCAAATCAAATGCTACTTGGATGGTGTTTATCACGATGCTGTTCCTTCAAATTCCACAGTGAAGAATGTTTTACGTTTATAAATCGTCTGTACACATACTCATCTGAGCAGAGAGAGTATCACTGTTGATCCACTTGTTGGTCGACCGGTTAAGATGATGAATGAGGAAACCATCGTTGTTGTTGTTGTTGAAGGTAAAGAAGCTAAGTGGCAAGCGACTGAATCTCGAGGAAATCTCACCATATTTGGGTTATCTAAAACAGCTGCTTTCTGTATCATTCATGAAAAATATTAGGACCAGATTTATGTGCTGACTTCTCTCTGCAGTTTAGAAGCAGTAGTGCGTGGCTTGTACTGAAGATTCCTGAAGTACTGGAACCCATTGTTACAGTGGATGAAACTATAGTTTTTTATTATGAGCATCTATTCAAAAGAGCAATTTCTTAATTCTGGTGAAGCTCCACAAAGAAAGGTGAAGATCACTCAATCCACAAACATCATGACACAAATCCTGCAAGGAATTCTTCTCGTTGATTTAAAAGAAAGGAGTGCTTCTCTGAAACACAATATCACTTTTCTCAAATTGTGTGAATCTTTCAAGCAAACAAGCACGGATACTTGTTATATGCTGTTCGTCTTCTTCACGACAATGCGGCAATGCACATGGAAATTGTGAAAATTGCTGCCAAGAGATTGATCACCCATCCTACAGTCCAGGTCATTACTACTGTCTCTTTTCCAAACTGAAGAAAGATCTTCGGGGAAGGAAATTTGATGATGTTGATGATAATGATGTCATTTTTGATGCAATGGAACATTTTATTAATAAAAACAGATTACTTTTCAAAAGGTAGGATTATTAATCCACAAGTGTGAAAAGTATATTGAAATAAAGGGTGATTGTGTTGAAAATCAGCATCGCCGTTTTTATTTTTATAACTCTAGAGTGTATGTGTTGGACTTAGAATTTTGGCAACATATGGAAACCAAAAATAAAATAACATAATATTAAAATATGTTTTATTAATTTCTATAAAATTTATCGGTTGTGTGATTAATTCTGCTAAAACACCTGCAGTTTTGAGATATTGTGTACAAAAATAGTTAGTTTAAAATGAAAGAGCCAAAAATTTGCATGGTTGCTCACGAGGAAGTTCTGCTTCACAAATGTATTACAGGGAAAGCTGTGCTCTAATAAGCTTTAATTAAATCAGACCAATTTAAACTAAAGTAACTATAAAATTAAAATTATTCGAATGAAATACAAGTTTAGAATTTTGTATCAACACCTTTTTGTTCCAATTCAATTTTGAATGTTCGATATAGATTGGCAAAGCATAAAAAATAGACAATCCTCTACTATACGAAATAATAACGCTTCTTCAAGTATACAATTATATAAAATAACATTTTTGTAGCAAAAGCCATTTTAAAATATGCATTGTTTTATGTGGAACTTCCCCTGGACTGAAGCTTAGATTAATCGCCATGACTGAATGCGTTGCGATTCTCCTTTGTTTCCCCATGAGAGCTCATGACAGCCCGGCACAAAACAGTTGACTGTACAATGAATGAATAAATGTAACCGAGTCCGTATAGTCTAATTTAAAATCTTTTGTAGGCAATCATTTATTGTTCGAGGGTTGTACTGAAAGTCGTGAGCAACCCATTGTTAAAATTAAAATTTGAGCATTATAACAGAAGCGACTGCAGGATCGTAATCTGTAGAATTTATACCACATGTGTATATATTGTGACGTCACAAGCAGTGTTTCAAAAATGGCAGACATAAATATTATGTTCCGACAGTGTGCTATCATTTTATTCCTTTTTAAAGAGGAAAAATCTAATGCTGAAATTTACCTCATACTTCAATGTGCCTATGGCACAAGTGGTGAAGATGTATCGAGGGCCCCACCAGTTGATTTGGTGGTCCTCCCCAGAACATTTTTACTTTCTCTACTTAGTACATATTGCACTCCACCCAAAAATTCTATACCAAGATTTCATCGCAAATACACGTTTTAGGGTCCCTGTATTTTTAGAAAGAGACCGTGTGTGAGTGTGTGTGTGTGTGTGTGTGTGTCTGTCTGTCTGTCTATCCATGCGTCTGTAAACAGGATAACTCAAAAACGAAAAGCGGTAAAGTACCAAACTTGGTATTTAAGTTCAATATGTTACAGGGATGCGACACAAAGACTTTGACATTTATTAACCTAACTTAAGTAACAACAACATAAACTTTAAATTTAAGCCAAAATTCTTTACATAGAGAAAATTTCGAAATTTTTTTATTTTCTAAAAATGGCTCTAATGAAGTTGATTAAAACGCAGTATATTAAAGATATTTACATGGCAAATAAAATACGTATTATCTGGAATTTTCTTGGAATAACTCTTAAGACCTCTTCATTCTGAATGATTTTTGCATAACTGGTAGGTAAACTGTAAGAGAGAGACAAAAATGTACTGCACAAAAAATGTAGATTTCGTTAAAGCACACAAGTTGCCATATACATTTCTTCGTGGGTTAACCATTTCCGAGATATTCCTTGTTATTGATTTTAGCTTTAAAATGCTGATAATTTTCTTATACGGGAATTTGTCAACTAATAGCCATACAAAGAAACGAAATTTCAATCATAAAACAACCAGCTTTTAAAAGTCATGACTATCGTTATATATTTCCTTTCTACTTAAAAGGAAGCAAGTAATATCATTTCTATTACAGCTCCGTAGCTCCGCGGTTATAGAAACTGGAATGGAAACCAGGAGATCCGTGGTTCAATTTCCGGCTACGCCATAGAATGTTTCATTCTGACTCCACCTTTCAAACATGCACGTTTCTCACTAGATGACAAATGAAAATCAAATGTCAGGAAAAAACTTCAAACTTCACTCGTTCAAGTAGTAATATAATAATTTATTTATACCAAGCTTGTTATAAGTACAGACTCATAAAATCATCCAATAATTTGCTGCAATTATATTTTGAAAAGGGTCAGAAAAATAAGTCAATTATTTATTTATTTCCAAAAGCTTTACCTTAATTTACAAACGCATTCTAGGGCTTTAGTTTATAACAGTGCAACAAATATCCAGAATTCATATATAAAGTATTAAACAAGTAAATGTTTAAACAAGATATAAATATTTTCTTAATATCTGGATTATTGGAGATGTGATAGACATTTGGCAGAAGTTCAAGATGCTGTTCTAAATTAAATCTCTTAATATAATATATTGGATATTCAAAAAATGAATGGATGATATTTTTAGGATAATTTTGACAACAATATAATGCTTCTTCTGAATTAATTACGAGGGCCATTTTTTTTAACCTCCGATAGGCTATAAATAAAATAAAAGTTCATAGAAAACAATTATTTTATTACTAAAAGTTTTTAAAACTTATGGTTACTTTTCAACATAACCACCGAAAACATTGAGACATTTATCGTACCTGTGCACAAGCTTTGCAATACCCGCTTCAAAAATGTTGCCGCCAATGATTAAGCTGACCGGGCCAGGTGGCTCAGGCATTTCGTCTGGGACTGCCATTCGGGAGATCCGGGTTCGGTCTCCGTTGACCGCGCACTCTGGCTCTGGACTTTCCCGTGGTTTTCCTGGTACTGCTTAGGTGAATGCTGAGGTACTCTATATCTATTATGGTTCCTTTTCCTTTCAATCCTTCATTTCATTTCCCTTCTTCCTCTTTCAGGTCGACGCACGTGTGGCTTGAGTTATTGCAGGCAGCTGCCACGGTTGCTTGCACCGAGAAAAACTCTCTTCCCCCTCTTCCCGTTGTAGAGACCTCCTTTCGGCCTCCCGGTGCCTGTATAACCTACGTGGCGCGCCAGGACTGGCATCTGGTGAAACTGTTAGGGACTTCTTTGCGCTTAACTCCGTTGTTTCCTGTTGCAGGCCAGTGGTTTACCCTCCTCTCACCATTTCCTCCGGGTGGAGAGGTAGGGCGCAATAAATCGCGGTTGTCGAGATGTCCCCCGCCGTTACATTGCATTACCCTCTAAGGTTAAGTTGGTATTACCATACCTAAATTATAAGAAAGAGACCCCTTGAAATGGTAAAGTGTAGAGAATGTCTCCTGAATGGACCATCTCATTATGATCTTCTATGTTCTATACTGAGATTAGTTTGGCTGGGAAAATAGGTCACAGATAATTGGAACGTAAATATGCACTTTTTGTGTTTTGTTTTGAGGTAAGTTATTTCCATTAAGATTCTGATCCCATTAAGTTTGCTAGATAACAACAGAGGATAAACAGATTACAGTTTCAATTTTGCCCTCCTGCTATGTTATAATTAAATGAAGCGCAGATGAAGTTGCAATCTTGTTTAGTTGCCTGCTTCTTTAGATAGTTCGTCCGGGATAACTTGATCAAAACACAAAGTAAAAAAAATCTGATGTGATGACTTTCTTTGCCCGTTAATCAGAAAGCTATTTTTACAAAATGTAATAATCTATTTACTTCATGTTAATCGAGATAAACATTTACAGATACGATGTCACTATACATTTCCTTGTGGGATTATGTTCAATGTCCAGATACATTATGAGGCTTAGCGAAACTCAAATCCTTTAAGGTCTGGTAGCTAAAAGAATTTCCATTCTCTTTGATTGACTTGGGTTTTTTTTTTTTTTTCTGAAAATCGTGGTGTTGAACCTGGAAGTTTCTAAACTTAAATACCTAATCTTACGGAGTGAAAGTTCCTATTGGGGTCTAGAATAAAGGAATACCTTTTTATGCATGTTTTTATACTTTCATCTTTCACCTGAAGACATGCATAAAGGAACTGAGCATGCGCAGCCCTTATTAGTGGCTTTTCTGAGCAGCTAGAAGTGTAAACATTTCTTTATTGTGTATTACAATGCTTATAAAAGCGATTAATTGTATTCATGAAATGGTCTTAATAAACAGGGCCCATAATAAATTCCGTGGGAAATTCATTTTTACTATCTCGACTAATATTAGTAGGAGGGGTATTGTATTTCAACAAAAAATACCATGTCGAGGATATACCGGAAAACTTTTTCAAATCCCCTGAATTAAAAGAAAAGGATATGTATGTGTATGTATATGTATATGCAGCGCAATCAAAAACGAAAATTCTATTAAATACCAAATATAATACTTAAGTTATGTGTCTTCCAAGGATGCGACAGGAAGATTTTCTAGAAAATTTCCCTACCCTAGACTTCCTTTCATATCAAAACATTTTTAAGAGATTTGATTTTCTAAAAGTATAGCCCTAACGATTTTATTTAAAACACCGTACGTTTAAGATAAAATGTATGTTTTAAATTTTATGGAAATAGCCACTGACGTCCTCTGTTTTCTGGGTAACTTTTGGATAGCTGCTAAACCGTTAAAGGTAAACAAAATACTACTGTACAAAAAAAATAAATCTTATTAAAGGCAACATTTTTATACTGTTTTGAATGAGAAACCCTCATTCCTTTTTAACAAAATTTCAATTGCATTATACAGCAACCAGCTCTTTAAAGGTTTTCCTTTCGTTTCAGCCTGATGTAATCCCTTTTTTCCCTCCTATCTTAAAAAAGTAACAGAGCCACTTGCTCTATTGTTTATCTCGATTAGCATAAACTAGATAGAATAATAAGCCTTTATAGAGAAAGATATGTGGATGTAATGCATCAATTTTATTGCTGTAAATTTTATGTTAGAAATTTAGTTCATGGAAATTATATTCTAAAAGTATTGGAGTGTATTTTGCTAAGCAAACAAGGTTAGTTATGAGCTAATTATCACTTCCTTGCATTTAAATGTATCCTGCAAAATATTTTGTAACACTACACAGCTCACCATTAAAATTAATTACAAAATAGGAATTTAAATTGTGAAGAAAATATCAACCATTCATGAAATAATGAAAATAACACGTCAAGTTTCATGAGTGTAGGTATTTCAAATTGTTCATTTAATTTCTTTTTCACAAAAGCCGAGTGTAGGACAAGAGTTGGATATGTAGAGTCAGACTGAAAAATTCTCTGCCATAGCCAGTATTTGAACCACAGATCTGGCGATCTCTACTTGGTTGCTCTCACTGAGCTACCATGGTATCATGCTGGCACAGAATTTAAATTCCTCAACTGACTCGCATGTTTCCCAATAAACCACAAGGCCAAACCGTGGCCGAATGGTTAGACGGCCCGGGTTGGATCCCAAGTGACCGCTTGTGAGATTTGTGGTGGACAAAGCGGCGCAGGGCGGGTTTTCTCCGGTATCACCAGTGTCATCACCTGCGGTGCCTTGGTAGTAAATGCGGGCGTTAAACGCTATCAAAAAGAAAGTAAACCACAAGATGTCTCAAATTATTTTGAGATGACATACCCTAATGGTATGTCGTAAGACTTTTACTCCCGGGCTTCATAGTTTAGCCAACTATTATGACCAATTAGTGTTAATTTAATTGTTTTTTATTTTCACACAAGCCGTATGCAGGACAGATTTGGATAGGTAGAGTCAGACTGAAAAATTAATGCCATAGCCTGGATTTGAACTACGGATCTCCCAATGTCTAGTCGATTGCTCTAGCACTGAGCTACAATGCAACATGCCAGTATGGCATTAAATACCTCAACTGACTCCCATGTTTCTAGTAAACCACAGGATAATCTCAAATTATTTTGAGATGACTCACCCCTTGGCAACTTATGGTTAATTAGTGTTCATTTTAGTAATTTTTCACGCAAGCCATGTGTAGGATAAGAGTTGGATAGGGAGATCCGTGGTTCACATCCCGGTTATAGCATTGCATTTTTTAGTCTGACTCTACCTATTCAAGGTACTACAAATGTTCAATCCCAAATTCTGTAGACGATTTTTGTACCACCTCTCTTATCTGAAGTCACAATTCCGAGTTGGTATTGAATATCCTTCAAACTTTGATTGCTTCGTATTTTTTATACACTTCTGTTTTCTATGCTGCCTCTAGTAACAAGGTTATCACTACATCATATCATGCAGCGCTATAGTCTGTTCACATTTTTTTCGTCCAGCAGCTGAGAAAGAGGAGAAAAGACCGGTTCCTGCATCAAGCGGCATCCTTCCCCCTCCTACAAGCTCTAGCCAAACAGAATACGATTGGACATTACGTACTGCAGATGTATAGCAAAATTTAGAATATGGCAGAACCTTTTAAAAGTATTAAAACTTGCCGTTACCCTCAGTTAAAAAGCAGAACAACATAGTTTTGTATAATAATTTATTATCTATTATCATATTAGATATATTGTAATACGCGGGGCGTTAATAAGTCCTTAGAACATCCAAGGAATCACACTCGTACCATTGAAAAAGAGTTTGTATTTATGACCGTCGTCTCTTACTAGATGACAGTTAAAATTTGAGCTATGTCTATCACGTGGTTTTTTGTTGTTTTTTTTTGCCATAGGCGATTAAATCAACAATCTTGTGCTTCTTTAGAAATATGGAAAAAAAAACGAGTTTCGTGCGGTGATCAAATACTTATATTTAAAAGGTTTAACACCAAAAGAGATAAAAGCTAAGTTGGATGAAGGCCATGGTACATCTGCTCCTCGTTTGCAACAATTTACAATTGTTGCAAACGATTGTTTAAATTTAAATTTAAACGTGGCCGTACATCCACAAATAATAAACATCGCCCCGACGGCCAATTCTCCAAAATCCAGGATATATTTTTGAGTGAGCCGCACATCAAAGTTCACAAAATAGTAGAGACCACAGGCATATCACAAGGTACAGTGTTCTCAACTTTGCACCAAAAATTAGGCCAGGTAAGGGTCTCAGAGCCGCGTTTGCTCTCAATGAAGAATAAACACAATAGTGTGATCGATTTGGAAACTGGTTTGGCAGTCTTCCGTCGCAATCCTAACGAGTTTCTAACTCGATACATAACAGTGGATGAAACATGGATATTCTACTACACTCCAGAGACAAAAGTACAATGGAAACAGTGGGTTTTTAAAGGTTCCAAAGAAGGCAAAGGTGATGAAATCTCCAGACATGTTGATGGCCTCGGTATTTTGGGTTGCACGCGGAATCATCTGCATTGATTACTTGAACGATAAATGGAGAGTATTTTGCATCGTTATTGTACCGGTTGAACGGATACATCAAGGAAAAAAGCACCCTCATTTAGCAAAGAAAAAGATTATCTTCCATCAAGATAAGGCAAGGGTGCACATCTGCACAGTTTCGATGGCGAAAATTATAGGATTAAGGTTCAAATTATCACAACATCCACAGTATTCACCAGATTTAGCCCCCAGTGACTTTTTTATTTTCAAACTTGAAAAAGTGGCTCGGCGGAAAACGATTCCCGTCCAATTAAGGAGTCATCTGCGGAACAGGTGCCTATTTTGTGGACCTTCCGAAAGCCTACTTTTTGGAAGGCTTAAAACAGTTGGAGAAACGCTGCAAAAGTGTATCGAGCTAAACGTAGATTACGTTGAAAAATAAAAATATCTACCAAAAATAATTTGTTTTTCTATATTTTTCTAAAGGCTTATTGAACGTCCCTCGCTCTCAGAGAGTCTTACCTTTACTATAGTACTGTTATTTGCATTGAATCTCTGCGGCTATTATCTTATTTTATTCATTGTTTATCAAACAAGCAGTAGCATGTAGGAAAGCAAGCAATTCCGTCCCTAGATACCCAGTGTAGAAACTGGTTCATTGTTGGCTCTCCTAAACGTTTTTCTGAAACTGCTTATATAGTTGGGTTTCCATGTGCTCACTAGGGGACCGTTTTAGCTTCCTGAACCATGAAAGCCTTACGACATATTTACCTACTTGCCTTTCTTATGAACAGTGTTGTGTCATGTTCGCCTGCCAGGACATCTCAGAAGTACTGCTCATATGTCAATTACACACCGCTAGAATCAATAATCTCGAAAAGGAAATGCAATAACCATACTGGGTTTAAATTTATTGCATATCTCTTATTTCGAATATATTTTCTATTCTTCATTGTTATTCTATGGCCATTTTCACCGGCGAAAGTTTTTCGAGAGCATAAACCTTATATGCTTGCAACTTGCTGTGGCAAAGATTGGTAACAAAAATCAGATATGGCGTTCTCCCTTTCAAAACCAGATGTAGGTCTGCGCGTAAACAGGCTTCACTTTGGCTTTTCGATTGTTTTTTTTTTTTTTTTTTTTTTTTTTTTTACTAAGCGTGATGTGAAAAACAATACATAGTCCCCTCACCTTAGAATTTAGATATGCTGTTTTGTTTGCGTCAGTGAGCAGTTCTCACACTTGACCCAATAACGTTACCTATATCTCCAGAGAGGTTATGTCTGTTAAACGGTGTTCGGAAAATGATTAATGATTTCAAAATCTATATAACTCTACATAGCTACTACTGAAACTAGGCGAGAAAAAGATGAATCTACCCATCACACAAGAACAAATCTAATGTGTTCCATTTATATGACTTTTTCTGCCTATTCTGCATCAAATTATTATTACAGGAGAGTCTTCAATAATTTTTGATAACAAATTAGTTAATATTATGACAATAAAGGAAATTATTAATACGACTAAGGATATAGAAGTTAAAATTTGAATTATTTATTATAAATATTATAGACTTTTTGATTGGAAATTTGTATCTAAACTTCAGGCTAAGTGATGTAAAATTAGCAGAAATGTTTGCGTTACTAATTCCTTCTAAGTAAAAGGGAAGTAAGGGAATCACTAGCCTAAAACGATAGCCAAATTAAAAGGTTTGCAATGTCATGTAATTGAGATCTCCTAATTTTTGTGTGACCAGAATGAGAAAAAGTCAATAAAGACTTTACATTAGAGAGAATATTAAGAATGAGAACTTTTAGAACTAATTACAAAGAATATCTCGGGTATAGTTCACTGTATCAAAACGTATATGACTGAATGTTTAAACGAGATCTACATATTTTATGTAGTAAGCATCTCTTGCAGATTACCAGTTATACAAAATCATTCAGAATAAAGAGTATTTCAGATGATACTCCCAACAAATTCAAGACATACATTTTATTTGCCATGCGGAAATAGAGCTAAATCTGGATAAATCGAAAAGTTCAAAAAATGTTGCATGTAACAAATATATTTATTTATTTTTTGTAGAGTTAACGGTTACTGAGTTACTCTGTGTTATTGTTTTTAATCCTTAATTATCCTTTTTTCAAACGTGATGTGGTTATTCGTTTTCCTTTCTTCAGGTTAAGCAAAGAAATTGGAGTTTCAATGCCATCATCTATCGAATAGCTCTTAAAAGGTTTCACTATCTGCTTTAGCCTTCTGTATTCCCTTCTCCCTTGTACCTACAAGGTAATGTGTTTAAAAATTACTTTAATGTTTATTGCCAAATAGATATAAGAATAGGTAGAGAAAGTCATTTGAACGTAAGATATTACTTTCTTTGAGGGCGTATGTTGTTTCAGGCCAGCACATAATGATCCGCTTTTAGATAATTGACTGTTTCCTACAACTTTTTTCCTATAACCTCTTTATATCGATAGCAATATTTGTAATGAAACTATTTCTGCGGATGTTTATCTCGATTTATATGAAGTATATTTCAAAATAAAAATACTTAGAAAAGCACCTAAAATAAATTATAGTAGGTATCGAAAAATAATGTGAGTGTAACCCATAATATTTAAATATATATGATGCTGTTATTATTAGTATTTTTACCATTATGATTTTTATTACTTTTTCTACTACATATAGTAAGTAGAGGACATTTGTATTGTGGCCTCCAGATTAAAGTGTTGTTAGAAAAAAATCAGCATTCAGTCTGTGTGTATGTGAACAGCGTAACTGAGAAACGAACAGTCGGTTAAATACCAAACTTAGCTTTTAAGTTGAATATCTTCCAAGGAAGTAATTCTCAGGAAAAAATTCCCACTCAGAACTACCCTTTACATGAAAAATGTTTATATATTTTTATCAAAATGGCTGTGATGATTTCAATAAACTATATTTATACTAAATATACTTACATCAGAAATAAAATATATATCTTGAATTTTGTAGAAATAGCCTTTGAATCCCTCTTCGATCTGAATGATTCTTGTCTAACTGTAAGAGAGAGAGAGAGAGAGAGAGAGAGAGAGAGAGAGAGATGCTGCAGCACAAAATATGTATAAAACACAAAAGTTATGTCAAATTTATACTTTCCTCAAATGGGTTACCGTTATTCCATCTTCTTGTTCCTATTGAAGAAAGAGGTGGGAGTTAAATTTATCACACAGAGAGTAGCTCTTACAGGTTGTTGCTTTTTTGGTTGGTTTCTTTTGTATAGCCGCTTTAATTACTACGGTCATATCGGGACTTGTAACTTGTGAAACAATTCTATAATTACTATAGGTTATTGACATTATATATTATTGAACTAACATTCACACTTCCATACTTTTTGGGAGATAGGGAATAATTCCGATTAATGAAAAATCCCGCTCCAGCCTGGAATCGAGTGAGAAATCAACTCGCTGACCACTCGACTATTGAGGCAGTCTTTAGCACAGTGTTTTTTTTTTTTTCTTATTTCCCAAGAAAATGTGTAGTAAGAACAATTCTACTTGAGATATCCTTGTGCTTTACCGGAAAAAGCCTGAGTCAGTCGGGGAATATAATGTCGTGTCGGCATATCGCCATGGTAGCTCAGTGGCTAGATCAACTGGACGGGGACCAGGAGATCCTTGGTTCAAATCCCGGGTACGGGTATGCCGAGGAACATTTCAGTCTGAATCTTTATCTCTCCATCTCCTATCTAACACACTGGTTGTTTAGAAGAGACATTTCACATTTCTGCTATTGTGTATCTCGATTAACATGAAGTAGTTGGAAGAATAACTTTTGTTTCAGAGTAGGTTTATAAATGTTTGCAAATGTAACATATGTTTGTAAATAATTAGGATTAAAATATTTGTAAGTTGTTTTAAGCGACACCAGGAGTGAAATTTAAAATTTATGTATTTCTGTATAGATTTTTCTGAAAATGTTACTGAGATTACACTGCTGTTATCTCATTTCATTCAAAGTGTATAGGTAAATATTTTAAAAAATATGAATTATATCAGTGAAGCCTTCTGGGATATGGACGCCCGCTTTTACTACATAGACACTGCAGGCGATGCCACTTAAGAGACATGGAATGAAAATGGAGCACCGGTCAAAACAAATGTAGATTTTTTTTAATTTTTTTTTCTTTCCAATTAAAGTTTAAATTCTTCATGTAGTTTATTATTAATTAGATTTAATGTTGAGACATGGCAAACTTATCACTGTTATTGTATATAATAATTGGTATACATTTTAATACGATATATTTAGATACGTGTATAGATTTTTTTTACTTTCTCTATACGTGTTATGTACATAGAGGATAGAGAAGGTATTGTAATGCACCCAGAAATTCGATGCCGAGATTTCACTGGAAATACATGTTTTGAGATCTCCTGAATAAAAAAAAAGTATTTTTAAAAAAAATGTCTGTGTGTGTCTGTGGGCAGCATAGCTCAAAAACGAAAATTCCGTTAAAAACCAAACTTGGTATTTAGGTTTGGTATCTTCCAAAGATGGGACACGAAGATTTTCAAGAAAATCCCCTCACTACCAACTACCCTTTACATGGCACTTTTTTCAACCATTTTGATTTTCTTAAAAATGTCTAGTGATTTTGATTAAAATATCGTACATTAAAGATATTTACCTGAAAAATAAAATGTATATCTTGAATTTTCTAGAAATAGCCTCTGAAGACTACTTTATTATGGATACATTTTGCATAACTACTAAATCATAAGAGATGGACAAAAACTTATGGCACCGAAAATGTAGAGCACGTTAAAACACACAATTTATGTTATATACATTTTTTTCGTGGAGCTGACGTTTTTTAGATATTCCTTGTTTTTGGTTTCAGCTTTGAAAAACGTATACGTTTCTCATACATGATTTTGTCAACTCCTGTCCATACAAACTAAGGACAAAGTCACATAGCAACCAGCTTTTGACTATCACATTAACCAATGGTACTCCCTTATTTCGCTTCTGCGAGTAATACGACTATTTCTGTTAATTTTTTCTCGATTAGTATGAAGTAAATAGAAGTAAGAGCTTTTTAACAATAATTTGTTGCAGATATGTAGAGAAAGTCATGTGAATAGGACACATCACATTTTTTTTTTTTAATTTCACAAAAGCATCATCTTAGCACAATGTACCAATTAGTTCTTTGTGAAGAGAAGCCCCAGATGTAGGACTTGCCAGCATGCCTATAGACATTCAATCTGTTAATTGTGGTTTGATGGAATAGCTAAAGATAGAGATGGCAGAACGTTCCATGATGTTAATGGATGGAGATGAGTGTGCAAACCTGTTGCACAGCCTCAGTTTGTAACGGCAGAATCGATTGAAGCTATAACGGGATGAACCGTCTGGCCCACAGCCGAGCTAAATCTGACGTACAATGGACAGCTCTGGGGGTGCAGTCGCCGGGCACGCACCACCCACTATTCCAAAAACGTATTCCCCGCAGTTCGGAGCTTCTGCCACCCTAGACAGCATATTAAAGTAAGTACATATCTTATCGGCTGCTGCAGCTACCACAAAGAGTGTTAGAAATGAAGAATGCACACTGGGAGCGAATTTTCAAGTTCCATGCTTTTGTATGGATTTTTTCTTAAGACACTGGGAACGAAATTTTACTACAATTGGTCATAAAATCGAAAATTGCTTTTTGCTTTCTCTAGTCTACAGGTGTCGCCTCCGTAGTGTAATGGTTACCATGCTAACTTTATATACCCAAAGTCGCGGATTCAAACCCGGCGGGGTACGATGGATTTTTCGGGCGCAAAAGGGACTCTGGGCGTCCATAAATATCACGCCATTTCATTTCATTTCATTTAACCCGCATGTACAATGTACATAGTGGATGGAGGAGATATTGTATTCCACCCAAAATTTTGGTGTGGAAATTTCACAAGAAATACATGTTTTGGGGTCTCCTGTGTGCAAAAAAATCATCTTTAGAATAAAGGTACATGTGTGTGAGACTTTGGACAGCATAGCTCAAAAACGAAAAGACCGTATTTAGCTTTAAAATCTTCCAAGGATGCGCCACGATTTGAAAGAAATTACCCCCACCTCAAACTACCCTTTACATGAAGAAATATGTCCACGCCGTGGCCGAGTGGTTAGAGCATTCAACTCTTACCTAAACGGTCCGGGTTTGATTCCAAGCGACCGCATATGAGATTTGAGATGGACAAAACGGCTCAGGGCGGGGTTTCTCCGGTTTCCCCCACCACCGGTGCTCCATCTTCATTCCATGCATCACCAGTGCCATCGCCTGCGGTACCATGGCAGTAAAAGTGGGCGATAACCACTATAACAAAACATGGACAAATGTTCGATCATTCTGATTTTCTCAAAAATGGCTGTAATGGTTGTGATTAAAATTCCGTATATTAAAGATATTTACATTCCCAAATAAAATGTATATCTTGAATTTTCTTGGAATAGCCTCTAAAGACCTCTTTAGTCTGGATAAATTTTGCCGAATTTTGCTTAACTGCTAAACCATAAAAGATAGATAAAAACTTACCACACAAAAATATAGAGCACCTTAAAACACAAAATTTATGGTATATAAATAGTTTTTTCGTGGAGTTGATTGCTTTTGAGATATTTCTTGTTTTTGGTTTCAGCTTTAAAAAACTTATACCTTTCTCATACAGGAATTTGTCAACTTCTGCCCATACAAACACAGGATCTTCAGTCACATAGCAACCAGCTTTTGACTTTCACTTTAACATATTGTACTCCTTTATTTCGCTTCTACTTACAAGGAAGCAAGTAATAAGAAGTAAAAGCTTAAGCTTTTTAACAATAATTTGTTGAGAAAGTCATGTGAATGGAACACATCAGATTTTTACTTTCTCTACGCGTAGTATGTACATAGTGTATGGAGAAGGCATTGTATTGCACCCAAAAATTCGATACCAAGATTTCACCGGAAATACGTGTTTTGAATCCCCCTGAATCCAAAAAAATGCGTTTTTGAAAAAAAAAAAAACTCAAAAATGGCTCTAACGATTTTGATTAAAATCCCGTATATTAAATATATTTACATCCCAAATAAAATGTATATCTTGAATTCTCTGGGAATAGCCTTTGAAGACCTCTTTTATTATGGATGAAGTTTGTCGAAGTTTGCCTAACTGCTAAACCGTAAGGGATAGACAAAAACTTACACCATAAAGAATTTAGATCTCGACAAAACATACAATTTATGTCCGTTTGTTTTTTGTTGTGAAGGTAACCGTTTCCGAGATATTCCTTGTTATTGGTTTCAATTGTGAAGTACTACTACTTTTCTCAGACAGGAAGTGTCCATTTTTATTGTGCTGTACTCCTGGCTAAGCAAAGAAGCGATTTGCAATGACAATCCCATAACGATAACTTTTAAAACATTTGACCATCACTTTAATCTACTGCATTCTCTTAGTTCCCTTCTACTTCTGAGGAACTAATTAATAAGAACATTAATATTTATCTCGACTAGCATTATGTAGAAAGGAGATTTAGCATATTATTTCGCTAAACAGTGTTTATCTCAAAACTATATTTTCACACATTCAAACATGCCTCAGTTTTTGTTTAAATACAACTAAAATTTCCCATAATATTCAGAGCTGTCTATTGCAATATTAAAAGTGACAAAAATATGTATTTTTATGAAAAAAATGTTTAATATAAGCGATCAAATCTTCTAAACTTTAAAAAAAATTACAATAATTCAGTAAACACATTTATTAAAATATCATTTGTCGGAAAATGCCAAACAATTTCTCAAATATTGAAGGCATGGAGCCTTTTGATATGCATCATATTTACACAATAAGATGTGCAGTATTGATTACTTGCAAAGTATTTTGCCAATTTTAATAACATTTGGTATTTATATTAAATAAAGGCAATGCAATTACAGTAAATCTTTTCGGAAAATCTATACAGAAAATTAAGACATTTCACATTTCATCCCATTGTCATTTAGAGTTTTACTGTGTTTGCACTTTTGTTTAATTAATGTACACATTAAATCGCATTCATATTTTGGATTCTTTGATGACTACATATTATTTTATAAATGTTATACTGTAAATTTGTCGTAAAGTGTCTCACGTGTCTAAGTTGAGAAAATTGATTGTAATTTTTGCCATTTTAGATTTGAATACGAAACAAAAATTTATGAAAGTTTGTTTTAAATAATTATGGCGAACAAAATTTAATATTTTATACAGCTATAAGAATAAATTTAATCCGTAGAATTAACCATATTGATTAACTTTTAAATGTATTATTGATAATAATGATTAATAACTGATGATTAATAGTGATTATTAAAAGTTTTAACTAATATAGGTTTGAGGCATGGGTGCATTTAATGTTCTGTGGCATAGATTTTCATAATTCCTGATTTAATGGTTTTCTAAGTAATGACGTTTAATTTTAGTTTCTCACATTTGTAACCGTGATTTTGTAGCTTAAAGAGCAGAAGTGAAAATGCTTACATGTTGGTTTGAGTTATGAATTTTTTCAATACAGCTAAATATATTCTTCTTCTTCTCCATCAAGCATTAAACCTTCCTAAGACTTGTCAAGTGCTCCAAATGTTTAATTCATTGATTTATCCAATGTTTCCTGGGTCTTCCAAAATTTTCCTTATTCACTCTCTCTCCCTAAGTGTTTAGCCACTTTTTCTGTTGTGATCTATTTATTCACTTAGGTTACATATCCTTTATTGATTTCTTATGTCATTATTCTTTATTCTATCTCTTCTAGTGGCACCTAAAGCTGTTCTTAAAAATCTCATTTCTGCTGGCTGTAATGTACTTTTATCTCTATTTGTCATTGTTCAAGTTTCGCTACAGCATAGAGCTAATAGAAACACTATAGTTCTATAGAACTTCATCACCGTATCCTTTTGCCTTTATTTTTTAAAGTTCCATATGTTTTTTAAGAACTATCAACTTTAGTTGCAATATCTGCTTCTTGAAAACCAAATTTATATAAAACATAATGTCATTGTATTCAGTATTAAATTGAACCATAAATAATTTATATCCTGATCATCAATTTTGTATGAAAACAAAAACTCTTGGTTACATAGGTTGAAATTTCAGTGGTATCAATTTCTTCCCTCACATCACACTACTTAGGTCGGACAGGTCAAAAAGCAGAGGGCAGAGAAAGGTCAACGTAAATAGTCATCAAATTTCTAATATCGAGGACAATAGTCATCCTTAAAACATCGAGAAATTTCCCTCGTGGACATTACTTTAAAAAATAGAGAAAAAAAAATTGCAAATACTGGATCATCACATCGTCCTCATACACTGATACAAATATTTGCACTTAATAGTCCCCATTCAGTGAGTGTGGGTGTGTATCAAAAGAACAGTGGCAATTTTATGAGACCCTGGTTTTAAAATATCGCAAATATATGGATAAAAATGTTTTTGCACACGATCAAGTATTCATACAAAATAAAGAATACAAACTACTGAAATCTATTTGCGCATTAAATGCGATAATTAAACCTTATGATTTTGCTGCATAAAAAGACCAAGAGTATGGCACTGAGAGGGAAAGAAACCATACGATCTAGCAGATTACCAGAAATTGTCTTATTACTTGATTCCTTGTAAGTAGAAGGGAAATAAGAAAACACAATAGATTAAAGTGACGGGCAAATTCTTTAAATACTGTCGCTATGCAATTGTTATTGAAATTTCGATTAAACAATGTATAGCCCAAAATGTTATAATCTTTACATATACTATTCTTAACATATTATCTTTAATAGATATGAATTCAATAATGATTTCCCGTTTGAGACAATAGCAAGGAATAACCTTAAAATGAAGTAATCTGTACATAAAATGTACGCTATATCACCTAAGCTCTATATTTTAACACGAACAACATTTTTACTTTCTCTACACATACTATGTTCATAGTGTATAGAGAAGGTATTATATTGCACCCAAAATTCGATACCGAGATTTCACCGGAAATACATGTTTTGGGTCCCCCTGAATACAAAAAAAAAGCATTTTTGGAAAAAAGGTCTGTGTTTGTGTGACTGTGTGTGTCTGTGGACAGCATAGATCAAAAACGAAAACACTGTTAAATACCAAACTTCGTATTTAAGTTTGGTATCTTCCAAGGATACGACACGAAGATGTTCAAGAAAATTCCCCCACCCCCCCAACTACCCTTTGTGGAATTTTTTTCGAAAATTTTGATTTTCTCAAAAATTGCTCTAACGATTTAATTATATTATCGTATATTAAATATATTTACTTGAAAAATAATATGTATATCTAGACTTTTCTGGGAATAGCCTGTGAAGACTACTTTATTCTGATTGAATTTTACGAAATTTTGCATAACTGCTAAACCATAAGAAATTCACAAAAACTTACCACACAAAAAGTGCAGAGCACATTAAAACACACAATTTATGTTATATACATTTTTTTCGATGAGTTGATCGTTTTTGAGAGATTTCTTGTTTTTGGTTTTAGCTTTGAAAACTTGTACTTTTCCCATACAGATATTTGTCAACTCATGTTCATACAGACAAAGGAACTTCAGTCACCTAGTAACCAGCTTTTGTCTTCACTTTAACCTATGGTACTCTCATATTTCGCTTCTACTTACAAGGAAGCAAGTAATAAGACTAGTTCTGCTAATTTTTTCTCTATTAGCATGAAGTAAATAGAAGAATAAGCTTATTAACAATAATTCGTTACATAGAAGTAGAGAAAGTCATGTGAATGGAACACATCAGATTTTTTTACTGTGTTTGTCTATTTCTTATGGTTTGCCAGTTATGAAAAAGTAGTGAGATTTTTCTCAAAATCTTCGTGTCGCATCCCCAAGTTTGGTATTTTAGCGACTTTTCGTTTTTGAGCTATCGTGTTCACGGACACACGGACACACACGGACCTTTTTCTGAAAATACCTTTTTTTGAATACAGGGGACCCTAAAACATATATTTCCGGCGAAATCTCGGTATCGAATTTTTAATGAAGTGCAATACCTTCTCTACACTATGTACATAGTGCATATAGAGAAAGTAAATATGTATACAATATAAATTGTATGCTTAAATGAAAGCTAAATTTTTGGGGGAGTTTATCTTTCTCTTACGGTTTACCTGTTAGGTGGAAGTCATCCAGCAAGAAGAGGTCTTCCTAGGTCATATTAAAAAATTAATAATATAAAATGCACCTGTAATGTAATTATCTTAAATGTACTTTAAATATTAATATAAATATATTAATAGCTACGAGTCGTATTTTGAGTCAATCAACATTTTTAGAATTTTTTCATATAAAGAGTAATTAAGGCTGGGGGATTATATTGAAAATCTTCGTCTTGCATACTTCGAAGATGCTGAACTTAAATATCAAGTTGAAGTTTCTTTTTCGAGTTAGCAAACATACATGTACACACGCGGACCTTTCTCTAAAAATCTGAGGTTCCATTCACATAACTTTCTCTACAGCTCTGTAAGAAATTATTGTTAAAAAGGTTATTCTTCTATCTACTTCATGCTAATCGCGATAAATATTAGCAGAGATGTATTCTTGTAAGTAGAAGGGAAATAGTGGGAACCACTAAACTTAAACGATAGTAAAATCTTTTATAAGCTGGTTGTCATGTGGATGACATCCACTTCTTTGCATTCCAGGAGTTGACAGATTCCCGTATGTGATATTTTAGGTAATTTAAAACTGAAATCAATAACAAGGAATATCTGAAAAATGGTCAACACCATGAAAAAAATGTATATGACATAAATTGTGTGTTTTCAATGAGATCTACATATTTTGTGTAGTAAGTTTTTGTCTATCTCTTACGGTTTACTAGTTATGCAAAATCCAGCAATATGCATCTATAATAAAGAGGTCTTCATAGGCTATTCCCAGAAAATTCAAGATATACATTTTATTTATCATGTAAATATCTCTAATTTGCGTTATTTTAATCAAGGTTCATTTTTGAGAAAATCAAAATTTTTGAAAATGTTTCCATGTAAAGAGTAGTTTGGGGTGAGGAGGTTCTCATAAAAATCTTCGTGCTGCATCCTTGGAAGATACTAAAGTATATACCAAGTTTGGTACTTTACCGACTTTTCATTTCTATTGTGTTCACAGACACCCGTACAGACAGTCACACACACGAACCTTTTACTGGATACAGGGGACCCTAAAAAGTCTATTTCGGTGAAATTTCGGTATCAAATTTTTGGGTGGATGCGATACCTTCTTTATAGTACGTGTAGAGAAAGTAAAAATGTTTTTTTCTGGATACAGGAGACCCTTAAACGTGTATTTCCAGTGAAGTCTGAGTATCAAAATTTTTATTACGATGACATACCTTCTCTACTTATTTATCATATACTAATCCTAGAGTCTTAATGTTGGTTTGATACAGCACGTTAACTTCCTGTGTACACTATAACATGGGGTATGTTCTAGGTATACCAGATGGTATTTGACTTTTGGAAATATCCGTTTGTTCGTTAAAAGTGTTGCAGAACTCAACCTTCGTTTTACCCCTCTCAAATAGTGTGATCGCTTACTGTTTCCGCTGATAAGCAAGTAGTCGCATTGAATTTTGCAGCTCTTTTAACGCACGAAGGGATATATGTACATGTTAAATACGGGGTAGTTGGGTCACTTGACATGATAAAACAATTCGAAGCAATGAAAACAAAACTGTGCAGTTTTAATTTACACAGATACATTGCCGTAACACAAATATTTGGGAAACTTCGAACTGTAAAGTTTCTTTGAAGTTCATCTTGCCGCACGGGACGATATTTCTTCCAGAATTATTACAAGGATATATCTTAAGAACCGTAATATCTAAGACGGAGAAACGACACCTTAATACCTAACTAATCACTCTTGCACCGTGTGCAGTAATCCTCCTTTAGACGACGCTGTAATTCCTAGAAGGTTTATCTGAGAGGCGCCTCCATCATATTCGGCTTTACGGTAACCACAGCTGGAGTTATTCGATCACTAGAAGTAATGAATGAAAACAGGAATTATTTACTAACGATATGTTTACATATTGTTTTACCAGACTCGTAGCTCGAGCAAATAAAGCCCATCGACCTATTTCTTTTAGTATGTCTTCGCTGCATTTCAGAGTAATGAGAAAACGGACAAGATTTAAACAAAACCTGATGTGTTCCATTCACATACTTTCACTACATCTCTGTAACAAATTATTATTAAAAAGCTAATTCTTCTATTTACGTCATGCTAACCGAGATAAAATTAGCAAAAATTATCTTATTAATAGCTTCCTTGTAAGTAGAAGGGAAATAAGAGAGTACACTAGGCTAAAGCGATAGTCAATTTTTTTAAAATCCGGTTACTATGTAATTGAAATTCGTTCCTTTGTATGGCCGGGAGTTCCATATGAGAAAAATATGAATATTTCAAAGTTCCGACCAATAACAAGGAATATCTGAGTAACGGTAACGGTCAACTCCACGAGAAAAAAAAATGTGTTACAGTGAGATCTACTATTTTTGTGTTGTAAGTTTTACGGGATACTATTTATGAAAATTTCAGTAAAATTTATCCAGAATAAAGAGATTTTCAAAGGCTATTTCCAGAAAATTCAAGATATATTTTATTTTTCATGTAATTACTTTAATATGCGGCACTTTAATCAAAGCCGCTCGGCCCATTTTTGATCAAATGCATTTAAATATATATATATATATATATATATATATATATATATATATATATATATATAAACGGTAGTTTGGAGATTTTCTTGAAAACCTTCATATCGCATCCTTGGTAGATACTTAACTTAAATACCAAGTTTGGTATTTAATGGACTTTCGTTCTAGAGCTATGTTGTTCACAGACACACGTACGGATATTTTTCTAATAGTTTTTTATTCAGGGAATCTCAAAGCATGTATTTCTGTTGAAATCTCTGTATGAATTTTTGTGTGGAATGCAATATCTTTTCTATACACTATATACATATAGAGAACTTAATTAATAATGAATGCATAAAAATTGGTTTATTTGACGAAAAAGGTTAATTGAAAAAAATGGTGTGTTTTGAAGAAATCTACATTTTTCTGTATTGCTATTTCATCTAACACTTAAAGTACAGATACCAGTTTTACAATAATATACAACATTCCTTTCAATGAAATAGACTTCACAGTATTCGCAGAGAATTCATGTTACTCTTTTTATTTTGCACATATGTAAGTATATTTAATATATTATAGTATTTTATTCATTATCGCTAAGAACCATTTTTGAAAACATACAAACTTTGAAGAAATACCAGAATATAATAAAAATAGCAACAATTATAATATTTTGGTTTGTTAACATCACTGTCAATTGCCAAAATAATATCAGGACGTCGGTGTGCCGAAATTTCTTCCAGCAGGAGTTTTTTCATACTAGAAAATATATTGGCATGGTACTATCGCTTTTCAGCACACTTAAAAAACCATCGGTCTGAGCCGGATTTGAAACAGTGACATAAGATAAATTCCTAACCAACTAAGCCAACCATTCCAAAAAATGTGTAATGTAAAGGGTGGTAGTGGTGAAGGAATTTTCTTGAAATTATTTGTGTTGCATCTTTGGAAGATGCTGAATTTAAAAACCAAGCTTTGTATTTATCCAACTTTTCACTTTTGAGGAATGCTGCTAAAATATACAGAGAGAGAGAAGACAGACATTTTTCTTAGAAATTCTTTTTATGGATTCAGGGATCATCTAGACATGTATTTCTCAATTTTGGTATCAAGTTTTTGAATGGAATACAATATTTTTATTACTTAATATATATAATATGGAAAATAAAAATACTTTTCTAGGATACGGGGAATTTCAATCTATTTCCGGGAAAATATCGATAGTTAATTTTTGGGTGCAATGCAGTAATTCCCTCTTCAATGCAGTAAGAATAGGGAAAGAAAACTTTACTCAGCAAACTTAAAATGTATATTCTGATGAAATGTTGGAATAGAATTTTTGGTGAAAGCAATACTTCCTCTACTTATTTTAAGTAAGAAGTAAAGAAAATGAGAATTATTTCAATGGTATAATTCAATAGCTAGTTGATAAATTGGGCCTCGAGGGCATTAATCCTCTAAAGTCCTTAAAAAGTCTGTGTTATGAAAAGAGCTCTTCTCAAAAGCCATTTCCTCATGCGGATTCTGCTATTAATCCTCAAAGACTGAGCGCAGGATTAAGGGTGGACCAGCCCCGGGGCCCTGATAAAATTCGATACTCAGCACTCCAGCCGCTGCCCGGTACTGCTTGCTCTTTGTTTCAAATACAACTTTGGTTCTTTCTCGTTCGCTCTGTTCTTCAACAGCCCAAGTTCTGCCGTCGATAAAGATCTTTTTCGATACTCTCGACAGTGTATCAGTGCGGTTAACCTCTTGACTTTCTCTTCTGTTTACTTTGAGAGTTTCTGTTCCAGCTGCGATAGATATTTTCTTCAGGTAATTTCAAGTTTGCTATAGATTTCATCTTTCACCCAGACTTCATTAACTTTCAGTTTTATAATTACATTTTCTTTGAGTTCACTGGCTTTGGTGTAATTTGACTGGGTGTGGGCGTATATCTATCTGAATGCGATTTCATCAAGATCCTCAGGTTTGCTAGCATCTTTTAGATGATTGGCTAGAAAGCTTATCTATGTGTTATATTCATACAACTTTCTCTTCACATTCTTCGATAAATTATTCCTATTCAGAGTTACTCAAAAATACTTTTATAACGTTTGGGGATGGATTTCTGACACCGAAAACAGCTTCAATACACACATATCTCTAAAGCAATTCGTTTTCGCCTATCAGTTTATTAATGAAAGTCAACATCAACGGTTTCCGGGTCCAACCTAATAACTTCCTTTATTTGTGCACTCATTCATAGAAGGCTTTGACCCATTTTACCCTGCAGAGTCGGCCTTTTGTTGACGTGGATACTTGCTAACATTAGCCATTTATCAAATGTATAATACATTCTCCCAGCACGCCTTTCAAGTGCTGTTTACAGGGATTTCATTCAGAACACTCTCCCAGACTTATTGGAAAATGTGCCTCTCAAATAAGAAGAAACATGTGGTTTATGCATGATGCTCTAGCACATTTTAGTCTCATTGTTCAAGATGCACTGGCTGGTGTCTAGCGTGACAAATGGATAGGTAGAGAGGGATCAGTTCCATGGACTGCAGGTACCTACGACTTCAATATTTTGTATATTTTATGTTTTGGGGGCACCTTAAACCATTGGTTTATACAGCAAACATCCTGGATGAAGAAACTAGGGTAAGATGATAGTCCAATTTTTTAAAAGCCATGAGTTAAAATTGAAATCCAGTACTCTTTGCTAGGAGCAAAGCAAAAGAGCTATGAAACGAAAGAATACTTTCTTTTGAGAAACGTTTAAGTAAGCTACAATTGAAATCAATAACAAGTAGTATCTTGAAAACGGCTAACTCTACAAAAAATGTATGTTTATATGTTTTAATAAAATCTGTCAATTTTGAGGTCAGTTTCTGTTTATCTCTTATGGTACACCAGATATACATAAGTTACCCGTGAATGAAGAAGACTTCACAGGCTTCATGATATACATTTCGTTTGTCATAAAAATATTTTAAACATGCAGTGTTTTAATCAAAAGTCCGTTAAACACCAAGTTTGGTATTTAACGGACTTCTACTTTTCGGGTTATGCTTCCCACAAACACACTTACACCAAACAGACACTAAAGTTGTTCTAAAAGTGTTTCTTTTTTAAATCAGAGAGTGTGAAAACATATACATCCGGTGAAACCTCAGTATGGAATTTTTGGTAGCAATACAGTACCTTTTCTAAGGAAAAGCTAAGATTATTTTCATCGGTCCTAGTGAAATTTAAATACAGGTAACTTAAAATGTTATAATAATTTGAAAACCTCTAAATCAAGTAGAGTAAGTGAAAAGCATTTCAAATCAAAGATCTTCAATAAAACAAATATAATAATAATAATAATATTAATAATAATAATAGTAATAGTAATAATAATAGTAATAATAATAGTAATAATAATGATGGTGATGGTGATGGTGATGGTGATGGTGATGGTGATGGTGATGGTGATGGTGATGGTGATGGTGATGGTGATGGTGATGATGATGATGATGATCTAGGTACATTGTACAGTGCGGTGTATGGAAATGTGCCCATGCTGTTAGTGTCTTTTGGTATGTCTCTTTATTTAATGTTGATGGAATCATTTACCATTTGTGTTCCATACCAGTCCTGGGTTTGGCAATATTCTATTGATTTATTTTCAAATCCGAAGCACAAGCAGTGACCTATGAACAAGGCGTGACCGAGGTGAGTAGTGCAAGGGGAGGAAAGTGGAACAATAGTCAACACCACCTATTGGCAGAATGGATAGTGTTATAAAGATCTCGAGATCATGGATAAATTACTAGAAATAGCTTACTTTAGGTTCGTGATCGTATTATATTCATAAAATTAAAGATAAATAAAGAAAATACATGACAACATAATATTTTATCTTTGTGTTTCCCTCTTATGTTTGTGTAATTAATGCAAAAATACTTTGGGAATATTTTGGTGTGATCGTTATTTTTTGTCTATATTGAGCTTTAATTTAAAGCGACTTATTTTGTAATGAAAGGGCATGCTTTGAAATAAATATATGTAATTTGCAGTTTAAGTACACAATTTTATTTCATTTCTCATCCCCTTCCTCTGAAAGTTAGCCCCATCCATTATTCGAAAAGGATTGACAATCTGGCTGTTGCTTCTTTCCTCAACAACCGCTGGCAATATAATAAAATTAAAACAAGAACCATTCTGAATTATATGTATCAATGCATCTAAAACTTTCTGGAGTTTGGTTCGTCTCCGCCATCGCGAAACACAAAGCAAGGCTTTTTACTAAACATGCCTCGCTATGGCTAACAAAGGTTTGGGGCGTGGCAGAGGTGGTATTCACCTACCAACCTAAACAGCTTTTCATCATATCGGCACGTTTCCGTGCACCGGACTGTATATGTGTTCTAGAGAAAGTAAAAATCTGATGTATTCCATGCACATGACTTTCTCTGCATCTCGGTAACAAACTATTGTTATAAAGCTTATTCTTCCAACTACTTCATGCTAGTCGAGGTAAATATTAACATAAATTGTCTTATTATTGCTTCTTTGTAAGCAAAAAGAAAATTAAGCAAAAGCAATACTCAAATATTTTAAAAGCTGGTTGTCATGTGGAGAAACCCGTTTCGTTTGCATTGCCGGGAGTTGATAAATTCCCTATGTGAAAAGTTTTAGGAATTTTAAAACTGGAACGAATAACAAGAAATATCTAAGAAATGGTTAACTCCAGGAAAAAAAATATATATATGACATAAATTGTATATTTTAACGTGATCTGTCTCATTTGTGTACTAAGTTTTTGTCTATCTCATACGGTTTACCAGTTATGCACAATTCAGCAAAATTCATTCAAAATAAAGAGGTCTTCAGAGGCTATTCACAGAAAATTCAAGATATACATTTTATTTGTTTAACACAGGGTATTCTAATCAAAATCGTTGGAGCCAATTTTGAGAAAATCAAAATTTTCGAATTTTTGGCATGTAAAGGGTAGTTTGGGGTAGGATGATTTTTCTTCAAATCTTTGTGTCACATCCCTAGAAGATTCTAAACGTAAATACCCAGTTTAATATTTTACTGGTGCTTCGTTGTGAAGAGATCGTGTTCAGAGACACACGTACATACACACGCACACACGAAACTTTTTCTGAAAATGCTTTTTACTTTATCTAAACGGTTTATGTACATAGTGTATAGAGAAGATATTGTAATGTACCCAAAAATTCGATACCGAGATTTCACCGGAAATACACGTTTGGAGACACCTTGAGTACAAAAAAAGCATTTTTAGAAAAATGTCCGTGTGTGTGTGTGTGTGTGTGTTTGTAGCATCGCTCAAAAAGGAAAAGATCGTAAAATACCAAACTTGACATTTAAGTTCAGTATCTTCCAAGGATGCGTCACGAAGGTTCTCAAGAAAATCCCCTCACCCCAAACTATCCTTCACATGGAAAAATTTTCCAAAATGTTTACTTTCTAAAAAATGGCTCTAACGATTTTGATTAAAATATCGTATATCAAAGATATATACCTGACAAATTATATGTATATCTTGAATTTTCTAGGAATAGCCTCCGAAGACTACTTTATTCTGGATGAATTTTATGGAATTGTGTATAACTGGTAAACCGTAAGAGATAGACAAAAACTTACCATGCAAAATTGTAGAGCACATTAAAACACACAATTTATGTTATACAATTTTTTCGTGGAGTTGATCGTATCTTTAGATATTCCATGTTTTTTGTTTTAGCCTTGAAAAATTTACACTTTTCTGATACACGAATTTGTCAGCTAGTGTCCATACAAACAAAGGAACTGCAGTCATATATCAACCATCTTTTGACTATCACTTTAACCTATAGACTCCCTTATTTCGCTTCTACTTACAAGAAAGCAAGTAATAAGACCATTTCTGCTAATAGTTTCTCGATTAGCATGAAGTAAATAGAAGTATAAGCTTTTTACTAATAATTTGTTGCAGAGATCTAGAGAAAGTCATGAGAGAGTAACACATCAGATTTTTTTGATACAGTTGAATCTAAAAGTTGTCAAAATTTGGGGTGTTTAGGTGTTCTTGTTCTCTTATTTAGCAGCCACCACTGGTTATTCATTTAAAAGGTTCTATCTTGCTTAAACTAGAAGTTCCTATTCCTAAATTTGAAAACAGTGAGGATGGGACCCTAAAACGTTTGTTCCGCAGCTGGGAGAGACGGGACGTGTTTCAAAGCTAAGGAAAGGTCTTTAGGAGACGAGCAAATCCCCAGGAACATGGGTATTAGTGGGTAAAAGGGATACAGAGCGTCGCTGAGTAAAGCTAAAGATTAAACTGGACAAGATGTTGCATAGAGTGGGAACTGCCGGGTTGTTTGCAGTACTCATAAACACGTCCTAGGTACTGCGCACATCGTTTCGAAACCTCATTACTTTAGGATCAGCTGTGTTTGTATCTACATTATAATCCCAATCCAAAAAAACTGGGCTTATACTCGTACATTACATTCCCTTTCACTAACCACTAACGTTTATAACTTTCTCTACTACGTGTATTAAGAAGGGAAGTTCTATAATCCATTCAAAAAAGTCTGATGTGTTCATTCACATGACTTTCTCCATTTCTCTGTAACAAGTTAGTGTTAAAAAAATTATCCTTTCACCTGCTTCATGTTAATCGAGATAAACATTAGCAGAAATGACCTTATTACTAGCTTTCTTGTAGGAAAAAGAGAGTACTATGCTACAGCGTTAGTCAAATCTTTTAAAAGCTGGTTGCTATGTGATTGAAATTAGTTTCTTTGCATGGCAAGGAGTTGGCAAATTGCGGTATGAGAAAAGTATTTAGAAAAGAAACCAATAGCACATACTGTTTTTTAAACCGTCAACTCAAAAATACTTATCACATAAATTGTGTCTTTTAAAGAGATCTACATTTTTTGTGTAGTAAGTTTTGGTCTATCTCATACGGTTTACAAGTTATACAGAGGCTATTCCCACAAAATTCAAAATATAAATTTTATTTCACATAAAAATATTTTTAATATACAATATTTTAATAAGAATCGTTAGAGAAATTTTTAAGAGAATCAAAATTTTCGAGGGGGGGGAAATTTTTTTTTAAAATCTTCGCATCGCATCCTTGGAGTTTCGTATTTAACAGACTTTTCGTTTTTGAGCTATACCATTAGCAGACACACACGGACATTTTTCTTAAAATGCTTTTTTGGATTCAGGGAGTCTCAAACCATTTATTTCCGGTGAAATATCGGTATCGAATGTTTCGATGCAATACCTTCTCTATACATATGTATATAGTAAGTGTAGAGAAAGTAAACAAATCAGGCTTGTTCTCACACAGTACAATCACTAACCACTAATGTTTATAACTTTCTCTACTACGTGTATTAAGAAGGGAAGTATAGTATTCCATCCAAAAAATTTGTGTGTTCCATGCTCAAGACTTTCTCCAAAAAAAGTTTATTCTTTTATTTAAGACTGTATTGAGTTTTATAAATGATTCAACTTATACATAACTGCACGTTGACTTGAAATATTAGTTATCTTATATCCAGAAAATTACTTTTATTTTTAAATTTAAGAGATATATGACAGTAGATAGTTTTATTTATATTAAATAAATTCATGCTAATCAAGGTATACATTAGCAGAAATTATTTTCTATATGCTTTCTTGTAAGTAAAAGGGAGTTCACTGTGCTAAAGCGTTAATAAAATCTTTTTAAAGCCGGTTGCTATGTGATTGAAATTTGTCTTCCCGTATGAGAAACGTATTTAAAACTGAAACCATAGCAAAGAATTGAAATTTGTAGTCTTTCACAGCCGGTGTCAGTACAAGAAAAATTATTATCCGGGCCATGGTCTACTGGGCTCCTCATCTTCCCAGACGTTTCGTCTGCGGCTGCGGCAGACATCTTCAGTGGTAGTGCGATCGAAGTGCCCTGGTGGAGGTCTCAACAGTCGCTCCACACTCCAGGAGCCCAGTAGACCACGGCCTACAAGCCCGGATAATAATTTTTCTTGTACATAGCAAAGAATGTTTCTTAATTGTCCACTTCACGAAAAAAAATGTGTATGATATAAATTGTGTTTCTAACGAGATCCACATTGTTTGTGTAGCAAGTTTTCGTACATCTCATTCGGTTTACTAGTTTACAGAATGAAGAGGTCTATTCCAAGGAAATTCAATTTAATATTTCATTTGTCATGTAAATATCTTTAATATTTAGTATTTTAATCAAAATCATTAGCCAATTTTAGAATCAAAATTTTCGATTTTTTTAACGTAAAGGGTAGTTTGGGGATTTTTCTCAAAATCTTCGTTTTGCTTCCTTGGGAAACACTAAAGTTATACAAAGTTTAGTATTTTACCGACTTTACTTTTTGAGCTATTCACGCGCACTCTGACAAACGGACCTTTTCCTAAAATCGGATAAATGGATTTTGTGGACACATGGGAATTTAAAACGTGGGTATCGAATTTTTGGTTGGAATGCAACACTTTCTCTGTACACTGTGTACATATACGTGTAGAGAAAGTAAAAACTGAGGCCGAGTTTTCACCGTAAGTACAAGTTTTGAGACTCTTTGAACCCCTCCCCCCCAAAAAAAATTAGAAAACAGCTCCGTTATTGAGAGAGTGTGTTTGCGTGAGTGTGTAGGTGTGTATCGTGTCTGTGTAGAGTATAACTCAAAAACAAAATGTCAGCTAAATACCAAACTTTGTATTTAAATTGGGTATCTTCTAAGGATCCAACAAGAAGATTTTTAAGGCTTCTACGTTTGATTGGTCAGCGTTCTGGCTTCTCACCCATAGGCCCCGGAATCGATTCTCGTCTGAGATTGGGAAGTGTTCTTTAAGTAGAATCATTCCGTATCTCCCACAGAAGTTGGAAGTATGCATTTGAGAGTAAATGTGGTATATTAATAGTATAATACTGAAAAAATGAAAGTTGATAAAACATACAGATCGGCGAGAAAACACCCGCAATTGTGTCTAAAGCAAAGTTTCCCGTTTGGCCATAGAAGCTACAAGAAGAGAATATATAAATTAACTTATATATTTTTTTAAAAATTCCCCAACCCCAAATTACCCCTTATAAGGAAGACTTTTCGATTTGTTTTTATTTTCTAAAGGTTTGTCTACGATTTTGATTAACATATCTGCATTAAACATATTTTACTGTATGTTTTCTGGGCATAGGCAGTTCTCTTCATTCGGAATTTTGTATAATCTTGTTGTATCGCTGTTAAATTCTAAGACATACTATAAACAATGTGTAGCTCTTTAAATCACATATTTTGTTGTTGCATAAAACCATTTCCAAGATATCCGTTATTAATGGTTACAGTATTGCTAACAATTGCATAGAAAAAATACCGAATTGCAAGTCCATCATAGAGTATCCAATTCTTATGCATTTGACTTCTCATTTCCGTTTCATTTATAACAAAGCGTAATATAATTGTTTTACACAGGTTATCTCGATTGAAATGAACTCAATAGAATAATAAAATTTTCGTAAGAATAGTTTGTATACCCATTAATAAATGATAGGGGAGCATAGAAAGTCATGTAAATACAACGGAGGTTGAAGAAATAAAATCCACAGTCAGAAGTTTAAAAAGTGAATGACTATGTGCTATTCTTGAAGTTCGATACGCTTTCGATTACATTAAAAAACAACCAGCAACTAGCACTTAAAAAGTGACAAAACATAAAAAATCAAAACTATAATTATGAATATCTCGGAAATGGCAAATGCTACAAAAATTTTTAAAATAAATTATGTGATTTTTAACAGTTCTAAATTTCTTATGTTCTATGTGGCTCTCTATCTCTTATGGTTTATTTTTCATATAATATACTTTGCGAGTGAAGAGAATTTAAACTCCCAGAACATTTTGAAGATATGTATTTTTATAAGTATGTTTTTCAAATATATATGGCATTATAATCAAAATCACTAAGGCAATTTGAAAAAGTAAAACGTATCAAATATTTTTCATATAAAGGATAGCTTTATGAGCGGAATGAAATCTCCGTGTCACATCTGTGGAAAATACTGAACTGTAAATAAAAATATTATCCAAAATTTCGTTTACAGTTGTACTATTCAGACACGTATATGGAATTTATACAAAAAATGTCTTTTGGATTCATGGAGCCTCAAAACACATATTTCGGGTAAAACCTCGATGTATAATATTTGTATTGAATAAAAAATATTATTTTCTTTATATTATGCTAATCGAGATAAACGTAAGCAGAAGCGGTCTTATCACCTGCTTCCTTGTAAGTAGGAGGGAAATAAGGGAATGCATAAGCTGGTCACTATGTGAAACAACTCAGGTTCGGTTCGCTTTGCATGGTCCCGTTTGAGAAGAGTTAGGTAGTTTAAAATTGAAACCAATAACAAGGAATATCTCGCAAACGGTCAACTCTACAAGAAAAACGTATACATTTTTGTTTATTTCTTCCGGTTTAACCGTTATGTAAAATTCTGCAAAACTCATCCAGAATAAAGTAGTCTTCAGAAAATTCAAAATATACATTTTATTTGTGATGTAAATATTTTAATATATGTTATTTTAAGAGAACTAAATATTCAAAAATATTTCCATATAAAGGGTAGCTTATAGTGGGGGTAGCCTCTTGAAAATCTTCGTATCGCATCCTTAGAAGAATCAAAACATAAATATCACGTTTGCTCCTTAACGGTATTTTAGTTTTTGAACTATGCTGTCCTGAGACACACACAGCAGACGGATATTTTTCCAAAAATGTTTATTTGTTGGACTCGGGGGACATCAAAACATTTATTTTAATGAAATCTCAGTATCGAACTTTGGATGGAATACAGTACTTTTTCTATAACACTATGTACATAGTACGTTTAGAGAAAATAGAAAGGAAAGAAAATCTAATGTCACATACACACTATTTTAGCTAGGTTAACAGAATTAGATC
The DNA here is from genome assembly GCA_030762935.1 of Hymenopus coronatus. NCBI lineage: Eukaryota > Metazoa > Arthropoda > Insecta > Mantodea > Hymenopodidae > Hymenopus > Hymenopus coronatus. Next base: position 56,804,987 of record CM060894.1, read on the forward strand.
TACGATGATGAAATATGGGGATGGGACCAAACAGGGCATCTGGACCAAGTGAGGGCCCAATTTTTGAAAGGAATTCTGTGTAGGGAGGGGTAAGGCCAACTGCGGAATAATGAGGGAATTCGGGGCGCATAGTGAAACGATAGAGTGCAAAATCAGAACAGTTAAATATTGGATGAGAATCGTTCATGGAAACCAATCTCTAATTAGGGCAGTCTGCTATCATGAACAGTTGCGAATGGAAGGTAATTCGACGAGGGCATCAAAATCAAAGAAAGGGTTGGGAAAGTATTGGGATAGGACACATTTGAATGGCGGGGCAGGCAAATAGACGAAGTATTTGGAGAAAAGAACCGCGACTGTGATATTGACAGATAGCAAATAATTGCGCAATGCACGGAAAAGGTTTCATTAGAAGTACAGTCTGGGCTAAAATCGAGTGGGGTATGGAGCAATACATCAAAACAGTATCAAATTCATTAGAGCGTGGCTCGTGGATTAGACTAGGAGCATGGCGGAGTATACAAATTGCTGATGAGAATGGCATGAGAATCTACACCATTTGCGAGAAGGAAGAGTCGTGGACCCATATCTTGGCAAGATGTAGGGGTACGGAGGAATGGAGGGAAAAATATTTACCGCGATCCTTTTCCACCGCGAATGTAGAGAGCTAGAAGCATGTTGGATGCTACTGGCAGGCGCGGAAGACGTGGACGGGCTAGGTAAATTTATACTTAGTCAAGACAACTGAGATCTGAGAAGGCTGACAATAGAGGGGAAATAAGAATACCTTAACAAAAGGGATTACAGTGTTTTATGTACATATATTTTATGCCATACTTATGTCATACATTTATGCCATTGTTGTGTTGTGGTGTTATATATTGTGTATATATTTCTCTCAAGGGTATTTGTCTGTTATATTAGGGCACATTAATACATCTGAATAAGGAGTACTCTTGAGTTGTAAATTTAAATTGCTGTATTTGAATATCATTGTCTTTTTATTTTCGTATTTACTCTTTTAATTCTTTGTTGTTGTTGTTGTTGTTGTTGTTTTAATGCTCCTTACTATTTTGTGTATTGCAAAAGCACGTCAAGCACGTCTGTCGACTTGTGCGACTGATGAAGTTCAATGTATGATACAGTTATGCTAATAAATATACTTATTCATTCATTCATTCATTCATTCATGTAAGAACTCTATAATTATGAGTGGGATGTACAAACTATTGTAACTGCGCATGCTGACCCCTGAAAAGCCATACGTGTGTTAGCGGTTTACTTTGGAAAGCTTTGTTGTTGACGTCTTCGTTCTGCTTCCATTGTATCAGGTGTTGGAGAAATTACCACATGAATAGCGGAAGCGCTACCTCAAAGCCTTGGAGTGAGCGCAATAAACATTGCCAATACGCTCCACTTTTTCTGTAAATTTCTGTTGACGTCATCGCGAGCTATAAAAGGAAGAGATACAAGCCAGGCGAGTCGTTTTTACTTTCTTTCGCCTGTATGCACAATGTACATAAGAGATAGAGAATATATTGTATTTAAAAAAAAATTATGATTAAATTTCACCGTAAATAGATGTTTTGAAGTCCCCTGAGTCCGAAAAAGCAGTTTTAGAAAAAGGTGCATGTGTGGGCGTTTGGGTGTCTGTGGACAGCATAGCTCAAAAACGAAAAGACCGTTCAATACCAAACTCGGTATTTAAGTTTGGTATCTTCCATGGATGCGACGCAGGATTTTAAAAATATTCCCGCCACCCCAAACTGCCCTTTACATGAAAAACTTTTTGAAAATTTTGCTTTTCTCAAAAATGGACCTAACAATTTTCATTAAAATGCCGTACTTTAAAGATATTTGTGATTTTGAATTTTCTGGGAATAGCCCCTGGATGAGTTTTACAGAATTTTACAATACGGTTAAACCGTAAGAGATAGACATAACTTACTACACAAAAATTGTAGATTTCGTTAAAACATCTAATTTATATCAGGTACGTTTTTATGCAGGGCTAACCGTTTCTGACATATTCCTTGTTAATAATTTCAATCTTTAACTACTTTTCTCAAAGGGAAATGTCGTTTTGTTTCATCTCTCGTGTTTTACTGAAGGCCATGGAAAGCAAGCCGAACTTCAGTTGTTTCACATATGATCAGATTTTAAAAGATTTGACTATCGATTCAGCCTAGTGTATTCCCTTATGTCCCTTCAACTTAAAAGGAAGCAAGTAATTTGGCAATTTATGCCCATGTTTATTTTGATTAGCATGTCGTAGATATAAGAATAATATTTTGTAAGGAAAGTTTTTGTGTAACACCTAGAGAAGGTCGTCTGAATGAAACATATCAGATTTTTACTTTCACTACACGTACTATACACATAGTGTATAGAGAAGGTATTGTATTGCATCCAAAAATTCGATATCGAAATTTCATCAGAAAAACATGTTTTGGGACCTCCTGAATCCAAAAAAAAAATTCTAGAAAAAGGTGTGTGTGTGTATTTGTAGACAGCATAGTTCAAAAACGAAAAGACTGTTAAATACCAAACTTGGTATTTAAGTTCAGTATCTTCCAATGATTTGACACGAAGATTTTAAAGAAAATCCCCCACCCCCAACTACCATTTACATGGAAAGACTAAAGACTAAAAGGATAACACAAACTGACAGGTAGGTTTTTCAAAATGTAACTTTTCTCCTCAAGAAAAGCTGTTATACGCCCAAATATTGCCGATCGTAGGAGTTTTCTAGGTAAAGTGCTCGAGCCCTCGACCACTGAGTACAACATATTATTATCTCTATAGTTTTAAAACGTTAATAATTTTGCAATTTATTTAAAATATTTCTATTTTTTTTTACTTTCTCTATACGTACTATGTACGTAGTGTATATAGAAGGTATTGTATTGCACCCAAAAATTCAATACCGAGATCTCACTGGAAATGTATGTTTTGAAACCCCCTGAATCCAAAAAAACATTTTTAGAAAAATGTATGTGTGGGCAGCATAGCCCAAAAATGAAAATACCGTTGAAAACCGAAATTGGTATTTGAGTGTGGTATCTTTCAAGGATGTGACACGAAGTTTTTCAAGAAAATCCCCCAACCTCAAACTACTCTTTACATGGAAAAATTTTTGAAAATTTTGAATTTCTTAAAAATGACTAACGATTTTGATTAAACTGTTTAAGATATTTACTTGACAAATAAAATGTTAATCTTGAATTTTCTGGGAATAGCCTCTGAAGGCTACTTTATTCTGGATGCATTTTGCTGATTTTTGCATAACTGCTAAACCGTAAGAGATGGGAAAAAACTTACCATACAGAAAATGTAGAGCACATTAAAAATAACAGTTTATTTTATATACATTTTTTTCGTGAAGTTGATCATTTTTAAGACATTTCTTGGTTTTAGTTTCAGCTTTGAACAGCATACTTTTCTCATACAGGAATTTGTCAACTCCTGGACAAACAAACCAAGGATATTCAGTCACATAGTAACCAGCTTTTGAGTATCACTTTAACCTATGGTACTGCCTTATTTCGCCTCTACTTACAAGGAAGCAAGTAATAGGACTATTTCTGTTAATTTTTTCTCGATTAGCATGAAGTAAATAGAAGAATAAGCTTTTTAACAATAATTTGATACAGAAATGTACAGAAAGTCATGTGAATGGAACTCATCAGAATTTTTGTACTAAAAGGTGCTTATATTGGGTAAAAGCATGCAATATTAACACGGAATCGTGGAGTTTTAGTATGTAAAATAACTACTAAATAATTCCACTGAAATGCATCTGGATAATTTGTAATTCAAGCTACAGATAAATAATGCTAAAGGTTTTGTTAACTCTATAGTTCCCTCAGCTAATATAAGTGCAATTTAACGCTCGTCTCAAGAGTATTCTAAAAGAGATTTCCATTAGTTAGTGTAATGGTGTCGAGAGCTCTAGAGAACATTTTACGCCACATTTTGGTGCCACGCTTGTTGGAAGATTCAATCTCAGCAGGATAAACTGAATTAGCCAAATTGGAAACGCCGTGTAGCTGTGACTCGCCTGTCCTCTTAGCATTATGGCTAACCTCCAGAGAATATAATTGCCCCAACCAGCTAACATGTTCAGCCTAATAAATTGTTCCCGAGGGAAACCATGAAATACTTAGAGTAGTACACTTTCATCTGCAAGAATATATTTTTTGTGTACCTACATAAAATTAAACCTTAATATAAACTATACAGTCCGTTTCAAAACGACACCAAACGAAGATAGCAGTCGATTACGTTACACTTTGACTTTTCCGAAACTTGATGTCGCAACTTTCAAACTCTTCTATTTAAAGTTTTGTGTGTGTTTAAAAATAGCACACATTTGGGATTATACAGCAAAGGAGTGACGGTTGCCATACGCCACACCTACATGCTACGTTTTCCATTACAAAGGTGACCTGTCCCGCGCCGGCGTGTCTATCAATCTACGCCTACACCAGGTGACTGGTACCTTCGCTACTAACCAGCATTTCTCTTGGAGTGGGCCAAGCACGTTATGTGTGACTGCCTAATCCATGGTGATTTTATGACAATTTTTGTATTTGCCGAATTTAGAGCCGAAAATTATAATCACGTATCACGTACGTTATGATCAACGAGGTCCATATCTACGTTTGGTGTGGTTATTAAACACCCTGTATATGTTTTAAACATAACTTTATTGCGTTATTTAAAGAAGACAATTACAGGGCCTTCAATTTTAAATTAACAGTCGCTTAAGGTGTGCAATCATCTTTTCTTATTTTAGTTTCTCTATTTACTACATAGCACAAGGGTAGAGAAGGTATTTTATTCTACTTAAAATTCGTAAATATATGTTTTAGGTTACCTGTACCCAAAACGCATTTTTAGAAAAAGGTCTGTGTGTATGTGAAAATATAGCTCAAAAACGAAAAGTTCGTTAAATACCAAACTTAGTATTTAAATTTATAATTCTCCAAAAATGCGTCAAGAAAATCTCTCCGCCCGAAACCACCGTTTACATGGGAAAAATTCGAAAATTATGATTATCTCAAAAACAGCTATAACGAGTTTGATTAAAAACTGTACATTCAAGTTATGTGCTTTTATTGATAAATGAAATGCATTTATTGAATTTTCTGGAAATAGTCTCTGATGACCTCTACATTTTGTGTAGTTTTAGCATAGGTGGCAAACCGTAAGAAACAAACAAAAACATACACAACAAATAATGTAGTTCTCGTCAAAACACGCAATTTGTCCTTTTTTTTTTTTTTTTTTTTTTTTTTTCGAGCTGGCGTTTTCAAGCTGGAAGTCAATTTTCTGTTCATCTCTTTTGTTTTACTTCCGGTAATGGGAAATATAACCGAATTTCAGTTGTTTCACATAGCAATAGCCTTTAAAACATTTGACTCGCTTTAGCTTAGAGTATACCCTTATTTCCTTCCTACTTTCAAAGAAGCATGTAATATGATGATTTATGGTAATATTTGTCTGCAGTAGCATGAAGTTAATATAAAAATAAGATTTTTAGCAATAATTTGTTAGAAAGATGAAGAGAAAATCATGTGAATGGAACACACTTGATTTTTTTACTTTCTCTACGCGTACTATGTTCATAGTGTATAGAGAAGGTATTGTATTGCACCCAAAAATTGATACCTGGAAATACTGGAAATACATGTTTTGAGACCCCTGAATTAAAAAAACTTTTTAGAAAAATGTCTGCGTGTGTGGGACTGTGAACAGCATAGCTCAAAAACGAAAATACTTGGTATTTAAGTTTGGTATCTTCCAAGGATGCGACACGAAGATTTTTCAAGAAAGTCCCCAGCTGCTTTTTACATGGGAAAAAAATTGAAAATTTTGTTTTCCTCAAAAATGGCTCATACGATTTTGATTAAAACCTCTTATATTTAAGATATTTACACGACAAATAAAATGTATATCTTCAATTTTCTGGGAACAGTCTCTGAATAAATTTTAATTTTGTATAACAGGTAAACCAAAAACTTAGAACAGAAAAAATGAAGAGCTTGTTAAAACATACAATTAATGTTATATGCATTTTTTCGTGAAATTGACCGCTTTTAACATATTCCTTGTTATTAGTTTGTTTTAAAATACTTATACTTTTCTCAAACGGGAATTTGTCAACTTCTGTCCATACAAACAAAGGTACCCCAATCACATCAACAGCTTTTAAAAGATTTCACTATCGATTTAGCCTATGGTACTCCCCTATTTCTCTTCTACTTACAACGAAGCAAGTAATAAGACTCTTTCTGCTAATTGTTTCTTGATTAGTATTAAGTTACTAAAAGAATAAAATTTTTAACAATAATTTAATTTAGAGATGTAGAGAAAGTCATGTGAATGGAACGCATCAGAGTTTTTAATGAAAGTTGCCTTTGAAAGTAGTATTAAAATAAATTTGTCATGTTCGTGCATTTAAAGTTATTTAATTTTGTGCTGTTTACATTATTCCTTACTCGTAAGAGACCCTATAATTGTGGATTTCCCATGGTTTAAATGTGTAAAGTGAATTTAATTATCACGGTTGACCATTTCGTCAGCCATGACATCAGTTTATAAGAAAAAGCTTTAGCGAGAGGCAAATGTTATAGTATTCCATATTCCGTGATTTTGAGTCTTTGAAATAAACTCTCGCGATTTCGTGGTAATCAGGTAATCGTACGGTATCAATAAATTGCGAATTATGGTTACTACTACTCTCAGGTTCTCATTAGGTTTACACTTCAGATAATGTACGATATTAATATAAGTTCATTAAAACGTGGGATGCGAGGTAATTCATATAGGCTAGAGAGTTTTTAGGTAATCTAATTCTTGCGTGCGATGGAAGAGAGTCGTAAAAAGGCTTTGCATTCATTAAGCTAGAGTATAAAATTGTGATTTGGACATTTTAACGTGAATTTATGGTGTATTCCGCAGGTTCCAAACTTGGTGTTCACTTTTTTACTTTCTCTACTACGTACTATGTACATATAGTGTAGATAAAGAAGATATTGTATTCCACTCTACAGTCTATGATGAGATTTCACCCAAAATGTGTTTTGAGGTCCACTGATTCCAAAAAATATGAGTTTTAGAAAAAGTCAATATCCTGACCAAGAATAACAAAACCAACAAATGACGAGTTTTCATTTGAGAAAAGTATAAATACTAGAAGGTTCAAACGAACAACAAAGAATACTCGAATTAGTGAATTCCCTAAAATTGTAGGTTTTAACGAGCTCTACATTTCATTTATCAAAACATTATTCTATATATTCGATAAAATACAATGTAAAGCCAAAGGTAAACTTAAAGGTATGGACGAATGGAAAAAGGCCCTGCAAGGGGGGGTGGGAGCAGAGTACTTTTGAGCATCTACCGTGACCCATGGAAGTTGAAATACGGAGAGACACCCGAAAGCCGATCAGATTCGGATGACAACGGATCTATGATGGATAGGGTTCCTAACGTTTCCAGTTCACATCTGGCGCTGCCCAGGGCATAACTCAAAATGAAAAATCCGTTAAATATAAAACTTAGTATTTAATTTCAATATGTTCAAAGGATACGAACCAAGTTTTCAGGAAAATACACCCACCATAAACTATTCTTTAAATAGAATAGAATTATATTTTCTCAAAAATGGCTCTTGAGATTTCAAATAAAATACCTATGTTTAAGATATTTTCATTACAAATATAAAATCTCTTTAATGAACTTGCTGCATGAAAAGATGCAAATCTTGTTAAAACATACAAGTTATGCCATATACATTTTTCCGTAAAATTAACCATTTCAAATACATTTTTTGTCATTGGTTTAAAATATGCAATGGTTGATTTTCTCAAATGGGAAGTCGTTATGCACTTTTTCATCTCTACCATGCAAAGGAAACAGAATTATAAATGCATTAGCAAACACTTTTAAAAGATTTCAATGTCGCTTTAGCCTAATGTACGTATTCCCATATTTACCTTTTACTTAGAAGCAACTAGGTAAGAAAACCACATCTGTTAATGTTTATCTCGATTAGCTCTAAATAGAGAGGAATCAACTTTTTAGCTTCTCTACACGTACTACATACATAGTGTATAGAGAAAGTATTTTAATGCACTCAAAAGCTTGATACCGGGATTTCACCGGAAATACATGTTTTGAGACCCTCCGAATCCAAAAAAAGCACTTTTAGAAAAATTTCGGTGTCTGTGTGCCTCTCTCTCTATCTGTCTGTCTGTCTGTCTTTGTGTATATATGTGTGTATCTGTCTGTGGGCAGCATAGCTCAAAACGAAAAGTCCGTTAAAAACCAAACTTGGTATTTAGGTTTATTATCTTCCAAGAATGCGACACGAAGATTTACAAGAAATTCCCCCACCCCCAAACTACCCTTTACATGGAACTTTTTTAGAAAATTTTGATTTTCTCAAAAATGGCTAACGATTCTGATTAAAATATCGTATATTAAAGATATTTACCTGACAAATAATGTATATCTTGAATATTCTGGGAATAGCCTCTGAAGACTACCTACTTTATTCTCGATGAATTTTCAAAATTTTGCATAACTCTTAAACAGTAAGAAATGGACAAAACCATACCACACAAAAAATGTAAAGCGCATTAAAACACATACTTTATGTTATATAGATGTTTTTCGAGAAGTTGATCATTTTTTTAGATATTCCTTGTTTTTGGTTTCGGCTTTGAAAAACATACTTCTCTCATACAGGAATTTTTCAACTCCTGTCCATATAGACAAAGGAACTTCAGTCACATAGCAACGAACTTTTAACTATTACTTTAACGTATGCTACTCCCTTATATCGCTTCTACTTACAAAGAAGAAAGTAATAATACTATTTCTGCTATTTTTTTTTCGATTAGCCCTAAGTAAATAGAAGTAGTGGCTTTTTAATAATATTTTTGCAGAGATGTAGAGAAAGTCATATGAATGGAACACATCAGTTTTTTTAAGAATAGTTTGTCGAAGAATAGGAATCGTTTCGTTCGTTGTCATCTGTTTCAGGGTTGAGAGACTAGGTGACGGTGTTCGGTGAGTTACGGCTTGGCGGTGGTTGTGTTTTTTAGAGCTTTCTTTCCTGCATTCTTGCGGGAATATTCAGGTAGGTCCCACCTCTAAGTGCTCTCGGGCGACTACCCGTTGCGGTATTGCGGGATGCCCTGGACGGCACCAGATTGGTTGAACATGATCAGCTTTCGGGTATCTCTCCCGATTCCATCTTCCAGGGCTCATGATATAGATGCCCAAAAGTACTTTGCTTTCTGCCCCTTGCGGGGCCTTTACCATTAGTCCATACCTTTACTTTTACCTTTAGCTTTACGTGGTATATTTCGAATATATAGAATACTTTGATGACAAATAATATGTAGATTTCGTTAAAATCTACAATTTATGTCAGATACATTTTTAGTGAAATTAACCATTTCCGAGTATTCCTCTTTGTTGGTTTGAACTTGTATTTATACTTTTCTCAAATGAAAACTAGTCATTGGTTATTTTTTTATTCCTGGTCACGAACGGAAACCAAATTTCAATTTCATCACATAGGGTGAACAGCCTTTCAAATATTTGGCTATTTCTTTTGATTGATGTGTTCTCTTATTTACCTTGCACCTATAAAAAGTAATAACAATTCTGTTAAAGTTTATCTCAATTACCATAAAGTATTTGTACATAAAAGAATAAGCTTTCAAAGGAATAACTTGTTGCAGAATAACTATAGAAAGGCATATGAATGAAACATCAATTTTTTCAAAATGTTGATAAGATGAATGTTCAAGAAGTTTTTAAAAATGTTCCGTTATCTATGTAAACTGATAACGCGGGAAATAGAATAGTTGTAATCATTAATACTTAAGGATCACCACCGTTTTTGCACATTTAAAACCTTCTATTTGTTTTATTTTTATTAATACCCTAAACGCATTTTGTATTTCATAGTTTTCACGCACATGGTGAATAAGAGAAATATTTACGCGGAAATAACATTAATTTCTGTCAGCTGTTCAAAAGTAGTATCTAGATCAGCGGTACTAACTTCTGCCAACTGGTGATCTATTAGCCATTGCGACCGTATTTGAAAGTCGGTCAACAACCGCAGGTAGCCTAGCTGCGTGTGCCGAATGATAAAGCATTATTGAAGTTCGAGTAAAGAGCCCTCCTTTTGAGTGTAGACTAGATACATTGTTGTATTTTTATCTGCATGAAATTCAGTCGTAAGAAAATTTTACAAATAAAGAGAAGTAAATACCTTAAGATTTAAATTGAATACGTAAAATATGATATTGCTAGAATGCAAGTATATTTGGAGGGTGAATATACCTTATGATACCAGGATGATAATTCGAGTGGAAGGAAGGCATAAACACACAATTGTCAAAAAGTAGGTTTAAAACCGGTTTTTAAAGCATCAAATGACATAAAAGAGGAGAATAACGAGTGTATTTTGGTGATGAATAGGAAGCGAGGATAGTGAATTGAGTAAAAAGAAGAGAAAAGGAAAAATGAAGGGATAACAAGTGGAAATAAAATACGAAGGGCAGTGGTAGAGAAAAATACTAAGAAAGAGAACGTCTAAATTTAAGGCAATAATGCGAGCACAGCTGCACATGGCCGCGCCGTGGCCGAGCAGTTAGACCACTAGCCTGTCACCTAGGTAGCCCGGGTTCGATCCCAAGCGATCCCATGTGGGATTTGTGGTGGACAAAGCTGCTTAGGGACGGGTTTTTTCCGGGTTTTCCGGTTTTCCCTGTCATCATATTCCACCAGTGCTCCATCTTCATTTAATGTATAATTTCCTGTGGTGAGATAAGTAGTAAAAGCGGGCGTTAAACACTGTCAAAAAAGATAAACAAGATAAAGCAAATAATCTTTCAAAGCCCCGGCAGCATGCGGCAACTTCTCCTATGCATCTGCAATGCGGGTGCATATATAGCGCAGGGGAGAAGAAAATGACTAGCTGCTTTGAAACACGGACAAACAGTGTCATCCCATTCCTCCCCTCACAATCGGAGAGAAATAAAACCAAATACACGATGGCCGATTTTTACATGTCATATAAGCAGTATAATGTTTCCCGGAGGAACGTACATTAAGGCAAGTTCTTTCTGCTGGAATACTGATCAGATTATATCAGCATAAACCTTTTCTACTTTCAATCATTTACTTATTACTTTCCCTACGCGTACTATGTACATAGTGTATAGAGAAGGTATTGATTGTAATGCACCCAAAAATTCGATACCGAGATTTCACCGGAAATATATGTTTTGGGACCCCCTGAAACCCAAAAAAGCATTTTTTGAAAAATGACCGTGTGTGTGTCTGACTGTGTGTATGTGTGTGTGGGCAGCATAGCTCAAAAACGAAAAAGCCGATAAGTACCAAACTTGATATTTAGAATTTCTATCTTCCAAGAATGCGACACGAAGATTTTCAAGAAAATCCCCCCACCCACAACTACCCTTTACATGGAAAAATTTTCGAAAATTTTCATTTTATCAAAAATGGCTCTAATTCCAAATAAAATGTATATTTTGAATTTTCTGGGAATAGCCTCTAAATCCCTCTTTATTCTGGATGATTTTACTGAACATAACTGGTAAACCGTAAGACATAGACAAGAACGATAAAGAACACAATTTATGTCGTACATTTTTTTTCGTGGAGTTGATCGCTTTAGAGATATTCCTTTTTATTGATTTCAGCTTTAAAAAAATATACTTTTCTCATACAGGAATTTGTCAACTTCTGTCCATACAAACAAAGGAACTTCAGGCACATAGCAACCAGCTTTGAATAATAATTTAGCCTATTCTACCCCTTTAGTTTCCTTCTACTGGCATGGAAGTAAGTAACAAGACTATTTCTGCTAACTTTTTCCTGGAATAGCATGTAGTAAAGAGAAGCACAAGCTTTTTAACAATTTGTTTTTGAATGTAGAGAACGTCATGTGAATGGAATACAGATTTGTTTTACATCGATATGCTATCGTAAGTAAATATAATAATTAACATGTGTACTATGCATGGAGAACCAACAACAGTATCAGTAAAGATATGGATTACTGGTAAATAGTATCTTGTACATTTGCTTTCGTTAAGCTGTATTACCATGGGAGCATCAAGAATGTAATTCTTTCATTGCTTTCGACCATATGGACGCGTTTAATGAATTGTTGTGGTTTTAATTATGTGCTGTAAAACGGTTTGTAGGAAACGGTTAATACATTTGTAAATAAAGTATTTCATAATATATTTGCAGCAATTTTTAAGTAATATTCTTATTTTAACCTTAAAGTATGTAATTGTGAAATTGAACCTGTAATCTATTGCATTCAATCTCGTTAAATTCTAATAATGGGTATTTCTTGGGATTTTTAAACAAGTATACTACAAATATACATTTAAAACATAAAAAATTAATAAAACAGTTCTTAAGAATTCGTTTTATGTCGATTTAAGATATATATTATGTACATATTTGATACACATACGTTAAATATATAGGCCCAAAGTTTTAAGTTTAAAATTCCTTAATGTTTTCAAATATCATTCATAATATAGTCTTTTAAAAGTAATATTTGAGATAGAAAATACATAAAATAGTCTCAAACTGGGCAAACAGAGGAGTTTTATAAAACCCTGGGATGATATCCTCTGATATCCTATTAAATACTCACCTTAATTTCGCCTCCGACCCCAAACACAGAATTCTTAAGTTGATATTTTGGAATACTGACACTTTCTTGCGAGATAGCATCTTGCACTTGCTGTCGGAGTTGTCAGAAAAACTCGTTCTTTAAGGAGTCGGTCAGATTGAGATCTGAAGATCGCGGCGGCCACTTCGTCTACTGATAATGCGATCACCAAGATCTGAGTAATTAATTGCCTTACAGGGGTACAGGTATGGGGCGGAGTGTCATCTAGCATGAAGATAATGTTTTTCATATAGTGAGTCCACAGTCTAGGGATGGTCAAGTTTTGTACCATACCAAAAGTAGCGCTCACCATATTTTACAGTAACAGTCTGTCTTATTCCTTTGTCTTTTTACTTCCTCTACACCTACTATGTACATAGTGTATAGAGAAGGTATTGTATTGCACCCAAAAATTCGATACCGAGATTTCACCGGAAATATATGTTTTGGGTCCCCCTGAATCCAAAAAAAGCATTTTTGGAAAAAGGTCCGCGTGTGTGTGTGTCTGTGGACAGCATAGCTCAAAAACGAAAAGACCGTTAAATACCAAACTTGGTATTTAAGTTTGGTATCTTCCAAGGATGCGACACGAATATTTTCAAGAAAATCCCCACCCCCAACTACCCTTTACATGGAACTTTTTTCGAAAATGTTGATTTTCTCAAAAATGGCTCTAACGATTTTGATTAACATATCGAATATTAAATATATTTACATGACAAATAATATTTATATCTTGAATATTCTGGGAATAGCCACTGAAGACTACTTTATTCTGGATGAATTTTGCATAAGTTCTAAACAGTAAGAAATGGACAAAAACATACCACACAAAAAATGTAAAGCACATTAAAATACACAATTTATGTTATATAATTTTTTTCGAGGAGTTGATCGTTGTTTAGATATTCCTTGTTTTTTTTTTGTTTTTTGTTTTTTTTTGTTTCAGCTTGGAAATACTTTTGCTTTTCTCATACAGGAATTTCTCAATTCGTATCCATACAAACAAAGGAACTTCAGTCACCTAGTAACCAACTTTTGACTTCACTTTAACCTATGATACTCCCTTATTTCGCTTCTACTTACAAGGAAGCAAGTAATAAGACTATTTCTGCTAGTTTTTTTCTCGATTAACATGAAGTAAATAGAAGAATAATTTGTTACACAGAAATAGAAAAAGTCATGTGAATGGAACACATCAGATTTTTCGAAGAAATAAGGGCTAATAATGAATTTTGAATTGATGCCACATTATACAATAAAATTTAAATCGTAAAAGATCTTCTTGTTTAGTGAGTCATTATTTCTAACTTAAACATTTTATAGCAGTATGAATAGAATTACTAATATCATATCCAACAAAATTGTACCCATGGTAACGGTGAACTGAAAAAAACAAAAGAAACCAAATCCCATTCCTTTTCCAGAATGCGACTTCTTTCTATCTAAAGTAAAATACTATTTATAACGGTTTAAAGTTTGAGGCGACTTTTGAAAGACGTTTAGAAATTAAATAAATATAGGATTTTCTTCAAACTTCGTACCTCAAAATAAGTATATAATATATAGTAAGAATATGGTAATTCAAAAAAATACTCTGTTTAGAGCTTCATGTTTTTGGTTTTAACAATATTCTAAAGAAGAATATGGATATTAAAATAAACCAGAAGCATCTATTTGTAATACTAAAAATACTTTCCCATACATATTTATAACGTTAACTAACTAGTATTTAAAATGTTCAATATTATCAAATTAAACACATATCATCAGCTTAAGCTTGACAAATTTTTGGCCCAATGAGGTTTGTCTCTCTAGAAATGAGTTTAAAATAATTAATTTCATTATTCTTCCTCCAAACCCTGAAAAAATTGATTATTCATTCAGTTAAAAGGGACCAACCATTTATACCAGTATTACATAAAACCACTAATATTTATGCTACCTGTGAATAATGTAAATACTACGGATCTTCAAACAATTCTAACGTATTTAGCATATTTTGAACGGTAACATATCTTCAAATTAAATAATATTTAAATACTAAAAACCATGTTTTAGGTGAATAATAATGTGACGATAAAATAGCTTGTTATATAGGTACAAATGTTTACTGCAGGAGATTTCAATAAGGGAAGTAGAGCATTGTGACAGCTTAGAAAGCAGTAATTTAACTTAAAATAAATGACAAATGTTACAAAAACGTTACTCAACTGGCAACTCGGGTTGGCTGGAGTGTTGATGTATTCATGCTCTAATGTGTGGAGTCAGGTATGTCAGACAAACACACACTCGTGCATGCTAATCAAATCGGTCATTGCAGAAAGATGTGGCAGCTTACTTACGAAAATGAGCTTTATACTGGGTTACCAAGTTTGAGGGAGATGAATTAGTTTACACAGAAATGGCATGAATATGCCAATAAATGCACTGTTGAAATTAATTGTTAAATTCTTTGAAAGTTTAAGTAAGGAGCTTTTTCGCATTTTACGTAACCTAAAAGAAGATTACACTTCCTTCAAAACCGTGTAAAATGCCTATCAATTCGAGGCAAGTGAATTAAACCAAAATTGCGTTGTTGTATCACTTCATACATTTTAATACCTTAGTTTTAGGTGTAGCTCTAAAAATGTAAATAAAATTACATAAAGTAATATCGCATAAAAATGCATAAAGAACAGAAAACGAGAAAGAATTCTTATGTGTAACACTCACGTGTCTTTCTCTAGTTGCTCTACAAACAAACAAACTTCCTACAATAGATTTTTCTTCTTTCTACACAATGCTAATCAAGATAAACATTAACATTATTCTTAGTTCCTTATAAGTAGAAGGGAACTAAAGAAGTGCGCTATGCTAAAGTGATAGCCCAATATTTTGAAAGCTGTCGTTAAGCGTTTGTCATTGAAAATCACTTCTTTGCATGGCCTGAAGTAGAACAAAAGAAAAACGGACACTTTCTGTCTGAGGAAAGTACTATACAATTGAAACTGATACTAAAGAATATGTAAAAAAAAGTAAACTCCACGAAAAAATGTATATGACATAAATTGTGCATTTTAACGAGATTTACATATATTGTGTGGTAAGTTTTAGCCTATCTCTTCGGTTTACTAGTTACGCAAAATTCAGCAATATTCATCCAGAATAAACAGGTCTTTAGAAGCTATTCCCAGAAAATTCAAGACAAGCATTTTATTTGTGATGGAAATGGCTTTAATATGCGGTATTTTAATCAAAATTGATAGAGCCATTTTTAAGAAAAAGAAAATTCTAAAATTCTTCCATGTAAACGTTAGTCAGGGATGGGAGCATTTTCTTGAAAATCTTAGTGCCGTATCCTTGGAAGATACGACTCAGGGGATCCTAAAACTCGTATTTCCGGTGAAATATCGATATCGAATTTTTGGGTGGAATACATACCTTTCTTATCCACTATGTACATGGTACATACAGGGCTAGAGAAAAAAACTTTAGAATTCTAAAGGGCTACTTGTGTAAGGGAACTTTACAAACTTGTGTAAAATAATTTCTAATGATCATTAATATATTCCAAATACAGATTATGAACTAGATGATCCATTCTTAATGACAAATTTTAATAAACAATTTTCAATATAATAAATATCCTTAAGTGACCAAGAAACAAAACACTCAAAATTTCCAAAAATATTGAGAACAATAAAATGAATTCTTAATGAAAAAGACCCGAAGGAATAAAAAATATGAAAGTTCATCAGATAAATGCACTATTATTAATATACAAAGCCAAAAATTCGGACCTTACCAATCAAAAACAATGTTGATGGTTATTATGAAGTTGTATCTACATTAGGCTTCAACAGAAACGTTAAACTATGACAAAAGAGGTGAAATTGTCTAAGCGTTTAACAGCAATTCCAAACTTCAATATTGTGGAGTATAAAAATTATTTAATTGAATTCTAATGCTTTATTTTTCAGATGACGAGTTTGGAGAGAAAAGTGTATCCGTGCTGCTGGACGGCGAGGAGTCGGAAATGATATTCATTGATCATCCTAGCGTTGAAATGTCGGTGAGTATTATCAAATAATAAAGCATTAGACATCAATAAATGCCTTTCGCCTGAGTAATATTGTAACATTGAGGTGTGCAATGTATGTGTTTTCTTGATTTTTGTTCAGATTTCAGTTCCAACCTGAATTCGATCTCAGTAACTGTAAACAAAATGAATCATGCTTTGTTCCAACAAGTGAATCCAAAATATTTCTATTTCTATAGTAAAAAGTTATCAAATAATAATAACAACCACACCCCTTCCAGAGAAGGAGAATGTGTATGTACTATTCTAGGATAACTTTTTATTAATCACATAAAATTAACAATGTTTGATTTAAAATTTTTTAATGTGTACACGGCAGTCAAAATTAGCGATATATTCAAAATAATAATAACAATAAGAAGAAAAAGAAAGAAAATGAACCAGCTATGCTTAAAATAGCTTTTAAGTTATGCCTCGCTTCGTGTAACAGTACAAACACCAATATCTTTACTATCTTTACGCCTACTATGTACAGAGTGTATAAAAAAGGTATTGTATACTACACAAAAATTATGTACCGAGATTTTACCGAAAATACATGTTTTGAGACCTCCCGATTCCAAAAACGAAGCATTTTTAGAAAAAGGTCCTGTATGTGTGTGTTTGTGGATATCATAGCTCAAAAACGAACAATCCCTTAAATACCAACCTTGGTATATATGTTTAGTATTTCCCAAAGATGCGATACGAAGATTTTCAAGAAAATCCCCCACCCCAAACTACCTTATACATGGAAAATGTTACGAAAGATTGTATTTTCTCAAAAAATGTCCCTATGATTTTGAGTAAAATGCCGTATATTAAAGATATTTACATAATACAATGTATAGCTTGAATTCTTCAGGAATAGCTTATGAAGAACTATTTATTCGGGGTGAATTTTACTGAACTTGGCTTAGTTGTTAAACCGTGTTACAACACAAAAAATTTAGATCTCTTTAAAACACATAATTTATGTCCTATACTTCTTTTGTAGAACTGACCGCTTCTGAGATATTTCTTCTTATTAACTTTAAAATACTTAACTTAAAAGCTGTTTATGCTAAGTGGTACAACTAAAATTCCATTCTGTTTGCTTGGCCAGGAGTAAAATAAGAGAAATGTGAAACGAATGTGTACTTCCTGTCTGAGAAACGTTTTAAGTATTTCAAAATCGAAATCAATAACAAGGAAACCTAGGAAATGGTTAACTACAAAACATTCTATGATAAATTCGTTTTAACGAGATATTTATTTTTGTTTTTAAAAGACACTATCACTGAAGTCTAGTGTTTCCCCTTATTTCCATTCTATTTACAGGGAAGCAAGTATTAAGACGATTTTATATCGATTAACATTAAGAAGTTGGATGAACAATCTTTTTAATAATAATTTGTTACACAAATGTAGAGAAAGTCATTTGAATAGAGTACATTAGAGTTTCTCCTTAGTTTTCTGAGATTTATTTACGAGTTTTGTTTTACAAAAAATTACATTATCAACGATATCCATCAAAATTCCCGGAGAATTGACTTGATTGTTTCTTTTGTAGGTGCTCTAATTTGCACTGCAGTAGATAACCATATACGCACCCAAATTATCTGGGGTAATTTTTTTTTCCATTATCACCTTACTCATTTTTTTAAGAAGGCAAACTCTTCCAATGTAAATTGACTTCATTGTATCATAGGGTATATGCAGAAGGTTCCTTATACTATGTGACTTGTAATACCAAATTGATGACTTTCATGTCTTCAAAACCACAATTGTATTCAAGAATCTTCTGCAGCTTCGTCGAATATGCAACTCCCACAAGCCCAGGTATTTTTCTTCTGAAAATATCTCCATTATATTCAGAGCAACATGAGCGGTAAGGTTGCACTTTACAACAGGTGAATGCTTCTGATATAAAACAGAAAATCACATAACTAGTTGTTCTCCAAGCATATTTTTGTTACAAAAGATTATTCTTTTATCTAGATCATACTAATCTAGATAAACATTAATATAATTAGTAGTATTACTTTCTTTCTTGTAAGTGCAAGGGAAATACGAATACATTAGGCTAAAGCGATAGTCAAATAATTTAAAAGCTGATCGCTCTGTAAAACAATTGAAGTTTGGTTCGCTTTGCGTGGTCCCGTTTGAGAAAAGTTATTAGTTTAAAGTTGAAACCAATAACAATGAATATCTCGAAAACGGTAAAATCTACAGGAAAAACGCATATGATATAGATTATATGTTTTATAGAGATCTGCATTTTTGCAAAGTATTTTTATGTATCTCTTACGGTTTAACCGTTATGCAAAGTTCTGAAAAACTCAACCAGAATAAAGGGCTCTTCAGAGGCTATTCTCAAAAAATTAAAAATATACATTTTATTTCTATACATATTATTTCTTTCTAATACCATATATCTTTAATATACGGTATTTAAATCAAAATTGTTACAGACATTTTTGACAAAGTCAAAATTTTCGAAAAAATTTTCCATGTAAAGGTTAGTTAAGGCTTGAGAGATTTTCTTGAAAACCTTCGTGTTGCATCTATGGGAGTTACTGAATTTAAATACCAAGTTTAATATTTATCAGACTTTCCATTTTAAGCTGCGCTGTCCACAGACGGTCATACACAAGGAAGGGCCTTTTTCAAAATGCTTTTTTCGGACTCAGTGGACCACAAAACATACATTTCCGGTGAAATATCGGTATCCAATTTTTGGCTGGAATACAATATCTTCTTTGTCCACTATGTACATTGTACATACGGACTAGAGAAAGTAAAGTGTATCTAATATATGCAAAAGAGGTCACAAGAGTGGGGCACTTGATTGGTCTTGGCGGTGCTTCTGTTTCATCCGGTCATTGACATTTTTTTATGTATTTTGGGTGCTTAGCATAGTAAATGACAGCGGTTAAGTATCAGCTCTGATGGAAGAGTGGTTGTCGGTAGCTTCTCTTTCATCTTCTGTATTCATTTTTATGTAGTGTCAGCGGAAAAACTGAATATCATTGCCGGGATCTGAACACGGACCTCCCACCTTCCGTGCAGTTACTCTTAGCCATTGAGTAACCATTGAGTTGCGGATACGATATTAAATTCCCCGACGGACTCGAGTTTTTCCCAGGAAGACCACTAAATATTGACCTAATAGTTGGTTACAAACTATGAAGCCCGGGACTTAAGTACTTAAGACATTGTGATTCGCCATTAGAGTATGTCATCCAAAAAAAATTTTGAGACCTTTTGTAGTTTACCAGGGAAAACGCGAATCATTTTATGAACCTAATTTTGTTCATATCGGCATACTGCCATGGTAGATCCGTGGTGAGGCAATTGGAACGGATACCAGAAAATCCGTGGTTCAAATCACAGCTATGGTACTGAATTCTTCAGTCTGGCTCTACTTTTCCAAAGCCTCCTAGACACGGCTAGTGTAGAAGAAACAATAATTCACAGTAATTTACCGAATAATTGGTTAAAAGCTTTGAAGCCCGGAACTTAAAGTACTTGCAACATTGTAATTCGTCATTGGGGTAAGTCATCTCAAAGTAATTTGAAATCTCCTGTGTGTTTTACCAGGATGAACGTTGGGAAATTTAATGTTGCCGGATAGCTCAGTAGTTAGAGTAATTGGACGCAAACCAGAAGATCCGTAGCTCAAATCCCGGCTAAGGCATTGAGTTTTTCAGTTTGAGTCTTATCTTGGCAACTCCTGTCCTACATTAGCTATTTACAGAGAATTCAAGTAACAATATCTGGCATATTGTTTTTACTCATCATCCTTAAGAGTATTCCACGATATAAAATATCTTATATCATAATATCATTCACATAACTTTCTCTAACTGTACTAGAGCTATTCTTTTAACAATTATTGTTTTATCTAATTCGCGCTTATCGAAATAAAAATTAGCAGAAACGATTTTATTACATATTTTATCCTTTCACAAGAGGAATAACGACAGAAAATTGGCTAAAGCGATGGTCAAAATTTTGAAAGCCGGTCGATATGTGATGTTTTTGAGTTGCTGTTCTCTTTGCTTGATCATAATGTCTTCCCATTTGAGTAAAATGTTAATACGATATAACTGAAGCGAATAACAAGGAATATCTCTGAAATGGGTAACTCTACAAAACATTGCCTTAACGTAAATTGTGTCATATAACGAGATTTACATTTTCTGTGAAGTAACCTGTTGACTATACTTGACAGTTTACAAGTTACGCAAAAGTCATTCAAAAATAGGTCTTATTTATTTGTGATGAAAATATCTTAAGCACATCAACATTTTCGAAAACGTGTATAGGATAGTTTGGGTTGGGGTATTTTCTTGAAAATCTTCGTCTCACATCCTTGTAAGAAACTGAACTTAAATACCAAAGTTGGTACTTAACGGATCTTTGTAAATACAAACACACAGACACACACACAAATACATACACGGATCTTTTTCTAAACTGCCGATGTGTTTCATTCAGATGACTTTCTCTACCTGCTCTAAAAACAATATATTCTTACAAAATATTATTCTGTTACCTACATCATGGTAATCTATATAGTCAACAACAGACATGGTCGTATTATTGTAAAAAGAATACATTATACGAAAGTGCTAATCAAATCTTTTAAAAGCTGGTCCCTATGTGATACACTTGAAATTCGGTTCTCTTTGCTTGGCCAGGAGTAAAATAAGATATATGTGAAACGAATGTCTGCAATAACAAGGATATCTTGCAAATGGTTATCTCTCAAAAATATTTATACCAAGTCCTGTGTTTTATGAGCTCCACATTTTTATGTAGTAAGTTTTGGTCTATATTTTAGGGTTTACAAGTGGTCTTTAGAAACTAATACCAGAAAATTCAAGATATGCATCTTATTTGTGGTGAAAATATCTTAACATGTGGCAGTTTAAGCAAAATACTTATCCGTTTTTGAGAAAAGCAAAATTTTAGAAAAATGTTCCAAGAAAGAGTTAGTAATGAAGGGATTTCTTGAAAATCTTCGTGTTGCCTCCTTGAAACTTAGGTACCTAGGTTCACATTTAATGGAGTGTTCATTTTTGAGTTATGCTGTTCACAGACACACATACACAGACGCACGAGTTGATCTTTTTTTAAAAATCTGATATGTTTCATTCACATGTCTTTCTCTACTGATTCTGTGACAAATTATTCTTACCAAAGCTTATTCTTCCATCAGCTTCATGCTATCCGAGATAAGCACTTGAAAGAATGTTATTATATTCTTATAGGTAGAGTGGAATTAAGCGAATGTACTAGATGAAAGCGATTAAGCACCTCTTTTAAAAATTGGTCACTATGTGAAAACATTGAAATTCAGTTCTCATGCATGGCAAGGAGTAAAAACGAAGGAAAAACGAATTACAACTTCCCAATTGAGAAAGATATAAGTATTGGAAAAGATAAATAACAAGAAATATCTTAGCAGTTATTAATTCAACAAAAAAACTGCATTTGATACAACTACTCTAAATTTATAATAAATAATTTTTCGTATATCTCTTAAAGTTTACCGGTTATGCAAATGTCTCTAAAATGAATAGTAAATCAGAATTTATTGGCAGAAAACTCACGATTTTCATTTATTTGTCATAAAAATATCTCAAACGTATGTTTTTTTATCAAAATTGTTAGCCATTATTCAGAAAATAAATTTTTACTTTTCCTTCACGTACCATGTACATAGTGTATAAAGAAGGTATTGTATTGCACAAAAAATTCGATACCGAGATGTTACCGAAAATACATGTTTTCAGACCTCCTGAATAAAAAAAAAGCATTTTTAGAAAAATATCTGTGTGTTTATCTGTCTGTATGTATGTGTGTATGTATGTGCGTGTGTGTGTGTGTGCGCCTGTGTCTCTGGGTAGCATAGCTCAAAAACGAAAATACCGTCAAATACCAAACTTGTTATTTAAGGTTGGTATCTTCCAAGGATGCACACGAAGATTTTCAAGAAAATCCCCCCACCCTCAACTACCCTTGACATGGAAAAATTGTAGAATTTTTTTATTTTTTCAGAAATGGCTATAACGACTTTGATTAAAATATCGTATATTAAAGATATTTACCTCACGTATAAAATGTACCTATATATCTTGATTTTTTTGGGAATAGCCTCTGAAGACCGCTTTATTCTGGATGAATTTTACTGAATTTTGCATAACTTGAAAACCGTAAGAGATACACACAAACTTACTACACAAAAAATGTAGATCACGATAAAACACACAATTTATGGCATATACATTTTTTTTCGTGGAGTTGATCAGTTTTTAAATATTCCTTGTTATTGGCTTCAGCTCTAAAATACTTATACTTGCCTCATACGGGATTACTCAACTCCTTTCCTTACAAAGAAAGGAACTTCAATCAAATAGCAACCAGCTTTTGACTATCAGTTTAATCTATGGTACTCCATTATTTCGCTTCTACTTACAAGGAAGCAAGTAACAAGACTATTTCTGGTAAATTTTTTCTCGATTACCACGAAGTAAATAGAAGCAAGGGCTTTTTAATAGTAATTTGATGCACAGATGTAGACAAACTCATGTGAATGGAACACATAAGATTTTTCTTAATGTTCCATATAAACGACATTTTGAGGAGGTGCAAGCTCTTGTCACGGCTAAATCAAGTTCCTATTGTAAATAAAATGCAGAACGATAGTAACTGGTGGCACAACTGATCATATTAGACGTGTATAGATAGGTATCCCTTCGTGCGCTAAAAGAGTTGCAGAACTCAACAGGGCTATTTCAAGTTAAAGCCAACATTTGAGAACTGGCGATGGCGAACTTTGTTTTGCCCCTCGCAATGAGTACAATACCTGCCTACAGTCTCTGCTGATAATTAAGATTCGTAAAGCGAAGTTCTCGCTCCATTTCTCCACTGAATGGTTTTAACGTGAACTAGCCTCATTGAATTCTGCAACTCTTTTAACCACGAAGGGATATCTTGCACGTTCAATAGGGGACAATTGGACAACCTGGTAGTGGTATGACCTTTTCCCAGTAACGTATTGGCTACCACGCTACCCCTCCAGTTTTGCTCTGAGTTATGCAGTTGAGTGCACGCATGTACTCTTGCTCAGACGAGCCGAGTTGGAACATTTTAATGTACGTAGTACTTGCCAGAGAAAGTAAATAGAACGAAAGCATGTTTGTTGAATTAATTCTCTGGATTGGTAGGAACATTTCCTGAAAACATTGGTTTGACCTTATAAGATGCTTGATTAAATATGAAAGTTTACAGGCCCGCACAAGCAAATATTTCCAAACATTTTCTGAGGATACTGTGACAACGTCGTCCAACATTTGATCGGTCTTATGTTCGCTCTGGCATGCGGCAGTGAAGCTGGAACGTGAGATATCGCAGTTCAATGGTAAACAACGGCGACAAGATCCTTCGTGAGACTTCTCGCGACATCGCAAATTCTGATATTCGAGATGTTTGTCTAAGCTTCGGTTTCTACTGCCTCCGAGAAATTTCCAGAAAGTTTGTGACGTCATTTTCTCGCTATAAAAAGGAGGAAGAATTGCAGTGAATTGTGTCGTGAATTACACTGAGTCGTGAATGACTGGAGTGTTAGACGCAGTGGGACGCGAGCCATGATGTCGTGCAGCTATAAACTGTCTACCGTCTAACGTACAGTGAACTATTTGCAGAGTGATTTTAATACTTTATTTGTAAGTAATTGTTGAGTTAATAAAGACATTTGTTATACTACGAGGGGCATTCAGTAAGTCCTTAGAAAAAGACAGAAGCGCGAATTTTTTTTGGTAGATATTTTTTCTATTGTTCAACATAATCTCCTTTTAGCTCGATACACTTTTCTCGTCGTTTCTCCAATTTAAGCCTTCCAAAAAGTAGGATTACGAAGGATCTCAAAATAGGCAACTATTTGGGAGATAACCTGTTCGTTAGAAGTGAATCGTTTTCCGCCGAGCCGCTTTTTCAAGTTTGGAAATAAAAACGTCACTGGGGGATAAATCATGTGAATAGGTGAATGTTATAGTAATTCGAACCTTAATTCTACGATTTTCGTCATTAAAACTGGGCAGGTATACGCCCTTGCATTCTCTTTATGGAAGAGAATCTTTTTCTTTGCCAGATGAGAGCGTTTTCTCTTGATTTCTCCGTTCAATTGGTACAATAATGATGCATACTACTTACTCTCCATGTATACTTCTTCCTTTCTGCTAATAATCAAAATAGATGAATTTATGTGTATCCCAAAAAACCGAGGTCATCACCTTGTCTGCATGTTTCGTCACCTTTACCTTCTTCGAAGACGGTTTGCCTTTTAAAATCCATTGTTTCGACTAATTATTGCCTGGAGTGTAGTGTTGTATTCATGTTACATCCACAGTTATGTATTGACGCAGAAACTCGTCAGATTTGCGACGGAAAAGTGCCAAACCAGCTTCCGAATGAATCACACAATTGCGTTTATTCTACATTGAGACAAACACGGCACCCATCTTGCCTATATCTTTGCAGATCTAATTTTTGGTGCAAAATTGAGAACACTGTATCTTGCGATATGCCTAAGGATTTTTTTCACCTTTCATAAGATGAAAAAATTATTGATTCAATCGCCTATGGCAATGAAACCACGTGAAGGATGTAACTGAAACTTTAACTGCTATTATGAGACGATGATTACCAAATAGAAACTTTTTTCCATGTTACGAGTGTAATTTCTTGGATCTTCTAATGAATTATAGAACACCCCTACTACCATTACGATTCAGGAATTTCCAAATGAATATGTCTCATTCTTTGTCTTCAACCTTCTCCATGCATTTTAAGTCCACAATAGTGTTTTAAAATGTGTCACTAGTTTTTCCTTCGAGTTTTGAACAAAGAAAGGATCTGTA
This sequence comes from Hymenopus coronatus, assembly GCA_030762935.1. Classification (NCBI taxonomy): domain Eukaryota; kingdom Metazoa; phylum Arthropoda; class Insecta; order Mantodea; family Hymenopodidae; genus Hymenopus; species Hymenopus coronatus. Next base: position 56,830,704 of record CM060894.1, read on the forward strand.
TAATCCCTCCTTAATGGACACTGGTTTAAAGCCTTAGAATTCTCTATTCACAACTTTCTTTTTCTCCAGCACATAAAAAGACTAAGTGTTTGACACGCATTTTACCAATCTTGTAATGCCTCGTTACCAGCACAGTGTTAAATAGGATCCATGTTGACATGAAAGGAGGAACCTCTATGCTAAAACTCTTTTTGTGTGTGCCGCAGAACACTACAGTGTAAGTGGATTACCCATGCCTCATTTTAGCAGTCTGGGGAGGCTCATGCATATTCATATAAAACAAGAAAACGGCAGACTAAAAAGTTAAAGAGAAAAGAAGATGGTGTAGTAATATCGATTTTTGAAAGAATGGAAGGGAAGATGAACTTGTCAGACATTTTTAGGGTGACGTTTAAAAGAGTTCAGTGATTGGTCGATGGTGCGAGCGATTGCTCTTCGTCTTTCTTGAGCTTGATTGGAACGTCGACTTGCCCTTTTATTAGGTCAAGTTCCTTTGACAAACCGAAACTTGTGATCTCCTATCTGATACCGGAAATAGCATCTAATCTTTATGTCGTTACAGCGGTTGTTGTCTTGATTAGAAATGATATATTTGAATAGGTAGCAATTAACGCCTGTATAAAACTAAGATAACGTAAAATACATCAGACATTATATGTGGTAGGGAGTAAATAGGCGCACATAATTTTATATTTGGTTTAATCTTTTTTTCACACAAGCCGTGTGTAGGACAGGAGTTGAATAGATAGACTGAAAAATTCCATGCCATAGCCGGGATCTCCCGGTCTCTAGCCGGTTGCTCTTCCATTGAGCTACCATGACAACATAGCATTGAATTTCTCAATTGACTGGCATATTTCCCACTAAACCATAAGGTGTTCTCAGATTATTTTGAGATGACAGCCTCAATGGCGACTTACAATGCTGTAAGTACTTAAGTCCCAGGATTCATAGTATAGCCAACTATTATGGTCAATTGGTGTTGGTTTAATTGTTTTTTGTTTTTGTTTTTTCACACAATCCGTGTGTAGGACAGGAGTCTGTAAAATACCAAAATTGGTATTTAAATTTAGTATCTTCCAAGGATGCGAGACGAAGATTTTGAGGAAATTCCTCCACCCCAAACTACCCTTTACGAGGAAAACAATTGAACATTTTGAGTTTCCTAAAAAAAAAGCTCTAACTACATTGCTTAAAACCCATATATTAAATATATTTATATGAAAAATAAAATGTATATATTTTATTTTATTCCTAGTGTCTCTGAGCCCCTCTTCATTCTGGATAACCGTTGCACAACTAGTAAACCGTAAGATATAGCCAAAAATCACCACACAAAAAATGTAGATCTCGTTAAAACACACAATTTAATAGATTTGCGAGGAAAAAATAATACGGCCATTTTTTAATTTTTAAATCAATAAAGCTTTCATCTTTCTTTACTTTTGTTCCGAATCTTAATTATTCATTTCTCAAGTAAAATAATTTGAAGTGGCCTTATTTGGAAAAACTGGCCTTAATAAAGTGAATTCGTTACATTTTAGAAAACCAAAAACTTAAGCGACATATTCCTTGAGTTATCCAATAACACCGTATAGTTTCCTTTTCCCCAAAGTTCAATTATATGCTTATCAATTTTTATTAAAATTTGTTCCGGTAAATGTGGATCATTTTTGTAAAATCTATCTGTGATTTTCTCTGAATAAATTCAATAAAGACATTCGGGAATATCGATTATTTTACGATATTCCTCGATATATGTTGGTACGAAGAGAGGACAAAAGCAGCAGGTTAGTGTAATCAAACAAACATCCACCGCCATATATCTCCTACATCAGGCATTAACAAGGCTTCCAAAAGAAACGCCAGTAAAATATCTTGGTGTCCTGCTAGACAAAAAGCGGACCTGGAATGCACATATTACTCGCAGTGTCTCACTTGCTTCTTCTTGAATCACCAAGTTAGATATGTTGGTCAACAGACGTTCCAAACTTGGACTGAAATGCTCAACGTTGTTATATAAATCACTGATACGTCCACTCATATGTGCGGTGCAGCCAGCAAAACACACATTCACCACTACAGGTTCTGCAAAACAAATTCATTTGAATTGCCATAAATTTTCCTTGGTTCGTAAGAAACAATCAACTCCATCAAGAACTGGCAATTCTTCCGTTACAACAATACATCAGGGAACTAGCAAAGTCTTTCTGCTACTTTTTCAAGTCTCTGGACATACCACATAGGAACAAAAACCCGAAAGATGACAAGGTTACAAAAGGAAATTACCCCAGGACAGTCTACCCAGTCAATCTGATGACAGCGACTTTTCGCACCTTGAATAAATTATATATGTTTTATATGTATAGATTTACTTTCTTTTACTTAATTTTCACCATGCATTTACTGTCATTATTATATTTAATTCTATATTTAATGCCCACTATTCATTGTTATTTGTAAGTAGATATTATTTAACATATTAGTGAATGTTAAGCAAAAACGCTTCTTTTTTTTTTTTTTTACAATAGAGGAGCCTTCAAATGTAACATGTTTTTGCTATATTGTTAATCATTCTCAACGGCCTGTAAAGCAATATTTCTGATCGGTCAATAATAAATTATCTAAAACAAAAAACATAAAAACAATGGAGTATTTTATCAAGAGAGTATAATGAAATATGTGATGGGTCTAAATAATTAAGTGCTGCTGACGTATGCAGTCAGTGATGCGTTGAAGCTTACACACTCCATTATTTACCCTTAAAGCTACGCGTAAGCACCCACTGGAAGTTTCAGAGCGAGTTTAATTAATTACATGATGCGGTAAAGTTGTAATGCTTCTGCATACTTCCGAAACAGTACACCATTCTACAAAACAGTGGCGGTTGGTTTGGCTTCGCTCCTCCTGCTTGTGAAAATAGATGACATATTTAACAAGGGTATGTTGCCTATTTGCTGCACAAGGGTGTCCTAAATTAAAAATCTAACGTGTTCCATTCGTATGAATTTCTCTACATCGCTGTAAAAACATATTCTTCTATCTACTTTATTATAATCAAGATAAACATTAGCATAAATGCTTTTCTTAATTACTTGCTTACTTAAGTAGAAGGTAAATAAGAAAATACACTACGCTAAAACGATAGTCAACTCTTTTGAAAACTGGTTGCCATGCGGTTGAAATCCGCTTCTTTGCAGAGATTTTACAACTTTCCCTGTGAGAAAAGTTTAAGTATTTTTTAATCTGAAACAAATAACAAGAAATATCTCTAAAATCGTAAATTTCACGAATTTAAACGTATATGACATAAATTGTTGTTTTAATGTGATTTGCATTCTTTGTGTAGTAAGTTTCCTTCTATCTCTTATGGTTTACCAGTTACTCAACATTCAGCAAAATTCATTCAGAATAAAATGGTCTTTAGAAGCTATTTCCAGAAATGTTAAAATATATATTTTATTTGCCATATAAATATCTTTAATATACGGTATTTTAATCAAAATTGTTAGTCCTATTTGACCAAAAAAAATTTTCGATTTTTTTTTCATTTAAAGGATGGTTTGAAATTCGAGGATTTTTCTCAAAATCTTCGTGTCGCATCCCTGTAACATACTAAATATAAATACCAAGATTGATATTTTATCGACTTTTCATTTTTGAGTTATCCTGTTCACAGACATGGACACACACGGTCTTTTTTACAAGAATGCTTTTTTTTGTTACAGGGGACCCTAAAACGTGTATTTCCGGTGAAATCTTGGTATCGAATTTTTGGATGGTATGGAAAACCTTCTGTGTAGACTATATACATAGTACATGTAGAGAAAGTAAAAATCTGGTGTGTTATATTAATATTACTTTTTCTATATGTTCAGCAAGCAAATTATTCCTACATATTAATATTCTTTTGCCCACATAGGCTAATTAAAATAAACATTGCCAAAAATGGCCTTATTTCTTAGTTATTTATAAGTAAGAGGGAAATAAGGGTACACACTAGACTAAAGCGACAGTCAAATCTTTTAAAAGCTACCGCTGTATCGGCCAGGAGTAAAATAAAACAAATATGAAACTGATAAGGGCTTTCCATTTTAAAAAGGTTTAATTACTTTAAAATTAAAATAAATAACAGGGGATATCTTTGAAATGGTCAGCTCTGTAAAAAGTGTTATTAAAATAAATTATGTTTTTAACGAGATCCTCATTTTTGTGTACGGTTTATCAGTAATGCAAAGGTAATTAAGAATAACCCCAGAACTTCAGGGGCTATTCCCAAAAATTTCAGAATATACATTTTATTTGCCATGTAAACGTATTTAATGTACGGCATTTTAATCAAAATCGTTAGAGCCATTTTTTAAAAAATTGAAAATTTCGAAAATTGCTCTATTAAAAGGGTGGTTTGGCATGTGATTTTTTTGAAAATCTTCTACTATATTTAAATACAATTTTAACGAATGTTTCGTTTTGGGTTATGAGCATTTTGAGTGATTTGGGATGAAATTTATTTGAAAATGTTCTACTACACTTAACCCTTAATTGTATGAATTGTTTTACTACATATGCCGTTGTTCCTCTATTCCACAAAACGGTATTTATATCCGTTTCACCGGCACGACAACTGAAGCAACTTGAATAGCCGCGATCGTTTGTGCGATACGAAATGGAGTAGATAAGAAGAATAAGATTGTTAACAATAATTTGTTACCGAAATGTAGAGAAAGTTGTGTGAATGGAACACATCAGATTTTTACTTTCTCTATACGTACTATGTATATGTTTTAGGGTCCCCTGTATCCAAAAAAAGTATTTTCAGAAAAAGGTCCGTGTGTGTGTCCGTGTGTCAGTGGTTCTGTGAACACGATAACTTAAAAACGAAAAGTCGGTAAAATACCAAACTTGGTATTTATGTTTAGTATCTTTCAGGGATGCAACACGAAGATTTTGAGAAAAATCCCCCCACCCAAACTACCCTTTACATGGAACATTTTTCGAAAAGTTTGATTTTTTAAAAAATGGCTCCAACGATTTTGATTACAATATCGTATATTAAATATATTTACCTGACAAATAAAATGTAGATTTTGAATTTTCTGGGAATAGCCTCTGAAGACTACTTTATTCTGGATGAATTTTACTGAATTGTATAAAACTGCTAAACCGTAAGAGATGGACAAAAACTTACCTCACAATACATGTAGGGCACTTTAAAACACATAATTTATGTTATATACATTTTTCTTGCGGAATTGATCGTTTTTGAGTTATTCCTTATTTTAGATTTCACCTTTAAAAAACATACTTTTCTCATACAGAAATTTGTCAACTCCTTCCATACAAATAAATGAACTTCAGTCACAAAGGAACCAGCTTTGGACTTCACTTTAACCTATTTCACTTCTACTTACAAGGAAACAAGTAATAAGACTTTTCTCGGTTAGCTTGAAGTAAATAAAAGCATAAGATTTTTAACAGCACTTTCTTTCAGAGATGTAGAGAAAGTTATGTGAATGGAACACATCATATTTTTTGCATCCGATTGTGTAAGACCTTACCATCACTTAGTGCTTGTTGTGTGTTGATGAATGGCACAGTTTACAGAGAGGGTGTGGCTATAATCGTGTAAAACACATTACCGACATAATTTTGATAGGTTCTCCGTTTCCTGAGCATGGCAGTTGATGCGTTTACTAACAATCTCTGCTTAGTGCTTGTGTCAGCCTATTACTCGCTAGATAGTTAATACGTATAAGTAAAGAAAGATTGAATAAGAAGTTTACAATCAGGTAGGTATGAAAATATTAACTCAGAAACGCAGGTTTTCAGGCTGCTCTAATCCATAACGAGGTTCTCAAACCATTGAATATTCAGGTGTTAATAAACTATACCGAAACATTTTCAAAGAATATGTAGATTAATTAAGCAACTAATTTGAGATAGGAGACTTATGGCCCGTTTATTGCTGTTTCGAAGTAACGGCTATAAGTTTCTGAAGTGCTAGTACGCCACTGGCTAATTTATCAACCATGCGAGAGCATAACGCGAAAAACGAAGGGACATATTACAGCGTACCTCTCTAGCGTAGTGGTTATGATACTGACTTTCAAGTGAAAGATAGCTTCACGTATCATGTATTGAGTCTATGACAGGAATCGAACTCATGATCTTTGGAATAGCCGCTTCCCGCGTTACACATTAAGCCACCAGAAAATTTGAAAAAACGCCTACAGTGCAGGCTACATAGTCCAAAAACGTAGTAAATGAATGCTCAGTGTCGCACTGTCAAGTGATTAGTTCGAGATTTTACAGCTTTTTGCGACATTAAATCTTGAGAACGCCAGTAACGAGCTGCTAAAAATCGATATTTATATACTCTGGCAGCAGTTTTAAAGAAATTTTAAGCCATTTTTTACTTTCTCCATACGCACTATGTACATAGTGTATAGAGTATTGCACTCCACCAAAAAATTCGATACCGAGATTTCGCCGGAAATATATGTTTTAGGGTCCCCAATATCCAAAAAAAGCATTTTCACAAAAAGGTCTGTGTGTGTGTGTATGTGTGTCCGTATGTCCGTGTGTCCGTGTGACTGTGAACACGATAACTCAAAAACGAAAAGTCGGTAAAACACCAAACTTGGTATTTAAGTTTAGTATCTTCCAGGGATGCAACACGAAGATTTTGAGAAAAATCCCCCCACCCCCAACTACCCTTTACATGGAACTTTTTTCGAAAATTTTTATTTTCTCAAAAATGGCTCTAACAATTTTGATTAAAATTTCGTATATTAAACATATTTACCTGAAAAATAAAATGTATATCTTGAATTTTCTGGGAATATCCTCTGAAGAGTAGTTTATTCAGGATGAATTTTACTAAATTTTGAATAACTGCTAAACCGTAAGAGATGGACAAAAACTTACTACACAAAAAATGTAAAGCACATTAAAACACACAATTTATGTTATATACAGTTTTTCGTGGAGTTCGTCGTTTTTTGTGACATTCCTTATTTTTGGTTTCTGCTATGAAAAACGTATAATTTTCTCATACAGGAACTTGTCAACTCCTATCCATATAGACAAAGAAACTTCATTGGCATAGCAACCAGCTTTTGACTATCAGTTTAACCTACAGTCGTCCCTTATTTCGCTTCTACTGACAAGGAAGCGAGTAATTAGACTATTTCTGCTATTTTTTTCTGATTAGCATAAAGTAAATAGAAGTATAAGCTTTTTAAGAATTATTTGTTGCAGGGATATGGAGAAAGTCATGTGAATGGTACACATCAGATTTTTTCAACCTGCTTTGCTTTAACACCGAGTTATCAGCACTGGTATCCACACGTTTAGCTCTATGTAGTTGCGTTATGTTTATCCGGGGACCATGCATCGCCGATCTCAAATTACTTATATCAGTCACGTGCACAATCTCGCAAATTATTTTGATGTAGTTCATTAACACCTTGTATACAGTAATTTGATTTATTTCGCCACATTCAATGCACATGAGAATTCTTAGTCGTCAATACTTATGAGCATAATCTCATAATGGAACTGATCAGTTTATGTTGGTACAAATAAAATCTGGCCAAAACAAACAAATAAATAATAAAAATCTCTAATATCAATAACTAATTTCTATAACTATTCCAAATGCTTAAACCTTTATTTCCAAATTGTATTTTTACATCCCTATACATTATTTTACAGATAATAATTAAACTAAACAACAAAAACAAAACTATACATTGAATATCAATAATTTGTTTTTTTTTATCAAATTTTAAAAATATTTATCACTATTTATTATCCTTATCAATATTTATTTTATATTTATTTATAAATATTGCACCAAAATAATTAAATAATTTTAATATAAATTTCACCTGGTCTAATTGTTTTATTTAATTTATTTATAATAATTTATTAATTTATATACTTAATGGATTCTATTAATTCTTATACTATAATATATATATATATAAAATTTACACTTTAATTTACTCTAAGGCCCGTGCCGTGGCCAAGTGGTTAGATCACTAAGGCTGCCTGGATTCAATCCCAAGCATGTGGGCTTTGTGGTGGAAAAAGCGGCGCAGGATTAGGATTTCTCCGGGTTCTCCGGTTTTCCCCACTGTCGCATTCCACCGGTGCTCCTTCTTCGTTCCATGTATCATAAGTGTCATCACCTGCGGTACCATAGTAGTAAAAGCGGTGGTAAACACTATTAAAAAATGTAATCTAATCACAAACTATCACACCGTACATGTGATATACATGCACTATAAGCCATAAATACATTTTTCAGCCAATAAGCGCACACACACACACACTGTCATAATGAACTACAACATGAGCCGAAACGACACTGCGCGTTCTTACCGCTACTTGATGTGCACTACTCCTCATACAGCGCTGCGTGCACCGACGTCATATGTTAGCCTTTTCTTAATATCCGTTTGGTTAAACCCGTTGTATATGTCCCTAGAAACAAAAAGTCCCCGAAATCGGGAATTTTCTCTTTAATGTATTCAAAAGTAAAGGATATTTTACTTTTAGATGTTGGTAATGTCTATGACACTTTCATGCTAATCATGTTTTCTTGGCAACTAATTACTTTCTCTACACGTACTATATATTGTATTCCACCCAAAAAGTCGATATGGAGATTTCACCGGAAATGCATGTTTCAGGATCCCCTGAATACAAAAAAGCATTTTTACAAAAAGATCCGTGTGTCTGTCTGTCTGTCTGTCTGTCTGTCTGTCTGTCTGTCTGTGGACAGCATAGCTCAAAAACGAAAAAAACCGCCAAAATTGGTTTTTAAATTTCATATCAACGATGCGACACAAAGATTTAAAAAAAAAATCCACCCACCATGGAACTTTTTTCGAAAATTTTTATTTTCTTAAAAATGGCTCGAACGATTTTGATTAAAATATCGTATATTAGATATTTACCTGACTGATAAAATGTATATCTTGAATTTTCTAAGAAAAGCCCCTGAAGACTACTTCATTCTGGATGAATTTTACGGAATTTTGCATAACTGCTAAACCGTAAGAGATGGACAAAAACTTACCACATAATAATGTAGAGCACGTTAAAACACACACTTTGTTATATATATATATTTTTTTTCGTGAAGTTGATCGTTTTTTAGATATTCCTTGTTTTTGGTTTCAGCTCTGAAAAACTTACTTTTCTCATACAGGAATTTGTCAATTCATGTCTATAGAAACAAAAGAACTTCAGTCATATAGAAACCAGCTTTTGACTATCACTTTAACCTATGGTACTCCCTTATTTCGCTTCTACTTACAATGAAGCAAGTAATAAGACTATTTCTGCTAATTTTTTCTCGATTCGCATGAAGTAAATAGAAACCTAAGCATTAGAAGTAACCAATACGTTTTTTTTTTTTTATGATATTTACTTTTTCTACACATACTATGTACCTACATAATGTAGAGAGATTTCACCGGAAATACATGTTTTAAGAATTCAAAGAAAGAATTTTTGGGAAAAGGTCAGTTTGTGTGTCTGTATGAGTGTGTGTATGCATGTGTGTGTCTGTGTATGTCTATGGACAGAATAGCTCAAAAACTAAAAGCCCGTTAAATACCAAACTTTGTATTTAATTCCCAAACTACCCTTTACGTGGAAAATTTTCGAAAATTTTTATTTTCTCAAAAATATCTCTTAACGATTTTGACTAAAATGCCGAATATTAAAGATATTTACGTGGCAAATAAATTATATATGTGAATTTTCTGGGAAGAGCCTCCAAAGACTTCTTTATCCTGTATGGATTTTGCTGAATTTGGCTTAACTGGTAAACAGATAGATAAAAACTTACAACACAAAAAATGTAGACCTCGTTAAAGCACATAGTTTATGTCAGAATACGTTTTTTGTAGAGGTGATCGTTTCTGAGATATTCCTTGATATGGTTTCAGCTCTAAAATACTTATACTTTTCTCATACGGGAATTTATCACCAACTCACTACAAAGGGGTTTCAATCATAGCAACCTGCTTTTAAAATATTTGACAATCGCTTTAGCCTGGTGCATTTTTTATTTCCCTTCTACATACAAGGATGTAAGTAATAAGGTAATTTCTGCTATTTTTATCTGACTTAGCATGAAATATATAGATAATAATTTGTTAGAGTTGTAGAGAAAGGCATGTGAATGGAACACATGAGATTTTTATTAAAGGTAGACCAGATTTTTAATAAGCCTTTGCCACGAGCTTCTAGCTAAACTTCCTACACAGCTTATGGCGTTCCAAGATTATGTCCAATTTGCTTTCAGAAATGCTGGCCAGGTTTCACAAGGGGGTCTATTAATAGGCTTGAAGTTCATTTTAATCCTCCCAAACAAGCAGTGGCAGCACCTGCGTCTCATACTAAGATGGTTTCGTGGAACTTATTGTAGAAACCGCACCAGATTCTCTTTAATAAGCTCAATACTGCATAAGACACTTTACAAAGTTCACCTCCGCTAAGTGAGAAACAAAGCCCTTCCTCCACCACCAACCACACCTCTCTCCTCCCTTTTATATCACGTGCAGCCCTCCGATTCGAGGAACTCCTAAGTCGATATGAATAAGCTTGGCTTCACACACAACATTCTCCTTTTTTCTGCGATCTTGTAATTATTAATGCCTGATAACAATTTCTAAAGGTTTACAGGACGATGCACGGAATGAATTAATGGCGTCATGTAAGGGCGTTGTACCGTAAGGTAGCAAAATCACCTCTTCGTTCTGAGGGATTACACCATCCAAACCGTTGCATTCTGACCACTCTGTGGTTTGTGACCACACTTTGAAACTGAAGCTCTTGTTCTTTAATTTTCTTTGCTCCCCCCTGCTTGAGTTATATACCAGATAAATAAGCCCCTCTAGAGCTAAAACCAGATTTTATGTAAACAAAACGTGTATGCCTCTTAGTTAATCTCGTGCTCATTATCAGCATTGATGAGAAAACAAAAACAAAATCCACAGGGCCGCTCCGTGGCCGAGTGGTTAGACCACTCGCCTCTCACCTGGACGACCCGGGTTCTGTCCCAAGCAACCGCATATGAGATTTATGGTGGACAAAGTGGCCCAGGGGCGGGTTTTCTCCTGGTTTTCCGGTTTTCCTCGCTATGGCATTCCACCGGTGCTCCATTTTCATTCCATGTATCAACAGTGTCATCGCCTGAGGTGCAACAAATAGTCAAAGCGGGCGTTAAGCACTATAAAAAAATCTGATGTGTTCCATTTACATGACTTTTTCTACACTCTGCAACAAATTATTGTCTAAAAGCTTATGTCTCTATCTACTTCATGCTAATCGAGATTAGCATTAGCAGAAATGCTTTATTTTAAGTACAAGGGAAATAATGGAATACTCTAGGTTAAAACGATTGTCAAATCTTATACAACCTGGTTGCCATGTGGATGAAATCGTTTCTTTATATTGCCAGGAGTTGACAAATTCCCATATGTGAAAACTTTTTAAGTATTTTAAAACTGAAACCAGCAACAAGAAATGTCTCAAAAATGGTAAACTCTACATAAAAATGTATAGGACATAAATTCTGTGTTTTAACGAGATCTACATTTTTTGGTAGTAGGTTTTTGTCCGTCTCTTACGGTTTACTAGTTATGCAAAATCCAGGAAAATTCAACCAGAATGAACAGGTCTTCAGAGACTATTCCCAGAAAATTCAAGATGTACATTTTAATTTGCGGTACTTTAATCAAAATCGTTAGAGCTATTTTTGAGAAGGTCAAGATTTTCAAAAATGTTTCCATGTAAAGGGTAGTTTGGGGTGGGAGGATTTTCTTTAAAACCTTTCTTGGAAGATACTAAACTTATATACAGGCTTGGTACTTTACCGATTTTCGTTTTTGAGTTATCGCGTTCACAGAAACACGGACACAAACATGGACGTTTTTCTAAAAATCCTATATTTGGATACCCTAAAACTTATATATATATATTATATATATTACTTTCTCTATATATATATATAGAGAAAGTAATAACAATTAGACTTATAGTTCCTGTTTATAATGAAATATAGCTCTATATTATTCCAACAATAATTAAATGAGTCAATTATATACTCATCACCATCAACAGAGATAATAACACTAATGATCTGTTCCGACTCCAAATTAGATTTGTTCAATCTAGACTCCAAAAAGTGTATCGTCCGATTTCGTACAAAGTGTCTTCGGTTACTCGACGGGAACAGCTCTTGTGATAATATACTTGCTTGCATAAATATCTTAGGATATTATCCTTGTATAATATGCTCTACCTTTAAATGTCCCATCTACCTGTCGTTTATCGACTTCACCTAGCACCTTTAACACAAGACAATTTAATAATAGTTTTTTCTTTGTTATTAATTAAGGTAATGCATCACTGAAATTTGAGATGTAGTGACAGTTTTGCCATGTATCAAATGTCCTGCTTGTATGTTTATTTAAATAATAATTGTTATTTATCTAAATTCACTGCTCTAATAAAACCTGATATGTTACATGTACATGACTTTTATTACATCTCTGCAATATTCCTAAAAAGCTTATTCTCCCATCTATTCATTATAATCGAGATAAACATTAGCAAAAATAGTCTTATTATTTAGTTTCTTATAAGTAGAAGTGAAATTAGGGAATACAGTAGGCTAAAGCGATAGTCAAATGTTTTAAAAACTGGTTGCTATGTGATTGAAATGAGTTTCTTTATACTGCCAGAATTTCACAAATTCCTGTATGATATTTAAGTATTTTAAAACTGAAACCAATAACAAGGAATATCTTAGAAATGCTCAACTCCACGAAAAAATGTGTATTACATAAATTATATGTTTTAACGAAATAAGTTTCTGTCTATCTCTTTCGGTTACCAGTTATACACAGTTCAGAAAAATTCATCTATATTGAAGGAGTCTTCAGAGGCTATTCCTAGAAAAGCCAGCATAAAGATTTCATTTGCCTTTAAACATCTTTAAGGTGATGCATATGTGAAATTTGACCAAAAATTGTGAAAATTACAAAATTATTTTCTTCGTAATAATTTAACATGAATTCTAAACTTTAAGAAAATATACTATTTTTCCACTTTGTTCACATTAACAACCAATTAACTGAAGCTATAAATATGCAGGCGCATGCTTGTTAATAGGCACGTCCAAATTTAAATCTTATTTTCTCACAAACTTTTCTCCAACACTTTTTCATACTCAAAATGCTCTACACGACGCAACTTTTTACTAATTTGTTTGAAAATTGTTCATACTGTCTCTCAAAGGTACACTTAAGAAAATGAGTACATACTTTTTTGAAATAATACTTCGATTTTGAGATATAAATTATTAAATTTTAAAAAATCGAGAGTTATGGCGAGTATGGAAAGTAATAATGGTTATACATATAATAATTACGGCTAATCTAAAAATATGATATGATTGATCCGTTTGTCAACTCATTTACTGTAAAACTTAAACATTTTATGTGAAAACTTCTAAAAATGCATCACGTGGATCATTTTTATCAGAACAATGAATTTACGCAATAACAAATTAATATTCAAATAACAATTCAAGCTAGAATTTTGATACACGGCAAAAATATCATTATTATTGCATATAATAACCGGTATACATTTTAATAAGATACCTTGCATACTGCAGATTTTCCAAATTTCATAGATGCATCACCTTAATATACAGCAATTAAATCAAAACCGTTAGAGGCATTTTTTAGAAAATTAAATTGTCAAAAAAAATTTCCATTTAAAGGGTAGTTTGGTGTGGAGGAATTATTTTGAAAAATCTTCGTATCGTATGCTGCCCAAGACACACACACTCACATATATACAGACACACTGCTTTTGTTTTAAAATGCTTTTTTTTTATTAAGGAGTTTCAAAACGCGTATTTCCGGAGAAATCTCGACTCGAATTTGACTGAAATACAATACCTTCTCTTTGCGGTATGTACATAGTTTGTTTCTCTACATGAGTGGAGAAAGTAAAAGAGAGTCGCGTGATACATTTTAAAAAATATTCAGAGTAACATTTCAACTTTTACAATGAATGCTTTTTCAAATATATCTATCATATCATTTTTAACTTTCTCTATACGCACTATGTATATAGTGTATAGAGAAGGTATTGCACTCCACCCAAAAATTCGGTACCGAGATTTCACCGGAAATATATGTTTTAGGCTCCCCAATATCCAAAAAAAGCATCTTCACAAAAAGGTCCGTGTGTGTGTCCGTGTGTCTGTGAACACGATAACTCAAAAACGAAAAGTCGGTAAAATACCAAACCTGCTATTTAAGATTAGTATCTTCCAGGGATGCGACACAAGATTTTGAGGAAAAAAAACCCACCCCCAACTACCCTTTACATGGAACTTTTTTCCATCATTTTGATTTTCTCAAAAATGGCTCTAACGATTTTGATTAAAATATCGTATATTAAAGCTATTTACCTGACAAACAAAATGTATATCTTGAATTTTCTGGGAACAGACTTTGAAGAGTGCTTTATTCTGGACGAATTTTACGGAATTTTGAATAGCTGCTAAACCGGAAAGATGGACAAAAACTTACTAAACAAAAAATGTAGAACACGTTAAAACACACAATTTATGTTATATACATTTTTTCATGGAGTTCATCGTTTTCGAGACATTCCTTGTTTTTGGTTTCTGCTATGAAAAACTTATACTTTTCTCATACAGGAATTTGTCAACTGCTGTCCATACAAACAAAGGAACTTCAATGACATCGCAACCAGCTTTTGACTATCACTTTAACATATGGTACTCCCTTATTTCGGTTCTACTTACAAGGAAGCAAGTAATAAGACTATTTTTGCTAATTTTTTTCTAATTAGCAGGAAGTAAATAGTAGTATAAGCTCTTTAAGAATAATTTGTTGCAGAGATATAGAGAAAGTCATATGAATGGTACACATCAGATTTTTTAATACTAACTCCTATTTATTGTACAAAAAGTATTACATTTCGTAATTTCCATTTCTCTTGATTTTTCAGTTTTGAATAATTTAATTCTCAAAATTGGAGCATTATTTCGAAAAAATCTTATGTGCCCATTCATATGACTTTCTCTACATCTCTATAATACATTATTGTTAAAAGGCTTATTCTTCTATTTACTTAATGATAATCGGAAAAAAATAGCTGCTTCCTTATAAGTAGAAGGGGAAATAAGGGAGTACCATAGACTAAATCGATAGTCAAATCTTTTAAAACCTGGTTGCTATGTGATTGAAGTTCGTTTGTTTATATGGACAGGAGTTGACAAATTCCTGTATGAGAAAAGTATAAGCTGAAATTAATAACAAGGAATATCTCAAAAACGGTCAATCTCACGAAAAAGAAATATATAATGTGTGTTTTAACAAGCTCTAAATTTTTATATTGTAAATTTTTGACTATCTCTTACGGTTTACCAGTTAAGCAAAATTCCACGAAATTCATCCAGAATAAATATGTCTGCAGAAGCTATTCCCAGAAAATTGAAGATGTATTGTATTTGTCATATAAATATCTTAAATAAAAGATATTTTAAACTAAAATGTTAGTGCCATTTTTGAGAAAATCAAAATTTTCGCAATGTTGTCCATTTAAGGGTAGTTGTGGGTAGATACATAGTGTATAGAGAAGGTATTGTATTGCACCCAAAAAGTCGATACCGAGTTTTCATCGGAAATACATGCTCTGAGACCCCTAAATCCAAAAATGCATTTTTAGAAAAATGTCCGTGTATATGTCTGTCTGTCTGTCTGCGTGTTTGTGTGTGTGTGTGCGTGTGTGTGCGCGCGCGCGTGCCTGTGGACAGCATAGCTCAAAAACGAAAAAAGACCGTAAATAGCAAACTTGGTATTTAAGTTTAGTATCTTCCAGAGATGCAACATGGAGATTTTCAAGAAAATCCCCCCATCTCCAACTAGCCTGTACATGGAACATTTTTTAATAAATTTTGATTTTCTCCAAAATGACTAACAATTTTGATTAAAATATCTCTCATGTTTAAGATACTTGTGTGACAAATAAAATGTATCTTGAATTTTCTGGGAATAGACTCTGAAGACATATTTATTCTGGATGAATTTTGCGAAATTTTGCAGAACTGATAAACCGTAAGAGATGGACAAAACCGTACTTAACAAAAATTGTAGAGATCGTTACAACACTTAATTTTTGTTGCATACATTTTTTCGTGAGGTTGACCGTTTTTGAGATATTCCTTGTTATTATTGTTAACTACTGTACATTCAAACAAAGGTGCTTCGATCACATGGCAACCAGATTTTATAATATTTAACTGTCGATTTAGCCTGTGGTACTCCCTTATTTTCCTTCTACTTAAAAGGAAGCAAGAAACAAGACATTTTCTATCAAATTGTTCTCAATTAGCATAAGTAAATAGAAGAATAAGCTTTTTAACAATCATTTCCTGTAGAGATGCTGAGAAAGTCAGGGAATGGAATACATCAGATTGTTTTTAGTAATTTTACTCTATAAACTTTTAAAATAATTTTATATTCGTAAGCCACAATAGGACATTGTCGCATGACGTGACAATAGTTGCATGCATGATGCTTTTTCGTACATATGAAGAGCCTTGAGTCCATACTCGTCCAAACTGATGTGCCAGCTATATATTAACTGTTTTATTAGCCATTTGAAATAAAATACTGAAAATGAATGTATATATTCACTACATTCTTAAGGAACAACAAAGAAATAAAACAGTCTAAGGAACTGAAATCACATCACATTTATCCTTTTATTTTCAGTAACTCTGGTGTATTTTCTAAGATAACTAGAAATAAAAATAACACTTCAGAAAAACAAAATCCTTAATTGGGCTGTTGTTTACTGCTCTGTTAAAAGAGAAAGGAAGAAAATAAAGAAGCAGAGAGACTTAAGATGTCATCTGATATAAAAACAGCTCCAAGGCGTCTAAACCTTGGAAGAAGCTAAAAATGTGATGTGTTCCATTCACATGACTTTCTCTACATCTCTGTAACAAATTATTATTGTTAAAATACTTATTTTTCTCCCACCTTGATGATAATCTAGATAAACATTAATAAAAATGGTCTTATTACTTATTTTCTTGTAAGAAGAAGTGTAATAAGGAACTACACAAGGCTAAAGCGATGGTCAAAAAATTTAAAAGCTGGTTACCATCTGTTTGAAGTCGTTTTTGCATTGCCAAGAGTTGACAAATTCCCGTATGAGAAAAGTTTTAATTATTTTGAAACTGAAGCCAATAACAAGAAATATCTCAAAAATAAGTAACTCCACGAAAAAAAATATGTATCACATAAATATTGTGTTTTAACAAGATCTACGTTTTTTGTGTAGGTAGAAAGCTTTATGTCTATCTGAAACGGTTCACCAATTTTGCAAAATTTAGCAAAATTCATCCAGTAATGAGGCTAGTTCCATAAAATTCAAAATATATTTGTCGTGAAGATATCTTTAATATACGGTGCTTTAATCAAAATCATTACAGCCATTTTTGAGGAAATCAAAATTTTCCATAATTTGTTCATGTAAAGGGTGGTTTGGGGTGGGGGAATTGTCCTGAAAATACTCGTGTCGCATCCTTGGAAGATACTAAACTTAAATACAAAGTTTGGTGTTTTATAGAATTTTCGTCTTCACAGTTACACCGACATATCAAGACCTTTTTCTAAAACAGGGGACCCTAAAATGTGTATTTCCAGTTAAATCTCGGTATTGAATTTTTGGGTGGAGTGCAGTAGAAAAAGTAAAAATAAATATTATGGATATAAGGATGTAACCTATAACTTTATTTCTTTATTGTTCAACTTGTGAAGTTAAGGCTACCAAAATTACAAAGTATACTACTAAAAGCACACATTTTTCATATTTAAATATCAGTCAATAATTAAAAGAATAATAGGAAGGGAAAATGATTAATATCAAGTAGAGTAACAAATAATTATACAGCTTCAAAAGAACACACATAAATGAAAACATTGTTAGAACTGTTATATGGCGTACAAATGGTGTCTTAGAATTAATAAGGGTACGCTTAGTGTTGTTAAGGCTTTTTCCCTCAAGTGATATTTTTTCAGACCATTTGGTGTTCAAAGAGAGCAAGATCGTTTGATATTTATCATGCCAGGAGTTCATCTCTTTGAAAGTGTAATTTAATTAATATAGGAGGCGTAATATGCACAACATAGTGGTGGAATTCGTACTAGTCCTTATGGCATTAATCACTAGAGCTCGGTTTTAGGTTCCGAAGCACACGCAGTTACGAACACACAGAACAATCAGCGGTAGTGGCACAATCTGTTCCAAAAGTAGCTAACTACATATGCATCTTTCTAATTCATAGATTTACACAATAAAACAATTATTTCGTAATATGATTAGTACATGAAACGCCTTGTACTTTTACAAATAAATGTATAAAGTTCGATACAAAAATGCAGGATAATAATATGCAGAACTTTAAAAAGGATAATGGACATAAATCAACCAAACTCACTCAGAATTCATTGTAGTGGGTTACAAGATACATATTTACTGCATCAAAAGAAGAGGTCCTCCTCCTGTCACTCAAAATATTTTTGAATCATTCATATGTTTGTTCAGTGTAGAACATCTATCTTTTCATATTTTCAACATTTTTCAATCTACGCCCTCTTTCACTATTCGCTGGTTTATCTACTAGCAGGAGCTGAATGAGGCCAGGCAATGAACAATGCTAGATAGTGCAACTCATTTCGAAACGGGCTGTAGAGACTACGCCTACTACTCACGTCATAGTTATACTCTGTGTGCAGCGAACCTCAATCCGGCAATTTCAAGTGACATTCTTCCGAGGAAAGTTAACGGCTGAGCAACTGACTCATTACGATATGAAGTATTGCTTACGAGTAGAAAGAGTTGCTCAGTTTTACAATTATTATCAGTGCAAGTAGATGGGAACGGTGTAAATATGATGCACAGTTGCATGATCTGATCGCTGCAGTCGGCCGGCAGCCGATATCTTCGTGCGTTTACATACCCATGGCTATCGCTTTCAGTCTCCGCCTCTTTCCCCCACTCCTTGTACTGCGCAATTTGACTGCTCACGTCTATTTACAAGGATAATACCATGAGTAAATAAATTAATTTCAGAAGTTAACTTTATATCATTTTCATACTTAATTTCTTTGAGAGAATTTGGGTTGTCAACGCCATCCAATTTATATATATATATATATATATATATATATATATGGCATTGTATATGTTGAGAAAATAGAAAATAATTTAAGACTGAAACATTCAACCGGAATTTGAACCACGGATATTCTGGTCTCCAGCCAGTTGCTTTAACCACTGAGCTCCATGGCAGCCCCAGCATTAATTTCCCCAATTGCCTCGAGATTTTCCCGAGGATCTTAAATTATTTTGAGATGACATAAACCAATGGCGACTTACAATGTCGTGAGTAGTTAAAGTCCCGAACTTCATATTTTAATCAAAGTTAGGTCAAGCATTGGCAATTAATTATTTTCTGCACACTAGCCATGAGTTGGTAAAATGGGAGAATTTTCTTGGAAGTCTTCGTGTTGCATCCTTGGAAGGTACTGAACTTAAGTACCAAGTATGGTATTTAACCGACTGTTTTTAATGTTGTGTTGTACTGTTATCACATATCTATCTCCAACTGCTTTATTTTTAATTAAGGAGCCTCGAAAGGTACATTTCCGGTGAAATCTCGGCATTAAAATGTTGGACGGAATGCAAAATTACTTCTGTAGGTAATAGGGAAATTAATAACATTGTTAAGGTAGATAATACCGAGCGAGTTGACGCTGTGGTAGTATTCAACTCGCATTTGGAAGGTTCCAGGTTCATTTGCCGGCAACTAACAATTCTGATCCATGGCTTTTTCATGGTTTCTCATCCACCACGCCTCCTGTCCGTCATTTTTCTTTATTCTGTTTCCTTCTCTTCTTTCAGATGTGCTATAGGTTCGTTGGGGATGGCAGTGTCGACGGATAGCGTGAATACCTACTCAAAAATAAGGACTGCATGTTAGATGGGCCGTTAAACACCCCCTCCGAGGACCTTCAGTAATGGGACGGGTTGAGCCTAGAAATTTTAAGGACTTCGACGCCTCTCTGTTGTTCCCTCAATTCATTTCTTCCTCCTGATGGCGCATGATAGATCTGTTAAGTCGTAGTGCGCGAGGTTTCCCCCTTCGTTTTCTAAACCTATGTATTTCTTCTTCTTCTTCCGCTTTTTACCCTCCTAGTATGGGTCACCCACGCCCTCCAGGACTTACAATCTAGCACTTGAGGTCAGATTCCTGGTATGAAGATATGAAATGAGGCTGAAATTGATGAAATGTGATTATGGAGCAGACTGTGGAATGATGGGTGGAGGAAACCACAGAACCTAAAGAAAACCCCACCCAGACGTCACTTTGTCCACTATAAATTGTAGTTGTGGTCCACTGGGGTGGAATAGCAGTCGCCTTGGTAAGAGATGAGCCGAGCAAATTACTAGGCAACGGCACCACCACCTCTTTCTTTCTTTTCTTCTTAGGGGGGGGGGAATAAGATCAACTAAACAAAAGTGACTACATTGTTTCTACATACATATATATTATGTCATACTTAGGTCACTGTTGTGCTATGGTTTTATATATGTTGTATATATTATGTGTATATATGTCTTTTAAGTGTAATTTTCTATTATAAGAGGGTGCATTTATGAAGGTGTACTCTGTGCTGTAAATTTAAATTGCTATATTTGAATATCTTTGTATTTTTATTTTCGGGTTCACTCTTAATTCTTTCTTGTTGTTTAATAATGCTTTGGACTGTGTATTTCCTTTGTCTTTTTATTTTCGTGTTTACTCTTTTAATTCTTTATTGTTGTTGTTTTAATATTGCTTGTAATGTGTATTACAAAAGCACGTACGGTCTGTGGACCCGTGCGATTGTTGAAATTCTATGTATGATATTGCTATGTCAATAAATACACTTATTCATTCATTCTTTTCTTCTTGCTCTGATTACCTTTCTCACTTGTATATAGAACTTACAAGCCAGCGCTTGCGGTCAGACGCCTATTTACGAGCAGCGGTTCTAGAACAGAGAGAAGCCAGGTTGGATGATCATGTAGGGAAACGAGAGCGCTTAGCGCGTGTATATCTCTCCATATATAAGTAACGGATCCAGCTTGCATGATTCTGTTTGGCATTCAGTAGAGTGGGAGAAGATGCGCGAAAAGTGAGCCCGCGAGTCTTTGGCCTCGGACCTAGATTCTACTACTGGCTAGAATTAAAACCAGTTGTCGTTTGAACCCTGGACGAGAAGAAGCCAGCTAGGAGTTACCGGAGGTCGGATCGGCATATTTCAGATTTCAAAATTTCTGGGGACATGTTTCGACCCAACTTAGCAAAATTAAGAATCTTGGTGCCCACCCACTTATATTGAAGGCTTCATTTCGGGTGAATACTCTTATGAGAAGTACTTATGGAGGTTAGAAAAGGTTTCAGATGCACAGCCATTTATTGAAGAATAATTAACAGATCTGCAAAGTTTGTAACTCTTACTTCACTTTTACTCAGCAAGTGGAAGCTTGTTATTGGGCTAATGTTTAAGAATTCTTTACAATATGTACGTAATACATGAAATACTTACTTCAGATTCCTTATATTAAAGTTAAAATAATGCCTTTCACTTATCCTATAACGCATGAAGTCTGCTTTCCTAATCGCATTCATTTAACCATGGTATTATACGAATTCCAAACGAAACGAAACAACGTGAGGAAAGTGATACTATGAAATGACGTGAAATGGATGATAGGAAAGATGTTATCGCGCAATTGGTGGAATGAATTGGGGGAAAGCTGGAGGACCCGGAGAAAACCGCCCAGACGCCACTTCGTCCACCAGAAATCCCACTTGGCGGCACCATAGGATACCCGGGCCGCCTAGGTGAGAGCCTATCTACATTTTTCTTTATTTTTCTTTTTACCTTCTTCATATGTAGGAATTACACCCCTAGGAGTTATATGATGGTGTCTGGTGTTAAGAACCTATCTATATTTTTATTTATTTATTTCTCTTTTTATCCTCTTCGTATGCAGGATTTACACCCCTCCGGAATTACAAGCCAGCACTTGGAATCAGACGTCTTTTGGGGAGCAGAGGTCCTGGATCAGAGAGAAGCCAGAATAGGCGATCAGCCCTATGCCTAGTATAAAATTGAGGAAATGTATGGCAGAAAAGATGATTATGGAGCAATTGGTGAAATAAATGGCCGGGGAAATTGGAGATCATGGAGGGAACGCCGCTTCGTCCACCACGAAATCCCATTGTTGTCTTCTAAGAATAGCATATTAGCATGTAGTTCCGAAGTTCGCTGATTCAAACCCGGAGGAGAGCTAAACATTTTTTTCGGCCGTAAAAATCCTTAGCACAGTTTCCTTAGGAAAGTTTCACATCGTAGATTTATGGCCTGATAAAGAGGCATCTGAACAAAAGTAAACGTCTATCTCTCCCAATATGGAATGCGGGGATGAGGACCACAATAGTTAAAGAGTGTCCATAAATAAAACTCAAATTAATTTTCAAATTCCACATGCTATCCTCTGGGACCGAATCCGGACTGTTCTTATCTATATCTAAATTATTTAATTAACAAGTTATAGAGTTGTCCCCTTTGTTAGAAGCAAATAAGAGCGCTGATGAATTACTTTCTCTCTTTTCGGTTTGTAAATATTTTTTCACATCCCAGAGGGGTTACTTTAAACGCAAGCATTAATATCCCATCCATCCTGCCGCAAGTTGGAGCTCGGCGTTTCAATCACATTACCGTTTGGCCTGTTTTTACCGCAGCAAGAAAGTGATAAAACACCCTCTTTCCTGCCACTGCCGCCACCATAAAACATTTAATAAGCTTTCTGGTGGAAAGCCCATCCAATACGATTTAGAGTAACGCTTCCCATCTTCAGGTTTATTGTTCCGTAACGCGAAAACTATGTGTGCAGTAGCACGTTCCCACAGCGATCTGAGCAAATCTGAGACAGCAGCAGGAATACTAATGCTCAGCCTGGACCATGGTCTGGACAGAGATAATGTCCATAGTTATCCTGTTACACCGCGCGAATAAAGAGAAAACATTAAATTGCTTGGCAGTAATCTGCGACTTCGTATTCTAGATAGGACGGTTCCTCAAAGACTGCACAACATGCACAGGCATGCTCTGAATATTAATCTGGTTTATTATGTTTACCGTCTCCACTGCTACCTACAAGTTAGTGTGTAGCATTCCCCCTATACATTCGATATTGAGCTTTCATTATACGAGGACCTTTTTTACTTTCTCTATACGCACTATGTATATAGTGTATAGAGAAGGTATTGCACGCCACCCAAAAATTCGATATCGAGATTTCAACGGAAATATATGTTTTAGAGTCCCTGTATCCAAAAAAAATCATTTTCAGAAAAAGGTGCGTGTGTGTGTGTGTGTGTGTGTCTGTGAACACGATAGCTCAAAAACGAAAAGTCGATAAAATACCAAAATTGGTATTTAAGTTTAGTATCTTACAGGGATGCAACACGAAGATTTTGAGAAAAATCTCCCCACCCCAAACTACCCTTTACATGGAAAAAAAATTCGAAAATTTTCATTTTCTCAAAAATGGCTCTAACGATTTTTATTAAAATTTCGTGTATTAAAAATATTTACCTGACAAATAAAATGTATATTTTGAGTTTTCTAGGAATATCCTCTGAAGACTACTTTAATCTGGATGAATTTTACGGAAATTTTCATAACTGCTAAACCATAAGAGATGGAAAAAAACTTACCACACAAAAATGTGGAGCACATTAAAACACAATTTATGTTATATACATTTTTTTGTGAAATTTATCGTTTTTAAGATATTCTTTGGTTTTTATTTCAGCTTTGAAAAACTTATACTTTTCTCATACAGGAATTTGCCAACTTCTGTCCATACAAACAAAGGAACTTCAGTCACATAGCAATCAGCCTTTTGACTATCTCTTTAGCCTATGGTACTCCCTTATTTCGCTTCTACTTACAAAGAAGCAAGTAATAAGACTCTTTCTGCTATTTTTTTCCAATTAGAATGAAGTAAATAGAAGTTGGTTTAAAAGTGCTGCCCTCCTAGCCGTCTTTAGTTTAGGGAAAAGGTGAAAGTTGCTAGGTGCCAGGTCAGGACTGTTCAGCGGATGATCGAACATGCCCCATGAAATTGTTCAAGGAGCCAATGGGTTCTGCCAGTAGTGTGTGGACGAGCGTTGTCATGAATCAACACAATTGCTGAAGTCAGCATTCCTCTTCATTGGTTTCGAATGGCTCTCCGCAAACGTCGTTAAGTACGGTCCTACACACGGTTTCTGTGAGAAAAACAATTAAATTATCTCTATAACCAATTATTGCTAAAAAGCTCATTTTACCTTCTCTACACGTACTATGTACATAGTGTATAGAGAAGTTACCTATTGTTTTGCACCCAAAAATTTGATATCGAGATTTCTTCGGAAATACAGGTTTGGGGCCCCCCTTAATCCAAAAATAATTAATGTGTTACACTCACATAGCTTTCTCTAGAATCTCTACAAACAAACTTCTTACAAAATATTATTCTTCTTTCTACACAATGCTAATCGAGATAAACATTAGCAGAATGTTCTTATTACTTAGCTCCTTATAAGTAGAAGGGAATGCGCTAGTTCTCTGAAGGGAGACATACTGTTTGGTTAAACCGAGTAAAATACTTATAACTATCCAACTCCTGTCCTACACACGGCTTATGTGAAATAACAATTAAACCAATACACATTGACCATAAAAGTCGGCTGGGGCTTAAAGCTGAATCCTGGGGCTTAAAGCACTTACAACATTGTAAGTCGCCATTGAGGTTGTCATCTTAAAATAATTTGAGATCAACTTGTATGGTTTACCAAGAAACCTGCCAGTCAGTTGAGAAATGCAATGCTATGCCGGCATGTTGCCATGGTTGCTCAGTGGCAGAGCAACAGGCTAGAGACCGGGAGATCCGTGGTTCAAATCCCGGCTATGGCATTGAATTTTTCAGTCTGATTCTACCTATCCAACTCCTGTCCTACCAAAAAACATAATTATAATTAGTTTAAAGATTGAATGGCATACCGGCATGTTGTACAGTACCTCAATAGTTAGAACAACCGTATACAGAGAGCGGGAGAACCGTGTTCCAAAACCGACTGTGGAATTGAAGTTTTCAACTGGTTCCAATAATAAAAAATTGACGTGTTCCATTCCATGACCTTCTCTACATCACTTTAACATATTATTGTTTAAAAGTATATTCTACTATATACTTTATAATAATCGAGATAAATATTAGCACAAATTCTCTTAATTAATTGCTCCCGTAAGTAGGAGGAAAATAAGGGAATTCGCTAGGCTAAACCAATAGTTAAACCCTTTAAAATCTGGTTGCCATGTGGTTGAAATCCGTTTCTATGCAGTTATACTTTCTGTGTGAGAAAAGCTATAAGTATTTTAAATCTGAAACAAATAACTCTCTCTTGCGGTTTATCAGTTACGCAAAATTCTGCAAAATCCATTCAGAATAAAGAGGTCATTGGAGGTTATTCTCAGAAAATTCAAGATATACATTTTATTTGTCATGTAAATATATTTAATATACGATATTTTAATCAAAATCATTAGAGCCGTTTTTGAAAAAATCAAAATTTTAGAGATTTTGCCATGTAAAAGGTTGTTTGGGTTGGGGGATTTTCTTGAAAATCTTTGTCACATCCTTTAAAATCTCAAATTTGGTATTTTACCAACTTTTCGTTTTTGAGTTACCGTGTTCACAGCACACGGACACACACGCGGACCTTTTTCCTATATAAATGAATTGCTAAAATGTGTGTACGCGTATCACTTCTGAACAACTGCATCAAATTGAACAATTCTTTTTTTGTTGTGTTTGTTATTGTCACGACAAGGTTTGTGGAAAATAAAATGATTAAAAATAGTACGGGAAAGTATTTAAAATCTCATAATATGAATAAAAACCGTGCCAAACGAACGCATTTCGGTTAATAGCCAGCAGATGGCAGTGTATCACGGTTATTTGTTGCTAAATGGTCGTAACACTGCTATATTTTCCCCTCCCCATTCAATGTTAAGCTAACGCACCAGTTTATCGACACAATGACGCAACGCAGCAGTGAAATTTAAATACACTGTTATATATTAACTGTCCTTTCCTTACTCCTATTGTTTAAAATAAAGCAGCAAAAAGCATTCCTAGCGACTAACAGCTAGAGTAAGTACTTATTTATTTGCCACTAGATGAACTTAGTGGTATTTTTCCTCCCCATCCAATTATAAAGTAACGCAACAGTGTATCGAGTTGACACAACGCAGCAGTGAAATTCAAATACAATTTTATGTATTAACTGTCCTTTCCTTACTCCTATTGTTTAAAATAAAGCAGCAAAAAGCATTCCTAGCGACTAACAGCTAGAGTAAGTACTTATTTATTTGCCACTAGATGAACTTAGTGGTATTTTTCCTCCCCATCCAATTATAAAGTAACGCAACAGTGTATCGAGTTGACACAACGCAGCAGTGAAATTCAAATACAATTTTATGTATTAACTGTCCTCTCCTTACACCTATCGTTTAAAATAAAGAAGTTTTCCTGATGACGAACACCTAAAATACGTACTTATTATTTGCCACCAGATGGCCGTATTACCTACTGCTCTATTTTTCTTCTTCAATGCTAAGGGAAAATACCCGGTTATGGAGACAATGATGCAAAATAACTCTGAAAATCAAATATATTTCTTATGTATTAACTATCGTTCCCTTGGTCACATCGTTTAAATAAAGAAATAGTATCTTTTTGTTCTAATTCTTTAAAACGAAAAAGATATAAACAATGCACATAACCATAATCACTTCTTGGAATCTGAAAATGGCGGAGAAATGACTGGATTCATTTTAGGTTTAACTTCCTATTGCATATGATGTTATTTGACGTGTGATGCATAGCTAGCTAAAGAATATGAAGATACCCGCGTCACCATCACACTGCAATTGCGGTGCTCTTAATACATTTGATCATGTAATGTTTTGGGTTAAATGGAGAAATTACACAGAGCTATCATCAAATAAAAACTTATCAATTGCCCTACTAGATCTACTTTCTCTTTAATTATGTCATTGTTATCCTTAAAAATGGCTGTTTTGACATAGGAGAAAATAAAGAAAGAGGTGGAATGCATTAGGAGTAAAGGAAAGAAAGAGATTCGGAAGAAGCATGAATGTTATTTTGTGACTGTCTCCTTAATGTAATTAATTACCTATGTCAGCGTTTACCCGCCACACAGTGAAAGCGCTGCCATTACTGTTATTATGCCAACGACATCTTGGTTGCCCACGCTGTTAACTGCATGTCATCCTTTCCACAATACCTTATGGGTGCTCTGACTTCGTCCTTTTCACAATACCAACTATAGGTATATGCTACCTTGCGCAGATCATAGAGCTTCATTGCGCTTTTCAAATTCAAATGCATTATTAGACATTTGCAATGGTAAATTCCTGTTGACACTTCTACTGGCCTCATTTCGTTTCCATCACAATTTTGTCACTTCACAACGTCAAAGGAAGAATTAATATCGAAAGTGTTTCCAAATATTTGTGCAAATTACAAAAGCTGTGCTTCGTTGAGCGAACGAGCCATTTTAGCACCAACTAATTAGAATGTACATTATTTGAATATAAAATGTAGGTTAAAATTGATGGACAAATGCATGCATTTAAGTTGATTGATGCCGTTTCCAATCCAAATGAAGTCGCCAATTATCTTACTGAATTCCTAGATTCATTGGACTTACCAGGAATACCGCAAATTAAATTACAGCTCAAGGTTGACTCGGTGATAATTATGCTTCGCAATCTCAATCAGCGAAAATTATGCAGCAGAACAAAACTCACTGTTAAAAAATTATGAAAATTTTGATTTAAGCTACTATAACATAGGAAAGCTCAAAGGCGAGGATATACTTATTCCAAGAATACGTTAATGTCAACCGACTTTCCTTTTGAATTTAAGCGCGCCTTGCATTCGCAATGACAATAAATCCCAAGGTCAAACGTTAGAAGTGTGTGGAATATACCTTGAATTGTCGTGTTTTTCGAATGGGTAGTTGTACGTTGCGTGCTCGAGAGTTGGCAAACCATCGGCGCTATTTGTTTTCTCTCCGGAAGGAAAGTTGTACATTACAAGGCATTACAATAAAGTATTGTAAAATTATTTAATTGTAATTTTACTTCATTGCATGGTCGTACTGTAAACGGAAGATTTTGTCTGAGTTCTTTTCATTAGATACATCACCCATGCGAAGCCGGGGCGGGCAGCTAGTTTAATATATAGATGAGTGTCATTAGTACACAAGGCACAGATAGAAACCGGCACTATCTTGTGCCGTACACCGCATTCCTTACCGTTTGTAGGGTATTTTATTACGTCATGTTTTTATTTTACTGGCTAATACTGTCACCTTGCAGGTGAGTGTTCTATATCGAACTAATAGAGCATACCTATGCTGGGTTTGTCAACTCATTCTCACCTGGACGTGAGATTAGGTAACGTGTACTACCATAGAAAGCTACAACCCCTCCTCCTTCCCCAATTAGAGCGATGGAGGGGCCAGTGGATATCAGAAGACACATCCTATGAATTCCCTACAGACAATCAGAAATTCGATGTCTAATACTATTTTTGCTTTGTGTACTACACGAGGAGATAGACGCAACTTAAGTTTTGTTTTTCTAAACAATAACACTTGTTCCGAGAGACTGCAGCTGTAACATGACAGTTGTTGATGAATCGCAGCCCTCTCTAGGAATCTGTAAAGTTATTAAGGTTAAACACATATTGCTACAATTTTCGTGATGTATTGCTGTGTATGTGTAATGTAACAGCTGTGCCGCTGCCCTGCATCACAGTGTTAGACAGATGACACTTTGTTGCTAGGAAATAAAGTTTTCTGTAAAAAAGAAGAATACGTTCAAAAATTGTATCAGTCGTGTCCGAACTGAAAAGATACTGGGTTTATTTTAGTTCAGAAATACCACTTTAAAGGAGATTTGGAGTGAAATTCCAAAGTTCTATATTTCTGTATATATACTTTTCCTAGCCCACGTGTACAATGTACATAGTGAATAAAGAAGATATTGTATTCTACCCAAAAATTCGATGTCGAGATTTCACCAAAAATACTTGTTTTCAGACTCCTGAATCTAAAAGATAACTTTTAGAAAAGGTCCGTGTGTGTCCTGTTTGTGTGTGAGTGTGTGTCGACTGCATAGCCTAAAAACTAAAAGACTTAAATACCAAACTTGGTATTTGGGTTTGGTATCTTCAAGGATGCGACACGAAGATTTCCAAGACAATTTCCCTACCACAAACTACCCTCTAGATGGAAAAATTTCGATAGCATTGATTTTCTCAAAAATGGCTATAACGAGTTTGATTAAAATCTCTTGTATTAAGGATATTTACATGACAAATAAAATTATATCTTGAATCTTCTGGGAATAGAATCTGAAGATATGTTTATTCTGGATGAATTTTGCGGAATGTTGCATAACTAGTAAACTGTAAGTGACAGACAAAAACTTACAAAAAAAAAAAGTAGAGATCCTTAAAACACACAGTTTATGTTATATGCATGTTTACTTCCTCTGCACGTACTATATACATAGTGTATAGAGAAGGTGTTGTAATGCACCCAAAAATTTGATACCGAGATTTCACCGGAAATATGCTTTGAGACCCCTGAATGCAAAAAAAAAAAAAAAAAAAAAAAAAAAAAAAAACATTTTTAGAAAAATATCCATGCGTCTGTCTGTCTGCCTGGTATTTAAGTTTGGTATCTTCCAAGGATGCGACACGAGTATTTTCAAGAAAATCCCCACACCCCAGTTTTCGAAAATTGTTTTTTTTAAATAACTCTAACGATTTTGATTGAAATACCACATATTAAAGCCATTTCTATCACAAATAAAACTATATGTAGAATTTTTTGGGAATAGCCTCTGAACACTACTTTATTCTGAATGAATTTTACGGAATCTTGCATAACTGTCAAACCGTAAGAGATGTACAAAAACTTACCACACAAAAAATGTAGATCATGTTAAAACACACAATTTATGATATATACATTTTTTTCGTGGAGTTGATCGTTTTTGAGATATTCCATATTTTTATTTTCAGTTTTGAAAAAACTTTACTTTTCTCATACAGGAATTTGTCAACTACTGTCCATACAAACAAAGGAACTTTCACATAGCAACCAGCTTTTGATTACCGTTTTATTCTATGGTACTCCCCTATTTCGCTTCTACTTACAAGAAAGCAAGTAATAAGACTATTTCTGCTAATTTTTTTCTCGATTAGTATGAAGTAAATAGAAGAATAAGCTGACACAATAATTTGATGCAGAGATGTAGAGAAAGTCATGTGAATGGAAAACATCAGATTTTTTTTTTTTTTTTTTTTTTTTTTGAGGTTAATCGTTTTTCAGATATTCCATGTTATTCGTTTCAGCTTTAAAATACTTATACTTTTTAATACGGGAAAATATCAACTCCTGTCCATACAAACAAAGGTACTTCAATCACATAGAAACCGGCTTTTAAAGATTTGACCTTCGATTTAGCCAATAATACTACTCCCTTATTTTCCTTCTACTTACAAGGAAGCAAATAATAAGCCCCTTTGTGCTATTTTTTTCTCGATTGACGTTAAGTAAATAGAAAAATAAGCTTTTTAACCATAATGTATTGCAGAGATGTAGAGAGTCTGGTGAATGGTACACATTAGACTTTTTACTTTCTCTAGCCCGCATGTACAGTGTACATAGATGATAGAGATGGTATTGTATTCCATCGATGTCGAGATTTCACCGCAAATATGTTTTGGGGTCCCTGGAGTCCGAAAAAAACATTTTTAGAAAAAGTCCATGTATGTGTCTGTGGACAGCGCAACCGAAACACTGAAAGTCCATTAAAAACCAAAATTGGCATTTGGGTTTGCTATCTTCCAGGATGTGACATGGAAAAAGTTTCGAAAATTTTGATTTTCTAAAAAATGGCTCTAACAATTTTGATTAAAGTCTCTTATATTTAAGATATTTACATCCCAAATAAAAATATATATCTAGAATTTTCTGGAAATATCCTCTGAAGACCTCTTTATTCTGGATGAATTTTGCCAAATTTTGCTTAACTGCTAAAGCGCAAGAGATAGACAAAAACTTACTGCACAAAAAATATAGACCTTGTCAAAACATACAATTTATGTCCTTTACATTTTTGTTGTGGAGGTAACAGTTTCCGAGATATTCCTTGTTATTGTTTTCAATTGTAAAGTGCTTATACTTTTTTCAGGGAGGATTTGTGCATTTCTTTTTGTTCTATTCCCGGTCAAGCAAAGAAGCGATTTGCAATGACAATCGCATAACGACAGCTTCTAAAACATTTGACTGTCAGTTTAGTTTAGTGTATTCCTTTAGTGCCATTCTACTTACAAGGAACTAAGTAATAAGACCGTTTCTGCTAATGTTTATCTCGATTAACATCAAATAGATAGAAGAATAAGCTGCTTATTGATAATTTGTTACAGAGATGTAGAGAAAGTCATGTGAATGGGGCACATCAGACATTTTATTTTAATTTTAATGTAATTACATTGCTATTATGTTAACATGAACACAAAATTTAATTCAAATTTCAGTATAAATTATTTATAAACCTTGTGTAAATATACTGACTCATTTATATTTTTACTTTCTCTATACGTACTATGTACATAGTGTATAGAGAAAGTATTGCACTCCACCCAAAAATTCGATACCGAGATTTCACTGGAAATATATATTTTAGGGTCCCCTGTATCCAAAAAAAGTATTTTCAGAAAAAAGGTCCCTGTGTGTGTGTCCATGTGTCTGTGAACACGAAAAACGAAAAGTCGGTAAAATACAAAACTTGGTATTTAAGTTTAGTATTTTCCAGGAATGCGACACGAAGATTTTGAGAAAAATCCCCCCCAAACTACCCTTTACATGGAACTTTTTTCGAAAAGTTTATGTTTCTAAAAATGGCTGTAACGATTTTGATTAAAATATCGTATATTAAAGATATTTACCTGACAAATCAAATGCATATCTTGAATTTTCTCGGAATTGTCTCTGAAGACTACTTTATTCTGGGTCAATTTTACGGAATTTTGCATAACTGCTAAACCGTAAGAAATGGACAAAAACTTACCACACCAAAAATGTAGAGCACATTAAAACACACAATTTATGTTGTATACATTTTTTTCGTGGAGTTGGTCGTTTTTAAGATATTCCTTGTTTTTGGTTTCAGCTTTGAAAAAGTTAATTTTTCTCACACAGGACTTTGTGAACTCGTGTCCACACAAACAAAGGAACTTCAATCACATAGCAACCAGCTTCTGACTATCACTTTAACCTATGGTACTCCCTTATTCCGCTTCTACTTCAAGGTAATAAGTAATAAGACTATTTATGCTAATTTTTTCTCGATTAGCATGAGGTAAATAAGCTTTTTAACAATAATTTGTTGCATAGATGCAGAAAAAGTCATATGAATGAAACACATCAGATTTTTAAAATATAAATGTTTATCTCTAAAAATTGATCATTGTTTCATAATTTTTTTTTTTTTCTAAAACTACAATTGGCTTCGGATAATATCCTTTTTAATATTACAATAGATACTTTTGAACAGTGGATAATTTTAGTTTATTTCAACAAAAACTGAGATGCGCGGAACATTTTGAAAGCGTGAAATCTAGTTTTGAGAAAACCGCTGTTTTGTGAAATAGTATTCTTGAAAACAGGTGTATTGTACGATCTTTAAATGGCTGTAGAGCCCAAAGCAAGCGTAGGATAGCTAATTATTGATTCTCTATAAATGCCTAAAGGTTTGAAAATATATTTGCCATAAAAAACAAGTATAGATTTTTTGACAGATTGTAGTCAAAATTTCACTCCACTGTTCCTTAATTCTTTGTACTTTATTTTTACATTCTCTACAGATGATAAACCCCGGCGTGACTTTGAAGTTTGGGTTTAGATAGTTTAGGTTGGAAATCAACCCTTGCAGTTGCCAAGTTTTCACCTTATTTGTCCCTTAACTGAGGCACGAATCTCGACTTGTAAGCAGGATTCATAGATTTTACTACGTTGGCTTTCGCGCCTGGTACAGGCTCGTCTTTTGTTTACTAGTGGTTATTTTCCAGTGGCAGGGGGGCCGGTCCCATTTGAAGGCCATCATGTTTTGGAGAAAACTATATGTACGTTGTGTATTGAGAAGATATTGTATTTTATCCAAAAATTAGACACTGAGATACATGTTTTGAGACCTCCTCAATCCAAAAAAGAGTACTTGTGTGAATCTGTCTGCGCGAGTCTGTGTGTGTGTGTGTGTGTGTGTGTGTGTGTGTGTGTGTGTGTGTGTGTGTGTGTGTGTGTGTGTGTGGACAGCATGGCTCAAAAACGAAAAGTCCCTTAAAAACCAGACTTGAAATTTAAGTTTAGTATCTTCCAAGGATGCAACACGAAGATTTTCAAGAAAATCCTCTACCTCAAACTACTTTTTACATGGAAGAATGTTCGCAAATATTGATTTTCTGAAAAATGGCTCTAAGAATTTTTGATTAAAACATCTTACATAAACATATTTACAAGGCAGATAAAATGTATACGGGCTTAACTTGAAATTGCCCCGTTTGTTTTAATGCACCATTTGATAGCTGCGCACATCAAATACGGGGCAGTTGGTCACCAGGTATCTGGTAATTCCTTGGTGTTTAAAAAGTATAAAGAGAGAAGATTATACAAACGTGCAACTTTTAACCCTCTCTCTTTTCTTGAGGCAGCTCTCACTGGAAAATTGAGAAACACAATTGCGGCCAATTCTCTCTTCGCTACATGAAATCTTGATTATAATTTAATTTTAGCGATGTCCTCCACACTGATACTTGTACCCTTGGACAAAGTTTACTATCAGCGTTTGGCATAGTAACAGGCAGCAGATCGTTGAGCGGAAGACATTCCTAAAGTCTGCCGTTATAACTGAAAACGTTATAATTTTTTCCCGTCGGATAGAGACCGTATGGGTGAGAGCCTAGACAAGAGCTATGTTTGATTTCAATGTATTTTCACTTGTAGACATCAGAGTGACAATGGCCTTTTATCAGTAGTAAGGCCTTTATCTGTAAAGAAGTAAAAATCAGTGTACTTGGTCTGGGATGACTATGGCTAGGTATGGAGAGGACACCTAGCATCTCGACCTCCAATAGATATTTGTGCAAACACAACCGGGAGGAGTAGATGAGGTGAAGGTAGCGCAGGAGACTGCAGCGCAGGTCCATGAAGCCGACAGAGACGCTAGAGTTCTCTAACAGTTGTAGGCTTGGCCACGCAATTGCAGGAGAATCGCTGGAAGCTTCCCTCCATCGAGGAAGTTGCAAAGCACAAGCCTCTGCTCCGTCTGTCCAAAGTTAACCGTCACTCAACCTCGGAGTCAACCAGAAACATGAAAGAGGGAAGTGAAATGAGAGAACATTGGGAAGAGAGGAAATCTGTGATACAATACCCCATTACTCGCCTTATCAACAGTGAAAACTAGGAAAATCCTATGGGTAGAGCGGGGGACCACCGGGATCGAACCAGGAACTTCCCAATGCACACCTCACATATTACCGCGGAGCCATCTCGTTCGATTGATCTGGTAAACATGTTATCAATTTCACGTTGCACTTACGTTAACAGTAAAACATAACAGAAATTAACGCCTTGTATTTCCTCTAAATGAATATAAAAGCATAGCAATATTATTGTAAAGGTCTAATAATTATTCTTCTGTATTACAAGTTGATGATCACATTCCTAATAAAACAGCTAGTTGGGTCGCAGTTGTGATATCAACACTTTTATCAATCGACGAAGAATAATATATAAGTTTAATTAATTGTACGTGTAAGACCTCAGCCATATCTTGAATTTAAGATTAATTCTATAAAATGTTTTCACTTTTCTGGAGACAGAAGACATTTATTTTCTTCTTCTAAATGAAGTTGTCTTAGTCAACGAATGTTAGATCTCTACAAAACAACAGGAAAATTAAATAACTAGATCTCTTTGACTCTAAGTGTTCATTATTTATAATTATTCATTTCTTTGAAATAATGGATTTCTTTAAACTCGTTTCATTTTATTAATTTAAACATTCATTAACAGTTTAATTATTCTCCTACCAGCTCGAACATAACTTCTTTTTTTCTTCATTTTATTTTTATTTTTATTTATTTTATTATATCTTCATATATTTTTTATTCTAGACTAAATGTTTCTGAGCATACATTATACTACAGTTTTTGTGTGGTAAGTTTTTGTGTATCTCATACGGTTTAGCAGTTATGCAAAATTCCGTAAAGATCATCCAGAATAAAGGAGTCTTCAGAGGCCATTCCTAGAAAATTCAAGATATACATATTATTTGTCAGGTGAATATCTTTAATATACGATATTTGTTATCAAAATCGTTAGAGCGATTTGTGAGAAAAACAAAATTTTCGAAAAACGTTCCATGTAAAGAGTAGTTGGTGGTGGGGAGATTTTCTTGAAAATCTTCACGTCGCATCCTTGGAAGAATCCAAATTTAAATACCAAGTTTGGTATTCAACGGTCTTTTCGTTTTTGAGCTATGCTGTCCACACACACACATATTCACGGATCTTTTTGTAAAAATGCTTTTTTTGGATTCAGGGGTATCCAAAACATGTATTTCCGGTGAAATTTCGGTATCGAATTTTTGGGTGGAATGCAATACTTTCTCTATACACTGTGTAAATAGTACGTGTAGAGAAAGTAAAAAGTCTATGACATAATTTGTGTGCATTAACGAGAATATATTTTTTGTGTAGTAGTTTTAGTCTATCTGTTACAGTTTAACGGTTATGCAAAATTCAGTAAAAGCCATCCAGAATAAAGAGGTTATTTCCAAAAAATTAAAGATATATTTTGCCTGTCATATAAATATATTTAATATTTGAATCAAACTCGTTAGCGATTTTTGAGACAATCAAAAATGTTGTATGTTTTTTCCATATAAAGAGTAGTTTAGAGTGGTAAAATTTTCCTCTAAATCTTCGCGTCGCATTCTTGTAAGATTTTACATTTTTGTAGCCGGCTTATCCTCTCCATATTTTTTAGGACTGACACTCCCATAGAGCTTTACTAGCGAATGCTATGGGCCAGAAGCCTGTATTCTTGGAAGATACTAATACTAAGTTTGGTTTTCTACCGCCTTTAAGGTTTTAGGTTATAGTGTTCACAGACGCAGGGTCATACATGGACCTTTTCCTAAAAATGCTTTTTTGGATACAGGGAATGTATTTCCAGTGAAATCTGTATGACATGCCATACCTTCTTTATTTGTCTACCACGTTACGTAGAAAAAGTAAAAATCTGATGTGTTCCATTCATATGACTTTCTCTACATCATTGTAACAAATTATTGTTAAAAAATTGTCTTTTTTTGTTACCATAATGAAGTCCAATTTTACATACAGCAACAAAGTATAATACTAAAAAAATATGATATAAGTAGAAGGAAAATAAGGGATTATTAGGATAAAACGATAATCAAATCTTTTAAAAGCCGGTTGCCATGTGGATGAAATCCGTTTCTATGCAGGGCCAGGAGTCTACAACCTTCAGTGTGAAAAAAAAAGTTTAAGTATTTAAATCTGAAACAAATAACAATCTCAGAAATGGTCAATTCAACGAAAAAAAGTATATGACATAAATTGTGTGTTTTAGCGTGATCTACATTTTTGTGTAGTAAGTTTGTATCTATCTCTTACGGTTTACTGGTTATGTAAAATTCAGCAAAATGCATTCAGAATAAAGAGGACTTTAGAGGCTATTCCCAGAAAATTCAAGATACACATTTTATTTGCCATATAAATATCTTAAACATACGGTTAATTTAATCAGAATCGTTAGTTAGTCATTTTTGAGAAAATCAATTTTTGTTTTTTTCATGTAAAGGCTAGTTTGGGGTGCGGGGATTTTTCTCAAAAACTTCGTATCGCATCTCTGGAAGATACTAATCTTAAATATGAAGTTTGGTGTTTTACCGACTTTTCGTTTTTGAGTTATTCGTGTTCAGGGACATATGCACACCAGAACCTTTTTCTAAAAATGTTTTTTTTGATACAGCAGACCCTAAAACGTACATTTCCGTTGAAATCTTGGTACCAAAATTTTGGGTGGAGTGTTATACCTTCTGTATTTATCTACCGTGTACTATGTAGTAAAGGTAAAAAGAAAAAACAGAAAAATAACGAGCAGTGTTGCTTAATCTTCTATGCAATAAAAAGCTTGACAAGCTGTTAACCCGTTCATAAAAGCAAGAGTTTCGTTAGCAACAATGCTATTGATAAAACTAAAGTTCAGTTATTGTGGAACAACTCCTCTGCAAACAGTGAAATTCCTCGCTTTGTTCTGCAGAGATTTCCTGCAGCTTTTGTTTTCGGTAGCGTTTGTTTTCGGTAGCGTTTGTTTTCGAAGTGATAATACGAAAGAAGGCATTAGGCTTAGTGGCTCAGGTAGACAGGTGCGCTTGCGACGCGCGATTGTAAATTCTCGGCTGGTGGGCGGAAGGGAGGGAGTATGATATATGGGTGTAATTCCGGATGGAGGTTGTCACCGTGAGGACCCTGTGAGATTTATGTGCCTGGAAAATTGCACAGTCTTGTTCCTGAGAGGTCGTGTGAAGGAAGTGTCGGCTTGATGGACATGACGAGGTCCACCAAGCAGTTGCACTTGAGTCTAAGCTGCACTTCATTTCAAAATAGCAGCCAGTTGAGAAAAGCACCAGAGCAAACCGTCTCCATTTGGTACTTTTGCTAATAAAGCTTCTTCCTTAGACCGCTGTCTCCCTAAAACTGTGGCAGTAAGGGTAAAAACAAAATGGGCGTTCTTTAACTACTGTAGTTCTCAGTGTCCCATTCTAAACTGGGAGTGAAATACCGCTTAATTTTGCTCAGAGGCCTCTCCATCAGGCTTGAGGTTCTTTTACGTGCCGTAAATCTACGACACGGGACCAACTGTTTTCCTTCCCTTCCGAAGGAAGCCATGCTAAGGATTTTTACACCCGAAAAAATCCATCGCCTCCACCGGGTTTGAACCCGCAACCTTGGGTATATGAAGTTAGCATGGTAACCATTACACCACGGAGGGCGATTAAAGGTAAAAATCTGATATGTTCCATTCACATAGCTTTCTCTACATCTCTCTAGCAAATTTTGTTAAAAAGCTTGTTCTTCTGCCTACCTCATGTTAATCGAGATAAACATTAATAGGAATGCTTTCTTGTAAGTAGAAGTGAAATTGTGGAATACACTGGGCTAAAACAATAGTCAAGTCTTTTAAAAGCTGGTTGACATGTGGATGATATCCATTTCTTTGCATTGACAGGAGTTGACAAATTTCCGTATGTGAAATGTATGTTAAAAATCTTATGTGTTCCATTCACATGACTTTCTCTACATCTCTGCAACAAATTATTCTTAAAAAGCTCTTACTTCTATTAACTTCATGCTAATGGAGAAAAAACTAACAGAAATAGTCTTATTCCTTGCTTCCATGTAAGTAGAAGCGAAATAATGGTGTACCATAGGTTAAAGTGACAGTTAAAAGCTGATTGCTGTGTGATTGAAGTTCCTTTGTTTGTATGGATAGGAGTTGACAAAGTCCTGTGTGAGAAAAATATAAGCTTTTTAAGGCTGAAACTAAAAACGATCAACTCCACGAAAAAAATGCATATAACATAAATTGAGTGTTTTAAAGTGCTCTACATTTTTTGTGTGGTAAGTTTTTCTCCATCTATTACGGCTTAGCAGTTATGCAAAATTCCGTAAAATGTATCTAGAATAACGTAGTCTTCAGAAGCTATTCCCAGAAAATTCAAGATATACATTTTATTTTTCAGGTAAATCTCCTTAGTATATGACATTTTAATCAAAATCGTTACAGCCATTTTTGAGAAAATCAAAATTTTTTAAAAAACGTTCCATGTAAAGGGTAGTTTGTGGTGGGGGAATTTTTCTCAAAATCTTCTGTCGCATCCCTGGAAGATACTAAACTTAAATACTGTCTAAACTTTTCTTTTTTGAGTTATCGTGTTCACAGACACACTGACACACGGACACACACATACACACACACATACACATACGGACCTCTTTGTGAAAATGCTTTTTTTTTTTTGGATACGGGGGACCCTAAAACATATACTTCCGTTTAAATCCCGGTATCAAAATTTTGGTTGGAGTGCAATACCTTCTCTATACACTATGTACATAGAGAAAGTAAAAATGAAACCAATAATAAGGAATATCTCAAAAATTGTCAACTCCACGAAAAAAATGTACATGACATAAAT
Source organism: Hymenopus coronatus (assembly GCA_030762935.1). Taxonomy (NCBI): domain Eukaryota; kingdom Metazoa; phylum Arthropoda; class Insecta; order Mantodea; family Hymenopodidae; genus Hymenopus; species Hymenopus coronatus. Next base: position 56,870,342 of record CM060894.1, read on the forward strand.
TGTGTGTTTTAACAGAATCTACATATTTTGTGGAGTAAGTTTTTGTCTATCTCTTATGGTTTACTAGTTATTAAAATTCATCCAAAATAAAGAGGTCTTCAGAGGATATTTACAGAAAATTCAAGATATACATTTTATTTGCCGTGTAAATATATTTAATATATGATATTTTAATCAAAAAAAAATTGAAAAAAAAATTCAAAACGGTTTCCATGTAAGGGGTAGTTTAAGGAGGAGAGATTTTCCTCAAAACCTCCGCGTCGCATCCTTGGAAGATACTAATCTTATATACTCAGTATAGTATTTTATCGATTTTTTGTTTTTGAGTTATCTTGTTCACAACCACGCGGACACATTGTAACGCGGACCTTTTTGTAAAAATGCTTTTTTTATATATATACAGAGGATCCTAAAACGTCTATTTCCTGTGAATTCTCAATATCGAATTTTTGGATGGAATGCCATTACATTCTCTATACACCACGTACGTAGTACGTGTATAGAAAGTAAAAATAAGGCCAAAAATACCATGTATTTACTTTCTCTAGAAAGTATGTATAATGTACATACAGAAGGTGTTATATTCCACCCACAAATTCAATAGCAATATTTCGTCGCAAATACATATTTTAGCTCCTCTGAATAAAAAAAGTCTGATGTGTTGCATTCGCATTACTTTCTCTACATCTCTATAACAAATTGTTGTTTAAAAGCTTATTTTTCCATCTACTTTATGCTAACGAGATAAACATTAGCAGAATATTCTTATTACTTGCGTCCTTGTAAGTAGAAGAGAAATAAGGAATACACTAGGCTAAAGCGATAGTCAAATCTTTTAAAAGCTGGTCACTATGTGATTAAACTTCGTTTCTTTGTATAGCCAGGAGTTGACAAATACCCGTATGTGAAAAACTTAAATATTGTATAGCTGTACCCTTTAACAAGAAATATCTCTGAAACGGCCAGCTCTACAAAAGAGACATATATTACATAAATTATGTGTTTTAACGAGATATATATTTTTGATGTAGTTTTTGTCTGTTACGGTTTACAAGTTATGCAAAATTTGGCAAAATTTATCCCAAATAAAGAGATCATCAGAGGCCGCTTCAAGAAAATTGAAGATATAAATTTTATTTCCATATTAATATATTTAAATTACCATATTTTAATCAAAGTCGTTACAGCTATTTTTTGAGAAAATCAAAATTTTTTTAAATTTTTTCCATACAAAATATTCTTGAAAATTTTTGAGTCTATCCTTGGGCGGATATTAACCTTTAAATACCAGTTCATTATTTAACAGACTTTCCGTTTTCGAGACACACACAACTGACTTTTTTCTGAAATACCTTTTTTTGGATTTGGGGGTATCAAAACATGTATTTATGGTAAAATCTCTAAATCATTTTAGGTGGAATATAATACCTACTTTATACACTATAATCACAGTACGTATAGAGAAAATAAAATTGCATTTTAGAAAAAAAAGTCCGTCTATGTATGTGTGTGCGAGGAAAAAATAAAAATTAGTTTTATACCAAAATTGGTATTTATGGTCACTATATTCTAAGGATACCCCAACTATCTTTACATGGAACTTTTTTCGAATATTTTTATTTTCTCAGAAATGGCTTTTAATGATTTTAATTGAAATACCATATGTTTAAAATACTTTTGTGACAAGCAAAATGCATATCCTGACTTTTTGGGAATAGTCCCTGAAGACCTCTTCATTCTGGATGACTTTTGTATAACTAATAAACCGTAGGAGATACATAAAAACTTGCTGCACAAAAATGTAGATCTCGTTAAAACACATAATTTATACCATATACAGCTTTTGTAGAGTTATTCGTTTCCGATATATTCGTGTTATTGTTTTCAATTCTGAGATATTAAAATTTCCTCAACGGGAAGTAATTTTTCTTTTCGTCTCCCTTTTGTTTTCTCCTGGCAAGCAAAGAGAACCGAATACGAATTGTTTCATGTAACGAACTGCTTTTAAAACATTTGACTACCGCTCTAGCCTATTATATGCCCTTCTACTTACAATGAAGCAAATAATAAGACTAATTCTGTCTGTTTATCTTGATTAGCATAATGTAGACAAAAGAATAAACTTTTGTAAGAAAAGCTAGAGAAAGTTAGGTGAATGGAATACATTAGATTCTTTATTTATATTCATTATTCATTTATTTAATTATTTATTCACTTTTTACTTTCTTTGCTAAATACGTACTAGGTGGTGGTATTACACTCCATCCAAAACTCAATACCGAGATTTTACTGAAAATACATTTAAGCACCCCCAATGCCTCACTGTGAAAATGAGAACAACTTAAAAATGAAAAGTCGGTTAAACACCAAACTTGCTATTTAAGTTCAGTATCCTCAAAATATGCGAAAAGAATATTTTCAAGAAAATCCCCCCTCCACTGCCCTTTCAAGGAACATTTTGGCTTTACCGATTTTTATATATTAAAGCTGCTTACATGGCAATGACATTTCTTGGAATGATCTGTAAAAGACTTCTTTGTCCGGAAAGAATGCTGTATACTCTTGTTAAATTCTAGGACACTGGGAATGAAATTTCAAATGTCTATATTTCTTTATAGATTTTTCTGAAACGCTACAATGATCGCATTGTCATTATGTTAATATGAATATCAACTTTCATTCATATTGGATAAATACTTTGCAAGAGTTATTTAGTACATATCATTATGTAAATACAAATATTACTCTAGTCAAAATGATCTTCGGGCCTCAGAATTTAAGAAAATTGTTTGTAAGTTTCTGAATTGGAGTTTTGAACCACACAAAAACTTTAAATGGTGATATTTCAGCAACTTGAATTATTTTAAAAGGTTAGAAATTTCAATCTGCAAAACTAGACATTATTTCATAAAAATATAAGTTTTCAAAGGACAATAATTTCATTTTAATATGTGTTACAATAGATACTGCACATCTGGGAAATTTCAGTTATATTTAAACAAAACTGAGACGCGTGGAATATTTTGAAAGAGTGAACATGTAGTTTTGAGAAAAACGCTGTCGGTATGAAACAAATACTGGGAAACATGTTATTGTACGATCTTTAACTGTCTGTAGAACCCAAAGCAAGGGTGGAAGCTAAATTTTCATTGTCTATAAATGCCCAAAGGTTCCAACAACTATTTTCTATAAGAAACAATTCTAGATTTTTTGATCGATTGCAGTAAAAATGCCTCTCTCGATAGCGTTTCGTTTTGTAATCGGCTTAGCCTCCCCGTAGTTTTAGGACTGACACTCCCCTAGGACTTGCAAGCCTGTCGGGGAGCAAACGGCACGATACCACAGAAAGGAGAACCTGTTTCGAGGGGTCATGAGGAAGTGGATGATATGAAATGTAAGCGAAATTGACGATTGGAAAGGTGATGATGGAGCAACTGGTGGAATGAGTGGCGGGGGAAATCGGAGGACCTGGAGAAAATCCATCCAGACGCCGCTACGACCACCACGAATCCCACAACCCGAGCCGCCTAGATGGGAGGCGAGCGGTCTAACCACTCGACCAAAGCTCCGCCTATCTTAAACGTACTATACAAAAAACATGATGTGCTATAACTACATAACCTTGTAGCTGCAAAAAGCTATTGTTTCAAAAGTTTATTCTTCCATCTAGATCATGCTTCTCGATATAAACATTAGTAGAAATTGCTTTATTGCGATATTATTTCCTTGCACGAGATTCGCTAAAGTGATAGTCAAATCTTGTAAAAGCCGGTCGCCATGTGATAGTATTAAAAGTAATTTCTATTTGCTTTTAAGACGAAAAAATCATGAATAACGACTTCCCATTTGAGATAAGTGTAAGTGTTGGAAACTGTAAAAGTATGACAAGGAATATCTCGCAAATGGTTGCCCCAAAACAGGAATGTATCTGATATAAACTGTGTATTTTGACGAGATCTACATTTTTGAGTAGTAAGTATTTGTCTATTTCAAAATGTGTTATTCAAAAGTAAATCAGAATGAAAATGGTTTCAAAAGCAATTCCAAGAAAATTTTATTTTCCATGTAAGTATCTTCAATATAGGTATTTTGATCAAACTTGTTTGAGAAAATCAAAAAATTTGAACGTTTTTCTATGAAAAAGGGAGTTTGGGAGGGTTTTCCTTGAAAATCTTTGTGTCGTATGCTTGGAATATGCTAAACTTAAGTATTAAGTTTGGTATTCAACCGACCTTTCTTTTTTTGAGCTATGCTATTTACAGACACACGACGAATTTTTTCTGAAAATACTTTTCTTCGATATGGGGGCCTCAAAACATGTATTTCATTTGAAATCTGCCTACATCTGCAGCGCCGAAATCCCAGCGATAGTAAAATATTGTTATCGAGTTAATGCAGTTACCCAGTAAGAGGAGGCTTCGCGTAACTGGATTTAGTCCCATACGTTCACAAAAATATGATGGATTTCATTCACTTTCTCTAGCTGTTTCGCAAAAAAATTCTAACCAAAGAGTATTCTTTTACCTGCAACATACTAAAAATTAGTAGAGTTGCCTTAATGTTTGCTTCTTTGTAAGTAGAAAGGACATAAGGGAATGCACAGGTTAAAGCGATAGTCAAATCTTTTAAAAGCTATCGCTATGTGATACAATTGAAATTCGGTTCTCTTTGCTTGCTAGGAGTAAACAAATGAGAGACGAAAAGAAAGATATCTGCCCGTTTGAGAAAAGTTTTAAGTAGCTTAAAATTGTCACCAATAACATGGAATATCTCTGAAACGGTTAACTCTACAAAAAAAGTATATGACATAAATTGTGTGTTTTAGTTATATGTACATTTTTTGTGATAGTAATTTTTGACTATCTCTTATGGGTAACCAATTAAACAAAAGATATACAGTAATCATCCAGGATGAAGAGGTCTTCTTGAGGCTACTCTCAGAAAAGTCAAAATATACATTAGGCTTGACATCAAAATATCTTAAACATATTGCACTTTAATCAAAACTGTTAGAGCCAATTTTGAGAAAATAGTTTCCAAAAATGTTCCATACAGTGGGACCATTTTCTTGAAAATCTTCGTGTCGCATCCTTGGATGACACTGAACTTAAATATCATGTTTGGTATTTAAGCGACTTTTCGTTTTTGAGCTAAAGTCACACACGAATATGTTTCTAAAATGCCTTTTTGGATTCAAAAGGTCTCAAAATTTCTGTATTTCAGAATATTAATGTGTTATTTTTCTTGGATCTGATTTAAATTCTTTTATATTTTATTTGAAACTGATTCTCAAAACACATATTTCCGGTGAAATGTCTTATCGAATTTTTGGGTGGAATTACAATAGCTCCTCTATCCACTATGTACATTGTAAGATACGTGCTGATACTTTGGGAATGGCGAGCGTTTTCTATATTTAAGGGCTGCAAGAGCTTAGTAAACTACTCGTATATCATATAATTTTCATAATATAAAATAGGAGTTTCAACATTAAGTTGTATTTTTACTTTCTCTAATAATTTAGTTAGACCTAGCGAGATGCCTCTACAGCAGTGTGTGAGGCTCGCATTAGGGAGGTAATGGGTTTAATTCTTGGCGACCGTCCTCTTTGACCAAAGGGTTTGTCATGGTCTTTCACCGATCAACAAGCCAATGTCGGGGTGGTGTGTTCTATTACAGTCATTATTTTCTCTACGAAGTATATGGTACGCAAGTAGAAAAGGTATTGCACTCCATCTTAAAATTCGATACCGAGATTTCACCGGAAATAAACGTTTTAGGGGCCCCTATATCCAAAAAAAGAGCATTTTTAGAGAAAGGTCCGTATATATGTGTCCGTGTGTCTGTGAATACGATAACTTAAAACCGAAGAGTCGGTAAATACCAAACTTGGTATTTAAGTTTAGTATCTTCCAAGGATATGATGCAAAGATTTTGAGAAAAATCTGCTACCTCAAATTACCCTTTACAAGGTTATATTTTCGAAAAATGTGATTTCCTCAAAAATGGGTCTAACTGTTTTGATTAAAATACTGTATATTAAAGATATTTACATGACAAATAAAATTTATCTTTTGAATATTCTGCGAATAGACTCTCAAAATCTCTTTATTGTGGATGAATTTTTTTACATTTTGATTAACTTTTTAACCTAAGAAATAGATAATAACATACTACACAAAAATTGTAGATCTCGTTAAAACACAGTTTGTGTCATATACATCTTTTCCGTGGATTTGACCATTGTTTAAATATTTCTTGTATTGGTTTCAGTTTTAAAATGCTTTTAACTCTTCTCATATAGGAATTTGTCAACTCCTGGCAATGCAAAGAAACGGATTTCAACCACATGGCAATCAGCTTTTAAAATATTTGACTATCGCTTTAGCCTAGCATATTCCCTTATTTCTCTACTTACAAGGAAGCAGGCAATAAGACCATTTCTGCTATTGTTTATCTTGATTAGCATGAAGTAGATATAATAATAAGATTCTTAACAATAATTTGTTACAGAGATGAAGAGGAAGTCATGTGAATTGAACGCGTCAGATTTTTAGAAAAAGGTCCGTGTATGTGTATTTGTGTCCGTGTGTCTGTGAACACGATAACTTAAAAAGGAAGAGTCGGTAAAGTACCAAACTTGGTATTTAAGTTTACTATCTTCCAAGGATGTGATATCAAATATTTTAGGAAAATCCTCCCACCCTAAACTACCCTTTACATAGAAAAAAGTATGCATTTTTTTAATCTCCCAAAAATGGCTCTAATAATGTTGATTAAAATACCGTATATTAAAGATGATTACATGTCCAATAAAATTTATATATTGAATTTTCTTGGAATAGCCTCTAAAGACAACTTTATTTTGGATGAATGTTGTTGAATTTTGCGTAAACCGTAAGAAATAGATAAACACTTACTACAGGAAAAATCTAGATCTCAATTAAACACACAGTTTATGATATATACATTTTTTTGTGGAGCTGGACATTTTTTAGATATTCTTTGTTATATGTTTCAATTTTAAAATACTTAAACTTTCCACATACTGCAGTTCGTAAACTCCCGTCCATTCAAAGAAACGGATTTCAACCACATGGTAACCAGCATTTAAAAGATTTAGCCTAGTGTATTCCTTTATTTCCCTTCTACTTACAATAAGGCAAGTACTAAGACCATTTCTGCTAATGTTTATCTCGTTTATCATGAAGTAGATAGGAGAATAAGCCTTTTTACAATAATTTGTTATAGAGATGTAGAGAAAGTCATATGAACGGCACACATCAGATTTTTTCCCTCATTTCCTCTCATTTCAATATCCCTTTCATGTTTCAAATATGTTTTCAGTCATGGTGATGGACAAATGATGCGGTTGCTTGCGCTCGTACGCGGGTGTTCAAACTGGAATTGTTAGGGATTCCTACGTCTCTGTTCGTCTTCCTGCGGACCTTAGACCTCCTCCGGCTGCTGCACCTCATTCCTGCCTTCCCGGAGGTGTAGCCACAATCGATCCATCATCCTACCGCAGCCTCCGTTACAATACCCTACATCTTACTTATAGGGAAATGGAGGAAGTATTTTATTTTACCCAAATATTCGATGTCCAGTTTTCACCAGAAATAATTTTTTATGTCCCCTGATTCTTAAAAGGAAGTGTAGAAAAAGGTCAGAAACTCTCTCTCTCCCTCTCACACACATACCAATAAAGGAATATGTAATAACATTCGTTTAACATGAATGTGATGTGGAATAGGTAGATAAAGTCTTGGAATGTAAGAAAATTTAGTTTTAAATTAAAGTACAAACTGGTGCAGAAGTTTAATAATAATAATAATAATAATAATAATAATAATAATAATGCACGTTTCTAACGCAAATACTTTATGAATAGTCTCTATTAAACGTTTTACTTTCTCTATACGTACTATATACATAGTGTATAGAGGACCCAAAAATTTTATACCGAGATTTCACCGGAAATATATGTTTGGGAACACCTGAATCCAAAAAAAAATTAGAAAAATGTCCGCGTGTGTCTGTCTGTCTGTCTGTCTGTGTCTGTGTGTGTGTCTGTGGGCAGCATAGCTCAAAAATGAGAAGACCGTTAAAAACCAAACTTGGTATTTAAGTTTGGCATCTTCCAAGAATACGACACGAAGATTTTCAAGAAAATCCCCACCCCAAACTACCCTTTACATGGAAATAATTTCGAAAATTTTGATTTTCTTAAAAATGGCTCTAACGATTTTGATTAAAATGTCGTATATTTAAGATATTTACTTGACAAATAAAATGTATATCTTGAATTTTCTGGGAATATCCTCCGAAGACTAATTTATTCTAAATGAATTTTATGGATTTTTGCATAGCTACTAAACCGTAAGAGATGGACAAAAACTTACCACACAAAAATATAGAGCACATTAAAACACACAATTTATGTTATATACCTTTATTTGGTGGAGTTAATCGTTTTTAAGATATTCCTTGTTTTTAGTTTCAGGTTTGAAAAACATACAGGAATTTGTCAACTCCTGTCCATACAAACAAAGGAACTTCAGTCACATAGCAACCAGCTTTTGACTGTCACTTTAACCTATGGTACTTCCTTATTTCGCTCCTACTTACAAGGAAACAAGTAATAAGACTATTTCTGCTTATTTTTTCTCGATTGGATGAAGTAAATATTAGCATAAGCTTTTTAACAATAATTTGTTGCAGGGATGTTGAGAAAGTCATGTGAATGGAACACATCAGATGTTTTTTTATTGTTTTGCATTTGAAACAACTAATCTAGTTATTTACGTTCGTCCCCCCCCCCTTAAACACACACATTTACTCTCACATGCATACTTCCAGACTCTGTGGGGGATAGGAAATAATTCTGGTTAAAAAAAAATTCCCCACCCCAGCCGGGAATCAAACACGCGACATCCGGGTGATAAGTCAGCTCGCTGACCACCCGACCACAGAGGCAGTATCACTATTGTCACGAACAAGGTTCTGCGACGCGCGGGATAGCTATTTAAGGGTGGTGAAAGGAAGGCAGATGGTAGAGCAATGATAACAACTGGACTTAAATTAAGATAATATATTGAGAAAGATTAAATCATTTTTGGTAGCGAATGTTTGGTTTACAAAGGTTGGGGATTGCAATATATTCCATTAATCCTGGCCAATGTCAATCTCATTACGGGGTTACTAACACATTACCTTAAGAGATATATCATGGTGTGTCTAGACGAGGTGAGAGACGAAGTGGTTGAGATGGTTGAGCGGCTGAGCTCGGAGCAACGCCCCAAGACGCACCCACAAAGCAGAGGTTCTCTGATGGTCAAGACCTAGTGGTCGGATCTGCATTCTCTTAAATAAGTTTAGTGCCATCCCGGAAGGGCTTTCTAACATGGAGAACCAACGCCAATCAGCACCGAATATTTAAATGTTCAAGAATATCCGGTGTGACGTCAAAGTGCGAATGCGCACGTAGCCCAACGGAAGTTGGTGTTATCTAAAAGTCCACTGGGAGAGCCATCGAAAGAGGCTGGTCACTTCCAACCTGTTACTTAATCAGCTTATAGCAAAGCTTGTATTTTTCCAAGAATATGTAATAATGAATATCCCAATTAATTCAGATAAATTATTTCTTAATTAATAAAAGATTACTAAAACGATATAGGTTAAACTCTCGCCATTGGCATACGTGACAATATGCCTCTACAACACATTCAGTGTGACGGAATTTCAATATAGCTCGTTGCAAAATAAGCAGCTTATTTTGAAACTCTTGGAAACACAATAAAGTGAATCGGTAGCCATAAACAAAAAGAGCAGTGCTATTGTGTGTTTTTGCGCCGTCATATAGCAGAATTTAACAAGCGAGCGAAAGATAGACGACGCCTGAAAAGGCAGCAGTCGAACTTTTTCCTGGTAAATTCCGCCCCATTTAAAAGCAGACGTTGAGGCTAATGATGTAACCCATGACGTGCTCAGCAGGGTGGCTTTTAACGGGAGCCGCCATTAGGTAGCCCCAGGCAGGATACCAGCCATTAGCACCATCAGGGGTGTAACTGATGTGAACTTAACCACTTCACTAGATGCTGTTCACGGTCAGTCCCTGCAACCTTCTAAATAAGTTATAAAGTCTTACATCGCGTCAAAATGTCTACTTCTAGTGGAATCTCGGTATCGAATATTTCGTAGCAATGATTATAGTATTTCCCCTACTTTCTTTACTACACAGAGAAAGAAAAAAAGATTGTGTTCCATTCATCCCTGTAACAAATTATTGTTGAAAAACTTATTCTTGTATCACTTGATTTGTGTTAATCATAACCTCGATTTGTTATGATAAATTGATATATTTAGCATGAAGGAGTTTGAGAAAAACATTAGCAGAAATGGTCTTACTACTTACTTCCTTGTAAGTAGAAGGGAAATAAGGGAGTACACTAGACTAAAGCGATAGTCAAATCTTTTAAAGCCGTGAACATGTGATTGAAATCTATTTTTTTTTTTTTTTTTTTTTTGTATGATCAGGAGTCAGGTAATTCCCATATGAGAAAAGTTTTAAGTGTTTTAAAACTGAAATCAATAACAAGAAATATCTCGGAAAAAAAGATTATATGATATAAATTATGTGTTTTAGCGAGATCTACAGTTTTTATATAGTAAGCTTTTGTTTCAGTCTTCTTACCCCTAAGCATATACTTGTAAGTCCTAGGAGGGTGTAAGTCCCAAAATACAAGGGTGGGGGGGTAAGTCGACCATGAAAAAGGTTGTGTCTATCTGTTGCGGCTTACAAGTTATGCTAAACTCAGTAAAATTCATCTAGAATGAATACCTCTTCAGAGGTTATTCTCATAAAATTCGAAACACTCATTTTATTTTTCATGTAAATGTCTTTAATATACGAAATTTTAATCAAAGTCGTTAGTTATTTTTGAGAAAATCAACGTTTTCAAAAATGTATCTATGTAAAGGGTAGTTTGGGGTGTGAGGATGTTCCTCAAAATCTTCGTATCGCATCCTGGGAAGATATTAAACTTAAATAACAAGTTTAGTATTTTTACCGACCTTTGGGTTTTGAGTTATAGTGTTCAATGACGCATGGACACACACATACACACACGCACACACTCGGACCCTTTTCAAACAATAATTTTTCTTTAACAAAGGGGGCTCTAAAGCGTATAATTCCGGTGAAATCTCAGTGTCGAATTTTTGGGTGGAATGCAATACCCTCTCTACCTATGTGCCGTGTAGTATTTAGAGAAAATAAAAAATAAAAACGATAATATCTTGTAGAAATGTTTTTATTACATTTCCTTGCAGATACAATGAAAACAGAATACAGTAACCTTGGCTATATCTTTTAGGAGCTGGTTCATTTGTGATAACTTTGAAATTCTGCTTTGTTTGCTTGAAATAACGACTTCTTTTCCGAGAATAGTACAAGTATTTTAAAACTGAAACTAATAGCCAGGAATATTCGGAGATGGTGAACTACTCATAAAAAACTTTTATTTACATAAATTGTGTACTTTAACGATATTCACATTAATTGTGTAAGAGTTTGTCCATCTCTTTTGGTTCACCAGTTACGAAGTTATGAAGAGGGCTTTATAAGCTATTCCTAGAAAATTCAAGTTATATACGATAAAAATATATTAAATAAATGGCACTTTGTCAAAGTTGTTAGTCATTTTGTCAAAATCAAAATTTTCGAACATTTTTTCATGCAAGTGCTAGTTTTGGATGGTCCATTTTCTTTAAAACGTACGTACTGCATTCTTGAAATATCCTCACTTAGATATTTATCAAGTATGGCATTTAACCGATTTTTCGTTTTAGAAATTATGGTCTTCACGGGCACTCGAACACATACGTTTTACTATTTCTTTCTCTACACATACTATGTACCTATATAGTGTATAGATAAGGTATTGTATTTCACCCAAAAACTCGATACCGACTTTTTACCGGAAATACATATATGCTTTGAGACACCCTGAATTAAAAAAAAATAGAAAAAATGTACTATGTGTATCTGTCTGCCTGTCCGTCTGCCTGACTGTCAGTGTGTGAGTGTGTTTGGGTAGCATAGCTCAAAAATGAAAAGTCCGTTACATACCAAATTTGATATTTAAGTTCAGTATCTTCCAAGGATACGACACGAAGATTTTCAAGAAAATCCCCACAACCCCAACTACCGTTTACATGGAACATTTTTTAAAATTTATATTTTCTCATGATTAAAATATCGCATATTAAAGATCTTTACATCACAAATAGAACGTATATCTTGAATTTTCTGGGAATAGCCTCTGAAGACATATTTATTCTGGATGAATGCTGCGGATTTTGCATAGCTGGTAAATCGTAAGAGATAGACAAAAATGTACTTAACAAAATGTAGTGTCCGTTAAAACACACACGTTATGCTATATACATTTTTTCGTGGTGTTAACCCTTTTTTACCTTCTCTACACGTACTATGTACATAGTGTATAGAGAAGGTATTGCAATCCACCCAAAATTTCGATACCGAGATTTCACCGAAAATATACGTTTTAGGGTCCCGTCTATCCAAAAAAAGCATTTTCAGAAAAAAAAAAAAAAAGTCCGTGTTTGTGTGTGTGTGTGTCCGTGTGTCTGTGAACACGATAACTCGAAAACGAAAAGTCGGTAAAATGCCAAACTTGGTATTTAAGTTTAATATCTTTCATGGGATGAGACACGAAGAAACTACCCTTTACATGGAACTTTTTTCGAAAATTTCGATTCTCTTAAAAATGGCTCTAACGATTTTTATTAAATTTTCATACATTAAAGATATTTAGCTGACAAATAAAATGTACATCTTGAATTTTCTGGGAATAGCCTCTAAAGATTACTTTATTCTAGATGAATTTTACAGAATTTTGCAAAACTGCTAAACCGTAAGAGATGGACAAAAACTTATCACACAAAAAATTTAGGGCATGGTACAATACACAGTTTATGTTATATAATTTTTTTTTCTTGGAGTTGATCGTTTTTTTTTTTTTTTTTTTTTTTTTTTTTTAGATATTCCTTGTTTTTGGTTTCAGCAATAAAAAACATGCTTTTCTCATACAGGAATTTGTCAACTGCTGTCCATACAAACAAAGGAACTTCAGTCACATAGCAACCAGCTTCTGACGGTCACTTTAACCTATGGTACTCCCTTATTTCGCTTTTACTTACAAGGAAGCAAGTAAAAAGACTATTTCTGCTATTTTTTTTTCTGGATTAGCATGAAGTAAATAGAAACATAAGCTTTTTAACAGTACTTTGTTGTACAATGTAGAGAAAGTCATGTGAATGGGTCACATCAGATTTTGATTTTCATATATTCCTTATTATTGGTTTCAGTTTTAAAAGCATACATTTCTCCAGCGGGAATTTGTCAACTCCTGGCCATACAAACAAAGGAACTTCAATTACATACGTAGCAACCAGCTTTTAAAAAATTTGACTATCGCTACGAGTTATCCCTTATTTTCTTCTACTTATTAGGAAGCAAAAGACCAGTTTTATCAACTTTTTCTCGATTAGCATGAAGTAAATAGAAGAGTAAGCTGTTTAGCAATAATTTGTTTCAGAGATGCAGAGAAAGGTATGTGAATGGAACACATCAGATTTTTATAAAGGGATCTCAAACTGTATTTTAATAATACCTCTGTATTGACTTTTTCGCTGGAATACCTTCTCTACCTACTATGCACTTGGTAGAGAAACTAAAACGACAAGTTAACCATTTCCTTCATTTTCTTTCTTTAGTTTCCTTTTCTTTCTTTACTGTTTTTAAATTTCCGACAGTCTTTAAAAATTACTGTATAAGAATTTTTATTTTCTCTAGTAAGTATTCTTTTAAAAATAGTATTCAACACCCGCCATAACTGCTGTGGCACCGTAGGCGATGACACTGATGCTACATGGAATGAAGACAGAACACCTGTGGAATGTGGTGACGAGGAAGCCGGAGATAACCCGCCTCTGTGCACAAATTCCTCTTGCGGCCTCTTGGGATTGAACCAGCGCCGCCTAGGTGAGAGGCAAGTGGTCTAATAGTACGTATGTGCATACAATGTACATAGTAGCTAGAGAAGATTCATCCAAAAATTCGATATCGAGATATCACCGTAAATATGCTTTGGGGTCCGCTGAGTCCAAACATTTTTTTAGAAAAAAGGTCCATGTGTGTTTTTGTATATCTGCTTCCAGCATACCTCAAAAACGAAAATACCGTTAAATGCCAGACTTGGTATTTAAATTTGGTATCCTCCAAGAATGCGACACGGAGGTTTTCAAGAAAATCTCCCACCACAAACTACCCATTAAAGGATATTTTTTTTAAATCTTGTTCTTCTCAAAAATGGCTCTAACGATTCTGATTAAAATACCGTATGTTTAACATATTTATATCACAAATAAAATGTACATTTTGAATTCCTGAGAATAGTCTCTGAAAACCTCTTTATTCTGGACGAGTTTTGCAGAATTTTGCATAATCGTTAAACCGTAAGTAATAGACAAAAGCTTACTACACTAAAAGTAAAGATCTCGTTAGAACACATTAGTCATATACGTTTTTTTTCTGTAGAATTTGCCGTTTTCGAGATATCCCTTGTTATTGGTTTCAATTACTCTGGGACTTGATTCGAATCAGCCAAAACTGGCCAAGCCTGGGCATATGCTTGATGAAAATACGTGTTCTAAGAGATAAGATATTTGTGTATATATTTTGTAGACATATTTGGTGTTTTAGTAATGTATATGTGTGGGTGTAGTTGTGAGTGCGAGTGTGTGTATGTGTGATATCAGTGTGTTCTTTCTTTTATTGGTGTGTTGTTCTGTTGTTGTAGCGCGCGCGCGTGTTTGTGCGTATTTGTAGTGTTGTGAAAGTATGTAAAATAGATGTGTAGGTAATATTGTGACGGTCATTCTCACACACGTTGTTATACTTATTTCCCCACTGTGTTTTAAATGTGTCTGTACGTACTCCCCTACCAATATAGCAGATCTTTCCACGTACCTGGTCCGCTCTAAAGCTACCCCGACTTCACTCAGTCTGCATGACATTGATTCTCTCGGTTGGAGAAACAATGGAGGTAGTTAGGGTTTGTCCTTTGAAATGTTTAAAACACTTTCACTTTCCTATATGAATTTATTCTTGTCTAGATATTGTTACTTATTTAGACCAGCACTTTTCTTTACATGCTACTTGAATTTCTATGACTTCTTAGAACTTTCAATATTCGACGATTTAACTTTACTTGTCTCGTAGAACTAATAAATTTTATCACATTGCTCGTCTATAACATTTACAACAATTAACCTTCACACTACATAGTAACTTGACAACAAGTATAAGCGCCTTAAACTTGGCGATGAGTGTCTCCAACTTGACAGCAATTATGCGTGTGTGATCCCAAACTTGATAGTGACTGCCCCATAAGCCTGCAATCTGTTACTTATATACTAAAATCTGCTGTCATGGCTGCTTCGTTTTCATTGGCCAGAAAGACCGCGAATTTGGCGTCTATGTGTCCCATAATGCGTTTCTCCTTACCAAAAATGCCTAACACCTCTTGACCGCCTCAATACAATGGAGAAAAACTCACTTCTCAAATATTCAGGCCTCCTCCGAAATCACTTTTCACTTATTTCTCTGTTGCCTGACTTACAATAGCATTCTCCCTCACAAAGAACTTCCTCTTATGCAACGACCTAGTTTGGTAAACAGCTGTGGGCTGTGCTTGCTATAAGCTAGCTTTATCGCTTTTAAATACATCAAATAATCAAAAATTAATAGGAATAATAGTAATAATAATAACAGCGAGGCCGACTAACGGTCTCAATATTTTAATTCCAAGTATTACTTTCTCTATACGTACTATGTACATAGTGTATAGAGAAGGTATTGTAATGCACCCAAAAATTCGATACTGAGATATCACCGGAAATACATGTTTTGAGGCTCATTGATTCCACAATAATAAATTTTTAGAAACATGTTGGTATTTAAGCTGAGTATCTCCCAAGGATGCGACACGAATATTTTCAGGAAAATCCCCCATCCCAACTACCATTTACATTGAAATTTTCCGAAAAGTTTGATTTTCTCAAAAATGGTTTTAACGATTCTGATTAAAATACTTTATGTTTAAGATATTCTTATGACAAATGAAATGTATATCTAGAATTTTCTGAAGGCTTCTTCATTCTGGGTGTCTTTGTATAACTGGAAAACTATAAGAGATAGACAAAAACTTACCGCACTAAAGTGTAGACGTCATTAAAACACACAATTAATCTTATATACTTTTTTGATTTTTTTTTTTGTTTATTTTTGGTAGAGTTAACTGTTTGTGAGATATTTCGGATTGTTATCAATTTTAAGGCACTTTAACTTTTCTCGAATGGGAAGACATCTTCTTCTCGTTTGTTTACTCCTGGCAATTAAAGATGGAACTTCAATTGTTTCACATAGCGACCGGCTTTTAAAGGACTTGACTATCGTTTTAGCCTGTGCATGCCCTTATTTTTCTTTTAGTTACAAGGAAACAAGTAATTAGACTAATTCTGCTTATGTTTATCTTGATGAGCATGATGTAGATAAAAGAATAATCTTTGTAAGAATAGTTTGTATATGGAACAGCTAGAGAAAGGTATGTGAATGGAGCACATCCGTTTTTTTTGCAAGGATTTGCTTCGTAGATCAGCACTTCTTATCATTGTGATATTTATTCATGAACTTTTTTCCATAAAAGTTTAAATTATCATAGATATCCATTAAAAACTCAGGGAGGATTGATTTTACCATTGGCGCGTATATAATTATGGTAATGTAAAAATATTTTAGGGGCAATTTTCCTGTACAATTTGCTTTCTGTAATATTAAATTGATGATCTTCGGATCTTCAAAACCAGGATTACTTTTAATAATATTCTGCTGTTTCGATGGAAATGAAACTCCCACTGGTCCAGCTATTTTTGTCTGGAAATATCGCAAATGATATTCAGTATCTTCCAAGGGGATATTTCATATTTTCAGAGCCATCTGAATCTGAAACATTGTGTACCCACGAGCTGATCGATTTTATACAGCAGTGGCATGAAAGACAATAATTAATTGAAGGTATGAGGTATGAACATGTTAACGGCGGGGGACACCTCGGTAAATGCGAACAAGTACTGATCTATTGCGGTCTACTATCCCTCGGGGGAAGGGATGAGAGGAAGAGAAGACACAGGCCAGCACAGAGGAAATGACGGTCCTAAGAGCAGAGACGCAAGGAAGACGCTAACAGTTTCACGAGATGGCAGCCCTGGCGCACCATGGAAGCTATACGAAGCCAGGAAGCCGGAAGGAGGCCTCTACAACGGCATCTAGCCTCAACCAGCGCAACCAGAGGGAAGAGAGTTTCACACGGAGCAAGCAACTGTACCATCTATCTGCAAAGCTTCAAGCCACACTTGCCGCAGACCTGAAAGATGAAGAAGGGAAATGAAATAAAGGAATGGTATATTGATTTATTTAATCTTATGCTCAGGCTGTTGAACAATTGTCATTAGCCTCCTGGTTTTGCAATATAGTTGTCCATTTGGCTCGTTCCAAAATTGTTGACGAGCAGAGCATGTACTGAAATGCTCCCAGTTTTGAATGGCATGTTCTTGACACAGCGTGCAGCTTGGTGAGTTAAGAATTTTCATCCGGTGTAGAAGGTGTGCTAGATAATCATGTGTTATTTTTCGGAATTTTTCAACGTTGTAGAGGGTTTCTATTGCTGAGAATGCTGGCCCATTTCTTTTCACTGCTTAATCTGGTTATGTATTCAGTTCTTTCAATTCTGAAGTAGGATTTCATGTATAGTTTTGCCGAATAAAAAGATTAAGATTTGTTTATTTATATTTAAAATTTTTGTTCACTTGTTTTGCCAAACTATCAGCTTCTTGATTTCCTTTTAATCCAATGTGAGATGGGATCCATTGCAGTTTAATTTCCTTCCCCCCTCTTTCCAGTTTAATAATTAGATGTTTAATTTCTTTGAAATGTCTTGCCATCTTGGAGCAAAAGAGTAAGAAGAATATTTCATTTGAAGCAAAACTAGTTGCCTATATAAATAGAACTCGCATATTGTTAAGAATTGAGCTTTTAATCTATTGGGATTAACAAGTTATAATATTAAATTTTAAAAAGCTGATGTGTTCCATTCACATGACTTTCTCTATAGCTCTGTAACAGAATATTTACTTCATGCTAATCGAGAAAAAATTAGCAGAAATAGTATTATTACTTCCTTCCTTGTAAGTAGAAGGGAAATAAGGGAGTACCATAGGTTAAAGAGATAGTCAAAAGCTGGTTGCTATGTAACTGAAGCTCCTTTGTTTGTATGGACAGGAGTTGACAAATTCCTGTGTAAGAAAAGCATAAGTTTTTTAAAGGTGAAATCAAAAACAAGGAATATCTCAAAAACGACCAACTCCATGTGAAACATGTATATAACATAAATTGTGTGTTTTAACGTGCTCTACATTTTTGTGTGGTAAGGCTTGTCAACTCTTACGGTTTAGCAGTTATGCAAATTTCCGTAGAATTCATCCAGAATAAAGTAGTCTTCAGAGGCTATTCCCAGAAAAATTTTATTTGTCAGGTTCATATCTTTAATATACCATATCTTAATCAAAATCGTTAGAACCATTTTTTAGAAAATCAAAATTTTCGAAAAAAATCCATGTAAAGGGTAGTTCGGGGTGGGGGGATTCTTCCCAAAATCTTTGTGTCGCATCCCTGGAAGATAATAAACTTAAATACCAAGTTTGGTATTCTACCGACTTTTCGTTTTTGAGTTATCGTATTCACAGACACACGGACATGCGAACCTTTTTCTGAAAATGCTTTTTTTGGTTACAGGGGACCCTAAAACATATATTTTTGGTGAAATCTCGGTATCGAATTTTTGGGTGGAGTGCAATACCTTCTCCATACACTATCTTTTATCTTTTAATTATCCGTTTTTAAAGTGGGCACCTATTTTTGCACTCAGGTGGCTATAAAATGAAGGAACGAAAGGGAAAGGAACCGTGCTAGATATACAGCACCCCAAACATTCGCCTAAGCAGCCTCAGGAAAACCACGGAAAAATCTAAGGCCGGAGGGCGTGGACAACGAGGAGCAAACCCGGACATTCTGAATGCCAGTACCAGACGAAACGCCATCACCTAGCTCAGTTAATTGAAGGTTACATGCCTTTACTTTTTTTTTTTTCTAGGGGTACATGGAGTTTAAAGTTACTCGACATTTGTCTTCTCAAGCTAATGGAAATCCCCGAAAGAAAAACTTTATCCGAGTAACTTTTTTTTATTTTTTTTTTTTATTTTTTTTAAAGTCACATTTTTTTTAATTTATTTATTAATTTTGTTAATTGCAAAAGGTATAAGTTATATTATAAATACAGTATATCAGTTCACAATTTTTTAGTGAACAATGCTGTCTGTGCGTTTAAATTAAACATGTGCAGGAAGATGATAACAAAATGAGAAGGTTTTGTAATCGCTATAGAATGAGCAAGGCAAAAGCTGAGCCGACTGCAATGAAAGACGCCTATGTTTTTGCAGATTTTCTCTTGCTGCTCTAAGATGACAACGTAAACCGTCGACGCTGGGATGCGTTTCAGACAGCATATAATGCTGAAAGCCTAGAGCGAGCCACACCTGTGCGAAGCGGTCGGTAGTACTTCGAGTCTCTAGTTGTAGTAATGTGCGAGCATAATCGTTGGGATTTTGCGAAGGAGCAAGACGGTGCAATTGCGAAACAACCCAGTGCCAGCTCTGTCGTGCTGTTGTGCAGGTAACAAAACGATGGCGTAGAGTATCCCGCACACCGCAAATGTTGCATGTGGGGGTCCTCACCATGTTGTATCGGAATTTTTATCCTCTGTAGCCACAACATCATTGATGACTAAATATGCGCATGTAGTCCACTCTGTAGATATGTTGCGTAAATGGATGTTCCGCCATACCTGACACCAGGGTCTGTTGGACATCCTATCCACCACATGAATTGGTGCAAGCAGCCGCTGTAGGAAAAGCTTGTAGAGCTCAGTTGATAGTCCTCTAGGTTGCTGAGGTAGGACATCGACATCAATGCCATTCAAAACATGGAGTGCTCTCTTAAAACCCGCAGGAACAGCCCGAATTGGAGTTCCAAGAGAATTCTTGAAGGGTTCCCAAAATGCTATTTCTTGTTCCTCTCCATATCCCCTAGTGGCAAGTATAATAGATTTAACAAGAAGCGCTTTACTCTTAGGTCCCACTGCAATTAAACCTAAGCCGCCTTCGTTACGTTTTCGCCACAATTGGGTTTTAGCTACACGAAAGGGCTGTGCTCACCATAGATAGTATCCAATAAGTCGCTCAATTCGGGAGACGTGTTTTTCAGGCATTGGTAGTATCTGCGCCATATACCATCATTTTGCCAAAACAAACTGATTAATGTGCCACACTTTCTGTAGAAGATTCAAGTTCCGACCAAGATGTGCAGTGGTATTCAGCCGAATCAAATTTATTTTGTGATCCCAGTTGCGAGCAATCATCGATGTAAACGGCTTGGAGAAGATGATGCCGAGAATCTTGACACTATATTGTATTGGGATATCGAGAAATGTGTGATCAGTCGGCCACGATCCAAGAGGGAGCATTTGCGACTTCGCGGTGTTCATTTTGGCATTAGAAGCTGCCTCATAAAGTGTGATGGCGGTATGTACCAAGGGTAAGGCCTCACGTCTACGGATGAGCAGCGTGACGTCATCAGCATAAGCTCTGGCACAAAATAATCGAGCTGGAGTGACAGTCCCAGTCAACTTAGCCTGAAGATAGCAAAGAAAGGGTTCTAAAGAAAGGGAGAAGAGAATCATTGATAGTGGAAACCCTGTCGTACAGAGTTAGTAAGCTTTATATGCTTACTGAAGTATCCATTGACTTGCACCTTCGAAGACATCTCACTGTAGACGGTTCTGATTGCAGATATTAGCATCGGTGAAAGTTTGAATTTCTGAAGCACTAAACATATAAGCATGGCCGACTCAATCAAAGCTTTATCAAAATCCAGACTGACCAACGCAGCAGCCTCCGACGGATTCCGTTCATAATGGAGAATTGTATCTCGGAGGACCAGAAGGTTGTCAATTATGGTTCTGCCCGGGATGCCACATGTTTGTCCGGAGGTTACAATTGTAGGTAGAATAATCCTTAATCTGGATGCAAGTACTTTCATCACAATTTTGTAGTCGGGTTTAGAAGTGTTATGGGTCTATAGTCCCAGACACTCATTGGAAACCTTTTCTTTGGGATTAAGATGACGATGCCATCTGCGAATCCAGGGCAACAGTTCGATCCAATAAGAATCTCATTTACCAACTCTATAACTTCTGCTTTGATTATACTCCAAAAGGTCATCTTCTCCTGGGCAGGAATGGAGGCTAGCGGAATTAATGGCTTGCAGAATCTCGGTGGCAGAATATCGCTGCTCCAAGGAACGCTGTTCCTCGACAGCTATACCGGTGTCAACATATTGGAAGAGCTCCTCCATGGAGTCATTGCGTAGGTCAGTGGTGTCAAACATGGTGCTATAAGATACATGGATAGTCTGTAAGATTTGAGGCACAGAGGTGACCTTGGCGCCTACCGGTGTCAGAAGAGCATGGATGTAACGACCACTACCAGCACACTTCTCCTTAATGGTATGAAACAAAGAAGCTTTCTCCTGTGCGACGACGGAGTCATGAGTTCGCGAACGGGCCATAGTTCCCGCCAAAACATGTTGCTGTATTTCCTAGATCTTCCGATTCACAGCTTGAAGGCGATGGGATACATCCTGACTACTCTGTTGTCTAGAGAGAAGACCCATTAATGTTTCTTGGTAAAAGTCGAAGGTGTGACGTCGTTCAATTGCCCTCTCACGACCTTTGGTCTTGAAGGTCGTAATACCAGGCTTAAATATACATCGCCATTTCTCTGTCACCGACAGCGCGGAGCGTCGAGCTTTACCCTGAAGACTTTGCCACAACTTGGCAAAATCAGCAACAATAATGTTGTCATGTAATAAAGCTTCGTTTAATTTCCAATAACCTCTGCCATATAGTGGAATGCGACTCTCAGCGATTAATGGCAGTTTGACAGCATGGTGGTCAGTAAAGGCAACAGCTAAAACTCGCACTGTGTGAATCAGAGAGTTGAACTGAGTGCTTAAATAGAAACGATCTATCCTTGAGGCACAGTTCGCTCGACAAAGTACATTCTACAGACGTAGCGTTCATATGTTCCCAAACATCACAAAGACGTAGCCCGGTTACCAGCTGATCCAATACCAAAGACTTGTTATAACCAGGACGCTGATCCTTAGCATGTAGCACGCAATTGAAGTCGCCACCTACTAAAAGCAGGGCATAATTCCGTCTCAAATAATAGGGTAGAATGTTTGTTATAAAGTCTTCTCGCTCATGGCGCCTATCACTCCCTGAAGGCAGGTATAGGTTAAGTAGCAGCATGTTGTCCATTCTAGCACTTATAACACGACCACTAGGATGCATCTCTATCTCGGCAAACGTCAAACCTGCTCTGTACAAAATAGCAGAACACGCATATGTTCTCCAACATTCACCACACAACTGTACTGTGGACCCATAAAGCTAAAGTCGGTTATGTTAACTTCTTGGAGGAAAACTATATCTAAATCATGAGTCCGCACAAAATCACGTAAAAGAGTCTGTTTGGCAGTGCAGCGTATGGAGTTGATGTTAACAGTGGCAAAGGTACGTAAGACAACCATTAAAACAAGGCCAGAAGTAAACCAGAGCAGGTCACCGTCCAAGATGTATCTAGTCATTTTCAACGGCATGTATATGTGTTCGTGATACCCGTGGAAAGTTTTTCGGTAGGCTTCCAGACCGAGAAGGCAAGTGCTTCCTGAGTCGAGGGTCTCTCACGGTCTCCCACGCGATGTTAGACTCCGTTTCTTCGTTTCCCTCCTCCTCACTAACAGACAGCGGGCGTTCTCTCCTAACCGGCACAGGTTCGTCGGAATCCATCTCACTCCATTGCTGGTGTTCAATTGTTACAGTGTCTGGTGGATCGCAGGGGCCAACCATGTTCTGGTCACTACTATTAGGCACCACAACTACAGAAGATCGTGTAGGGGATGGGACCCATTTCTGCTTTTTCTGAGGGAGTATTGACAGCTACCGATGCATACAGCTGGTAGTCAGGTAGACTTCCTCCGTAGGTTTGACGATACAAACAGGCTCTATTTCACTAGCTTCAGTAGCGGGCCCATTTGACGCACCTGCTGTTTGTTTACATTCCTCTTCCGCCCGAGCGCTAACTTGTCCTCTCACTACATCGCTGAGTAACACAGCCCTGCGCGAGACAGAGACAGCCAGTACAGACTTTTTGTATGGACAGGGTGAGCGAAAATGAGAAGCTTCCCCACACTCATAGCAAGTTTGCGGTTGTCCTAGATAGGTCACACCAACAGGAAACCCACGCACTACTACTGTAGATGGAATTTCCTTTTTTAATTCCATTCTTACAGAACGAACACCAGACTTGACGGGGTACTTATAACCTGCGTTCCATTGTTCTTCTTGAACCTCTAGTATTCTCCCATATTGTGAAAGTTTCTGTTCCAGAAACGTGTGAGTGATCTCAGGCACTAAATTGAAAACCCGGACACTTACAATGCGGCAGTCAGCTGGCCCAATATTTACCGTTAGTATTTCACCATTTTCATAACTAAACTTTGCCGCCCCTTGAAATTGCAGTAAATATCTTTCATAGTGTGTTACAGATATACATTTTATAAAAACTGATTTTTCTCTAGAATGAAACTGTATGTATCTGCCTGATCAGGTGGTATTTTCATGTAGTCGTGAATCCAGTCATGCACTTCCATCGCGCTGGGTCGACGTTCAGCTCCTCGAAATGAGATTTGCAAAGTATTTTGCCGGCGTATTGCCTCCATCATTAGAAATTCTTTCCTTGTAGAACTATAGACTCACACAGAACAATCTATTTGACGTTCCTTAACGCCGCTCGATTACGCCCAACACAGCGCCAAACAACCTCTCGGTCCGCTAGCCCCAGGCAGACATACTCGTATCCGTTACCGAAACTGGAATTCAGCCACTCAACACTCAAGTGCTGAGCATTGACCGAACTAACCACGTCGTCTGTGAAACAGAGGAGCCGCAGCTCTTGCAAAGTTACAAGGTGAACACAACTGAGAGCGCTGTAATGTAGTACAACTTCGCAAACTTGCTATACCTGGAAAACCTCGTAGAGCTTGTCATTCCCGCCTCATTTGGAAGACAATACGCGGTGCATTACAAAAGTGAACAGCATTGACTAACGATCAATGAAACTACAGAGCCTGTCAGGTGTGAAATGCGTCCCTCTGAATTCTGCTTCGTTGTGCTGCACGCATTTCAACATTCCATTTGCTTGCAAAGCAATCCCAGCATGAACGCGTTCATTAGTCCTTTCGCTCCCGAAATTGTTTAAAGCCTACGTTCTAGTAGCTTTTAACACTGTTGAATTCTGAGATGACCAATATCTTCAAATTCACGCCTCATTTTGAGATTAAATCATTAGAGAGATCATCTTCCTTTCCAATAATTGCAGATGATGGGGTTTTTAAGACAAGGCCTCTGTGTAAAATGAAAACGAGTTTTTGTTGCATTTTCTTCTATATTAGTTATTTGACAAAAAGCAAAATACCAACTTTTAGCTTTAATATTTTCCTCAATATTCATGTTTATTTTCTCTAGAGCATATGCACAACGTACATAGTAGATAGAGAAGGTATTGTATTCCACCCAAAATTCGATACCGAGAATTTCACTAAAAATATGTATATATTTTGAGACTACCTGAAAAAAAAGAATTTTTTTTAGGAAACGGTCAGTATGTGTATGTGTGTGTCTATCTGTGTCTGTGGACAGCTAACTTAAAAACGAAAGGTCCTTTAAATACCAAACTTGGCATTTAAGTTTAATACCTTCCAGGAATACGACACGAAGATTTTGAGAAAAATTTCCCCACTCAAAACTACCCTTTACTTGGAAAAAATTTAGAGCATTTAGATTTTCTCAAAAATGGCTCTAAAGGTTTTGATTATAATATCGCATATTAAATATATTTATATGGCAAATAAAATATATATCTTGAATTTTCTGGGAATATCCTCTGAAGCGTAGTTTATTCTGGATGAATTTTACTGAATTTTGAATAACTGTTAAACCGTAAGAGATGGACAAAAACTTGCTACACAAAAAATGTAGAGCACCTTAAAACACACAATTTATGTTATATACATACATTTTTTCCGTGGAGTTCATCGTTTTTGAGACATTCCTTATTTTTGGTTTCTGCTATGAGAAACTTATACTTTTCTCACACAGGAATTTGTCCATACAAACAAAGGAACTTCAGTTACATAGCAACCAGCTTTTGATTATCACCTTAACCTATGGTACTCCCTTATTTCGCTTCTACTTACAAGGAAGCAAGTAATATGGCTATTTCTGCTAATTTTTTACTGATTAGCATGAAGTAAATAGAAGTATAAGCTTTTTAAGAATAATTTGTTGCAGAGATGTAGACAAAGTCATGTGAATGGTACACATCAGAATTTTTTGTTCTACACCTTGCCAAGCAAAGAAGCGATCTGTATTGACAATCGCATAACGACAGCTTTTAAATCATTTGAATATCACTTTAGCATAACGTATTCCTTTAGTTCCCTTCTACTTATACAGAACTAAGTATTAAGAACATTCTGCTAATATTTATTCCTATTAGTATTGTGTGGAAAGAAGAATAATATTTTGTAAGAAGTTTGCAGAGCAGCTAGTGAAAGTCATGTGAGTGTAACACATCAGAGTTTTCTCTAACTTATTCCAGGTATTGACATAAACATAAATAGCAAAATACCATGTATCATCATTTTAGTTTTAATATTTTCTCAGTTTTAATTTTTTACACATCTCATTCAAGCTATTTTGAAAATGTCTCGCACGATGCAATTTTTAAAAATCTATTGTGATCCATTCACATAACTTTCTCTAGCTGTTTCATATACAAACTATTCTTACAAAACATTATTCTTTTGTCTACATCAACCTAATGGAGAAAAAAATTAGCAGAATTGGTCTTGCCACTTGCTTGCTTGTAAGTACAAGAAAAATAAGGGAATACATTAGGCTAAAGCAAAGTCAAATATTTTAAAAGATAGTTGCTTTGTGATTGAAATTCGTTTCTTTCAATGGCCAGAAGTTTACAAATTCCTGCATGAGAAAAGTTTTAAGTATTTTAAAACTGAAACCAATAACAAGGAACGTCTCAGAAATAGTAAACTCCAGAAAAAAATTTGATGTGTTTCATTCACACGACTTTCTCTACATCTCTGCAACAAAGTATTGCTAAAAAGCTTATGCTTCTATTTACTTTATGCTAATCGAGAAAAAATTAGCAGAAATAGCCTTATTACTTTCTTCCTTGTAAGTAGAAGCGAAATAAGGGAGTACCATAGGTTAAAGTGATAGTAGAAAGCTGGTTGCTATGTGGCTGAAGTTCCTTTGTTTGTATAACATACAGGAGTTGACAAATTCCTGTATGAGAAAAGTATGCTTTTAAAGCTGAAACCAAAAACAAGGAATATCTCAAAAACGCCCAACTCCATGACATGAATTGTGTTTTTGTCGTGATCTACATTTTTGTGTAGTAAGCTTTTGTCTATCTCTTACAGTTTACCGGTTATGCAAAGTTCAATAAAAATAATTCAGAATAAAGATATCTTTAGAGGCTATTCCCAGAAAATTCAAGATACACATTTTATTTGTCGTGTAAATATCTTTAATATACGAGATTTTAATCAAGATCGTTAGAGCCATTTTTGAGAAAATCAAAAGTTTCAAAAATTTTTCCATGTGAAACGTTGTTTGTTGTGGGGGAATTTTCTTGAAAATCTTCATGGCGCATCCTTGGAGGATACTAAACTTAAATAACAAGTTTGGTATTTAACGGACTTTTCGTTTTTGAGCTATGCTGCCCACAGACACACAGACACACATCACACAGACAGACACACACAGGACATTTTTCTAAAAATGCTTTTTTTGTATTCAGTGGGTCTCAAAACATATATTTCCAGTGAAACCTTGCTATCGAATTTTTGGGGTGCATTACAATACCTTCTCTATACACTATGTACATAGTAAGTGTAGAGAAAGAAAAAGCTTATGCTTCTATTTACTTCATTCTAATCGAGAAAAAATTAACAGAAATAGTCTTATTACTTGCTTCCTTGTAACTAAAAGGGAAATAAGGAAGTACCTAGGTTAAATTGATAGTCAAAAGTTGGTTGCTATGTGACTGAAGTTCCTTTGATTGTATGGACAAGAGTTGACATTCCCGTATGAGAAAAGTATAAGTTTTTTAAAGCTGAAACCAAAAACAATCAACTCTACGAAGAAAATGTATATAATCCAAATTGTGTGTTTTAACATGTTCTACATTTTTTGTGTGGTAAGTTTTTGTCCATCTCTTACGGTTTAGCAGTTATGCAAAATTCCGTAAAATTCATCCAGAATAAAGTAGTCTTCAGAGCCTATCCTCAAAAAATTCAAGATATACATTTTATCTGTCAGGTAAATATATGTAATATACAATATTTTAATCAAAATTGTTACACATTTTTGAGAAAATCAAACTGTTCGAATTTTTTCCATGTAAAGGGTAAATCGCTTTCCTGGAAGATACTAAACTTAAATACTAAATTTGGTATTTTATTGACTTTTCATTTTTGAGTTATGCTGCCCACAGACATACAGATGGACTTTTTCTAAAAATGCTTTTTTTTTATTCAGGGGTCTCAAAACATGTATTTCCGGTAAATCTCGGTATCGAATTTTTTGATACAATACAATACCTTCTCTATACGCTATGTACATAGTAATATAGAGAAAGTAATAACCACTTCCATGTATTTTGATATGTGTAACTTCTGATTTTGTGTCTATTGGACAAATTAAGAATAAACCTTCAATAATAAAAAACACCAGGTTGGCTATAGATATCGGTTTGCTTCGGCTGTTCTAGAGATTTGCCAGCCAGGTTTTGCATGGTAAGACTAGAGGTTCGTCTCTTCCCGCTTATATTGCCAATTATATCACATCGATCAATTTACCTTGAGTCAGTCATGCTACTCCCACCCGAGAAGACATTGCAAATCGATACATTGCAAATCGATTTTTATGGCAAGGGACCCAATTTATACTTGAACAATGGGTTATAATATAAACAGCCAACATATTAGGAACAAATTCTTTGTTATTTATGCATTTCTTCTCAAATATACAAAGGCCTTTCCTCCCTAAAAAAGAATTTTTGCCCAAAATTCAAAACTTTTAGGAATAAAGAAAAACATTGGTCCTATTTAGAGCTAGCCTATTATTATGGGCAGTTTTAATTTATAAGAACTAATTTTAATAATAGATTGATAGATTTACATTAATTTATTCCTAGCATAGATCAATTAGGTACACTATAAAAACTGATAATGTATGCATGAGTCCTATAAGGGTTAACATGCAAGTTGTATCGTTGTATTAAATTATTATTATTATTATTATTATCATTATCATTATCATTATCATTATCATTATCATTATCATTATCATTATCATTATCATTAAGTTTTAAATTTCATTAAATTCAAAACAAAAATGCAAACATAATTTGGCTGTAAAAAAGGGGGGGTTTGCTCAGGCCTTTGTGGTAGAATAGGCCTCTGGTGTTAACATAAATGCATCAGAAACTCAGACTAATTTGAAATTTTGACAAAGAATTACTAAGGATTTTGAAGGAAGGTGTATATGAAAATAAAACTTGTAGAATATAATACAGAAATAATCCTGACTCAATAAACTATATAATATACCAGACATTGTGAAATTGTTAAAATTAATAGACTGGCCTGGGCATACCATTCATATGAGTAGTGAAAGAGTTGTGAAAACATTATTATGAGCAACTTCTATTAACTAGAAAAAATTGGAAGACCTAAATTGAGATGGGTAGACAGTATAATGCAAGATGTAATTTAAACATTAATAACTGGAAAAATAAGACCAAGACAGAGAAGATGGCATAAGCTTCTGAAGACGTCCAAGGAGGAGGAGGAGGAGTTGATCTATGACCCAATGAAAGCAGAGTTATGGATTTCAAGAGAGGCAAAGGCCCTTCTACAAACAATTAAGTACTTCAGTAGATTGATGGGCGAGATGCATACCGCCAAAATTTTGACAGCTCTACATCACCTCGCCTAACTTGAACCCTGAGGACATCTAGAGTATGTTTGTTGCAGGAAAGCTACAGCTCTTGTTTCACTTCAATAGATTGTCATTTCTTACTAAATATTTACAAATTTCTTGCCTATATTTGTTTAATCTGGAAGTTTATTTTCCTTACAGTTATTCACCATTAATATCAAACAATAACAGCGCATCTGTTTCTTGATTTCAGGTTGAAAACTCATTGTCCACATATGAACCGCATGCCTGTGTGGTTGTGTACTCCATTGTGGATCGTGCCACATTCAAAACTGCAGAGGACATACTAAATTACTTATGGAGAGAAAATTACACACAAGATAAATCTGTTATAGTTGTGGGAAACAAGGCAGATTTGGCAAGATCAAGAGTCATTCCAACCAATGGTGAGTAGAATAACACTAAGCTAAAGCAACATCTACTATGAAACTAATAATAAAGATAAAGTCTCACTGGATTATATAAATTAATCAAAGTAATCAAACATTGAATTGTGCGGAACAATTATTATTATTATTATTATTATTATTATTATTATTATTATTATTATTATTATTATTATTATTATTATTATTATAAACTGTAAAATGAAAAATATACTTTCTTATAATTCACTATTGTGTGGAGCAATTATGTTTGTGAGAATAATAATAAAAATTATAAACTACAAAACAAAAAACATATTTTCTCATAATTCACTAAGAGTGACACTGTGGGTGAGTGGTTAAACTGCTTGCCTCTCACCAAGGCAGCCGATCTTAATCCCAGGGATGTCATGTGGGATTTGTAGTGGGCAAAGTGGCATCTGGGCAGATTTTTTCCAGTTTTCTCTACCATTCATTCCAATAAATGCCCCATCACCACCTTTTCTATCATCACCTCCTATCCTCCACGGACTTGGGGCAACATGCTAGCCTCTGGTTCCCAAGGTCATGGATGATAAATTTTTTCAGAAGTAAACTTCCTTTGCATGGCTTCTTTCAGAAGAGAAATAAAGCTGTTCTGTCCATATCAGATTCACAGCATGTAAAAGAACCTCAAGCTTGATGAAGAAGCCTCTGAACAAAATTAAGCTGTTTCACACTCACATAGAATGGAATAACTAAGAACTACAGCAATTAAACATCATACATAAATAAAACTCAATTTCAATTTTTTCATTTCTCCTTCACCTTCATCTTCTCTCTCACTCCTGACCCTGGGCTATTGTGTGGGTATGTAAGTCCTGGGGAAGTAAGTCCTGCATATAAGGAGGGTAAACTAAGTAACTAAATTATTACAACTAAACTATACCTGTAACAGTTCTGTTGTTAAATAGTTGTATTTCCTACAGCTGAGTCTTAAATCCTCTCTAAAAGGTACTGAATAAGTTTGAAAACTTCTAAGCTTCTAATATATTCTAATGCACTCTATCAAAGACTCCACCCTGTATGCTATAAAATTTGTCATTGATTCTTATATATTGCTTTTCAGTTATATAATACATGCTACATACATGCTTTATAAAAGATCACAATTAAAATTACTGATTATTTACAATGGTCCATTGAGTATTCTCATACCTTTGCATGCAATAAAAGACAATCACAGTCCAATTTGATAAAAACACTTTTGTACATGTTACCTGAAGTTTTCAATCATATTTAGAAAAGTTTAAATCCTGGAGAAAATTAGGATTTAAAATTTAAGTGTGAATATCAGTATAATGTAGTTTATTCAAGGAAGAGTAGTTAATTGTATTGCATTACCATATAAATTCTAAAACATAACCTGTGTGCTCAGGCATTTTAGATTACAGGTTTCACTCATATATGCTGATGGTTGCAATCAAATTTGTTCGAAGTGATATTTGCTGATTGGAGCAGTTTGCCTTGCTTGCTTTCATGATGTACCAAGTAGTTCATTCAAAACTGAGTAAACCCTTATTTACAAAATATAGCAGTAGTCAGGGATCTGTTGGTATAAAAGGATGATGAATTTGTTTAACCCAGACCAGGTTAACCAGGTTAACAACTGTTTTATTAATTCATGATAACATAATAAATATTTGTAATTCCTGCTCTTAGTTATTTCCTTTTGTATATGATACTAAGCAAGGAGGGCTCTTTTATTTATTAATTTTAAAATATTTATTTATATTTAGGTATGTTTGAACAACTTGATAATTTGCACCTTACATTATTTGATGATTCATAGCTAGTGGTTGTTTTTCATAAACATAGTTTCATTAATTTGTACATCTGTTTATATAAAATACACCTTTGGAATGGCCAGTAGTGAAATGTATAGCTTATGCATATATAAGAACAGCCTAATAATTTTTTTTTTCCATACATAGGAACAATAAAATGCATTAGGCACAAAAAATACATATTTCTCTTAAAGCTATACAGACATCATGTGACTGAGTTATTGTGCAAAGGAGAGAGAGAGTCCATCCAGTAAACAAGGGGGAAAATCAAACAAATGTAGATTGTGTTCTCTCTAAGAAGCAATCTTTGATAGTGGTTACACTGACAAACATGAACCGAATACACAATATGTTTGCATGACAGTAGTATAGAGACAGTCGTCTTATTACAGAAACCAAATTGAGGTGCTTGAAGGGCAAATAGCTGTCAAGAGTTTTTGTTGCCTGACAGAGAGAGACATAGAACAGACAAAGTCAATAGAGAGATGCTAGAGATGCGAGGAGAGTGACTGCTATAAGGAGCTCGAATTTATTAAGATCATAAGTGCTACACCTATGGGAAATATTTTATAGCCAATAGCCAATCATGGTGCTGTTCTTCATGTTGCCTATATAATTAAATAATGTATGCATTATTCTGGACATTATGCAAGGAGGAAATCATGGTTTCTTTGTAGTTACAGAAATACACTTATGACATCCTACTTTGATATTGTTGTCACCCTTCATGGTGTAATGGTTACTAGTGTTGTGCAATGTTGGAACTTGAGATGAGAATCCAAGATAGAGTAACATGGGCCTTGTTGCATATGTAACCATCAAATTCATTCAAAGGAGCAATCTTGAAACAATATTACTGAGATGGATGGTCTTGATTATTTTTTGTGTGTGTAGCTTAACATCCTTTAACCTGGTTGGTCATATCAGACAGTGAATGAAATTGGTGAAATGATGCTCCATGGAGCTTAACTTTACTCAACATTTGCCTTCTCAGGATAAGGGAAAACCCTGAAAAAAAACCTTATCCGGGTAATTCATCCCAAGCAAGATTCAAACTCATGACCTGTTGTAATGTGAGGCAGACATGCTACCACTACACTACCCAGGCGGGCTCTTGTTGATTTATGTAATTAATTGATAGCTGGGTAAAACTTTGTTTACAAAATATAACAAAGGTCAGGAATTTGTTGGTGTATAAGATTACGGATTGGTTCAGGGGCATTGACACCAGCCCACCTCCCAAAAATTAAATAGAGAGGATAGTGACAGGCTGCAAATATCCTATATAATAATATATTTAAAGTTTAGAGATGGTGGTTGTGAATTAGCCAGTACCTTTGAATTACAAGTAACAATTAGAAACTAACTGCATATATCTTCCAAATAAGACTGGAAAAGAAATATTATCTCCATTGGTGCTGATGGCAGTGCACAAAGACATAAATGTTGACAAAGAATAAGTTGTGTCTCAATTCGAGTAAAATTTCTCTGAAAAAAAAAACACTAATATTTTTAGGAGTTGAAGCAAAATTTTCTAATGAGTATTACAGATCTTTTACATAGAAAACTGTAATAAGTATTCATAAAAGTTATAAAATAAAATAAGAAACAAACTCTTAATTCTACTTTAACCTAGTTTTGTACATCACTCAATAAAATGATGGTATTTGCTGCTTTAAAAGAGCTATAAATAAGTATGCATTTCTTCACATATCTTGTGGTTCACATGGTGGGTCCCCCCAAGAGAAATTTCTGGTAAAGCAACTGGATTAGATTACTTCAGACTAACATGGTGATAATTAATTAATAATTAATTTGCAATTTGTTTCTATTTGGAGGCAGCGCCTTTACTTTAGTTATTTCCCTTTGGATATGATACTCATCTCTCACCTCGGAGGCCCATGTTCAATTCCAAGGGACCATATGTGGGATTTGCAAAGGATGAAGCAGCCACCAGTGCAGATTTTCGGTTTCCTCCATTATTCATTCCACCAACTGCTCTTTCCTGTCATCTATTTCACCATCATTTCAAATCGTCCACTACCTCACTTTCCCACCAAATATTGGGCTGATCACTCATCCTGACTTATCTGTGATCCACAGTCTCTGTTCCTTAACAGACATCTGACCCTAGACGCTGGCTGCTAGCTTGTAAGTCCTGGGGGATGGTACATATGATGAGGATGAACAGAGAAAGAAGAAGGATATGATCCAGAACAATGACGACTTTTTTTTCCTCTACTGTGTATAGTAAGCAGGGGAAGTATTGCACTCTACCCCAAATTTCCATGTCGAGATTTCACTGGAAATATATGTTTTGAGGTCCTCTAGATAAAATATTTTAGAAAAAGGTTTGTGTATGCATGTGTCTGTGTGTGTGTGTCTGTGCACAGCATACTTCAAAAACAAAGAGGTTTTTAAATTAATATTTAAGTTTGCACCTTATAAGGATGCAATGCAAAGAATTTTAAGAAATCTCCTACACTTTAAATGGAACATTTTTTTAAAATTTAGAATTTTTCAAAAATGGCTCAAATAATTTTTATTAAAATACCACATGTTTAAGATCTTTTCATGATAAACAAAATATATTTCTTGAATTTTCTGGGAATAGCCTCATTCTGGATGCCATGTCTTGTCTTGAATTTTATTAATTGATCACCACTGCAAATAAATAGGCAAATAAATACATTTACTTTGTGTGAAAATAAATAGTATGGAAGACTGGCATCAACAATAAAAATTAGTTATGTCAGAGAGCATGAGAAATAATACATGTAATTATTGTGCAGAGCAGCAAAACTCTGGAATCCCTGTCTGTTACTCATAAATGAAAACTAGCCCAGGTCCAAATATTTTTGTACCATTTAAAGAACATCAGACTGCCCCCATATCATTGCTACTTTAACTCCACAGACCTAATCTGGACAGGAGTAAAGAGCTCCACAAAACACAACAAAACATTTAGGTACTTTGGTAAAAGTGGAACAACTCACAAGGAAAGCAGTGAATGAAATGACACTGGAAAAGTGGAGTTTACCTTAAAGTGTAAAGTAATAATGGCAAAGTAATATTTACATTGTGTGAGAAAAGAAATAGATATGGAGAGTTAACATTTGGGTAAAAATAGGTTATATTTGAAAGAATGAGCAGCACTTACAACTACTGATTGGAGCTTTTCAGTATCCTCACACTACCTTGATTGTAAACACTACTGGATATAAAATAAGAACTGAAGCTTTCCTGACGACGTATTAATTCAAAATCTTCTCGGGCTTCTAGCCAGGTAAAAACTTGGTTTGACACCAACGTTTCGAAGAAGTGCATCTTCCTCGTCTTCAGGGTGAACTGATCAGTTGGCCCCCAGGGACCTCACGAGGCTGGGTGCACCACGGTCCAGGTCTCTCAGCAGGGGAAAAATCCTAACACTGATATCGGGAATCGAGCCTAGGTCTCCCCCTTGGTAAGCACCTGTGGAGATGACCAAATCAAAAGAATATTGATAAAAACTACATGAATATGTACAAAAGTGATCATTTTAATTATTTTGATTAGTGATTAACCTGCAATTGTAATTTATTTTGCATTATTTTTGAAACCTTGAATATTAAGAAATTTTGACCTAAATGAGCAACTAAATTAAAGTTAAATTCAGAAGCTGAAAGTAATGTTTAACAAAATTTACCCAGGTTATATGCAGGACTTGCACTCTGCAGGACTTAAAAGCCAAACCTGTGATCAGATGCCTATTGAGGAGCAAACAAACTATGGATAAGAAAGGAGGCATGATGGATATATAATCAGTCCAATGCCTATATGAGAGTAGGCAGTGTGTTTCAGACTTTCTGATTGGGAGGTGTAATTTGAGAATAAGAATCAGTATTTGTGTTATATTTATACCAGTAATAGTAGTAATGCCAGTAATAGCAGTAATGGTGTATTATTTACTTAAGACACAGTAATAGTAGGAGGCGGAATAGGAGTAGACTTGCTCTCCCTATGCTCACTAACACAAGTCTCTTCCAATGCTGTGGTTGCCTTCCATGATGTAATGGTTACCCATATACCCAAAGTCGCAGGTCAAACCTGGCGAAGGACAATGGATTTTTTTAGGCATAAGAATCCTTAGCATGGCTTCCTTTGGAAGGGAAGTAAAGCCATTGGTCCCATGTTGATTTATGACATGTAAAAAAGCCTTTGAGCAAAATTAAGCAGTCTTTCACGCCCAGCATAGAATGAATTGCTGAGAACCTCAGCAGTTAAAAGAGCGTCCATAAATAAAACTCCATTTCATTTAGTTTTCCAATGCTGTGGTTTTTAACTGAATATAAATGTTACTTGAAGTTGAAGCATGAGATTCGAATGGAATACATCACTGTCAGAACTTTTTGTAACTTTATGCTTTCTTGTTACTAATCTATCCTTTCTGACCAGCAATAGAACAATTACTATTTCAAAACCTGAACTGTACACTGCAAGCAACAGTTACCATTGCTGCTGCAAGCTGCTGAGTTATGATCTTGAATGCCAACTCGGCTAATCAAACTCAGAATATGTTATTGTTCAGTTTTCTTGCAATATGATAGTTTAGCTGCCTCAGCTTGCACTCATAGCATCAAAAGTGATCTGTGCAAAAAGAACAGCAACAGCGCCTATAGTAAAAAGATAAAGAATACTTCCCTGACAGGGAAGAAATTCTTCTTTAATGAGCCAGGGAAATTATTTAATTAAGAGGGGAATCCCCCATCGCTTGCATTAATTTAAACCCTGAGGATGAGGAAGAAGATGATGATATGACAGTAAAAAGGACAACAGCTAAGCCAATTATGGAGAAGATGGTGGAATGAATGGCAGGGGAAACTGGAAAGCCCAGAGAAAACCTCCCAGATGCTTCTTTGTCTACCACAAATACCATATGTGGCTCCCTGGCATCTATCTGGGGCTGCCTTGGTAAGAGGCAAATGATATAACCATGCAGCTACAGTATCAGCTAAACATGCTCACATTACTAAAAATTGTAATAAAATACATGTAAATACCGCCAGAACAGCAAAAAGTGTTAGCTCCATATTGTACAAAGGTATAAACTGTATAATTTAATATCCAATGCACTAAGTCAAAATAACACGAAATAGTTTGATGGATAACACAACTTTAAATAGATTCTTTACATTCCATTATTCTTTTAATCTTTACTTTATGTCGCTTGACTATAAAGGTCTTATTGTGACAGACATACATGAATAGAGCACATGGTTCACTCCATTTTGTTCTTTCATTGTACCATTTTGTTTACATTTTCAAAAAGGAAGAATATAAGAAGATTTTAATTCAGCAATGTTTTTATAGTTTGCAAGAAGAATACAAATATTTTAGCACAACTTTGTAATGATTTATATATATCTGGTGTGTGTGAGTGAATGAGGGAATGAGGGAGTGTGGGAGGGAGGGAGGGAGTGAGTGAGCGAGAGAGCAAGTGAGTAAGAGAGTGAGTGAGCAAGAGAGCAAGGAGGGAGGGAGGTAAAAAGTGAGTAAGTGAGATCATTCCAGAATTTCTTTTTCATTTTTACGGGTTTCCATTTTACAAAGGATTGTATTAACAAAATACAATGTAATTGCATATAGCTTAGAATAAAGGAATAGAAGATGTTTTTAGCATTCTGCATCAACATCACAGTCCTTAAAAACTCTGGTGCAAGTACAGTAGTGTTCAAAAGTAATGTTTTTCATTTGAAAGTTTAGCACACACACATACTTTACTCATTTTTTTGTTGGTCAATATTAGTTTTAGAGAATTTAATGGAACCGTGAAGTTGTATGATCATTTTTATCATGAATAAAAATAGACAGGCACATCCTCTCTTTCCCCCTTCTCTCTCTGTGCCTGTCTCTCTCTGTGCCTGTCTCTCTCTCTCTCTCTCTCTCTCTCTCTCTCTCTCTCTCTCTCTCTCTCTCTCTCTCTCTCTCTCTCTCTCTCTCTCTCTCTCTCAAGTATATAGTTTAACTTTCTTGAGCTACTATCATAAATAAGTAAAATAAGTAACTAAATTCCAAATCAATAAATACTCTTATATTTCAGGAGTATAAATCTTTGGTATTTCATGCCAATATTCACAGACTATATAGATTAAATATTTCAATGTGCACCAAACTTGTCTTGTCTGATATATTCTAGTAATCCTCTAAGGATATTCTAAGAACCCCTAGATATGGTGCTTTTAAGCCAATTTGCAATTCTGAAAATATGTTGGCCTTCTAGTTAACTCTTAATTAGAACTTTACAATGTTCTTTCACATAGGTCATGTTTAGGCTAAGTTTGGAAAGTAGAATTACCAACCAGTAGCTCTACAATAGAGCATAAATATGAAAATAAATAAGTTCCATAATTCAAGTGGCTTTGAATTTTGTAAGTTTGATTCTACTTTTCAACCTTTATCTTCACAGGACCAATGTGCAAGAAAAATTATTAAGTACAAATTTATTACATAAATATATACCATATAATTTTATATCTTCTGGTTTTTTATGCTTTCCTTACAGAGGGAAAAGCTTTAGCAGCATCTCATGACTGCAAATTCATTGAAACTTCAAGTGGAATCCAGCACAATGTGGATGAACTGCTGGTTGGCATCTTAAAGCAGATCCGTCTTCGTGAAAACCGTGAGAAGAAACGGCAATTAAGGCGAGGAAGTAAAGGGCGCATGAGCAATGGGCGGCTGCATGGTTCTAGAACTTCTCTTTCTCTAACTATAGCACGTGAGATATTGAATAAAATGTGTCTGAATGATAGTAAATCTAAATCGTGTGAAAACTTACATGTTCTTTAAAAGTCTGAAGTTCCTTGAAAAGAAAGAAAGAAAAAAAAAAGATATAATAATTGATGTTGTGGGTATGCAATACCATATCAAAAAGAATAAACTTCTTGAAATGTTTGAAATGTTTGTGTTTTGTAGTTAGAGTATTGTTTTATGTTCTTTATATAAAGCTATTGTGGCCTAAAATGTTGGTCTAGCTGCTTATTATGAAACAGCAAACATGCTGAAAAGCTATATTTCATTAAAGTGTATTTTCATTTAAAAGCTTCATGTAAAGAATAAGCTTCTTATTTTTAAGTGTATTTTTTGTAAATTGCAGTGTCTGTATGTAGCTGTCTTAGTATATATGCATATATCTACATAAGCACTGAAGTAAAAGTGTTATGTGGTT
This sequence comes from Hymenopus coronatus, assembly GCA_030762935.1. Lineage (NCBI taxonomy): Eukaryota > Metazoa > Arthropoda > Insecta > Mantodea > Hymenopodidae > Hymenopus > Hymenopus coronatus. The sequence continues at coordinate 56,909,151 of CM060894.1, forward strand.
GAATTGTTTCTAACTAATGTAAGCATTCTGTGCTTCAGACAAAAATTGTATAGTGATAAAGTGTAAATGAAGTATGAATTTTCTTGTATAATAAGAAAAAAACTCACTGTGATCTTATAAACTCTCTTAGGATATAAGTAATGAATATAAAAATAATTAAAAATGCTTCAAAGGAGTTCTTTATGTAATGTAACTTCGGCTATAGATACATGCATATCTGATCTTTTCTATTGCTTCTAAGTTGTAAAATATTATCTCAGCTGTGTGATGATGTGTCATCATGTTAGATCATGCATATTAGTCACTTTAAAGAAAATACAAATAATATAAACCGGCAAAACTGACAAACAATACTCTTCAAGAAAAGTGTTAAAGCTCATATGCTTTGTAGAGAGCAGCATTTCCTTCAATATTGGTAATTTCAAACAGATTATGTTTGTGGTTATGTACGTTTTGTGCTTATACTCTTGAGTACCTTTTGTATCTTTAATCACTATCATAATACATAACATATGTTTAAAATACTACCATCTTAATACATTACATGTAAAATGAAATTTACATCATATATAGGCTGCATGTGTAAGTTGCCAAGTTTTTCTCTTCCTTGCTTACATCCTGTTTTGGTATATTGGGGTCTCTAAGAGTAAGATTATTGACAATAGTGCAGAAATAGTATCTGGGAAAGGGAGGTATGAATTGTATAGTTCAATTAATTAATCAAAATAAATACTTAAAGATATAAAAATCAGCATTTAAAGCAAGATCAAAATAAAACTTTTCTCTACTTTTGATTCTATACATTTTTTAATGTAATTTTCATTGTTTTTATTTTAGTTTAAATATGACTTAGCATCTGTATCTATAACAATTTTTTGTCACCTACATTTTATCCATAATTTTCTATTGTTGCTAAGAGGTTTCACAAATGAAATAGTAGCTGGCCAATTAAAGAAAAAAAAATTTAAATTATGCATACTGATGTATTAGGAAATTTATATTTGATTATTTGCTTCTGAAGAGTTTTTAGTGTTAGCCAAACAGTAATTAGTGTCTTAAAGGAAGTAATTGATTAAAGAAGCAAATCTTATTTCTTATGTTTTAGGAAAACATAGTGGAGCTTTCAACATATTAAGTACTAAAAAAGGAAATTTTAAATGCTTCTACTTTACCTGTTTTGCTTAGAACTTAAAGTGAACTAATACATGTTTTAGAAACTGTTGTTTCCACCCTCAGCAGACCCTTGCTGCACTTCCTCCTCTGACTTATAGATAGCATTTCCTAGTAAACTGGTATAGGTACTAAACAGTTCAGAATCTCTCTAATCAATGTCATATTTACTTTTTTGGTTATTTCTGTATTTATTTATTCTGGTATAATTAGAGCCATCAGGCCTTCATTTCTACTTACACAGACACAAATATGTGTTTCAATGGAAAGAGAAGTAGGTACCACAATAATAATATAAAATATTGCAATATAAAAAAGGAATAAAATATAAAAAAATGTTAACTTTTTTAAATCACACACAGAAGTCTAAATGATGGTTCAAGAATAAAATGGAGACAAAAAATAACAAAGGTGATATAATTAAACATTTTTACTACAAAGTGCTCTTCAATTTTGGCAATATATGGAAAATATGCATCGTGCTTCAATAGGATGTAAGTTAAACAGCAGCATCCTAGCTGCATAATTTCCTGAATATTCTATTCATAAACTTTCATTAGTGTATAGCACACATGCAATTGTCATTTTATTTTACTAACCTGCTATGGTACTTGCTTAAAGTGATATCCTTCAACATTCACACATTTATATAGGTATCTTTTATATCTTTTGATGAACTTTATGTTCACATGCAAAAGTTCTTTTCCTGTTAGCCTATGAGTATTAGAGTTCAGCTAATCTCTTTCTTTAGATTTATTGACAAGGTTTCTATCTGTATCTCTATTTGGAGGTTGAGTGATAGGAAATCTGTCAATGAATTGCCTTCATATTGTCAGCATGAATCTGTTTTGATGCATTGTACATAAATACTCATTGTAGATAAATTTTTCAATCAGAATTTCAGTTATCTAAATGATAAACTTAATACACACACAGCATAAGCACTTGAGAAGTAATTTATAAGAAATACATAAGAAAACATGCCCTTTAACTGCACAACTGTTCAGAACAGTCACCAGTAATATAGATATTATGCAAACGTACTTCTATTGCTAATGCCTTAACTGCATTAAACACTGACCAGAAGCATATAAGCCCACCAGTGAAAAAGCTAATCATAATTGATAATATTTTTGGATAACGCCTTTGGATACATTATATTTTCAGAGTGAACCATTAAAGAATGAAGGAATTTGTAAATGTATACTCTGATGCTGGCCTTGAGTTTACAAACAACACACCTGTTGCATTTAATCCTTACATGCATATGCAGTTACCTTTACAACACAATAGAAAAGAAAAATAAATATGCCTCATAATCTACAGTTCCACGCTATACTAGAAGCCAGAGTCTAGTCTCTGAGAATGTGTATGAACATTATAGTAACATGCCTAGGAGGGGCGCAGTTGCTTAGTAATGCCTTGCAAGCTCCCCACTCATACCATGTATGAGTCTGACATCCAAACTCCTAAACTTTAAGACTGATATAAGCTGCTTCAAGGGCATACAGGTAACATAAAGTTGACTTTTAGACACTGTTTTCTGATGGATTACGAGTGCAGATGGGTGCTGTTTAATAAAAGAATTTAGATAAACATAGCGCATATTTACTTCAGTGCTACCTCATGACTACAGGAAGAAAACATAGAAAAATGCACATCTGGTTTCATAGTTGGAAGTGCCAACATAAGTAAAAATGAACTTTACTTGGTTATATAAAACAAAAACAAAACATAGATTAGAATTACCAGCTGACATTCTAACACACCCACCTAATTTAAACCTGTTTCACATACAAATTGTTCACAAATGTTCTATGTTTAACAATAGGTAAGGCTTTTATCATATCAGCTACTAACTCACTAGTGTTAACTAAATCCAATTTCATATAAAGTTGTTGGTCCCATGTCATAGATTTATGGCAAGAACCTCAAGCCTGATAGAGAGGCCTCTGAGCAAAATTAAGCAGTATATCATGCCCAGTATAGAATTGGACACAACCACAGTAGTTAAAGAGTGTCCATAAATAAATAAATAAAATAAATAAATAACTGTACATTTTTTTAATTTTAATTCCACATACCCTTTTCTGACATTTTCTTTAATAAACAATCTTCTTATATTAATGTGCATGGTGTACTTATGAGGTCTTTAGTAATACACAATGCCCCATTATTATCATTGAACATTTTTATACAGATCTTTCGTAAACCTAGTATCTCAAACATATTTCTGACATACATTGATTCTTTGATACCTTCAGTTAGTCCTAAATATTCTGACTCAGTGCTTGATAATGTTACAGTCTTCAGTTGCTTAAACAGAAAACAGCATGCAAAAACAGAATAACCCAGCTTCATCACATATCCAGTATGAGAAAATCCTTTTTTCTCATCACATGCATAAGAAGCGCCAACAAAATACTCAACATTCAAATGTCCACTTCTAAGGAATACAAGGCCATAATTTTTGTATCTTAACACTCATTTACCAGCTGACCTGTGTTCATCTCTAAGACATTTACTGTACTAAGTTGCAGTCGAAGCATACTGGGCCCATAACCTGATGGATTATGAGAGCAGAAGGGTGTTGTTTAAATAAAAGAATTTAGTTAAACATAACGCATATTTGTTTTAGTGTTACCTCATGATTACAAGAAGAGGACATAAAAATACGCATATCCAGTTTCATAGTCGGAAGTGCCAACATGTAAAAATGAACTTCACTTGGTTATATGAAACAAAAACAAAAACAAAACACAGGTTAAAATTACCAACTGACATTCTCAAATTTTCTTGCTATGCACATATAACATTCTACTCTCAAGGAAGCAAGTAATAAGATCAATTCTGCTAATGTTTATCTCAATTAGGACGATGTAGTTAACAAGAATTATCTTTTGTAAGAATACTTTGTATATTGAACAGCTAGGGAAACTAATGTGAATGGAACACATGAGATCGGAAATCTTATTAGCATACAAACCCAAATAAGAAATTACTCATTAACTGTTTAAATGCTGATAAGTTTCCTTTATTTCTAACCCATTCCACACAAAAACTCAATACTGAGATTTCACTGGGTCCCCTGCATCCAAAAAAGCATTTTTAAAAAAAAATATACAAATTGATACATTTCCTATAAAATGAGTATCGAACATTTTTTACATTATGAATTACTGTTTTTCAAAATATTCCCTTTAACATAAATACATTTGATGAAATCAGTCCTTAAGCAATGATGCCACTCTTCCTGAGGCACTTCAAAAATCAGGTTTCCACTGCTTCATATGATGATAAAAAAGTGATTACATGCATGTTGTCTTTAATTTTTGGAAACAGTTCTATGGTGGAGAGTCTAGGGTGCTGACCTTTAGGGCAACCAGATATCAGTTGTTAGTTTTGTTATAAGCAAAGATGCAAAATTATTTTTCCTTTTGGGTATTTTTAAAGCTTTTTCAAATACTTGTGGCAAACAGACATTGTTTACCCTATTGGCAGTAATGGTCCACCTATCTTCTAATGCTATAGTAGCAGTAGGGCCCATTTTAAAAAAATAAAACTAACAACCTTCTTCATTGCAGCACTGCAAATTCATCTATTTTTGTAAGCTAGATTCTGTTTAAAAGATCCATTGAGCCAATTGACTTTTCTTTCCAGGATCATAACAATAAATCTAAGATTCATCACAAGTAACGATATCTCAAAACAAATTTGAAGTGCTGGCAATGTGTTATTACATCTAACCCATCTGCTACTAATGTAAAATGTTTTGGTTTTTTCTCACATTAATGTCTACATTGCACGAATAAATTCATAAGATGTCTTTTGATCTTCTTCAAGGAGAAAAAACAGTCTGTCTGGAATTTACTGTACCAATTATAAATTATACCAATTGCATTTCTAAACCAATCTTCACGTTGTTTAGTGATTTGACAACTTAAAAGCATAAAAAATAATAGTTCGGAGATGCTCTCTAGTCTTTCAATTTTTGGTAAACACAAAATCTTTAAGCACAACAATTAACAAACTCTTAGAGCAAATCAAATAATTACTTAGAAATTAACTCATAAAACATTATAAACTAGCTGTCAGGTATAAACAAATTAATTTGTTTTCAGAAAGATGGCATACAAAAAATGTTCAGTGATGCACTTGTAAATAAAAAAAATTACCTTTATTTTTTAAATGCTTTAAAAGTTAATCTAATGATGAAGAATATGCATACTGCAGATACACAGTTCTTCAATTTTACAAATAATGAACATTTTTGTTTCTCAGAGTATATAATGAAGGAAATTGTTTTGTAAAATATTGTGCTTCTTAATTGTAAGAATTTAACAACATATTAATACATATAATTTTGCTATAAACAATAAAAAAACAAAATTTAAACTGTACTGGTTGGAATTTGTATACTCTATACAATATTTTAATACAAACTATTAACAAAAAGGATCTTGCTGGTTAGACGCACTTATACCACTTCTTTGGGTACAATCAATAGCACATTAGGTATTGTGAAAATTTTATTTTAATAAAGAATTTAAATATGATGCATTCACATGACTTCCTCTACCCTCTATCTTTTATAGGTGGATATAAAAACTGTTCTTATGAAAATTTATTTTTCTATCTACTTCATTTTAAACCTTTCTGCATAAATCTTTACAGAACCAGTTACATGACACATTATAAATACAAAGGGAATAGTGGTAGTCAAATGTTTACGAAGTGGATAACACATGCTGGCCTTAAAATCCCATACTCATGCTTCAATCATGAGAAACAAATATCAACAGGACTTTAAAAGAATGACAAAAGTATTGAATAATTCACAAACTCAGAAGTAGCTTAAGCTAAAAAAAAATTATTATAAATAAAATGTGTTTTTTTTTAAAGTGATCTACATTTTTTCTGGGTACATTTTTGTCCATCACTTTACATTTACCTGTTGTACTAGAGTATACAAAATTCCTTCCAAATAAAGAGGACTTTACAGACTATTCCCAGAAAAAGATAATTTTATTTCTCGCTTAATTACCTGTAATATATGGTACTTTAATCAAAATCACTACAACATTTTTAAGAAAAACAAAAGTTTTGAAAAATCTTTTATGTAAACAGTAGTTTGTAATGGAGGGATTTTCTTGAAAAATGTTGTCTTGCAGCTTTGGAAGGTACTTAATTTAATTTCCAAGTTTGGTATTTGTTCAACTTTTCATTTTTGAGTTATGCTGTTCACACATTTACACAAAAACACACACCTCTCTCTAAAAACGCTTTCTTTGAATTCAGGGGGTCTAAAAACGTATTTCTGATGAAATCCCAAAATTAAAGTTTTGGTTAGAATGTTATTATGTATGTGTATGTATATGTGGTAGAGAAAGTTAATAGAAAAGGACTGTATTTAGATTTATTTCACTAGTCCTCTGGTAACAGAACTTGATTCTACCTATGCAGCCTGGGTCCAATGGAATTTGTGGTGGATGAAGCAGATCTGTGCAGGTTTTCTCCAGGTCCTTTGGTTTCCCCCACCACTGGTTCCACCAATTGCTCCAGCTTCATCTTTCCTATCATCCATTTTGCCTACATTTCATAGCATCTACTTCATATTCATACCAGGAATTGGACTGATCCCCCATTCCTGGATATCTTATCTGATCCATAGGCTATCTGGTCCTCAAGAGGCATCTGACCCCAAGCATTCACTTGTAAATCCTGGGGAGTGTTAAGTCCTTTATATGAGGAAGATAGGCAGAAGAAGAAGAAAATGAAAATAACAGTAATTGTTCATTTTATGTTTCTGATTTTTATTTAAAACTGTTTACCTTTTTGATGAGCTCTTTGTGTGCCACAATATGAAGGCCAATTCCTAACAAAATTTTGTCCAAAAAAAGAAACAGTAAACCTTGTTTAAGAAGAAAGTGAAGCTCAATTTTTATGACTAATTGCAGTACAGTCTTTTTACCTGTGTTTTTCACAGAAGACAATAAACCAATAGACTTTTAACAGGCAAAATGACTGTGCAATTAATATTAAAATAGTCAAGTTTCTTTGTTATAATCAAAAATGTATATATTTATGTAAAAACAAAATGAAATTCTGGTTTTTATTTTAGTTCCTGATGTTTTTCAAAACATGGGATGATTTTCTTTTAACAGTGTGGCTGTTGTGCTGATGGATTAAAGAATTACTTAAGTTTAACTTTAAAAAAATACATTTCATCATGTATACTTTATGTACTTTTTTATTCTAATAGTAAACCTTAAGGTTATTATATGTGTGTCTCAATGATATTTTCAAGAAAAACCTGTTCTGTATAAGTAAATATAAACAGCCAGTAAAGATGTTATGTTTATAATAGATTAAGTGTGTACTTGAGTGAATGTAAAAAGATAGACACCATTTATTTTAATCTTTATTTGATAATATGTAAAAATGATATTTCAGCTTGAAAAAGTGATAAAGAAATAACCCGATTTCTTTTGTGACATTAAAAAGAAATTTACTAGCAAAATATCTTCTATAATATTTACAAGAGTTGTGTCAACATTTCTCCTGATATTCAGTAATGATGTAATTACTTTCCAGGCATAAATAATATTTTTAATTTAAAATCTGTGATTCAACATTTCAAAGATGAATTTCCACATTCGAACTGTATTCTGTTCATGAACTATGATTAGGAGCTGCCTTTCATATAATTGATAAAGAAAGCTTTTTATTCTTTTCTATATGACCTGCCTGTTGTGTCCTTAAAATACACTGATTGTGCTGTCAGCACTTATGAAATTGATTTTATGAAAATGACTGGGACACAGTCACAACATGGTAGGGACATGGTAGGCTATGTGGAAATGACTAAATGATGACAAATAGGTTGCTGTTTGGCTATTACTAGATTTTTGATTGTGATACAAATATAATTTTGCATGATTTTTTAAATTTTTTATTGTGTTTGTTTTGTAGCTTAACATCCTTTAACTTGGTTGGTCATATTGGACAATGAATGAAATTAGTGAACTGATGCTCAAACCCAAAAATAACCTTATCCGGGTAACTCACCCTAAGCGAGATTCGAACTTGCGACCTGTTGAATGTGAAGCAGACACACTACCACCACACTACCTAGATGGGCATTTTATATAATTTGTTCAAATATTTATTGTAACAGTACTCAGAGCTATACAATCTGTCATATATAGATTTTGAAAACAAACAGATTAAAGATAGGGGTCGCCCTCCATGGTATAGTGGTTACCATGCTGACTTCATATACCCAAGGTCGTGAGTTCAAACCCGGTGAAGGACGATGGATTTTTTCGGGCGTAAAAATCCTTAGCATGGCTTCCTTCGGAAGGGAAGTAAAGCCGTGGGTCCCGTGTCGTAGATTTACGGCACGTAAAAGAACCTCAAGCCTGATAGAGAGGCCTCTGAGCAAAATTAAGCGGCCTTTCATGCCCAGTATAGAATGGGACGCTGAGAACTACAGCAGTTAAAGAGCGTCCATAAATAAAACTCCATTTCATTTTTTTTTATTAAAGATAGGTTATAGGCTTAAAATATTCTGTCTCTTCAGTAAAACCAAGTAAACACCACATCTTTGTGATCCATTGCTTATTAAATCAGATGACAAAGCAATCAAATTGAATCAGAGAAGGATCCAGGTTTCCCTTAGGGAGGGCTGATATATTTTGAAACAAGTAAGTGCCATCAGTATTAAAGAATTCCAATTTTAAATTCTGAATTTTTAATATAAATAATCCACAAATTATTCTTTGGTTATGAGGTTTAATTTAAAATTTGAGAAATCTTATGAAATTATTAAAGATTTCTTTTAAAGTAAGCTATTGATCCACATTGTAATAAGAGTTTAATTCTTATTTATAAGTTACCTAGCTAATAGTAAATTTAAAACATATTTGAAATCTTGTGAAATTATTAATTAAAGATGACTTTTAAAAGTAAACTACTAACCCACAGTGTATTAAGAATTTAATTCTTATTCAGAAGTTATTTAATAATAAACATAAAACATATTTGATTGAGTTTACTTTCTTTATTTTTACAGTTAATGGACCATTTCTGATATATATTCATCAATAGGATAAATTGACTCATTCACTATTGATCCCATCTGATTTAAATAAATGTAATAGAAATAAAAGTGATAAAATGGCTTTACAAAAGCAACACAAGTTTTTTCTGTAATTAAGAGGGGGTTATATGCTCTCTGAGCCCCTCGCTGGGTCTGCCTATAGATTGAATCAAACATGAAAATAGCCATCACAGAGTTGGGTCATGATAGATTTTGTGGAAATCAAAATGACACAACATGAAAGCTACATGAAACAGGGTAGGTTATGTGGAAATCCACCTTAGAGGTGTTACAATACATGAATAATGTATTTTAACACTTAGTTTCTACTTTGGCAAAAAAAAAAAAGAATAATAATCTATACGTATAAATTTGCTTGGTCTCTTGTTGGAAAGAAACAGTGCTTATTTGTACCTACTTTTAATAGAGGAAATATTTAAGCACAATTACAATAAAACACTATTCAAGAACTGGTTCAACACTAATTCACCATATTAACATTATGAAGCAAAATAGGTGCTATACAATTTGTTTTGTTATTTGGTGGCTAAATATGACATTCCAACCAATGCTTTGGCTCATCTTTATGCTCTGTCTTTGCATGATTGTGTTTACTAGAAGCTAGCTTTGGAAGCATTGCTGACATAAATATGAATATAGCAGGTGTTCTTTGTAGATTTGATATATCTATATTTTTCAAATTCATGTTCACCGTTGTTAGGCATTATGTTGTTAAAATAAGAAGGTTCACTATATTTTAATGGTGCCATGAAGTAGAGCAGGCCTAAATATTTATAAAAGTATTACTAGTGCTATATTTCTTTGTCTATATGTACACTTCACTAAAGGTGTTTTAATTTTTAGTGTTCAATTTATTTAGATAGATGTAAGTATGCATATCCATTTGTGATACATTATTTGTAATTTAGGTTAAGATTCTGTCCTTCCAAAATAAAAAATACATAAAAAAATGCAAAAAAAATAAATAAATGGATTGTGGCTTTGCATTGTTTAATACATTGCTGGCTAATGTACAATCCTCAAGTTATAGTGCACAAGCTTGCATTATGATAGCAGTGCATTTTAATGCAAATATAAAAAAAAAACTTATTTTTTTGCATTAGTGTAAAAAGGTTTGAAAATATATTTTCATGAATAAAGTGATAATTATTGTAATATAGCTGTAATATTGTAATGTACTTTGACAATTGCTTCAGATATTAGAAAGTAGCTGTAGATGTTGCTTATAGTGTAGTAAGGTTTGCTAAACTGAGATCCTACACTACATGAAAAAAGACTTCTCCAAATTTACTATTTGCTATGTTAGTGTAAGTACCCCATGTAATGTAAAGACAATCGTTTTACTATGTACCTTGTAGCCTTTCACATCTAACGGAGGCTTCAGAGCTCTGATTCTCCAAAAGTGTGTTATCTAGTTAAGTGAAGTTTAATCTCAGTCCAGCTTTATTTTATACCATCTATTTATACTGCTAACTTTTATACTGTATCTCACTCTGTACTGATCTAACTATACATATGTCTGAAAATGATGCATGATCTGGAGAAAAAAAAGTAAATATATTGTGGTTGTGTTAAGCAGATCCTTCTCTTCATCTCTAAACCTTATGAAGCTTTTTAAAGCGGAAAACTTCTTGGAATAAAATAAAAACTTAAAACATTATAATTAAGAGTGTAAGGCCAGGTAAGCTAATTAATTTTGCAGTGTTATTCCATATTTGCCACAAGTTTTTGGTTCTATGGGTTTTCTATCATAATTTATGCAGTGCTCCTGAAGAGTTGCCAAACCTTGAGTAACAAATACCATGAAATTGAAAGAAAGAAAAACAGAAAAGCAGAAATGATCCTGCTGTTAGGCTACAGCAAATCACAGTAAAATGATCAGTTTTGAGGTTACGTTTGGGTTAGTGTGTGTGTTGAGGAATGTAATTACTGGCAATACAATAACATGAGATGCACAACTTTTAGACAGTCAGTTTCAAAAATTTTTGCTGTATATTGTTAGCAGAGTAAAATAATAGTTTTCCAAAGAAAAATAGGAAATTTTTGCTTTTACTCATGCCAATTGCATCCTGGTTATAACACGGCATTCCTATAAGAGGCCAGTCATTCCATCTAGGGTCAACTACATAACTTCTAGGTCCCCTGATGAGCCCCAAGTGGGTACCCCTGTTCACAAGTTGTGTCATAGTCTTACATAATGTACAAAAATGCAAGATGGTAACATAGCTGCTTCAGACATCCACCCCTCAGCCATTTCTTATGGTGGCCCTCTGTGAATGTCCTATGTGGCTCTATATGCCTTCTAAAATTGCATGTCATACAAAATATACATACCTACATATTGTTAGGTTACAAATCTTTTGAATTTATCATGTAAAGAGATGAGAGTTCAAATATATTGATTCTTTTCCTCCCTTGAAGTGTGCTAAACCTGGTGGGTTATGAATGTAATGGAAGAAATGATGTTAAAATGAGCCCAGAGTCTTTTGAGCTTACTCACCCTTCATCTTCTCAGGATAAGGGAAAATCCTAGGAAAACCTTATCTGGGTAATTCACCTTAACCAAGATCAAACTTGGTTGGAGATGAACCAACTTTGAATTCTTAATACTCTACGTTTACTGTACAATATTTTTACTTTCTCTACATGTACTATGTACATAGTGTATAGAGAAGGTATTGCACTCCACCCAAAAATTTGATACCGAGATTTCACTGGAAATATGTTTTAGGGTCCCCTGTATCCAAAAAAAAGCATTTTCACAAACAGATCCGCACGCGCGTGCACGCATGCGTGCGTGCTTGCATGCGTGCGTGCTTGCATGCATGCGTGCTTGCATGCGTGCTTGTGTGTGTGTGTGTGTGTGTGTGTGTGAACACGATAACTCAAAAACGAAAAGTCAGTAAAATACCAAACTTGGTATTTAAGTTCAGTATCTTCCAAGGATGCAACATAAAGATTTGAGAAAAGTCCCCCCCCCCCCAAACTACCCTTTACATGGAGTTGTTTTCGAAAATTTTTATTTTCTCAAAAATGGCTCTAACGATTTTGATTAAAACCTCGTATATTAAAGATAAAATGTATATCTTGAATTTTCTGGGAATAGCCTCTGAAGACTACTTTATTCTGAATGAATTTTATGGATTTTTGCATAACTACTTAACCATTGGAGATGGAGAAAAACTTACCACACAAAAGATGCAGAGCTCTTTAAAACACACAATCTATTTTATATGCTTTTTTTTTTTTTTTTTTGTGGAGTTTATCATTCTTTTAGATATTCCTTGTTTTTGGTTTCACCTTTAAAAAACTTACTTTTCTCATACGGGAATTTGTCAACTCCTGTCCATATAAACATAGGAACTTCAGCCACATAACAACCAGCTTTTGACTATCACTTTAAACTATGGTACTCCCTTATTTTGCTTCTACTTACAAGGAAGCAAGTAATAAGACTATTTCTGCTAATTTTTTCTCGATTAGCATGTAGTAAATGGAAGCATAAGCTTTTTAACAATAATTTGTTGCAGAGTTGTAGAGAAAGTCATGTGAATGGAACACATCAGATTTTTTTCTGTTTACACAAAAAATAAATTGTTGCAGTACCCATTTCCCTTAATAACTGTTTCATAGGCTGTCAGTAAAAGACTGACATTTCAACTAACAGGAATGATAATATTAGCACCTTTATCATAAAGAAATGTTCATATAAAAAACAAAATGGGGTAAACTTCATGCCTCTTTCATTATAGACCCAGGTTCAAAACTCTGAGTCAGGCTGCCTGGCTGAAACTTTTAGGTGTGTTTTTTCCATTCTCTGAGCAATATAAAGCAGTTTTAATCCTCTGGGTTTCATTTTTCTATTAACAATGTATTTCATCCATCTGTAATGACATTTATAGTCACAAAGGAAATTAATTTTAAAAATCAGAAATAATATTAACATTACATATCTTATGTGATTTTGGATTTTCGTGTCGCACAATCAGTTAACTCCATGTGTTACAGAGTATTTAAATAGCATTTGTGAAAGCTTTAAATGGCATTCATAAAGATATTAACTAATAATTTACAGTCTGAGCACAGTTTATATAACAACCTCCTAAAATATTTTTTTTTCAAGACATGACAGTCTGATCTGGAGGTGTAAGTTCAAATTTCACTAAAGTTATAAATTCCAGTGTTTGTTTTTTCCTTTTCCTGTAAAGATTAAATTAGGCTGTTTTAATTATTATGGATTCTGAAGTCATTTGCATATTAATTTCATAAAAGCTAATTCATTGCTTTTGGACCTTATTGATTGTAGCAGAGTTAATATCTAATTAGAAAAATGGGTAACAGTTAGGCAGCTTTTTCTACACTTTGTTTATTTTATTATTATTGGACAAATTATTGATTGAAAGTCTTATTTGCTATAAACATTTCCTATTAAGAGAAATATTAACTAAAAATGATTTCAGTGAGTATTGTAACAAAAACTATGCATGGAGCATACTTACACATTCCCCATGACCTGGCAATATAATGAATGCCCTGTACTATGACAATAAATATTTTCTTATAGGTACACAGTAGAATGAAACAGCAGCAACCATCTAAAATCAGGTTAATGTAGTGTATAATCAGTATGTAGTGGCTCATGAGTATACATTCTTGATGTTCGCAAAAGTTTGAGAGTCAGAGTTCTGGAAATGTAAAATAGCATCCATTCCATGATAGTTATGTTTATGATCAAACTGATACAACTGCAGCCAAACTCAACAATAACAACAAAGATGAAAATTATGATGATACTGATACATAAATTGTTTTGTGAAAGAAAGGGTAGTTTTGTAAATTAAATTGCAGTTGAGAATATAGATAGTCTGAAATATGAGATTCCATGCACATATATTTTACCAAGGTTGCAAGATGGTGATTACTGCACTATTATAGTCACTATATTAAGAAGTAGTGTGCTAAGAAGCATTAACAATGCTATCATTTAGTAACAACTTCAAAGTGAGCTGTCATGTGATGTCATTAACAGGATTCAAATAAATGGGGGTGGGGAGTGGGAATTCCCCTTCTTATTAAATAATTTCCTTAGCTCATTAAAAGAAATTCTTTCCCTGCCAGAGAAGTATTTTATTCTTTTTAATGTAAGCACTACTACTGCTGTCTTTGAAAATACAGGAAAACATGGGAACACTTTTGATGCTCACTGTATATGGTATGAGCGTGAGCTGAGACAGCTAAATTATCATATCACTAACACCAAATAAGCTAAACAATAAACAATTTGAGTTGTAAATCAGGGTTATAACTCCAGCTTTTGTGCCAGCAATGATGATTGTAACTTGCAGTTTTTTGCAACATTGTTGGTCAGCATGGATAAATTTTGACAAAATTATAGAAACTGATGACGGTGTATGTATTCCAGTTGGAATCTCAGGGTTAATATTCAGCTAAAAAGCACAGCATTGGAAGTGGCATGTTAGTAAAAATAGTAAGAATAAGTGCATTACACTAATTGAGAGATATATAAACAAAACCAGATTTGAAAACTGGAAAATAAATTTAATTCTTAGGTCCCCCCCCCCACATAAGAAAATCTGATTTAAACACTGGCCTCATTAATATCAAATTGTACCAAGGGACCATGAGAAAAGGAGTTTCTCACCAAGCATATTTTTAACTGCATATAAGACAATTATGTCATGCCAGCCATACATGCACAAGAGCTCCTTAAAACATGCACAAGTCAAGATGTTGTAACAACATTGATGCTACATTTCATCCAGTTTAGAGGAGTAGCACACCATATTTAAGTGTCCTTTATTTTAAATTACTGTGTATACATTGCATTTAATAGAATTAAAAGAAAGAGCTGTCAAAAGAGGATGCTCACAAGCATATATATATAAATAAAACTGTTATACGCTTTGGCAAAAACCTCAATCTTTCCATAATAAGGTTCTTTTTCCTCCCTTATGATTTTTCATAGGCATGAAATTAATGAGATTGAAGAAGACCTAAGAGGCTGATGACAGAAAATTCAATAAGTATATGTTCCATTTATCATACCAAAACATTGTACTTTTGACTAAAATGCAGGAAGTTCAAAGTTCATCTCTAAAAAGTAAATAAAAATAGGAATTTTCCAACCATGTTATTGCAACAAAATGACTATTTGGTTTCCAACAATTTATTTATCATCTGGACCATTAGCTGTAATTAGTTTTTCGCAGCTGTACTCTCTAAAGATTTTGTCACAACAACCACTTGAGAACTAACAGCTCCTTCATATGTAGTCTCCACAACAAATGTGGAATTTTCTCTCAAATCTGCTGGCAAGGAAATTTCTAGAGCTGCAGGAAGGGGTAAACAAAGTATTTGTTTTGTGGGCTATTATTGAATGTATTTATTTTATCTAAGGGTGGTAGCACCTGCAACAATCCAGGGGGCTATGTACAGTGACCAGCAAGCTTTCCTCTGACACCACTCATATAACTATTCACATTTCCAACAATACTAGCAGTTGATTTAATTGTTTTTTCACACAAGCTGTGTGTAGAACAGAAGTTGGAAAGGTAGAGTCAGATTGAAAAATTCTATGCCATAGCTAGGATTTGACAAACAGATCTCCAGGTCCCTCGCTGGTTGCTCTACCGCTGAGCTACCATGGCAACCAGGAGATCTGTGTTTAAAATCCCAGCTATGACACTGAATTTTTCAGTCTGTCCAAATTCTGGTAGTTGCATAAAGCAATCTTTGCACATACAACCAGTAACAATCCAGGTGCCAGGTAAAGGACTGTTGATTACTTTTGCATATAGTCATAATATTGTTTGGGGTGTGTAAAATTCTTTAATTCTTGGCCTTACATTCTTAACAGCATTCCAACTTAAAAAATAAGAATTAAAAATGAAAAATCATTTTAAAATATAAATAATAAATAGGACTGACACTTTGTCCCAGTTTGCCAGGAGGTTCACTGTTAGAGTAGTATAGAGTATCTGTTTTACTGGTAAATAAGAGCAGTCCATTGACACCTCATTCACTGATACAACATAAGTAGATTTCCCTCTCCTTTCACAGTACAGTCTTTGAACCCATGGTCTACACGACCTTAATATAGGATAAAATATATCTAGGACTAAGTGTCATTCTTGCTAATAAAGCCCACACTCACTGACATTTTCCCAGGTGATATCAAAATATGCATTTTTAGCAAAAGCTATATGGTGAATTTTGGGATCAAATGCTGCACTTCATCTGCTTTAGGTAAGTAGTAAAAAAAGTAAGTATAATCATACAATAATTTTCTTAACGCATTCATTGTCTCTTTGCAGACTGAGTCACAAGCTTTATAGTGAAAATACACCAAAAACAAAAATACCTGTGTCTCGCTTTCTCTCTCAAAATATGTTTTCAGTGAATACTCCCATTGGCCCTTGACTGCTAACTCATTGCTTCTAAAATGTGTTAATGGATATGTTAATGATTTGAAATATGCTACATTTTCACTGTTATTTTGAAATAGAAACCCATCATTTTGCTGAAACTGAGTAACTATAGCATATTGATTATATGAGCTCTGCACAATCAGTCTGGGTAGCTTAGTTGGTTAGGCATGGCCTTCTGGACTCAAGGTCACAAGTTCAAACCTGGCCCAGACTGATGGTTTTTAAGTATGCTTAAAAGTGACAGCCCCATGTCAGTAGATTTACTGGCATGTTAAAGAACTCCTGCAGGATGAAATTCTGGCACACCAGTGGTGCTGATAAGATCCTGGCAAATGAAAATGAATTAGATTGTTAACAAATTATTATTATTGTTATTATTATTTCATTATTATTATTATTATTATTATTATTATTATTATTATTATTATTATTAAGCTATGCACATGTTGTGCAGATTAATGCACAGTATCTTTTTTTAGATCAGATCCAATTTTATAGAACAGTCTACTAAAGAAGTGTTTATATTTAGGAGGATATGTAATTTTTTTTTCTAAGGAACAAGCATTTATATTGAGCAATACCTTATGCACTTCACTAAGTCTGAGTGGAGGTCTTACTTATGATAGGGGTTAAAATTGAAGTACTCTCTTAAAAATTAAAAGCGACTCCTTTCATTTTTAAAAAGAATAAGCAGTAGAGTTTTTGAATATATTGATCCAGTAGTACAGTCAAAAAATATATATATTAATGGGGGGGCTGTAAAGTATAGGGATCCATGTTTTAAACAATTTTTATAAATTAGATAGAGTCAAACTGATAAATTCAACACTGGGATTTGAACTATGGATCTCCCAGTTCCCATTTGGTTGCTCTACCATAACTAACATGCTAACTAAGCATCAAACCCCCATTATAATAATGATGATCGTAATGATTTTTTTTTAACGGCCGCTTTTACTACTTGTGGCACTGCAGGGGATGACACTGGTGATACCTGAAATGAAGATGGAGCACCAGTGGAATGCGATGGCAGGGGAAACTGGAGAACCCAGAGAAAACCTGCCCCTGCACTGCTTTGTCCACCACAAATCTCGCATGCTGTTGCTTGGGATCGAAACCGGGCCATCTAGGTGAGAGGCGAGTAGCCTAACCACTCACCCACAGTGCAACCAAGATGATGATAAAGCTAATAAACAATTATCCTGATATATGGTGGACTTTGAGACAGTGATGTGTTTTAACAATTAAAATTTAGTTGAGTCAATTTTGTAACACTACATCACTTACTTTTTTTTTTTTTTCGACCAAAGGAATTGACAATGGAAGCACATGGCTTCTGAAACATGTTTTCCGAAATAGAAAAGCAAGTGATGTAGTGTTACAAAATTGACTCAACTAAATTTTAATTGCTAATAAACAATAATAATAAATAATTATAATAATGGTTTTTTATTTATAGACACTGCAGTTCTTTGTTCAGAGGTCTTTTTATCAGGCTTGAGATTCTTTAACGTGTGTAAACCTAGAACATGGGACCAACAGCTTTACTTCCCTTCCTAAAGAAGCCATGCTATGGTTTTTACACCTAAAAAATCTATTGTTCTCTGCCAGGTTTAAACCTGCAGCCTCTGGAACCAGAGGCTCAAGTTCCCCAACTGATTCACATTGTTCCCAATTTTAGATCTCGAGTTATTTTGAGATGACGTCCCCAATGGCAACTTATGATAAGTAGGCACTTTAAGTCCTGATTTTCACAGTCTAATCAATTATTAATCAATCCTAGCTATGATTGAATTTTTCTCTAAATCTATTTATCCAACTCCTTGTGTGGAAAAACAACAATTTTATAAAATTAAATGATAAATATATATTAATCCTGAATTCAATTCCTGTATTTTGAAACTACTATTAATTTTTATATTTTTTTAGCAAGGGTAGTTCCAACCCAGAAAATGCCTCTCTTGACATTGATTTTCTTTTCAGCACATATTGAACTAACGCAACCCAGGAAAAAGAAAGAGAGAGACCTTGTTCATGTGGCTCATTGACAGTCATGGTATGAATCTATTAAACGTGACAAGGGTTACTGAATTAGGATCAAAGCCATAGAGAATATGAAAGAACAAACATTTGAAAATCAAAAGTTGCACATGAAAGACATCGTTAAGACTCAAGGAGAATCAAAAAATGAGTCAGGTCCAAAGAGATTATAATAAACCATCAATAATGAATATAATAATATTCAATATAATAATGTGTGTCAGCAATAGTTCTACAAAACTTGAGGAATATTTGGGATTTGAGCTAGCCTATAGACTTTTAGCTCTGTTTAATGATGTGTAAATTAGAAACAATATAAAAGTTATCTTAGAAAAAAGAATTCAAAAATGGGCTGGAAAAAGATTACAATTTTACCAAAATTAATATCATATATGTTTGATGGTGGATTATTGACACCTAGAGACTATAAGTTGGCCACACAACTCAATAAATTGAAAAGTGAATTTTTGTGTGATAATTTGTTACTAGGCTATAGGCAATATGAGTTAACCTATTGAAAATGATGGTAACAGAAATGGAAAGAAGGAGCTTCACTGCAGAAGAAGATGCTTATATTGAATTAATAAAAGTTGCCATTGGTTGTCCAAAGCTGTGGATGTTGGCTGTGACAGAGAGGTTTTTTTTTATCAGTGACTCACAACAAGAAACTGTATTTGTAAATTGCTAATATTTGGAATTATCACTGTGAAGCAAAGACTAATAATAAATAGTATACTGAGTTGACATAAACGCTCATAAGCTTCACAAATTTTATTCAATACCTTGAACATATTTCAACCTCACTTGAGAGATTGCACATTGATTGCACATTTTTTTGTTGTTTCCTATGGTGAATCTATGGGAAAGAAAATGTCTTCCATAGTTTTGCCATAGGAAGCAACAAGAAACCTACCAATTAACAAATTGCTGATGATACCCTCAAGTGAAGGTGAAGCATGTTCAAGGAATTGAATAAAAAAGAATATCAGAATAGCGAGAAAGTCATGTGACTGGAACAAATCAAATATTTGTACACTGAATTTTTGCTTATCTCTTACAGTTTACTAGTTATACAAAATTCCTTTTAAATGAAGAATTATTAGGCATAGGCACGTCCAGTATAAAACATTGGGGGGGGGGGGGGGGGGGCGTTCTGCGATGTTCAAAAATCAAGATTAGGGAAAAATTTATGTTCTTAATTGGCATTTAATTTTTTCCATTGACACTTGTATAATATTATACTTCACTTAAATAGGATAAAAAAACATTACAAATGCTATTACTGTAAAAAAAGAAAGAGGCCATTGTCACATCTATGTTATAGAGCTATTTGGGATTTGTTTAGTGAAATTACATTAAAAATAAAATTACCTGTGTCTTGGCCTTCTTTCCTATAGTTCAACTTTGACATGAATAAATTATTAACAAATTAGAATGATCATGTAATAATATATAATTCCTTGCATATATATTGGTGTTTAATTATTGTTAATTTACATAAATGTGCAATGTTTATTTCTTTAGCGTTTTTTTTTGGTAGCAACTATCACTGGGAAAAAATTAAATGTAACTGTGACCAATATGACCTTTGCAACATAAAATCTGATTGTAAGCTATCTGCACAGCTTGTGTACAAATGTGTGTAATCTTGTGCAGGCAACTTCATTTATCAACACCTTGCATACTACAAGATAGCTGATCATTGAGTGCCATTACAATTATTAATTAATGATGTTAGGTGAAGATGGCTGGCAAAAACATGTTTCTAGGTAAGAAACCTTAAAGTGAAGTTAGAGTGTGATTCATTAATTAATAATTAATAATAGTTATTGAATTATACTTCACTGTGAAAAATTCCTTATTTATTGCCCATTACAACTTCAAATGTTATTATTTTCTCTGCCAGTTGGTGTTTTTATTTTTGATGTTCTTTTTACTATAACAAATCCACAATATCAATGTCTAATGGCTCCTTGTCAGTATAGCCAACAATTTTGACATAAAGCATGCCTTTCTGATAGAGGCATAGAATTCAAAATATAAATACAAAGCAATAATTTGAAATCATATATTGCAAAAGCTTTGAGCTAAGAATTTGAGCAAAGTATAATTTGAGCTATAGCAGCTATGGGTTTTTAGGTTTTGTGGTATGAGCTCATCACATATTTACAGTGGGAATAAATATAGATACATGAGCTTAGGCAGGTACGCCATGTTTTTAGGATATCCCCAGAAAATTCAAGATATAAAATTTATTCACTGCATAAGTTGTACCCACCAGTATGTTAGAGCAGAGCATTCTCGCTAACTACATATGATCTAAACTCAACCGAACTGTTAATGCAATGTGCACACACTCAAAGAATAGGCAATTTTGCCAAAGTTGCAAGTCCAATAATTTTAAATATTGTATGGATTGTGCACCAATACTGCATTCTTTGACTACTGGCATACAAATGAGGCATTTTGAATGAAAATAGATCACACATATACATTCTTTTAATTTATGGTCATTGTTGTATGATCCAGAAAACATGCTATAACTTTGACATTTAGCAAAAAAGATGATAATACTTTATGGCCATTGTTGTGTGATCCAGAAAACATGCTATAACTTTGACATTTGGTAAAAGAGATAATATGTTCCCTATCTCAAACATTTTATCCAGACCTGGCCGCGCCGTGTGGTCAGACCACTCGCCTCTCACTTAGAGACTGCATGTGAGATTTGTGGTGGACAAAGCGGCGCAGGGGTGGGTTTTCCCTGGTTCTTCAGTTTCCCCTGCAAACACATTGCACCGGGGCTCTATCGCCTTCGGAGCCAGAGTAGTAAAAGTAGGCGTTAAAACACTACCAAAAAAAAAAAAGGAACCCTCTACAATCTTGCCAATTTGTGTGGTTTAATTCTGGAACAGCCTGTATATGCAAACACAAAAGAGTATATGCTCTGCAGCTCATATAGGTTGGTTGGTTAGTTATTTATTCTTATAGCTCTCTTTTACATTTTGAATGCTTTTTTTGATAACTTTGAAGTTCCCCAGAAAATGATGACATAATTCAAGAGTATGAAAATAAGCAAAATAACCTACTCTGACCATATTCATACACTGACATTTTTAATGTTTTCAATGCAAATATAGTTTCTTAGTTTTTTATTCAAATTTCAATGTGAACTGTCCAATCCAAATGTTGTGTCTGTAATGTGATTTTAGTATCACTCAAATAATATCTGCAAAAGTAATATTTTTATTTGCTTTATGCCAAAATCCTATTGCCACTGTTTTATTTTTATTTATAGTTAGTCTATTTTGAGCCAACCACGACAAGATTGTGTCTTTTATTTCATTCAGATTTTGAGTGATGTTACTTTCATCATTTCCAGTAATGAGTATATTTGTATCATCTTCAAAGATAGTAAGTTTAACATTATCATTTAATAGACTACAAGTTATATAATTTATATATACTAAAAAACAAAAGGGGACCTAAATTGGAGCCTTGTGGAATCCCACATTTTACAGTTTTCATTTCTGAGTGTTGATATTTAGCAGATTGTCGTTTACATCTAAAAAGTCTAATTTTATTCCACTATTTGCTTATTATCTTTTAAATATGAGGTAAACCATTTATTAACAATTCCTCCAATACCATACGAATGTAATTTAGATAACAACATATCATTATTGACCAGATTGAATGCTTTTGATAAGTTTAAACAGTGCAAAACTTAGTTTTATCATCCAGGTTTTTGTAAACTTTGCCTGTTCAACTGCAACAACTGTGAAAAAATGTGCATTGGAAAAGCTAAAACAAACATAAAAGCAGAACAAAAGAAAATCTCCTCCTCTGTGGTGTAGCGGTTACTACGCTAGCCACTAATACTTACGGTTGTGAGTTCAAACTCAGATGGCTATTTTGGAGATAAAAATCCTTCCTTTGGAAGGGAAGTAAAGCTGTTGATCCCATACAATGCTTATTTTTATGTAAAAGAACTCATACCTTGAAAGAAAAGGAGTCTGGGCTAAGCTCACCCTATTTCATGTCTGCAAGTCATGATTCCATTCCTATAGTGGGTGAGGAGTTGATTCCTTGTCATCATCTGCAAATAGGGTCAAACCTGCAAACTAGAAATTCCCTGATCTAGAAATCACTCTAATTGTAGCTCAATGTATACCGCCAGGAATAGGTCAACTACCACAACAGATAATGACATCAGTCGAATGGACACTGAAAATGAGAGAGCAAATAGCTCCACAAATGTATTTTCCATTTAAAAACAATAGAAAGTGATATAGTTTGTTGCTTCTCAGTGTATGCTAAGGAGATAACTATTACCCACTGGTCCATGGATTTGTGCGACTTCTCCAAAGCCTTGCATGCTGCAGGTGCTCAGTAGAAATTATACATTCTGACTTAATGTCTGGTTTATGCTGCTAAAACCCAGACATACTCAATATGAGATTAAACCTTGAAGTGATATATGTATTTATATGTTCAAACTATAGTATGGTTGTATATTCATATCACAAGCATGTGAACATGTTAAAAACGTTTTTAAGGAATAAAAATTTGAGTAGAAAAATTAGACAAAAATTTATTTTTTAATTTCCTGACAGGCCACTTTTGTGTAGATAACAAAACATTCTAACACAAGTTAGGTCCAGTTTAGAAGAACTGATTTGTGTGAATGTTAATTTCATGATAAGATGCAAAATATGTATAAGACAAGATGGCCAACATTTTCAGCATCTTCTATGATAAGGGTGAGTAATGCATACTGTTATTCAATCTCTTGTGTTCAATTTATACCAAGTGCTTGCGGCACATGAGGCTGGAAGTTGTACCAGACAGGCAGACAGATAGACCAGTGGGTAGCAGTTATCCTGTCAACGTTCCCTGAGAAGCATTTATTAGAAATGATTCATTAATTAATCTCAACTGTGTCAAAATTTGAATGCAGGCAGTAGAGGGTTAACTCAAATTATAGAATAAATGACAATCTGAGTCTGTTTATGCCCATTAAAATTTTGTATATAATGACAAGATGGTCTCCTATATGTTAGAAATGCCTCTTTAATTAGACACACTACCATTCCCTTTTTTGACTAGTTAGCACTAATGTTGAAGTGCAAATAAAAAAAAAAATTAATTGGAAGAACTGGAAAAGCATAAATTATTGATAATTCCCATTACTAAAAATGCCTCTATTTTAAAAAATTTTTGGTCAGATATTTCAACAAGAAAAATGTTAGGTAAAATTCCAAAATTTCTGTATGTTAGTGACATTGACAGTGAATTTACAAAATGCTGCTCCTAAGTTTTCATTTATTACATTTTCCGCTTCAATAGAGCTTTTGCTTTCTATCCAAACAGGAAAACAGCATAAACATTTTATACAACTCTCAAGGCAAGGAGAGGTCTTAATTTCTATCAGTGAATCCCATAGAAAAGGATTTACTCGTAAAACTAAAATAGCAACCTGACTTGTATTAAATTACTTTATGTTGCAATCTATGGATCCTGTTTTGAGATTAGATGCAAAGTCCAGCTCTAGGATGTAGATCATCAGAAATTACATTTATTGATTGCTCTTGATAGTATCAGGTAATATTGATAAAATCCTCACTCAAAACAGAATTATCCAAATTGATCAATTTGGAGATACAGTAGAAGTATCTGCAATGAAAGGAACCCCACAAGGAGGAATCCTCTCACCTATTCTATAGTATATGGTTTTTGATACACTACTGGATAATCTCAATAACAAGGGTATATTTACCCAAGGCTATGCTGCTGATGTAGCAATATCAGTCAGAGGAAAATTCACATGTTCCATCTCGGAAATCACTAATGATGCTCTGAGAATAACCCTAGACTGGTATAAGAAAGAAGGTCTCAGTTTAAATCCCATAAAGACCATTGTTCCTTTCACCAGGAACAGGATACTGACAGGTTTAAATAACCTAAAAATTGGTAACACTAATTTAGAAACTTCAGGTATTGTAAAATATCTAGGAGTTATCCTAGATGATAAACTTACCTTATTAATAATGTTATATGTAAAGCAAAATAGACATTTATGTCCTGTAAATACATTATAGGAAAGAAATGGGGTCTGAAGCCAAACATGTGTTGGTGGCTCTATGAGGCGGTAGTAAAAGCATGAATTACTTATGGGGTACTGATATGGTGGCCAAAGACTCAGCAAGAAAAAGTAAAAGAAAAACTTGACACCCTATAAAGACTAGTTAGTCTATGTATATCTGGAGCTTTTAAAAGTACCTACTCCAACCTTTTTATTGGAAACTTTACTTGGTCTACACCCATTGGTGCCGTATATCCAGGCTAAGGCCAGATTAACTGCTGGCAGAATCTCTTTGGTTGGACTATGGAGGGAGAACTGTGTTAAAACAGGTCATACCTCTACCCTTACCAAAGTAATGGAAGATTCTGTATTGACTATAAAATCCAACTATATGTTAGGAAAAATATCTTACTCCAACCCCTTCAAAATAAGCATTTCTGATAGATGTAATTTTGAAAAACACTTAAAACATTGGCATGGATGTATTTTATACAGATGGCTCCCACGTGAATGGACAGTTTGGAGCAGGAATCTATGTTGAGACAACTGGCAAACACCATAGCTACAGTCTGGGTAGATTTGCCACTGTCTTCCAAACAGAGATTCTTGCTATGCTTGATTGTGCATATCTGTGTTGGAAACAAAGAATTGCAAATAAGCATATCCTGATAAACTCTGACAGTCAAGCTGCACTCAAAGCCCTCAGTTCTCATTACTTTAATTCTCAATTAGTATGGGAGTATCATCAATATCAGTATGTCTCTTCTTGCAACCCAGTAGAACTGTGTTGGGTGCCTGGTCACACTGGCATTGCAAGAAATGAAAAAGCTGATAGCCTTGCAAAAAAATGGTACATATTTCCCCTTTAAAGGACCTGAACCTGTCTGTGTAATTAACTCATCAAAAGCTAAAACTGCTGTATAAATGGATTCAAAAAGTTAATTCAAACAGGTGGGAAACCATCCCCTACATTTAGTTTGAAAGCCTTGTAGAAAATTAAGTAATTCACTCGCCTTCATTAGAAGATTTATAAGTTATATAACTGGGCATGGCATATTCAAGAAACATCTGAATACAATGGGCTTGTATCAAAGAGAGCTCACTTGTTGTTTGTACCTAAGAGACAATGAAAGAGCAAAACATATTCTGCTATAATGTGAAGCATTGGAACGCATAAGATATCAAATTTCTGGTGCAACCTTGCCATTAGGAGAAGGACCTGATCTAGTGAGGCAGATACTACAACTTATCAAAGATGTAGTACTTGAAACATAGATCACAATTAGGAAGTGCACAAAAAATATTTTTAGGCTGAAATGCTTAAGGGTCAAACCTACTGCCATTTATTGTCATTGTCTTTGTATCATTTAATTGAGGAGTTTTGCATAAATATGTATTATGTTGAATTCATACTATTTTTAATAATATGCATACAGTAACAAAATGAATACAATATGAGGAGTATTGTTGCAAACCTTATAATGTCCACTCTTGAAAAAAATCAAGTTTTATATGAATTTACATAGTTTCTAGCATGTTCTTTCATTCTGCTAATTTTGTTTGCATGAAATCATATTTTGTCTCTATGTAATTGACATGTGAAAAGTGGATTTTGTTGCAAAGCATATTATGACCATGTTTGGGACTGCTGCAACCATATTATGTCCACATCCATGATCATGTTTGCAACTGCTTCAAACCATATTATGTTGACATCCATTTTTCTCAGATGGTCACCCTGAAGGCCATTATCTGGTTAAACTAATGTGATCAGCATTAGCTGTAAAAGCATTCTGTTAGTTTATATTTTATATTCTGTTTATTTACGCTGTTTTTTTGCAATGGATGAAAGTGAAATTGTGGTGGCAAAGTCCAGAGGAAGCCAAAGGAAACAGAAGAAGCAAAAGTAATTGGCAATTGCAATTTGAGGAAAGGTACCTAAATGCTGAATAACATTACAATATTAATAATATTATTGTTTTCAAATTATTGTAATGCATCATCACCATTGTGTTATGATTTTGAATTGTATCTTTTCCTCGGAAATAATCCCAAACAACTGTGCATTAAAGCAAATGGGAACATGCATGAGGTAAAACTGATGGCTTGTCCAGAACATAGGAGCAGCATATAGTTTCAGCTATTAATCGTATTGTTGCTTTCACTGTACTTACACAAAGCTTTCATACAACAGCAATAATGCTCAGTAAATAAATATTAATTTCTTCTTCAGGCATTGTGAGTAAGACTCTGATTCAACTAAATTCAAAGCTCCATGCCAGCACAAGGAGGGTCACTTCCATTGTTGCAGTATACCTATATCTTTTCTTTTGAAGACCAAAAAGAAAGACT
Source organism: Hymenopus coronatus (assembly GCA_030762935.1). Classification (NCBI taxonomy): domain Eukaryota; kingdom Metazoa; phylum Arthropoda; class Insecta; order Mantodea; family Hymenopodidae; genus Hymenopus; species Hymenopus coronatus. The sequence goes on from CM060894.1 coordinate 56,936,368, forward strand.
CTGAAATTAAAAAAAAAAGCAGAACAAAATTGCTGATTTTCCCTATTAATTTCTGTATCCGCTCAAGAAAGACATAGACTTAAGGGAGAGCAGAAAAGAACTCGCACATCAATAGTCATAAAGTCCTCTTTTTCTTTTTAATATTATTTATATATTTTTTTAAATATCTATAAAATATTAAAATGCTCTTTCTTGAGTTAAGCAAATTTCTTGTTTAACTTTTTTTATAAGAAAATGTATTTTTAATGCAGTAAAATGTTATTAGTGAAAGTCAAACATGCATGTAACATGTTATCCTTTCAAGAGTAACTGTAGCTACCATATTTTATATAATACTTACTAATTTACAAAGTTTTGCAGTTTGAAGTTGTTGCTTTCTTATTTACAAATCTGTAGATGACAGCAATAATCCCTCTCATGTTCACTATTTATTCACTAATTTTGAAGGCTTGAATTTTGAAACAAATATGTTGTTTATTATACAACTCCATTTGGGGCATGAAAAGACAAGATTTGTGACTGTTTTTTAATTGTCTCCCATAGTTTAAGAGTAATGCATTTTTGGCTTTTCCTGCAAAAATGGAAATGGCGTGTTATTTATGGATGCTCTTTAACTGCTATGGTTCTCAGCGTCCCATTCTACATTGGGCGTGAAAGACCGCTTAATTTTGCTCAGAGGCCTCTCTATCAGGCTTGAGGTTCTTTTACATGCCGTAAATCTATGACATGGGGTCCACGGCTTTACTTCCCTTCCGAAGGAAGCCATACCAAGGATTTTTACACCCGAAAAAATCCATCGTCCTCTGCCAGGTTTGAACCCGCGACTTTGGGTATATGAAGTTAGCATGGTAACCATTACACTATGGAGGGCGACTTTTCCTGCAAAAATGTTCCTTTTTGGATATAATACAATTTGCAGAGATACTTCTTATATAGTGTTCCAGGTGTTTGCACTTGGCAAATGAACCAGTGAATAATGGCCCAAGAAAGAAAAGAAACCTTATGTGTGTCTTCTCCCAGCTCTAGAAGTCTCTTATTGCATAATGGGAGGCTATTTAAGTAGGGCAACCAGGTTTGGAGGAAGTGGGTTGTGAGAGAGAGCTCAAAAAGTGCAGTTGAATCAGAGTGCAGCTGAAACAGTTGATAACTGAGTGAACAACTATTGAGGTGGTGAGAATTGAAATTGTTAGCAACTATTCAGTTAAACACTATGTTACACTCTGTGTGGAGCAGAATTGAGTATCAAGAAGAAGATGATGAAAACATTATTGAAATAGCTGAAACATAGCTGAAATCCTGACCTTGAAATCCAGAATGATGGAAATGAAATCCATAATGAAGATAGAAGAGATGCAGGAGATGGAATGGAGATGATGGACACAAAAATGGAATTTGTCATGGAGAAAACAAAATCTGGAATGGAAAAGATGGAGCAGAAAATGAAATCTGGAGTTGATAAAATGAACACAGAAATGGAATCTGGAAAGGAAATCCATATTGGAGAAGAGAGAAGAGATGCAGAAGATGGAATGGAGACAATGGACACAAAAATGAAATTTGTCATGGAGAAAACAAAATCTGGAATGGAAAAGATGGAGCAGAAAATGAAATCTGGAGTTGATAAAATGGACACAAAAATAGAATCTGGAAAGGAGAAGAGGGAGGAGAAATGGAACACAGAATGGAGAGGCTGAAGATGGAGTTATTCACCAAAACCAACAAACTTGCTGGCAAGAAGGACATAGAAGTGCATTAAAAAGTGGAAAACCATGGCCAATGATTTAACATCATGGAGAGAAGAGTTGACAGCAGTGCCAAGAAACTGAAACTCACAGTTGAAAAAATGTTCCACAAAAAGCTTAAAGACTTGAAGGTTGAGATGGCAGAATGTGACACATCAAGCCATCCAAATACGATGGGACATCACCCTTTGAAATCTTCAGAACACAGTTCACTGTAATTGTCACCCTTAACCAATGATCAGCAGAACAGGAAGCGCAAGGCTGGTAGCGAGCCTCCAGAAACAGGTGGCAGAAATTTTAAATGTGATTCCAATGTCAGTGATGTTAGGAGACATCTGGGAGGCCCTTGAGAACTGGTTCAGGAACCATTGCCAGGTGTGTGTCCAGGAAGCTGCCTACTCCTTCACTGATTGAGTGCGTGACATGATGCATGATGTCTGATGCTCAGTGAATATAAGACAATCCATGAGGTATAAATGGCTGCACTAAGATGGAGGCAGCCAAGTTAACAGCAATACCCACCTTGAAGACAGGAGTATTTGTCACAATGGTGACAGAGGTGCAACCTAGAGAAGGCAGTGAACGTCAAGCACGTGTGTGAAATGTAGCCAACCAGAACACCTTATGAGGAACTGTCCACAACCAAGCTGTTAGGCATCAAATGGTGCATATTGGGTGTGTGGCCAATCAGGACACCCAGTGAAAGACAGTCCATGACCAAGCCAACATATAGATGGGAAACAAATGAGGATCTGGCATGGCAAGGAGCATGTCAAAGCCTATAATGACACTACGTGCTAAGAGCTCAGGAGTGGATAAGAGCCTAATTATGGATATCATATCATCAGATACAGAGGAGTATGCTCACTACACAAAGGTGGAGAAGAATCATGCCATAGTTTCACATGTGATTTTAGCGGTGCCTACAGATGTATTAGATACTGCAGCCCTTAGAAGGGAGCAGTTGGCAGATGCTGACTTAGGACTCCTGTAAAGACAAATGGAGGCAGGAGCTAGACCAAAGTGGAGAGACACCACACTCAGGAGTAGTACATATAAGTCCTACTGGCCCAATGGAACTCACTGATGACCAAAGAAGGTGTATTGTGCAGAGTTTGAGAGTCACCTAAGAGAGAGACTCAGAAAGAGCAGTTGATCCTCTTTCAAAGTAAGGTGACAAAAATCCTGAAGGAAGTACATGCAGGTATTTAGGGAAGACATCATGGATCCAACCGAAAGAGCCATTGACAAGCTCCAACAACAGTACTACTGGTTGAGACTATAGGTAAGCACAGGGAAGTGTTTCCATCAATGCCATTGCATGTGGCAGGTCATGACACAGACCAGAGTAGGTTCGAATGCAGCAGTATAATGTGGGGGCATTTTTGAAAGCACCAGCATCAGCATAGCTGGACCATTCCCTATGTCTGACAGGAGTAATAAGTATTTGTTGTGGTCATGGATTATTTCACCAAAACGTTGGAATGTGCCATTCCTAACTAGGAGGCCAAGATGATTGAGAACTGTCTTGAAGCTGCCACTATGAAATATCCTTAGAGCTAAACAGTGATCAGGGTACCAAGTTCAAGTTGAACCTGATGAGGAAAATACAAGAGGAGCAACTTGGATTGCAAAAATTTGCACAACACTTTCTGTCATAGTCAACCGGCATAATTGAATAGTATATCATCAAGACTTTAGATGAACATTTGAGAAAGTTTGTGGCTAATCATCAGGCAGACTGAAACATTAGGGTGCCACTTTTCTTGCTGGCCTACTGCTCTTCAACACCTGACACAACCAGATGACCCCAGCCAGTTTGGTCTTTGGCAGGGAGCTGTAGTTGTCTTGTGACCTAACGTTTGGGAGTATCCCTGGGACAGCACCCAGCAATTGACTACATGGAGAATCTTATAGATCGACTTCACAACTGGCATGAGATGGTCTGCCAACACATCAGATAGTAAGTGACTGGAGGTATCCAGCAGAATGAATTGGTGTCACTGTATTGCCTTACCCAGACTAAGGGATGATGCACCAAGTTTCACCAACCATTGCAAGAGCCATGCCTCCCGGTAAAGAGGATTACTGATGTCGTCTTATGCATCCAGAGGCAGCCTGAGCGTAGAGGCGGGTGGTACAAGATCATCTAGCCTGCTAAGATGGTGATGGTCAGAACAACTAGCCTTGAAGAGGGAGAAGTATGATGATGTGCTCAAATTCACATGCAGTCGCACCACTAGCTTCTGTTTTGCCTCCTGAATTGTTGTAGGGGTGCATAAAGATTGTTATGCAGTCATATAGAGAGCTGAACACATGCACAGATGACCATTTTTCATCACCTCCTGCGTTGTTGCATGTTTTAGCACTTAGCAAATGAACACATCAATAATGCTCCAAGGAGGCATTGGAGTATTGGAGCATTGAAGCCAGCAAGATTAAAATTGTTCAGCATCTACTGAAATAAGCACTTTGCTATAGTATTAATAAAGTGTAGGCATTAAATGCTTTTGTAACAATGAAATGGACCTGAAATATAACAATTAAGCGCATACGTTTGTTAAAATTTGCCACTGTAAGAGCATGATTAAAAATTATACCTGTGGTGCTATTGGTACAGGGCCTAGCTCTGTCATCCTGACTGCTAGCCTCACATCCTGTTATGCAGAGCAGATATGAGCAATATTGAGAGGTGATGTAGCCAATGTCACAGAACCTCCAATTGGAAAGTTGGCCTCATTAGTTACCGTTCTGTGGTCTCACAACGCAACTTTTTATGTTCATGATGCTGAGTGGACAGCAGTTCTATATCCATAACCCCATAAGTGGAATCGAACATGGGTGATTGCACAGCCAGGAACTGCTCTAGCCTGCAGTGCTATGGTGCAAATATAATTATCACACTAAATTTTATTTGATTTTGTAATCAGTTAAGTTAAATAATGCAAGTTGACTTGTATCTGGTTTTATCATTAAAGATTCTGTATAGTTTATCTAGGTTTTTCAATGAAATTATTGCTTATTTTTTATTACTTGGCATCTATCCTAATGGTAGGCACCTACTGAATTAGCACAGAACCTTGCATTTCAAAAAATATATTAAGCTCTCCTTCAAGGACTTGTATAAGTTGATTTGTATTTTAATCAAATTATAATGAAAGCATAGGCAGTAGCAATAGCATTATAAGTTTGGTCATCCCCAATTAAGGATCTGCTTGACTTAATGATGTATTCTTGATACTTATAAGAGTTGTGCAATTTCAATGAAGAAAGAAATAAAAATTAACAGAATCTACTCTAAGAATCAAACACATGATTGGGACATATTAGTAACAAAAATAAATATAGCGAATTACATGAGCAATCTTTATTGCACATTCCTCATTTTATAGCATTGAAAAATGCTTCTATAAAATTAACTTTTCATTACTGGTAGTTTCCAGCTGTACAGAACTTCTGGAGTGTTGATATCGTTTAAGTAACTGCTATTTTTATATGCAAAAAATGTGCTTATAAAGGGAAGTATTGAACTGAGTAATAGCAAATAAAATATCAGGAATCACAACAATCCAGAGAACCTACAAACATCCTGTTATTTTAAAGTAAAGTGGCATAAAACACAAATTACAACATTTTATTAAATTCCCTACTAGAAGCTGCTTAAAGGTATATATATATATATATGCATGAAGGTCAGGGAAAACAAGTTAAAATAAATGAATTTTCCTGTTTTCTTTTTTCTGTGAATAATTGTCATTTTAGAGTAATAAAACATTTCATTTCTTCAACATGTAGGTTAAGGAAATGCCTTCTAATAAAAAATCTAGTTGTTTTGACCATAGTTGTTATTCCCTTATTTTCTAAGCTTTCTAAGAGATCTTCTGGTAACATGCAGAAGTGGCTTATTCATTCTTATGAAAAACTTTGGAATGCTTTGGACAGTTCAAGTATTTTCATTAAAAAATATTGGTGTGCCACGTAGGCCACACCCTTTAGGTTTTGCAGGCTACGTTCTCAGATAGTTTAATTCAACAACCACCGAAAATTATTGAATTTTCGTAGTCTGAAAATCCAATAAAACTCAAACTTGATGTACATCAGGTTGAAGTATTAATCCAAATCTAGGTTACATTTCTGGTTTTAAACTGTATATTGTGAATCGAGATAGAGGTAAACCAGTCTTAAAGCATGGCGATGTTGGCCTCCCTGACATGTCCAAATACTTAATGCCAACAGTATGATGTTAAGTTTTAAATAGTGTTACTTCCTAAACACTAGTTTAACTTTACTCTACGTAAATGTTGTCACTCATATTAATTTAATTTAAGCGGCATTAAAATAGCAAATTTATAACAGATGCGGAAGGTTTCACATATTTTAAAGAGTAGAAGGAGACAGGTGCGGGTGCTATACTTGTTGGATTCAATCCTACAGTGGTTGTGACACTGTTACATGTTGTTCTGATCCTAAATGCCAGAATCCGTTGAAGAGTACTGAGTGGGGTTGAATGCGAAGAATTTGACAGCACTATTGAGGAAGTAAGTTTTAGGTGTATTTAATTCCCAATTTTACAAAGCAGGATGAATGAATGGATCATCACTGTGGAATAGGATTTCGGAATATGTGTGTTAATTTCACAACAGTCCGTGTGAAAGCTCACCTCATTCAATAATATAGGTTGATCATATGAAAGGATTTTGAAATTACGTAACCTGTAATTATTTACATTACAATTTCAGGAATATTATCCAATATTTGCCACCACTTGTGACTCTCGGCAGTAATTCGACATTCATTGGTGTGTATAACCTCTATAAATATAAAGAGGTTATAAAAAGTTGCGTTGTTAACTATATAATACTTTTTAACCTCATAAAACCTACTGTTTGCCGGTAAATTATGGAATCGCCGTTGAAGTTTCAAATCTCAAAGAAATTGTCTTGAGAATTTAGGCTCCTGTTAATTATGCTGCTTACAAGAGATCTTGCTAACAATTTATGCATTAAAAGTTCTAGGCATATTTCAAATAACAGAGTTGTACATAACCGTTCTATATAAGAGCTGTCTATGTATTCAAACACTCAGAAACAGTGTTTAGGCATCAGCTGACAAATTGAACACAAAAGTTAAATAAAAGTATGCATTACTTGCCCATATCACACAAGATGTTGGAAATGCAGGCCATCTGTCATATCTTCTCACAAAATTCCATTCACACTAATCAGCTCTTCTGTATACTAATACTAATTTGTAATAGAATGTTATATTTAACTTCCTCAAGTGTGTGCATTATTGGCACATACTTTATTTAATACTTTTTACTTTGTTTCCCAAAATTAGAGGTTGCAACATGTGAGATCTAGGAACCGAGGAGACCACAAACCCTTGCTTATAAGTCTATGGCCAAATATACAGTGCAGTTCTCTCATGAATTCATTAGCAATATGGACTGTGGAGTTATTCTATTAAAAATATGTTGTTACAAGTTCCTCACATGTTCATCACACAATAGTTTGATGCATGTAACTATCATTGTTAATTGTTTCTTCAAAAGTATTAAAGGCTAATCTCAAAAGTTCTAGATGTACTTCAGTACCGCCAAGCATCGATGGTATTAAGGTCCCATCCCTAGTTTAAGCATACAGTTCAAGAAACGAGTCCATTGTGGAGAAAACTTATGGCTGCCATAAATCTGAAAGCAAAGGATGCCTATTGCCTGCAAAAATGCACCAGTAATATTATATTCTTGCATATTTTAAGCACAGCTTTTAAACATATTCACTTTTAGTAAACACTCTGGTATTTTTCACAGCATCAAGCTCATCCTTACCAACGGGTGTAGTGCTGAAGGTGTTCGACTATCAAGGTCTCGACCCACTTCCTTTACTTTTTGTGATGTAGGGATCGCACATCACTACTGCATACACTCTCCATGTGCTGAAGGTTTACTTGGTATTCACACTGATCTACAGCAATTATTGGCCTGGTGTACTGTGTCTTACATGCCGGTAAAGGATCAAGAACATGCATTCTGTGGTAAATTACAATAAACATATAGCTGAAATATTCATGCACCTTCTGTGTTGCTTGTCTTAAGGCACCTTTTTTTCTGGCACTATATTCTCATCTGGTTTAATTATTCTTTGCCGCCATTCCAAAACACCAAACCTGCCAACCACCAGTGGTTATCAAATGTTGTAGTTCCTAGCCACCCTTCAACAGAAAGTAGTAGAACATAAATTTTTAAATTAAAAATCAGCATGAGGTTGTCTTAATTCATTTTTTATGTTGTACATATTGTTTAGCAGCATTTTGCATAAAATTGTCAGTGTAAGCTTGAAATATAAAATCGCCTCGTATGTACCTTCACTCTTTTCAAACTTACATCTTGATGTGTACAATTATATAAATTAAATTATACTAGTCACTTGCTCATCAATGTATAGGTATTGTTTATTTCTTTTTATTTGTATCATTGTGGCTAAAGCTCTAAAGGGCTACCCATTGTATACTGTAACGGACTGTGAGTATAGGAAATTAATAATTCCAGTAGGTAGCATTTAAACCTCACAGTATGATTAGCAACCTGAGATTGGGGCATGACATTATCTTCATTTTTGTATACCAGAACTTTTGTGTTGCATGCATTTTACAAGATTATCTACCTAAGTCTAACAGTTAAATAAACTCAGTAAACATTTTCATAGAATAAATATAAAATAATTCTCATTCTTAAGTAAAAGGTGAATAAAAGTAATTTCTTTTATATTTGGATAAATAATGTTAGTTTTAAAATTCAGTTGCATGTAACTTTAATGGCACTGTATGTACCTCATATGTTGCTGTTTAGGTTATATTGCATTACATATTGATATATTCTTTTGCACAATATAACTAACCATCAGTATTTATGAATACTGTTTCTGTGAATCATAAATTGACATTCCTTCAGGTAATTTCGTTATTGTGAAATCAAAAGAAATCTAAATACTGAAAAAAATAAGTGACACAGTACTATTAGTAAAGCTCATCATAATATAAACATTTATTTTTGATATAAATATCTTTGGTGTGCATCTGGACTGATTACTACATTACAAACTTAAAATTAGCCCAAATGAGACTGGCAAAGTTTACCCAATTCTCAACAAAAGCTCTTCACAAAACTCAAAAACTGTATAATACTCTATGCCAGTTAAGGCCATACTTCTGTATACCTGCCCATGTTTGGGAAGGAACCAGTGCTTCTGAAATCAAACGAACCCAAACATTTTTAAACAAGATTTTACACATCCCAACCAATGCTCCATGGTTTGTCACAAATAGCCAACTACACAGAGAAACTAGAATCAATACCATCCAGCAGTCAATTTCTTGACGAAGAAATTCTGCAGCAACCTAACAAATGTCTCTGGAGTTGCTCACTTTTACTTGGTAAAAAATCCAACTTTCCAATTCACATCAACAGTTGTCAACCACCAGACCAATTCTTAAAACAAACTGGTTATAATGAGAGGCATAATCAGACTTGTCTCGCCTCATTATTATTTTGGATGCTATGTACATAGTTATGTTAATAGTCTGTAGATTGCATATGCGCTGATGGATGAATAAATTAATTTTAAAAAATATGTACCTATCTTATGTCACATACTTTCTGGAAGCTTTAATTTAGAGATCACAGACTTCATGGAGACTTTAATTTACTGCTGTATAGTGTGAAATATGCTCTCACTTTTTTTCCAACCACTTACAGAATCTGTATACCCAGTGGCGGCTGCTGTATAGGAGCACAAGAGCACATGAACCTCCAATATTTCTTAGTGGATCTCCTTTTTTTCTTTCAGGAAACATTTAATAAAATGCGCTATCCGGTGCCACTTGTTGAAATATACCGCGCTCTGCTCTTCAGATTGAACACAGCCTAGAACCTGAGTATGTGACAACAACGCTTGTAGCACAGGCCTCGTGTGCTAGCGTATTACTAACGTTTAGCAGCTCTGCGCTTGCGCTGCCAACAAAACATCTTGGAATTTTACAGCCAGAAATGAGCACATTGCAATCGTGCACTTTAGTTCTCATTAACATCACCAGGGTTCTGTTTATTATCGGGAGGTGCTGCTATCTGTGAGATTTAACTGAAACTATCCAGAAATGCAACTAACTGCATTTGATGAGGCGCTATTTTTCTTAATAATTTGCAGCTTATGCAAGAGCTTGCTTAAGACTAGCGAGTGCTGCAATTTCACTAAATTATTTCTAGTATAATGTGGTTAACTTACTGTGACAACATTTAATGAATTAACAGGTGAGACTAGTGTGGATTTTCTAACATGCTTTAAACATATCTTATTATTTTAACAACAATGTTCTCTGTGTTGAGCAAGTGACCTCGTGGTTCTCAATTCTTGTGACTTTTCAAACATAGCCATGAATTCGGTGGACTCGATATTAAGAAGCCATGAAAAACTTACATATGAGGAACAAATAGAAATAAAACGACTGGGACGTCCACAGCCCGATTTGGTAGTTAAGTATGTGACAAAAACTCAAAAGCGGGACTATAGACGTAAATTTAATAACAATGTATACGCAATTTAATAGCAATGTATACACAATTTAATAACAATATATACGCTGTTTTGCTTTCCTTGTCTTATGTTTAGCTCCAATGCGACGAGTAACTGGACAAGAGTAGGATGTGCCGTCCTGGTGCATCTCAGTGAAAAGATAAAAAAGCATGAGAATTCACGTGCACATAAGAACGCATGTATTCGATTCGCCATGCTTGGTCGTGTGAATATCAGCACTCAACTAGACAGCGCTTACAGGCAGTCGGTAAAGAGACACAACGAGCAAGTTGACAAAAATAGGTACATTCTCTCTAGGCTAATTGATTGCGTAAAATTTTGTGGAGCATTTGAACTAGCTCTACGCGGTCATGATGAGTGGGAGAATTCTGAAAATCCCGGGGTGTTTCGTGGGCTTGTTAATTTTGTAAGCTCTATTGACATAGCAATGCAAGAACACTTAGAAAATGCAACTGTGTTCAAAGGTACTTCAAAGAAGGTGCAGAACGGATGTGTATACTCAGCAACAACTCGCTATTGTGTACAGATACGAGATGCAAGGATCGGCTGTTGAACGTTTTTGGGTTTTTTTCAATCCTGTTGCCCAAGATGCTGATGCTATATCTGGGGTAATAAACACTGCATTCTAGAGCTTACAGGAGAGCAGAAACATAAATTAATAGGTCAATGTTATGATGGTGCAGCTGTTATGAGTGGCAGTGCAAGTGGAGTTCAGGCAAGAATACGAGCTATGTACCCTCATGCATATTATATACACTGTTACGCCCATCAATGCAATTTGGTTCTGCAGAAGGCTGCTGCCATAAACAGCTCATCCAGGATTTTCTTTTCAACACTATCAGGATTTCCTGCATTTTTTTCAAGATCTTGTCTAAGAACCAAAATACTTGACAGAATTGTGCAAAACAGAGTTCTGAGGCTAGCAGCTACACGCTGGATTTGCAACATTCGTTCAGTGAATGTTGTGTATGAAAATAAAGAACGTCTCATCCAGTGTCTAGAGGAAATAAGTCTGCTTGATAATATTGATGACAAAACAAGACGTGAGTCAAGCGGCCTCTCAGCAGCTTTGGAGGATTCTGCATTCACCTTCTGGTTGGAATTCTTTCATAGAATAATGCCTCAGGCGGAGCTCTTATTTAAAGTACTGCAACATAGACAAATCGATGTTGTAAAAGCAAAACGCTACTTAGATCGGTTCTCGTCTGCTGTACAGGAAATTAGAGACACTACACTTAGCAGATGCGAAGTTTCCGAAAATCGAAAGAGAAAGAGGCAAGAAAATCGAGTGGCAGAAGGAAAAGAAGTGTGCGACGCGATACTTAGTCACGTAAATGACAGATCATTTAGTGGCTTCGAGGCTAGTTGATGTCGCTTCTTTCCAGACATTCTCCGAAGATTTTCCAGAAAAAGATCTCGTCACTACTGTTGAAATCTACCCATGGTTGCTCAAGTCACAGCTTAAAACAGAACTTCAAGTACTGTATAACTGGCGTGATATGATGAACGCTGAAGGAGCATCATCTATGTTGCAGTTCATAACACAAAAAACCTCAACGAAGAAACTTTTCCGCAATTAACCGAGCTACTGAAGATTATCACTATGCCCATGACCACATCAGAACCAGAAAGATGCTTTTCCACGTTGAAAAGAATTAAAACCTTTACGAGGAATACGATGGATTGAGAAGAAACTGGTCAACAGCATAAAAGACTTTATCACTGAGTGATAGAAAAGTTTGCACATTTGAAAAACAGGCGTGTGGAATTTCTGTACAAATAACTTTGGTGTCTATTGCATAATTCAAACAATGTAAGTATCATTTATTGTAAATACCATTCTTCACATGAACTATATCAAAGGACTTACCCCTTCATCACCATCTGGTAACCTCATATTGCTGTTAACTATCAGAGACTAAGAAATTCAACATCTTTACAATACTGTGTGAGTGACGATTTGTGTAACAAATTTATAATTCTTGTTTTTAGGCACTATCATTGTTTCTAATATTACTGAATTTGGTGTTAGAGTGACAGCAGCTATAGTAGTAGTAGCAGCAGTAGTAGTAGTAGTCGTGGTGGTAAAGTGCTGATTTTGTGAACACCTACATTTTTAATCCACGAGCCGCCACTGTGTATACCTATATATCAATTCATACTTCTGTGTTTCTGTACCATTAATGCTGAAGTAAATTCCAAAACACATTGCTTATATTACCCTTCCCAAACTCAAAATATGAAGACACATCAATACTTGTTCATAAACATGTTGCAATAACAAAAATTTACAATTAACCTTTAACCATGGCCAATTGGAAAGTAATGTTTCATGTTTTTATTTTGTACTTTGACATTTAAAATATAAAGTTTTTAATTTGACATTCATATTTTGTTGTTTACCGTGGAAAAAGGTCCCTGTCTGGAAATCCGAATGGGGGACTGTTTTACTTCTGGAATGTTTTTTTTTCCATTGTGACATCATTTTATCTGGAATGTTTTGATTTAACTTGTTGTGACCAATTAAAATTAGGCACCATAAAGGGCGGTTATATCACCTAAATAAAGAAACGTATGGATAGGAAAGAAAATGAAATGATCGCCTAAGCCTCGAATACTCTAATATCACCGGTGTCGAAGAAAACAAGAGTTGAGTCGAGCAAGACTGGATAGGAAAGGTAAAAGAGGGGATCTGATATGTGGAAAGGAAGGAATATCAGTCCAGGTCAATAACTCACCAAGCTGATCAGTGCTTATTGGTAAGCAGCCCTTCCCTTTAGTTCATCACATAATTTTGTTTAGATCGGTTCCTTTAAGTCTTCAAATTATAGAAGCAATTAAAGGGTTTCCTTTCTATTATAACAAAATTAATATGTGATTACTAACAGCTGCATAGCGTGAAGGTGAAAGGTCGGGCATTAGGCTTTTGTCCAGGTCAGTTCCTTTAAGCTTAAGTTAATTATTAAAGGAATTAAAGGGTCTCCTCCTGATTAGAAACAAAAGTCTTTCCACAGTCAGAAGACTGGCAGGCGAGAAATGGGGAAGCATTACACAAACTTAAACATTTTTTACAAGATCTATATTAAACCAACATTTAAATATTGTGAAGAGACATTAATAACTGCAAATATAGAAAAACTTAATATTCTACAAAATTAAATTCTTTTCCTAGTAACTGGAGCTGCTAAAACTACCCCAGTACTTGTTCTACAAATTTTAACAAATAATCCAAGACTTGAACTTGACATTGAACAAGGAGCCATCTTACAATATGACAAATTAATCAGACTACCTTGTAATGACTGGGAAAAAAGAAAACCACAAGTAAACCTAAAAACTCAACAAAGTTTCCTTACTGAAGTCAAAGAAATCAAACATAGATTAAAACTTTCTAACTTAAAAGAAAACATACAAACAAATACTAACCCGTTAGAACCTGTTTGATATTGAGCACTATCTACAGTTAGCTGAAGAATTCACAAAATCTGAATCCTCTTTGTGTGTTCTGAAACAAATGACACTAGAAATAATAAATTTAAGATACTCTACCAATGGCTACATGTTTATACTGACTGTTCCCATTTACCAAATAACAGTGGTACTGGCACAGGTGCAATTTGCCCTCTCTTCTCTTTCTACAAAAGATTAAGTTTAAATACCACAAATTTTGATGGAGCGATTTCGGAGTACTTCAGAACTTATAAAACCTACTATATCATATAAATAAATTTGAAAAAGTTGTATTATTATCTGACTCCAAATCAGCTATTATACCCATAACATCTGATATAACACCTAATAACCTAAATATTGCAGAATACCGCAAAATCATAAAACAACTAATGAATTTAAATAAAAAATTAATACTTCACGGGATACCAGCACATTGTGGAATACAGGGTAATGAAACAGCTGACTTTCTAGCTAAGAAAGGTAGTAAAATTACATCAAATTCGTCTGATCCAATAAATTAGCATTCTATCGAAAGAATCATTATATCAACATATAATAAAAAAATTAAGGAAGATAATGTATTGCAAACAAAAGGAAAACCATGGAAAAATTTATGTAGTAACATGACCAGAATCACTACATTACCAAGAAAATCCTCTGTAGCAACTTTTAGACTCCTAACAGACCAAACTTAAAGAAGATATGGATGGAAACTGTCTACTCTGCTGCCCAACCTTTAGTCAACATGATAATATAACATCAAAATGCTGGAATGCAAGAGAGCAAATGGCTTCACTGCCAACTGCTCAACATTAGATACCAACCAACCAATCACATTTAAAATATTGTAATTATTTAATTCAATTTACTATCATGCAAAAAAAAAAAAATAATAGTATGCAATATTAATGTAAGTACAAAAGCTTCTAAATTGAAAAGACCTGATTTTGTCCTCTCAAAGTTTTCCATATTCTCATAATCCTAACTTAGGACACTAATATCACAATACAGTCATACTGCTTTTATAACATTTTAATTTAATTAATATTTTGATTATCACCATACTTCTCTTGTATTCCATGAGAGGGAGAATCCCTTTAATGAACTCAACATTTCAGATGTGATTTCATTTATCATTTACCAAGGGCTGTATCCTTGGTTGCAGTTGCAAACAAGCTGAAACACAGACTGAATTTAGTGTTATGATGCTTCTCCCAGGTACTCAAAAAATAGTTGCTGGAGATATAATCCAAGTGAATCAAGGAATTGCTAGTACAACATCCATAAATTTATAAGTGAAAAAGCGGCCTTAAATCTGAATTTTTCAAATGTCAATTGAAGGTTATGAAAGGTAATAGTACTGTTCATTTTATGTAACATTCTTTGTTCATTGGTTTAATTGTTTTTTCACACAAGCTGTGTGTAAGTCAGGAGTTGGATAGGTAGAGTCAGACTGAAAAATTCAATGCCTTAGCCAGCATTCCCGTGTTCAAATCCTGGCTATGGCATTGAATTTTTTAAGCAGACTATCTATCCAACTCCTGTCTTACACACGGTTTGTGTGAAAAAACAGTTAAACCAATACCTATTGACCATAATAGTTGGCTATACTATGAATCCTGGGACTTTACTTGCAACATTGTAAGTTGCCATTTGGGTTATCATTTCAAAATAATTTGAGATCACCTTGTGGTTTACCGGGAAACATGCGAGTCAGTTGAAAAATTCAACGCTATGCCAGTATATTGACATGGTAGCTCAGTGGAAGAGCAACCGGCTAGAGACCAGGAGATCCATGGTTCAAATCCCAGCAATGGCATTTAATTTTTCAGTCTGACTCCACCTATCCAATTCTCTGTTCATTTAAATTTCCAAAGGATCTTCAGAAGCTATAGCTAACCTGCCTGCTGTGCAGTAGGATCAGTCAGTTTGTCCTCAGTAGCAGTGGTAGTCAGTACATCAGCACTGTTTTGTAATGGAAAGACACTCATTAAAACGAAGAGTGACCAGACCAAAAAATGATTGCAATCCAGAATGGGAAACTGCAAACTTCTTAATGGAATTTGTTTAATTTGTGGAAACTATTTAATTTTCAGCATTATTTTAATATGCTACATGCTGATGATTATTAAGCTCTTTAGGTATAGGACTAAAGGCTTAATTGATTTGTATTGGGTTTTGTCTATAATTTAACACCAAGTACAAGAGGAATATTAAACCATAATGTAACAATTCCTTCAGTTTGTGACTTATTCCTTCTCTGCTATCCTATCTTTAACATGAGGATGGGTCGGAAAATAATGCACAACAATTTTTTATACCAAAAGTTTAATAGGTACCATTAAAAAGAAAAACACAACTGAAGGGACATCTTTTCTGTTTTTTCTGCATAGTCGCCAATTTTCTCAACACCTTTCTCCTATAGTGATACCAGTTTCAAAATACCTTATTCATAGAAGTCCGTTTGTTTGGAATATAATCATCTGAGGATTGCTGTTTTCATTTCTGCATTTGATGCAAAGCATTTACTGGCTAGGAATTTCTTCATCGGACCAAACAAATGAAAGTCTGACAATGCCAGTCTGGACTGTATGGAGGATGCTGGATCACCTCCCAACCAAAGTTGTTGATTTCCTCATTAACAGCTGCAGCAATATCAGGGTCATCTCCATACATGCCATGCTTGTCCTGTGAATTTCACTTGGATTATGCCCTCACTGCTCTTCACAAGTGGATGTTAGTAACATTGCTCTTCACAAGTGGATGTTAGTAACATGCACATCTTCTTTGTTGTATAGTTCATGCTTCTCGCACTAAAACTAAACTTGAGAAACAAATAGCATCCCTAGTGGAAATTTCAAACTTTATTTTGGTGACATTTCAACATGCCAACCCAATACCAACACAGAAAAACATGTGTTACTTTCTGATCTACCTCATATTTTAATGGTAATGCAACTATAGATTACTAGATGCCACTGCATGAAGAGGTGACTGACTTAAAGGCTGGCACTGACCAGTGACCTTTAGCACTGTATTCACAGTACATATACAGCATTTTTGTGAGTTGGTTGACCCTGATCTAGAAAAAGAAATTCATTCTGAATTTTGTGTGCATCTTATTTCTTTATTTTTTTAAATAACATTAGTGTATAATGTATTTTATTTACTCTATTCTAAGCACATTTACAATGAAGATTAAATAATTTTTTTCTTTACAATGATGCCACATAATCTTCATGTCATGTCACTATCACATGCTCAACTTTTCCTTGCATGAACTGATAACTTGCACAACGATGCCTGTAATTTTTATGATGTAAATTATTTTTCTAATTGTTTTTAATTTGTTTATATTTTGAGCTTAAAACTCATCTAAGAATTAAACGTGTTGTGACTATGCCCTACAGCTGTAATTGCTGTATGGTTTGCTTCACAAGTCATAGTAGATTGTTGGCATCCATTGTTTAACGTACATTAGTGGACACCTATGCCGATGGCAGGTTCTTTTGACATTGTGGATGTGATTGTTACGCCTGTGTGAGTTGATATTGTTCTGTCGGTTGATTTTTTTGGCATTGAAGACCATATTGTTACACAAGGTGAGTTTGAACACCTGCTGTGTACTGCACATGTGACAGCTTCTGGAAATTTCCAGTCACGTGATTAGCAGGTATAAAAAGGGCAACGAAACCCTGACCAGCATTCAGTTTTGACTGAGAACGTGTCGTGTGCAACATTTGAGTTCAACGGGAATTTCGTAGAGTGATGTAACAATGCCGCAGCAAATCTCAAAAAGAAACTATATGGTACGAAAGACAGTTGCTTGTGAGCAGTAGTCAGTTTGTGGAAGAAATAATGAATTCTTGTTGTAGAAAAAGAGTTATTGTTATGATATATATAATATGTGCTTCATACACCCAGTTTATGTTCTGTTTACTGGGTTTTTAACCCTAAATCAGCAACGTTAGTGTAAATTTGCTCTAAGCAAATTCAATTTATTGTTGTCTCAGCAAGGATTGTAATACAATACTATGTAGCTATTCTCTCCACAGTAATGAACAATGCTTTTGTTTACCATTTATAGCTTTAGAAAGTTGTGCATAAAATAGTTGAATTACAAAGAAATAAGCTCTGGCTTGTAAAGAATTTGAATTATTTGTATATCTTTACATCTATATATATAAAAATGAATCACTCAAATGTGTGTACATGCATCACTTCTAAACAACTGCATCAAATTGAACAATTCTTTTTTGTTGTGTTCGTTGTCATGACAAGGTTTGTGGAAAAGAAAATGTTTAAAAATAGCATGGGAAGATTTTTAAAGTCTCATAATATGAATCAGCATACAGTGCCAAGGGAACGCATTTCGGTTAATAGCTACCAGATGGCCTTAGTACTGCTCAATTTTTCCTCCCTATTCAATGTAAAAATAATGCAACAGTTTTTCGAGACAATGATGCAATGCAGCAGTGAAATTCAAATACATTTTTATGTATTAACTATCCTTTCCTTACTCCTATCGTTTAAAATAAAGAAGCTTTCCTGGCGAGGAACACCTAAAGTTATTTATATGCCGCTAAATAATGGCTGTAGTACTGCCATATTTTTCCTCCCTATTCAATGTGAAACAACACAAAAGTTTATCAAGAGAGTGACACAACACAGCAGTGAAATTCAAATCCATTTTTATGTATTAACTGTCCTTTCCTTACTCCTATCATTTAAAATGAAGCAAAGAAGCTTTCATGGCGATGAACACCTAAAGTATGTACTTATTATTTGCCGTTAGATGGCTGTAATACTGCTCAATTTTTCATCTCCATTAAATGCTAAGGGAATGTACCAGTTATGGAGTCAATGACACAAGATAACAGTGAAAATATACATTTTTCTTATATACTATCGTTCCTTTGGTCACATCGTTTAAATAAAGAAATAAAAAGTAAGTATATTTTGTTGTAATTCTCTAAACTGAACAAGTTATAAACTATGCACATAACCAATAATCCTTGGAATCTGAAAATGGCATAGAAATGACGGTACCCAGATAGTAAATCATTTTAGATTAATTTTCTATTACAGATGTTGGTTATTTGAGGTTATGTGGAACTTGAGCCTAAAGGTGATTTCATCATGAAGATACCCTCATCACCATCATACAGCAATTGTAGTGCTCTTAATATTTTTGATCAAAGAATATTTTGGGTTAAATGGATAAATGTAATATACAAAGCTATCATCAAATAAAAACTTATCACTTGCCCAACCATATCTACTTGCTCTTTAGTTATTTCATTATTAGCCTTAAAATGGTTGTTTTGACATAGAAAATAGAGGAGGAGGTGGAAAACATTAGGAGTAAAGGAAAGAAACAGATTTGGAAGAAGCATGAATGTTACTTTGTGACTTTCTCCCTAATGTAATTTATTTCAGCATTTACCCGCCACACTATGAAAGCGCTGCCATTATTGTTATTGTGCCAATTGTATCCTTGTGTATCCACGTTGTTAACTGCCTTTCATCCTTTCCACACTACCTTATGGATGCGCTGACTTTGTCCTTTTCGCAATACAACTATATTTGCTACATTGCACAGATCATTGTGCTTTGCAGATGCAAAGGCATGATTAGACGTTGGCAATGGGATACTGTTTTTTCTGACTTCTACTGGCCACATTTAGTTTCCACCAAATTTTTGTAACTTTACAATGTCAAAGGTAGAATTAATATCGAAAGTGTTCCCAAATATTGGTGTAAATTACAAAAACTATATGCTTGGTTGAGCAAACAAGCCATTTTAGCAGCAAATTTTAAGAATGTAGACGATTTGAATATAAAAATGCAGAGTAAAATTATGGACAAATGCATTCATTAAAGTCGATCAATTCCATTACTGATCCAAATGAAGTCATCAGTTATCTATCTGAATTCCTAAATTCATTGGATTTGCCAGGATTACCACCACACAATTTATAGCTCAAGGTTGACTCGGTAATAATTATCCTATGCAATCTCAATCAGCCGAAATTGTGCAACGGAACAAGACTTGCTTAAAATGATGAAAAATTTGATTTAAGCTACTATAATCATAGGAAAGTTCAAAGGCAAGGGTGTGTTTATTCCACTAATGCCAACCGACTTTCCTTTTGAATTTAAGGGTGTTTTTCCCGTGCGCCTTGCATTCACAATGACAATAAATTCCAAGGGCACTTGTTAGAAATGTGTGAAATATACCTTGAATTACCGTGTTTTTCGCATGGGCAGTTGTAGGTTGCATGCTTGGGAGTCAGCAAACCATCGGCACTAGTTGTTTTCTCTTTGGAAGGAAAATTGTACATTACAAGGCATTACAATGAAGTATTGTCAAATTATTTCATTGTAATTTTATTTCATTGTATGCTCGTATTGTAAACAGAAGATTATGTCTCAGTTTTTTCTTTAGGTACACCAACTGTGTGAAGCCGGAGTGGGCAGCTAGTTTTATTATAAAATAAAATGTTTCCTAAATGCAGAGCTCCTGGGTTTGATTCCTAGCTTCATGGGGAATTTTCTCTTGACTACAAGTATTCCCATTACTCCCTAGAGCCTGGAAAATAAGGGGGAGAGGAAATTACTCTTACATGTAGTATTAACCATAACTGTTGACAGCATTTTTAATGTATTATAATAGACAGGAAATTAATAAAATAATTGAAATGATATTAGCATTATCTACAGAGCTTATGATTCATCACCAGACACAGATGTGCTAGTAAATAAACAACAATTGTGTTTCAAAATATACTTTGTCCAACAGATTGGTAGCTTTTAGATTCCTAAAGAAGAGAGGACTGTCCACCCTAGTTGTAAAAAAACTCCTCCACTTTTGGATCATTGAATCCCACCTAGAGTTTCTTTTAGTGATCCAAATGATTGATGTGCACAAGATATAAACCTGAGAGTAATAAACTTTCAGAGCTGTTCTTTCAGTTCTTTAATATTTTCTTACATTAATGTAGCCTTATGTGGTTTGGTGTTATGGAGAAGGGAATGATATTTTGGATGGATTGCTGAGGTCATTTGCTGTGATAAACACCATTGCCCTAACCACAATACCTTAATAAATGGTGCAGCAATATGCATGTTATTATTTTTCTTTCGTGTAAAACGTCCACTATCAAAATGACCTTAAAAACAGTTCTGAATACCTTTCCAGGCATTCAGCAGCAAGAATGTTTTCTATGTGCATTGTTGCTGGGGTTTATTTTCCACAGGTTCCTTTCGCACTAAAGATTTTTTATGCTATTTACACATTTAGGTTTTTGAAAGTTTCTTTTTCCACTGTGCATACAATCTTCTGAAACTTTAGGATGTCTTTTTTCTTCATGATGCTGGACTATGCATTATTTTTACTTTCTGTACATAGTGCATAGGTAGAGAAGGTATAAAATTCAATACCAAGATTTCGCTGGAAATACATGTTTTAGGGTCTCATGTATCCCAAAAGAAAATAACATTGTTTAAAAAGGTTCATATATGTAAGTGTATACTCATGTGTCTGTAAACATAACTCAAAAACGAAAAGTTGGTAAAATACCAGACTTAGTATTTAAGTAGTGTCTTCCAAGGATGCAACATAAAGATTTTGAGGAGAAGTTCCCCTTCCCAATCTACCCTTTACATGGAAAAAATTTGAAATTTTTGATTTTCTCAAAAATGGCTCTAATGATTTGTAAATACAATATATTAAAGATATTTACATCACAAATAAATCTTGAATTTCCTGGGAATATACTCTGAAGGCGTCTTCATTCTAGATGACTTTTGCATAATTGGTAAGAGATAGACAAAAACTTACTGCACAAAAAGTGTGGATCTTGTTAAAACACAATTTGTTGTACATTTCTTTTGTGGGGTTGATCATTTCTGAGATATTCCTTGTTATTGATTTTAGCTTTAAAATACTTAAACTTTTCTCATACAGGAATTTGTCAACTCCTGACCATGCAAAGAAATGAATATCAATCACATGGCAACCAGCTTTTAAAATGTTCGACTACTGCTTTAGCCTAGTGTATTCCTTTATACTTACAAGGGAGCAAGTAATGAGACCTTTATGCCAATGTTCATAACAATTAGTATGAAGTAAATAGAAGAATAAACTTTTTAACAATAATTTGTTACAGAGATGTAGTGAAAGTCACATGAATGGAACGTATCAGATTTTTAAACTATATAGTGTTGCAAAGTTTTGATTCCACTTGAAAATTTTTTTAGGCTAATGTGTTGCTGAACAAATGTGTCCACTCTGTTCACTCTCTGTGCTACTGGCAAGAGAAGCAACTTGCTCTATGTGACCAACAAATGCATCTACACATCCCCATTGGCCATTCAAGGTCACAAACTGATTGGCTCATTGAAGGATAGAAGAAAATTTTGTAGTTTATAGTTGATCCATCCACATATTATAATGCTATATACAGGGTGATTCAGAAATATTTTTATTACTTTCTCTATACTTACTATGTACATAGTGTATAAAGAAGGTATTGTATTCTACCCGAAAATTTAATACAGAGGTTTCACTGGAAATACATGTTTTGGGTCCCGCTGAATCCAAAAAAAGCATTTTTGGAAAAAGGTGTGTGTGTGTGTGTGTGTGTGTGTGTGGACAGCACAGCTAAAAATCGAAAAGACCGTTAAATTCCAAACTTGGTTTACCTCAAATAAAATGTATATCTTGAATTTTCTGGGAATAGCCTCTGAAGACTACTTTATTCTGGATGAATTTTACGGAATTTTGTATAACTGCTAAACCATAAGAGATGGACAAAAACTTACAACACAAAAAATGTTGAGCACATTAAAACACATAATTTATGCTATGCACATATTTTTCGTGGAGTTGGTCGTTTTTGAGATATCCCTTGTTTTTGTTTTCAGCTTTGAAAAACTTGTTCTTTTCTCGTACGGGAATTTGTCAACTCCTGTCCATACAAACAAAGGAACTTCAGTCACATGGCAACCATCTTTTGACTATCACTTTAACTTATAGTACTCCCTTATTTTGCTTCTTCTTACAAGGAAGCAAGTAATAAGACTATTTCTGCTAATTTTTTTTCGCGATTAGCATGAAGTAGGCTTTTAAACAATAATTTGATGTAGAGAAAGTCATGTGAATGGAACACATCAGATGTTATTTGAAGATGGATTCCTGACATCAAAACAAGAAAACATGTTCATATAAACATATGCTTTAAAATGCTTTGTTTCCACATTATCAATGTAATAATGAAAATCACCTTCAACAGCTTTCTGGGTCTAACATAATAACTTCATTTATATACTCGTTCATTGAAGGCTTTGACCCATTTTACCTGTTGAGTTGGCCTTGTGTTGTCATGGCTGCTGGTTAATATTTGTCATTTATCAGATGTTTAATACATGTCTTACAAGTGCTGTCTCCAAGGATTTTATTCAGAAGACTCTCCCAGGCTTATTAGAAAATGTGCCTCTGCAAATAAGATGTGGTCTATGCATGATACTCTAGCATATTCGATTCTCATTGTTTGAGATGCGCTAGGGCCAGTTCCATGGCCTGCACATTCCCCCAACCTCAATCCTTTGGATTTTTATCTTTTGGAGGCACCTTAAACCATTGGTTTATGCAGCAGACATCCTGGATGAATAAACTCTTAATCTACATGTCATGGAAGCCTGCAAAATCACATGACACTGACTGGGAATATTTGAGATTCCATGCTTCAAGTACATACATGTCTAGATGTGAGAAGAGGATATTTGGATCATTTTCTCTAAGTAATGTTTGTGTGGAGGGAGTTTAATACCTATGCATATTCTAGCAACTCAGAGAAAAAAGAAACTTGACACCAGAATTAAGCAAGAGAGAGAAAGGAGTTGAAGCATTTATGTAGTTTACCGACAAGCTGATGTGCTAGAATATAATGGCAAGAGGAGTGTATTTATAGCTCAAATTGAGAGCATAGGGGGAGACTGACACTTGCTGTAACAAATGAGAACACTCACTGCTACTAATCACACTTTATTTATCACTTAGGCACTCAGCATAGCACAGCACATAACATCTGAATCACTGCTGTCATGTTATCAGAACAGAACACAACTGATATGTCATATCAAATCCCAGTTGAATTTCTGAGTCACAACTGAACTGCATTTTGCAATGTCCACTTTTAAATATTTGTTCACCAACCAGGTGTAGGTCAATATAATTTTAATATTTTTATGTTACTCCAGTTGATCTTTATCTATGCAATCAATTTCATACAATATGTTGTTGAGCAGAGATGACGTGACTCGTAACATTTGATAGAACACTGTTTCTTATTGTAATATTTACATTCTGAATTTGAATTATAGGAATCCACTGTAAGTCGTCATTATGAATACATGCTACTCCCAAAATTTTTAGTCACCAGCCAGTGTTAACCAAACATAACTGACATATGAGTTGTGCTTAAGGTATTCTACTGTGAAGCATGGAGTTAATATATGGGCTCTGGTTATCTGAGGAGCACATCTCAACTCTTCCACCTGACCGGCTGGGCACAGCTAACAACTGGTTTCTCAAAACAATAGCCATTATATGACATTTCATTCTAGTTTGGGCAATTACTACTCTAGAAGATTCCTTTCAACAGTGCCTCCCCTTCAAGAATGTTCCACTTTTTTTACAGGCTCTATGTAAGAACTAGCACCAAATAAGGTGTATATGTTGAATTTTCTGGGAATAGCCTCTGAAGCCCTCTTCATTCTGCATGACTTGAATAACTGGAAATTGACAAAATCTTATCACACAAAACATCTGAACTCTTCCATCCTCATGACTTTCTCTATGTTCTGCAGCAAATTATTGTTAAAGCACTCATTCTGCTATCTACTTCATACTAATCAAGAAAAACATTAGCAGAAATGGTTTTATTACTTGCTTCCTTGAAAGTGGTAGGGGAATAAGGGAATACACTAGGCTAAAATGATAGATAAATCTTTTAACAGCTTCTTGCCATATGGTCGAAATTCATTCTTTGCATTGTCAGGAGTTGATAAATTCCTGTATGAGAAAAGTGTAAGTATTTTAAAGCTGAAACCAATAAACTTACTTTACTTAGCATTTTATGCAATGTAAATTTCACTTTATTGCAACATTATTATAATTTACAGTGGAAGTTCTACAGAAAATGTATATCTAATTTACAAGTATTATCCAGTATGATAAGCTGCAGTTATTTTGCTAATGTACTATGTGCTTTGTATGTATCTGTGACTAGAATCATCAGTAATATTTTTCTTTGAGTTGTGTTTGTAACTAAAAAGTCACAAAGTAAGTCTTCAGACTTGTTCATCTCATCAGCACAAACTTTGCTCCAAATGAAAAATGAAATTAATTCAAACACATCACAATCTCTAACTTCTATATACCATTCTGTTAAATCAACAGTTTTACAATTCATTATAGAGCACCCACTCATTATTAGCCTTGTAGATGTGTTAACTCCTTAGTGCTAAAATTATTTTGCTCCTTATGCTGCACTTCCTCAAATTCACTTTTATATCCCTTTTACACGACTGAAACGGTTTGAATGTTAAGGTGAGATGTAATGGACTGGTCATCCTTCAAAGCCAAATATCGCAAGTTCAAATCCCAGTGACTGAAGTCAAATGTGCCTGTGTTAAAGGATGGGGAGGGCCCAAGTAAAATAATTAGTGTAATGATATGGTTACATTTGACTGTCATAGCCAGAATTTTGCTTTTTGTTTTTTAAAAACTAAAATTTTATTATAAAAAATTTAATGTTTTTATAATATAAACAGTTACTTTATTATTGAATGTTAGTACAATATAACATTGAAAATCCAATGTGTTTCATTCAAATGACTTGCTCTACAGCTCTGTAACAAATCATTATTATAAAGCTTATTATTTTATGAACTTCATGCTAGTCGAGATAAACATTAGCAAAAAATTGTCTTTATTACTTGCTTTCTTGTTCGTAGAATGGATATAAGGGAATACAGTAGGCTAAAGCGACAATCAAATCTTTTAAAAGCTGATTACCAAGTGGTTGATATCCATTTCTATGCATGACCTGGAATTTACAAATTCCTGCCATGAGAAAAGTTTAAGTATTTTAAAACTGAAACAATTAACAAGGAATATCTCAGAAATGGCCAACTCGACGAAAAAATGTATATGACAAACTGTGTGTTTTAACAAGATCTACATTTTTTATATAGTAAGGTTTTGTTTCTCTTATGGTTAACCAGTTATGCAGAATTCAGAAAATTTATTCATCCAAAATAAAGAGGTCTTCAGAGGCTATTCCCAAAAAATTCAAGTTATACATTTTGTCATGTAAATATCCTTAATACACAATATTTTAAACAAAATTGTCAGAGAAAAGTTTGATAAAATCAAAAATTTTTAAACTTTTTCCATGTAAAGGATAGTTTAGGGTGGGAAGACTTTTCTTAAAATCTTTGTGTTGCATCCTTGAAAGATACTAAACCTAAAAACCAAGTTTGATATTTTACCGACTTTTTGTTTTTGAGTTATCGTGTTCGCTCATGCACAGACCTTTTTCTAAGAATTCTGTAAGGGGACCCTAAAACATATCAAATCCCGGTAACAAATTTTGGGTTGAATACAGTAAATTCTATATGTATTATGTAGATAGAGTAAAAACCGAAGACATTAAAGCAAAATTTAAAACTTTAATAACTTATGTAAAATATGCTACATCATATGGTACTAAGAGGTTAAAATATTTATCTGTAGTAATTTTTTATTTTAATCATCTCCCTCCCATCCCCCAGAGTTTGAGAACCACTTTCATATTAAACAATGACATTTTCTTTGAAGCAAGAATGAAGTCGTTTCTTGCCTGTCTTTTGGCTTCAAATGCCTTTGAATATTAGTTCTTCAGGATATTGTATGCAAAATGCACTTATACAAAGTTCTCCAAGTTTATAATGGAAGCATTTTTGTAGTCAAGAAAGTAAACCATTTGCATTTACAATTACAGAGGAGTACATTTTTGTTCATATTTTTTCAGCAAATGACTCCGCAGTTGTCTCCTGTGGAAGAGCAGGAAAGGCTCTTGGATGAAGCCCTCAGTGTTGTCAAAGTCCAGGCATTCCAGATGAAGAGATGCCTGGATAAGAGCAAGCTTATGGATGGGCTGAAACATGCCTCAACTATGTTGGGGGAACTTCGTACTTCTCTTCTCTCACCAAAGAGTTATTATGAACTCTGTATCCTTTTGATAGAACCAAATATTTGATACTTATTTTGTATTAGGTCACAACTATGCATTTTTGTGCATTGAATGGTTATGGTTGTTTCCAATGTTTCTCTCTTATTCATGTCTGCATTTTAAATTCATAGCTAAAACGTATCTAAAATTCATGACAAAATACATACCACTCCCCATTCCCTTACATGCACCACGTATATTTTTACCATCATAGTTCACAGTTAAATCTTGTAAGTTCTAAAGGTAAGAATAAACATCTGCTGCGTACGATAGTAATCATGGCAATCAGAGGATCTATTCTTGTCTTCAGAAATCATTGTACTCATTTTAATGTTGATACTGTGTAAATTCGTTAAAATTTATTTTGCAATTTTGAAGCTAATAGTATGTGTTATGACAAGATTGGTATATACTATTTGAATTAGATTTGGAGTTAATTATTACTAATTTGATATGTTTTCTATACTTGGTTATATAATTTATTTTTATCATTGTAAATTATTTTAAAAAAATGTTAATCGCATATTATGCTTGTCTACATGGCAGCCCTCAAATGAGGAAAGTAATTAACAAAAGCCTGCAAGTCAAATTTGTAGGACTTTAAAAGTAATTTTTCTAGACTTTAATTTTCACAACATTTAAAACTTAATAAAAACCACAAAATACATGCTAGCAATTGAAAATTTTCTGCATCTTTCTAAAACTATTTCTTTGTTTGGCTGTTCCATTTATACCTTGCCTATAATTATGTGGTCTTATCAGCAGCTGTCTCCTTTGGATCGTATCTACTTGTACTGTTGTTGAGTTTTTATCACACAAACACATTCACACTCTCATTCTACTCCCAGACTCTGGGAGGGATAGGGAATATTCTTGGCTACAGAAAAATTCCCAGCCAGAAATTAAGCCCGGGACACCTTGTACAGCAGGCAGTAGCTCTACCAAATGAGTTAAGGGGCCGGCCCTAAAACTATTGTTATCCAAAACCAAGTGTGGGATGTTTTATTATAGCATTCTTTTTTAAATCAAAAATAAAATGTTTACAGAAACAGTAGCAATTTTAGAAATGTTGCTTTTACAATGGATATAATTTTTTTTCTCCCTTAGTAATGAAGATATCAAAAATCTGATACTTAAAGTTGTTATAATGCTTCTATGGTATTGCCAAAAAATGATATTCATTTTAATGAAAAATTGTACAATAAGATAGATTTTGAAAAATGCTTATATTTTAATTCAGAATGTGTGATAATTCAAAAACTATTGGAGTTAGAGAAATGAAACTCAGCAGAACATTGTCTTTTTATAGCTTGGGGTGGGTGTGGGTGTGCACCCCCCTTAAAGTTAATTGGCATCCTTGTAATTGGAGCAAACAAACTGATTCAACCTAATTGATATTTACTATCCTGCTTTGGCAAATGTGTATGCTTTGTCATTAATACAGCAAACGTGGGGAAAACAGGTTTCCTTCTGTTGCCTTTATTTACCAAGCAACAAGGTAAACTTTAAGTTACCAATAAAATGTACTGTATTTTTACAACATATACTCAGTCAATAAAGTATATGAAAGAACATGTAATAAAGTTCAGTACTCTGTGATATATTTTAAATTGTTTGTGTATAAATCATATTTGTAAATTGTCAGATATAGTTCTGTAATTGCCTTAATTTATGAACCTAGACATGGCAATAACGGATGAGTTACGTCACTTAGAGCTCTATCTTTATGATGAGTTTCAGAAAGGACGTAAAGTAGCAGATCTATATGAACTTGTGCAGTATGCAGGAAATATTGTACCCAGATTGTAAGTATTAATTACTGCTGTATTACTTTAATTTGTTATATTCTTTTTCAAAAGTGCATACTTAATGTTCCCCCCAAAAATTGCCAACTTTTATGATTACAAATCCTATTTCAGGTGTAAATGTCATTGAAATGGTTAATATAAAAATTATGTTAATTAGTTTGTGAATTCTTATAAGTAATTACAAGGGTCGTACTGAAAATTCTTATAACTGCAATTCCAAAAAATGTAATTCAAATTTGATGTGTTACATCCTCCATCCTCAGTGTACAAATTATCCTTTCAAAAATGCATTTTACTATCTATTTCATTTTAATTAATAAGCCTTTCCAGATATACTGGGATAGCACATTACATTGTAAATGTAAAGGGAATAACTGTAGTCAAATGTTATAGAGCTGATTGCCATACATCCTTAAAATTTCATATTCTTCTAATGACATCACCTTAAACAAATGAAACGTAACAGGACTTAAAAAGATTAAGTATTGAACAGTTCAAACCTTTAATAACAGATATCTGCAAAAGGCTAATGGCACAAAATTTTTTTAAAATAAGTGTTTTAAAGAAATAACATTTTTTTTCCCCCTTCCTCGCTTAAAATGTTTACCAGTTATGCAAGATTATATAACTTTCCTTCTGAATGAAGAGAATTTCACAGGCTATTCCCAGAAAATTCAAAATAAGTATACATTTTGTGCTGTAAATATCTTTAATATAGTATGATATTTTAATCAAAATCTTCAGCCAATTTTTAGAAAATCAAAAACTGCAAAAAAAAAAAAAAAAAAAAAAAAAAATGTAAATGGTAATTTGGTGTGAGCAGATTTTCTTGAAAATCTTTGTGTCACATCTTTGAAAGATATTGTACTTAAATATTAAGTTTGATATTTATAAAACACTTTGTTTTTGAGCTATGCTGTTCATATATGCATACCCTTTTCTAAAAACCATTTTTTATTTCGGGTGAAATCCCAATATCAAATCTTTGAATGTACTGCAATTCCTTTGCTACCTACCTTGTATGTTTTAGAGATAGTTAAAATGACTGAAATGTTATAATCTTACAGACTATACTATGTGCTGGCACCTGTGCCATCATTAGGTTGTATCCCTGACCACAGGAAATATTTACAAAATGTGGATATCAGATATTCTATTTTGATAGACAGTGCTGTCATTGAATTGATTATTAGAAGAAAAATTGCTGCTGAAATTCACTTTACTTCAGTGTGCATTTGAAGATGTGTACATGGGTCCCAGCAGCATTAGGAGATGAGTAAAAAGCATCTAAGGTGGGAATACAAGCCTCGTAAAATGGTTCTCAAACTGGTACGAGGGTCACTACGAAAGTTTTGAGATACAAAAAAACTAAACTGGATAAAATCACTTTGACTGCTGGAGCTTTTCAAAGTATTCACCACCACATTGTATGCACTTTCTCATTCCCTCAAACCACTTTTGAAAGCACTCCTGCCACTCATTTTCATGTAGGTGTTAAAGCTCTCTTTCGAATGCTGCAACAGCTTCCTCAGGGCTTGAAAACTTTGTGCCATGCATGCGATTTTTCGAACTCCAAAAACTGGATCATTCCATTGGCTGTGTCCACAGAGGCATTGTCGTGGTGGAGCAGGATTCCTTGCAGTCGTGTTCTTGGCTGCAATTTACGAAGCTTCTCAAAAACTTGTGGTAAGCAAACTGCTCTGTACCAGTGCACAGTAACTGTCTTTTGTTCCACAAGTGGAATGGTAGCCACATGATGAAATTTAAAGAAAAAAGTGGCCACCACTTTCTTCCCGATGCTGCGCTGTTGACGCTTCACTTTTGTCATCTGGAAAGATCCTCACAGCCGACTGATGTTCAATTTCAGGGTCAAACTGGTAAATCCAAATTTCATCATCAGGGACAGTGTCAGAAACCTGCCGATATTTGCCTCCATTGAATCTGGCCAGCATTTCTTCACACCATTCAACACTTTTGTAGATCAGTTAAATTGTGGGGCACCCAACAGGCTCATACTTTCCTCACAGGAAGATAGTGATGCAATATTTTTTAAATTGCTGGCGATCCAATCTGCATACTTGTCTCAATTTCCTTAAATGTCACACAATTGTTTTCGCAGACCATTCTTTCCACAGTAGCTACGTTTTCTTTAGTCATTGTCGTAAATTGACGACCACTTTAACCTCATCCTTTAATGAAGTTTGGCTTCTTTTAAATTTTTGAAACCACTGAAAAACTGTGGTATGGGATGGAGCAAGGTCCCCAAAAGCCTGTTGTAAGTGATCAAGACTTTGGGTCTCATTTAAACCAATTTTAAAAGCATACAAAATCATTGCACGTAAGTGCTCTCTTTCCACCTCCATGCTGGCAAGCAACTGACACCACACTAGAGGTTGTAGATCTTGTGGTGTAGACTGTGAGGAGAGATGGAGGATGCAAACTGTTACATGTTTACACTCGCAAGAATGTGTCTATCCAATGGTGCAATCCATTTAAATTGATCAACCTTAGTTTACACACAGTGACCCTCGTATCACTGTATATTACAAGGAAAGAATTGATGAGTGAATTAGAGAAGACACAAGTGCCACTGAATGAAATCACAACATTTTCAAACATAAGGTAGTGCAGATAATGATTTAAAGCTTTGTTTATCCAAAAGTTTGTGCATATTGGCCTCAAGACCAAAAAGTTCAGAGAACGATCATCCAAAGCCTTCCTCAGAGACTTAAAATAGAAATATTTTTTACATGTATGTATAATGCACATAGTAGGAAGAGAAGGTATTGTATTCTGCCAAAAAATTCAATACCAAAAGTTTTAGACAAGGGTCTGTGTGTACATGTGTGTGTGTGTGTGTGAATGGCATAGCTCAAAAACGAAAAGTCTCTAAAATGCCACACTTGGTATAAGAATATTTGTTTACAGAACAGATAAAGTCATGTGAATGGAACACATCTGAATTTTTTTTATGAAGTAATGAAAGCTGGTTCCATCATTATGAGCCTGAAACAAAATGCCAGTGTGGAATGGTTCCATTTGAATTCATCAAAGTTGGTAATCCTGACATTGTCTTTGGGCAACTGGAACAGCCTTCTATCACAAGGGAACTTCCAAATTTATAGAACAGTGAGAAAAATGTTTGCAAACAAAAGGACACAGAATTCAAAACTGACAGAAAAATCTTTAGATTAAGGTGATAAACATGTTTAGTCTAAAACATAAAAAGATCATAACAATAGATTGCACATGACTTTTAATGTGACCCTCATATTAGGTCAAGTTGTTATCCTTGTTATAGACTTAGTCCTTAGACTTGGTCAACATGCTAGCAGTGCAGTGTTGCACATCCTATTGGCACTACTTGAATGCAAGAGGTAAATCTAAATGCTATGTTACAAGTAGCAATTGTTAATGAAGAAACTGATGATAATCTTTGGAGGTTCATAGAGACATATCGAAGGACAGTATTGCAGCAGATAATAAGCAAAACTGTAACTTCTTTTTGTTATAATTAAGTAATATTCTAACCACTTTTTATTCCAAGGGAACAGTAAGAATTTCATCATTGATATCACTACAGGAATCATAATATGTCACCTTTTGTATTTATCATTAAAAGTTACTGTCTTCTAAGAATTTGAATCAAAATGAGTCTTGCCTAGATGCAAATCACTTGAAAATGATGCTCTCCACTGTTTTCATTAGAAGTACTAGGTAATTGTTCCGACATTTTGGTGCTGGAGTCTTTAAAATGTATATTTAGCAAATACACTCATGCACAATGTATGGACAGACTCTAGTTTCACACCTACTGCTGGTATGAGGCTTATTCCAAAAGTTTTTAGACTGAACAATGAGTTACGGTAAGCCAAAGCAGCTTTGCCTAACTTCTGATTGAAGTTCAGATAGTGACAAGTAGAAGTATGTGCATCATCAGCACCATGTGTGTCTGTAGCAGGTGTTAAAATTTTACAAATAGAAATTTGATGATGTCCACCAATACTCCAAGAGAGATAGAAGAAATAATTATAAGTTGGATAAGTAGTTGGTTGGTTTATATCTTTAATGTTATTGAATATCTTAGTAGGAGAGGATCAGATATTTAAAATAATTTTGTCATTATTGAATAACAGTTAAGGTTAATATTCCTGAAAATGTAAGTTCTGCCATATGCTAGGATGGATCTCAAACAAGCATTTCCATGCTATGCCATGAGAAAATGCCTTAAAAGACTGCATTGTGCCCTTCATAATCCACCATGTATTGAGGGTATTAGAGTTTAGACGAGGGATTCGCTTGAAGATGAAATTGAGAAAGACTACAGCAACAAGATGAAAATGTGGTGAAAGCAAAGCAAATGTTGCACATATGATTAGATTTAAAAAGCCCTAAATATTGGATTGGCAACATTGAAAAGAATCCTGACAGAAAAACTTGACATCAGGAAGCTTTGCAGTTGCAGAACCCCTACATCTCACAAATGAGCAAGACAAGCACATGTGCAATGTACCAAGAAAGATTTAAAAATTCAATAGAGGAAGATCCAAAAACATTAACATTGTAACAGATGACGATACATGATCCAGAAATTAAGTGACATCATCGGTCTGGGTCTTCCCAGGAGAAGATCTTCCAACAAAAACGAAGTGTACAAGAGGTGTTGGCAAGATTTATTCCATCTTCTCAGCCAGCAAGTGGTTATATTGTGATGATTCCGCTTTAGGGACAAAAGACTGTTACTCCTAATGGTACACCACAAAATGTCTGCCACAAGAATTCAATGAACTGAGAAAAAAGTGTCCCAAGACTAGTCTACTGAAATATTGTTGCACCATGACAATGCCTCTGCCCACACTCCACAAGAGGCAACCCAATTTCTGCAGGAGTCAGATATTTGTCGCAACCTCCTTACAGTCCAGATCTGGCCCCATTTGAATTTCTTCTATTCTCCAAAAATTTGAGGTTAATGGTTTGAATTACCTGAAGGTGCAGTAGCTGCTTATGAAGAAGGTATTTTCACTCTCCAAAGAAGAATGGCGTTTAGCGTTTGAAAAATGGTTTGAAAGGATGAGACGGTTTATAGCATGTAATGGAGATTATTTTGAAAAGATGCAATGATCAAATCTGAATTTTTAATAATTTATTGTATCCATCCTGAAAATTTTGGAGTGACCCTTGTGTATCACTAAACGTTAAACATAAAATACTCCACAAGAGTGCTACTGCAAGACTAAATTATTATTAGATACTGTTTCACATTCACAATTAAGGCCAATTAACTACAAACTGTTTTAGGCTGTTGTGTTTACAGTGTCAAATATATGAATATTTTGTTACAGGTAGGACAAATGTTGAGCATAGCAAACTAATAAACAATTTCTTTATATGTAACCAAAATTAAAAATGCTTTTAGAAATTGAACTTAACCATGCTAGAGACATGGAATTTTTTTCCAGTATTTGCAGAAATGAGTGAATACTCTTTACACAAATACAGTTTTTCCAAAGCTATTAAACATTTTAATTATTTCACATTCAAAGGGGTAATAAGTACATATTTAACTAGGCAACACGTATGAGAACTTGAATGGCTAAGACCATTTGGTGGAAAATAGGCCATGTCCTCATGAACTAAGTAGTCTGACTTAACATGATAAAAGGAAATGAGTGTCTTTGACCCAAATATTAAATTAATAAAAAATTAGAAAATTACAGTTTCACGTACTTCTTCTCCATATATACTGCAGTACATCATATTTATATGGTGATTCTTTACTAAATTGTGAATAATTTTGTTGTTAATGTACGTTTTTGTTTTCTAGGTATTTACTTATAACTGTTGGTTTGGTTTACATAAAAACAAACACATGCCTAAAACGAAACTTGTTGAAAGACATGGTGGAAATGTGTAGAGGAGTGCAGCATCCTCTGAGAGGCCTGTTTCTTCGGAACTATTTGCTACAGTGCACTCGCAATGTTTTGCCAGATATTGCTGAGCCAGAAGATGAGAATGAAGGCTCAGTAAGTGATGCTTACAACTTGGATTTCTAAATGCAAATAGATAAAAGTGCTGTTACCAAATAATTTTGTAATTTTTCTCTGTTAATGTGCAACTTTTAGGTACGAGATTCCATTGACTTTGTGCTCATGAATTTTGCTGAAATGAATAAACTCTGGGTACGAATGCAGCATCAAGGACACTCACGTGATAGGGAAAGAAGGGAACGTGAACGAGAAGAACTCAGAATCCTTGTGGGCACAAACTTAGTCAGGTTGTCGCAGCTGGAAACAGTCAACCTTGACAAATACAAAAAGGTATAACATTTTCTTTTTCATTAAAATGTTTTATATCTAGTGTGTTACTGGAGTTTAGAACAATCATGTTAAGCATACTATATGCATCAACATTTTGTGATTTCTGTTTCCAAAATATTACAGTAGGAGGAGTGCCGGCATAGGGGTGGTGGTTGAAAAAAAAGTATACTGCTGTTGAGTAACATGTGTATGGTTAAATTATGGAAAATAAATCAATATTCAGTACTCATATTGTTCTACTTACCAAATTGTTTTGCCAGCTGGTTGATTAACCAGCGATTCCCCAATTTTATGTGGTGTTGATGTATTCAGAGACTAAACTATCTTGCTAGTATTTCTAAGTTCACAACACTGTATTAGAAACTTTTGATGTACAGGGTGTTTCTAAATGACAGTGACCCAAGATGTGGCCTTTGTTGCTCAGATCATATGTGGTATGAAAATAGTCAACACCAATAGAGGAAGGTACATTAACAAAATACCTCACTATTAGTGTGTATTAGTCAGTTACTCAGAAACAAAGCCACATTCCTGGCCCACACTATTGGAAGTAATGCAGTAGCTTGGGAATCTCTGAGTTGCATGCTTTCTCAGTGTTGTAAATATGCTGACATATTGCATAGTGGTTAGCTAACATTGCGTTATGAAATCGTGCTAAAGAATCTGTACCTTAGTTATTTGTTTATTCTTCCAACATATTTCATCATGACAGACAATGCATGAAAGGAAATGACTGATTAAATAAGCTGAGATACACACACACACACACACACACGCACGCACGCACGCACCCGCGCGCACACGCACACCCACATGCACACGCACACCCACACGCACTACTATCTTTTAGAGGCAATTTAATGTTAAGTGATCTCGAGGGGTGGAGGCAATAAACTGATCAAGACAGTGAAATACTGCCAAAGAGTTGTAATTAAGTTAAACAAAAATAAGTCCCTTTTGCAGTGAGACAAGAAGATTATTTTTACTGTTTTTGACTTGTAATACTAATTGAAGCATTGAACATTGACCGGCAAGTTTTTGTTGACAGTATTAGTTGAGAGTTTGCTATTAGGATACATATAGAATGATAGGATAATAAGTGCAAGATACTTATTATGTATAGGCAAAATATGTATGTTCTGCATTCAAAGCCAATCTCAAAACTGTCTTGAGTCATAAGTAGATTTTTTAGTTGGCAACTGGCCTTTGCCCCTCTTCATGAAAGCTAGGACAATGATGTTGATAATGAAGGAGAAACCCATTTTTTTTTTTCAAGAACATGCTTTGAGATGTGAATATATGGGTATCACACACTAATGCTTCATGCACTGCCTAATCTATGACGTAATTTTCAATATTACATAAAAATATACCTAAAAGAGTTTCAAAGCTGCAGACTAAAATTTTGGACCAAGTCAAGTATAAACTGTAGAATTGTCATATTTGTTTGGTGTCATTTCGAAACAGCCTGTACGATCTATCCCATAAGATCAATTCTTTGAGAATATACACTGATGTTAGCGTTATTTGTGCTCTATCTCATGATTTGTCCCAGAAGTATTTGCTACAGCTGATTAATTTGTTTTTATCTGATATTTCTGAAGTATTTAGAATTTTGTGCTTATGCTTTTAATGGTTTTTCCTTTGTATCTTTTGTTTTTTTGCAGTGCTAGAACAATATTGAACTCTTCAAAGATGTTTTGAAATTTGGAAATGCTCAGGGGTTAAGTTTCTAAATTTCCTAAACTTAGGTTTACCTTTATTAGGGACAAGAATAATTATTTCTTTGAGCTATTTCTGCTTTAAATTTTTAATTTTGTTCTCAGCTTGTTCAGTTTTGAACTCGGTATATTTATTCATGTTTAATATATATGTATTCTTTGTCATTTTCCTGTTTGTTTAATGGTGCATTTACCAATCTATAAGTTAGATTATTGAGTGTAGCATGTTCTAGGGATAAAACTGCATTTTTTCTATAAATTCTTAACATTTATTAATTTTCCATAATTTTATTATTTGCTTCACTGTGTCCAAGTTCCTAATCTTTTTTGTTACATAAGCATATTTAAATTTGTTTACAATAAGAGCTTCTTCAGTTGAATGTACCTAGTTTTATGTAAAATAGTATTGCTGATCAATTAAATCACATATTTGACAACAAAAAAGGCATATAAAGAGTATATATATTAGAGGTTGTAAGATCAAAAGTTTCAGTGTTGAAACTATGTGTATAAGACTGACAACACATTCTAAATTTGGAAAATAAAATAATTTATAATCTTTCACATTTCAGCTAGTTCTTCCTGGAATTCTGGAGCAAGTTGTTAGTTGTCGGGATGCCATTGCTCAAGAGTATTTAATGGAGTGTATTATTCAGGTGAGAATATATCTTGGTTAAGAAGCAGTTCACATGCATTTTCATGAAACTTAATCTACAAAATAAAAAATTAACCAAAAGCAGCGTATTCAATCCTTGGAGCAATATTTTTGCTTATGCATAATGGCTTCATTGTCAATCAAGAGCTTATTCGGGGATCAAAATGCTGAAAACTAACTTACAGATGCATTAGCTTTTGCTAATGCATGTTATATGGAATTATTGTTTAATTAATATTTATCACAATTCTTCAATAGCTTGTCTTTCTCAGCTATATATATATATTTGCTTTTATGTAACAAAATTATTTTCAAGTGAAAAGAACGTAGAGAAAAGGGCATGTTTTATTGTTAGGTAATTTAAACCTTTCATAAATGGCTTTGCTTTATGTTTTTAATGAAAAATACATACCATTAACTAAGCTGAGGTTTATATAAGTAGATATGACCTTTTTACTTTCTCCATACGTACTATGTACATAGTGTATAGAGAAAGTATTGCACTCCACCCAAAAATTCGATACCGAGATTTTACCGGAAATATATGTTTTATGGTCCCCAATATCCAAAAAAAGCATTTTTACAAAAAGGTCCATGTGTGTGTGTGTGTGTGTGTGTGTCCTTGCGTCTGTGAACACGATAACTCAAAAACGAACAGTCAGTAAAATACCAAACTTGGTATTTAAGTTAATTATCTTCCAGGGATGCGACACAAAGATTTTGAGAAAAATCCCCCCACCCCAAACTACCCTTTACATGGAACTTTTTTTGAAAATTTTGATTTTCTCAAAAATGGCTCTAACGATTTTGATTAAAATTTCGTATATTAAACATATTTACCTGATAAATAAAATGTATATCTTGAATTTTCTGGGAATATCCTCTGAGGAGTAGTTTATTCTGGATGAATTTTACTAAATTTTGAATAACTGCTGAACTGTAAGAGATGGACAAAAACTTACTACACAAAAAATGTAGAGCACATTAAAACACACAATTTATGTTATATACATTTTTTTCGTGGAGTTCATCGTTTTTGTGACATTCCTTATTTTTGGTTTCTGCTATGAGAAACGTATACTTTTCTCATACAGGAACTTGTCAACTGCTATCCATATAAACAAAGGAACTTCATTGACATAGCAACTGGCTTTTGACTATCACTTTAACCTACGGTTGTCCCTTATTTCGATTCTACTTACAAGGAAGCGAGTAATTAGACTATTTCTGCTAATTTTTTCTGTTTAGCATAAAGTAAATAGAAGTATAAGCTTTTTAAGAATTATTTCTTGCAGGGATATGGAGAAAGTCATGTGAATGGTACACATCAGATTTTTTATTATTATTATTTAATGATAGGAAGTTATATTACCACATTTATCCGAATACAAGACAATCTTTTTTTCCAAATTATTAATGTTCAGAATTGGGGGGGTCATCTTGTATTCGTGATATATGTTTTCCAAACACCACATGTGGAAAAAATAAGTTTTAAACTTAGAAGGTAGGAAATCAGTGAAGCTTGGGGAAAATGGTATAGGTTTATGACACAATTGCGATTTATGCGGCAGAATTCATGCATTCATTTCTCACCAAAAATTAGACGGGCCTATGAGCATTTTCACTGGGAAAAAAAATTACTCTCCGAGAGTTAAATATAAAATAAAATTAGAGGACTTACAAGAATGTTGTCTTATAAGAAAATAGCATTCATAATCATTGTTACAGCTACATTCCTGCCTTATCATCACATTGTGCCATCACATATCACCATACATCTCTTTACTCCATTCTTCGTCTCTCTTGTTCAAAATAGAATTTATGTGCAAATTCGAATTAGGTAAAACGTTTTACGATATATTAAGTATGTTGTCTTAGTTGAAAATCGTATCCTAATTATAGCTGAGCTGCCACTGTTACCACCAAACACAAGACATACTGGTACATTTTCATTCTCTCTTCTCTCTCCTGCTCACAATGTAAATTTCTGTGCCAATAATTGGGAAAAAAAATGTACAATGTGATATAGTAAGTATGTTGATCGTCGTTACTGCTATGCAGATGCCACTGCCACTGTCATGTTCCATCAGTATACACATACCATAGATTTCTGTTCTGCCATCTCTGTGTCTCCCACTCACAATGTGAATTTTTGCACAAATTCAAATTAGGTAAAAATATTAAATGTGATCTAAATACAAAAACATATCCATCATTGTCATTACAGTTATGCTGCCACCACCACCACCACCACCACCAACATGTACCATCGCACTCATACAGTACATTTTCATACTACCCTCGCCACCAGTAACTCAAAATGTGAATTACCTTGCAAATTCAAATTAAGTTAAAAGATAATCAGCTTAAGTGCCTATTTGT
The DNA here is from genome assembly GCA_030762935.1 of Hymenopus coronatus. Classification (NCBI taxonomy): domain Eukaryota; kingdom Metazoa; phylum Arthropoda; class Insecta; order Mantodea; family Hymenopodidae; genus Hymenopus; species Hymenopus coronatus. The sequence continues at coordinate 56,976,317 of CM060894.1, forward strand.
TCCAAATAGAAACCTTTAAATTTCATTTAAACTTCTACTTTTTATATATGTCTTTTAAACATTTCTTCTTTTTATATATGTAAATGATACTAAATTATTCCAAAATTAAATTCTGAAAAATGGGGGTTGTCTTGCATTCGAGATCGGTTTGTGTTCGGATAAATACGGTACATTGCATTCTTTATTCACAGTTTGAGAAAAATTGATTTTCATGGCTTCGTCAAATAATTACATGATTGGAAACTACTAACTAGATATAAATATAACTATCATCTTAACTACAATTACAACTCTAAGAATTCCATGACTGAGTAGAAAGGTTGAATTAATAGGAATGACCTAACGTCTTTAATAATTTGAGATATTTTGTATATTTAATCATTGTAGGTAGCTGGTTTTACAGTATTATTTCAAAGTGAAGTGCACTTTTCTTAGCTAGGTCAGTTCTGTAGTTCTGGACGTGGAATTCTTCTGTCATGTACCTGTTAGCTAATGTTTGTGTAACTGAATGTAGTATATAACTTCTAACATGTATATATAGCTCCCAGATATAATCTTTGTTTTGAGTATCTCTCCACAAGATGCTCTATTACTCTTTCCCATCATTATTCTTATTGTTCTCTTCTGCATTTTAAACACTTCTCACCAAGTTGTCATTCCACACAATATTATCCTGTATCAAATATGACTTTGAACTTGGGCGAAATGTGTACTTCTGAGAACCTGTATGTTAGTGTGCATTTTAGTTTGCTTAAGATATAACATCCTATGCTTAGGTTTTTTTGTAAGTATATGTATTTGAAATCTTTGCTGAACCATATCCCAAGAAATTATGTTTCATCCTGATTCATTATGATTATTCCATCTAATTTTATTGGTGGATGTACAATGTAATATCTAATAACTGATAACATCTAAATAACCCTCCATATATTAAGAAGACTATTGGTGTTTATAAAGAAATTGGGGCTCCTAATGCTTCTTGGATGATTAATTTTGGCTATTTGGTAGCCGTAATGAACCACTCTCTTGCTCAAAACTCTTTAAACAAAGGCAGAGTATCATCAGCTGGGTGAAGCTCCTAAAGCCAATGCCAGTAAGTTCCAGGTGACATTACTAAAAGCACTGTTGCCAAATCTATTTTGGCAATTGATGAATGGTTACTGATCCTTGATTAATGTTTGTTCAACTCCATAAAAAGTCAAACCGATCAAAGATTAACTGATTGGTAATCAGTAGGCATTTTGATGTATGTGTATTATATGATACCAAAATCAAAAAATTGAACATTTTATAAAGAATCACAATTTCCAACATGTAAATGTACCTTAAATGGTTAGCATATGAATTTAAATACTGCAGTAAATGCTTTGAACTAGTGTTAATATAAATCATGTTCAGGGAAAAGATTATACAATCTATGTTGTTCATTTCCAGGTTTTTCCCGATGAGTTCCATCTACAAACACTTCATCCATTTCTCAAATCTTGCGCAGAGCTTCAGACAGGAGTAAATGTGAAAAACATTATTATATCATTAATAGACAGACTCGCCACATTTTCACAAAGAGCTGATGCTTCTGTGGGCTCTGGTGGAATTCCAAGTGATGTTAGATTATTTGATGTCTTTTCAGATCAAGTTGCCACTATCATTCAGGTAAGTTAATAGCATTGGTAAGCATTGTTGTGTCTTAATCACTTTTTTATACAGAATACTTTTGTCAGGAGTAAAGCATTATTTATTCTCTATCAGAGAAATTAGCATATGGAAAGCATTTTTATTTTCTCTGCATGTACAATGTACATAGTATATAGAGAAGGTATTGTATTGCACCCAAAAATTCAATACCAAGATTTCACCAGGAATACATGTTTTGGGTCCCTCTAAATAAAAAAAAAAAAAAAAACATTTTTGCAAAAAGGTGTGTCTGGATAGCATAGATCAAAAACGAAAAGATCATTAAATACCATACTTGGTATTTTATTTTGGTATCTTCCAAGCATGTGACATGAAGATTTTCAAGAAAATCCCCCCATCCCCAACTACCCTTTACATGGAAAACATTTCGAAAATTTTGATTTTCTCAAAAATGATCTTAAAAATTTTAATTAAAATCTCTTTATTTAAGATATTCACAAGACAAATAAAATGTATATCCTCAATTTTCTGGGAATAGCCTCTGAAGACATGTTTATTCTGGATGAATTTTGTATACCTGGGAAACTGTAAGAGAAAGACAAAAACTTACCACACAAAAAATGTAGAGCTTGTCAAAACATACAATTAATGTTATATACATTTTTTTTCGTGAGGTTGGCTAGTTTTGAGATATTCCTTTTTATTATTTTTTTCATGGAGTTGATCATTTTTAAGATAGTCTTGGTTTTTCATTTCTGCTTTGAAAAACATACTTTTCTCATACAGGAATTTGTTAACTCCTGTCCATACAAACAAAGGAACTTCAGTTACATATCAACTAGCTTTTGTCTATCATTTTAACCTATGGAACTCCCCCATTTCGCTTCTACTTACAAGGAAACAAATAATAAGACTATTTCTGCTGTTTCTCGATTAGCATGAAGTAAATAGAAGCATAAGCTTTTTAATTAAAATTTGTTGCAGAGATGTATAGAAAGTCATGTGAATGGAACACGTCAGATTTTTTTTAATAATCCTGCTCCCTTGCTATGATCTTGTTCTTGGATGACAAAGGGCAGTACTGGACATCCCCATCTAATGCTATCACTAATGCACATTCTAATCATAACATACAGTAAAAATTTATGCCACAAATGGTTACATGTTACTCAAACGGATTGGTGATAATCCTTTTACAGAGTGTTCAAAAAATAAATATTTAAATGACAGAAGGAACCATATTAGAAACTAGGCAAAAGTCAAAGAGAAAACACTTAAAAGAAGATATTTGGTAGTTATTTGTAAAATTGGTCCAAATTTAAAAATACCCTAAGTACAGATGGAGGTTCAAGAGGAATGTATTTTGCCTGAGGTAAAAATTTGTCTGTGTTCTCTATTGCAGTCTCGACAAGATATGCCACCAGAAGATATTGTCTCTCTTCAAGTATCACTGGTGAACCTAGCACATAAATGCTATCCTGATAGGGTGGATTATGTAGACAAAGTACTACTCACAACAGTACAAATATTTCAAAAACTAAATCTTGACAGGTAAGCCATAATGTTCAGTTAGTGAAAGTTCTTATTATTGTTTTTATGCTCTTATTATTTATAACTTTTATGAGGGATATAGCAATAAGAACTCATTAAGAGTTAAAAGTACTTAGGAAATACTTTTAAATGTAATTTTTTTAATTTTGTTTCAGAGGTAGTGGTATAAACCATCTCTAAAAATAAATGTATTTATTATATAAGAACTTGTAAACAAATAAGGTAATGTCCATTGTTAATTTTATATTACTGCATTCTCTGGGAGTTCATGCTTGGGATTTAGAATATTTCTTTGTACTTATGTGTTAAAAATAGAATATTAAGAATATGTAAAAAAACTGCATAGTTTAACAATTGATCTTGCAGATCAATGTAAGTAATAACTGTATTTATTTGAATATGGTGGTTTGTATGCTGTTGTGCTTTATTATTGTCATTGGAAAGGTGGAATGGAGCTGAAAAGTTTAGTGCCATACCTAGGATTTGAACCATGAATCATGTGTTTTCCATGCCACTGATCTAGCATGCCAGCACATTAAATTCCCTAGCTGACTTGCATTTTTTCCAAAGCATACTCAAAATTTAATTTGAGGTAACCTTACAATTTTGTAAGTACTGTATTTATCCAAATACAAGAGGACCTCAAAATCAAGACAACTTCCTTTTTTCAGATGACAGTGGCAACAGCAGCAGTAGTGCATATTTGGAAAACATACCATATTTTTGTGAATACAAAACAACCCCCCATTTTTCAGAACTTAATTTTGGAATACAGCATATCAGCTATATAAAGAGAAGACAGGAAACTAGGATTAAAAAGGCATTCCCCTGGATGTTCAAAGTATGGTACTGCTATGTAGATGACATCTTTGCAGTAGTCCCAGAAAAACACCTAGAAGATGCACTAAAACTCCTAAATCTGCAAGAAAAATCCATGAACTTCACAATGGAGAAGGAATGTGATGGACAACTACCATTCCTCGACCTAAAAATCATCAAAAATGAAAATCACCAAACATATGAATCTGCTCACCTGCCTAACATGTTTAAAATATAGCTAAGGTGGCTAGAGGAAATATTTGTTAAATTACAAGCATGCATACTGCATCTACTTTCTCAAGCCTTGCTAAATTCAGAAATCCAAAACTGGATAAAACTGGCAGTGAAGTTCGAACATTCTTGTTACTTCTGCATAATTTGAGTGTGTTTTCAGCTATTGATCCTAGATTCATAAAGAGAATGTGTAACAGGTCATCAAAGTTGCTACAGTTTTGTTGCGTTTTAAAACATGTTACATCCAATGGATATTTATATTCATATTTTTTATTCAGCATTTGAAGATGTACAACTTATTGCTGTATTAAATATGTACTTAAGAGTTCACTTTTGCTATGGACACCTCATATTTTGTTAGCTACAGGCTGGCAATATAAGAGACACAAAAGGGTTACTTGGTTTTCTTTAAGAAAGGTTTTCTTGATTTGTTTTTGCCCTTATTTGCAGAATTGAATACAACAGTCCTGTAGCACGGGAGTTAACAAGGCTAATGAAGATCCCAGTAGATAACTACAATAATTTACTGACTGTTCTGCAATTACAACATTATGCTCCTCTTCTTGATCACTTTGACTATCATGGGCGTAAGAATCTGGCAGCATATTTGGTCACAAATGCACTGGATAATGAAACCCTTATACCAACTCAAGAACAGGTAAGCACAGGAAGAATAGCATTTACATGCTGTATAAGTGTAATTTGTAACAATTATTCTGCCTTCTCTACCTTATAAATTCATTGGTGTAGTTCTGCTCTGGACAAGCCTAATTGCATTGCCTTATCCTTCCATGGTGCTTCTTCCATAAAGGTGGCCTATATAAAATATTACAGGTGAATAACTCTTAAATAATAGAAAAAAAACCAAATGCCAAGAATTCCAAATCCTATTGGAGTAAGGGGTTTCCAATCTATGGAAAATATTTCCACAGGGTCCTGCATGACACAGGAGGCAAACCTAAGAATTTTAAATGAAGTCATGATAATTGTTTCTATATTCTGTTTTCCCTCAATAAACTAAGCAACTTTTTTTTCTTTTTTTTTCTCCCTAAAATAAATTGGTGTTTATTATAGGGTGTTTTCATTGAGTTTAATACACTTCATGACTTGGGGGTGGGGCATAAAGAATCAAATGAAAGAACATGAGTATTATGATTCCAACCTGAACTCCCAAAATACAACAATTCAGAAATATGGCAGATTTTGTTGGAGAGGTAGATATGATTTTAGTGCCATGTTAATGCAGAAGAAATAATCAAACTGCATTGAAATGAGATATGCAAATGTCACATATGAAATTCAGACAACTGAAAATGCAGCTATATACTCTATTTATCCAAATACAAGATGACTTCAAATGCAGACAACCTCCCTTTTTTTTTCAGAATTTGTAATCTAGTGTATCATCTATATAAAAAGAAGAAATTTAGTGTTGTACATATATTTTGAACAAACTAAGGAACACTTAAGCTGAGCAATTTTTTTTAAATATATAATTTGAATTTCTGTAAAAATTCATGTAGGGGGCTGAGAATGTTCCAGTATGTGTGTGGTGGGGGGTAAGGCAGTGGCAGCACAACAGTTAAAAAGTTTTACCTAATTAGAATTTTTGCAGAAATTGCACATGGGAGTGCGAGAAACTGTAAGAGAAAGAAGGGAGAGCAGAAATGTACCAGTATGTGGGGTGGAAATAACGTAGTGATGCAGCTGCAATGATGGATGAGAATTGTTATTTACTTACGTAATATAATACATTGTTCAAGTGGTGGGCAGGAGATAGTATTAGAATGAGGGGAGAGCAGAAATGTTCCCGTATGTGTGCATTGGGAGAAAATGATGATGGCTAAGATTTTCTGTTTATACAACTTACCTAATATAATATGTAAAAAATTTTATCTGTTGAGAATTTGCATGGAAATTCACATAAGGGGTGGGAGAAAAAGGAAATAACAGAAATGTTGCAGTTTATGTGCGGCTGCAGTCGGAGGAGAGAAATGCAGAGTTAAATCTCTTTTTTCTGTTTGACCATTGGTCCCAAATACATTAGTACAATATTAGGCTAACCACTGATGGAAATCCTCTGTTTTTATTTTAGTCTCAAGAAAAATCTTTTCCAATAAGAAGCTTGTAATCCTTTGAGGTTCATTAACAGCTAACTTAGCCGCATGAATGAAATGCATGAAACATACATCATAACCATGGCAATAATCTTTAATATTTCTCCCATGCTTTTCCACTCCCAAGCCTGCAAAGTTTGAAACTTACTTTTTCCCACATGCTATTCAGAAAACATATATCGCTAATGCAGGATCATTGTCTTGTATTTGGATAAAGATGGTAACTAGTGTCATAATTTTTTAAGCATTGTCTTTTCTAATTATTTTCAAAATATTCATGATATCCTTATATAATTCTGAAGACTAGTAGTATTTTATTAAAAGTATGTGTTCAGTCTGAAGTGTTCTCCCTTTGGGCTATTATTAATTTTTTAAATGTTCATAGGTGGATGCTGTGCTAACAATGTTGTCACCATTAATTCAGGATCAGCCTGATCAGCCACCAGGGGAAGAAGATCCTGAAGACTTTGCAGAAGAACAAGGTTTGCTTGGAAGGTAAGCACATTTGTAAGTCCATTTGTACAAACTTATCATGAGAGTCTTATTGACAATCTTAAACAGGAGACAATGGAAATAAATTCATATTGCATAATTTAATGTAGCATTACACTAAAAGGTAAATAAAAATACTATTAACAAAACTTACTCAGAATGAAATCTAATATAGTCAGTTTTAAAGCATAAATGTCATTTCAATGTAAGGTATAGTCCTGGTAAAAAGAAACATAAGTGCAGAAAGTAGTCAATACTAGAATCATTTTTAGACAAAGCAAGTAAAACAATAATTAAAGCAGGAACATAATCCCTCCCTCCCCATCAGTTATTTGTAAATACCATGGACATTTGAGGGGTCCACAAGAAAATAGGCATATGCCACCAATGCTTCTATCCTTTGTCGCTGTAATCTCGTTCACTAATATGTCGCTGGCATGTTTATCTACCTCAGAGTCGGTCAAGGATTAGCACCCGTAAAATAGTTGATTACAATTAAAATGCCCATGAAATGTTGTATAAGTAAACATGTACATACTTCTGAAAGCTCTTTGCAGCGCCGGCTATGCTTGTCCCTGTAGAACACCAGTTGACTCTCCTCAGGGGGGGCGGGGGCGAGAAAGAATAACTAAGGTATATAAAACGGGGTAGACTCAAGAAAAATAGAGGTACTTCACTTAATTTCACTAAATGAATACTTTTTATTGCAACAGCACCCCTAATCACTATTACCTTCAGAATTGCAGTAAGAGTAACAATAAGAGTAACATTTGCAGTACCATTAAGAGTAACATTCGCAGTAAGAGTAACATTAAGCTTCGCAGTCAGTGTAACATTCACGATAACCTGATTTCTTGTACACGCATCGCTTAAATACCTAAAATCTCCAAATTTGCACTCCTTCCTCATTGGCTAAAAAGAAGCGCGAAAAATAGCATTGTCACGTGACTAACTTGGTAAGTTCTTTGTATTCAACCCACGTGACCACTCTTTATAATGAAAAAGTCCCGAGGTCCTGGTCTTTTGGGAAATAGCCTTTCTCTAACATTCAGCCTGTTACTTGTGTCTCTGATGCTCAAAAATCTTGCTCTACAAAGGCAATTGTGTGTCTAGCATTAACAAAGCAAATAACCTTGGCGAGCAAAATAGAAGCTTCTATGCCCTAAGGTTCTGCATTCTACTCTGCTCAGTCTTGACTACTGAAGCAGATATTTCTTATATTGAACATACAAAACTAATAATTGAACTAATAAAATACACAGCGGGCTAATATACTGTCGCACCTTCAGGAAAAGGAAATCAAAGAAATCTGATTTTGTACGGAAGTGTGAACTCCTATTGTTATACCAGCACTTGTTACATAAACTGGTTCTTGGGAAGGGGGTAAATATGCTAAATATTATGTAATATTGATTTGGGGTTATTTTATTTTTAATTATTTTTATTATTATGATTGTTATGATTATTACGATTATTATTATGATTATAATTATTATTATTATTATTATTATTATTATTATTATTATTATTATTATTGGAATGTGTTCCTACTTTTATATCATTGTATAAAATCATGTTAGTAAAATTGTGTATTAAAGAGATTTAAGCACTTGGTTAAATTCTTATTACTTGTATCCATAACTGTTTTGTAGGTAAATGGGTATTAGAAATTATTCTGAGTTGAAATTAGTAACACTGAGAGCTACCATGGCACCATGTTGATCCAGAATTTGAATATGTATGAAGTTTGTAAGTTTCTATTGAGGTATTTGAGATCTCCTTGTAGTTTACCAGGAGAAACGTGAGTCAGTTGGACAATTTAGTGCCATGCCGGCATTTGGCCATAGTAACTCAGCGGTTAAAGCAACTGGATGAAAACCAGGAGATCCATGGTTCAAATCGTGACTGTGGCATTGAATTTTTCAGTCTAATTCTACCTCTCCAACTTCTGTCCTACACACAACTGGTGTTGGAAGAAACTATTAATTTATATAAATATCTATTGATGTTTGATATATTAATATATTATTTGATTGAATATCCTGCTTATTTATAAGTTTTGTAATACTAGTTTCTTCATTAGTAATTTTATATAGTGAGGATTATATAATAGGGGATGTTACTTTAAATTGATTTATTTTTTTAACCAATTTTTCATTTTTTTTAATAATTCTATTCTCTCTCTCTCTCATGCATGTTCAATCTCACATGCACACTGCATCTTTTTCCAAAAATGCCTTGTTTTTGATTCAGGGAGATTTAATGCGTTCAAATTCAATCTCCTTATCAAATTTTTGGATGAAATACAATACTTCCTATAGTTACTCTAGGTACTCTATGTACCATACGTGAGTATTAGAGAAAGTAAAAACTTTTTAAGTTACTCAGAAACCTTTTTTGCTAGCACATTTTAAAAGGCGAGTTGGATTTAAAGACACAATAACCATAAGACTGGAACCAAAATAGAAATTAGAATGGGAAGTCATGTATGACACAAGAATTTGTTCATAATAGCCCAAAAAATGGGAATGGGAATACATATTGATCTCAAAGTAGAAATTCAATTTTGCACTTTGGATTTCATTTGCTGTTAACTGTCCTATATTTTTACTTTCTCTCCATGTACTATGTAAGTACTTAGGTAGAGAAGGCATTCTATTGTGCACAAAAATTCAATGTCAAGATTTTGCTGGGAATATGCATTATGAGATCCTCTTAGTCCATAAAAATCTTTTTAGAAAAAGGTGTGGAGATGTGCTTGTGTGTCTGTGGAGAGCATTAACTCAAAAAGAAAAATTGCTTGGTATTTATGTTTAATATTTTCTAAGGATGCAACACAAAGAAGTTTAGGGTAATCCCTCCATCTCAAACTATCCTTAAATGGAAAATTTTTCGAAATGTTTTATTTTCTCAAAACTGGCTCTAATGATTTTGATTAAAATACTGTATATTAAAGATATTTATATGGCAAATAAAATGTATATCTTGTATTTTCTGGGGATAACCCTTGAAGTCCTCTTCATTGTGGATGACTTTTGCTTAAATGGACAACCAGAGAGATAAACAAAAACTTATACACAAAAAAATGCATGTAGATCTCGCTAAAACACACAATGCCATATAGGTGCATTTTTGTTGTAGACTTAACCGTTTCCAAGATTTTAAAATACTTATGCTTTTCTAATCAGAAATCTGAGTATTTCTTTTGCTTTACTCCTGACCATGCAAAGAGAATAGAATTTTAATGATAATCGCATAGTGACAGCTTTTAAAACATTTGACTATCGATTTAGCCTAGAGTGTTCCGTTAATTTCCTTCTACTTATCAGGAAGTAATAAGGCCATTTTGCTAATGTTTATGTCAATTAGCATGGAGTAGAGGAATAATCTTTTGTAGGAAATTTTGCAGAATAGATAGAGAAAGTCATATAAATGGAACACTCAGATTTTTTTCACCTGCCTCCAATTCAGCCAATATATTATGAGTTAACCAACATGAAAATTTGAAAGAATTGTGATTAAGTGAGGTCTAGAACTGTTTCATATCACAACTCTGCAGTGAAGAGTGTAATATGCATAGTATGTATCTAATGTACCATGCCTTGGAATGAGGATGAAAAAGTTAAGACATTCTTGGGTTCTGGAAAGGTAACCTGCCAATTGTGAATGTTTGTATTGAAATACTTCTATTCCAACTTTGTCATTCTTGGTTGTTGTAACCAGCTCTAAAACAGAACTATGTAGGTAGTATTGATAATTAATATCAGATACCAAAAAAGTTAAATGATATAATTTATCATATTTTTCTAATTTTACATTTTCAGGTTCATTCATCATTTATGTTCAGAGGTCCCTGATCAACAGTACCTTATTCTCAGCACAGCAAGGAAGCACTTTGGAGCAGGAGGAAATAGTAGAATTAAATTTACTCTTCCTCCAATTGTTTTCCAAGCGTACCAGCTGGCATTCAAGTATAAAGCAATTAAAAATGAGGTAAGGTTCTGCCTTTCGATGTGGATTACATAAAATAGACATTTCCATCTGAATGCTCTGCACTGAAGCAGGCTGGCAGAGAATACAGAGCAAATACAGCCAGTCGGAGCAGTGGTATTAGCATCATGGATAAATTGTAATTAAGCAATAACAAGTATTAATTTTCATTATTCTATTAGGTATTTGGTAACCATGGTACCATAGTGAATTGGGACTGGGATAAATGCTACTGTAATTACACATTGACTGTGAGGTGTAAACCATAAACATTACTTAAATGTATCATGTACTCCAAATCTGATGAGCATTTTCTATCTACAAAGGTATATATAATCCTTGCAAGAAAGATGCTGTTTGCCCACCTGGGTAGCATGGTGGTAGCATGTCTGCCTCACGTTCAAAAGGTCGTGAGTTCGAATCTCGCTTAGGGTGAGTTACCCGGGTAAGGTTTTTTTTGGGGTTTTCCCTTATCCTGAGAAGACGAATGTCGAGTAACTTTAAGCTCCATGGACCCCGAGATCATTTGAGCATCATATCATCAATTGCATTCATCGTCCGATATGATCAAACCAGGTTAAAGGACGTTAAGCTACAAAAAAAAAAAAAATAAATAAATAAAATAAAATATAATATGCTGTTTCAGCATAATATAATAATGTTCATTTAAGTTTCATGATTATGTTAGCACATTCTTCTTGTCTTTGTAAATTAAATTTCTTGACATGCAGTAGAGGCCTGAAATAACATGGTTGCTGGTAGACATGCTTTACCCTCAGTTATAAAGATTATATTGATCCCACGGAGATAGAGGAAAATATTGTGCAATAAGAAATTACAGTGCATTATAAAGTATGTGCTATACAATAAAGTACAGCACTTTTAAATGCAGTTACTCACCACAGCTGCAGGTGTAATTCAATCTGGTATCAATCTTAATTACACTGTACACAATTTACATTAAATTAAATTTGCACCATCTTAAAAAAATCACAAAGTTTTGTTTGACGGACTACTTCAAAATGTTTTTTCTCCACATAATGAGTATAACAAATGTCAATAGGGGTGTAGTGAGGGCAAAAGTTATACTGCAGAATTGCTTTTTGAAGAAATTTAAAAACTAAACTTTCAAAAAAAAAAAATTGTATTAAATCTGATTCCACAGTATTTTGGACTGTATTGCATTTCTTTGGAACACACTAAATATTTTGCCACTGTTCCAGTATCCACAAACATTAACAACTCTTCTCAAATAGGAAGAAAATTGGTTCGAGTAGAGGGTCTTTGAGGTATATCACTCATTGAAGCCATGGCAATATATTGCAGTATATGTATTTAACATAGACACACACCACCACTGTTCTGATCATTATGCTTATGCTTGCTCCATAAGGCTTCTCTGGAGCGAAACCAAGCTGTAATGTTATACAATTTTCAGTTGGAAAAGCCTGTCATAAAGAATAACTTCATATATTTATATGGTTATGAGCGAACACAAAACAATGTAAAGAAATGGAGCTATTACTTCAGTAGTTACAAACCAGATCACATTAACTGTAAGATCTGAAAATACTTTTTACCTTTCCAAAATTTTAAAATAAATATGTTGTCATTACAGTATGATCAAGTAATTTCTGTTTGTATATGGATTAAAATTTTATAGGATGAAATGTGGGAGAAGAAATGCCAGAAAATCTTTCAATTTTGTCATCAGACAATAACAGCTCTCATCAAAGCTGAATTAGCAGAATTGCCATTACGGCTTTTCCTTCAGGGAGCTGTTGCTGTTGGCCTTATGGAATTTGAAAATCACGAGACTGTTGCTTATGAATTTATGTCTCAGGTAAGTGAAAGTGAAGTAAAGTTTTCTCTATAACCGTTATTTTTTAAGCAATCTGTTTTAATACTTCTATAAGTAATGGTTAAAAATATTTCAAAAACTTAATGAAAGGACCTCATTACTAGATAAACCTGATGCAGTTTCTATGAAGGTTTGAGTGGTCTCCAGTTTATAATAATTAAAGCAGAATGATTTCTTTTGCTGGTATATTAAAGCCTAGGTTTATGTTCTTCCAATGGTTAGGCAAAGTATTGCATTCCTTTGAGAAATTAATGTTGATTTCTCAGTAAATGCTAATGAAAGTAAAAAGGCTGCTCTGGTTTTGAAGCCAGTCATAGTCATTGTAAGACAGGGGTGTCATTGAAGGGGAAATAGTCTTGCCCAGATTTCCCCCAGCATTACACCCCAGCTACCATAGTCTATGACTTAACAGGCAATCCCACAATGAATGACACTGGATAGTATATAAGAAATGTAATAATCTTGATAAACCATGTGTTTATTTACAATATGGTCACTAAAGCACATCGGTTATATTTAGGGGCACATTCTGAGCGCTTAGCCCTTTAAATTTGTAAAGAACACATTTGTATTCAGTTTACAAATACATGGAATTTTTCCTTGGAGCAAGGTATAAGAAATTTAAATGAAATCTGTCAAGATACATAGTCCATTTGCCATTGGACTTTTGGAGTTGGCAATATTGTGTTCCTTTAAGAAGGAATTTACTTTGTATGAACACCGTAGAAGGAATAAAGAAGTATTTATTTATTAATAATTTTAATATGACATTAGTGTTGTTTTTAACTAACTTCTTTTTCATCAAAGTAAGTGCTATATTATAATCTGGTTTAATAGGCCTTCAAATTACTTTCAGTGGGCAGGTTAATCTCTTAAATATTTTCAAGAAACCATGTTTTTGAATCATGTTACTCCTGTTTAGCCTGCGAACTACTACTATACAGACTGCTTTCAGTCTACAATTAGTCTGCTTGCTTAAATTGTATGTGCCTAATGTGTTTACTTATTTTATTTTTAATTTTCTGCACCCCTGAAGTCTAACTGATGAATTCCAGATTTTTTTCTGCATGTAACTGAAAACAGACTTGAGTTATACAAAAACCTTATTATAAATGCTTTAAGTACTTTCAGCTGAAAGATAACTTTGTTGTTTTAGGCATTTTCTTTATATGAAGATGAAATATCAGATAGCAAAGCACAGTTGGCAGCCATTACACTAATAGTAGCAACATTTGAGCAAATGGCATGTTTTAGTGAAGAAAATCATGAACCTTTAAGGACACAGTGTGCTTTAGCAGCATCTAAACTGCTAAAGAAACCTGATCAGTGTCGTGGTGTGGCCACATGTTCACACTTGTTTTGGTCAGGGAAAAGTGTTGCAACTGAAGGAAAGGAGGTAAGTTATTGATAATTGTTCATAATTTTACAGAGAATTCTCACTGTATTAACGAGAGATTCTTGCTTAATAAAACATTTTAGTGAGAAAGCATAGAAAATAAAATGTTTTGGTTTTCCCTATACAGACTGTAGGGGCTTGCAAAATATCACATGTTTACAATCACAATTTGCACCATCTATAACCATTCTATAGTAATACCATAAATGATTAGTATAAAATGTAATTTTTGTATCCATTTCATACTGATTGTTGTAATAGTTACTTAGGCTGGCAATTCACATCATAAGATAAATATCACTTTAATGTGAATGAGTAGTTGGCAACAAAATATTTTAAAAAGGTATCTAAATTATGGTTATTAACAACATTTTGTTATATTATAGCAGAAGTAGTGTTTCCTAATGCAAAACAGAAATAGATATTGTGACATTTGGCACTGCTTAATTATAATCCCATATAGATTCTCTACAGTTTTATTCAGTAAATGTTTGTGCCATACTTGAGTAATTAAAAATAACAATGATATTAAAAATTTGTGCTGTTTAAATGGAACATATAAGTAATTTTTAAGTAAGCCTGTAGCATTTATTTTTGAAGTAATATGATTTTACATTTTCTGAAACTGATTTGTTTATGGGAGCATCTATAAATTTATATGTTGAAATAGAAGGAACTTCACCATATTATCAATATATTAATTTACTGTATTTAGCACAAAAGATATTTCAATTTATAAAAGCTGTAAATGTGAAATTAAAACAATAAACAGTAAAATTTTCTCTGCCTATAGCTGGTAGATCTTGAGTATTGTAGAAAACATTTATTTGATTGTTGTGTAGTATTAGCAAAGTATTTTTTGTTGCAACTATTGGGATCATATGTCTCAGAACATTATAGTGGTATATATACTTCACACTGGAAACAAGTCATATCAGTGGCGGCTATTTAAAATTGTATATAATGCATTTATTAATTCAAAGTTTAGCATATTGGTTATTGAAAGTTATTCCATTTTAAAATTAGGAACATAAAATACTTTAATTACAAAATATTATGTAAATTACAGCCCCTGAGTTTAATTCATTTATTAAAAAGCTAAATATTCTTAAAAGTGATTAACATCATTACCAACACAATCTTTTTAATATTTATGACACAGTAGCTAAAATAATAAGTTAAATATTTTTAATTCGAGAAGAATATCTCTTGAATATCCATAAATCTAACATATTCCAAAGTGAATAAATTCTGAAGTGTACTGTTTTCCATCTATGCCCAGTTGCAGGCAACATGCACAAGATCTCATCCTGATGTAATGAAACGTAAATTTTTTTCCCCAAACTTCCACCTCATCTCTGAGTAGTAAGGTCTCGTATGCCTACAGGACAATGGATCTTGCTGGACACATAGTAACTAAAATTTATCATCCAATGCCTATGCTGAGTTATTGCATAAAACAAAGCTTGCTTTGGAGATACATTAAGAGTTACTGAAGCTTAATACATATAAGCATATTTTGTAGAAAATCTTTATTGCATGGTTTCTTTCCAAATAATTTTTAAAGCATTTTCAATGTTTGAAATAACAATTTTCTACAATTTTATAACTTTTTTTTCTAGACTCCTTCAAATTTATTTTGTGGTTCCCATATTATTTTTAATTTTGCAACATTTCTATGTTTTTGCCATGTTTAGATGCTTTGACTTTGCTTTAATACAAATTTTTCAAACTTTTATAACTTTTACACTTACACATTTTGGGATCGTTTATTAGTTTCCATTCAGTTTAAAAGGATTTTTTTGTAATGACAGAGATCACCTATGGGAGTGTTCATTATTAATCAAACAAATATGCCTAGTTGTTTTAAAAAGTATAAAAAATCATGTAGTGGGTGAGGTATCCTAATGAAAACTTTCCATACATTTCCAAAATGCTGATGTTTTATTGTTTCATTAGTAGTTTGAAGCATATAATTATGGAAAACAACTTAAATGTAATAATAACAAGCATTAGAGCGTCATTCCATAAGATATGGATTATAATGCTTACCCAGCATTAAGGAAAACTACCTGCCTATGCATAAATTGGTCTGTTGAAAACCTACCTGGCATAGCAGGCAGATGCAGGCAGTATATATTGCAGAAATGTACACCTCTAATGAAGTCATATCATATCTCTCGGTGTGTAGCTTTCCAGCTCATGTAATGAATGCACTATACCTCCTTGCATCCTCTAAAAATGATTATAAAAATATATACTATCTCTTCATGGAGAAATCAGCTGAACAATTATTGGATTCCATAATCAAGCTTTTGACCTTGAAGAAGGCCTCAGAGAGGGCTGAAAGCCTAGTCATAGAATTTTTTTCATTTGGTTGCAATTCTGCCAAGAGATAGTAAATAACCAACACCTAGAAAGCTTCAAATCATAAAAATGTTGCTGTCTTACCTAAAAGATATCATGTAATAGACTTAAGCCACATTTCTTAACTAAGAACATCTTAATGAGTGTTTTCTATTTTATCTGAATCATCCAAGGTTTCACTTATCTTAAAGTATTTATTTGTGCATTTTATTAGGTATTTTACTCTTATCAAAAGTTTTTAATGTGCTTTATTTACAGATGCATGATGGAAAAAGAGTGTTAGAATGTTTAAAGAAAGGTGTTCGAATAGCAAACCAGTGTATGGATCCATCTGTGCAAGTTCAGTTGTTTGTGGAACTGTTAAATCATTACATTTATTTCTATGAAAAGGATAATGAACAGGTAAGCAAACCAAGACCTGATATTCGATGGTTTATTGATATGGGGAGCAGGGGAAGAATACTGCCTGATGTAAGTTCTGCTTTGAGTAAGAAGACTAGTTAGGAAGCTACATAAAGCTTAAAATTGAAGCAATGGCTTTGGTGTTGAGAAAGAGCCAATAGCATAGTTTAGTATAACTGGTCAACCATGAGAGATAATATAATATTACTAGATAAAAAATGTAAACCATGTTAAAACACAATTTATATCAAACTAATCAGTTGTGGCTGTAAGTATTCCTATGAAATTCATTATTCATCATCATTATTATTATGTTCATTTCTATAGTTAGGCCGTGCTGTAGCCGAATGGTTAGACCCCTTGTCTCTCACCTAGGCAACCCACATTCGATCCCAAATAACCAAATGTGGGATTTGTGGTGGACAAAGCAGCATAGGGACAGGTTTTCTCCAGGTTCTCTGGTTTCCCCTGCCTTTGCATTCCACCGGGTTCCATTTTAATTCCATGTACTCAGTGTCATTGCCTGTAGAGCGATTTGTAGTAAAAGCTGACATTAAACACTATAAAAAAAAATCTGCGGTATCTGGAGCTTTTAGTTTGAAACATTGGTGTTTTACTCTTTGATAGCTCACTGTAGGTTTTTTTAACTTTTGGTAGCTTATTGTGTGTTTTTACATGCATATTCACTCTTACATCCACGCTTCCAGACTCTATGGAGTATAGAGAATAACCCTAATTAAAGAAAAATTCTAACCCCGCTCTCTGGCTGGGAATCAAATCCAGGACCTCCAGGAGAGAAATTCAGTATTGTAAATTTTCAAATATGTTACTTTTTTGAAGTGCCAGGTTCTTCATTTGTTTCTCGTGGTCATGCAAACATTTAGGTGCCAGCTATTGACTATTGCTTCAGCCATTTGTATTTCCCTTGTATACATAGTGCCTTTAAAAGTGGCTTCAGACTTAAGTTTTAGCAACTGGTATGTCCGTTACATTTTACAGAAACAGAGACTTGATATTCACACAATATTTTGCTCAAAATGACATGTTGTTATACTGCAGTGATGTACAAGGTTTGATGCTCAGTTCAATATTCTGTATGCACCAGGTGACTGGAGACTGTTTATTGACTCACTTAAAAGAAGCCTGAAGGCAGTTCTGCTACACAACATGTATGCCCCAATACCTGTCGCCATTGTGTACACCTGAAGGAAACATATGACAACGTTAAGGACTTCTTACTACCATTCATTATTCAAATATCTATGTTACAATTCCCCAACCTGTGAGATACTATATTGAAAGATAGAGAGTTCACTGGTCCTGAAATTCGAAAACTAATGTTAGATGATTTCCTTCATTCAATGAATGCCATGGAGCAAGAAGCCTAGATTCAAAACTTCTTGCGAAACAATCCTAGCACAGAGTATATTGACATGGTTGAAAACAAGCCCTGTTTGACCAGTTTCGATGGTATGTTTTTGGACATCCACCTTACTCACCCGGTTACTATCTTTTTCTGCAGCTCCAGCAACATCTCAGGAAAAGATGTTTAACAAGTTGGCAGGAGAGTAGTCTGACACTGGATTAAAAAAACTGTTACCACAGTGAAGAAAAAGTTATTGAATGTAGCTCTCAAAATATATATTTTTTTAAATGTTTAAGTGTTTTGTTATTTTTTAAAACATAGTGTAACTTGCATTCAAAACACTCCTCATATGTATAATCTCACTATACATGGGTGCAGTAGATATGACCATCTACTAAATAATCAACACAAACATAATTGCAACACAAGAGGTAAAAGGGACATAAAATACCCCACACATAAGCTTGTAATCTTGAAAAAAGTCTACACTATATGGGGATTAAAATATATAATAAATTACCACAACATCTTAGGGAAATGCAAACCAAAATCACTTTAAAAATCTATAAAAATGATTTGTCAACAAAGCATGTTACTCAATTAAAGAGTGATCTCGTAAATGTTGGATAGCATCATATTATACATAAGAATTTTTGTTCATAATTTGTTTATCATACAATTGTCATTTCATATCTGAAGATCACCAATTGACGAGCATTAGCTCAAAATATCTCATGGTTAATCATTATTATTACTATTATTATTGTCATCTTAAATCTGATCTAGTACACATTTTTCAACTATTTCCTCTTTACCTTCGACAAAAACTCCCCTAATTTAGGTATCTGCTTCTGATCTTCAAAAATGTTCCTAAGTACAATTTCTTTGTTCCTCGAAAATCATTTCTTCAATCCTTTGTGGCTTTGTATTGAAGTATGTGAATTTCATCTTCCTTGACCCCACAGATGGTACATTCCTGGGATAACCCTTCCCCCGCTATTCTCCTTGGTTTCCAAACACCTACTCTAAACAGATTAACCCTTCTCTTTCATGCTTTTTATAAATTAAAATGTACTTTTCCTTCTCTGGGCCATTTGTTGTATCTCTGTATGACAGTGAGCTTTTCGCTCTGATTCCTGCAAATAAGATATGCCTAACTATATCATCTATTCTCAATCTCACCTCCATCCAAAAGCCTCTTCCAAAGTATCTTACTTTTACCCGAATATCTCTTAACCAATTTTTAATTACCTGTTACTTGTTAATGGGAGTTAAATGAAATTAATTTGTCAGAGTTTAAAAAGCTAAATGTGTAACATTGGGTAAGTAAGCAGTAAACAGTAAAGCACAGAAATCCATTTTTGAAGAGTGTATGGGGCTCATTATTTTCTTAACCCTGCATTCCTACTGCTACAAATGGTATGAGTCAAGAAGGCACTTGCTTTGCCAAAGAAACAGCATGTTCCAGTTACCACTTGGACATTCAGTTGTATTGCATTAACTGGTAGCCTTTATGTTAACTTCATTTTGGTTTACTCATCAATTCAACAGCAATTTTAATTCCATAGCTAAAGCAGACCCAGACCCATCAGTATCAACAATCACGCTTAAAGTGCAGTTTATTTAGTTATCATGAAATAAACCTAAATCATTGTTAAATGTACAGAACATAACCTCACAATTTTAATTTAATTTGGCTAAGCTATAAAAATCTGGTGAAAAGTGCACCTCCTGACCTACTATGATATTATAATTTTGGGTGCAACTACATCTATAGCAACATGCTATGCTATCTAAGAGCTCAAGAAAACAATTGCGAATAGCATTTATATTCAATAACAATTTTTTATATGTGTTGTGAAATTTGTTAAGTAAATGAATAATTGTCTTTTTATAATGTGCAAAACTATTTTACAGGTCACAGTACAGATGTTAAATCAGCTCATAGGAAAAATTCGAGAAGAATTGCCCAATTTGGAAGCAAATGAAGAGACGGAACAAATCAACAAGCATTTTACAAACACTTTAGAGCATCTGAGGAATAGGATAGAATCTCCAGAATGTGAGGGTTTAACGTATGAAGGTCTTGTTCTATAAATATTCCTGTTATAAGATCTGAAGGTATTTCAGTAGATTTTCCTTAGTAAATATAAACAAGCAGTTTGTTATTCTGAATTGTTTTGTGCAGTAGACTGTTTCTCAAAGAGCATCTGTAGTATGATTTACTGCTTGTTAAATTAAAATGTGAGGAAAAAGGGAAGGTCAGTAATAACTTTACATGCAATGAAGGTTTTTTTTCTCCTGCATTTAGTACCAAGTGAAATTCAGTATGTAATTGCCATAATAGATGTTTTGTAAAGATCTAGATTCTGAAGACTCGCTTGAATTTAAACTTGCTGTGCACATGTGTTACAAATCAGTTTGTTTTCTTTATACTTTCTTTTCTCCTTTCCTTCCCAATTGATAGAATGGGCTGAATCTTTCATTAACTTCCCAAATACATTACTCTTGAAAATTTCATCAAGAGTAAAGACAGGTGCAGAGAAGTGAAAATTGTTAAAGTAAGAGATACAAAAATTGAAACATGCCATATCAACTGTTTATACACTTTCCAGGAAAAGACTGTACATTCTATTTGTTTTAAAATAATATGTATTGTCTTAAAAGTCAAAAAAGAACATATTATGATGTATTTTATGTATTCAAATTTGTATATGTGACATTGTGCAAGTGATTTCATTTAAGATTCTTGTATATAAGAAAATATTTGAAGTTTATGTAAATTTTCTTAAAACTAGCTGCAGTTATGTAAATATGACAAAACGTGTGTATAAAAGATATGAAAAATAATTGTATTAAGTAACTGTGAGCTTAATAAAATACATATGCATAATCTTTTTGTTTTACTCATAATTAGAGCTCGGTCCGGGGTCCCAAAATGCTAGATAGAGGTTTGGTGTACACGGGGTATAATTATGACGTAATGGATTAGGTGTGGTCTCTATATACTGTTTCAAAACATGTAGCACTACCTAGCTTTGCTTACTGCCTGGCCTTGTTCAGTTCCTGATAGATAAACCAATAAACACTGAACGAGGAGTGCAGATTGAAAAAAGTTGAAAATTTGGAAGGGTAGACATTCAGCACTGAACAAACTTTGAATGATTCAAACATATTTTGTGTGATAGGAGGAGAGCCTTTTCTTTTGATACAGTAAAGATGTATCTTGTAATTCATTGCAGTGAATTTGGTTGATATATGTTCATTTTTTTTTTCAAAGCTTTGCATATTATCATCCTGTATTTTTTGTATCCAGCTTTATACGAGGTAGTCCAGAAAGTAAGTTCCGTTTCAATTTATCTCCGCTGCAGCGCTGCGATCGCAGTTCCGCACATGTGCGGTAGACGCTCTGTATCAAGGAGAAGAAACGTGCGCCATTTTGAGATTGTTGTGAGCCACATAAGCTTTGTTGTGCTTGCTTACAATGTCGGTGTTGATTGGAAATCCCGCCGCTTGTGAAATCAGATCTGTGATTCGTTTTCTGAATGCTAGGAAAGTGAAACCAATTGAAATTTATTGGCAAATTTGCGAAGTTTACGTACAAAATGCGATGAGTGATTCAATTTTGAGAAGATGGGTCCGACAGTTTAATGAAGAACGAAGTGGGCGTCCATCTTTGGTTACAAGAACTGGTTCACGCGATTGATGACAAGATCCAGGAAAACTGCAAGTTTACAATTAGTGCTCTCGCTATGAAATTTCCCCAAAGCTCACGATCAGTAATTCATGAAATTGTTACCGAAAAACTGAAATTTTGTAAACTTTGCTCATGTTGGGTACCAAAGATTCTTATTGAGCAACACAAAACAAAACAGATGGGTAGTGCACTTCAGTTTTTAACCCTTTATGATGAAGATGGCGAAGACTTTCTGACACAGATAGTCACAGGAGATGAGACTTGGGTTTCTTACGACGCCCCTGAAAGTAAGCGGAAATCAATGGAATGGAGGCACACTTCATCCCCAGCAAAGGTTAAGCCGAAACAAATCTTGACACTTCGAAAAATGATGTGCACAGTGTTCTGGGACTGGAAAGGCGTCTTACTCATTGATTTCTTACCGCGTGGTCAATCAAAGCAGATGTTTATTGTGAGACACTTAGGAAATTGCGCCGCGCAATACAGAATAAGCGCTGAGGATTGCTGTCAAAAGGTGTTGGTTTTCTTCACGACAACACACGACCACACACTGTAAATGTGACAAAAAACCTCCTACAGGGATTTGGCTGGGACGTGTTTGAACCATCCTCCGTACAGCCCTGACCTTGCTCCTAGCGACTTTCATCTGTTCTTACATCTCAAGTCTTTCCTTGGCGGTCAACACTTCAACAATGACAAAGAGCTGAAAGAAAATGTTTCCAACTTTTTGAAGACACAGGCGGCAAACTTCTATGAAGAAAGTATACAAAAACTTGTGCCACGCTATGACAAATGCCTGCAAAATTTCAGCAGTTATGTGGAAAAGTAGTTTAAGAGTTGTACAATTTTGTACAATAAATAATTATTCTGTATCTGCACAAAATTTAATTTTATTACCAAACGGAACTTACTTTCTGGACGTACCTTGTATATTTATTTGTAAAACTACAAGGTGTTTTTATGTACTAATCATCTCATTTATGTTATTTTATGAATTAAAACATTGCATATAATCTCAATACATGTGTTGAACTACTTTTGGAACAGATTATACCTCAATGTGTGCATGTTTATGCTACAAATCCCTCCTGCTGACTAATTATGCTGCTGACTGCTCTGTGTGTTCATGATTGTGTGCACTTTGGAACCCAAAACCGAGCTCTATTCATAATAATACAGCTTTTCCATCTCTAAATATTAAATTAAACTAGTAGTTGGAATAAACTTAATGTTAAACATTATTCTGGACTAAGCTTAACAAAGATTATATAATGTTTCCGTGCATAGATAAAATAAAAATAAATTATCCCTAGGCTAGAGATTTATTTTTTATCATGGAAGTCATGGAACCAATTTAAAACATTAACGGTGTCATAGCATACCAAATTGCTAATAATATCCATAGAGCATTATCTATTTCTTCTATAAGGTAAAAAGGACATTGAAGAGTTTATCAAAGAAAGGCACTATTTTTATTATATTTCAAAATATATAGTCAGGCCATTTTCTTTTAGTACATTATATATGGAATTTTTTCTAAATGTGAAGCCCTCACAAATAATTTCAACATTTCCATGATAATCTCAAAATTTGGTACATTGCACACTCAGTCATTTATTTGGAGGTTACTATTTTGATTGTTAATTTTAACAATTCTCGTAATTATAGTTTAAGCAAAGCATACATTTCATTTTTTAAATGAATTGAGTCGCCTTTTATTTTACACTTTTTATTCCAACTTTGTCTTTGTTTGGGAGAACCAGTTTCAGGATACCTTAACCCTATCTTCAATTCTGGGGTTGACTCAACGTAGGCAAATTTGGAGCAAAAGGGTGACTCAATTCATTTAAATTATGGTACTCCACTATCAAATACTTCTTTGTATTTAATCTACCTAAATTTCATGTTTGGGATACAATAATTTTCATGATCATTGTTAAGTAATAGTACTTATAAAATATATGAAATTGCATAATAGCAAAGATTCAGGGTAGAAGCTGCTACACTGCTATTTTCATAACTTGGGGTCTCACAGAAGCGCTGTAATCAGAAAAACGAGTGTGAAGGCTCTTTCTAGCAGCTGCTTTGTTGCCAGAGTTGCTATGCCAAATTACTGTGCACTCAATCCTGGCATTACGCTTGGCTTCAACTTACAGTTAGTATGTTTTATTTTTGCAGTTTTCAATTATTTTACATCTGGATTATTTGTTACTTATTCATTTCATTGTTTGTGTGTCTGAAAATTATTTTTTTAAGAGATCCACCGAGATGTGTTTTTTAAACAAAACACGATATATTATGGTGGTATGTAACAGAAGTGCATGCCTAGTTGATTTGGTTTCTCTAAATTTCTTATAATATATAATGATTAATGTATAGTACAGGGTGGACCGAAACTTTCTCATCCCCCAAACATTTCAGCACGTCATTTGCTTTGCTTCTCAGTTTTAAATTCATTCGCCTTTCGGTGCCCAATATACCTCTTGTAAGACAACAATGTGTGTTGTATCAATTCCAGTTACTGTTACTTCCATTGTTTACGCAGTGTTAGTGTTGCCTTTAGATGTGCTAGACATTACTTTCGATACATGTTTTTTTCTTATTCTCTGAGGTAAGCTGGTTATTATGAAGCTTAAAGGTGAGTTAAAGAATGAAATTTCAGGTGGTATTTATCTTCTGTGATCTGCATTCAATTAAGAAATGTTTACAGAGCTGTTGATTTGCACATCACAGCGTGGGTTAAAATAAACCATAAATTTCTCATCCAGGTGAGAAACTTTCAGACTCTTTAGAGTTCTTTTGTCTTTATTATTGTTAATTTATCAATGGATATAGGGTCTTAAATCATTTTTTTTTTTTTTTTTTCAACTGATGTTGCCCACAGCAAGGGAATATTTACGCACACAAATTCAAGTTCTTAGTGCACAAGGGGTGTCAATAAAAGAAATTATACAACGTTTGAAGGCTGACAGAAACAGTGAGATAGTGGGCTAGAAAAGAGGAGGGTGATGTTAAGGATGAAAAACGAAGTGGTAGACCATCTAAAATTACTCCAAATACAAAAAGAGGGATCTGTAAGGATAAAGTTGTGGGCATACAAAATGTTGTCAAGAAACTGAATTTTTCGACTGAATTGCAAGACAGTGGGAAGAAAACTGGGATCACAACAGTGAGGCACTATGTAAGGTCCACTGATTGGGGTAAAACTGCATATAAGGAACCAGTCAAGCCTTTGCTCAGAATAAAATATCAATGATCGAATGGAATTTTGTGAAAGATTAATCTGGGAAGGTTTTGTTGACGACACTCTGGAAGGTCGTGTAAAAAGGTCACATATCCTTTTTACAGATGAAAGCCCTATTGAACTCAACCCCAAACCAAACAGACAAAATCGTAACATCCGTGCCAATGATCCTTCCAGTATTTCACCAGTCCTTGTTCCAAAATTTTCCCTGAAAATCATGGTAGCAGGTGGCATATCAAGGTATGGGAAAACAGAGTTGCACATTGTTCCACAAAATCAAACTGTCAGTTTTACCAATATTCAAGATGACTGGGATTCGTTTCAGGAGATTCCTGTGAACATAACTAAATGGCAGGTTCTGGTTCACCAGGGCTTTTCTCACAAGCTGCTCTATTGCCAGGCAAACTCCAACATCATCTCCCCAGGCTGCTGCAGTCTCAATGTAGTATGCTGCTACCAAGTGATTGTTCCTGAAGACTGGACTTCTAAATCTCTTAAGTGATTGCCGACGTCGGAATCACATTCAGTACATCTACCGCCTGTCTCTTCAGACTTATCAGCTGTGCAGCTTTCTCTTATGATGAACTGTCAGCAGAAGACTTTGAAGTTGGAGATTCCGTTGAACTTGGCTGCTTGATGTGTTTACAGGTTTTGCATCCTGTCATCTTGAATTTCAAGTTAAGTCAACCCTCCTTTAACATCTTTTCCACGATGGCATCAGTTCCTTGGCGCTGCTGTCGATTCTTCCCTCCAGGGAATTACAGAGTTCTCCGAGGTCTTTCAGGGTGTCAACACATTCATAAAGTTCCTTATCCTTCCATTGAGCTTGACTATGATGTTCTCCATTGTGTATTTCATAGTCATTTCATTTCTCATCTCCATACCAGATTCATCATCGCCATTCTGAATTTCAATTCTTTCATTCCATATTTCATTTTCTCATCCATCTTCTCCATATCTGACTACATTTCTTCCATTTTCTCCATTCCTGATTTCATTTCCGTCTTTATTTCTCTCAGTTAAGTCAACAAACATTTTATCACTTTATCTATCTTGGTGAAAAAATTCCACTTCTGTCATCGGTGTAACAAAAGTCTTTATTTCCTTCAAAAATATATTTTTATTTTATTATTTTTTTTATTTGTTTATTGATCTGAACATAACAGGCATAAGCCAAATTACAATGTTCATTACAAAATATAATCACAATAATTTTATAAATCTACCTCATGCATAAGTAACAAACAAAACTTGAACACGGAAATAAAAGTTACAGAGTAAGAGAAATAAAAGAAAAGAGAGAACAAAAAGGAATAGAACTTGTTAATTATACCATTATTTATACTTTCAGTGTTTATATTAAACTACGAAAAAATAATAATTGAATATGGCATTTTTAACCTGAGGTTCAGACAGGTTTAGAATATCTACATAAAAATAATGAAGTTTGTTACATAAATGTGTAATTCTGTTAAATGGTGAATTTTTATGGATTTTTGTATTTGCTCTAGAGGTGAAAAGAACTTGTTGAATCTATTTATTTTATTTGGTGCATAAAAGAATATACTCGTAATAATATTTATATCATATAGTAATCCCACATATTTCTTCTGAAATTTAAAGCTTTAAATTCAAATATTTCTAACAAGGTTTCATAATTTGTGTATGTAGGATGACAAAATAATTGTCTCTATTTCACTGTTACAAACAATTCAATCGTCACTTTGATGCGTAGACAATTGACAGATTTCTTATGCCATTGTGCACTCATAGTCAAAGGCTGATTAATTTGGCTTACAACTTTTCCTTGTATAGATGTGAATGACTTCAACAGAAGCTACTGGAAGCCAAAGCCTCTGGGGTGTCTCAGTTGCATCGATGTGTTGCTTTCAAAGGTCTCCAGCTCTGCCACTGCACACATCAAGCTTCTATTCTCCGTCCAGCCTTACTTCACCAGTAATGTAAACAAAAATAACAAGTTGCAATGGCTATGATTGGTTGCTGAACGTTTTACTGGTTTTCGCCAACACAAAATAGTTCCTCTTAAATTTTCGAATGAGTACAGAAATATTGTTTTCACTATGTAATGTGGTCTAAATAATATAGTATGAATGATTAACGAACAAAATTTACTGATTATTTAAACATTATTTATTTATGTAACAATGCGTATCCATTATGCAGTTTGTTTCTAACGGTTGCTTCTATCAGCAGGTAATGGCAGCAACATGTATGCCAGTGTGGTGAAACATAAGCAAGGAAAGAATTATTCCTAGTATAAGTTAAGTTTTATGAAAACCTTACCTTTTCATTAAACAATATTCTCAGCTGAATAGTAGAATTACTGATGTTTCCGAAAACAGCATAAAGTGTGCAAAACTTTTAAATTAGCCGAGGTACGACACTTGTGCCAGCAGCTTTACAAGTGACAGCCAGCAATGCTGTGAATGTATGTCATATTGTTCGGGAAGAGCAAACAGAGTGAAATTTGGAGGGGATGGTGGACATTGTTATTAGCCCACTGATTATTATCAGTATCTGCGATGATTCAGACAGTTCAATTGCAACTATAGAAAATGACTAGTATTTAAAGGAGTGGGCTCAGTTCTATCTTTAGATCAGGTCTTCTGGTAAGTCACTGCATTATGGCATTATATTAAGGAAATGTACAGTGTATGGTTGTGCATAATATGTGAATGCTAAAATTTGCAAAAAACTGTTGGAGTGATGCAATGTTTCAGTAAACTTTCAAAACATGTCTGCATTTTATAATTTTATGGGAAAGTTTTACATTTCGTACTGAATATATAGCAACTCGTCTACTTGTTTTATAGTGTTTTATTTATTATGCATTTATTAGAGTTGCTCATCTGTGAACAGTGAAAGTAGGTAGCTATTTCTTTTCCTGCCAAACATAGGAACGCAGTTTTACCATTGTACGGCAGACAAACCAGCTTAGCATCATGTGGTGTGAGCACATGCTTTCGCAGAAGAATACATTCTGATTTATTTACATCACCGGTGAAGTAAGTATGGACAGATAATACAAATGTAAGAATGACCACAAACATGTGCAGCATTTATGGGCCGACAAGGCAGTCACAATACTAAATCACCTTTATTCTTTAAGCTTATAATTATTTGAAAATCCAGAAGGTTGACAACTAGATAACAATGGGTTTATATATTTATGATTACTTCTTCTTTGTTATTTTATATGTGGAGAAATTGAAGGGAAAGAATACAAATATTAATCATGGTTGGTTATGACAATGGGAGCAAGGCTTAAAAAGAGGTGTGATTTATTTAACCCTTTCAGTGCCACGGTTGAGATAACTCGACTTTTGAATCCTGGTATTATGAGAGTAATTATGTATTATATTTCATATTAAATATATGATAAAATGAAGAGTATATTTGGGAATTATACTTTTTATTTTATCTGTATCAATATGAAATATAAAGAATTATTACTCTCATGTAATAGGGAGGTCCAAAATTGTTGAAATCTGGTAATATCATCTAAAGACTTCTTTATTCTGGATGATTTTTATTCAATTTTTCATATCTGGTGGTAAACCGTAAGATAGTCAAAAATTTACTACACAAAAAATGTAGATCACAATAAAACACACAGTTTATGTCATATACATTTTTTCATGGAGTTGGTCGTTTTTGAGATATTTTTTGTTATCGATTTCATTTTAAATTACTTAAACTTTTCCCATATGGGAACTTCTCAATGCTTTGCCACACAAAGAAATGGATTACAATCCCATAGTAATCACATTTTAAAACATTTGACTGTCGGTTTAGTCAAGTGTATTCCCTTCTACTTATAAAGGAACTAAGTAACAAAATAGTTTCTGCTAATGTTTTAGCATTAAATAGATAGAACAATAAGCTTATTAACTATAATTTGTTACACAGATGTAGAGGAAAATAAATAAATGGCGTGTTATTTATGGATGCTCTTTAACTGCTGTGGTTCTCAGCGTCCTATTCTATTCTGGGCGTGAAAGACTGCTTAATTTTGCTCAGAGGCCTCTCTATCAGGCTTGAGGTTCTTTTACGTCCCGTAAATCTACGACACGGGACCCACAGCTTTACTTCCCTTCCAAAGGAAGCCATGCTAAGGATTTTTACACCCGAAAAAACCCATCATCCTCTGCTGGGTTTGAACCCATGACCTTTTGTATATGAAGATAGCATGGCAACCATTACACCACGGAGGGCGACAGATGTAGAGAAAGTCATATGAATGGAGCACATCAATTTTTTTTTTTTTTTCGGAGTACCTGACATTTATAAGGATGCAATTTCATTTCCTTACTAACAGCTTTATGTGCTGTCTGCATAGAAGCAGTTGTTTCCTGTGCTGATCTCCACATTCATTAAGTGGGGCTTCTTAACATTACATCTGAAATTTTGCCCAGTTAGGCTGTTAAAAGTTTTGACCTGTTTTTTTGGAGCATCATGTACAAAATTTGGTAATTAAATCTGGCACATATCACCATAAGGACATGCATAATATGTAAAAGGTTCAAGAATTTTCTGAAATCATAACTGTCAAAGAATACATGAAGTGAAAACTTTTTCTCTTCAATGGTTAACATTTGACTTCATTTCACAAACACAACCACACAGTATTGACTTCAAGCAGCACACAGTTCTCACAGTATTATTCAAGTTGGATAAGAGAGGAAAAACCTACTCAAAGTTATGCTCCCCCTCTGAAGTTCAGTTATCAACGTAACCACAGTTATAACCATCCGAGTTCACTGTGGAAACACTTTTGAAACACACGATACATGCACTTGCATTTGTATATCATATGTTCAGGATAATAGGACTCCAAGTTATTCTTAAATTTATTTTTATTTTGACTTGCATGTAATTTCTTTAGTTCCGCCTCATGTTTACATTTTGATTACTTTAAATTAGTGTGTGATAATATTACTGTTTTACCTTATGCACAATTCTTAATGATTGAACTATGGTTTGATGTATTTTAATACTACTAAAAGTTGTAAATCATATGACCCGCCTGGGTAGTGTAGTGGTAGCATGTCTGCCTCACATTCGAAAGGTCGTGAGTTCGAATGTGAGTTACCCGGGTAAGGTTTTTTTCGGGGTTTTCCCTTATCCTGAGAAAACGAATGTCGAGTAACTTTAAGCTCCATGGATCCCGAGATCATTTGAGCATCATATCATCAATTTCATTCATTGTCCGATATGACCAAACCAGGTTAAAGGACGTTAAACTTAAAAAAAAAAATCACATGAGCCAATATTTATCAATATTAATCATTGCTCCACAAACCTGTTTTTTTTATTTAGGACATTTTGAGAAAGCTTGCTCTGAATCTCAACTGATTTGCTGACTGAATATGGTTGAAGGTGGTTTTGAGGGATCTGGTGCTGAAGGAATAAAAGTGTAGGGTGTCCAATATGGGAAACTCAAAGTTCATATCTAGTTCTCAGTTTTTGATCAGTATTTTCTCTGAGTAGACAATTGAAGAGGATTTGAGGCATATTAAAGCAATTTGGGATTTATATTTATGCTAAGGATTTTTGTACAAAACTGATTTGAAATTGGAGATTTATCTGTTTGAAAAACTTTATGTTTTGAAGTTACTCTCTTGTTTTTGTATAATTTATTATGTTTATTCTATTTATTATTGTATATTATTTGTTTCAGTTTTTTTTTATATCATTCTTTTGAACTTTTTATCGTAGAACTGCAGAACTCAACTAATGAATAAACCATTACATAAAATCCACCCTTTAATTAAAATTTATAATAATTATCTAGCTATTGTGAAATAACTCCATGCTCCTAAATCCAAAAGAAGCAGTTTATGTGTATGGGGGGAGGGGGTATGTGCCCATATGTCTGTGAACAGCATTTAACTCAAAAACAAAAGTCAGTTAAATACCAAAGTTAGTATTTAATATCTGCATCTTCCATGGTTGTGACAAAAAATTGTCATACCTCTCCCCACCCAAAACTACCCCTTAAATGAAAGTTTTCAAAAAGTATTGTCTCAAAATTGGTTCTAATGATTTTTATTAAAATACCATATATTCAAGATATTTTCATGGCAAATTAAAGGTATATCTTGAAGTTTCTGGGAATAACCTCTCTCTTCTATTCTGGATGACTTTTGCATAACTGGTAAGTCATAAGAAATATACGTCTTACATCACAAAAAACATAGATCCTATTCAAATACATAATTTACCTTATATATAACTTTTGTGTAATTAACTATTTCAGAGATAGTCCTTGTTATTGGTTTAGTTTTTCCAATATTTACCTTTTCTCAAAAGAGAAGTGATTTTTTTCCTTTTTGGTTACGCAAAGAGAACAGAATATCAATCTATTATATAGTGACCAGCACTTAAAAGGTTAGCTTAGATTGCATTCTGTAGTATCATGACTTTTTTTTTTTTTTACTATTTGTGACACCGCAGACGATGACGCTGGTGATGCATGGAATGAAATGGAGCACTGATGGAATGCAATGGCGGGGCAATTGGAGAACCCACCCCTGCGCTGCTTTGTCCACCACAAATCTCACATATGTTTGCTTAGGATTGAACCTGGGCCGTCCAATTGAAAGGCGAGTGGTCTATGGCGTGGCTCAGGTTCATGATATAGAACATGTCAAAGTATACAAATATAAATACAAGTATACAAGATTTAAGTTCTTGCATTACAATTAATAACAAACATACTAAACTTTGAAGTGCATTAAAATTTAAGACATATATTAAATATTAAAAATGGTATAACCTGACTTTTACAGCCTATGTCACTATATAGTGCTTACATCCTTACATACAAAACTGTCTAACTTTAATGTTAAAATCCACATTCTTAAAATATTACATATGTAGGTAAAAATTTGCCATAAAAGATTTGACCATCACTTTAGCTTACTGTATTTTTCCCTCAGCCCCCTTGTACCCACAAGAAAATTGTAATAAAATCATGTCTGCTAATGTTTATCTCAGTCAGCATGAAGTAAATAGAAGATTAATATTATGCAAGAATAATGTGTTGAAAAAGTAGAGAAACTCACATCAGTTTTTTTTTTCCTATTTTATTTTATTTTATAATAATATAAGCAAAAGTTACAAATATTTTCCTGGGTTATAAATACAATTTTTTCAGTTAGATCTCTATAAACATGGTTAATGTTGTAGCAATTCAGAATTCTACTGCTGCTTACAACACTGAGCATCTCTTAAATTTCTTTTATTTCACTACCTCAATATATTTTAAAGCACCATATGAGTATATTCTCTCTAAAGTTAACTGTTGCTTAACTAGGCAAATTGGCTGCAAGTTATAAAAATGGTATACTTATGAAACAAAACAATTGTTTTTATTGTAGTAATTAATTGTTTTGACTATTCCTTTTTATCTTCAGCATCTCAGCAATCTCTTTGTATCGTTTCATACATTCCCTCTTGGTTTTGTTTGGCACATGCGCTGCAATTTTATCCCATCGTTCAGGTGTAGATGCTGGAAACATTATAAGTGCTTTCTCTAAAAGCTTTTGGTCTGTAGCAGTCCAAGAAGATTTTATGTTTTTCTGGTCAACAAGCATGTCTAAGGAGCTTGTTTGAGCATTGGTCTGCTTGTTCCTAACATTATTGTTATTTAGATTTTGAAAATCACCACTAGATGTGATATTTCTGCAATAAACATTACTTTGGAGCTCCTTTGCTTTAAGTAAAACTTCTTTTGGTGTGCGCTGAGCTGTATCATTTATTCTATAATGTTGGTTAATGTAATGTGAAACACTTTCCCATCGATTATTTGCACCAGCAGGAAAAGCTATCATTGCCTTTTGCAATAATTGGATTTCTTCTGTGGTCCATTTCAAGGCATTTGTAATGTCCTTTGTATTGTCCAAACATGTTGCACTATAGGCTGTTGTCATTGTCTTTTGCACTTCATTATGGATATTTTTCCCAAGTTGCTCAACAGCATTCAGGAAAACTTTCTGTCCACCTTCTATCATTGAACAAACCAATGTGTTTAATTCATTTGCATTCAAATTTTCACAAAGCTTTTCTGTGTCAGTCATGTGTTTGACCAATTCTTCAGAATTTTCACAGAAATAATTATTTTCTTTGACGAGCTTCCGAAGTGTTGTTCTCGATTTTTTGAGAGCTTGTTTGTTTACTGCACGTTCGGCTTTCATAGCATTTTGTCTTGCTTTTTCTTCTTCTTCCTCTTTTTCCTTCTCTAACCTCAAAGCTTCTTCAGCAGCCCTGATTTTGCGTTCCTCCTCTTCTCTTTTCATTTTTGCCATGTTCTTTTTTGCTAACTTAATTGCCTCTTTTGCCTCTTGTTCTTCCTTTTTGTACTGGTTTATACGTGGATCAAGTGTATAAGCTGTATCAACTAATTTGCAAATTCTAGCCATTTCCTCCCTTTTCCGCTTTGCTCGTGCCTGCTTATTTTCTTTTTGGAGATACTTACGCGTCTCTTTACAAGAATCGTTGTTTGCTTCTTCATTATCTAAATAAGAGAATTCACGCCAAGATATAAAATTGTTCCAAAATGAATAGAAGTGTAATACATCATCTTTTGTAGTAGATTCATCTCCAAGCTGAGGAACAGGCATTTTTTCTGACCAGCGTGAGTTTGATCCAAATACCTTTCCAAATACACTATAAAAGTTCTTCCTGTTATACTCGTTCAAGGAGGGAATGGAATTGTCAAAGCGTGGATCAATGGAATCATAAGCTCGACGGCGTTTAGGATTCCCTAATATTTCCCATGCTTTGGTAATTCGTGTAAAATATTCACCTTCTGACTGTCCTTGAACTGTTCCTTTGGTTTTCTTTTTATCAGGATGATGACGAAGCACTTGATTGTGGTATGCCTTTTTGATGTCCTCCTCTGTTGCTTTGTGACATAAATGACCAAGACCAAGTATTGCATAATGATCTTGTTCCTTCAAGCTTTTCTCATTCAAGTTCTTATAAAGCGGCTCCTCATAGTCGATAGATGATGCTGATACTTCATTGGCTGATTTGTTGGGTTTATGTTTATGATCGTCAAATACCAACGGAGTTAGGTGCAACTGTGACAAAAACACGGGACCTACACATTCTACCTTGCGGACTACCATAATAACCACACTTGACAGAGTATTCAAATCCACAATGCACTGAATCATTGTATGCATCCAGCAATATCCATAACTATGTGTAATGTACAATTTTAATCTGAGTGAATTTTGTAGATCACATTTGCCAAAAATACTTACTTTGTATTAGCGGTAGATGCTGGATTGTAGGTTAATAGTTAGCCACTTAACTTTGCATAACCTATTTTAAAAAGATGGCAGAATTTGCAGCCATTGTTCATAATGCAACAAGTCAGAAATTTCGTTCCTTAATTTTTAGCGTAACTCCTGGAAACGGAATAATAAAAGTAATGTTTGTTTTCTTTTTCGAATGATCGGAAACTACGATGCAGGGAAATTAAGCTGAGTTAACAGGAATGAGAAACTGAAATAAAAGACAATCACGAAAATTCAATATCATGCTTTACAGAACTGGAAACATTAGAATAGGTAGGTACTATTTTAGCAAATGCCCTATTTGATTTTAGTTATAATAGTAAGTCGTCTCGGTACTACCAAATACGTATATAGTAGGTACTACTCAGAAGAGTCAGAGAAACTCCCTGATAATGCTCTTATGAAAAGTGAAAGACTGCAAGAATTCAAAGGAGCTTTGCTCCTTGGAAGTGTAATCACCCTGTTGTTTGAAAATGTTCAAAATTTTCTGAGTTCGCTTCATAGAATTCACCGCGTACGCCATAACACTTATTTCCTACGCCTTCAGCATTTGTTTCATGGTTTATTGTTTCTGTTACAGCTTCAAGTTGCCATTTAGACAAAGAGTACCGAAAACGTGATGGTATAAAATATTAAAAGAGGATAATGTATAAGAACAGTAATTATAAAGACAAGTAACACAGTGATAGAAAGGTTTCAAGGATTAAAGCTATACATCTGACTTCGAAGCATTGCAATGGAATGTTTAACAGTGTTAACAGCAAGTATATGTATGTATACATTTTTTTACTAAACCCAAAGTTCTTGCAGAAGTTCATAAAAAATACTGGGGGATATTTCATCGGGCACCAATCATCAACTCGGTTAACGAAAAAATGAAGGTGGTGTTTTTCTTGGGATTTATGGTGCCTTCACAAATTAACTTCTTCTCGATGTTTACCTTCTTAGGTTGGTTCACATATGATTCAAATCTGATGTTAGGATCGATTATATGTCCCTGAGAGGCAATTAAGTTTATGAGCGATTCAGTATTGTTTCGCTAGTTAACTAGCGGCGAGTGTCAAAACAATGGCTAGATCCATTTCAAGGTTGTTAATGTCGATTTTCAGTTATTACTATGTTTTTTTTTTTTTGTTTTTGTTAAGTTTAACGCCCATTAACATGAAAGGTTGTATTGGACGAAATATGACAAGGCTGAAATGATGTTTAAATGAGATCGGGGTCATAGAGCTTAGAGTTAACTCGACATGGAACTTAGAAATCGTGCGGGATCCGGTAGTCCAAGTCCTACCCATTCGACTTCTCAGGATAAGGGAAATCTCCGGAACCTCTTGATTGTAAGAAATCGTGCGGGATCCGGTAGTCCAAGTCCTACCCATTCGACTTCTCAGGATAAGGGAAATCTCCGGAACCTCTTGATTGTAAGACAGATAGATTTATTATCAGCCTGAAGAAATACAGATTCAATAGCATCGCCAATTACAAAGAAATGTTGATACATGTGAGTTTAAATATACAAAATCCAAAATAGTTTCCTGTCAACGCCAGGCTCCTTCCTACTTCTGCAGAATAGGACCTGTAATGACAAATAAAGCGGCAGTATCAACAAAACAGAAATATGGTTGCAAGGACGATAATAATAATAATTAAATAATAGTGACAATAACAGCAGTAATAATAATAGTAATAGTAGTAGTAATGGTAGTAATAATATAGTAATAGTAATAATAGTAATAGTATTAATAAAAGTAAACAATAATTAATAATAATAGTAATAATAATTAATAATACTTAGTATAATCAATAATAATGATCCTTAAAATAATAATAATCATCATAGTAGTTAAAATAGTAGTAATAATAATAATAATACTAATACTAATAATAAAGGTAATAATAGAAATAATAGTAGTAATAGCAACAAAAATAATAATAATAATAACAATAATTAAAATAACGATAGTAAAAATAATAATAATAAACATAATAATAATAATAAAAGTCATAATATTAATTAAAATGATAGTAATTATAACAATGATAAAAATAAAAATTAGAATGATAATAACAAAAGTAATATTGATAAAAATAAAACTAATAACAATAAAATAATAATATTAAAATTAATATTAATAATTATAATAACAATAATTAAAATCAATCATAATAAAAATAAAATGAGTATAAAAATAATAATTATAATAGTAATAACATTAATAATATTAAAAAATTAATAATAATAATAAAAAATAATAATTAAAATAATAGTAATTTTAACAATGACAAAACTAAAAATTAGAATAATAAAAATAAAAACAATATTAATAAAAATAATAATAAAATAATATTAACAAAATTAATATTATTAATTATAATAAGAATAATAAAGTCAAATATAATAAAATAAAAATAATATAAAAATAATTATAATAATAAAATTAATAATAATATAAACATTAATAATAATAATTAAAATAATAATAATTATAATAATGATAAAAATATAATTATAATGATAAGAGTAATAATAATAATAATAATAATAATAAAATCAATATTTAAAATAAAATAATAATAGAATAAATATATTATTATTATTATTACTAATACAAGTAATAATAATAAAATCAATAATAAGAAATATAAAAATAATAATAAATATAGTAATAAAAATAATAATATAAAATTATATAATAATAATAATAAAATCAATTATAATAGAAATAAAAATATTATAATAATAATAATAATAATAATAAAAATTATAATAATAATAAAATAGTATTAATAAGAGTAAAAATAATATTAATAAGATTAATAATAATAAGAATACTAAAATCAATTATAATAAAAATAATATAAAATAACAAAAATAATTAATTTATTAATAATAATAGTAATAATAAAATCAATAATAATAAATATAAAAATAATATAAAATTATAATAAAATATTAATAATAAAAGTAATAATTATAATTAAAATAATAATTGTGAGGATAATTATAAACAAAAAATTATAATAATCAAAATATTAATACTAATAATAATAGTAGTAATAATAATAATTATAATAATAATATTTATAACAATAATAATAATAACAATAATAATGAAAAGTTTTAATATTAATTAAAATAATAAAATAATAGTAATTATAATAATGATAAAAATAAAAATTACAACAATAAAATAATTGTAATAATAATAAAAATAATAGTAAAATTAAATAATATCATAAAAATAATAATTATATGAGGAATAATAAAATCAATTATAATAAAAATAATATAAAAATAACAATAATAATTATAATAATAAGATTAGTAGTAATGTTAAAGATGATAATAACAATTATGATAAAAATAAAATAATAATAAAATATAATAAAATATTATATTATTACTAATAATAATAGTAGTATTAATAATAAAATCAATAATAATAAATATAAAAACAGTAAATATAATTATAAAAAGAATAATCATTATAACAAAAATTAAATCAATAATTATATATATCATGATAATATAAAAAAATATCAAAAATGAAAATAGTAATAATTAAATAATAATAATAGTAATAATGATAATTATAAAAATAATATAAAAATAAATAATAATAAAATACAGATAATATTAAAAGTAATAATAATAATAATAATAATAAAAGTAATAATATTGATTAAAATTATAACAATAAATAAAAATTATAATAGTAATAATAATATTACTATTAATAATAATTATAATAAAAATTAAATCAATAATTATATACATAATATAAATAAAAATCTTAAAAATAAAAATAAAAATAATAATAATTAATTAATAGTAATTAAAATAACTAAAAAATTAATATAATACATAATTATAATAACAATAATAATAATACTAGTAGTAGTAGTACTAACGGTGTTAAGGATTTGAAAACCAAAATCAACAGTCATTACAGATATAAAGGAAGAAGGAACCATCAAATGGCACAACGAATGGAACAACACAGCTAAAGGGGCAACATGCAAGAAGTACTTCCCATTAGTTAGAGATAGATTAAAACTCAAATGCCAGATAGCATCAGAGATCTCCGAAATTGTAACAGGACACGGCAAAAATAAATTACATCTACATCGAATAGGGATCCTAAACGACTCTAATTGCCCGTGTCGGAAAGCCACGCAGACCGTAGACCATCTACTATACGATTGTGAAGTGCAGCAACACGCCAGAAACAAGCTAAAAGAAAAAACCGCAAAAGTGGAGGAACATGGCCAGTGCCAAAGAAAGAACTAATACAGAAACATTTTAGACATTTTAACAAATATGTGAAAGCAATAGTGTATGATAGGGTCTGAAGGACAAGTGAAAATGTGCAACTTGAGATAACAACACTGAAAGAAGTATTAAAATATACAAAACTATGTAAATAATGTATACACAATGTAAATAGTGTGAAATGTGTAATGCATGTAATATTACTTCGGTAATGGGGCATGCTGTTTTGAATAAATGAAAAAAAAAGAATAGTAGTAGTAATAATAATATAAATAATTAAAATAATAACTATAATAATGATAAAAATAAATATAATAATAATAAAATAAAGATAATTTTAAAATAATAGTATTAATTGCAAAAATAATAATAATATTAATTATAATAATAATATTAATTATAATAATAAAAATAATAAAAATATAAATAATTAAAATAATAACTATATTTATAATAAAAATAAAAATTATAATAATAAAAGTAATAATAATAAAAATAATATTACAAATAAAATAATAGTAAAATAAAGATAATATTAAAATTAATAATAATAATAATAATAATAATAATAATAATAATAATAATAATAATAATAAAGTAATAATAAAAACTATAATAATAATAAAAAAGTAATAATAAATATTATAATAATAATAATAATAAAAATAGTATTAATAAGAATAAAAATAATATTAATAAAATTAATATTAATAATTATAATAACAATAATAAAATCAATTATAGTAAAAATAATATAAACATAACAAAAATAATTATAATAATAAAATTAAAAAATTA
Source organism: Hymenopus coronatus (assembly GCA_030762935.1). Taxonomy (NCBI): domain Eukaryota; kingdom Metazoa; phylum Arthropoda; class Insecta; order Mantodea; family Hymenopodidae; genus Hymenopus; species Hymenopus coronatus. Next base: position 57,015,891 of record CM060894.1, read on the forward strand.
ATTATAATAATAACAAAAACAATAAAAGTAATTATAATAAAAAAATAAAATATTAATAATAAACAATAAAATAAACATAATATTAATACTATTAATAATAATAGTAATAATAAAATCAATTATAATAAATATAAAAATAATAATAATAATACTAATAATAATAATCAAAATATTATTAATAACAATAATAATAATAATAATAATAATAATAATAATAATAATAATATAGAAAATAATAATAAAATAATGATAAAATAGAAATAGCATGACTGAAACTAATAATAATAACGGACGTCCACGAACAAAAAAATCAGTATATTTGTAAACTATGAACGAATCAAGCAAGTTCAAGAAATGAAGTACTTAGGAATATACCTCAACTGCAAACTACGCTTCGATAAACAAATCGAGACTACAGCAAACAAGGCAATGAGCCTAATGAACATGTTAAGAAGAGCACAAGAATGCACTGGGGTCTAGGACATACAGCATTAAAGACTATATATAAGGGAGCAATATATCCTATGTTAACATACGGAGCGCCAATATGGGAGGAAGCACTAAGAAAGCAGAAAAATGTAAATAAACTGAAGAGAGTACAAAGGATTATAAATATCACGATAGCGAAAGCCTATAAAACACTACCATACGAAGCCTCGAGTGTTATAACTGGAATTAAACCAATCAGTATTACTGAAACAGCACAGATATACAAAGCAATACATAGTACAACTGATGACCCAGCAGGCATTGATGCACCATTGAACGAGGAGTGGCCACACCCGGCGGAAAGAATCAAGGTGAACGAGACTGCAGAAACAAATAGTTACAAAATAGAAATATTCACGGATGGTAGTAAACTCCAGGGAAAGGTAGGAGCTGCTGCAGTCATCATAAAGAACGGACAGATTCTTCGCACGTTGAAAGCTAAACTGTCCCAACACGCTCAAACAATCAGGCGGAGCAGATCGGAATTCTTAAAGCCCTGGAAGCCCTACCATCTATCGATCAAATTGTCTCTGAAGAAAGAATTGTGGCAGTTTACACAGATAGTCAAATTACTCTCGATCTACTAAAAAAACAACTTTAAACATGGATTCATTATATCGGAAATAAGAAAAGCATTAAGAAAAATCCGGGAACAAAACTTGACAGTACACTTTGTCTGGATAAAAGACCATGTCGGAAATCACGGCAATGAAATGGCAGATAAATTGGCAAAGGAAGCTGCAATAGGAAGCACCGGAATCACTGAGTATACGAGAAAACCAAAATCAACAGTCATTACAGAGATAAAGGAAGAAGGAACCATCAAATGGCAGAACGAATGGAACAACACAGCTAAAGGAGCAACATGCAAGAAGTACTTCCCATCAGTTAGAGGTAGATTAAAACTCAAATGGAGTGGCGGCTCCTGGATTAAAAATTTAAGTGTTCACAAAATCAGCAATTTACCACCGCCGCAGCCACTGCAACTACCTCTACCGCCGTCGCCGCAACACAAATGCAGTAATATTAGAAACAACGATAGTGGCTAATAACAAGAATTATAAATTTGTTACACAAATCCTCACCCACCAAGTGTTGTAAAGGTGTTGAATTTCTTAGTCTCCGAGAGTTAACAGCAATATGAGGTGATGAAGGGCTGAAGTCCTTTGATGCAGCTCATGTGAAGAGTGGTATTTGCAGTGAATAATATTTACATTGTTTGAATTACGCAATTAACACCAAATTTATTTGTACAGAAATTCCACGCGCCGGTTTTTCAAATCTGCAAACTTTTCTATTACTCGGTGATTAAAGTCTTTTATGGTGTTGACCAGTTTTTTCTCAATAGCAAGCATTGCCAAGTCGGTCTTCACCCATCCTATTCATAGTAGAGGTTTTAATTCTTTTTATTGTGGAAAAGCATATTTCTGGTTCTGATGTAATCAAGGTCGTAGTGATAACACTCTTCAGTAGCTCGGTTAGTTGCAGAAAAGTTCCTTCGTTGAGGTTGTTTTCTGTTATGAACTGCTTAACTCTCTCTTAAGCTTAACTCTCGCTTAAAATGCAAATTACTAAGAAAAATAGCGCGTCTCACAGAGACTGCACTTCCGGATAGTTTCAACTAAATCTCAAAGATAGCAGCACCCCCCGCTGATAAACAGAACCCTGGAGTCGTTAATGAGAACGAAAGTGCACGATCGCACTGTGCTCGTTTCTGGCTGTAAAATTCCGAGCTGTTTTGTTGCCCTCGCAAGCGCAGAGCTGCTAAACGTTGGTTATTCGCTACCACACGAGGCCTGTGCTACAAGCGTTGTTGTCACATACTCCGGTTCTCGGCTGTGTTCAACCTAAAGAGCAGAACGCGGTATATTTAAACAAGTGGCACCGGATAGCGCATTTTATTATATGTTTCCTGAAAGAGAAAAAGAAGATCCACTAAAAAATAATGGAGGGTCACGTGCTCTAGTGCTCCTACACAGCAGCCGCCGCTGCTCAAATGCCAGATAACATCAGAGATCACCGAAATTGTAACAGGACACGGCAAAAATAAATTACATCTACATCGAATAGGGATCCTAAACGACTCTAATTTCCCGTGTCGGAAAGCCACGCAGACCGTAGACCATCTACTATACGATTGTGAAATGCAGCAACACGCCAGAAACAAGCTAAAAGCAGAAATCCGCAAAAGTGGAGGAACATGGCCAGTGTCACAGAAAGAACTAATACACAAACATTTTAACAAATATGTGAAAGCAATAGTGTGTGATAGGGTCTAAAAGACAAGTGAAAAAGCGCAACTTGAGATAACAATACTGAAAGAAGTATTTAAATATACAAAACTATGTAAATAATGTATACACAATGTAAATAGTGTGAAATATGTAATGCATGTAATATTACTTCGGTAATGGGGCATGCTGTTTTTAATAAACGAAAAATAATAATAATAATAATAATAACAAGTAATAATATTAATTAAAATAATAATAATTATAATAATGATTAAAATAAAATTATAATACTAAAAATATTAATAATATTAAAAATAGTATTAATAAAATTAATATTAATAAACATTATAAGAATAATAAAAGCAATTATAATAAAAATAATATAAAAATAACAAAAATAATTATAATAATAAAATTAATAATAATGATATAAAAATTAATAATAATAATAACAAAAACAATAAAAGTAATCATAATAAAAAAATAAAATAAAATAATAAAATAAATATAATATTAATATTATTAATTATAATAGTAATAATATGATCAATAATAATATAAAAATAACATAAAAATAATAATAATTATAATAATAATAACAATAATAATAGTAGTAATATTGATTAAAATAATAGCAATTATAACAAAGACAAAAATGAAAATTATAATAGTAGTAAAAATAATAATAATGATAATTAAAATAATAATAATAATATTAATAATGATTATTATAAACATTAAAACAATAATTATATATATAAAACTAATATAAAAATTTAAAATAAAAATAGTAATAATAAAATAATAATTAAAATAATAATTACAAAAATTAATATAATACATAATTATAATAATAATTATAATAATAATAATAATAAATAGATAGATAGATAGATAGATAGATAGATAGATAGATAGATAGATAGATAGATAGATAGATAGATAGATAGATAGATAGATAGATAGATAGATAGATAGATAGATAGATAGATAGATAGATAGATAAATAGATTAGATAGATTGGATTGGATAGGATTGAATTGGATTAGATTAGATAGATAGATTAGATATACATGATAGATTAGATTAGATAGGATAGATTAGATAGATTAGGTAAATTAGACAGATAGATTAGATAGATAGATAGATTAGATAGACTAGATCGATAGAATAGATAGATCGACAGACAGACAGACAGATAGATAGATAGATAGTATATTTCCAGTCATTAAGTATGAGACATACATAGGCTGTGTCATGAGAATACAAATTAATGACATTCTACATACAATAATGTTACAACAATACATTTAAAAATGGATAAAATTAATCCCATTTCAGGTTATAAATTTCTGAAATGCTATAAAGAGGATTTGCCTTCAAGATTGTTTTGATCCTCCTTTTAAAGTTTAACACTGGAAGAGGCTTAATGTTCTGAGGTAAGATGTTGAAAATTTTAACAGATATATATGAGAAACTGTTAAGTGTTTTACTATATTTGCATTTGTTAATATAAATATCAGAGCATTTTCGAGTGGGATAATTATGGACAGAAGAACATATTGAGAAAATTGTAGTAGTAGTAATAAAAATAATAATATAAATAATTAAAACAATAATTAAAATAATTACTATAATAATGATAAAAATACTCGTAAATATAATAATAATAATAATAATAAAAAAATTAAATAATAATCAAATAAAGATATTGTTAAAATAATAATATTAATAGTAAAATAATAATTATAGTAATAATGATTAAATTAATAATTATATATAAAATAATATGAATAAAGATATTCAAAATAAAAATAGTAATAATTAAATAATAATTAAAATATTACATATAATAATAATATTAATAATTATAATAGGAATAATAAAATCAATTATAATAAAAATAATATAAAAATAACAAAAATAATTATAATTAAAATAATTAACATAATAATAATAAGTGTAATAATAATAAAGTAAAAATAATAATTACAATAATAATAATAATAATAATAATAATAATAAAAATAAAAATGTAATAATAAAATTATAATAATAAAAATAGTATTAATAAGAATGAAAATATTATTAATGAAATTAATATTTATTATAATCATAATAATAAAATTAATTATAATAATAATATAAAAATAAAAAAAATATTTATAATTCTAATAAAATTAAAAGTAATATAAAAATTAATAAAAATAACAAAAACAATAAAAGTAATTATAATAAAAATAATAGAAAAAAATAATAGAAAAATATGATAAAAATCAAGTAATAAGATAAACATAATATTAATACTATTAATAATAATAGCAATAATCATAAAATCAATAATAATAAATATAAAAATAATAATAATAATAATTATAATAAAAATATTAATAATAAAAGACATAATTGTAATTAAAATAATAATAGTTAGAATAGTGATAAAAATAAAAATTATAATAATAAAATTATAATAATCATAATAATAATCAAAATAATAATAATAATAATAATAATAAAAATCATATTTAAAGTAGTAATGAAAATAAAATAATGAGAAATTAAAAATAACTTGACTGAAACTTATAATAATAATAATAATAATAATAATAATAATAATAATAATAATAATAATTATAATAAAACAACAATAAAAGTTATAATAATACAAATTTAAAAAAAATAAATTAATAATTAAAATTATTTTTTTTAAATTTCTATTATTATGACTTTTATTGTTGTTTTATTATTATTATTATTATTATTATTATTATTATTATTATTATTATAAGTTTCAGTCAAGTTATTTTTATTTTCTCATTATTTTATTTTCATTATTACTTTAAATATTATTATTTATTATTATTATTATTATTATTATTTTGATTATTATTATGATTATTATAATTTTATTATTATAATTTTTATTTTTATCTTTATTCTAACTATTATTATTTTAATTGCAATTATGACTTTCATTATTAATATTTTAATTATAATTATTATTATTATTTTTAAATTTATTATTATTGATTTTATGATTAATGCTATTATTATTAATAGTATTAATATTATGTTTATCTTATTACTTGATTTTTATCATATTTTTCTGTTATTTTTTTCTATTATCTTTATTATAATTACTTTTATTGTTTTTGTTATTTTTATTAATTTTTTATATTACTTTTAATTTTATTAGAATTATAAATATTTTTTTTATTTTTATATTATTATTATAAATAATTTTATTATTTTGATTATAATAATTAATATTAATTTCATTAATAATATTTTTATTCTTATTAATACTATTTTTATTATTATTTTATTATTAAATTTTTATTGTTATTATTATTATTATTGTAATTATTATTTTTATTTTATTATTATTACAATTATTATTATGTTAATTATTTTAATTATAATTATTTTTGTTATTTTTATATTATTTTTATTATAATTGATTTTATTATTCCTATTATAATTATTAATATTATTATTATATTTAATATTTTAATTATTATTTAATTATTACTATTTTTATTTTGAATATCTTTATTCATATTGTTTTTTATATAATTGTTAATTTAATTATTATTACTATAATTATTATTTTACTATTAATATTATTATTTTAACATTATCTTTATTTTATTATTATTTAATTTTTTTATTGTTATTATATTTATTTTTATCATTATTATAGTTATTATTTTAATTATTGTTTTAATTATTTATATTATTATTATTACTACTACTACAATTTTCTCAATATGTTCTTCTGTCCATAATTATCCCACTCGAAAATGCTCTGATATTTATATTAACAAATGCAAATATAGTAAAACACTTAACAGTTTCTCATGTATATCTGTTAAAATTTTCAACATCTTACCTCAGAACATTAAGACTCTTCCAGTGTTAAACTTTAAAGGGAGGATCAAAACAATCTTGAAGGCAAATCCTCTTTATAGCATTTCAGAAATTTATAACCTGAAATGGGATTAATTTTATCCATTTTTAAATGTATTGTTGTAACATTATTGTATGTAGAATGTCATTAATTTGTATTCTCATGACACAGCCTATGTATATCTCATACTTAATGACTGGAAATAAACTATCTATCTGTCTGTCTGTCTGTCGATCTATCTATTCTATCGATCTAGTCTATCTAATCTAATCTATCTATCTATCTAATCTAATCTATCTGTCTAATTTACCTAATCTATCTAATCTATCCTATCTAATCTAATCTATCATGTATATCTAATCTATCTAATCTAATCCAATTCAATCCTATCCAATCCTATTATTTTAATTATTAATTATTTTATCATAAATTTACTAAGTATATTAATATTTAATTTTATTAATAATACAATAATTAATATTATTTTAATTATAACTTTTATTGTTTTTATTATCATTATTAAAATTATAATTATTATTGTTATTATTATTTTATTATTATAATTTTTATTTTTATCAATATTCTAACTATTATTATTTAATTATAATTATTACCTTTATTATTAATATTTATAATTATTATTATGATTACGATTATTATTATTATTATTATTATTATTATTATTATTATTATTATTATTATTGGATGGATGGATGGATGGATCGATGGATGGATGGATGGGTGGATGGATGGATGGATGGATGGATGGATGGATGGATGGATGGATGGATGGATGGATGGATAAGTTTATTTGCCAGAACAAAGTACATTGTGTAGCAACGTCAAATACAAACAAGATCAAAAACAATTGACAGTATTATAAAATTCATCCAAACAATACAATGGATTTAAAATCAAAGTGCGCTTCACTGACCTCTTAAAAGATTCAATGGAGAGAGCTTTAGTGCTGTTACTGAGCTTGTTAAATAGATTTAATGATATTATTTCAAAGGAATTTTGTATCTTTACATCTATTTATGTAAATATTGGAACTAGTTCTGGTGTGATATAGATGGATTTCGGAACATGGATTGTATTTATGACTATTTTTCTTAGCAAATAAAAGGCAGTGGAACACAAACAATGAAGTCAAAGTTAAAACACCCAACTTAACAAATAAAGGTTTACAATGAGTTCTGGGGGCTACACCACATAAAATTCGAATTGCCTTTTTCTGTAATAAAAGTATCTTTTTAGCTAAAGCATGGTTCCACCAAAATAAAATACCATAACTCAAATAGCTATGGATTTGTCCATAATAAACTGATAATAAAACATTGGAAGACACATTATTTCTTAAAACACGTAACATAAATATACCTCTATTTACTTTATTGGCGATATAATTAATATGTGAACGCCAACCTAGACCAGGTTCGAAATGAATGCCTAGAAATTTTATACTAGTTTCAGTTAAAAAAACAGGACAACTAGTATTAAAAGTGAGGTCAATTGTTTTGTTTTCATTGAGAACAAGACTATTGAATTTGCACCACTTATCGATTTTTTCAGTAAGTGCATCAAGTTTATCGTGCAGACTGGCATCAGAATTGACAGAGATACTTACTGCCAAATCGTCCGCATACAAATATATTTCTATGCAATCATCTCGGATATTAAAAGGGAGGTCATTAATATAAATTATAAAAAATAAAGGGCCCAGCACGGAGCCCTGTGGATTTCTTGGTAGTTATTGTTAACCAATGTTTTAACCAAGGTAAGTTTCCTGACCCCTTGAAAATATCTAAAGTTATTCCTGTTCACAAAAAGGGAAACAGACAAGAAGTCTCTAACTAGGTCGGTATCCTTGGTGCCAGTTATTTCTAAAGTAATTGAAACTGTAATTCTAGAACAGTTAGTTTCACATTTTGAAACTAACAGAATATTATGTGATGAGCAATATGGTTTTAGGCCTAACAGATCTACTATTTTGGGTATTGAATCCTTTATAAATGAAGTACTTTTTTCTTTTGAAAACAAGCAGAATGTAGCGTGTGTTTATGTGACCTTAGTAAAGCTTTTGATTGTGTACCCCACGATCTGCTGCTAAAAAAATTAGAATATTATGGAATAAAAAATAAAGAACTGTTCCTAATTCAATCATACCTTAGCAATTAATGACCAAATGTCTACTTTTCGAGATGTAACAACGGGAGTGCCTCAAGGATCTATTCTGGGTCCTTTTCTTTTCATTGTTGCTGTTAATGACTTGCCCGCTGCTACTCCAGGTAAAGTGATCTCTTATGCAGATGACACCACTGTGCTAAATATTATTTCTACAAATACTTTTGATTGGTCCAATACTTTAGATCCAATTTCTGATTGGTTTGACACAAATGGCTTGCACATGAATAAAGATAAAACTCAAACTATCTTATTTAGTTTAAAAGATAAACAAAATAAAGAGCAAAAGGTTAAACTTCTTGGAATTTGGTTGGACAACAAGCTTTCCTGGAATTTCCATATAATGGAAATATGCAAAAAGTTGTCAAATGTTTTATTTATCTTAAGAAGACTTAGGGTGTGTGTTTCCATTAGTAATTTATTGACTGTTTATTATAGTTTATTTCATTGCCATTTAAACTATGGTATTTTGCTCTGGGGTAGCAGTGGGGAAGCCAATCAAGTATTTTTGCTCCAGAAGAAGGCTCTCAGAATAATAACAATTCTCGCCAACATTGTGTACCTATTTTTAAAGAATTTGGAATTTTAACTGTGGCATCTTTGTATGTATTTGCATGCTTGAATTTTATTCATCTCCAAAAGAAAGATGACTTACTTTTTTCTGATATACATAACCATTATACAAGGTGTAGAAATAATATGGTACCTCCTAAATTTCGGTTACAGAAATCTGTTAACTCTCATCTCTATCTTGGAGTGAAATTTTATAATAAACTACCTTTAAATATAAGACAAATTGCAAATGCAAGTTCTTTTAAAATTTGTGTAAAAAACAGAATTAAGGAACTTAATTTTTACAACATACAAGAATATTTTGAGTGATTTGAAACTGCACACTCCTGCCTTAATCTCAGTTGGGTTAACTTTCTCTTTAATTAGTGCTTTCATGTTTTCTGCATTATAATTCTTCTTTCATTTCACCATAATTTTGAAAGTTCTGTTGTTTTGAGAACTTTGGGGTATTTTCTTTGCTATTTCAGAATACTTCTTCTTTCCCCCTGTAGATGTCGACTCTGTTATGTTTTCTCTTCTTATTAGTTTGTTTAAGTCTGCTATTTTCTTTTCTTTTTCATTGGACTCCTTTGTCATGTTATTGTAGATCTCTCTTAGCTTACTAATTATTATTATTATTATGTTTTATATTAATATTATTTTTATTTTAATATTATTTAATTGTTATTATCATTTATATTATTATTATTATTATTATTATTATTATTATTTTAATTATTATTATTATAATTAATTTAATTTTTAGTATTTTAATTTTTATTTTTATTATCAATATTTTATATATTCTTTTTATTCATTTATTATTATTTTAATTAGTTTTATTTTAATTATTATAATTATTATTATTATTATTTTCATTATTATTTTCTTTTTATTATTATTTTCTTTTTATTATTATTATTATTATTATTATTATTATTATTATTATTATTGTTGTTATTATCATTGTTATTGCTATTGTTATTATTGTTATTTTAAGTATTTTTTATTGTTATAATTATTATTTTTTTCATTAATGAGCCCATGAGAGACTACGCAAAGCACATAGAAATGTCTTTCTATCATTATTGTTATTGTTATTATTATTATTATTATTATTATTTTAATTTTTATTATATTTATTTTTATTATTTTTTTAATTATTATTTTAAATATTATGATTGTCATGTTTATTATTATTTTTTATTATGATTATCATTATTATTATAATTATGAGCATTTTAATTCTTATTATTTTATAATAATAATAATAGTAATAATAGTAATAATAATTATAATTATTAAAATAATAACTAAAATAGAAATAATTAAGATAATATCTTAAAGAATAATAGTCATTATCATAGTAATTAAAACTATAATTAAATTAATTATATAAAAAATTAAAATAATAATAACTAAAATAGTAATAATAAGTATAATTAAAATAATAATACAATAAAAATATTAATATAAAAATAATAATAGCAATAATAATTAAGATACTTAAAAACATAATGATTAAAATAATAAGAGTTAAGTAATAATAATAATAATTATAATCATCATCATAGTATTTAAAATTATAATAATAAAAATTTATATAATAATAATACAAATTAAAGTAATAAAAATAATAGTAATGATAATAATAATAATAATAATAATGGTAATAATAATAAGGTTAATAATAAGGATAATAACAATAATAAAAGTAATAATAAATTAAATAAAAATAATAAAATATTAATTTTAAAGTATAAAATAATAATAATAATAATAATAATAATAAAAATAATAACAATATTAATACTAAAAATAATACTAATTCGAATATAATAACTAAAATAAAAATAATATTAATACAAAAATAATAATATAAAAATAATAATAAAAATAATAATTAAAATAATAAAAATGACTATAATAATAATGAAAATAATTAAAAAATATAATAATATAAAGTAAAAATTAATAATAGTAATAATAATAGTAATAATATTTGTAATAGTAATAATAATACCTATTAATGTAATAATAATTAAAATAATAACTACAATAAAATATCTAAAAGAATAATAGTCATCATCATAGTAATTAAAATAGTAATTATATTAATAATTAAAATAATAATAATGAAAATAGTAATAATAAATATAACTGAAATCATAATAAAATAAAAATAAGATAAATATAAAAATAATATAATATATAATAATAATAATAATAATAATAATAATAATATAATATTAATATAGATAATAATATTAATAATAATTTTAATAATATAATAATAATGATAATAATATTAATAATAATAATAATATTAAGTATAATAATACTATTAATTAAAATAATAATAATATTATAATAATAATCATAATATTATAATAATTTATTATTATTATTATTATTATTATTATTATTATTATTATAATCATCAGTAGCACAGTAGCATAATAATAATAATAATAATAATAATAATAATAATAATAATAATAGTAATAATAATAACACTAATAATAATTTATGATTATTTAATTTGTATTTTGTGGATCAGTTATTAATTGTTTAATTAATGGTGAGTGGTAAATGACTTTTGAGATATTTCTTAATAGCTGTTCTAATTTTTTTGTGATTAAGCTCTTTACCTCTGTTGGGAAGATGGTTGTTAAACTTACACCCTGATGTGATAGAAACTTTAGACACCTGGTGAGTCTATGAGTTTTGACACGTATATTTCTGCAGGCTCTTGTATTGTGGTCATGTACGGCTGAGTTCCTTTTAAGGGGATCCACATTTTGATGTATAAAAGAGACTGACTAAGATATACAGGCTGTTTCAAAAATACGGGGCATAATTTCAGATATGCATTTACCATATGTAGACAGTCAAATTAGTTCATTATAACATGTGTCCGGAAATGCTTCATTTCCGAGTTATGGCCTTCACAACATTGAAATTCACTGGAACGTTTTTCTTTCCGCAGGTTGTTGTCATTACAGATGTTCAAAATGTCCACCTCCTGCTTGAATACAGACCTCACATCGATGTCTCATTGACCTGTGAACACGATCCCAAACTCCAGGAGTATTGCGTATGTCCTCACAACTTGCCACAATTCGATTCCGAAGGGATTCCAAATCCGGCACCGGAGACGAATAAACCAATGATTTTAAATGGCCCCACAAGTAGAAATCGAGAGGGTTCAGATCAGGTGAGCGTGGAGGCCAAGCAATTGGGCCACCTCTACCTATCCATCGATCAGGAAACCTTTGTATTCCAGGAAGTTTGTGTACGCCTGTCCCGTAAGTCTGTTTACAACTCATGAGGTCCAACTAATCGATCACCAATGATACCGGCCCACATGTTGAGGGAGAACCGCACCTGGTGATGAGATACAACAGTTGCATGTGGGTTTTCATGCGACCATACATGCTGATTGTGGACATTTGTTATGCCATCTCTTGCGAACTGTGCTTCATCTGTAAATAATACGACGGCAGAAAAGTTCGGATTTACACCACACTGTTACAAGAACCACTGACAGAACTTAACTCGTGCAGGGTAATCTGCTGGTGACAGGGCCTGTACACGTTGCAAATGATAAGGATACAATTGATACTCGTTCAACAGTCTCCAGACAGTCGTATGAGGAACATTGACTTGCAACGCTAACCGTCGTGTGCTGATAGAAGGACGGGAATGGAGACATTGGACATTGTCGCTGTGGGTACCTCTCCTGGTACAAACGACGAGCCAGCGCAGCATTGCCGTCCGTCTTACCGTATATGAAGTGTATCTCTGCCAGCTCTTGATTTGAATACATGTCGCACAGTCTTAACGCCTAAAGAACACTGAATGTAACCTTCCTCAGAATGAACTATCAGAGCGTCCTCCTAATGTCTCCTTTGACGGCAAAGACCTGCGGAAAGAAAAACGTTCCAGTGAATTCCAATGTCGTGAAGGCCATAACTCGGAAATGAAGCATTTCCGGACATGAACTATTTTGATTGTCTACAGGTGGGACTTTCAATGTTGTAAAGGCAATAACTCGGAAATGAAGCATTTCCGGACACATGTTATAATGAACTATTTTGATTGTCTTCATGTGGGAAATACTTACCTGAAATTATGCCCCGTATTTTTGAAACATCCTGTATACACAAGGTGAGGGTAATATAGGTATTTCTTTGAATACTATCTTGCTATGTGATCATATTGGTACCTGTTTTATGATTTTTTTTTAATCTTTTCTAAAGCTTCTTAAGTATCTGCAAACTATTTGAAGAAGTCCCCACATGCTATAATTTCATATGAGAGCAGTGAATGGACATATCCATAGTATGCTGACTTTAAGCGCTCCAAGGGCTATACTTTTGAGAGGACTCTAAATGCATAGCATAGACAGCTGAGTTTCCTGCTTAGATGATGTATGTGTGTTTTACACGTCAATTTTTTTTTATTTATTTATTTTAGTTCACTTTAACTCCTAGGTCATATTGCGTTCATACCATGTTTATAACAATTGAATTCATAATATTACAAAGAAATGATTTACGCATTAAACAAAGGTCTGTGAATTAACAATTACATTAGTAATGCAAGTTTTACATAGATTTAAATAAAATATTGTGAATAGGTACATTGCTGTTGAAAGTCAGTTTTACACAGATTTAAAATATTGTGAATAAGTATATTACAGTTTGAAATCCAGTTTTATGCTTATGAGAAAGAGTAGAACCTGCTTGAATTGTTATGGGGTATTCAGTGTTGTGGATATATCTTCATTTTGCTTCTACCTATATGCCCAAGAACTTTGTGGCTTTTACTTTGGTAATTTGTACATCATTGAAAGAAACTTGCATTGGGTCTTGTTCATAATTATGGAACTGTATATACACATTTTTTTCAATGTTAAGCTTGAGCTTATTGGTCGATAGCCAGTTTTCTATTTGTTTTAAAATCTTGCTGGTTTTATCCTGCAACTTATTTTTGGCAGGATCACTAATTGTAATACTCGTGTCATTTACAAATAACACACTTCTTACTTGAGCAATATTGGGAGGGAGATCGTTTATGTATTTAAGAAAGAGTAGTGGATCTAATACTGAGCCTTGTGGGACTCCATGCTTTATAATAACATCATTTGATATAGCTGAGAGTACTTCAACAGACTGATATCTGTTACTTAAATATGAACTAAACCATTCTTCAGTTAATCCCCTCACTCCGCATTTGTTAATTTTGTGAATCAATATTTTATGGTTTACCATGTCGAAAGCTCTGCTAAGGTCTAGAAATAGCCCAACAGTTTTTTATTTGTCATTCTGAGCTTTGTATATTGATTCTAGGAATGCAAATATAGCACTGCAAATGTTTTTACCTTTACAAAATCCAAACTGAAGCTTACTTAAAAGGCATTAACCTGTTGTACATTACTCTTTCAATTATTTTTGCAAATACTAATAGGAGAGATATTGGGCTGTATACAGTCTTTTCCCCCCTTTTTAAAAATTGGGAGAACCTTTGCTATTCTTAGAAGTTCTGGAAATATCCCTATAGCCAATGATGAATTTGCAATATCTACCAAAGGAGTTAGTAGGTGGAATGTTGTTTGTGTTACGGTTTTATCTGGGATGTCATCATTTCCACTCGAGTGCTTGTTTTTTATGCCTTTAGTTATTGTGATAATTTCTTCTGGTGTTACTGGAGTTATAAATATACTTTGGCTGTTTGTCATTTGTGGAAGTAATGGGGGATGAGTGTTTGCTGCTGTTTGAAAGCTCTCAGCGACCTGACTAAAGTATTTATTGAACATCTCAGCTATTTCTTCAGGATTTTCAATGTTTTCCCTATTTTTGTTTAGTATGATTTTTTCCTTAGCATTTGTCTTATTTTTTCCAGTTTCATCTTTTACTATCTTCCACAAAGCTTTTACTTTGTTTTTAGCATTTGCAATAGAGTCCTCATTAGATTTCAACTTTGCTATGACCTGTTTTAGGATCTTGCAGTAAGATTTATAGTATTTTTGGAGATGCTCATCATTATTCATTTTACATAGACTGTATAACTGCCTCTTTCTTTTGCAAGAAAGTTATTATACCTTTTGTGAGTCATTTTGGTTCTTTCCTGTTTTGATTATTTGAACTGATGATCTTTTTGAGTGGGAATGCTACATTAAAATAGTGCTTGATAGTAGTTGGAAAAACTGTTGTTTTGTCATTTGTATCAGTTTTGGTAACTACATCTGTCCAGGTTTCTTTTTGTAGCAAATGTTCAAAGTAATTATGCTGTCTTTGCTGAAAAATCTTTAATAGCTAATTTTTAGCAGATTTTGAAGGTATATTTCCATTTATTTGCAAATGTAGGGACACAGCATTGTGATTAGAAAATCCTAAGTTTTCATTTTCTACTGTGAATGGAGAAAAGTTACAATTAATTATAATTTGATCCAAACAAGTTTGAGAACTAACCCCCACATTATGCTCTTTTTATTTGTTCTTAAAAATCTAGGGTTTATTCATGTTTATCTAAAAGATAAACAGATGTTTAAATATCTGTATGTCATATTAATTAGTTTTAGAGTATTGTCATTACTGCTATGATTATTTATTTGTTATTAATCTACAGGAATGCCCACCATAAGATTACCCCACGAACAAAAATGTTTGTTTACAGCACATTTTGTGGTAATGCATATTCCAAATGGAGAACTGCATATATTTATTAGTTTGTTTTGTTGTGCAAATCTAGAATTCCTAAGAAAATTAATGAGAATAAGTTGTTTTGCTTTGCATGAGCACTTTGAGTTTGTGGGTATAGTGCTTATTTAATGCCTTTTGAAATTGTTCTAAATTGTTGGTAGTTTGGCAAAATTTTTTCACCCACAATAATTGTAACTTATTAAGGCAGTTAGGTCTATTTAGAAATAATTTAAATTAATGGAATCTGGTTAGCAAATTAATTGGCAACACACCACTGTATAATTTATATAATTATAAATTCTGATTAATGCTGAACTAACAAGTAGTTATATAACTATTAAAGTGTTTTGGGCAAGACTTCATTTCTTCTCTACAAATTACTGACCATCATGACCTGCAGAGGTATCATTATCACTGATAGGGAAGTGGAACACTGGTTAGTTGTAGGAGGGCTGGTAGCCGGATGGGGTTGTTTTGTGAGAAATTGACTGTGGATAAAATTGTTAAGGAACATGGAATTTCATGTACCTACTTTTTTCACCTAATTATGTATGCCTTTTATATACAAAACAAGTACCTCATTTCTGTTTGCAGTTAAAATTGGTGAATTTCACAACATTGTAAATTCATTGCTATTTTTATTAACCCTGTGTGTTTAGTTCTTTTCCCCCGTTTTAACTTTGAAATACAATAAATATATGATTCTTCTTCATTGTTGATTAAGAACTATCTCATTTCCACTGTAGTGCTACAAAGCAGTAACATTGATAGAACAATATTGTTTGAATAGGGAGAGCAAAGGAAAAGATTTACTTCTGATGTAAATTAAGAAAAGCAGTGTGGACTTCTTGTAAAACCCATTTATTTTCCCTTACCTGGAGCAAAATGTGATGCTTCACCTGCAGATTACAGCAAGTTTTCTGCTGAAACTGCCAAAGTGCTGGAAAAATCAAAATAATAAAGTGTTAACTAACATATTTTTTCTTATAGACAGAGGTGTCTGATGTTACGCAGCCCTGGACTAGCTCTTATCTTTTAGTTGAAAAATTATGTTTCCATTTTTCTTCCGAATTTAATTGTTTGTTTGTTTTGTAGTGTTTAACGCCCGCTTTAACTACTAATGGCACCACAGGCGGTTCCGAATTTAATGAAAGTTAGGTATAAAACATAAATATTTTCAGTGAAATGTAATACATATAGTTAATAACAATTGTGATTTAATAATAACAATAATAATAAAAATAATAAAAGTATACCAACAATTGTAATTACTCATTAACTTGATCTTTAAATTAAAAAAAGGATACCATGAAAAAAAATTTGATCCAAGATTTCATCAGAAACACAAGATTTTGGCTTCTTAATGGAATTTTATTTTAGAAAATATTTGTATTTGTGTATGTCTTTCTGTCTGTTTTTGTATATATCCATGAACAATATAACCTTAAAACTCTGATGTGTTCCATTCACATGACTTTCTCTACCATTCTGCAAACAAACTATTGTTACAAAAAATTAGTCATTTATCTACATCATGCTAATCGAAATAAACATTAGAAGAAATTGTCTTATTACTTGCTCCCTTGTAAGCAGAAGAGAAATAAAGGCATTTAATGGGCTAACACAATAGTCAACTCTTTTAAAAGCTATTACTGTGTGAAACAAAGTTGGCTTCCCATTTGAGAAAAGGTTTAAGTAGTTTTAAAATTGAAACCAAAACATGGAATATCTTGGAAACACACTACAAAAAAATTTAACCTAAAGTTAAATATAAAAATTTCATTTATCACCTGACAGCAGATAAAAAACTCAAACATTTTTTCTTGCAATACAACATAAATTAAGCTTGAAGTAACCAATTCAATATAAAAAATGCACTGAAAACAGAACATCAAAGACCCTTTACCTACAAACCAGGCATCTACAAAATTGACTGTAAGAACTGCAAATTGTGTTACATTGGTCAAACAAAAAGAAAATTGGAAACAAGGTTAACAGAACATTTCAGAGACAAAAAAAAAAAAGATGGATAAATTGGCAGTGATACACCATTTTTGTACATCACACCATGAAATAGAAAATGACATAAAGTAACTTAAACCTGTAAACAACCCGGCAGCACTCACAGCTTGGGAGAATATTTTCATTAAACAACACAAAGATCAGCTCATGAATATTGAAATACTGCCACATGAGTGCAAACTTCTGCCCAGAACACCAGATGTCTCCACCATAATGGATACAGAGCATAACTCCCAGCCATTAGTCGGACTTCAACTGAAGAAGAGAGTGGATGGCCTTGAAACATGTTTTGTAAATTTCATTTTAAGAGAGGTGAGTGTCACTATCCCAACTCATGCCATTATATATTTAAGAAGTTTAAAACTTAAACCAGGGGCAGCTATTCGGATGAAGCAGGTGAAGAAGTTTGCACTTAAATATACCAATATTTCATTTTTATAATGTTGATAATATTCTAAAACTTTAATCGCAAATTTAAACTGATGCAGCCTATAGTACAGTCAATGCAAAACCCAAATTTTGTTTGGAATTTATGGCCAATCAGGGAAAGAGCTAGTGAAAAACAGTTGACTTTCAAACCAAGTGCAACAGTGAGGATTTTTGAAGAGGCTGCTTCTCTAAACAGCTTGGTTACCATGGCAACATGACATCACCAAATGAAGTATTAAGGTAGCCACCCAATTGGTTGCTATCCTTCTTGCAAAGTAACTGGCAAACAGGAAATATTTTCACTTTTAGGGGTATAGCAAAGCCAACACTGCCAAAGTCGTGGGTATAAACTGGGCGGAGGACGATGGATTTTTTTGGGCGTAAAAATCCTTAGCATGACTTCCTTTGGAAGGGAAGTAAAGCTTTGGTTCCATGTTGTAGATTTATGGCATGTAAAAGAACTTCAAACCTGATAGTGAGGCCTCTAAGCAAAATTAAGCAGTCTTTCATGCCCAGGATAGAATGGGACACTGAGAACCACAGCGGTTTAAGAGCGTCCATAAATAAAACTCCATTTCTTTTGAACACTGCATCAGCCTTTAGGATGGAAAGGATGTTTCCTATTTTTGCTCGCTAACAAATAATCATAGTAGCTGTTTCACTTGAGGATGTGTTTGTGCATAACGTGTAAAGATGGTGTTTTACAAAACTGAGCAGTGTTAGTTTATGATTTTAGTAGATCCCAGTGTTTGTAATATTTAGCAACATGTGTGATGTGAGTGTTGCTAATGAATCCCTTTAACAATATAGTTTATACTTTTAGAAACTACGTTTTCTAAGTGGAAAGATAGAGATAAGAAACATATTTTAAACTTTGGGTGGCCCACTGAGATTATTGGCATACCCATGAAAAGAGACAATAAGAAAATAGGGGTCTCATACAATATTAAATTAAAAAAACTCTTGGGTTGCTAACTTTTCTTGTCACTGCTAAATTGGGCTTGTTTGCCTTTTAGCAAAAAAAAAAAAAAAAAAAAAAAAAAATAACATGATAACATTGTCAACAGATTTTCCACTCTAAAAATAGGATGACTGACTGACTTAATTTACAAGAAATAGGTGGGTCATAATATTATTTTATGGTAGTCATATGTTGTGTTTCAGCATGCCTAATGAACTTCTTCACCCACTCTACAAGGCATGAGACTCCACTGATTTCAACTGTCTTCAACTTCTGAAGGTCAATATCAGAAAAAAAGGATAGCTGAAATGAAAAGCTGAATTGTTTACTTATTTTCCTGATTATTTTGTGTTAGGCTCCATCTTGATAGAAGAATTAAATATATAAATATATAACCAGTGCTCAAATTGGACTAGTATATGCTGGTATACCATACAGGTACTTTTCTGCCATCAGCAAATTTCATTCCAACACTTCTTATTTGAGTAAATTCATACCAGTATATTGTTCACCATAAATTATATAAAACAGAAAGTAATAAGAGTAGTACACCAAATCATACTCAGTTTATGCTATTCGAATCATAATTAACGCAATTTTGGATCAGAAGGTACTTGCATCTGCAGACACATACTGCTCCATCAACAGCATGTCTTAATCAGTTGGTAGTTTGTAAATACCAAAGTTGTGTGGCCATGCTAGGTGACATTCACCCTTAAAGAATGGAAAATTATCTCAAGTGGATCAGCTACAAGCTAAAATTTATAATCTGATTTCCAGTTTGTAAAGAAACACAACAGAAGATGGTTTAAAACTTAACTCTAAGAAAGATGAATACATTACACAAATTTATAATAAAAAAATATGGTGATATATGCATACCTGATATTGTAGTAGTTAGGGATAGTGTGGATAGTGCTTCTAACGTTTGTGTTTCTGAAACAACTGATTTTGGATTCAAAATTGAAACCGAGAGCAGTGGCTTCAGAAACTGAAAGAAAATGATTGACTCATGATTCATAATGAGAAACTAGGTTGCAGGGTCTTCTACCAGTGATATGACCTGATTGCATGTTTAGATGGTGGATATGGCTGCCGAAGCATCACATTTTGCGATTTTCTGCAGACTATAAATAGCATCATGCAAAAGGTATAAGCAATCTTATCATAAGAAAGCATACCGGCACTTATATATTTCCATTTCGAGCAGTGCATATAACAGTATGTAAAAGGAATAAGGAGTGTGGATTTCTTTAAAGGAAATAAGAAGTGCACTGTATGTCATGTGCACAATATACAATTTATTTCTCTATGAACTAAACATTACTAAAAGTGCTACTATTAACTTTTTTCCACTGGAAATAAAGAATTCCAAAGATAAAGCATTTTTGTAACATTTATCTGTTACAAGAAACATTTATGCAAATTAAATGTTTATAATATATTTCATATAAAATGAAGATTTAACACCTTTTTCCTATGATTCTACTGTAAGTTGGTCATATATAACGAGTCTTGTGAGAAGAATTATTCAGAGCTACACAGTTGTAATATTTATATGGTCTTTCTGTTATTGAAGAACAAATAATTGCATGACTTTCAGCTATTATTCTTAACATCAAAATTGTGTTTTGATTATTGATGCTCATCATTGCAAATTAAAAGAATTCAAAAACTTTGGAGCATATAAATGGCATTCAAATCTATGTACAAAATATGACAATATACATATTTCATAAGCAATACATGTAAAATTTACATAGCAAGTGATGAGGATGACAGCCTCTATGACAATTTGATCACACTAACAAAAATAACGAATGTAGTGATTGGAAGCATTATAAATATGTTCTGAATACAACACACTTATATCTTTAAAATGCACAATCTTTAACCATTTTGGCTGCAGGTATAAGAAAACTATGGTTGTTATGACAATTAACATCAATCTAAATAAAATGCACAGCTTAACATCAAAATATGTAGAATAAGCAACATCTTACTTTGTACATTAAATTATAACATAATAACAAGATATGGACTTAAAACATTGAGTTTATTGGTGTTGGTGGAGTTCTGAAACTCCTGATAATAGTTCTGACACATCACCTTCCTTAAATAAAAAGGAACTTTATGAAAACAGTTGAATAAAGCACTAAATCACTATCATATTACAATTATTTAGCATATTATCAAATAATTATGAGGTTGCATTAGATATAAGCTATAAAGAAAACAAATATTTTTTATAATTATTGAAAGAAAATTTTAAAAACAAAAATATATATGATTTCCTGGGAATTATTCCCACATCAAAATTTTTAATCTGTGTGCGCTCTTTAACACAAATGGCTTTTTTTTCACTTATGAAATCTGTGCTAACATTTCTAAAAAATATTTGCATTATAAATCTTTGCTGCTTGGTATAAATATTTGTAATTCACTCATTCTATAGTCTTTATACAAGAGATATTGTTTTGTCTACATTTAAATACCATCTGTACATGGAGAGTAATGGAACCATTGTTGATCAAATGAGAAACAACAAAATGTAGCAGAATATTAATATAGCTTTACCACATTGAAAAGAAAGTTGGAGGCAAGAGTTACCATACAAGTTAGTTGGCAGATCACTTTCCCTCCACAGTCCTAGTTTTTCTCTCTCCACACTTCTATGCTTATATGGTAGAGAGAGGGAAAAGTGCTTTCCTTCTTTAGCAACATACATACTTAGACCAACTGCTTTATGCCAGGGAGAGAAAAATACTCTCAACATGTGCAGACCAACTGTCTTTACAGAGTGATAAACTTACAGCAACTACACAAATGCAGCACTAGAAAACTATTAATGCAGTATTTACTACCCATCAGAAGAACAACAAATTGTTACAACACAACTTCATTTTAATTTCATGATTATTTCATAAATCAGTAATGAAACAGCATGAATTATGAAAAGCATGAGCATTGTACACTATGTAATATGTCAGAGCATGTAGAATTATTTCATTTTAAATAATATATAGCTCGAGTAACTCTTACAACAGTTATAATTCATTTTATAACTATCCAGCTTTACATTTGACTGTAAGAATGGCAGCAGTTATTTGTGGGAAATAGAAAATATTACATTAAGGTTTAAGTTTGGCTGTTCTAGTCATTGCTGTATTACTTGCTTGTTAGTCTAATGACTCAGACTATGTCATTATTGTAATGTTTATTTAACCATATAGTTACAAAATGTTTATATTTATAGGAAGATACACCCATTAAATTAATTTTATTAAATCATTTTTATTTTTGTATCAACTTAAATTAACTTGAAGATAAGTGTGGAGGAATAACATTTTGGGTTTAAACTAATGGCTGGTTTAATCGTTAGTGATTAATACAAACCACTTTATTTCTGTACTGAATGTTCTGAATCCATCACCACTTCTGATTTGGTGTATTGAAACTAAAAGTTTGCTGGTTCATCACCAGCAGTTGTGCTATCCCTGTCTATTGCTTGTTTTTAGGTTAGAGGTGATGCCATTTTTACTCCTGGGGTCTTATCTTATCTTTCCCAAAATCACAGAGTGAGTTGTGCTCTGGATATTGGTCTGCACAGTGGTTCTTTCATACTTGTGTGCATAATGTACCCAGCTCACATTTTGTATTAATGGTATTAAAATTTTTAGCAGTGATTTTAATTTAATTAATATTTTATATGTGAAATAATGGGTTTCTAAATTGGTTTATGTGCATGTTTTGCTGTTCAAGCAAGGCAAAGACAGCAAACAGAAGTTATGAAACAGAAGAGAGTTCAAGATTGGAATTTGTAAAATTTGTATTTATTGTTTTCACATGCTTTGGCCACAATATTTACCAATTTATATCTTCTGTGTTCTTGTAACATCCTCCTGGTGAATTGAGGTTAAGGCAGGAGGAATCAGTGCACTCTGTGTATAAACTAGATGCAGATATTAGCTTTCAGACATTTCTTGCTCTCTGGTTACTATTAGTGTAGTTGTAAAACTAGAATTCTAGATTAAAATTTATAAGGAAATCAACCAAATCTATAGGTAGATCCAAGGAGGAGCTGGGAAGGGATATTGCATGTCCCCTTAATTATTAAAAAAATGACACAAGCTATAGCCACAGAAATGCATATGTGAAAAAAGAAACCCCCAAAAAAACATGCTTTGACGTTTTTACAATACCCTCATTCCACTTACGCTTCAAAGGAAAGAAATCCTTATCATTAATTTCCAAAACTAATTTTTATTTCAGTTAACTTTTGATATTTTATATTTATTACATAGTTTAGTGCTCACAAAAGTTTAGGGAGGTATGTAAAACCATTGCTAAGCTATTAATTCTTTTATTTATAATTAATCAATTTTTGGTATGATAATATGAAATGCTCATTGGACTTTATGGTTTATATATTGCATCCACATTTTTAATTTAAGCTTAGTATATATAGTATATATGTGCAGAAATTTCTGAATTTGAATTGGTTTTAGAGAAAAAAGTGTCTGTTCCTGAGTTATTGAATTTTTCAACATTTTAAATTTGTGTACTGAAAAAACTAATTTCAGCAAAATATGTATATATTATATTCTAAGTAGTGCACAAAAATATTTAAATGTATAATCACTGAAGCTTTTCCTACAATTTTACGCTAATAATTTATAAATAAACTATGGCCTTAGAAGAATTTTGAAAAGTGAAAAAGAAGTGAAAAAAGAGGAAAAGGAAGAAAAAGAAAAAGATTTAAGAAAATTTTAGTTTAAAGATGAATGCTTTACCTATATCATGCTGTTCCAATTTGGACGGCTACACTGTGGCCAAATACTTAGCCCACTTGCCTCCCACCTAGGCGGACCGGGTTTGATCGCATGTGGGATTTGTGGTGGACAAAGTGGCACAGGAGTGAGTTTTCTCTGGGTTCTCTGGTATCCCCTGCCATCACATTTCTCTGGTGCTCCGTCTTCATTCCATGTATCATCAGTGTCATCACCTGCAGTGCCATAGTAGTAAAAGTGGGCATTAAACACTATCCAAAAGTGTTCCAGTTTAAATGCATGCCAAAGAGCAGTGAGTACTCACAACTCACAGTACCTATTCAATACAGCTCAGCATTGAGGGAAAGCTATTATTAGTGCTGAATGAAGTTGCAGGAGGTGCAAGAAATTGAGCTGTGACTTTCACTTGGTGACATATTGATTATCATGCTCCCTCTTCAGCTGGGTTCCAAGGTCTGTGATTGAGTATATGCAAATACTTTGACTCAGCTCGGTAGAATTGAAACAGCCTGATCTATATGACACAGGACCAATTAAAAACCCATTTGTGGGTATACATTTTTTGAAATTGAAAATCCAACTGTCTGAAAGTACAAGTTATAAGCATAATATAAATATGCAAAATATAAACATTTAACACTTTATATTTGTTACCAAATCTCATCAATGAACTGCCTTAAGTTTATAGTATTGTTTGCTTTTGTAAAATCAAAGCCAATACTTTTATTTATATCCTATTTGCTTAAAGCAGATGAGCAGCTATTTCTAGTCAGTGGATGAGTTTATCATAACAATGGATGTTAGCCAAAAAATGTTGCATTAATTTACGAATAAAGAATGAATAATAAATACTTACACAAAACTGACCAATTAAATTACATAACTGCTAAGAGCATCTTTAATTAATACATTATTTTGGAAGGTTTTTCAGATGTGAAATTAATTTTTGTATCCAATGGATAATTCATTTATCAAAATTCAGAAACTAAAATGCTCTATTACATGCTGCATTTTACTAATTAGTAAACTATATGTTAGCCCCTCCCTGATTAGATCCGATTGTACCTGGTTGAGAATTTTGACAAATTGTTAGGAATTTATCACATAGTGTTTACAAGGTCGAACTGCTTAGCAGATTAAAAATGCAAAATTGATTGTTAATGGAGTTCCATTTGAAACAGACAGACTTTTTGACAGAACACTGCAGTAATTAAGGTATCTGTGCAACTTCTAATGCCATTAGTTATAAAATGAGTCAAATTTACACTTGAATTGCTTCACTCTGTTGATGATGTAGGCAACATACGCCTGCGAAACATGTCCAGGTAATTTATTACTTAGTGAAGCAATTCAAGTTTAAATTCGACTTATTTTATAACCAATGTTTATTTATGCTTCACTATGTACCACTTCCAGTATTTTGTTTCTTTTTATCATTTATTTGGCCTTTATGTCATTTGGAAGAGTCGCCAGCAAGTTGGCATTATCAAATTCTAATGCCTGCTTTATTTTCAATTTGAGAGATTCTAATAACTGATTGTTGGAGAGGCCAATTTTTATGTATGTATATATATATATTTATTTATGGACACTCCTTAAGTGCTATGGTTTGCAGCATTCCATTCTATATTGGGTACGAAAGACCACTTAAATTTGTTCAGAGCCTCTATATCAAGCTTGAGTTTCTTTTACGTACCACAAATCTACAACATGTGACTACAGGCTTTATTTCCCTTACAAAGGAAGCCATACTAAGAATTTTTACAACCAAAAATATCCATTGACCTCGTCTGGGCTTGAACTCATTATTATGGGAACCAAAGGCTAGTATATTACTCCTGGACCATGGAGGATGACAGAATGGCCATGGAGTTTCCATATTGCCAACAAAAGTAAACTTCTAGTACATAATTGAACCAGCACTGGTTAGAGCAGCTTACCCAAAGGTATTTAGAGGTATTTTAATTTCTTAGTTACACAGCAAACACCAAATAATTTAAATTATTATATAAATATATAATACCTAATAATAATAGTAAAAAAGCAAATAATTGAACCAGCACTGGTTAGAGCAGCTTACCCAAAGGTATTTAGAGGTATTTTAATTTCTTAGTTACACAGCAAACACCAAATAATTTAAATTATTATATAAATATATAATACCTAATAATAATAGTAAAAAAGCAAATAAAGTATAAAATAGTAAATAAATACCAGCTTGTATGAGATGGCTTTGTATAACTAGACTTACTAACTTCTAAGCTCTAAATTCTGGGAGAAAATTAGGTATAATTGTAAAGCTAGAAAAACTGATTAAAAAAAACAAGTCATATGAACTTTTCCAGACATCGTTAAATGTGCAATAGTGTTTCCTTTTCATTTCTACTCCCAATGAACTGGCCATTACAATAACCAGCTTATGACTATGACCACTGTCAAAGTCCTCCACTTCAAAGACCTCAAACTACTAGTAATTACTGATTTTGAGATTTCTGTTTCTAAATATAGCAAGACCAGTGACGTGTTGGCACAACAATTAGTTTCCCTTCTTCATTTAACACTGCCGGCATACAAATCAAAACACTACCATTTCTTTCTATGCACTGCCAACCCTTACATATAACATGAAATACTCGTTTAGTATATAAGTAATAATAATAATAATAATAATAATAATAATAATAATAATAATAATAATAATAATAATAATAATAATAATAATAATAATAATAAAGGAATAAGGAGATATCACATAATTTTGGCAATTTAATTTCAGTTCTAGGAGCTAGGAAATCCCATTCAATTCCAGGAGACTCCTGGTCATTCCAGGAGAACTGGCAACCCTGGTGATAACATATGAGGCTCACATTGGGTGGATTCAATTCCTTTGAACTTTGATTTTTTGTGATTTTCCCTGGTCAGCAGGTATATGTTTGGGAGGTTTCTCATCTACTATAAATTTCCTGTCCATTCTATTTCTTTCTCCTGTTTCAGGTATGTTTCATGGTTTTATAGCATGTGGAAGTGCCTTCAAAAGTGCAAAAATAAGTTATCTGCCTTCAGTAAATTGCCAGTCTCCAGCTGGCTTGTAATATGGTAGCAACTATGTGCTAAGTTCTACTTTGAAGAAATTTCTTTGCTGGAGTGAAGCAGGCATGAGGCCTTGCACAGTGTGGATGGCAGGATGCCCTTAGGGAGAAGGTGTACTCAAGAAAGTCTACAATTCACTGGAGATTGAGAATCAATGTAGAGGAGATGGCTAGTCTTGTAGCTAGTAGCTTGGTAGTTAACTTGGCTAAAAATGTTCAATCTCTATGTCAAACTTTCATTCTTTTGTAAATATTCTAGCAAATGCTTTAATTTAATATATTTTCTAATACATTATTGAATGGGATGAATTTCAAAACAAAGCTATGTTTGAAGACACATGCACTACTGTAAATTGTATTGTATTTTTTGATCTTTAAACTGTTTTATGTTCTATTGTGCAAAACATTCCACTATGTTGAGTATTATTTAAAGGATTTCGATTATCTTTAGTAAATGAAATGGCTATATCTTTTACATTTAGTGAAAAGCAATTTAAAGAGTGAATTTTATATACATTTATATAATTAATACTATTGAATAAAATTTGTTAAAATGATTGGTTATTTTTTTAATGCCATGTACAATGAGTTAAGAGAGCAATCTTGTAGACAAATATTTCCTTAGGGTCATCTTATTTTCTTATGATTCATGGACTTAGGGGAATTGTAACCATTAATAAGATATAAGACAAGGTGCAGATCAGAGATACTATTTAATATGTGGACAGCAGTTTTATGTTTAATTTCCATTACTATCAGTGATAAAGGAACTTGAAGGAAGGTGTGACTATACCCATTTAGGGAAATTGTTAGATCTTGGAAAAGTTGGGATTTAAATAATATTGATGCAGCAATAACAGAAAAAACTATAAATGAAAACAGTAATATATATTGGGGGCTATCAAAGCTATCACCGAAGTCTGTATCTAAAGTAAATTAAAAATTAATAAGTAATATTAATAATAATTGTCAGTTTCCTTCACAAAAAATTAGGCATTATGGGTAGAGAAAGTCTCATTCTCTATACTATTGAACCGAGGAGAGAATAGAGCTAAACTATGATATGGTCAAAGTGGGATTCGGGAGGAGGAATGCAAGAATCAGCAAATGAAGGCTTTGGAAAATGAAGTCGCGACATCACAGTATTGTACAACACAGGAATCAACAAGTGAAAGCTTCAGAAAATGAAATTGTCACATCACAATGTTGTACAATACAGGAATCAGCAAATAAAGGCTTTGGAAAAGAAAGTTGCCACATCACAATATTGTACAATGCAGGAATCAGCAAGTGAAGGCTTTGGAAAATGAAATTGCCTCATCACAATATTATACAATACAGGAATCAGCAAATACAGGCTTCAGAAAAGAAAGTTGCCACATCACAATATTATACAATGCAGGAATCAGTAAATAAAGTTGCCACATCACAGTATTGTGCAATACAGGAATCAGCAAATAAAGGGTTTGGAAAATGAAATTGCCACATCATAATATTGTGCAATACAGGAATCAGCAAGTGAAGGCTTTGGAAAATGAAATTGCCATGTCACAATATTGTACAATACGGGAATCAACAAGTGAAAGCTTCAGAAAGTGAAATTGCCACATCACAATATTATACAATGTAGGAATCAGCAAATAAAGGCTTCGGAAAAGGAAGTTGCCATATCACAATATTATACAATACAGGAATCAGAAAATAAAGGCTTTGGAAAATGAAGTTGCCACATCACAATATTGTGCAATACAGGAATCAGCAAATAAAGGCTTTGAAAAATGAAATCGCCACATCACAATATTATAGGACTTCTTTCTTTGTTTGTATATGGAGTTAAAAACATGAAAGAGCATGTGATTTTAATTGTAGTTATTGTATGATTAACTATTTTTATAGTCCTTATTAGTTATCAGAGTAGTTATATAGTAGTATTAAACAGTTCATATTGTACAATGTACCAAGACAGTTGCCAGCACTCATTTTTTAAAATGGTGAACAATGTATAATTAAACAATTAGAGAACAGACCATAATCACAGTTGAATTACAAGGTTAAGTTGATGATCATCTGCACTTGCAGTATGAGTATGAGCAAGGAAAAAAATAAACCTTACAAATAATATTTTAATTTAAACAATTGTGATAAGTATGTCATAATTGGCTGTGAGGTTGATGCAAACTAAATAAACTATATTGCTGGATAAACATAAGAGATCAACAATGCATATAAAATAACATTTAATGAACAATCCCTTATATTGTCCAGGTCTAATGATAGCCCTAGTCCTAATCCCAACATGCACTACTGAATGAAAATGGCTAGGAAAGTCTATGTTTAAATAGACATGGTGGTTATTCTGTTCAAGCAGAGAGTTCAGTTTTGTTTTTCCTCATACACTGACACAGGCAACAAAGACTTGAGAACTGAAGGTCTGTGGTTCAAATCTTGCCAGGGCTGCCCTCCCTGATTGAGGTTTTTCCAGGTTTTCCTCAATCCTCTTTACTGGGGAGGTGCCATAAACTTGGGCTTGGAAAACGTTTCCTCTCCTGTAGGAGGGAAGGTTCCGACCACTTCAGTTGCTCTGGTGCGAATGCCCATGGTACTTCTGACGTTACTAGAAGTAGTTGTGACGAACATCTAAGCCCCTCCCACAATGTGAGTTGTTTGGTTTGGGTTGGACTTGGCGTGTCAGTGGCCTGATACCCGTGGCGGTGCCACCTGGGCAAGGTTGTGAGACACCTTAATGTCCTCTGGCATAACTACTAACCTGGAAAGCTAGTAGATCCAAGCTGGTAAAGGTCACCGCCACTGAGGTTGTTGGTAGTCTTCCCAGATGGGTTGACGCACATAAGTGGCGTGACCACTTCCGTACCTTGTGAGAGCTAGATGGGCTGGTATATAAGATAGACATTGGCCTAATGGAAAACCCCACGGGAGCCAAGGTGTACCCCTGGGGAGAAAAGTGGCAGGCTTGAGTAGTCAGGTCTTGCTGCTTGGGCTTATGTTTCCTTGCCAATTATCATTTCATTTCACATATAGTAATCAATGCCTAATGACTGTGATAATTAATCTGCATTAAAATGGGCATTAAAGAAACGGAATCATTTCCTCCTCAAAACTCAAATGCTAATAAATAATCCAATTGTAACAAAGAGTACCTCGAAGAGCACTGCTCTCAGAAGATAATTCAGCTTGATTAAATTTATATAAAAAAGATAATTTTTATTGCAGTATTGTTGTGTTAAAACACATTGTAGACTAACTCTCTGCATATGGCCTAAAATACTATAGGTAAAGTATGCTGCCTTACTACACGAAAAATATTTTTGTATATAATTTTACTACCCAATTAAATGTGCAAGGCCTTCTTAATGATGGTTCTAAATGATTTTGATTGTAATATATTGCAATTGTTTTCTTGATAGTAGCACTTGCATCTGGCAAAAGAAAAATAAACAGATCTAATTTTATTCATGTTATTCCAAAAGTGTCCAAAGATATAAAAAACAAATTAATTTAGATTCAGTGGCATTAAGACCATTTAGATAATTAAAGCAATGAATATTATAGAGCACCCACCTGGGTAGTATGGTGATAGTGTGTCTGCCTCACATTCAACATGTTGCAAGTTCAAATCACTTATAGCATGAGTTACCTGGATAAGGTTTTTATGGGGTTTTCCCTTATCCTGTGAAAACAAATGTCAGGTAAGTTTAAATTCCATGGACCCCGAGATCATTTGGGCATCATTTCACCAATTTCATTCATCGTCCAATATGACCAACCAGGTTAAAGGACATTAAGCTAAAAAAACAAAAAACAAATTATACTATTTAAGTAAACTATAGTAAATCAGTGCCACCACAATGTCAGACTTTCATCCTGCAGGAGTTCTTTTACATTCCAAAAGATATACTTACATAGGAATATTTAATAAAGTTACTTTAAGCAAAATTTAATAGAAAATAGTGAGTTTCTGAACTCAAGTTCACTTTTGAGATTTCGGTAGTTCACCTCTATAAGGTAAAGGGAATTGAAATTCCATCCTTCTCCTCTGGGAAACAAATTTATTAATTTTTTGTTTCTTTCTCTGAGTTCTCTTGACAGGCAAGCTTCAGCTGAAACGATTCAAAAATGAGAAACTCTCTCCTCTCAAGTAGAATTCTAAGAGAATTCTGATTCTCTCAGTGCTGAAAACTACCTTTCTATGGAAAATTTATTACAGGAATTGTATAGAGAATAAAGCTAACATTTTAAGGTGTAGAAAACTGTTTTAGAATTGAATCAGTGTTCATTAGTTCAAGTTCACTTGTGGTTTTATTTCTAAACTCCTGTACTGTACACTACAATCAGCTCTTTTCCCAATTAAATGGTGTCAAAGAACTTTCCATATGTATGTATATAAGAGGCTTTGAAAGTGTTTTTGGGCAACTGGTCCTAGTTTTCATGTGACAGTTTAGAATAATCTTAAAATCTTACAGCTCAGCATTTATAAATGTTATCAAACACTTCAAAATAGAGATGTTTATATTTGATACTTTTTCTCTTTGAAAACTCTCTATACTTTTTTGAAAAATATGTTCTCTGTCATCATGTAATGCAGCTATGAAACAGTGAGTTTCTTGGATTTTTTGTTAGCAAAACAAGACATTTCTTGCTTGGTTTTGATGGATGTTGTATAACACATTGATGAAAATGAATATTTTGTTGAATATGTTCAAGAGAAAAATACATTTGAAATCTTATATTGGTGATAAAAATACCTATTTCAGCTTCTTAGGGTGTTCCAGCATACTACTAAACATATCACAAAGTTTATTTATGGATAGGTAGAGTCAGACTGAAAAATTCAATGCCATAGCCAGGATTAGAACCACGGATCTCCCAATCTCTAGCCGGTTGCTCTGCCTGTCCTACACAAGGCTTGTGTGAAAAAAACAATTAATCCAATACTAAGTTTATTTATGTTCTTGCACATAGTGTGTACCAATTTTTACAAAAATTGCATCAGTTTGGACAAAAAGAATAACCACAATGTCATGCTTTATAATTACAAAATGTTGAAATATATGGCTTGTATTATGTCATTTTTAATTCAGTTATAAATTCCTTTAAACACAGTAGAGGTTTCTAAGTGCTGCAGTGTACCTCACCAGTGCCACTAATTTCCCTGATTAATAGAAGTTTTGCTTTATTGTGTCTTTGAAATCCCAATTCTTGTCTTCCCAGAAAACTTAATAAGCCTTTTTAGGGCTGCTCCACCTTTTAGATTTAGTAGACATATTTCATTTTTAACCTGGTCATCAAGCACAATTTCTATTCTACTTTCCCTAAAAGCAGCTATAGCTACGGTGCTCTTTCTTAATGATTAATAGACAGCCTGTTACTATTATTTAGTTTTAACTGCTCTAGGTTGGAGCAGTGAAACATACTTATGGGCTGTAACCTTCAGAGGTGCATGCACAAGACATTGGTACTGCTTAGTTGATGCTGTAGGGAAATTTTTTTGGCTGACTCACAATCATTGTTGATAATGTAATGTAGTAGCTCTATGTGTTTGGAAGAAACATGATGGCTTATCTAGATATTATCGAATAAGTATGTGTTAATGGCATAAATTATTATAAATCTGAATACGTCTGTTTCTGTGATGTTCAACCATGATAGTGTGCCCTCAGGAGAAAATTCTTGGTTCAATTCTCACACTTATTGACCTACCTACATTACTCAATTGCAGATATCAATTATTCCATTTTTCATTTAGTCCAAAAAGATAAAATATATGTGTACAATCTAAAGACTAACGGTTAGCTCCCTGATAACTACACTACACTACACTACACTACACTACACTACACTAATTACTTCTCTCCTGGAATGATTTTGAATTGGGTATCATTTGAAGCAAAATGTAAATGTATATTGCAGAATTATAAGACTAACTTGTTGAATAATCAGATGTAACTGGAAGGTTATTTCCAAAATAAAGAAAGAAATCTGATGTTATTTGACTATAAAAGTGTTTGAATGAAAAAAGGGTTCTTATGAAAGACCAGTTGAGTAGAATGATCTGCAGAAGTTCAATAAATAAACCATCATAAGGGAAAATATTTGAAATATAAATTTCAATAATTTTAAGAATACTATGGATTAATCCAATACCAATTGACCATAAAAGTTGGCTATACTATGAATCCTGGGTCTAAAGTACTTACAACATTGTAAGTCACCATTGGGGTTGTCACCTCAAAATAATTTGAGATCACCTTGTGGTTTACCGGGAAACATAAAAGTCAGTTGAGAAATTCAATGCTATGCTGACATGTTGCCCTTGTAGCTCAGTGGCAGAGCAACTGGCTAGAGATCAGGAGATCTGTGGTTCAAATCCCGGCTATGGCATTGAATTTTTCAGTCTGACTCTACCTATCCAGTACTGTATTTATTATAACTTCCTCCTTTTTGAGATACTGACAGTCATATTTTAGAAATAGACACTCTATTAGGTTCCACTGTTCTAATTTTAGAGCTGCATAATCTACTATCAAATTCATAGCATTTAAATTAGTTTCTTAATCAGAATACTATTATTGTATACAGATGTAAGAATTGTTTTGCTTTTAGTTCTGTTTAGTAGTTTTTGTGTAATACTAAACTAATAATGTATACTGTACTCTGTGCTATAGAGATAAATGTCATGAGTATTGTTATTTGCATTTACCTACACATAACACTAAATTGTACAAAAGATCCTACAAATGTAACTGTCTGAAATTATATGTCTTACCATCATATCTAAGTAACATAACATTTAAACAGTTTAAAACTGAATTAAACATATTCCTACTATTAAAGAAGTTCTACACAGTTGAAGAATTTAATAATTAGTATTCTGATATGATTTAAAGCCCTAAGCCACATGTTGCTATGGAAATACTGCGCTTCTTTGCTTACAGAGATCAGGATGCTGAAAATACAAGAAGCTGAACTTCATTCATTTCAACTTAGAGCAAAACCAGAAGTTACCTCAGTGTATCTCTATCAGTATATCATTGTAGTGTACCACTGTATCATTATACAAATCTGTGCAATTGTATATATGTATATTGCTTTCTATGTTTTGTATTTACAAAACCTATATTATTCTGTTCGAATTCTTACAATGAGTAAAACATACTATTATATTATAAAATTAAGTACCTTTGAATAAAGTATATCTTAACCACTAATGACTATTTAGTTCAAGGTGATAGAACATGTTGTAAGTACTATTTTATTACATTTTTCAGAAGAATAAAATTATATATTAAAACTCTCTTTTACCGTTAAGCTGGAATTAAAATGAATTTAATGTAACTTGATTTATTTGATGTGAAAGTCTAACATGATTTTGTGATGCAGCAAACAGGCTTGCTCCAAGTATGCAATGGGTGAACAAGTGACAGCAGGGATTGCCTCTCTCTTCCTTGAATAGTCAGTATTTGTCAGTTTATGTTGAGAACAGAAAGCATTACAACACATAAGCCATCAATATAACTCCTATATTTATACATACCTAGAAGGAATCTTTCTTATTTATAGAAAGTGGTAGAGTAAGTGCTTAGTTTGTGGCAATGTTTTGTACTCAGAAAATTCAGTTTACGTTATTATACAATCCATACAAGTGAGTACTAAAGTTACCATGGAGAAGTTATTTCTTTCAAGCTGTGTTAGATACCAATCAATTACTAAAAAAAACTGTGAAAGTTTTTTGTTACAAATTAATTCTCATACTATTAGGTTACAATGCAATTACAATAGTGTTAACCAAGTTAAGGAGTTGTTATTTTATTAAGTTAATACTCTAATAATTGTCATTATTTTGCAATGATTTATGTTATGACTACCAATTGCCATTAAACTTATGAAAATATGTATATGTTCATATGTGAAGTATAAATACTAATGCAAAAGACATAATGGAGCAATTATTCTGCCAGAAACTTCAAGAATTAACCTGTGGAAGATGGATTATGTATTTAAAATGCAAAATGTTGCATACTGCCACAGCACTGGAGTAATAATCTGTGTTTTCCACACAGTTGGTTGAGCAGTGCACATTAGGCAAATTTCAGGAGCATTGAGCAAATTTACTCTCTCTGCTTTTCTCAAAGGGCAAACAGTTGATGACATGCGTTTATCCATTCTATTAAATGAAGCTATTTAGGATTGACTTAACTTGAGTTAATACAATGGGATTTAAGCACTTCTCAATACAAAACTTTTCCTTCCTGCTAAGTAAAATGAGATATCATATAGCTAATGGTGTGAAACAATTAGTGGCTCAACCAATTGGTGTGAATCAGTGATTTGAAGCAATAAAAATCTGATATGTCCATTCACATTACTTTCTTTACATTATTTACAAATTATTGTTGTAAAGCTTATTTGTTTATCTACTTCATACTAATTGAGATAAATATTAGCAGAATAGCAGAAATGATCTTATTACTTACTTATAACTTCCTTATAAGTAGAAAGAAAATTAGGGATACATAAGATAAAGTGATAGTCAAATTTTTTTAAAGTCTGTTGCCATATGATTGAAATCCATTTCATTGCATGGCCAGAAGTTGACAAGTTCCCATAAGATAAAAGTTTTAAGTATTTTAATACTGAAACTAATAACAATAAATATCTTGGAAATGGTCATTTCCATGTAAAAAATGTATAGAACATAAATTGTATGTTTTAAAGAGATCTACATTTTTTGTCTAATAAGTTTTTCTCTGTTATAGTTTAGCAGTTATGCAAAATTCATCCAGA
Organism: Hymenopus coronatus; assembly: GCA_030762935.1. Classification (NCBI taxonomy): domain Eukaryota; kingdom Metazoa; phylum Arthropoda; class Insecta; order Mantodea; family Hymenopodidae; genus Hymenopus; species Hymenopus coronatus. Next base: position 57,052,060 of record CM060894.1, read on the forward strand.
ATGAGGAGCTCTTCAGAGGCTATTCCCAGAAAATTCAAAACATACATTTTATTTGTTATGTAAATATCTTTAATATACTGTATTTTTAATCAAAACTGTTAGAGCCATTTTTGAGAAAATCAATAGTTTCAATTTTTCCATGTAAAGGGTATTTAAGGCGGGAAGATTTTCCTGAAAATCTTGCTGTTACATCCTTGGAAAATAATAAAATTAAATATGAAGTTTGGTATTGTACTTTTCATTTTTGAGTTATCATGTTCACGACACATGGACCAGACACTCACATGCATGCGCATGCGCATGCACATACACAGGCACGCACAAACATACAGACCTTTTTCTAAGAATGCTTTTTTTGAATGCAGGGGACCTAAAATGTATATTTCTGGTGAAACCTTGATATCAAATGTTTGAGTGGAGTGCAATACCTTCCCTACCTATGTATTATGTAGAGAAAGTAAAAAGAATTATCAATTAGAGTCATTCCATTAAATTAATGCATTCTAAGTATACTTTCAGCTTAGTGCTACTTTTAATTTTGCATCAAGTCTCAAAACATTGTCACAATAAGTTAGTTCATTGTAATTTTAGCTGTACCAAAAGTAAACCATTGAATGCATTAAAAATATGCAGCTACCACCTGCGGTGCAATAAGTAATTAAAGCAGACATTAAACACTACCAAAAAAAAAAAACTGATAATGTTTTAACTACTATAAACAGAAGCACTATTTTCAATGAAGTATTCTTCATGTTGGAGTTGTATTGAGTCACACTTATTTACACTTAAAAATCTCCACTTAATATGTTAGAAATCACTGAAATGTTTGGTGAGTCACTGCTGAAGAAGAGGGCGAATGTCCTGGAAAACATTTCAGTGTTTTTTAACATATTAAGTGGAGATTTTTAAGTGTAAATAAGTGTGACTGAATACAACTCCAACATGATAATATTTTATTTAGTGAAGTTATAAAATCATGCTTATATCAATCAACCTGCAAGGGATGATAATAATGATGATGAGATGATGATGATGATGAGATGATGATGATGATGATGTTTGAGGGTTCTCGACTACTATGGTCATTAGCACCCTTAGAAAAACAAAGTCAATTAAAATACTAGAGGTAAAAGACAATATAAAAATAAAACACAGATAAAATAACAAAGTAAGCTATAACAAGAAATATCTCGAAAATGGTCAACTCCATGAAAAATTTACATAAATTATATGTTTTAAGAAGATCTATATTTTTTTTGCAGTAAGTTTCTGTCTATCTCTTATGGTTTATCAGTTATGCAAAAGTCATCCAGAATGAATAGGTCTACAGAGTCTATTCCCAAAAACTCAAGATATGCATTTTATTTGTCATGTAAGTATCTTTGATATACAGTATTTTAATAAAAATCATTAGGACCATTGTTGAGAAAATCAACATTTTTACAATTTTTTCCATGTGAAGGGTAGTTAGGGGTGTTTTTTTTTTTTAAATCTTTGTGTCGCACTCTTGGAAGAGACTGAAGTTAAATCCAAGTTTGGTATTTAACCAACTTTTCAATTTTTAGTTATGCTGTGTGAACACAGCAAAACACACATACATGGACCTTTTTCTAAAAATGCTTATTCGAGGGTCTCAAAACATGTATTTCAGTTGAAACCTGTTCATAATTGAACTTCTTTATATATAGTATGTGTAGAGAAAGTAAAAACCAATCAATAATTCTAGTAGTGGCAAAACCTACAGACCAATCTAAACCATATTAAAAAAAATGAAACTAAAGGACACAAAAAAGAACCAAAATCAAGTCAGCTCAAATTTTTTTAAATTTTAATAAAAATTATAAACCCAATAACTACAGCTCCATCCATCAGGATAAAATGACTAAAAAACTAACTTCTTATAGGTGGTGTCACTTTGGATTAAAAAGTTAAAATCTTCTCTACCGCTCTTTAGTCATTAGCAAGGACCTCTGCGAAGGAGACCAGCAGCGTAGCACAATTGCACTCTACAGTGACTTTCAAATGGGATGAGGTTTGTCCTTGAGTGGCACCAGACCGGCAACCAAGTGCTGCTGTGTTGACATATTGCATTCCCACTTAACTTGGGGGGGTAACGTGCTAAGTGATTCCATCTCTCATAAGTACTACTTGTACCTAGACAAAATATTCAAATTTTGCAAAATATAATTCATGAGGAAGATAGGGAGTAATGCTTATAACAGAACCATAAAAGCAACACATTTTAGCTCAAATAATACACATTAATAAACATACGTATTATATCATAATCAGAACCAATAAGCATTTTAATGACCATCATTACTTGTATAGATGTATGTATGTTCTATTATATATGTACGTACATACATGCATAATTACACAGAAATGGAATGTAAACTATTGATATGACGGTTCTAAAAGAATTATTACATTTATTATGCTTAGCAAGCTGTCATGAGACAGAGAATGAACACATTCTTGTTAGCTGTAGAATGCATCAGCTATCGAATATTTATGTTTATGTCTCAAAATCAGGGCTTGTTTTTATTTAACACTAATCCCTTCAGAGTTCATGTCAATCTTCAGTTGCTGTTTAGTCAGGAATAGAGAAAGTGCAATGGCTTTTAGTGGTGAATTTAGTGGCGAATCTAAGAGGCATGTATTGCATGCCAGGCTCGAAGCATTATTTTTAGGATCTATAAGTTTTTTAAAAAAAATGCAGCAATAAGGAATTATTATCTGTTGATAACAGCTATACGGAGGAGCCATTGGCACTTCCATTGGATTAAAAGAGCAAGTAATTCATAAACTATAATAATAAAATTAAGAAAACATGTGCATAATATGCAAATATACATGTTCCAGCTTTAAATTTAAAAACTGCAAAATTATAGAAGTTTAGAAAAATCAGTTAGGATTTAGTTACTTCAAACATTATGTCACTCAGTGTGCGAGTGAGAGGGAAATATGAAAAATGTGGGGGTAGCGACCCGACAATGCAGAGCACGATAACACATCTCATTCACTGCAGCGTAGAACTCTTCCCATTTGAAAAACATAGCAGCACATGTACTGAATTTGCTGCTCCACAGAGTGGACAAATAGGAGATGGTTTCATCTTAAAATGGTGACTATGTATAAAAAAGAATACAGTGACTACAGGGGACAATAGTATATTGCACAAAGATTTACTAAAATTCCTAGAATGGGTGTTTTAGAATAAACCAAGTATGAAAAATTTATCTATTAAAGTGGGCATGGGTGTATCTTTTATAAACAGGTTGATTAAGTATTATGCTGTTTAAGAACTTGTACAGTAAATTAATTAGAAACAGTTGAAAAATTCAATGCCACAGCCAGGAATTGAACTGGTTCTCCCGCTCTTCGTGCAGTTGCTCTAACCATTGAGCTACTATGACAACCCGCCGGTGCGCCATTCAATCTTCTTGTACAGTATTTTGATGTGAAAGTGTGCTGCCACTCTTTACAATGTAAAATAGCTGGATTTATGTATATACTTGGGTTAATATGTTTCAGAATATAGTAAAATGAAAAATAATTCCTGTTTAATTGAAGTGCCTGTTGATCTCAGCAACATTTCCACAACAAAAATGAAGGCACCTAATGGGAATCTGTGCTAGTAGTATTTGGTCATTCAGTTGTGCTATTTCTCGTCCCTTCTGAAACCATTTGGGCTTCTTCCTATACGTAATAACTTGTATTAGAATTATTTTAGTATTTTTAGTGGACCCCTAAATTAATTGCAATTCATAGAATATTCTAAGTACTAAGAGAGATGCATACAGAATTATCACAAAGTATTTATGCAGTTAATCATTCATTCCAAGTATTACCCAATTACTTATTGCAAAATTTGATATTATTTTCATATTTTACCCATCTTCTTTAGGTGCTAAATAGGATACCTATACAGTTTTAACTTGCCCATCTTTATAAAAATGATGCTTTTTATTTTTTCTACAATTTTTTATCAATATGAAGTATTTATTACTATTCTTCTTTCCCTTAGATTTTATTCTCATTACAAACAAATAACAAAAATTTAAAATTATTGTTGAATTCCAGGACCACATAAATGCCATATATTAGATTATTTGCTACAAATTCAAATTACAGTTTTCAAACAGTATATTTACAATTGCATTTTGCTAAGGTTTTAAGTTATAAGCATTTTATCTTTATTTTTTTTTATTTTACACTGCTTCCCCATTAGACATTGGTCATTGCTAATTTTCATTCTTAAGTTGGTTTCACTATTATTCTTCACGCAAGGAACTATAAATAAGTATATACAACTAATTACTTGCAACAATAAACTTACTTCTTTACTCAAATTGGTTAAAATCATGTGAGCAATGCATTAGAAATACAACAAAATGAACAAACGTAAGATATATTTATATCTTAGTTTTCATTAATATTAACATTAGACTGGCTAAAGGGATAATGTGATATTGGCATGTAAAAGCTATTTATTAATAAGTTTAATATGGAAATATTGCTTTGTTTTTAATTTAAATTTTATTAAAAATGGCACATTCTTGTGTATCAGTATTTAAAATAAACCACCAAACTTCTATACAGTTGATATGGTACTACAGTGAAACAGTTATTTATAGGTATTCATATCATTCACAGATATTTTATTCCATTCAAAACAAAACTTGAACTTTATAAGGTCTTTCAGCAACTGCAATACTTTAAAACTCTCATTTTGCATTCATTTATTTTTTGAATATATATTGATATTTTTTAAGCAAAGCTTGCATCAATAATAACTAAAATTTAGATTAATATATAAATTGTAATGATTTTACAAAACTTAATCATGAGAAATAAAGTATACAAAAAGTTATAATTTAACTGTAAAAATGTATAAGCTTAGCATAAAGGTTTAATAATATAGCCATTATGTCTGTTATTATTTTACTTTCTCTTAAAAGTATAGATGGCATTTTCAATAAGATAAAATTTAATTGTTTTATTTTATTTGCTTCATCTTTTTCTTTAACCTGTAAGGTAAATTACTGTATTAACCTTTTGTATTGCTTTCAATTCAATAAAGGCATTCTACAGTCACAGTAACAGAACTAAACCCTATAGATGTAAATATGTACCCCATAGTGTTGACCTTACTATGTGCCTTTGCTTTATATCAAGGCCACAACCAACTATATGTATATTGGCAGAAACGGGAGTGACCTCGGTATTATGCCACTAGCAGCAGGATGTGTCAAAGCTACATTTATTAGCTGTTTCAGTCATTGCACTGTGAAGTGTTTGGACAATATGTATGTTGTGTGTGATTTTCTTAGACATGTTATTCTCTTGTTAGTCCATGGAACAAATTTATGCTTGAACAGTGCAATATATGAAAATTTAACCATGTAGACAGGTGTGTAGAAAATTTCAGCAGCAACTTCCTGGTATCCAGTTTCAAGTAGAGAAGCCGTGAGATGTTTGGTCAATAAATTTAGAGGAATGGTATTGCTAAATGCTAAACCAAAGAAGTGAAAACATGTTCTGTTGGAGGAAAAGCTAGATGAAATTAGTGCTGCATTCCAATGCTCATCTAAGAAATCTCTCAGCAATATTGCACAGCAAGTGAGTGTTTCACAAACTGCTGTTCCTACAGCTACCAAATTTTTGAAACCCTACTGTGCGACTATAATGTAGAAATTACGAACATTATGGCAAGAAGAACTTTTGCATGTGAATGGCAATTTCATTTGATGATCTCAAGAAAGTCTTCATGCAGATGGACTTTCAACAACTTATAACAGGTTAATACTCATTACATATATGTTACTAACACTCCAGTGTGTGGAGTCTGCATTCACACAATCTACAGCCTTGCCATAAAACAAGGGCACTGCACATATTTATAGTAGTTTTCATAACCTTTCTGTGCTTTTCTCACCAGTTCAGTACTATATTACAGCCTTGCCAGTAACTTGTTTACTATGCAATAATAAGGTTCCTTAGAGACTGAAATTTAAGCATATATCCTTCCTCACTAGATTAATTTTCTTCTCTCTCCTGATGTCCTGATGACCAAATAATCTAAACTTGAAGGCAAAAGGAAAAAAAAAAAAAAAAAAAAAAAAATTCAATATAATTCTAAGTTTTATCTGCATACTATACAGTGACTATGTAGGTACCTTTTACTTTATAAATTGCATTTTATTAATACTTGATTTTATTGCAAAATCCTGGCCCCACAAAGTGTAGAACTAGTTGGATTTATACACATTTTAATATACATGATTTAGGCACACTATATTTATTTAAATGAAACATAGCACACATATGATGCATATGGGTATATTAGTTTCTTGAGTGGGTATTTTAATCTGTTTGGTTTATTAAATAGTAACTTGCATAATTACAAATCAAGTTTATTAAATAGTAACTTTCATAATTACAAAATTCACAACAAACAGTAAAATATGATATCTTTCATATTAACTTTGATATGTTATTTGTACACTGATGGTTTAGGGTTTGTTTATTAATCAAAGATACACTTAACAGAGGTTTGATCATTTTTGAAAACTTAATGAATTCTTTAATGAATGGTTAACATACTGATTAAGGAACTGTGATGAACGAGAATGAGTGACTACATTGTAAATCCAGCAGATGAACTAATTCACAGCACCACTAATTGTTACTGATTAGCAACAAATAAATTACGTGTATTTAAAACATAGCATGTGATTAATTTAGTCTGCGTTCCTCTTCCTTATATTATTAAACATAGCAAAGAGGTTATGTAAAATGCTTTTTTTTTTTTTTTTACAAAATAAGAATTGCTAAAACAAATACCTAACATTTTTCATTGCTGCAAAATGAGTGTCTTTTAAAGTGCCATTTTCTGCATTCATGTTTATAGTATGACTTACATGCAGATGCTGAAAATCTCATAATCTAATCAGATAATAAAATGCTGGTTGATTTGTTTTCCTAGCTTAGGTCCCATCTTTTGCTTTTGAATTTAAGCTAGGAATATAATGGAAAACACAAGCATTTATGTTCTGATGTTTGTATTCACCATTAGACATAACTGTTACATTAATCAGTCTTGTAAGTAACACATCTTATGCACCTATATACAAAAGAGTTTTTATTAAATACATAGTATGGATGTTAAACTGCAAATTTAGAGCAGATACATGTTGTGTATTTATGTTGAAATGCCAAAAATATGACTTTAATCTTATATATGTGGTCATAATTGTCTTCATATTTCAAACCTTCACATACAAAGATAATTTATAAAAAACTGAGAATTTTATCTTCTGAACACCTGAAAATCTTACACTACTTCTTTTGCATTCTCTACATCAAGTCACCTGAATAAAATCATTTTATCCAAAAAATAATGTCATAATAAAACCTTATTTCATTATTCTAGATATATTAATCCACATACACACATTCTAGTCTTCAGCTATACTCACTTCATCATTTCTGTGAAAAAGATAACTAAATCGGCGATTTTTATGTGCATTATTGTACCGAAAATACCTTTAAATGCTAATTTAATATAAAATGTGACTATCATACTAAAAGAACAGGACATCAACATATGTAAAGATCATTCATAAACTACAACTAAATAATACAAAAAATCACAGTATATAAGAAAATAAAATATGATCATTTGTCTTTATTGTTTTATGCAGAAATGCAGTAAGATGCAGATCACTTCCTTTAAACCTTTCTCTCTCATTGTGTCTTGTCAATTATTATAGGAATATCCACAAACTTCTGGACCTACCCAATTTCCTTAAACCCTGCTAGGTTACAATTCAGTTGTCTGAATTTCAATGAGAATTTATTTCACTTTATAAGCTCCTTCTTTGAATATTACTCTGCCTGGAACTCTAGACTATCTCTATAGTTTAAATATGACTTTTAATTGTATAAAAAGATATGTCCATTAAAGTTTTCATTTTCCTTCTTAAAGTACATGGAGATTCTCACAAGACTTAGATTTTGAGTCTCTGGCCCAAACTTTGCCAAGAAGGCCTTTCACTTTAAGACTGGTGGAAGTTCTGGAACCACGATAAGGCTTATGACTCCCTGTTCCTCCTGTACTGCTCCCAAAGGCTCCACCCAAAGGTGATTTGGTGCGGTTCTTCTTTCGGGAGCAACTCCTTTTTCGAAACAGGTCACGTGCCCTCTCTGGATTCTCCAACTTAAGCCTTATTTGTGTAAGAATGCCCACAAGAAGCTCATCTACATTATGGTTGATCCCAACTGATGTCTCAATGAACTTGCAGTCATATGAGGTGGCCATGTTTTTTCCCTCTGAAAAACAAAAAAAAAAATCTAATGTGTTCCACTCACATGACTTTTTCAAAGTTCTGCAAATAAATTATTCTTACAAAAGATTATTCTTTTATCTTCATAATGCTAATCAAGAAATATGATTTGGTCCTATTGCTTAGTTCTTTATAAGTAGAAGGGAAATAAGAGAATACAATAGATTAAAGTTAATTGTTTTAACACACTGAAGCATAAGCCCGAGTATAGCTTGGCCAGGTATTTATAATGCTTTTAAAGTAGTTCCACGACCTTAACTCAATCTTGGGCTATGTGGCAAAGAACATATATCAGTTATCGTTTAGTTCTCTGATTTGTCCTATCATCTGTTTTCGCTTTAGTCAACTATCAGGGAATTTAGGAGTTAGTGTTATTGGCTGCTCTAAGGTGGTGATCTGTTGTTATATTTTGTGTTCTTAAATGTTAAAATGCTGCATTTTCCTCGATTTTGGTGCACTGAAGTTGAAGTTTAGGATAAAAGTAATGCTCTGGAAAATTCCGAAACCGAGGGAGAGTTTTTCGAACTTCCAATAAATGGAGTGTAAGCAGCTTTACGCAGATTTTTTCAAACTCATATTTGATACCTGTAAATTTAAAATAAAATATTAATATAGAAGTTATGATTATTTCCTTACTTGTTGCGAAATCCTTGAATACCATACTTTTAGATTGTACCAATACTTTTTGGCAGATTTGATTGATGTACTGTAAATAATAACTCAAAATAGGAGTAAAAACCCTGGGTTTCTTGGCCCTTCAACTAAAGAAATGCCTGGGCTTCAATGTGGCAAGGAGTAACACAAAAAAGAAATGAAATGGATGAAGGCTTCCTGTTTGAGAAAAATTTAAGTACTTTAAAACTGAAACCAATAACGGAATATTTGAGAAAATGGTTAGCTCTACAAAAAATGTATACAACATAAATTCTATGCTTTAATGATATTTAAATTTTTTGTGTAGCAAGTTATTGTCTACCTCTAAAGGTTTACCAGTTATGCAAAAGTCATTCAGAATGAAGGGGACTTCAGGAGCTATACCCAAAATTTTCACAATATACCTATATTCTATTTATCATGTGAATATCTTTAAAATACAGCATTTTAATCAAAACCATTAGACATTTTTACTAAATAAAAAATTTAGGAAAAATGTTGCATCTAAGGGTAGTTTGGGGTAAGGGAATATTTTCTGAAAATCTTCATGTCACATCCTTGGAGTATACTAAACTTATATACCAAGTTTAGTATTTAACCAACATTTTGTTCTTGAATTATGCTGTCCACAGACACAGTCACATTCACCCACCTTTTTTAAAATTTGTTTTTTTTTCTGGGGTCCTCAAAACAGTACACCTGGTCAAATCTCAATATCAAATTTTCGGGTGTGCAGTGTGCATACACGTTAGAGGAAGTAATTAATAAAGAATCAAGATGATCCCATCAGTTATTTAAAAGTGTAACCTGTGCATCTAATTATTATGGTAATACAATATTTTATTATATTTTAATCAAACTATCAGATTTATTTAAGAAACATTTGATGTGTTCCATTCACATGACTTTCTCTACAACTCTGCAACAAATTATTGTTAAAAAGCTTATGCTTCCATTTACTTCATGCTAATCGAGAAAAACTTAACAGAAATAGCTTTATTGCTTGCTTCCTTGTAAGTGGAGGCGAAATAAGGGAGTGCCATAGGTTAAAGTGATAGACAAAAGCTAGTTGCTATGTGACTCAAGCTCCATTGTTTGTATGGACAGGAGTTGACAAATTCCTGTAGGAGAAAAGCATATAAGTTTTTCAAAGCAATTAAAAAACGATCAACTCAAAAAAAAAAAATGTATATAACATTAATTGTGTGTTTTAACGTGCTCTACATTTTGTGTGTGTTAAGTTTTTGTCCATCTCTTATGGTTTAGCAGTTATGCAAAATTCCGTGGAATTCATCCAAAATAAAGTAGTCTTCAGAGGCTATTTCCAGAACATTCAAGATATACATTTTATTTGTCAGGTAAATATCTTTAATATACAATATTTTAATCAAAATCGTTAGTCATTTTTGTGAAAATCAAAATTTTCAATACAAGTTCCATGTAAAGGGTAGTTTGGGGTGGGGGTATTTTCTTGAAAATCTTCGTGTCACATCCTTGGAAGATATTTAACTTAAATACCAAGTTTGGTATTTTACTGACTTTTCGTTTTTGAGTTATCGTGTTCCCCCCCCCCCCCCCCACCCACACACACACAGACAGACCTTTTTCTGAAAATGCTTTTTTTGGATACAAGGGAGCCTAAAACACATATTTCCAGTGAAATCTCGGTATCAAATTTTTGAGCAATACCTTCTATATACACTATGTACATAGTACATATAGAGGAAGTAAAAATAGAAAACAATTAAAATTTTGCAATGCGTGGTCTGTATCTCTCTCCTTCTGTACTTTAGGTAGATGGGGGAGAAAGTAAAATGCTAGCCCAATCAGTAGAATTGTTGACTGTTTATTTCTACATGCACTTTTTTCATAACTTGAGGATAATGTTCTGGTATTATAAAAGCTGCATGTATATAATAGAGATGAACTTTACAGTAAATGTAAAATAAATATATTTACCCTCAGTACTAACTGTTCTGCTGCGGACGAGATCAGTCTTGTTTCCTACAAGTATGACGGCCTTGGAAGACATGGAGTCACTCTTCCACAGACATTGCAGAGCCTCTTCTGCACAGTGCAAACTTCCTCTGTCCACAATGGAATACACAACACAATAGGCATGTGGCTCATATGAGGAGATGCAATTCTCTGGCTGCAACATAAACAAAAAAGGTGTAACATAACATTTTGGTTAGAGACAAAACAATAAAGAATGTCTATGTAAAACTTCCAGTACAAGAATTCTCTAAAAACTTTTATGGTGAAATTATATTCATGACAAAACTCCTGAATTTCAATTGCTTGGGTTTGTAAGCTGCATTTCACAGATTATTTTTTGTAAATTGGAGTTGAAGATTAGAATTTCTTATAAACATTACAAATACAACTGGAATACTACTCAAAAACATTGACCCTAGAATAACCAATTGACTTGATAAGTCTACTTGATAGTACCTTTTGTGATACTATTACCTGTTTTATTTTAAACCAACTAATACATTTGTTCACTTCTGTGCATGTTATTTAATCTTCTTTTAATTCTATATAGTTTAGAAATGAAAATGCACTTGAAAATATAGTTGAACAGCAGTTAACCATCCATGTTAAAAGAAAACAAAAAAAACATTAAAATTATAAAATAAAAATAGGGATTTAGTTATCTTTGGTCTGCAAAGATAAAGTCTGTGATCCATTCACGTGACTTTCTCTACATCTCTGAAACAAATTATTGTTAAAAAGCTTAGGCTTCTATTTACTTCATATAATTGAGAAAAATTAGCAGAAATAGTCTTATACCTTGCTTCCTTGTAAGCAGAAGTGAAATAAGGGTTAAAGTGATAGTCAAAAGCTGGTTCCTATGTGACTGAAGTTCCTGTATGAGAAAAGTATGTTTTCAAAGCTGAAACCAATAACAAGGAATATCTCAAAAATGATCAACTCCTCGAAAAAAATATACATGACAAATTGTGTGTTTTATTGAGATCTACATTTTTTTGTGTAGAAGTTTTTGTCTATCTCTTATGATTTACCAGTTATGCAAAATTCAATAAAAGTCATCCAAAATAAAGAGGTCTTTAGAGGCTTTTCCCAGAAAGTTCAAGATATACATTTTATTTGGCATGTAAACATCTTAAATATAAGAGATTTTAATCAAAATCATTACAGCCATTTTTGAGAAAATCAAAGTTTTCGAAATTTTCCACGTAAAGGGTAGTTTGGAGTGGAGGGATTTTCTTGAAAATCTTTATGTCTCAGCCTTGGAAGATACCAAACTTAAATACCAAGTTTGGTGTTTAACGGTCTTTTCATTTTTGAGCTATGCTGTCCACACACCCACACACTCACAACCATACAACACACAACCACACAACCACACACACACACACACACAGACCTTTTTCCAAAATGCTTTTTTTTTACTCAGGGGTACTCAAAACATGCATTTCCGGTGAAATCTTAGTATGGAATGTTTCGGTGGAATGCAACACCTTCTCTATACACTATGTACATAATACATGTAGAGAAAGTAAAAATATTTAACAGAAACTGCAAGTAATGTTATTTCAACCTACATGGTTAGTTTTAATTAAGTTATAACACCATTTGGTATAAAATATCTTCTGTTATAATGAAATAATAGTAATTTTTCCTTGAAAAGCACACAAAAATTAACATCCTACATGTTCCTATCCTACTAAGGCAACTGTCTTAGTATGGGTTAATATTTGTTAGATATACAGGTTTGAAATGAAGTGGGTTTAAGCAATCAAACAACTAGATATATTACTTTGTTAAAAAAAGGGAAAAATAATAAATCCACAAATCTATAACCTGATAACCTTTCTAGTTTCATTTGTTCGGAAACAGAAAAATGTTATGATAGTGAAATCAAATATACACTAGTGATATAGAAGCTGTACACTTATATTTTTTCTCTGCAAAATACAATACAATTTTGAATTACATTATAAATTAAGAGTAACTTTGGAAGTTGGAAATCTATGAGTACAGATTTTATTTTGCAGCCATGGCAATTAAATAAATAAAACACTGCTACTTGCATGCAGAAACCTTTTAGTGCCTGCAATTTGAAAAAAACATAATTTAGGGTTACTTTCATCAGGATTATAGTGAAGATTTAGCATTACAACATTTATAGGACTGAATGGGATGCTCAGTCAGTAACGTCTGTGTCTGCTTTGGAGAGATCATGAATTCAAGTCCCTTGGGTGAACCAATCCGGGGTTTTTCATGGTATCCTCTGGTTGCCAGGCTAAATACTGAATGGCTATTTAATACAATGACTCAAAGTCTAAAAATAATAAAACTGAAACTTGATGGTAATAGCAATTGCTCTGCTCTCCATCAGCTTGTAAAAAACAGATAGTAAAACATAATAGAGTAGACGGTACCCTAAATCCATCTGCTTGTTGCAGAGCTAAATGATATGGTGTAAAGAGGCTAGCTGTCATCTGACTATGGATGGTAGAGGAGCTGGGTTGAACAGCAACTGTTTGGTGGGAAACAGAAGTAGTTTGGTACAGGAATGAGACTCTGAAGGCTGCTATTCCACATACCATCAAGGAGGTAGCCCGCCTGGGTAGTGTGTTGGTAGCGTATCTACCTCACATTCAACAGGTTGTAAGTTCGAATCTCGCTTATGGTGAGTTACTCGGATACAGTTTTTTCGGGGTTTTCCCTTATCCTGAGAAGACGAATGCCTAGTAACTTTAAGCTCCATGGACCCTGAGTTAATTTGAGCAACATTTCACCAATTTCATTCATCGTCCAATATGACCAACCCAGTTTAAGGACGTTAAGCTGAAAAAATAAATCGACGTATCTTTTCGAACAGATCTGTCACAATGTGACCAAATTGTAAAGAGGTGGTACAATCAGATCCAAACAATTGGGTGTCTCAGCAGAATAGAGTGTTTATTAGTCTTAAAGAAATTTACATCTTGAGCATCATACGTCACGCGGGTCAGATAGACCATATGTGCTCATATAATACTCCATAGTCTAATTTATATTTCTAAAATTGAACTTTATAAGGTTGAAGGAAAGAGAGAAGGGGGGGGGTGAAGCCAGAGAAAAGAGCACCAAACGATTGCACGAGTTAGATGATATGGATTGACTAGAACGGCTTTTGCGCGCAGTTCTAAATAATTCGTGTGGCAGGTGAGTCGAAAACTACCAATTCCAATATGGCACTATGAAAGGTGTTAAGAAAATGTGTCACCTCAACTTGCAGATCTACGAGAATTGGGATCGAAGATTTCAGTTACAATAGACACGCTAACGCCAATTTGGCAAGAAATGGACTACCGATTGCATGTGTACTGTCACAAATGAACACTATTGAGCACTTCTAATTTTTGTTATGGTAACGTCCACAGTATGTTTTAATGTAAATTATGAGTCAAAAGTATACTGCAACTTGTAGATGAAATATATAGGTGTAACATATCGAGCAAATTATGTATTATTAAGAAAAGAAAAGGAGAAAATGTTGAATGGAGTACTGTTATAATGGACAATCTGCGTAGAATTTTGAACCCGGCGCCTAGTCACATTCACCACGAATGGAAGTGCCGAAATTTCATGTGGTAGCCTCACTGATAAACAACAGCAAATAGAATAGATGGACCGGATACCCTATTCAGCATCTGCTGTAACCAGAGAAGCCAGGAGTGTGCTGCTTTGCCTTAACTCACAGGCATAGAGTATCAGGAGCATTAATTACTATTAGCGCTTTGAAAAGACGTAGCTTTAAGTGGATCGGGATAGGGGAACCCAGGACAAGATATAAGGTTCCCGTTCATCGTTCCTCGCTCGTGTTCATGAAAGGTTAAGCTCTTGTCGAGAGTGACGCCTAGGTATCGGATGTAGGTCCTTTGTCTCTGGTAGGAAAAGTTGGGTATCTGAGTTGCAGGATTGCGTCGTCTGGTAAACAGACAGCGTGACTTTTTCGCAGATTCACGGACATCCGCTACTGTTTGCATCAGTTCTGGCCGAGGCACAGCTGTCTTTGAATGGATTTAAGTCTCTATCTGTTATTTCTGACTGGGCCTTGTTTACATCCTGCATTGCTGGGAAGTCTGACTTAAAAAGACTACAGAGTGGGTGTTAAAACAGAGCCTTCGGGGCCTCCACCTCGTAAGGGTTTTTGTGTGGATGTTTCCCCAGCAAGTGTTACTGTGAAGGAGCGTATCAGTTTTTAATATGATTTAAGGAACAAAACCTGTGAAAATTGACCAAAATTCTCGAAAATGTTAATTTTAGATGTTAACACATTAATATACCGTAGTCTATGTAGATTAATATGCGAAGTTATTTGCTTCCACTTGCAATTTAAACACTTGTCAGTCACCTTTTAAATAGAAGTTTTAATGGTAACAGATGATACTTCAAATATTAAAACGCATGTTGCACTAAATTCATGTAAATGTTCAAAATGCTCCTGCAGTGCACATTTCAACCAATCAGTTCGATTTTTCTACCAGAGAACCATAATATCATAATAAATAACAATTAATGTTCTAAGTAAGTAAAGTTAATTAGGTATTTCCATTAGCAAAATTAATTAATCCACAAAAATAACGAAAAAAATATGAACAAATAATTTACCATGTCTCTTCCTAATTTACCCCTAAAGCGAAAGGAGCCTTTTTTGGATGAGTAGTTAAAAAAACACATTTTCCCCAAAACTATGTGATGTATTTTTGTCAAAAGTTAAGAATTGCACATAAGAATAGGTATATGTGGTGAAAAATAAACTTAATTGCTTAAGAAACATTGGATTTGAAATTTTGATAGGTTAGTTCTCTTAAAATACTTGGACCCGTTTAAGAAGACAGAAGCTTTGTGAAAAGTGGATGTACCGAGGGAAAGGTCAAGGGACTAACAACTGCAGCAACAGTGATGTTTGAAGCCCTCATTAAGGACCATGTTAAAAGCGATAAGTCACGACTATGTACCTCTACGAAACTAATGAGCTATACCTTCGAGAACGGAAGATGCAAAATTAATAGGATTAGAAAGCAGATGTGTATGCTTCATATTTGTAAAGCGTTCCAGCTTACCGAAGTTGGAATAAACGGGAAAGGGATAGATCTCCGGCTTGTATAAATGAAGCAGTCCACCAAGTTTAAATTAACAACGAAAGAAGCAGCTTCCGTGGTCGAGTGGTCAGCGAGCTGACTTCTCACCCGGGGGTCCCGGGTTCGATTCCCGGCTGGGGCGGGGAATTTTTCTTTAGCCAGAAGTATTTCCTATCCCCCACAGGGTCTGGAAATTTGTATGTGCGTGTTTGAGTAAAACAAAATGATTTAAACCCACGTAAAAGTACCTACAGACGAGTTGTTTCAAGTGGAAAGCCCTCTATATGACCTTAGATGTTAAATATAATTATAATATAAATGAAACAGTTAAAAAAACAAAGAAAGTTCGTTTGGATTTTATCTTTTACTTTCTAAATACCCCAAAATTTGACACCGATATAAGTGAAAATACACGTCCCTTGTATCCGTGTGTGTCGAGGGTCTATGAACACGACAACTTAAAAACGAAAAGTCCGTCATTTCCCAAACTTAAGTTCAACTTCAAGAAAATCTCTCAGTCCAAACTAACCTTTTACCTGGAAAATGTTCGAATATTTTGATTTTCTCAAAAATAGCTCCAACGATTTTGATTAAAATCCCGTGCATTAAAGATGCTTATATGACACGTAAATGAATATCTTGAATTTTCTGGGAGTAGCCTCTGAAGATCTCATTATTCACCAAAAGAGATACACTAAAATTATGTAAAAAAACCATAGATTCGTTAAAATACACAACTTATGTTATATACATTCTCTTGTAGAGTTAACCATTTACGAGACATTCCTTGTTATTGATTTCAGTTTTATTTAAACTTTTCTCAAACGGGAATTTGACCTTCACGTTTGTTTATTTTACCCCTGCATGCAAAGAGAACCGAACTTTAATTACATAGTAACCAGCTTTTAAAATATTTGAATATCGTTTTAGCCTAATGTATTTAATTATTTCTTTTCTACTTGCAACGAACTAAGTAATAAGGCGATTTCTATTAATGTTTTACTTAATTAGCATGAATTAAATAGAAGAATAAACCACTCAGGAATAGTTTTTACAGAGGAATAGAGAAAGTCGTGTGAAACAACACATCAGATTATTTTAGGTCCCCATATATGCGGGTGTGTGTTATAAAAAAACTAAAAAAGTAATTAATAAAAATTCTGATGTGTTTCATAAAGAAGGGAAATGAGAAAACATACCAGGCTAAAGCAGTGATATTCAAGTTTTTTAAAAAAAAGCTGGTGATTAAAATTCGGTTCTCTTTACATAGACAGGAGTAAACCGAAAGTAAAAGAATGACAGATTCCCGTTTGAGAAAAGCATAGATTTTTGAACCAATAACAAGTATTATCTCGGAAATGGTTAACTAGAAGAAAAAGAAGACAAACTGTGTGTTTTAACGAGATCTAAATTTTCTTTGTGCAATAAGTGTCGTTCTCTTACGTTTACCAGTTGTACAGAAGTCATCCAGAATGAAGAGATCTTTAGATGCTATTCTCAAGAAAGATATGCACAATATTTGTATTGTAATTCAGAATCGTTAGAGCTATTTTTAAGAAAATAAATAGAAAATTTCTTTGAGAGCAGCTGAACTTCATTATCAAGTTTGGTACTTAACTGACTTTTCACACACACACACACACACACACACACACACACAAGGCGCTTTTTCCAAAAATGCTTTTTTATTATTCAGGGAGCCCCAAAGCGAATATTTTCGGTGAAATTTTTGGTCTCAATTTTTTTTGGATGGAGAACAATACCTACTCTACCTATGCATTAAATAGGGAAAGTAAAAAAACTTGGTTAAATACCAACCTGGCATCCAAGTGCAGCATTTCCTAAAAATATCTCACGAAGATTTTTAAATTTCCACAAAAACTAAGCTGTATATGGAAGTGTTTCATAAGTTATGTTTTTGTAAAAAATGTCTCTTATTTTAATTCAAATGTCAAGCATAAGGTGTAGGAGATTCAGCACCTCAACCTAGAAGATCTTTGTGCCTATGCCTGTGCAGGGTACCCCGGGAAGGAAGGATAAAGCAAGAAGAGGACGGTCGACCCAAGGGTTCACGAAGAACAGTGGGCGGGTTCCCTACCAGTGTTTAAGATATTTTCATTAAAATTAAGTTCATCTATTTACTTTTCAGGGAATAGCCTCTGAAGTGATCTTCGCTCCGAATAGCTTTTGCATAGCTGGTAAACCATAAGAGATAGACAAAATCTTACTCTACACAAAGTGTGTATCTCATTATTGAACATGTCTTTTTTTGGTGAAGTTAACAATTTCCGAGTTATTTCTTTGAATTTTCAAATATTTACTTTTCCAAATGGGAAATCATTCAAGGATTCTCGTAGTCTTGCAAAGAACATGGCATATCAGTGCTATCACATAGCGGCATTCTCTTTAAAAATGAATCCAATAACTAAAAATGAGCCCACTTCTCCTCTGGTGTGAGATAGCGTGTCTGCCTGACATTCAAGAGGCCCCAAGTTCGAATTTCGAATAGTTGAGTTACTTGGAGAAGTTTTTAATATAATTTTCTCTTATCTTGAGAAGAGAAATTCGCGTAACTCTAGAGACCCTGGGTTCATTTGAGTATTATTTCATCTATTTGATATGACCTATCAGGTTAAAGGACACAAAAACTTACAAATAAAAATATGGACATTTTAAATATAAGATTAACAAAACAAATCGTGAGTTCGAATCACGTTTAGGGTGAGTTACCCGGATAAGGTTTTTTCGGGGTTTTTCCTTATCCTGAGAAGACGAATGTCGAGTAACTTTAAGCTCCATGGACCCCGGTATCGTTTGTGCATCATTTCACCAATTTTATTCATCGTCCGATATGACCAACTAGGTTAAAGAACGTTAAGCTAAAGAAGAAGAAGAAGAAGAAAAAAACAAGAAGTAGCCGGAATAATGAGTTTTTCTAAGAAATGTTTTTAGAAGAGTAATTGGTGAAAGTAATAAATGCAGGTATCAAATTTTGACTTTTTCCACCAAGTACATACAAATTCGATATCGCTGTTTCACCGGAGATGTATTTTATGAAAACCTCAGGATCTAAAAAAAAAAAAAAAAGTAATTTTCAGAAAAAAAATCATGTGTGTGTCTGTGGACAGCATAACGCATAAGGGAAAGTCGGTTAGTACCAAACTTGATAATTAAGTTCAGCATCTTCCAAGGATGCGACTTGCAGGTTTTCAAAAAGTCCGGCCCCAAGCCTGTTACAAATTATTACCCAACGCTTGCATGTTAGACTGCATGTTGTGTTTACTGTGTTGCAGTGCTCCTCATCTATTCGTGACCTTTACCTAGTAACTGACATAGCTCATTGGCAAGTGACTTGGCCTATTGCTGTTTCGAATAGATACTGAAGAACAGAATGCATGGCACACTCGTGTACACAGCGGGTGTTCCAATTAACGTTTAGTGAAAACTCAGGCTTAAATTATATTAAATCACTTGGTAATCTTTTAAGCGGGGTTGCTATGTGATGGAATTGGAATTTTGTTCTCTTTGTTTAAGAGGAGTCGAATGCCCTATCTTGCCAATGCTAAAGTTCTATTATCTCAGCTGCTCTTTAAGATAATGAGCTAAATTCTTCAAGGTTTATTCAGCAACACCTTTACGAATCAAATACTTCCGTTCACTAAAAGGAACTGTAGGTTTTTTTTTAATAAAGCGGTTAACATTTTATTGAAAAATGATTGTTTTTAAATTTAAATAAAATATCTAATCCATATATATATAACCATTTTTTCGTTAAAATAAGACCTATTTAGGTGCAAATGTGTGGTACAAATTTCAACTATGTGTCAATTAATTTCTGACATAATGGGGCAATTGCATTAAAATTTTTACTTCTTCAGAAATTGATAACAAACATAAAATTTTATGTGTTCCATTCACATGACTTTCTCTATACCTCTGCAACAAATTATTGTTAAAAAGCTTATGCTTCTATTTACTTCATACTAATCGAGAAAAAATAGCAGAAACAGTCCTATTACTTGCCTCCTTGTAAGTAGAAGCGAAATAAGGGAGTACTATTGGTTAAAGTGATAGTCAAAAGTTGGTTACTATGTGATTAAAGTTCGTTTGTTTGTATGGACTGAAATTGCTAAATTCCTGTATGAGGAAGGTATGTTTTTTAAAAGCTGAAAACAAAAAACAAGGAGTATCTAAAAAATGACCAACTCCACGAAAAAAAATGTTTATAAGATAAATTGTGTGTTTTAAAGTGCTCTACATTTTTTGTGTGGTAAGTTACGGTTTAGCACTTATGCAAAATTCCGTAAAATTCATCCAGAATAAAGTAAGTAGTCTTCAGAGGCTATTCCCAGAAAATTCAATATATACATTTTATTTTTCATGTAAATATCTTTAATATACGAAGTTTTAATTAGAATCATTAGAGCCAATTTTGGGAATATCAAAATTTTCGAAAACAGTTCCATGTAAAGGGTAGTTTGGGGTGGGGGGATTTTTCTCAAAATCTTCATGTGGCATCCCTGGAAAATACTAAACTTAAATACCAAGTTGGGTATTCTACCGACTTTTCGTTTTTGAGCTATCGTGTTCACAGACACATGGACACACACAAACACACACACACGGATCTTTTTCTGAAAAAGCTTTTTTTTTTTTGGGTACAGGGACCCCAAAACATATATTTCCGTTGAAATCTTGGTATAGAATTTTTGGATGGAGTGCAATACCTTCTCTATACACTATGTACATAGTACGAGTAGAGAAAGTAAAAATGTAACCAAACTTTCCAAAACACAAATTCACAATACTTTGAGACTCTCACTTGAGGGAAATATAAGTAGGATGTCAATACTGCTTAGCTAAAGCAAAACTTTCCGATCAAAATATAAACACATCTCTTCAACACTAATATTTGCAAAGTTATTGACATTTTACCAACTGAGTTCACCAAAATGTTCTAAAAAGCTACAACGAAAGGTTATTTTCAACAATATTTTTAAACTATTTACAATGATCATACCTCTATGAAAGCTATACCAAAATAAACGGGAGATTTTAAATATTCACATGTAATTAAAACATGAAAATGGAAAAATTTCGACTCCCCTTAACCAGGAGAGAGAAAAACGAATAGCTTCCCTTCTTGAGAAAACTAGTAATTGAAAAATTAAAAGGAACAAAAAGGAATATCTCGGAAATTACATTTGACATGAATGGGTATTTTAACGAATCCGCATTTTTTGCGCAGTAAGATTTTTTATAGTTCTGATGGTTTAACAGCTATACCAAACTCATGAACAGAAATCAGAGATTATTGCCAGAAAATTCAAGATATACATTTCATTTATCATAAAATATCTTAAACTCATGCTATTTTAATAAATATTATCAGAATACTTTTTGAGAAAATCAAAACCTTCAAAAATATTCCATGTGAAGCAAAATTTTGAGTGCGAGGGATTTTCTTAAAATCTTCGAGTCGCATCCTTGGAAAATGCTGAACTTAAATATCAAGTTTGGTATTTCACAGTTTGTTCTTTTTTGAGTATGTTGTTCTCAGACACATATGCACCACACGGACCTTTTTATAAAATGGTTTTTCTGGATTTATGAACCTCAAAACATATATATCCGGTGAAATCTCTTTATAGAGTCTTGAGGTGGAATATAATACGTTCTCTACCTGAAGTAATGCCGCTGTATCTCCGGCTTTTGGCTTTTGCGCATTGAGAGAAGCACTGTTGCCAATTCTTGGTACTACTACATAAACATGTGCTATCTTTTCGTAAAATGCAAACAATGCAAACTGTAACGTTAACTACAATTATCTCTAGGAATAACTATCACAGGGTTAACAAAGTAAATCGTATACTTACAAAACTAACTTCACCTGGACGAAAGCAAACTATAGACGAGACCTGCTCCGTCAAGAAGAGTATTGGCATCATTGTCCAATGTGTAGTGCGTGGACATGAGAAGGAAGCATAATTTATCCCAGCAGGTAATTTCCACCCTTTGCTGTGTGGTCAACCCAGCACTGCAAATTTTTGCCAATTTTTGTTTCTTTTATTTCGCGTTGTGTTTTGTGTATAGCAAAGCCCTAAGTAACAAAAGTAATCTATTTACTAAACGTTAGGAAGTCAAATTAGAATGCTGATGTATTGGTTGAATAGACTCAGATTAACTTCCTTTACTGTGGGAAAACAAGCGCTATTGCCAAAGGAGGCCATTCTGAATTAACTTCATATATCTTTTTCTTTATCCTCACAAAACATCAGATCCGGAAATTCAGCTGCAATACAATAGTATGTACACGCTACAGAATAGTTATTTATATAATTAGTCTTAATCTAACTAATAGTGACTCTCCTATGTTAAGCGCGTGAACGAAGACGAAACAACGTTATGTGCAATTTTAGCATTAAAATACGTAAATATTAATACATTTTCTAAATGAGATCACAGATATCACAGATGTATGACGTAATATGGTTGCTAAGCAGATGTTTCATTTGTTTAAGTCGTTAGAAGAAAATGGAAGGTGATGATAAAACAATTGAAAATATGGATTGATTTCCGCTTGGCATTTTGAACGAAGCCAAGAGTGCTAAGCCTTTATCAATTTCAGAAAAATCAAATGCTGTCGGTTTTGATTTCAAAGTAAGTTTAATGAAGTGATTCTTGCGTTTGTATATTGCTGCACTTACGGGAGTGACGATATCAGGTTCTCTTACAGGTACATTGGAGAAAATTGCGGTGATGTCGTAATTGCTGTCTTCTTGGTAATTAAGTCATTCGTTTTCTGGTACTGGTGCCAGAAATAGGGAATTCTGCTGGATTTATGTCGTCATAATAAGACATTTTAATGCTAGGATTGCATCAAATAAAAATCGCTGTTACAAGTTCGTAGGAACACGCGATATTTTGAACGAAACTGTACTACTAGCTCTGAATATGTTAGGTATTTTCTCTCTTCTTCCTTTCTTGGTCGATTCCATTTATCTTTTTCCATTCTTTCGAGTTCAATAATTTCTTTGTTTTGAGTCTTGCTATTGTTTATTTGCAGATGGAAGTAAAGGGACTATGGGGATCTGAAAGTAAGAGGGGGGGCCAATATATTTTCATACGAAACAAAGGCATCTTAAATCCGATTAAAGTTCCTTGGAAGGAAGTCTCGGAACCAATACTTAGCACAGACTTAATAATTGAAAGAAAGGAAAAAAGTGAAGAATATAATATAATTCAGAAAACTATATACACAGCAAACGGAAACAATAAAGATGTTAGAGGATAACAGCAATGCGCAATAGAAGGGTGTTGTGATGTAACTATTGAGAAAAATTCCGATGTGTTATATACATATGACTTTCTTACCCTCTGTCAATTATTTGTGGCAAAGAAACCAATTTTACGAAACTAAATTTTTACTTTCTCTAGCATGTATATACAATGTACTTATATAGAACGTAGAGAAGATATTGTAAAATTCCTAACCGAGATTTCACCGGAAATATATAACGTCCGTTAAATACCAAAATTGACTTTAAGTTCAGCATTTTCCAAGAAAGCGACACTAAGATTTTTAACTACGCCTTACATGGAAAACATTTCAAAACTTTTGATTTTCTCACAAATGGCTAACAATTTTGATTAAAATCTCATATTTAAGGCATTTACATGACAAATAAAATGTTCAATTTTCTGGGAATAGCCTCTGAAAACATATTTCTTCTGGATGAGTTTTGCGGGATTTTGCACAACTGATAAACCGCAAATGATAGACAAAAACTTATCACACAAAAAATGAACATCTTGTTAAAACACAAAATTATGTTATATACATTTTTTTCGTGGAGTTGACCGTTTTTGAGGTATTCCTTGTTATTAATTTCAGTTTTAAAATACATATACTTTTCTCACACGGGAATTTGTCACTCTTGTCCATACAAACAAAGGTAGTTCAATCACATAGCAATCAGCTTTTAAAATATTTGACTATCGATTTAGCCTATGGTACTCCCTTATTTCCCTTTACTTACAAGAATTCAAATAATAAGACCCTTTCTGTTAATTCGTTTACTTTCTCTATACGTACTATGTACATAGTGTATAGAGAAGGGATTGCACTCCACTCAAAAATTCGATACCGAGATTACACCGGAAATATATGTTTTAGGGTCCCCTGTATAAAAAAAAAACATTTTCAGAAAAAGGTCCCTGTGTGTCCGTGTATCTGTGTGTCCGTGTGTTTGCGAGCACTATAACTCAAAAACGAAAAGTCGGTAAAATACCAAACTTGGTATTTAAGTTTAGTATCTTCCAGGGATGCGACACGAGATTTTGAGAAAAATCCCCCCACCAGAAACTACCCTTTACATGGAACTTTTTTTTGAAAATTTTGGTTTTTTCAAAAATGGCTCTAACAATTTTGATTAAAATATAGTATATTAAAGATATTTACCTGACCAATAAAATGTATATCTTGAATTTTCTGGGAATAGCCTCTGAAGACTACTTTATTCGGAAAGAATTTTACGGAATTTTGCATAACTGCTAAACCGTACGAGATGGAGAAAAACTTACCACACAAAAAACGCAGAGCACGTTAAAACACACAATTTATGTTATACACATTTTTCTCGTGGAGCTGATCGTTTTTGTGCTATTCCTTGTTTTCGATTTCACCTATAAAAACATACTTTTCTCATACAGAAATTTGTCAACTGCTATCCATACAAACAAAGGAACTTCAGCCACTTAGCAACCAGCTGATGCTCAAATGATTTCGGGGTTCTTGGAGCTTAAAGTTACTCGACATTCGTCTTCTAAGGATAAGGGAAAACCCCGAAAAAAACCTTATCCGGGTAACTATCCCTGAACCTTTTGAATGTGAGATAGACACGCTACCACCACACTACCCAGGCGGGCTCAACCAGCTTTTAACTATCCCTTTAATCTAGGTACTCTCTTATTTCGCTTCTACTTACAATGAAGCAAGTAATAAGGCAATTTCTGCTAATTTTTTCTCGATTAGTATGAAGTAAATAGAAGCATAAGCTTTTTAACAATATTTTGTGGCAGATATATAGAGAACTTCACGTGAATGGAACACATCAGAGTTTTATTTATGGGGTTCTTTGAAACACCAAAGTGTATCGTTCTAAGCCTCATACATTACAGGAACTTTCCAAGCCAGGTGGCTCAGACGTATCGCCTGGGACTGACATGCGGGAGGTCGTGGGATTGGTTCCACGCTGTCGACTTCTCTGACCCATGGGTTTTTCGGCGTTATCCCGGGTTTCTAGGTGAAAGCTGGAGAGGTTTCTTTATTCCACCGAACCTCATGTCCCTTCATTTTATCCCAACCGGCGTCTTTCAGGGTTGTAAGTGTTGACAGGACTGGAGGTGACTGCGCTATGGAAATAAAGCTCTCGGCGGCGGAATGGTGGTCTAGCCAGAGCCTGAGCCATGGGCTCTCCCCGTGTCGAGATGACCTGCTGTTAGGGACCCTCCACGGCGGCTCTCTCCCTGTCCAGATGTCGGCCACCCTTTGAAATTACACTCGCCTCATCCTCTCCTCCCGGGGTCTGACATACAATAAATCAACGGCTGCTGTGTGGAATACTCCTCCATAACGTTCATACACACAGGAACTTAGTGATATTATGTAAGAACTCACAAGCATTCCTGCTGCCAAGCTTAGTTGAGTGAGCGAGAACATTTTTACAAGATACGTTGACTGTTTGAAAGAATTTACTATCAGTTATGGGTTTTAGTGCCTCTCTGCTGGCTCGAGTTTCCCAACGAATTTCGGTCCTCTCTCGCAGTGGAGAGAGGCCGCGAGAGGGTTACCTTATAATCTAACAACCCTCTCTCTGCTCTCTCTCTCTCTCTCTATATATATATATATATATATATATATATATTATATGTAAAATACGAGTGATGATCAGAAACTAAGGTTACAAGGTCCATATTCTTGGTGTTTCGTCTTTCACAGCGAACTGAATAGTGTCCGTTAATTCCAATACATGCGGTTAGCAACTGTGCAGAGTTTCAGCCAACTGCCAACTACAGCTCCAATAAATGCGGAGAGAATAATTATAAGTTGGATGAAATAATTATTGATTAATATGTAGGAAATTAATATTAATGGGGCAATTTTTTTGATTGATAAAATAATGAAACAATTTATTTATGAGCATGCTTGAACTTGCAAGGCAAAGACAAATGGGAAACTAGTCTCGCGAATAAATCCGCTCAGTTATTCGATTTCTGCAACATGTAACCGCGGTTGACATTTACTGGTCTCGCCAGCAAGTCACAGAAAGGTGTTGAAAGTTTGCGGCCGGCAGAGAAAACGTCACCGACGAGGATTGCAGTGGCCAACCAAGCACGGCAGCCTTAGATTTGAGCACAATTCGAGTGGAGAAGCTGATTCAGAATAACAGGAGGATTACGTTACGACCTATGACGGTAGAACTGGCAATGTCTTTTGGAATCACCCTCACATTGTTTACGATATTCTACAGTGTTAAAGTTAGTTCCCGATGGACTTCACGAAATCTGTGCGACCAACACGAGGAGAAGCGCATGTGCACAAGTTTGCAACTTTTGCAACGGTACTCCCCGGAAGGGGACAGTTTTCTTCATCACATTGTCACGGGTGACGAAACACGGATCCACCACTATACCCCGACAGAAAGCGATCGTCAATGGAGTGGAGACACCCTTCTTCTCCAAAGACGAAGTTTAAGGTGGCAGCACCATCTGCCGGGAAGATGATTGCGCGAAGCAATAGATGGAAGCAGCCAGGACTCCTCATCGAGGGTGTCATCTTCCTTCACCACAACGCGCGACCTCATACCGTTCAGAAGAGACCATGCTGTTGAAGCAGCTTCGCCCTCCCTATGCCCGGGTCTCGCTCCAAGCGACTTTAACATTTTTTCTAACTTGAAGGAACGCTTAGGAGGCCGACGATTTGCTTTAGATGATTCCCACGAAACGTGGCTGAACACACAAGGACAGGCTTTTTACCAGGAGGAATATTCAAACACATATCACGAAGCGATATGTGTCTCAACCGATATGGAGACTATTGGAAAAATAACCTAAAATGTGCACCATCAGATAGCTATATTCGCTGTACGAAATAAAATATGCTCGTTTCACTGCTGGCTTTGTAACTTTACTTTCTGATTATCCCTCGTATAAATATTATATTGTATGTGTGTGTATATACACACTTGTTGCAAAATATTTATGAGGGCACATACTTACCGACATTTCTGAGCAAGGATGGTCAATGAATGTAAGCTCGGACTCTTCTCCATCCAGTAGGACGCATACTGACTTCTCGCCGAATTCGTCATCTGCAAGAAAAAGTAGAATTAGCTATTGATTTGCATGTACATTGTAAGGACATTAATAAATACTATAACAAGAAGTATTCTTCACTAACAACTAAACAAACACTACATATTGAGAAGAACTGCTGAGCAGAATAGTGATGGTTTTGCTTCATAAGTACGGTATAAAATTAATTTGATGTGTTCCATTCTCACAACTTTCTCTATCTGTTCAGCAAACAAAACTAATCTTACAAAAGATTATTTTATCTACATAATGCCAATCAAAATAAGCATTATCAAATATGTCTTATTAATTAGTTCCTTGTAAGTAGAAGAGAAACAAAGGAGTACACTATACTACAGCGACAGTGCAATCTTTTAAACGTTGTCGCTATGCATTTGTCGTTGAAATTAGGTTATTTTCCAAGGACATGAAAAAACTAAATTTATATAAAACGAAGATGATTTCCCGTTTGAGAAAAGTTTATTTAGCTAAAATCTGAAACAATACATGTAGAGGCTTAGGCTTTCACGGCCGGCGTTATCAACATTATTATCTAAGTTTTCCGGAATTGTTGGCCGTGATCCAGTTTATATAACCAACGTTTCGCAGAACGCGGCTTTTTTTTTTTTTTTTAAATACAGTTTCGGAGTCTGATCGGGACTCCGGCGCTGTATACCCTACTTTTTTTTTATTTACCTAATTTGTTTACTTTGATTACTGTATGATTACTGCATTTCTGTTTTACATTTTACATACACAAACATGCCCAAGGCGGGACTCGAACCCACGATCCCCTGCGCTGCGAAACACCAAAGCGAGACGCTTTGGCGAGCGCGGCCATAGGGACCGGCAGCTTTCGGCGAAACGTCGGTTATGCAAACAACTGGAGCACGGCCAACAAGCCCAGCAAACTTAGATAATAAGATTGATATACATTTCGTTTGTAATAAAGGTAACTTAACCATATGGTATTTTAATCAAAATCGTTAGAGCCTTTTTGATTAAAATATCAAATATTAAATATATTTACATGCCAAATAAAACGTAAATCTTGAATTTTCTCGGAATAGCTTCTTAAGACCTCTTTATTTTAGACAAATTTTGCATAACTGGTAAACCATAAGAGATAGACAAAAACATACTATTAAAAAAATCTAGATCTAATTAAAGCACGCAATTTATGTTAATATACATATTTTCGCGGAGTTAATTATTTTTAAGATATTCCTTGTTATGTTTTCAATTTATAATGCTTTAACTTTTTACATACGGGAATTTGTCAACCCCTGGCAATGGCAAGAAACGGATTTCAACCACATGGTAACCAACTTTTAAAACATTTGACTATCGCTTTTGCCTAATGTATTCCCTTATTTCCCTTCTACTTACAAAGAAGCAAATAATAAGGCCATTTTTGTTAATGTTTATCTCGATTAGCATAAAGTAGATGGAAGAATAAACTTTTTAACAATCATTTTTACTAGATGTAGAGAAAATCACGTGACTGGAACACATCAGTTTTTTTTTGTAGCTTAAAGGATAAGGGAAAATCCCCAAAATAAAACTTATCCGGTTAACTCACCCTAAGCGAGATTTGAACTCGCGACCTGTTGAATGTGAGGCAGACACGCTACCACCACTCTCCTCAGGTGGGCTTGATAATTTATTTATTTATTTATTTGTTTTTTGTAGTTTAGCGCCCTTTAACCTGATTGGTTATATCGGACGATGAATGAAATTGGTGAAATGATGCTCAAATGATCTCGGGGTCCATAGAGTTTAAAGTTACTCCACATTCGTCTTCTCAGGATAAAGGAAAACCCCGAAAAAAACCTTATCCGGGTAACTCCCCCTAAGCGAGATTCGAACTTACGACCTTTACAATGTGAGGCAGACACGCTGGCACCACGCTACCCAGACGGGCTAATAATCTTTTGTAAGAATAGCTTGTTTGCAAATCAATTACAGAAAGTCATAATTTCAGTTATACATTTTTCAATAGTTATTGCATTGTTTTCCTATCGCATAAATGTTAAAAAACGAGAAAAGAAAAAACATGAAAGAGTTAATAAGATAACGAAACTTGAGAGATTCCATCTTCCGGAGTGAAGGCTAATTTCCTCTTTGACAAGCTTCCAAGAGACGTAATTAAATGCCGTTCATTTGATCCTAGATACGAAATAAATTGCTTATCTAGTGTCTGCTCTGTACCAGAATAAGGATTTGATATTTTTCCGAAGCAGTTGCGAGTAATACGCAGAGCTAGTAGTTTTCAATATCCTGCTACACTATTAAACAGTCCTTTGATAAAGTGCTAAAATACAAAGACGAAAAAGACCGAACTTTATAGGATTCTGAGCAATTAAATGGAGTAGCTGTGGATGACAGCATCAGGAATCGTCTTTTTTTAGAATAATTTTAATTTACGTTATTAATCGTCAGATGACAAAGGAATGGCGAAATTAAATTAATCATGGAGTTAATGAGTATCTAAAATGAATCACCAGTTATTGTAAGCAGCTTAGCATATAGTAGATAGAGAAGGTAATGCATTCCACCCCAAAATTCTATACCGAGATTTGACGTTTAGAGCCCCTGCATACAAACGCAGAAAAAAAAACTTTTGTGTTTCATTCACATGGATTTCTCATGAATTTCTCTTATTGTTAAACAGGCTATTCTTCTCTGTACTTTATGCTAATCGAGATAAGGTCCGCGCCGTGGCCGAGTGGTTAGACCACTCGCCTCTCACCAAGACAGCCCGGGTTCAATCCCAAGCGACTACATGTGAGATTTGTGGTGCATAAAGCGAAATTCTCCGGGTTCTCCTATTTCTCCCTCCATTGCATTTCACCAGTGCTCCATCTTCATTCCATATAACACCAGTGTCATCGCCTGCGGTGCCACAAGTATTAAAGGGGGAGGGGTTAAACACTACCAAAAGAAGTAATCGAGATAAACATTAGCAGAAATGGTTTTATTACTTGCTTCCTTATAAGTAGAAGGGAAATAAGGGAGTAAATTAGGCTAAAGAGATAGTAAAATCTTTTAAAATCTGGTTGAAATGTGGTTGAAATCCGTTTCTTTGCATTGCCAGGAGTTGGAAAATTCCCGTATGGGAAAAGTTAAAGTATTTTAAACTGAAGGCGTTTCAAAAAATGGTCAACTGCAAGAAAAAAAAATTATAAGACAAATTGTGTGTTTTAACGAGATCTACATCTTTATGTAGTACGTTTCTCTTTTTATATCTCTTGCGGTTTGCCAGTTATGCAAAATTCACCCAGAACGATGAGTTCCTCAGAAGCTATTCCCATAAAATTTAAAATATACATTTCATTTGTCATGTAAATATCTTTAATTTACGGTATTTTAATAAAAATTGTTAGAGGCATTTTTAAGAAAACCAGTTTTGTCCAACATTTTTCCATTTAAAGGGAAATTAGGGAAGGGTTCTCAAAATGTTCGTGTCGTATTCTTTGAGGATGTTAAACTTATATACGAAGTTTGGTATTTTACCGACTTTTCGTTTTTGAGTTAGCATATCACAGGAACACGGACACACACACACACACACACACACACACACGGATCTTTTAGTAACAATGATTTTTTTCATACAGAGGACCCTAAAACGTGTATTTTCAGTAAATTCTCGGTATCAACATTTTGGGTACAGTGCAAACCTTCTTTATGTACCATGTACTATGTAGAGAAAGTAATAAGCATTTTTAGAAAAAAGTCCACATTTGTCCGTGTGACTGTAAATACGATAACTCAAAGACCGAAAATTCGGTTAAATACCAAATTTGGTACTAAGCTTAGTATCTTCCAAGGAAACGCTAAGAAGATGTTTAAGAGAATTCTCCTGCCCCAAACTATTCTTTACATGGAATATTTTTCGCAATTGTTTGATTTTATAAAAAACGATTAACAATTTTGTCTAAAATGCCGTATATTAAAGATGTTTAAATGAAAAAAAAAAAGTGTAAATCCTAAATTTTGTGGGAATAGCCCCTGAAATTCTCTTCATTCTGAATGAATTGCAGAAGCCGCATTTTTAAATATAATATTAGAAAAAATCCGATGTGTACCATTCACATGACTTTCTCTATATCCCTGCAACAAATTATTCTTAGAAAGCTTATACTTCTATTTACTTTATGCTAATCAGAAAAAATGAGCAGAAATAGCCTTATTACTTGCTACCTTGTAAGTAGAAGCAAAATAAGGGACTCCCATAGGTTAAAATGATAGTCAAAAGCTGGTTGCTATGTCAATGAAGTTCCTTTGTTTATATGGATAGGAGTTGACAAGTTCCTGTATGAGAAAAGTATAAGTTTTTCATAGCAGAACCCAAAAATAAGGAATGTCTCAAAAACGACGAACTCCACGAAAAAAATGTATATAACATAAATTGTGTGTTTTAACATGCTCTACATTTTTGTGAAGTAAGTTACGGTTTAGCAGTTATTCAAAATTCAGTAAAATTCATCCAGAACAAACTACTCTTCGGAGGCTATTCCCAGAAAATTCAAGATATACATTTTATTTTTCAGGTAAATATCTTTAATATATGAAATTTTAATCAAAATCGTTTGAGCCATTTTTGAGAAAATCGAAATTTTCGAAAAAAGTTCCATGTAAAGGGTAGTTGGGGGTGGGGGGATTTTTCTCAAAATCTTCGTGTCGCATCCCTGGAAGATACTAAACTTAAATACCAAGTTTGGTATTTTACCAACTATTCATTTTTGAGTTATCGTGTTCACAGACACACGGACACACTGACACACGGACACTCACATGGACCTTTTTGTGAAAATGCTTTTTTTTTTTTTTGGATATTGGGGACCCTAAAACATATATTTCCGGTGAAATCTCGGTATCGAATTTTTGGGAGGAGTGCAATACTTTCTCTATACACTATGTACATAGTGCGTATAGAGAAAGTAAAAAAAAAATATATATATATTTTTTTAATAATAGGCAAACTATTAAGTTTATAACACAAGCTATTTTTGCTTTTTGTAGCACGTATATACAATATAAATAGTAGATAAAGAAGGTATTATATTCCACCCAAAATTCGATACCGAAATTTTACCGCAAATACATGTTATAGGGTCCTCTGAATCAAAAAATAAAAGGTATGTGTGGTGTATCTGTGTGTGTCTATGGAAAACATAAACAAACAATCGGCTATATGCCCAATTGGTATTTAAGTTCAGTATCTTCTAAGGATGCGACATGAAGATTTCCAGGAATATCCCCCCCACTTCCAACTACCCTTTAGATGGAAAGTTTTCGAAAATGTAGCTTTTCTCTAAAATGGCTATATCAATTTTGATTAAAATACATCTAGTTAATATATTCTTAATCACTAATGAAATATATATATTTTCTGGAAATAGCCTTTGAAGACCTCATCATTCTTTTGTATAACTGGTAAACCGTAAGAGATAGACAAAAGCTTTCTGTAGCAAAAATGAAGATCTCGTTAAAACACACTATTTAAGTCATATACTCATTTTGTAATGTTAACCGTTTGTGAGATATTCCGTGTTATTGATTTCAGTTTTAAGCTACTTAAACTTTTCTCATACGGAATGTCAACTTTATTTTCGTCTCTCATTTGTTTACTCCTTGTAAGCAAAGAAAACGAATTTCAATTGTTTCACATAGCAAACCGGCTTATAAAAGATTTGACTATCGCTTTAGCCTAGTTCATTACTTTATTCCTTTTCTACTAACAAAGAAGCAGGGCCTGCAACGAAAATCTAAAAGAACAAGAGTTAGATATATTTGATACTGAAAAAAGTGGGAAAAGATTAACGTAGATAATCGTGTATGAATTTGGTTTCAATGACCTTATTTTCAAATCAATATTTGCACCAATTGCTATTACAAAACGTTAGCAGTTTGATAAATTAATTGAGAGTATATAATCTTTTGTAAGAAAAGTTTGATTGGCGAACAGCTAGAGAAAGTCACGTGAATGGAACACATCCGATTTTTACTTTCTCTACACGTATCTTGATTGTGTATAGAGAAGATATTGTAATTCACCCAAAATTTTGATTTCGAGGTTTCACCGAAAATGTTTTGGATCCCCCTTTAGAAAAAAGTCCGCGCGCGCGTGTGTGTATGAGTCTGTGGATAGCATAGCTCAAAAATGAAAAGACTGTTAAATACCAAACTTGCTATTTAAGTTTAGTATCTTCCAAGGATGCGACACAAAGATTTTTAAGAAAATGCCCCCACCCCAAAATACCCTTTACGTGGAACGTTTTTTGAAAATTTTGATTTTCTCAAAAATGGCTCTAACGATTTTGATTAAAATATCGTATATTAAAGGTATTTACTTGAGAAATAAAATGTATATATTGAATTTTCTGGGAATAGGCTCTGAAGACTACTTTATTCTGGATGAATTTTACCGAATTTTGCTTATCTGGTAAACCGTAAGAGATAGACAGAGGCTAACTTAACAGAATATGTAAAGCTCGTTAAAGCACACAATTTATGTTACATACATTTTTTCGTGGAGTTGATCGTTTTTGAGATATTCCTTGTTATTGGTTTCAGCTTTAAAATACTTATACTATTCTCATAGGGGAATTTGTCAACTCCTGTCCACACAAACAAAGTAACTTCAGTCACATAGCAACCAACTTTTGACTATCATTTTAACCTATGGCATTCCCTTATTTAGCTTCTACTTACTAGGAGGCAAGTAATAAGACTATTGCTACTAAGTTTTTCTCGATTAGCATAAGCTTTTTAACAACAATTTGTTGCAGAGATGTAGAGAAGGATGTTGGTATTTAGCAAAGCCTTTCGCGAACCAAGTATGATTCGGAACCTGTGTTCCACGGAGCGCATTCCATTCACGTTACAGAACCTTTGCTGGAAGGCACTGACGCTAGGTGTCTCTACTTCATGCTCTGCCGCTTTGACTCTAGATCAAAGACATTCACTCAAATTGCATATGTAACGACGAGAGATTCCTGCCGAGGATTGCAACTGTTCGTATACTTTCTGTATTGTCAGCGAACAAAGGCCATGCGATTGAAAATCGAATTGAAACAACACGAGATAAAAGAGAAATATTATTTACCGTCATATTAAGTTGAATGATATATGGTACCTGCTTTTTACCTTCTCTACACGTACTATATACATATTGTAAAGAGAACATATTCCACACCGAGAT
Source organism: Hymenopus coronatus (assembly GCA_030762935.1). NCBI lineage: Eukaryota > Metazoa > Arthropoda > Insecta > Mantodea > Hymenopodidae > Hymenopus > Hymenopus coronatus. The sequence goes on from CM060894.1 coordinate 57,086,733, forward strand.
TTCACCGGAAATATACGTTTTGTTTAAAAAATGTATTTTCAGAAAAAGGTCCGTGTGGGTATGTGTGTGTCCGTGTGTCTCTGAATACGATAACTCAAAAACGAAAAGTCGGTAAATACCAAACTTTGTATTTAAATTGACTATCTTCCAGGGATGCGACACGAAGATTTTGAGAAAAATTTTCCCACCGCAAACTACCTTTTACATGAAAAAACTTTCGAAAATTCTGATTTTCTCAAAAATGGCTCTAACAATTTTGATTAAAATACCGTATATTAAAGGTATTTATATGGCAAATAAAATGTATATCTTAAATTTTCTGCGAATAGCCTTTAAAAACCTCTTTATTCTGAATGTTATTTGTTTCATGTTTAACATACTTAAAACTTTTCTCACACTGAAAGTTGTAAACTCCTGGCCCTGCATAGCAACGGATTTCAACCACATGGCAGCCAGCTTTTAAAATATTTGACTGCCGTTTTAGCCTAGTGTATCCCCTTATTTTCCTCTACTTACAAATAAGTAAGCAATCAAAACAATTTCTGCTAATGTTTATCTTGATTATCATAAAATAGAGAGAAGAATTTGCTTTTTAACAATAATTTGTTACAGCGATATAGAGAAAGTATCTGAATGGGACACATCGGATTTTTACTTTCTGTATTTAACACATAATACATGGGTAGAGAAGATTTTGCATATCACAAAAAATTTGATACCGAAATTACATTAAAAATACAGTTTTAGAATTCCTTGAATCCAACAAAAGGCATTTCAGAAAAAGATTTTATTGTTTAAGTTCAGTATCTTCCAAGTATACGACACGAAGATTTTCAAGAAAGTCCCCCCACCCCCAACTACCCTTATAAATCCCTTGTTGATCAAAATCGTTAGAGGCGTTTTTAATAAAATCAAAAATAAAATTTCAAAAAATGTTCCATGTAAAAGGATAGCTGGGGTGCGAGATTATCCTGTGCCTTAAAATTTAAATAAATAATGAGTAATGTCTCTGAGATAGTTGTATAAAAACTATATATGTGTGTTTTAATGAAATCTGTATGTTTTGTAGTAAACTTTTGTCTTGTTTTGCGGTTTACAAGTTATACAAAAAGCCATCCGAAATGAAGAGGTCCTGGGAGATTATTTTCATATATTGTTTCTTATAATAATATCTTAAGCATAAGATAAATTATAAAGCTCCCTAACTTGATTAATACCAGTGTACTCCTAACAGTATGATAATTAATTAGTAACGAATAACTTTCACACTTATAGCAGTGAATATGTACAGACATCTTAGCAATTAATTCGAACAAATTCAAAAGAAGCGTTCTTGTCCATAGTAACTGTCGTACTTACTTGAATGGGTTGCGTAATGAGGCTGCAAATAGAATTTTTGCCCCAAAACTAAATACTTATCCCGCCTCTTTCTACAAACAAGAACAATCCCTCTTAGGCAGACATAAACGTAGGAATCGATGGCTTGCGTGTTGGATTACATTATAATTTGACACACGACAGATATACATCCCTCTGTCACGGGTTTATCCACTGCAAGCACGGAGCAAGCTTATTTGCTTCAGGATAAAACAAAATCAAGCAAGTTGGTGACGCCTGCAGTAAGCGATGATCAAACCGAGCATTCGCCTGCCAACCCAGAGAAACAACGAAAAGCCGATGGGTAAGATTGGACAGTCGCCGGGAATCGAACTCAGAACCTCTAGAATGTGGGCTACAGACGTTTCTGTTTGAGAATGGTTCGGTTTTTAAGGGATAATTCTTCAATGCAGTTTGTGAACATAGTGTTTCTTCCTTTGAAGAGTGGTGTAATGGTTAATGTGCTAACTGCATATACCCAAGTTCGCGAGTTCAAACTCGACGGAGGACGATGGATTTTTTTGGGCGTAAACATTTTTAGCATGGTTTACTTCGAAAGGGAAGTAATGCCATTAGTCCCGTGTCGTATTATTACGGCACGTAAAGAACCTCAAGCCTGATAAAGAGGCAAAATTAAGCACGTTTAATAGAAACTATAATATGTTCCATCTACATGGTTTTCTCTATCTCTTCTGCGAAAACTGGTCTATGTACGTTATACTAATCGAGATAAAGGTTAGCAGAAATGCTTTTATTTCATAGTTCCTTGTGGATACTAGGGGATTAAGGGAATATACTTAAAGTCATATTCAAATCTTTTAAGAGCAGGTCGCTATGTGATGTCACAAATTCCGGCATCCTTGCATGACCAGGATATCTGCTTTTACTACTTTGCTGTGTAGTAACATTTTGTCTATTATAGTTTACCACTTATGCAACATTAATTCAGAATGAAAAAGGACGTCACTTAAAGAACCTCAAGCCTGATAAAGAGGCAACATTATTTGCTCTTGGTTGTTTCCAAAGATATATGCAAATTACATTTGTCGTGAAAATATCTTAAGCATATTAACTTAACCCATGGCACAACAGTTCGCAAGGAACCAAGGTCACTGCATTCCCCATCGAGGGTGCAGCACTGGAGGGTGAGACGTGATCAGCGTCTCGAATCCGTCTCGGCTGGTTTATAAGTTTTTCTCGATCTGGATCCGCTACTTTTCAATCAAGTAGCTCCTCAATTGCCCTCCAGGGACCTCACGAAGCTTAGTGCACCCCGATTCAGGTCTCCCAGCGGGGGAAAATTCCCCACCCCGTCACCAGGAATCGAACCCAGGTCTCCCACTTGGCAAGCAGCTGCGCTACCACTGCGCTAAGGAGATGACCCTTAAACATATATTTATATCAAAATCGTCAGAGCCATTTTTGAGAAAATTAAAGTGCTGAAAAATGATCCATGTAAATGATGTTTTGGTATGGGGATTTTCTTGAAAATATTCATGCCATATACTTGGAAGATTTTGAAAATTTTTATGAGTCACCATTTATTCGTTTCTGAGCTATGTTACTCACAGACACGATATAGACACACATCAACCCTTTCCTAATTAGTTTCTTTACTTTCTGCACATGTACGTAGTGTATAGAGGGATGAATTCGATACCGAGGTTCACCGGAAATATAAGTTTGGTATTTAAGTTTGGTATCTTCCTAGGATACGACACGAACATTTTCAGGAAAATCACCCACCCCAAACTTCCCTTAACATGGAAAAAAAATTGAAAATTTTGTTTTTCTCAAAACTGGCTCTAACGATTTGGATTCAAATAGTGTATGTTAAAAATATTCTTAGTATAAATAATGTGTATATTTAGAATTTTCTGGGAATAGCCTCTGAAGAGCTCTCTTTAATCTGACTTAGTTTTGCAGAATTTTGCATAACGGTTAAACCGTAAGAGATAGCCAAAGCCTTACTATATAAGAAATGTACATATCGTTCAAACACGCAATTTTTGCTATGTACATTTTTCTTGCAGAGTTGACGGTTTTCGAGATATTTCTTGTTATTGGTGTCAATTTTAATCTAATTAATTTTCTCCAAACGGGACCATGCAAAGCGAACCGACCTCATTTGTTTCACATAGGGACCAGCTTTTAAAATATTTGAATATCACTTTAGTCTAATGTATTTGCTTTTTCCCCTTGTACTTACAAGGAAGCAAATAATAAGACAAATTCTGACAATGTTTATTTAAGATTAGCATGACGAAACAAAAGAATAACCTTTTGTAAGAAAAATTTGTTTGTGGAAAACTAGAGAAAGTTATATGAATGGATCAGATGTTTTTCTGATTCAGGGAGTGTTAAATTCTCTATTTCCGGCGAAATATCGGTATCGATTATTTGGGTAGAATGGAATACTTCCCCTATTTAATATATAGGATCTTTCAACAAGAGTGTCCTACCTTTAACATGTGATAGATACCGTTGTTATGGAGTTACAATAGTCATTTTTTTCATGTGGTTACAATTGTTATTGGCAAATAGTCATGGAACGTTACAACATTCAGCAACGCGTAGAAATTGTAAACTTTCCAAGACGAATATGGAGAAGCCCTATCTATCAATGTAGAAAGATACCGGGCTCTTATAACGGACTATTTTGGCCTCAATTGGATGGTATGGATCTCAGAAACATCTGGTTCCAGCAAGTTCAGAGGTTTCATCATTCCCCGTGATGGTGATGTGAACTGGCCCCCGAGATAATGTGATTTAACGCCGTTGGATTACTTCTTTTGGGATTATGTTAAATCTCAAGTTTATGTCAACAAGCCAGAAACAGTAAATGATCTTATGAATAACATTAGGTGTGTGATTTAACGCCGTTGGATTACTTCTTTTGGGATTAAGTTAAATCTCGAGTTTATGTCAACAAGCCAGAAAGAGTAAATGATCTTATTCATAACATCACGTGTGTTATTCATGAAGTTGGACCTACTTTACGTCCTCCTGTCGTTGAAAATTGGTTCAACAATATACGCACAACTCAACAAATTCGCGGCGGTCGCTTAACTGATGTTCTCTTCCACACGTAATGACATTAATTATGTTCCAAAATAAAAAAAAAGAAAGAAATAAACCTCTTATCATTTTAGAACGTGTTTTATTTAAGTTCAAAGATAGGATACTCTTTTTAAAATACCCTATACGTGAGGAAGAAAGCCAAATAATAAAATAAATAAAACATATATATGTACATCAAACTTATATAAGCAAAGTTCAACAGAGCTACCACCTTCTTGAATATCTGGATGGAAATCGAGAAGAGAGCCCTCGAGATGCTTCGTTATATGACAATTTAAAAGGTATGGATGGAGAGGGCCCTGGGTAGAATATGTGTGCAAATGAAGCAGCTCCGAACTACACTTCCGACACAAATGTGATTCGTTTGCACTTCGCTTCGGGCTGTTTTTATTATATCATCTTCCTGAATGGCGTTTTTGATTAGCTACACAGGGTCTGATATCGAGACGTAAATTCGCTCAAACAGGGATTTTGTTAATCTGCCTCTCCTACACATATGCAGAAACAAATACATATTTGCACAAGGCACATAATAAACACACCTTTCTTTATCTCTCAAATTTTGTAACGAACTATTTTATAGGCGACGCCATGGGTGAATGGTTAGGCCGCTCACTTCCAATTTAGGCGGCCCGGATTCGATCCCAAGCGCCCGCATGGTGGACGCAGCGGCGACTGGGCGGGTTTTCTCCGGATCCTCCGGTTTCCCCAGCCACTCATTCCACCATTTACTTCATCATCTTTCAGTCATCAATTTCATATCATCCACTTCCTCATGTTCATGCCTGGCTGTGGTTTCGTGCCGTAGGCTCCCCGACAGGCTTCTAAACCCTAGGCATGGCTTGTAACTCTTAGGGGGCATCAGTCCTAAATTTACGGGGAGGGTAAGCCGATTGCGAAAGGAAACTATACTTATAGCAGCTTATTTTATCTACTGCATGGTAATCGAGATAAGCTTTAGCAGAAATGGTCTTGCTATTCAGTTCCTTGTAAGTAGGAGAGAAATAAGGGAGTACACTAGGCTAAAACGACACTCAAATGCTTTAAAACTTGTTATTATATAATTCGGCTCTCTCAGGATGGTCTCCAGGAGAAAAAAAATCGGGAATGACAAATTCCCGCTTGTGAAAAAAGTATTTTAAAATTGAAACCATTAACAAGGAATATCTCGGAAATGGTTACTCCACGAAAAATAAGTATATGATATAACCTCTATTTTTTAATGATATCTGCATTTTTGTGTAGTAAGTTTTTGACTATCTCTTACGGTTTTCCAGTTATGTAAAAGTCAATCAAGAATGAAGTCTTCACAGGCTATTCCGTAGAAAATTCAAGAATACATTTTAATACTTTCTCTGGTACGCATGTACATTGTATATCATATGTAGCGAAGGTATTGTATTCCACTCAAAATTTCAATACGAGATTTCTCCGGAATGGGAATTCCTTAATAAAAAAATGTGTGTGTGTTCATAACTCGAAAACGAAAAGACGTTTAAATATCAAACTTGGTATTTAAGCTAGTACTTTCCAAGGATTCAATGTGACGATTTTCAGGAAACACCCATACTCCCTACTACCCTTTACATGGACATTTTCGATGTTATAAGCAATGGTTCTAACAATTTTGACTATCCACAAAATAATTTATCTGGAATAAATTGTATGCTTTAAAGTATTATATTTTGTATAGCACGTTTTTGTCTATCGCTTAAGCTTTTCTAATTATGTAAGTTTATATAACATTTTTAGGAATAAAAGGATTATACAGGCTATTCCCATAATATTCAAGATATGCATTTTATTTGCAATATAAATATCTGTATTTAATCCGATGTGTTTTTGAGACAATAACTCATTTGGGATAATGATACATATAAAGTGAAGTTGAAAATCGTGCCGCATCTATGAAATATCAAATGACACAACTTCTCCATTTACAATGTGTTCAGATATCCTTCCGTACGTTAAAGGAGTTGCAGAACTCAACGGGGTTCATTTGAGCATCATTTTACCAATTTCATTCATCGTCCGATATGACTAACCAGGTTAAAGGACGTTAAAAACTAAAAAAAAAAAAAAAATTAAAAAAAATAACTGAGAGGTACGCGTCACTTTCAAATTTTTAAATGACAGTTGGGGTCAAAAGTCAATATAAAGCTCTTTAAAAAAAACACAACTTTTGTAGAAGATTCACTGAAATCTGCCTCAAATCGTTTAAATTAAATCTAAATTCAAAGAGTTATAAAACAAAATAGAAAATACTTTTAATTATAAAGAGTTGTATGAAAAAGGATTTTCCTGTATTGTTCAAAGATATCCAACAAGAAGTAATTCCGATTTGAGTAACATTGTTCTCTTTCACTCCCTCTTTTCCTCTCTTACTCTCCTTTCTGTCTCCTTCTCTCAGACAAACTAACGTATTTTTTGTATTAAACCCAAAAATCAGACAGAGAAATATACTAAAATTACAAATTTTGAGGTAGACTGCGACTCAAAATGCACAGATATAAAAGGCTCTTTCTTTCGGTCTACCTATCTCTCTCCGTGCGCGCCCCCTGCGAAAACTGTCCACCCACATAGCCCTTAAAATAATAATTTATTTAGCCTCTTGTATATTCTTACAAATGACTCTAGCGATATAGATTGAAATAGTACGTGTTTCGAGATATCGGAATAAACTTTATATCTTGACATTTCTCTACATGATATAAGTTCTTACTTATTCATACTTAGGTTTTCTATAACCAGGAAATCATTAGAGATAGATAAAAATTAACCAAAGAAAAATATGCAGATTTCATTAAAATACGCAGTTTCTGACATGTGCTCTTATTCGTTCCAATATTTTAAGCCATACTCGTAACCACTAAGCTACCCCCCCCCCCAATATCACTCTCTCTCTCTTTATACCACAATTTAGATTATAGATTTCTTAAGTAACAAAACATCTATTCAAAGTATTTCTATCAGTTTTTTACCGCGGTTTACAGTAACAGGTATTTCTTTTGCACCAGGAAAGCGGCTATTTTCTTAAGTGGATTATAGTCTCCATTGCACCAATGACAAGTTTTCATGTTTCCTTACTTAAACTATTTAACATATTAGAATGAATATTTTTCAGAATATAGTTATATGCTCTTTAATTTCACTACTGTGCGTTTGTACAATAATATTTATTAAGGGAAAGGGGATTATTTTAGTTAATTACAATTTTATTATTTATTTACTTTTTGTAGATTGACGTCATTTATCTAATTATTCATAGCAGAGTGGTCACATGATGTCGCGGTCAATGGAGCTTCAAGATATTAGACACCTCCCAAAAAAACTTATCCGAGTAACTCACTCTAAGCGAGATTCGAACTGGCGTCCACTTTAATGTGAGGCAGACACCTTATCCCCACACTACTAAGGCGGGCTACAAACTTATCACCAAAATAGATCAATAACCGTACTGAGGCGTTTTTTTAACTCGTAAAATTTTAATTAGCCATCTGGAATCGTTTGAGAAAGCGGCTCATTTATATCTGAAAATGTTATTTAGAGCAAAAAGAAAAATTGTTTGAAGAAAAACTAGAGAAAAGTTATTCATAAGAAAAAAATAGCATTGCTTAGGCATGCTAAGGTTGACGTTTTTAGACTGGTATCAAATCTAGGGAAAAACTTCCCCTAAAATATAAGATAAACTGTACATCTATTCTCCAAAAGTACAGGGCTTAAATTGTTTGTGAAGTGATGCAGAGTTCAGAATATAAAACGATAGAGCCTGTAGTATTTAAAATACAGAATGTTTCAAAAATACGGGGCATAATTTCAGGTATGTATTTCCCACATGAAGAGAATCAAAATAGTTCAGTATAACATGTGTCCGGAAATGCTTCATTTCCGAGTTATGGCCTTCACAACATTGGAATTCACTGGAACGTTTTTCTTTCCGCAGGTCTTTGCCGTCAAAGGAGACATTAGGAGGGCGCTCTGATAGTTCATTCTGAGGAAGGTTACATTCAGTGTTCTTTAGGCGTTAAGACTGTGCGACATGTATTCAAATCAAGAGCTGGCAGAGATACACGGTTAGGCGGACGGCAACGCTGCGCTGGCTCGTCGTTTGTACCAGGTGAGGTACCCGCAGCGACAATGTCCAGATCGGAAGACATTTGTACGTCTCCATTCCCGTCTGTGCGAGAATGGAACATTCACCTCTCCTGGTTTGGGAAGGGGACGACCAAGATTTACAACTCCAGAAGTGCAGGAGGAGATTCTGGAGGCTGTGGACAGGACTCCTTCTATCAGCACACGACGGTTAGCGTTGCAAGTCAATGTTCCTCATACGACTGTCTGGAGACTGTTGAACGAGTATCAATTGTATCCTTATCATTTGCAACGTGTACAGGCCCTGTCACCAGCAGATTACCCTGCACGAGTTAGGTTCTGTCAGTGGTTCTTGCAGCAGTGTGGTGTAAATCCGAACTTTGCTGCCGTCGTATTATTTACAGAGGAAGCACAGTTCGCAAGAGATGGCATAACAAATTTCCACAATCAGCATGTATGGTCGCATGAATACCCACGTGCAACTGTTGTATCTCATCACCAGGTGCGGTTCTCCCTCAACATGTGGGCCGGTATCATTGGTGATCGATTAGTTGGACCCTATGTACTTGTAAACAGACTTACGGGGCAGGCGTACACAAACTTCCTGGAAAACACTATACCTGACGTTTTCGAAGACACTCCACTAATCAATCATCAACACATTCACTTCTTGCATGATGGCGCTCCTGCACACTTCAGTCTTACGGCTCGCCGGTACTTGGATCGAAGGTTTCCTGATCGATGGATAGGTAGAGGTGGCCCAAATGCTTGGTCTCCACGCTCACCTGATCTGAACCCTCTCGATTTCTACTTGTGGGGCCATTTAAAATCATTGGTTTATTCGTCTCCGGTGCCGGATTTGGAATCCCTTCGGAATCTAATCTGGCAAGTTGTGAGGACATACGCAATACTCCTGGAGTTTGGGATTGTGTTCGCAGGTCAATGAGACATCGATGTGAAGTCTGTATTCAAGCAGGAGGTGGACATTTTGAACATCTTCTGTAATGACAACAACCTGCGGAAAGAAAAACGTTCCAGTGAATTTCAATGTTGTGAAGGCCATAACTCGGAAATGAAGCATTTCCGGACACATGTTATAATGAACTAATTTGATTGTCTATATGTGGGAAATACATACCTGAAATTATGGCCCGTATTTTTGAAACACTCTGTATATTTAAAATATAGGTATTGATTGTGCTCACAATGATATGCAACTAAAATGACATATTTTTATTTTTTTTTAAAGCTTAACGTTCTTTAACCTGGTTGGCCATATCGGACGATGAATGAAATTGATGAAATGATGCTCAAATGATCTCGGAGTCCATGGAGCTTAAAGTTACTCGACATTCGTCTTCTCAGGATAAGCGAAAACCCCGAAAAAAATAAAAAACGTCATCTGAGAATTCACTCTAAGCGAGATTCGAACTCCACTACCCAGGCGGCTTTTTGGATTTATTTTCCCATTAATTGAATTATATTAAGGAATGAATAACTCTTTGTTACTTCTTATACCGAGACGCCTTTTCGTATTCTTTATTAGTTACTTATTACTTCATTTTAGCTCCATAATAACAGGCAACTTGTTTACCGCTGAACTCCTGCGGGAAGCCTATCTCTTGGCGCAGCGATGTTCCGTTTCTTCCAAGCCTTACTAATGCGAATTAACGACTTCAAAAAAGAACAGCAACATCCGATTAGAGAAAAAAACATAATGTGATACTTTTTCTGTGCAGTATAGTTTATTGTATATGCTTTCTAAAAACGTTTTCTTACTTTTCTATTCATTTCACGCTAATCAAAATAAACATCAGCAATATATTTGTATTGCACATTTCCCTCTAGTTACGGGGGCAATGAAGTAGCTGGCTTTAAAACTGAATACAATGTCCATGAAATCGTGAGAAACAGCTGAATAATACCAACACTTAGGAAGTTGAGTGGTTCAAATCAGTATTAACAAATATCAGGTCTCAAACAACATTTTTTGTAGTAAAGCTTTGTGTAATTCTTATTGATTCACCCGTTATTCAAGACAATAATCTTTCCAAATGAGTTAGAAAGAGCGTATTTACAAAAAATTCAAGGCATGCATTTTATTTGGCGTACAATAATTTAAACACATGGTATTTCAATAAAATGTTGAGTCATTTTCAGAGAGTCAAAAATACTGAAAACACTTCTATACAGGGTGTATTTTGAGGTGGGGGAATTTTAATATTTGTACTGTCAATAATTTTGGCTATACTTTATTTCCCATTTTTAGGTTTTATTTAATGAATTCAACTATTGTAACTATAATATTTAATAAATGTAAACGATCAAAATATAGTTTACATAAGATCTGTGTTGGGAATTATTCTCTCAAGTTTTAATAATTAAAGGGTTGAGAGTTCAAATCTTCTTGGTAATCTTCCCGTCGAATTTTTGGAAAATGCTGGGTATGAATAGGAAATTTGGTATTTGGCCATTTTTCAATTTTGAATGATGTTTTCACGAACACACGCACACATTTAACAATCATATTTACACGGATCTTATAGATCCAGGGAATCTCAAAACATGTATTTACGGTTAAATCCGTATGAAATTTTAGCTGGAGTGCAATACTTCCTTTACTTACCTGTAGTAATTTAGTGTTAAAGTTTTAACTATAATTTGCTAAGATATTTTTGAAGTTTTAATTTTGGGTTTAATTTATTTTCAAAACCTGAGTAAAATTCACATAGAACCACATCAAATCATGATATACTTAACTAAGAGCCTATTTTTAAGGGACCGCAAACAAGTCAGTAAGGTATTTGATATCGTTCAGGATATATCTATATAGTATCAAACTATTCGACAGTATTTTTATTAGCTGCTTCTGTAATAATCAACGAAAGCTTTTAGATGCGGAATCACAATTTACGGAGCATCTTAGTAAAAAGATAACACATTCTTAGGAAGTATCTTAGATGATTGCTTCCGTGACTGAGAGGTTCATCAAGCTAACCTTTTACCCGCAAGTCCCGGGTTCAATTCCGAGATACCTATAATAACTAAGCCTACAAGTTACAAGAGTAATAGCACCATAAATGACAGTCAACCCCCCTACCCGGTAATAACAGAGTAAAAGAGGGCTGTAGAATAGAACAAAAGCTTTCATAAACTTTTGAAAAAAATGTCTGCCCCTTACATGCAGATATCCCTTTCTGCATTAAAAGAGTTGCAGAACTCAACGGGACGATTTCAAGATAAAAATGACCAGTGGGGAATTGAAGATTTGTTTTGCACCCTCTCAATGTTCGTGACCCGCTTATGGTCTCCTCTGATAAGCAGGAGGGATAAAGCTAGATCGATCACCAGTTCCCCACTTATGGTTTTAACTTGAAATATCCCCGTTGAGTTCAGAAACTGTTTCAGCGCACAAAGGAATATCTGCACACGTTAAATAGGAGGTATGTGGGCCTTCCTACTTATATGGAGCTAAGTAAAAACAATTTCTGGTGACATTTATCTCTATTAGTGTGGAGTTGATAAAGGAATAATCTTTTGCAAGAATAGTTTGTTATACAATAGGTAGAGAAAGGTAACTCAAGAGTTTTCTTATTTACTAAACAATACACTGCTCTCGTTAATCATCACAGCATACTTTTTTCTTGAGAGTTCTTATCGAAAGAGAAGATTGTGACCTCGATGTTAGATTAAGATGCTTGTTGATGAGAGGTGTATTGATCAACATTAAACAATGACCCATCTCCCCTCTCCAAAAGAAGAATTTTACCTAAAATTCAAAATTTTTAACAAGACCAAACATTGGTTCTATAAATAATACTTTTAGTATATTTTTATACTAACAGATTCCATTTTTTATATTCTTTACAAAAATGGAATCTGTTTTGGATGCAGATGTTCATAGCTAGGTCTGTTTGACATTTAAAATCTTACACGATCTGAGTTTAACCCGGCGTAAGCCAGGTTGGTTTCTATCTTTACTTTTATTAAATATATTTTTTAACAAAATACAGTTCTGGAGTCTTGTAAGGACTCCGGCGCTATATTATTCTTTCTTTCTTTTTTCTCTTTTTTTAGCTTTTCTTTCTAGTTTATTATAATTCCTGTTTTTTGCCATTTTTTTTACTTGCACATACACTGACAGTCACACTTACAAACCACAAACATCCATGCCTAAGGCGGGACTCGAACCCACGATCCCCTGTGCCACGAAGCACTAAAGCTAGGAACTTTAGCGAGTGTAACCATGCATTGCTATGAATTTAATTAAAATAATTTGCATTTTTAATCGCTTTCACGCTTCAGTTGTCTTGGTTTGACGTTTTGCTGCATTGTGAATAGCAGGATGAATCTGCTGTTTATGCATGAGCTTAATATGGATGTGTCTATGTGAATAAAGCTTTACAAAGACGTGGTTAATTTGAACGTGAAGAACTGCAACCAGGCCGTGACCGCTGTTTCATATACAAGTTTAATGCTGTAAATAAAATGATGCTATCATAAAACTAGGTGCTTGGAAGCGTGTGCTCTAATGAACTTTCTTTGTTTCACGCTGCTAAGTTGTGCGAAGTTCCGTGTACATAAATTACAGTTTACCTGCAGCAGCTTACGCCCAGAAAACAAGAGGCGCTCTCACAGACAGTTGAACAATGAGAGCAAGGATGTCGGTTTAGTTATGGACATAGTTAGCTCGTAAATAATTTTCATGCTCTTCTTGCTTCAAGACAGACAAAAGAAGCAAGACAAAATTTAACGTGCCCTAAATGGCAAAAATAAAAGGGGTATATTAAAGCTTCTCTTTCCTCTCTCAGCTCTCCCTCGGATAATATCGCGTGTTCAATTTAAAGGAGGGATTGCAGCTCTCGTTACTTTATTTACCACCAGGTGGCGTCGCTGTAACAAGTGCTCCTCGCATTTTTTTTATGCTTTTTTGTTTTTTCCAAAAATACAGTTCCGGAGTCTGGTCGTGACTCCGGTGCTGTATACGTTTTTCCTCTTTTTGCATTTTCCTGACATTTACTTTGTTTTCAGTTTGATTACAGTTTTGTTGTTTTCTTCCAATACACACACATACAGGCCGTTTCAAAACGACACCAAACGAAGATAGCAGTCGATTAACTTACACTTTGACTTGTCCGAAACTTGATGTCGCAACTTTCAAACTCTTCTATTTAAAGTTGTATGTGTGTTTAAAAATCGCACACATTTGGAACTAGGCAGCAAAGGAACAACGGCTGTCATACGCCACACCCACATTCTACGTTTTCCATTACTAAGGTGACCTGTCCCGCGCGGCGTGTCTATCAAAATACGCCTACACCACGCGACTGGGACATTCGCTACCCACCGGCATCTCTCTTGGAGTGGGCCAGGCATGTGCCATTTGGTTATGTACGACTGCCTAATCTATGGTGACTTTATGGCAGTTTTTGTATGCGCCGAATTTAGAGTTGACAATTATATTCATGTATCGTGTACGGTGTGACCAACAAGGCCCACATCGTCGTTTGGTGTCGTTTTGAAACACCCTGTATCCACAAACATATAAACACCCTTGTCCAAGGCGGAACTCGCCACATAGCACCAAAGCGAGGCACTTTAGCGAGCGCGGCCATGGGAACCGGCATTCGGAAAGTCCTGAGTTCTATCCCCGGCGCCACCCATTCTGACACATGTTTCCCCATGGCCGCCAGGAGAATGCTGGAATGGTTTCTTTTTTAACATGTTTCCTTTCGTAATTTCTGCTTCAATCTCAGCCCTTTCTTATCTTTCAGGTGTGCTTCAGGGGGCCTTAAAACATATTTCCGGTGAAATATCGAATTTTTGGATGGAATGCAATACCTTCTCTATGCACTATGTACGTTGTGCATACGAGCTAGAGATGTGAATACACATCGGATTTTTCAGATACACCTCGTAATTATCGGAAAGGAATGTGCCTTTTCTAAAACAAACGCATTTCAAATCCAAATGGTTATAGACTGTCAGAAGAGACTAGAAATGTAAAAGTGTCAAACAGAGCGTAAAGTATTAAAAACTCTTTATATTAACATCATAACTTGAAATTCGAAGAGGAATACTTTTTTGAAATGTGGTGAAAACTAAAATGCAAGAGTTGCTCGTTTCAAAATGTTCCTTTAGTAAAGTAACTTGTCGTTTGTTTGCATTAAATTTAAATGAATTGTTATTTTGACTGGAAGTTTTTTTTATTGTTTCATTTATATAGCCCTCAAAACATCTAAGGTCATAGACGGAGGCTTTGCATTAGAAACAATTCGTTGTCTGTAGGTTCTTTACGTTGCATTTAAATTATTTTACTTTCCTCATTCACTCTTACATATATACTTCCAGACTCTGTGGGGATAAGGAATAATTCTGGTTAATGCAACATTTCCCACCCCAGCCATGAATTGAACCCGGGAGCTCCACGGAGGCAGTCGACTATAAGGTTTGTTATGAAAGCCCTGTATAAGTTTCGTAGCACACTGAACTGTGTGCATGTAGCTTCAATCTAAAGCAGTCGTGATTAACACCAATTCTCTGCCCTGAAACCCTTGAAATATTTTCAGGAAATTTAGAGTAAGGGTCATTGGTGTCAGGCTGCGCTACTGGAGTACCCAAACTGTTCTTGCTCTGGAAAATATGTTCCGCATAGAAGAATTACAGGAACTGCGAGATGTTATCGGGTTTGCAAAATATCAAGTGGCACTGCAGTGGTTGCGTGCAGAAGTTGGTTACCTGCTAGAACATGCTGGAATGCAGAACACCGACAGGTGAAGGTGCTCTAAATATTGGAGAACCACTTCTCTGAAACCACGTTAACGTCAAGAGGAAATTAAAATAATATTACAGAAATTTACGTGCATACGGACGCTTATTTAATAAAAGTAGGCATCATGCCACAACACTTAATTTTAGAAGAAAGAAGAAGCAAGCATGGAAACCTTACGGAAGGTACAATAACTGTTTAAGGCGAGCATTTGTGAAATTTGACCAAAATTGCGAAAAATTAAATGATATAAATTCTAAACTTTAACACATCTAATGTATTCCATTGACATAACTTTCTTCAGTTGTTTCACAAACCAATTTTTTCTTAAAAAAGATCATTCTTTTATCTACGTCATGTTAATCTACAATGCTTTTCAAATGGGAAGAGTCCTACGCAGCAGCGAATGAGATGCGTGATCGTGCTCTGCTTTGCCAAGTCGCTACCCCCACTCTTTTCATATTCCCCACTCACTCGCACACTGAGCATGAATATCTGCCTAAGAACTTAATGTTTATTCAAGTGTATTATGAATCATATTTGACCTAAAAATCTGTGATTTTTACGGCTCTGCTACGAACACTATTCTTTATCTCCTCGTGAATTATTTTTTTGTAAAATTTGAATATTTTGTCTTAGCGCAAGTAGTATTTACGAGAGACTGAATCACTTAGGCGTTACTCCCCAGTTAAGCTGGAATGTAATATGTCAGCAGCATTGCGCTCAAGGACAACTTCATTTCATCTGAAAGTCTATGTAGATAAACATTAGTGAAATTGTCTTATTACTGGTTCCTTTTAAATAGTAAGGAAATAAGGGAATACATTAGTCTAAAGCGGTACTCAAATCCTTTAAAAGCTGGTCGGTGTGTGAAATAGTTGAAGTTCGGTTCGCATTATATGGTAGCATTTGTGAAAACTTAAATTAGTGTAAATATTGAAATCAATAACAACGAATATCTCAAAAACGGCCAACTCTACGAATGGAAATGTAGTTTTATTTATGGACGCTCTTTAGCTACGGTGGTTCTCAGCGTCCCATTTTATATTGTGCGTGAACCGATTGAGGTTCTTTTACGTGCTGTAAATCTACGACACGGGAGGAACGGCGTTGCTTTCCTTCAGAAGGAAGCCATGTTAAGGATTTTTACGCAAAAAAAAAAAAAAAAATCCATCGTCCTCCGCGACATTGAACCTGCGACCTTGGGTATATAAAGCTAGCATGGTAACCATTACAACACGGAAGGCGACCAATTTTACAATTAAAACGTATATGGTATAAATTATGTATTTCAAGGAGATTTATCTACATTTTGTGTACAATGAGTTTTTGTCTATGGCTTACGGTTTAACCGTTAAGCAAAAATCCAGAAAAATTCATCCAGAATAAAAAGTCTTCAAATGCTATTTCAAAAAAATTCAAGATATACATTTTATTTGTCATGTAAATAGCTTTAATGTGCAGTATTTTAATCAAAATCGTTAGAGCCATTTTTGAGAAAATCAAAAATTTCGAAACCTTTTCCATTTACAGGGTAGTTTGGGGTGGGGGCATGTCCCTCAAAAGCTTCGTGTCGCATCCTTAGAAGATGCTTAACTTAAATACGTAGTTTGGTATTTAACGGACCCTTCCTTTTTGAGTTATTGCGTTCACACACACACACTAACACACGGACACACATGGACCTTTTTCTAAAAATGCTGTTTTGGATTTTTTTTGTCAGTGTTTAACGCCCGCTTTAATACTTATGGCACCGCAGGTGGTGATGATACATGAACGAAGATAGAACACCGGTGGAAAGCGATGGCGGGAGAAACCGGAGAACCCGGAGAAAACCCTCCCCGGTGCCGCTTAATGCTTTTTTTTTACAAGGGACTCCTTCCTGGTGAAATCTCGGTATCGAATTTTTGGGTGGGATACAATACCTTCTCTATATATTATGTACGTGAAGACAAAGTAAAACTGATTAGGGAAAACCAAATACTAAAAAGGGAAGGAAAATAAATTAAAGGGAGCAGACATTGAAAAACGAGAAGGAGAAAAGAGGGTTACCAAGAAAAACGCCACGGTGCCATTGACGTTAAGTTCATTTTTCAGACGTCGCAAAAGGAAAAAAAAAAAAAAATGCTAAATGTTTCATGTATATGTATGTATTGTAATGAACAATCAATACATACATACAGCCAACAGTCATTGAATTCAATGATTTGTTTGGAATTACTTTTACATATCTAATTCTGTATTTATAAATATTAATATAAACTTCGTAGAAGCTAAGAACAGTACGTTCAAAAATCTGATGTGTTCCAATCACATGACCGTTTCTAACCCATCTGCAAGAAATTATTCTTACAGAAGCGTATTCTTCTGTTTACTTCATATTATCGAGACGAACATTAACAGAAGTGGTCTTATTACCTACTTACTTCCTTATGGATAGGAGCCAAATAGGGGGATACGCTAGGCTAAAGTGATAGTCAAACCCTATAGGAGTTGTTGGCTAGGTGATGCCTTTGCAATAAGGTTCCCTTTGCATAACCATGAGTTAAAAGGAGAGAAAAAAAAAGAAAACGAACGAGAAAGAAAAAAGAAAAACAAATGAAGCCTTTCATTTATGAAAAGTATAGGAAAACTTAAACCTAAACACAAGGAATATCTCGGAAATGGTTAACTGCACAAAAATGTATCTGACAAAATTGTGTTATAACGAGATGTACATTTTATGATCTGTAGGATTTTTGTCTATCTGTTGCAGTTTATCAATTATACCAAAATCATTCAGAATGAAGAGGGCTTCGGGGCTTTTCTATAAAATTTAAGATATACATATTATTTGTCATGTAAATATGTTTAATAAATAGAATTTTATTCAAAATCGATACAAGCATTTGAGGCAGTCAAACTTTTTGAAAAATGTAATATGTAAAGGTTATTTGGGTGGGGAGATTTTGATGAAAATTTTCGTATCGCATCTTTGGAAATTATCGTACCTAACACCAACTATTTTTAGTTTTATTGTTCACAGACTCAGACATATCTGCACACACACACAGTCATACACTTGGAACTTTTTCTAAAACCATTCCTTTCTTGATTCAGTGGTTCTTAAACAAAACTTCAATACCGAGATTTCAATGGAAATACACGTTTAATAGTCTCCTGATTACAAGACAATTTTTAGAAAAAGTGTATGTGTGTGTTTATGAAGAACAAAACTCAAACAAGGAAATTCCATTATATAAAATTAATATTTAGGTTCAGCATTTTCCAATGATGTGATTCGAAGATTTTGAAGAAAATCCCTCACCCCAATCTAACTTGTATTTGGAAAAATGTTCGAAAATGTTGATTTTCTCAAAATTACAACGAGTTTGATTAAAATACCATATGTTTAAGACATAGTCACGAAAATGCCCCTGAATTTCTATTCATTCTGGAGATTTTTGCATAGCTGGTAAACTATAAGAGATACACAACAAGTTGCTATACAAAAGTGTATACCTCATTAAAACACCCGGTTTATGCCAAATGCATTTTTTGCGGAGTTAGTCATTTCGAGATATTCCTCTTCACTGGCTTAAATTCTCGTATGCTTATACTTTTTCAAATAGAAATTCGTTCTTCAAAAAATTAAGATGGAATTAACTTGCACAATACACTACCGGGACATTATAAAAATTGGTTTGTAACAAATTTAAATCTTCACTAACTAAAGCTCTCTTAGAGCATGTGCTCTTCAACGTCCAAGAATTTAAAGATATAAATTGTTACTTGTACACTCAAAGACATTAAAGATACGCCTGGAAATACTTATCGTAAGACGGGGTCTTTTCGCTGACTTTGCTATTATCTTTCACTTGTTTGCTATTCTCTTGAAAGCGTATTGGACAGGCCATGTTACCGAAGGGAAGGAGATGGAAATGAAACGTAATTAATGCCAAATGAAGTTCAAAGTTGCAAACTCAGATCCCTAAACTTTCTGGTTGGGCAATAATCCACTCTCTCACTGGGTGGTACAAAATTAGGTTAATGATTTCTCTGCGCTACATACTGAAGTTCTAATGCCAAGGTAATTGTTGTAATATACTGTCTATACAAGTCAACTTGTTCTGAGGGAGCGTTAAGCGGAGTTGAGGGACGAAGAGGTAGATTGTCAAATCGGTTTTGCCTTTGCATACTCGCGTGGCATGTTGTACCAGAATGGCACAAATGAAAATAATAGCATGACTCGAGTTCCCGTCAAACATTCACATTTTCAGCTTAGTCACAGCGCCAGGCGTATTTTTATTGTCTTTGAGTGTACATACCTGTATATATTGACGAAGCCATGACTTATGTATAAATTGAAATATGAATACATAAATTATTATTATTTCTTGCAAAGAAAACCGAATTTCAACGCGTTGACATATCGACCAGTTCTTTAAATATTTACTCTCTCTTTAGCCTAGTGCATCCCTTATTTCCCTGAAGTAATAAAGACCATTTCTACTAATGTTTATCTCAATTAGTATAAAGTAAATAGAAGGATAAGCTTTTATAAGAATGGTTTGGTGCAGAATGGGTAGTTCAAGTAATTTGATTAGAACACCAGATTATTTTTACTTTCTCTACACGTAATATGTAATAGTGAATAGAAAAGGTATTGTAATGCACCCAAAAAATCGATACCGAGATTTCACGGAAATACACGTTTTGAGAATCCCTGAATCCAAAGAAAGGCTTTTTAGAAAAATGTCCGTGTGTGTGTGTTTTTCTGAAGGCAGCATACATAAAAAACGAAGAGGCCATTGGATACCAAAGTTGGTATTTAAGTTCGGTACCTTCAAAGGTTGCGACACGAAGATTTTCAAGAAAATCCCCCCCAGCTCCAACTACTTTTACATGGAAAAATGTTCAAAAATGTTTATTTCCTAAAAAATTACTCTAACGATTTTGATTAAAATCTCTTATATGCAAGATATTTTAATGACAACTAAAATGTATATCTTCAATTTTCTGGGGATAGCCTCTGTAGAGCTGTTTACTCTCAATGAATTTTGCATAACTCATAAACCGTAAGAGATAAGCAAAACTTTACGTAAAAGAAAGTGTAGATCTCGACAAGACACACAATTTACGTTATATGCATTTTTTTCGTGAAGCTGATCGTTTTTTAGGTATTCCTTTTTATTGGTTTCGGCTTTAAAACACTTATACTTTTCCCATATAGGAATTTGTAAACTCCTGTCCATACAAACAAAGGAGCTTCAGTCACATAGCAACTAGCTTTTAAAACATTTGACTATCGATTTAACCTATGATACTCCCTTATTTCCTTTCTTTTACAAGGAAGCAAGTAATAAGACTATTTTTGCTATTTTTTTCTCGATTAGATTGAAGTAGATAAAAGCATAAGCTTTCTAACAATAATTTATTGTTGAGATGTAGAGAAAGTCATGTGAATGGAACACATAAGGTTTTTTTTTGCACATACGCCTCAAGTGGAACAACGGCCACCAACCAGGTGCTCTATTAGACAATTGATATAAAAGACGGTTCTATACTTCCGCTTCAGCACTTGGACTAACTGCTCGTTTGATGTGAGCTCTGAGGGTGGTGTTAGAAACCGCGGTGCGGTTGGAATTGCACCGTTTATCTAGGTCGCCAGTCGGCATGATGCCGCTAACCAGCTACCCCATCATGAGACGTCATATTGCGAAGGTTGCTTATTACTCTGGCATTGTGGTCAACCATATTCCGCTCACTGGCAAGAAACTCTGAAGAGTCTATTTCAGTATTTAGAACTGCATTTGTAAAATGAGAAAGGCATATTAGTACAGCAATGATAATAATTCTGGATACTTTTTACTTTCTCTGTACGAACTATGTACGTACTGTATAGAGAAGGTATTGCACTCCACCCAAAAAATTCGATACCGAGATTTCACCGGAAATAGATGTTTCAGGATCCCCTATATATATAAATAAAAAAAAACATTTTCACAATAAGGTCCTTGTGTGTGTGTCCGTGTGTCTGTGTGTCTGTGAACACGATAACTCAAAAACGAAAAGTCAATAAAAATACCAAATTTGGTAATGTAGTTTAGTATCTTCCCCAGGGATGCGACACGAAGATTTTGAGAAAACTTCCCCCACCCCAAACTACCCTTTATATGGAAAATGTTTCGAAAATTTCGATTTTCTCAAAAATGGCTGTAACGATTTTGATTAAAATATCGTATATTAAAGATATTTACCTGACAAATAAAATGTATATTTTGAATTTTCTGGGAATAGCCTCTAAAGACTACTTTATTCTGGGTAAATTTTACCGAATTTTGCATAACTGGTAAACCGTAAGAGATGAACAAAAACTCACCACACAACAAATGTAGAGCACCTTGAAGCACACAATATATGTTATATACATTTTTTTCGTGGAGTTGATTGAGATATTCCTTGTTTTTGGTTTCAACTATAAAAAACTTATACTTTTCTCATACAGGACTTTGTGAACTCGTGTCCATACAAAGAAACTTCAGGTACATAGCAACCAGCTTTTGACTATCACTTTAACCTATGTTACCCGCTTATTTCGCTTCTACTAACAAGGAAGCAAGTAATAAGACTATTTCTGCTCATTTTTTTCTCGATTAGATGAAGTAAATAGAATAAATTGTTGCAGAAATGTAGAGAAAGTCTTGTGAATGGAACACATCAGAATTTTTATTTTGAATTTCCGGTATAATCTTTGTTATTGGTTTAAAATTTAAAATTATTGCTTTTTTTTACTCCTGGTCATATAAAGGGAACTTTTAAAAGCTCTGACTATCGGTTTAGCCTAATGTATCCCCTTATTTCCCTTCTACTTACAAGAACTAAGTAATAAGACCATTACTGCTAATGTTTAGCATGAATTAGATAGAAGTATAAACTTTTTTAAGAATAGTTTGTTACAGAAAAGATGAGAAAGTCTTGTGAATGGAACCATCAGATTTGTATAATTAAATGTCCACATGCAAAAGCCACTCAAAGCGACATTTGTATCCATTGCAGTCAGTCTTATAAAGTCTCGTGGAAAAGTATGGTTTTTCCATTTTGTTCCTTACGACACGCTTCAGATCTAGAAACTTTATTGGATTTTAGAGGCTTCTTCTTTCCCAGGAAGTCCTTTGCAGTTTTGACTTCCACGTTCACTATGAGTTGTTATATTTCATTTTCAACGGTAATTTACGTTTCCAGATATGGCCTCTTCCGTTTCCGAAGAGTAACAGGCGGGGTATGATCTTATGGAAAGAAGTAATGTTGCTGTAACCATGGAAACACATGTTTTACGAGGAAAGTTTATAGCCCATGATCCGAGGCAGAGCGCAGAGGGAATACATAACGACATTGTATTTTATGTGGCTACACTGTAAGTGTACATATAGACAGCAGCTCTATTTCTCTAACACAAAGAGCTTCTGGAGTGCACATGGTAATTTACAGTGGTAGTGCTTCAGCCGTGCTTGCTTGAAATGTTATGCTCTCGAGATTTGCTGATAGATGTCTGAGGTCGACTTAAATACACCGCCTATACCAATTAAATTAAATAGAGAAAATTTGAATGTACACCGCGTACATAAAATGTGGACCACACGGAGCTGTTTATGTTGGTATTCTCCAAATATTGCCCCCACCTTATCGAAACGTGATCACCGCTATTTCCCGAACCGCTGTAATGGTCATCTGTGCTAACGTGCATATGTATGAATCATTCCGGAGAGGTTCCACATTGAAGCCATTAAGGGCTTATTGTACGTCAGACCCCAGGAGGATATGAAGAAATGCGTGCATTAACGATGGGCGATCGAAACCGGACCGCGGGAAAAGAAGCACCGTGGAGGGTCCCTAGCATATCCAAGCAGCACATCTCAACGAGGAGAGCGCTAGGAGTCTGACCAAACCCCATGTGTTCTACAGACGACTCCAACGCCATCCCACCGCCGAGGACTTTATTTCTAAAGCGCATTCACCACCACGGAAGGTCGTCACTACCACAGTCCTCACCGAAACTTACAACCCTGAAAGAGATCGGTTGGATGAAACAGAAATAAAACAGAGAGCCAGGAAGTTCAAGGAATAAAGATAGCTCCTCAGGATTTGCCTAGTGACCCGGCAAAACCCCGAAAAAAACCCAAGGGCTCTGAATCGAACCCACGACCTCTAGAATGCCTGTCTCAGGCGAAATGGCTGAGCCGCTCCTCAAAATATGGCCGAAATGCCAAAGACTAACATGGGTTACATTACAACTTGAGCAATTCATTTTTATGCCACACCCTTTCGATAACGGCAATAACTAAAAACCTTGTTCTAAATGTTGCTGATGAAAGTTCTTAATATAGGGGTTGCAGCTTTTGTCTAGTTTATGGGGATATAAGTGTTATTTGTTTTGTTTTTATAGCAATTTTGGCCAAAAATGTTGATTTATGATTTTAATGAAAAATATGAACCACACTTTAGAGGACATATTTGCAATATTTGATTCTCTTTGGACGAATTTTACACATATTTTGAACTCCACTTGAAAGCGTTGTGCTGTTAAAATGTCAATGTTTAAAACCATTTTTGTTTTTTTGTTTTTTTCCCCATACTCAAAACCTATCTTCTCCAACAGAAACACAGGGCTCTATTTTTTTCAGAGCACTGCAGAATTTTATTCCATAGGACAAAAATGAATTAAAATAAGCATAATAAAATGCTTTTAATAATAGATGTGTAAACTAAAATCTATATGTTCAATTCATATGACTTTCTATGCCTGTTCAGGAAACAAACTGTCCTTACAATAGATTATCCTTCTATCTATTTCACGCTAATCGAGGTAAAGATTAGAAGTACTTCCTTCCCTATGAGTAGAGGGGAATAAGGAAATACACTAGGTTAAAAAAGTGACAGTCAAAGCTTTCAAAAGTGTCGCTATGCTATGCCATTGAAATGCCGTCATCTTTGCACCAGAATGAAAAAAGAAATTGAAAAACGACTTCACATTTCTGAAAAATTTAAGTATTGGAAATTTTAAAGCAATAACAAAGAATATCTCAGAAATGGTTATATCTACAAAAATTGTATATGACATATATTGTATGTTTCTAATTTTGCGTAGTAGATTTGTGTCTATCACTTATGGTTGATCAGTTATGCAAAAGTCATCTAGTATGAAGTTTTTAAAAGATTTTCCCCGGAAGTACAAGAGATACATTTTATTTGTCAAGTAAATATCTTTACATAATAGACTTTGAATCAAAGTCGTTAAATTTTTTTGAAAAAATAGGATATTTCTCAAAATGTTCTATGTAAAGGAATTTTCCTGAAAATATTCGTGCCTTATGCTTGGAGGATAATTAACTTAAATACCAAATTTGGTACATAACCGACTTTTTGTTTTTAGTTATGCTGCTTAAAGACACAGGCATATAGATTTTTTTCTAAAAATGATTTTTCTATATTCATGTCCTCAAAATCTCGTTATAAAACTTTTGGGTGGATTGGAGTACCATATCTACCTAGTGATTAAAGTTGGGCTGAGGTAAAAATAGACATTTTGAAGCATTAGGCTCAATTCTAGTCAATGTTTGTTTGCCTTTAAGGTGAAACATCTGTTATTTAAATAATTTTATATTGTCTAAATTGTCTAATAAAATTGAGGCACATAGTTTATTTTTAAAGATATTCACAATCAAAACTCCAATTTTACAGAAAATATGTTTACAGATAAATCTGTTGTATTTTATTCTTTTATATTAGCCTAATTGGTACAGAAAAATTATTACTTTTCGCAGTCTTCAGAAATTCTTGATTTTTCAAAATTTAATATTTTATTTTTCACAATAGGAGCGTTATTTCGAAAAAGTGATGTTACCATTTTCTTTAATATACTTTTGATAAGCAGAATAAACATTTTTGAAGCAACTCTGTGAAAATTTGCATCTTGTGGAACATTTTGGTTACGGAAAAGTGTTTGAAAAATTAGCAAGAAAATAAGGTTTAAAGTTAGGATTGTCTATTCATAAGCTTGCATCTATCCATCTATAAGAAATTAATGGGTAGTTTAAGTGCGTCAAAAAAAGAAATATTTTCTAAAGTTTACAATTCATATCTTTCCAATATGAAACAATTTTTTTTTTTTTTTTTTGATTTTTCACAATTTTGGTCAAATTAGTTTAAGCTCATATTTGTATATAACTAAAAACCTAAAACTGCGTATTTGGTGAACTTATGTTTCAGTTACAGCTGAAAATGACAATGCCGCCTTCTAACAAACCAATTAAAGGCAGTTAAATTACAATATGTTAGAGTAGATTGAAAAATTCAATGCCATAGCCGCGACCTGAATCACTCGGTATCTAGTCCACTGATTTACCATGGCAATATGCTGGCATAGAATTACATTGCTCAACTGACTCACATGTTTTCCGGTGAACCACAAGGTGCTCGCAAATTATTTTGAGACAGCAAAGACCCATCCAACTCCTGTCCTACACACGGCTTGTTAAAAAGTTTTGCTTCTAGTTACTTCATGCTAATCGAGACAAAATTAGCAGAAATAGTCTTATTAGTCTTTGTAAGTAGAAGCGAAATAAGGGAGTACCATAGGTTAAAGTGAAAGCCAAAAGCTGGTTGCTATGTGACTGATGTTCCTTTGTTTGTATGGACAGGAGTTGATAAATTCCTGTATGAGAAAAGTAAGTTTATCAAAGCTGAAACTAAAAACAAGGAATGTCTTAAAACCAATCAACTCAACGAAAAAAATGTATATAACATAAATTGTGTGTTTTAGTGTGCTCTACGTGTTCTATGCGGTAAGTTTTGTCCATCTCTCACGGTTTATCAGTTATGCAAAATTCTATAAAATTCATCCAGAATAAAGTAGTCTTTAGAAGCTATTCCCAGAAAATTAAAAATATACATTTTACTTGTTGTGTATATATCATTAATATGTGACATTTTAATCAAAATCGTTGGAGCCATTTTTAAGAAAATCAAATTTTTTGGAAAAAAGTTCCATGTAAAGGGTAGTTGGGGATAGGAGGATTTTCTTGAAAATCTTCGTGTCGAATTCTTGGAAGATACCAAACCTAAATACCTTCTCTACACACTATGTACATAGTACGTATAGAGTAAGTAAAACAATTAAATCAATACAATGAGTTATTTTATAACAATACTTAACTATACAGGGAAACAACGATATTCACATTTAAATGCTCACTTCTTTTAATAAGACTATTTATAATTATTTGATGTACTTTTCTTTGTTCTTTAAGTTATAGGTTTGTTTTATTTGCAAAACACTTTCTACTTGGAGTTAAGATTTACTGCGCAGAAGTTTTCCTGCCTCAGGCCCCTTTCTCATCGCCACACGTCTGCTGATTTCAATTATCGTGAAAAGGCTCCTGTTATTTTCCCTGTCTTTGCTACTCATATTTCTTGTCTGTTTTCTCATTATCCGGTTGCGCACCTCAGTTCGAGTAAAGAAAACAAAAAACGACCCTGACGAGAGTCATTAAGGCAATGCTTTTGAAATTTACGGTGTACATAAATCAATTTTAACATCCTCACTGTCTTGTTGAGTTCACAAAGCGGTAACTATATTTATTGTGGCACGGACCAGTTCAAATGGGTCTTTGGGTATCACTTATTTAGGTTAAACACTTTTCTAATTACTTTCCCTAGAGATACTATGTAGGAAGGCATAGAAAATGTATTACATTCCACCCAAAAAACCGATACCGAGATTACTCCTGTATCCAAAAAAAAAGTATTTTCAGAAAAAGGTCCGTGTGTGTCCGTATGTCTTTGAACACGATAACTAAAAAACGAAAAATCAGTAAAACACCAAACTTGGTATGTAAATTTAGTATCTTCCAGGTATGCGACACAAAGATTTTGTGAAAAATCCCCTCACCCCAAACTAACCTTTACATGAAAAAAATTTCGAAAATGGCTCTAACGATTTTGTTTAAAATACCGTATATTAAGGATATTTATATGACAGATGAAATGTATATCTCGGATTTTCTGGGAATAACCTCTAAAGACCTCTTTATTCTGAATGAATTTTGCATAACTGGTAGACCGTAAGAGATAGACAAAACTTACTACACAAAAAATATAGATCACGTTTAAACACACAACTTATGTCATATACTTTTTTTTCGTGGAAGTGACCTTTTCTGAGATATTCCCTGTTATCTGTTTCAGATTTAAAATACTTAAACTTTTCTCACACGAAAAGCTGCAAACTCCTGACCCTACATAGAAACAGATTTCCCTATAAGGTACCCAGCTTTTAAAAGATTTGCCTATCGTTTAATGTTTATCTCGATTTATTACAGCGATGTAGGGAAAGTTATGTGAATTGAGCACATCAGAAACTGTTTTTGTAATGGCACTTGCTACAATAAGCAATAAATACAATTTAAATACTTTGGCAGTAGAAATTACAGCTAACATAATATCATATGAGAAACAAATTTGTTTAACATGGGTATGAAGTCATATCGAAACAGAAGGGAACGAAAGAACTGATGAATTGCTACCTCAATTTAAAGTTTAGCTACTGTTTACGTCCCTATGTTACGGAAAGAATAATCTTATGGAGTATATAATATCACATTGGAACGAGCAATGAATATACAACTCTAAAGGAATCACCACAAGAGATATTTCTTTCCAACAATTGAATGTCATCTACACTGTAAAATATCACACCAAACTTTATATTAAATCATTTTTTGTCAGAACATGGTAGTTTTGGTTTTTATTTTGAAGATTTAAGATGAAAAGACACAACAGATATCGTATATGTACTGAACAGCAAACTATTGAACATCTATTATTTCACTGACCAGTTCTAGATTATAAAAGAAAACCCTTCGATACGCATTTAAATTCTTGTAATATTCGATTTGACAAACCACCTTATAAAATATTTAGAAAAAAAGTGTCTCTTAGAGAATTCCAAAAAATTTTATGTTCCATTTATAAAACGTTAAAGTACTCTTATTATACTATACATAATGTATTTTGTTTACTTTTACTAGTAAGGCCTGCACACAGCTATGGCTAATTGTAATAATATTGTACATTTATTTGTAATATAACTGGAGGGGGCTTCAGAGGCTATTTCCTTAAAATATACATTTTATTTGTCATTAATATACGGAGTTTTAATCAAAATCGTCAGAACCGTTTTTAAGAAAATCAAAACTTTCGAAATTTTTCCATGTAAAGGCTAGAGTGGGAAATATTAAACTTAAATACCAAAATTGGTATTTTACCAACTTTTCGTTTTTGAGTTATCGTGTTCACACACACGCTGATCTTTTTCAAAAAATGCTTTTTTTGGATACAGGGGACCTTAATAATTGTAATTCCGGATAATTCTTAGTATAGCATTTTTGGGTGGAATGCAATACCTTCTCTGTTATGTACTAAATAGAGAATATAAAAAAAGTCTTCAGTTTGAAATGCAGGAACGGTCTTAAAATGTTTAACATTATAATGCTTTTAAAACAGCGTTCTGTACATTTTTATTCCGCACTGTGATTTTAACTTTCCATATTGATAGTATTTCATTGCATATTATTATTGTTTTCATTTAATTTCTTAAAGTAAGTAAATTCTATTACCATTTACGGCTGTCCTGGTTACTCATGCCTTTTGGTTTCTCTACAGCATTCTATTTATTTCGATGTCTTGATTTCAGCGGAAATATCCGTTTTGAGTCCTCTGAATCCAAAAAATGCATTTTTAGACAACGCTAGGCAGATGCTTGTATGTGTGCATGCACCTGTGAACAGCAACGCTCAAAAACGAAAAGTCAGTTGAGTGCCAAACTTTATAATTAAGGTTAGAATCTTCCAATGATATGACACGAAGATTTTCAAGAAAAATCCTCACCCCAAACTACCGTTTACATGGGCATTTTAATTAAAATGCCACACAATAAATATATGTAAATAAAAAACAAGCCATAGATCCTGACATTCCCAGAAATAACCACTTGAAGTCCTCTTTATTCCGAATGACGTTTGAATAATAATTTAGCAAACAGCCTGGTTTTCAAAGGTATCCCCAAAAATTCATGCTATACATTTTATTTGCCATATAAACAGCTATAATATACGGAATAGCCTTATTTTTCCTGGTAATATCCAGCAGGAACAGTAGCAGATTTCTTTTATCGTTTGGAAATAAGTGACTTAAGGTCGCTGGATGGCAGTACCGTTTCGACAACACTGTTGCCTCTAACCGCCTTGTTTTTAGTAACCGAATGGAAAATAAAATGTGTGAAAACAGGTGAATCTCAGAAAATTACCGTACTTCAACGTCCTCTTAGACAAAATAACCTTAAAGGCGACATTATATAGACATAAGATTATTAAATGTCATGTGATTTGTAGAAATAAAGATATAATGCCTTTAAGCGGATACACCACTGACATTTTTTGTTTTATAATATTTGGCTTAACATATTCTCTGAAATTTGTCTTACATGAA
This sequence comes from Hymenopus coronatus, assembly GCA_030762935.1. Classification (NCBI taxonomy): domain Eukaryota; kingdom Metazoa; phylum Arthropoda; class Insecta; order Mantodea; family Hymenopodidae; genus Hymenopus; species Hymenopus coronatus. The sequence goes on from CM060894.1 coordinate 57,116,578, forward strand.
CATTAAATAACGTTAAATTTCGATTATATAATACGTAATTTTATTAACTTTACTGTTTTTGAGCTTGAATGATATCGATCCCGGGACAAATGAGAGTCATTTTGCTCGGTCAATAAAATGTGGCGTCTCTCGAATTTCAACCAATGACATCGATGCTTTTTATTAATTTAATTATTTTTAATCATTCTAATTTTTTATGTGCATTTATTTAATCCGTGATATATTTAGAGCTAACATACATAATATAATTATTAAAGTATAAATTATTTTTCATTAAACATGCATTATTCGAGTTTACAAAAGTGTACACCAATAATTATAATGAAAAGGGAAAAGCCTACAACGCACAATTTGCATTGTTAATTTATTTTTCATTTTTCTCAACATCAGTGGAAATATACATTTTAAATAGCTTAAGTCTATTGCGGTTTTGAAAATGGACGAAAAAGCCAATTGTTGCGGTTAATTATAAATTCCTGTGTTTTTTTACTTCTAAGCACACAACCGCTGCTATACGATTTTGAAAGTGTAAACGTTATTAACTGAAAATAACATAGCTTATATACACTTCTATTTCCTGAATTTTCTATGTCGTTAGATATGCTTATCCTGTTAGTAATTTTATTGTTTTTCTGACGTAAATGGAGTAATATTTACCTCACTTAATGCATTTTTATTTAATAAACGATTCCTAATGTTAATACTATTTTGCCTGTATATTTGCAATTTTATGTAAAACAATATAATGAAATATTAATAAAATTCATTTTGTAAAATGTTGTTTTAAGGATATTTTAAAACACTTATTTGTTCTGCAACTATTCTTATAAAAGATTATTCTTTTATTTACATCATTTTAATTGAGATACACATTAGAAAAAATTGTATTATTATTTACTTCATAGTAAGCAGAAGAGTAATAAGGGAATACACTACGCTAGAACGATAGTCAAATCTTTTAAAAATTGATACTTTCAATGCTTTAAGCCGGCATTGAAATACGGTTATCTTTGCATACAAAGATTTATGTAAAAATAATGACTTCCTTTTTGTATTTTATAATTGAAAGTTGTTTGTGTAACAGCTAGAGAAAGTCAGAATTGGAACACATAAGATTATTATTTTTTGTGTGTTCTGTTGTTCACGTTTTCGGTGAAATCTCAGACATCGAATTTTTTGATAGAATCACCTCTTCTACATCTACATACTAATTTAAAGAGAATGTAAAAATGGAATCAATATTGTACACAAAATTGTACAGAAATGATAAACATAAAAAATGTGTCACTTTGGGCAGGTTGAATTAGGCTGAAAAATGTAATACTAGCCAGGGTTTGAACCTGGGATCTCCTAGTCTGCGTACAGTTGTTTTAGTCACTGAGCTACACAAAGTCGCCATTGGGGTATGTCACCTCAAAATAATTTAAGATCGCCTTGTTATTTATTGGAAAAAACGCGAATCTGTTGGGAAATTTAATGCTGTATCGATAAGTTGCCATGATAGACTTCACAATAATTGTTACAGCGATGTAGAGAAAGTCATGTGAATGGAACACATAAGATTTTTTCTTGATATTTACTTAGTTTTAATTAACGCAGCACCTAAGTGCGAGTAGTTAGTTATTTTCTACCATACTTGCATATGGTATTGAAAAGGTATTGTATTTCAATAAAAATTCGATACTGATATTTCACTGAACACATGTTTTGAGGACCTCTGAAACCTAAACAAACATTTTTCGAAAAAGATAGGTGTGCATGTGTCTGTAAATTGCACTGTTGAAAAACGAAAACATGGAAAATATGAAGTATGTCCTAAGTATACTATACAAAGATTTTCAGCCCCCTGGGTAGTGTGGCGATAGAGTGTCTGCCTCATATTCAATAGATCGTGAGTTCGAATCTCGCTTAGGGTACGGCTTTATCGGGGTTTTCCTTTATCCTGAGAAGACGAATGTCGAGTAACTTTAAACTCAATGGACCCCGAGATCATTTATCATTTGATCATTATTTTACCAATTTTGTTCATCGTCCGATATGACCACCCAGGTTAAAATACGTTAAGCTACAAAAAAAAAAAAAAAAAAAAAATCCGGAAAATTCCACCAACCTAAACTCAATGGCTCAATGATTTTGATTAAAATACTGTATGTTAGACACATTTAAATGACAAATAAAATGTATAACTTGAATTTCCTGGGAATACTTCTGAAGTCCTCTTTATTCTTAACGGCTTTTGCTTTTTAGTAAAGAAAGCTATAGATTCTACTATACCTAAACACACAATTTATTCAAATACATTTGTGTTTGTTTAGTTAACAATTTCGAGAAATTCGTTGTTTCGTTTCAATTTTCAGGTAGTCAAACTTCGTTTTTCTCTGGTCGCTCAAATAGAAATGAACAAAACTATCACACAGCGATCTCCCTTAAAAATATGTGACTGTCGCTTAAGCCTACCATAGTCCCCAATTCTCATTTTATCCATAAGGAGTTATACAACAATTCTGACTGCTCTTGCCAGTTCTGCCCTGGCGGGTTTCCACTTGAAATAGCCCTGTTGAGTTTTGTAACTCTTTTAAAGCACAAAAGAAAACCTACATACCTAAAATACGGGGCAGTTGAGCCACATGTAAAGATTTAAAACCGCAAAACAGTCAAACTGCTTTTTGCTGCACTTCAATTCAACAGAGTGAGAGAGAGAGAGAGAAACAATAACATCAGTAAACTGAGAGATTGTACAGAAAATAATTGTTTGTTGGCGTCGTTGTCAATTGCCAGGATTATTTTAGCATCGCCGGTATGCCGGAATTTCGTCCCGCAGGAGTTACTTTACATGCCATAAAAACTACTGAAGAGACTGTTCTTTTAAGCATCTCCCATCTAAGCGGCCCGGGTTCGATCCCAAGCGCCCGCATGTCGGATTCGTGGTTGGACGAAGCGGAGTCTGGACGGGTTTTCTCCGGGTCCTCCGGTTTCCCCCATCATTCATCCCACCAATTGCTCCATCGTCACCTTTCCAATCATCAATTTCGCTTACATTTCATATCGTTCACTTCGTGTTCATGTCCGGCTACAAGCCGACCCCCGTAATAGGTTCTCCATTCTGTGGCTTCGTGCTGTAGCTCCCTGACAAGCTTCTGACCCCTAAGAGTTGGCTTGTAAGTCCTAGAGGGGTGCCAGTCTAACAAATACGGGGAGGATTAGCCGATTACGAAACGAAACGAAATATCGGGATTATGATGAATTAACGTAACGAGAATTGACTGAATGCAAAATAACGCGAAGGTCTACCGCAATGTATTCATTAGTTCAATTTAAGCTTGCCTTAACATGACGTAACTTTAGATGTTTGCAGAATAAAGCTTTTCCTTTCCATTACATTAGGATATCATATGGTAATTTGAACCAACCGCCGTGAAACAATAGCATGAAATAACAAAATCCACCAATTATGAGTAATTTTTGTAACGTTAAGTCAAAGTACAAGAGTCGGCTGATAAAACTCGGGCCTCACACAAATATGGCGCCAATAGGCCAGTTAGACGGTAGCATCGTATAATTTAACTCTAGACTAGCTTGTATCCACCATAGTTACAAGTCAATAGCTTGTTTAATTTTCGAATGACAGCATTTTAAACAAGACAACTTCACGAAAATGAAGGATTTGGAAAAACAAGCAGTGATTAAATACTTCCATTTGAAAGGCTTAACGTCTGAAGAAATCAAGAAGGAAATGGACAGTACATTGAAAGACTCTGCCTCTTCATATTCAATAATTAAAAGGTGGGTTGCAGAGTTTAAAATGGGTAACGCGTTTGTTAACATCTGATTAAAAGTTGTAAAGAAAAACTGTTTCTGTTAAGAATGTGGAGCTCTACCGTAAAAATCCCAGTGAATTTTTGAGACTGCTTATTACCATGGATGAAACTTGGATACATCACTACACTCCAAAAAGTAAATCACAGTCAAAACAATGGATTGCGCCAGGTGAACCAACTCCAAAAAGCAAAGTCAATTTTGTCAGCTAACAAGGTTATGGCGAGTGTTTTCTGGGATACACACGGAATTATTTTTATTGATTATTTGGAAGAGCGTAAAAGTATCACTGGTGATTACTACACAAGCTAACTGCAACGTTTGAGTGATAAGGTGTGACGAAAAACACCTCATTTGGAAAAAAAAATCTTGTTTCATTACGACAATGCTCCGGCCCATTGTTCAGTCATTGCAATGGGGAAAATGTGCGAATTAAAGTTGGAATTGCTAGAACATCCACCTTATTCGCCAGGTCTAGCACCCAGTAACCACCACCTGTTCCCAAACCTCAAACATTTTCTTGGAGAACGAAGATTTCACAGCAACGAGGAGGTCATTGATTCGGTAAACAACTATTTTGAGAACCTTGATATATCGCACACAGATGGTTTAATTAAATTAGAACATCTATATGACAAATTCATTAGTTTTTCTGGAGGTTATGTTGAGAAATAAAGCAAAACAACCTTCTTTAAATGCTGTTTTCATTGAGAGGCCAGGGAATTATCAGCTGGCCCTAGTATATTCTAATTGGTCCTCAATTCCGCAGCATTTCTTAACTTCACGTTACGCCCCATCACATTTAAAATTCATCGGCCTGATTTGAACCCGCAACCTTAGGAAATAAGGCCAGGGCCTAACTACTGAGCCATCCAGAGCGTCAGAAATGAAACAGTAACTTTAAGTCAGGCGTCGCAAAATATTCGGAGAGCTGAAAACTTTGATGTATCTCTTTGAAACATTTGACAAATGAAATCTCTTTCCGCTGCCGTCATCAGCACTGCTGCCACCTCTCTGTTTACAATGTTTTGTTTGTACAGCCCTTCTCTCTGACAGCGCCACGAGTGGTCGAGTTTAACATTTTAGACCAGTCGCATAAAGCACTTAACCAATGTTGTTAATATTCAAAGAGGGAAACAGAACTCCTCTCGACAGCAAAATTCATCATCTCTTCACGGCGTTGCAGGTTGCATCGCTAGCGCCTGCCTGTCACTGAAGAGGTGCCTCTTATATCTTAAGTTTCTGGAGCGTGTGAAAGGGAGCGTTGCACTCATTTTGTTTCTAACTTGAACGTTCTTAGCACCAACTTTTGAAAAGCAAAAATGGACAATTGGCGAACTTCCTAGAGCTATTTCTGGTAAATTAAACGACTGAATAGCTACAAGAGGTTTACTCGTACTTAAGCTTAACATCAGGCAGTAACGTGTTCTACCAACAAATTTTTAATGATTTTTCATACGAAATTTACATTTTAAGGTACCCTAAGAACATTTTTACTTTCTGTACACGTACTTTATACATAGTATATAGAGAAAGTATTGTATTCCACTCAAAATTTTTGGAAAAAGGTCCGTGTGTGGATGCGTTTGTGTGTCTGTGGACAGCATAGTTAAAAAACGAAAAGACCGTTAAATACCAAACTTGGTATTTAAGATTGGTTATCTTCCAAGGATGCGACAAGAAGATTTTCTAGAAAATCCCCCACCACTAACTACCCTTTACATGGAAACATTTTCGAAAATTTTGATGTTCTCAAAAATGGCTACAACGATTTTGATTAAAAGCTCTTATATTTAAGATATTTACATGCCAAATAAAATGTATATCTTGAATTTTCTGGAAATAGTATCTGAAGACTACTTTATTCTAGATGAATTTTACGGAATTTTGCATAACTGCTAAACCGTAAGAGACGGACAAAGGCTTACCACACAAAAAATGTAGAGCACGTTAAAACACACAATCTATATTATATACATTTTTTCTGGAGTTGATCGTTTTTGAGATATTCCTTGTTTTTGGATACAGCTTTGGAAACTAATACTTTTCTCATACAGGAGTTTGTCAACTTTTGTCCATACAAACAAAGGAACTTAAGTCACAAAGCAACCAGTTTTTGAGTATCATTTTAACCTATGGTATTCCCTTATTTTGCGTCTACTTACGATGAAACAAGTAATAAGACTATTCCTGCTAAATTTTTCTCGATTCGGATAAAGTAAAAAGAAGCCTAAGCTTTTTAACAATTTTTTGCAGAGATGTTGAGAAAGTCATGTGAATGGAACACATCAGATTTTAGAAAAAGGTCCTTTCTTATTTGCTTACTCACGTTTCCCATTATAGGTAGTTAGTGACAAGCAAATCGTACATGTCTATCAAGTGTCACTGTTACCGAAGTTTGTTTTTTACGAGACAATTTTCTTCGTTCGAGTTTGCCGACTGTTTATTGGATGGACTCTCCCTTTCCTTTCACGAAAACTCTGTTACAGGTGGAAGTTCTGTACGGCTTACGAAGAAATGGATAATCAAGCTTACGGACTGCCAGACATATTTTTTATGCCTATTCCTCTTCATTATTCCTATGTACGGAAAGTAAATACAAATTATTAGGGTTGCTTCATATGAAGGCCAAACCAGAAAGTGACAGACGAATTGGCACAACTAAAAAAAAATCTGATGTGTTACACTCACATGACTTTCTCTAGCTGCTCTACAAATCTCCTACAAAAGATTATTCTTTTTTGTACACAATGCTAATCGAGATAAACATTAGCAGAATGTTATTACTTAGTTCCTAATAAGTAGAACAGAATAAAGGAATGCGCCATGCTAAAATGATTGTCAAATGCTTTAAAAGCTATCGTTATGCGATTGTCATTTCAAATCACTTGGCCAGCAGTAGAAAAAAAGAAAAGCGGACACTTCCTGTCTGAGAAAAGTTTAAGTACTTCACAATTGAAACCAATAACAAGGAATATCTCAGAAACGGTTACCTCCACAACAAAAACGTAAAGGACATAAATTGTGTGTTTTGTCGTGATCTACATTTTTTGTGCAATGAATTTTTTTCTATCTCTTACGGTTTAGCAGCTAAGCAAAATTCATCCAGAATAAAGAGGTCTTAAGAGGATATTCCCCAAAAATTCGATATATACATCTTATTTCGGACATAAATAGCTTAAATATACAGGATTTTAATCAAAATCGTTAGAGCCATTTTTAAGAAAATAAAAAAATTCGAAATTTGTTCCATGTAAAGGGTAGTTTTTAGTAGGGGGATATTTTTGAAAATCTTCGCGCCGCATCCTTTGAAGATACAAAACCTTTTTTTTTTGGGCTACTGTCCACAGACACACACACAGAGACAAACACACACACACACGGACCTTTTTTTTAAAGATGCTCAGGGGATTCCAAAATATATATTTCCGGTGAAATTTCGGTATCGAACTTTTTGGTGCATTACAATACCTTCGCTATCCCGATGTACATTGTACATATGGGCTAGAGAAAGCAATAACAAAAGATATCAACATAAAACCTTATTTACAGAGTTACAGTATCTTATTCTATTTGTCAACGCAATCGTCATTCTGCCCAGATATTTATTGTCACGTGATACCAGTTTTTCAATGTCGATGTTATATCTTTCTACTGCCAAAGAACCTATTCGTTTTTTTGAATGCACAAAATGTTCGTCTAGTCGAATTTTAGAAGCAAATAACGCGAGTGTATAGTGATAATGCAATGAGCGAGTGAGGAAATGGCGCATAATTTATTAGTAATCAAGGAAGAACCAGGGTGTCCGTGAAAGACCAGAGTGGAAGTTCATCAATCTCTATGAAGAAATTGAAAGCAAATGTTGATGAAAGAATTCAGAAAAACCGGTATTTCACTTTAGTCACCATACATGGCTTTTTGGGTGAAAAAGATTTCGTAGCATCTTGGCTCAGATCTTTAGCTATGGAAGTCTATAACATAGTAGCACGGAACAATAAATACCTTGATAGTAATAGCAACTGTTAAGAAATAGAGACTGAAGTACTGTAACTTTGTAAATAATGTTTTATGTTCATATCTTTCATTATTATTTAGTTATGGCAAAACGATCGTTAGTTTCTGGATTGCCCTCGTATATATGTTTATTTAAGCTATACATTTCACTATTGGCAATAACAAAATATATTTTATACAAACACAGGCATAAGTTAATGAAACTACGTTTAGGAAGAATATCCGCTACTTATACGCCTGAAATAATGTCAGGCAAATTACCAAGCCATTCCAAAGTAGTAACATTTCAAAATTAGTAAAAAAGGAACGCTGTCTTAAAATGGGAACGAATTAAAAATTACTGATTATCATAATATTATGTGTTAATAAAAAGTTGTTAATTTTGGTTAAACCAACTCATCATCCTTAATACTGTGACTATCTTGGGCCGTAATTATCGCACTTGTGTGAGGGGCTTAATTCGAAAGTTATAGCTGATTGTTAGCTTTCGTTGGCTAATGCATTGTCACACCTACGTAAGTGAACACTTGTGCATTCGGCGAACACTTTTTGCCGAAGCTTCGATTGTCGCACCTACGGTGGTTCGCGCGTGCGACGATAAACCCTACTTCTGGAAGTTTCTTGGCACGTGATTGACAATCACTTTTGATGGGAACAGGAGCGTATACTCTTAGCCACATCCGCAGCAAGCATCAAAAGAAAACTCTATGGCAAAATTGCTGCGAAAGCAATAGAATAAAGACGTAAACATACCTATTATTGTAATCAGTATGAAGAAATAAAGAGTTGTTTGAGTAATAAAAATCAGTTTTGTTACACTGGTGTCAGGAGTGGGACTTAAAGTTACGATGGAGATGAAAACTCTACTTGCTGAAACAAGGAAAGAAAGCTTGCTATGGAGAAAATTGATATGAAAATGGAAAATAGTATGGAAGAAATGCAAATTGGCTTTTTTTTATAGTGTTTAACGCTCGCTTTTACTACAAATGGCACTGCTGATACAGGGAATGAATATAGGGTACCGGTGGAATGTGATGGCGGCGGAATCCGGAGAACCCGGAAAAACCCGTCCCTGCATCGCTTTTGCTACCAAAAATCCCACAGGCGGTTGTTTGGGAGAGGCGAGTAGTCTAACCACTCGGCTCGGCGCGGCAAAAACAAAAAAGGCTTGGAAAACACAACAGAGAAGATGGGGGAGAAAATGGAACCCAGCATGGATAAGAGAGAAGAGAAAATGGAATCAAAAGTAGAAAAAAATTGAGAACCTGAAGGAAATATTGAGTGAAACCGACGAATAATTGACCGGTGTGAAGAAGGAAGTGAAAAATCTTGACGTAAAGATAGAAGAGCTTAGAGGAATGATAAAAGACCACGACGCGCCTTAATGCTTTGGAGAGACGACAACGCCAACAAACAAAAGATGATGGACGGACGGCAGATGTATTGAATGCGGTTCTGATGTCGGCGATTTCCGGAGACCTCTGGGAGGCCCTCAAGAACCGTTTTGGCAACTGTCGCTTGAGAGGTTGCAGGGGAGGTGATACAGGAGTTCGCTCTGAATATACAACAAATCTGGCGAACAAAGTCCTGAGGAACCTACTGCCTAGTTATGTGTCCCTGGAAGCTGCCTACTCTTTTTTCGACGGGTTGAGTGACGCCGAGATATGACAGCTCCTGATGCTCGGCGATTATAAGATATTCCGCTAGGTGTTAACGGCAACACTGAAGATGGAGACGATCAAGATAACAACTGCGGCGACCTCGAAGAGGGGGGATATTTGCTACGATGTGTGCTAGGGTGAGGCCAACTAGGACACCTAGCGTGAGACTGTTCACAGCAATTCCGACCAGCAGGCAGGAAGCAATAGAGGACAAATAGGGGTCATCGCCAACACCTCGAGTGTCGCTATATGCCTGGGGCAGAAGTGTTTTAGATCGCAAATGCCCTAGTACAAGGAAACCTGTGGCGGGTACTATTAGACACAGGTGTAGAGTGATTTTGATTAAAAGACCACATATTTATTTCAGTGACAAATGAAATGTAAATCTTGAATTTTTTGGGGATAGCCTCTGAAGATTTCTTCATTCAGGATGACCTTTGCATAATTGATAAACCGTAAAACATAGACAAAACCTTGCTACACAAAAAATGTAGATCTCGTTAAAACACACAATATATGTCAGATACATTTTAATGGAGTTAGCATTTCCGATTCATTCCTAGCTCATGGTTTAAATTTTCCAAAACCTATATGTTTCTTAAATGGGAAGTCGTCATTCTTTTTCTTTGGCTTTTTTGTTCTTTTTTTTTTCCTGGCCATACAAAGGGAATATAATTTCAATATAATTAATTAATTTTTAAAAGGTTTGACTATCACTATCTTAATGTATTAATTTATTCACCTGTCGTCATCCGTAGTCTAGGGATAACATAGTTCCCAAGATTCAACCCCGCGGAGGGTAGTTAAGCCGCTAGTTCCATGTCGTATTTTGACACGTAAAAATAACTTCAAGCCTGATAAAGAGGCCTCGGAACAAAACCAAGTAGTCTTTCAAGCCCAATATATAAATAAAACTCAATTTAACTCTTTATTTTCTTTGTGCCTACAAGGATATATATAAATAATAAAACCATTTATGCTACTGTTTATCTCGATTTGCATGAAATAGATGGAAGATTAAGCAGAAAAATAGACAGAGAAGGCGTGTGAGTTTAACACAATTTTAAGATCAATATTAAACATTCTGAAATGTTATTATATATCTCATCTATCTTGGAGAGGTATTTTGCACTTCCCTTTGACTTTTCTCAATAGAGATTACACCGAGCCGCTGCAGCTCTTTAAAACTCTCCTGATTTTAATAAGCGTTTATTTAGTTCTACGCCAGTTCTTCTATCTCAGCAATGCCTTCTCCCCACTCTACCTCTTCTCCTTCTTTCAGAGTTTCTCCAAGATTCTCAATTAATTAATCCAAAAACCGGAGCTACGCTAAGTCCAATGAAGATTGACAGGTCATTAATCCGTATCCCATTAGCATTTTGTTTGTTAATACAACGTCAAGACTCTAACAAAATCTAGTGACTGTAAACCGAAGCATACAAAAGCTTTAGAGTTTAAGCAAGAGCTTCTGCATCTCTTCTTATAAATGAGAAGTAATTACAAAATTTTTCAAATTTTGCAATGAAGGCCTCTATTTACTCTCTGAAAGTAAATAAAAGTTGGATAGGTAGAGCCAGACTAAACAATTCTATGCTATAATCGGAATTTGAACCCCGTCATACATGTTGCCCTAGCATTGAATTTCTCAACTGACTCGCATGTTTCCCGGTAAACCACAAGGTGATCTCAAATTATTTTGACATGCCAACCTCAATGGTGACCTATAATGTTATAAGTATTTTAAGTCCCAGGATTCACAGTATAATCAAGTATTAATATCAGTACCAGTTGAGTCCCAGGATTCATAATATAGCCAACTATTATGGCCAATACTGGTTGAGTTCCAGGATTCATAGTATAGCCAACTATTAGGTCAATACTAGTCGAGTCCCAGGATTCATAGTATAGCCAAATATTATGGTCAATACTAGTTGAGTCCCAGGATTCATAGTATAGCCAAATATTATGGTCAATACTAGTTGAGTCCCAGGATTCATAGTATAGCCAAATATTATGGTCAATACTAGTTGAGTCCCAGGATTCATAGTATAGCCAAATATTATGGTCAATACTAGTCGAGTCCCAGGATTCATAGTATAGCCAAATATTATGGTCAATACTAGTCGAGTCCCAGGATTCATTGTATAGCCAACTATTATGGCCAATACTAGTCGAGTCCCAGGATTCATTGTATAGCCAACTATTATGGCCAATACTAGTCGAGTCCCAGGATTCATAGTATAGCCAACTATTATGGTCAATACTAGTTGAGTCCCAGGATTCATAGTATAGCCAACTATTATGGTCAATACTAGTTGAGTCCCAGGATTCATAGTATAGCCAACTATTATGGTCAATACTAGTCGAGTCCCAGGATTCATGGTATAGCCAACTATTATGGCCAATACTAGTCGAGTCCCAGGATTCATAGTATAGCCAACTATTATGGCCAATACTAGTTGAGTCCCAGGATTCATAGTATAGCCAACTATTATGGTCAATACTAGTTGAGTCCCAGGATTCATAGTATAGCCAACTATTATGGCCAATACTAATTGAGCCCCAGGATTCTAGTACTTAAATACTTAAAGTACTTACAACATTATAAGTCGCCATTGGGGTATGTCATCTCAAAATAATTTGAGATCGCCTTGTGGTTTACCGGGAAACATGCGAGTTAGTTGAGAAATTCAATGCGATACCGGTAGGTTGCCATGGTAGATCAATGGTGGAACAAGAGGGTATAGACCGAGAGATCCGTGGTTCAAATCCCGACTATGGCATTGACTTTTTCATTCTGAGTCTACCTATCCAACTCCTGTACTACACATGACTTGTGTGAAAGGAAAACAACAATTAAATAAATACTAAGTAACATTTATTTTTGCACAAGTACAGGATGTGGCACCTGATGCTTTTTCAACAAATTGGAACACATGAGGAACTCAAATTGATTTGAGTCTAATTCCTTCTGAATACGATCCGCGTTTTACGTGTTAAATTCAATAGGAATTGAGATCATTTTGAATACCCAAGGTTGGAGAATAAATATATTAAGTTTTTATTTGGTTCACTAAGATTTGCGTTGCGGAAATTGTTAAATATATTTCTGTGTATGGAAACAGGTTTTGAGGTAAGTGAAAAATTTTAGGAAGAATAAATTGTGAGATAATTCGAAACGATAAAAATAGCTCTTCCGCGTTTATTACACAAGTTCTGGCAAATCTAATGACGAGCGTGTTGCAAAGGTTACAATACAATATACCCTCTTTGGTGTGTTCAATACGATATGAATGCGGAAATGTTTTCATGTATGTAACATATTTCAATCCGATCCCATTCCATCGGATCCAAGATTCAATATGATTTAATCCACGTTTTTAAGCAGAATTCAATATGGAACGAGTACTCAAATCGATTTCTTTGGCCAAACAGTTCCATGGGCAACTGACATCATTTTCGCTGAACAACTGTGACTGTTTATTTACACAACATGCTCTGTTATAGGTATAAAGCGTATATTTCCGGTGAAATCTCACAAAATCTCGAATGAAACAAGTTTTGGGTGGAATATAATACCTCTAATGTTTACTACACAGAAATTCAGCATCCAAATATACGTATGAATTTCATGATATAAAATATACGTATTTCTAATTTCAGTAAAAGTTAGTAACAAATAAAGTGTTAATTTTTAAAACTTATATCTATAATTATAAGGGTGGCGCTGTGGGTGAGTAGTTATACTGTCGCATGTGTCATTGGCGAGAGTTTAATTTATTATGTTTTAGTAATTACGAATTAATTAATCTGAATTAATTGAGATTTGAGCTTACAGATTCTTAGGAAAATACAAGCTTTGTTATAAGCTGATGAAATAACAGGATGGAAGCGACTAGCCTCTTCCGATGGCACTCCCAGTGGACTTTTGATGCCACCAACTTCCGTTCGGTTTACGTGCACATTCGCACTTTGACGTCACACAGGATATTCTAGAACATTTAAGCATTCGGTGCTGATTGGCTAAGTCTACCCACTATCAGGGCGTTGGTTCTTCATATTAGGAGAACGGCCACCATGTTGGAATGCCCTTCCGGGGACGCCACTAAATCTATTTAAGGGACGGCAAACCCGTCCTCCGGGGCTATTGTCTTTGACCGTCGGGGAACCTCTATTTGCTTGTGTGCGTCTTGAGGCGTCGCTCCGGGCTCAACCGACCACCACTTTGACCACTTCTCACCTCCCCTAGACACATCATGACATATTTCTTAAGGTAAGGATTTATGTTAGTAACTCCATAATGAGAATGATATTGGCCAGGATTAATAGAATAGTTTGCCATCCTCCACCTTTGTAAACCAAACATGCGTAACCAACAGATTATTTAATCTTTCTTAATATATTAGCTTAACTTAGGTCCCATTGTTATCATTGCTCTACCATCTACCTTCCTTTCACTACCCTCTAATAGCTATTCCCCCCTGTGTCCAACTTTAGTTGTGACAATACCGCTCACCTCCCATCTAGGCGGCCCGGGTTCGATCCCAAGCGCCCGCATGTGGAAATCAAGGTGGACGAAGCGGCGTCTGAGTGGTGTTTCTTCGGGTTCTCCGGTTTCCCCCACCAGCCATTCCACCAATTGCTCCGTCATCACCTTTCCAGGCATCAATTTCACTTACATTTCATATCATACACTTTCTCATTTGATACATCACTACGGGCCGACCCCTCGTAACAGGTTCTCCATTTTATGGTTTCGTACCGTTTTCTCCCCGACAGACTTCTGACCCCTGGGCATTGGCTTATAAGTCCTAGGGGGTATAAGTCCTACAAATACAGTGAGAGTAAACCTATTACGAATACGAATATAATTATTGAAGGTTTATTAGGTGAAAGAAATTGAATTTGAAGTATACCCAATGAATACAATTTAAACAAGTCATTTTGTGAAAGAAAATATTGCATGAGTTCATAAGAAGAATAAAATCAAATGTATTTTATTACTATAAAAACGTTGGCATGGTAATCAAATTAATTGTCACCATATTCAGTTATTAAAATCTCAGTCTTCAATTTTCACATAAATACTTATTATTTTTTATTAATTTCTACAAATAACTACAGCAATGGAAATAATTATTTTGGGTCCCCCTGAATCCGAAATTTTTTTTGTGGAAAAAGGTCCGCGTGTGTGTGTCTGGACAGCATAGCTCAAAAACGAAAAGACTGTTAAATACCAAACTTGGTATTTAAGTTTGGTATCTTCCCGGATGCAAAAAAACAAAACAAAAAAAATCATCCAGAATAAAGAGGTCTTTAAAGGCTATTCCGAAAATTAAAGATATATATTTTATTTGGCATGTAAAATCTTAAATATGAGAGATTTTAATCAAAATCGTTAGAGACATTTTTGAGAAAATAAAAAAAAATTCGAACTTTTTTCCATGTAAAGGGAAGTTTCGGGTGGGGGGACTTTTCTAAAAATCTTTGTGTCGCATCCCTGGAAGACACTAAACTTAAATACAAAGTTTGGTATTTTATTCGATTGTGACAGACACACAGACACCCGTATATTTCCGGCGAAATCTCGGTATCGAATTTTTGGATGGAGTGCAATAACTTCTCTATACACTATGTACATAGTATGTGTTGAGAAAATAAAAAGGTCACTAAATATGAACGATTATGGCCACCAATAGAAGGAAGAGCATTTGCGTGTTAAGTAGTGCAGTGTTGCTATTTATGTTGCTAATCACAGCGTTTGTTAACCCACTGACAGCGCGTTAAATTTAGTCTAGCTGGAATAGCGTGCAGAGAAATGTCCATTTAAAATTAGCTCACGTTCAACACAAAGGAGCACTGCAATGTTGGCAACTGCGAGAAATTCTGATCCAAATGCAAACAGCACGACGCCTTGCTCCGCGAGGTAGCACATGGGGGGCCATTGGACCAGAAAGAGTAGTCAACTGAGGGCTTTTATATCGCTAACATTACTGTATAGAAGAAAGTGTATCAAGGTTTCGTTTCGTTTCGTAATCGACTTACCTTCCTCGTATTTGTAGAGCTGACACCCCTCTAGGACTTACAAGCAATGCCTAGGGGTCAGAAACCTGTCATGTTCATGCCCATGAACATGAGGAAGTGGATAATATAAAATGTAAGCGCAATTGATGATAGGAAAGGCGATGATTATAGAGCAATTGGTGGACTGAGTGGCGGGGGAAACCAGAGGACCGGATAAAATCCGCCCAGATGTCGCTTCGTTCACCACAAATCCCACATGCGGGCACTTGGGATCAAACCCGGGCCGCCTAGATGGGAAGAGAGCGGTCTAACCACTTAACCACGGCGCCACCTGCAATAATAAGTAAGGTGGTGAAAAAAATGTAATCGAAACTGGCACAATAATCCGTTATTGGAACTCAGAATACTGTAAGAAACGTTTGTGATCGATTTTATTATTCTAGGAAAGTGAGTTTTATTATAATTCTCTTGAAAATATAAATTATATCACTTTCTCTACACGTACTATGTACATAGTGTATAGAGAAGGTATTGTATTGCATTCAAAAATTCCATTTCAAGATTTCAACAGAAACCCCTTGAATACAAAAACAACGTATTTTTAGAAAAATGTCCATGTGGGTCTGTGGGCAGTATAGCTCAAAAACAAAAAGATGGCTAAATACCAAATTTGGCATTTAAGTTTGGATCTTCCAAGGATGCGACACAAAGATTTTCAAGAAACATTTTCTCAAAAATAGCTCCAACTATTTTGAATATAATCTCTTATATTTAAGATAAGATATTTACATGACAAATAAAATATATACCTTCAATTTTCTGGGAATAGCCTCTGAAGATATGATTATTCTGGATGAATTTTGCGAAATTTTGCATAGTTGGTAAACTTACTGCACAAAAAATGTAGATCTACTTAAAACACACAATTTATGTCATATACATTTTTTAGTGGAGTTGGTCGTTTTTGAGATATTCCTTTATATTGGTTCAGTTTTAAAATACTTACCTTTCTCGTACAGGAACTTATCATCTCCTGGCCACTCAAAGAAACGGATTTCAATCCCATAGCAACCACATTTTAACACATGTGACTGGCGGTTTAGCCTAGTGCATTACCTTATTTCCCTTCTACTTATAAGGGACTAAGTAATAAGCCCATTTCTGCTAGTGTTTATCTCGATTAGCATGAAGTGGATGGTAGAATAAGCTTATTAACAATAATTTGTTATGGAGATGTAGAGAAAGTCATGTGAATGGAACGCATTTGAATTTTTCCCTCCTTTTTTCCCCAAACACATACAGTAGATATTTCTGCATTTGAAATATTAAATGAACCTCTAACCAGTAATATTTCTGATAACATAAGTAAAATAGTAAATTAAATCTTTTAAATTCGAGTAAAACAAAATGTTATAATTAATTTTAATATACTCTAAAACTGTGTAAAATAAAAAGAACTGTAAAATAAAAGGAAGTCAAAATGTTAAACTTTTGCCTTTAAAGATACATAATAGTATATTGCGTACTAATAACTAAGTTATGCTTATCAATTCGAGATTGCATGTTGGGAATAAGAGGCCCACAGGGCCTAGGTTTCCCAAGATTCGAGATCTGATAAGTAACATACAGTTCGTGGTTAGCCAATTACTTTTTGAAATACTTGAAGAAACTTTAAAGAACAATAATAAATCAAAAGTGCTCTTCAATATTTTATTGAATATTAAGAAAAACTGAATTCCCGATGTGAACAAATGAAATACTACATCTAAATATGATCTAAATTATATGGACAAAACCTTCCTATACACTCTTTTGTTAACGAATTTTGCAATATATTCTTTACTTGAAGTAGCACATGTCTCGAGTGTTACTTCATTTCCTAATTGTACTGTAAGTATTAAAGACCTCTGAAGCCCCCACTGAAAGTACTTAGAGTGCTTTTTAGCATTACAATTAATAAATGAATTTTAAATTCAGCTTACAATGCGAAATATATGTTCAGAATGATTAACTTACATATCATGTACTTCAAAAGTCGTTAAAGAGCTAGAAATGCTAACATATAATAGTAGATACGAGAGAATAATATTGGTAATAATTTTCTTACGAGCATTTTAATGGCCATTATACTCAAGTTTTATACGATTATTATTTATTCTTCACCATGTGTATTAGTTTATCATTTTATTTTTGTTCTATTTATACATATGTGTAATTATCTTGACAAATACTTTATGTGCTGCTGTAATAAGTTTCAATTATTAAAATGGCAACAGGCATCCCAACCATGTAGCGATAGAAAAATCTGGGTGAAGGTTTACGTGGTATGTTTATCCTCCAGCTGCTATAGATGCCTACAGACCACAACACATAAAATTGTGTTCAACGGAGATACACAAAAGAGTCGAAATTTACGGCACATCGTGCGTTATGATATGCACGCATATCGGACGTATTTATAGTTCGTTGGAAACAAGATGGGTTTAACAACGTGTAAAGCTCAAAGAATTTATGATTCATGGAAACGTGCAACTGTTGATTTTCAACATAAATAAAGTGACATTAAAGTACCAGATAATGCTTGTGTATTTGGTTATTATCTTGAAAGCCAAAATTATGAACCCTGTGGTACATGCATTTTATTCATGATGGATAATGAAAATATCTGCTCACTGTATCACACTTTCGCTACAGTTCCCATAAATACTTCCTGGAAATGAGGGAAAGAGAAAGAAAATATTACTTTAATCACAAATGATGTCATAGTATATTAGAGAAGAGAAAACAAAGTATATGCTAATTTAAGCATGCTAACAACATTCTAAGTGCATGCTTCTGATTAACCTACAAAAGTTTATTACTTTCTCTACATAGTACATGATGCGTAAGTAGAGAAGGTATTGCACTCCATCCAAAATTCAATACCGTGATTTCACCGGAATTACACGTTTTAGGATGCCCTGTATCCAGAAGAGGCATTTTTAGAAAAATTTCTGTGTCCGTCATCACAATAAATCAAAAACATGCAACACGAAGATTTTGAGTAAAATTTCCCTTCAAAATACCTTTATATGGAAACAAATTTGAGAATTTTGAATTTTCCAAAATGTCTATAATAATTTTGATTAAAGTGCCGTATACTATGAGTACTTTAGTGAAAAATAAATATATCTTAAAGTCTGGGAAAAGCGTATGAAGACCTTTATTTTGGATGACTTTTCCATAAGAGACGTAAGAGAGAGACAAAAGATGCCTACACAAAAATGTAGAACTCATTAAAACACATAATTTATGACATATGCATCTTTTTTCGTGGAGTTGACCTTTTCTGTTATATTTGTTTTTGGTGGTTTCAGTTTTAACTAGCTAACTTTTCTCAAACGGAACTATGCGAGGCGAACCGAACCTCACTTGTTTCACTTAGCGATAGCTTTAAAAATATTTGACTATCGCTGTAGCATAATGTATTCGCTTTATTTCCGTTCTACTTACAAGGAAGGAAGTAATAAGACTAATTCTATTAATGTTTATCTCGATTAGCCTGATATAGATAAAACAATAATCTCTTGTAAGTATAGTTTATAACACAGCTAGAGAAAGTTATAAGAATGGAACACATCAGCCTTTTACTTTCTCTACACGCACTATGTTCATAGTGTATAGAGAAGGTATTGCACTCCACCCAAAAATTGAATACTGAGATTTCACCGGAAATATATGTTTTAGGAACCCCTGTATCCAAGAAAAGCATGATATTTAAGTTTAGTATCTTCCAGGGGTGCGACACAGATTTTGAGAAAAATCCCTCCATCCCAAACTACCCTTTACATGGAAGTTTTTTCGAAAATTTTAATTTTCTCAAAAATGGCTGAAACTATTTTAATTAAAGATTATTAAAGAAATTTATCTGGCAAATAAAATATATATGTTGAATTTTCTGGGAATAGCGTCTGAAGACATTTAATTCTGGATGAATTTTTCTGAATTTTGTCCTAGTTAACCGTAAGAGATATACATAGCTTAGTACACAAAATATGTATAACTCATTAAAACACACAATTTATGTCATATACATGTTTTTCGTGGAGTTGACCGCTTCTGAGATATTTATTGTTATTAGTTTAGTTTTAAAATACTTAAAACTTCTAATATACGCAAATTTGTCAACTCCTGGAAATGCAAAGAAACGAATTTCATCCACATGGCAAACAGTTTGTAGAAGATTTGACTATCGGTTTAGCCTAGTGTATTCCATTATTTCGCTAATACTTACAGAAAGCATTTCTGCTAATGTTGGTCTTGATTAGGATGAAATAGATAGAAGAATAAGCTTTTTAATGCTACTTTGTTACAGAGATGTATAGAAAGTCAAGTGAACAGATTTTCTGATAGTTGATTCAACAGGTTTCGAAGAACCGCAACTTTTTAGTTGTTACTTTTATTGGTTAAAGGTTAAGGGCAATCTGTTCACATCAACAGGTAGGAATATGCTACACAAGGAGAAAGCCACATAAAAGGCTTTGCTCCTTGACATTTTAGAAACGAAGTTGCTCCAGTTTGTTGCTTTGGCCGTTTTGTGTTGCGTGGCAGTAAAAGCCGCAAGCCGACAGGAAGTGACGATGTGGTTGAGGTTGTACTCCCTGTCAGAGTCTTTAACTCGATTTGCTAAGTTTCGGGATTGTTCGTCTGGCTAGCAGCTCTAATGTAAATCATTTCTGGTACGCGCATCCGCTCCTCTGTATGTCGCATCTTTTGTATTGCAGCCACCTCCAAAGGGTATACTCTCGGAGACCCAACAAAGGAAACTAGGTTAAGGTTCGACAAAACGCCGCAGTGAGCGCTACCGGAAATGGGCCCCGGATGTATCCAGCAGGAAATTAACCTCAATGAGGAAGTTCCTTCATGTCGCATCTGATGTGATGTGTCGCATTCACATTAGTTTCCTTACTCACCCTTCAACAAAGTATTCTTACAAAATGTTTACTTTTTCTACTTAAGTGAGTAGCTAGAAAAGATAATGCACTCCATCCAAAAATTTTATACCGATTTTTAGTTTCTCGTATTATGTACATGTATAGAGAAGGTATTGTATTGCACCCGAAAATTCAATAACAAGATTTCACCGGAAATATATGCTTAGAAAAATGTCCGCGCGCGCGCGTATGTGTGAGTGTGTCTTGTGGCAGCATAGCTCAAAAATGCAAATTCCGTTAAGTACCAAACTTGGTATTTAAGTTTAGTACCCACGAAGAAGGCGATACGAACATTTTCAAGAAAATCCTCACACCCACATTTGCTTCGTAGAGTTGACCGTTTTTTAGATATTCCTTGTTATTGGTTTCAGTTTTAAAATACTTAATACTCATACGAGAGTTTATCAACTCCTAGTTATACAAACAAAGGAACGTCAATCACATAGCAACCAGATTAAAATATTTGACTGTCGCTTTAGCCTATAGTACTCCCTTTTTTCTCTTTTACTTACAAAGAAGCAAGTAATATCTCATTTCTGCTAATCTCTTTTCTCGATTAGCATGAAATAATTATAAGAATAAGCTCTTTAGCAATAATTTGTTGCAGAAATGTTGAAAAAATCATGTGAAAGGAGTAATCAGATTTTTTTCACTATAAATACAAATGAAAAATGTTTAAGTATTTTAAAATTGAAACCAATAACAAGGGATATCTCGAAAACGGCTAACTCCACGAAAAAATGTAGATCAAATAAATTGTGTGTTTTAATAAGATCTACACTTTTTGTGTAGCAAGATTCTGCTTATCTATTGCGATTTAATAGTTATGCAAATTCAGAAAAATATATCCAGAATAAAGAGGTCCTCAGAGGATATGTCTAGAAAATTCAAGATAGTTATTTTTGAGGAAATAAAAGATCCCTAAAGTTTATTTATGTAAAGGGGTGCATAGGGTGGGTGTTTTCTTTAAAATCTTCTTGTCTCACCCTTGGAATATGGTGTAGTTAAATATAATATTTTTGTATTTGATTAATGTTGATCTCAGACACACACACACACACGCACACACACACACCCTCACTCACGTACACACGACCACTTGAGCACATCTATCTAAAAATGCTTTATTTTAATTTTTTATTTATTATTTTTTGGATTCAGGCAGTGTCAAAAGCGGTGCTCCCGGTAATATGCGGTTTGGAATGAATACAATAATTTGTCTATTTTGGGAAATTACTAGTGAAAATAAAAGTATCAAAGGTATCTAGTTGAAGTTAGTCTGAACTACTCTATGAGGCGAAGATCGTTATGAAATCGATATGTTTCTCGTTCTTGGCCTGGCGTCAATCGTGACCTCAGGCCTTGTTGTTTAGTATTGGATTTTCTAAGCGGAACTATAAATTGTAATTACACGAATTTTATATTTGATTCTCAATTTAAAATGTTAAGAAAAATAAAGCACGACAGACAAAATAGACAATGCCTGAACAACGTACACCTGTGCATATAGGACACAATACACTGTGGTTTCCTTTTCCACTGTTGGTAGAAAAGGCATTTCATCAGATAATCATAGGCAATATTAAAAGAATTTATCTCAAATAAGATTTATTATTCCTACATCAGGAATCAAATGTATACGTAATAAGTGACCCCAATATTATGAAATAGATGAACAATATACAGATTGGGAGAAGAATAAGTGAAAATACTTGTATTAGTGTTTGAGGACGATGTGATGATACAGTACCTGCAGTTTTTGTCGCTATTTTCTAAAGTTATGTTTACAGGAAAATTTCTATCTCTGACTTTTGGTTGCTTACACAGCAGGTCACAGAGTTGACAGTACTCTGCCCTCCCGTCTTTAACCCTGCTCGACTAAAGGTGGTGTGGTGTATGTAAACATAGCAGAAACATAGCTCAGCGACATTAAAAACGTATTACACCCTGCAATATTTATGATAATGCTATTAGTATACGGAAAAATTGTGTTATCCATATTATTCTCTACTAAATAACAAATTATTTGTAATTTATCACTTCCCACCCTGTCTAGTTTGAATACAAATTCATTCACGGTGATGTATTTTACCATAATTGCTGACATATAAAAATCTTAAACTCAAAAATAGAATTACTGTATTCCATTAACGAATGGAATAGTATTTATTTGAACAACAACATTAATTAGAAAACAAACTATCAAAGAAATGTTAAAATGATTTTGTTTTAAACTTCGCTTAATCGTAAACAATAGAGGAGGATAATGATTATTTCTTTTGTTTGCGATAAATATTCTGTAATATGTTCTTGAACGCAATCATAAATCGTGCTTAAGTCATGTGAATGAAAAGATGCTAAAGAAGCTGTCATTAAACATATGCATTACTTTGGATGCCCAGTAACACTGGTATGGGTATCGTTACAGTAGAATGCTGATGTGCTTGTAATCAGCATCTAAAAACAATATAAGCTAGCACCAAGTAAACCATATTCTCTGGCAGGCCATCTTACTGACGGCCATGTTGTGGAATTGTTTAATATTTATTTCGGGACCGTCATCAAGTTGCAGCTAGAGCAGTGACTAGACCGACGGTAGCAAGAAT
The DNA here is from genome assembly GCA_030762935.1 of Hymenopus coronatus. Lineage (NCBI taxonomy): Eukaryota > Metazoa > Arthropoda > Insecta > Mantodea > Hymenopodidae > Hymenopus > Hymenopus coronatus. The sequence goes on from CM060894.1 coordinate 57,139,672, forward strand.
AAACATTTTGAGTATAATGTTGCCTCAGTTTTAGTTAGTCTGCCTTTTCAGCTCCACTCCCATAAGCTTCTAGCCAATGAACTACCCCTCCTTTGTGATATCTGGACTTTAGGGGCACAAGGTAGTCTGAACAACGGAAATTACACCTTAAGTGAGTTGAATTACCACTGCTCTTAAATTATTCAATTGTTTTTCTAGAAATTTGTATGCATTATTCTTATAAATCATAGCAATTGTTTCAAGTGGCTGTTTGCATTAATAGCGTATGTGGTTGAGGCTATAAAAAGTATTTCATTCAGCAGAAAAGTAATAAAACCTAGTCTTAAAATATGTGAGTTCATGTACCTTTTTCTCTGATACTGCTTGCAATACATAATCACACTTTTACATGCTTGTTCTTAGTATAATCAGCTCTCTTCTGAACTTTAATTATTTAGCTATGATACAATTTCAGTAGAAAGTAAAACACATGATTTTCTCTATATTTCTGTAACAAATTATTGTTAAGAAGCTTATCTTATATTTATTTCATGCTAATCGAGAAAAATTAGCAGAACTAGTCTTATTTCTTGCTTTATTGTAAGTAGAAGCGATATAAGGGAGTACCATAGGTTAAAGTGAAAGCCAAAAGCTGGTTGCTATGTGACTGATGTTCCTTTGTTTGTATGGACAGGAGTTGACAAATTCCTGTATGAGAAAAGTATAAGTTTTTCAAAGCTGAAACCAAGAAAAAGGAATACCTCAAAAACGATCAACTCCACGAAAAAATGTATATGACATAAATTGTGTGTTTTAACGTGCTCTACACTTTCTGTGTGTTAAGTTTTTGTTCATCTCTTACGGTTTAGTAGTTATGCAAAACTAATCCAGAAGAAAGTAGTATTCAGAGGCTATTCCCAGAAAATTCAAAATATACCTTTTTTTTTCAGGTAAATATCTTTAATATACCATATTTTAATCAAAATCGTTAGAGCCATTTTTTAGAAAATAAAAATTTTCGAAAAAAAATTCCATGTAAAGGGTAGCTTGTGGTGGGGGGAATTTTCTCAAAATCTACGTGTCGCATCCCTGGAAGATACCAAACTTAAATACCAAGTTTGGTATTTTACCGACTTTTCGTTTTTGAGTTATTGTGTTCACAGACACACGGACACACACAGGGACCTTTTTCTGAAAATACTTTTTTTGGATACAGGAGACCTTAAAACATATATTTCCGGTGAAATCTCGGTATCGAATTGTTTGGTGGAGTGCAATATCTTCTCTATACACTATGTATATAGAACGTATAGAGAAAGTAAAAGAATATTTGCAAATTCAAAAAAGAAAAAATGTGGAGGATTTGCAATGTTGTTGCTTTTTTAATATGATCAATATATACTATAAAAAGGTAAAGGTACTTGTAAAAAGGTGCTGAAAATTTCAGCTTTCCAGCTTTCATACTTTATAAGTAAAAGGATGCGAGAAGAAGATTTTCAAGAAAATCCCCCACCCCAACTATCCTTTACATGAAAAAATTTCGAAAAGAGCTCTAGCGATTTTGATTAAAATGGCGTATATTAAAGATATATACATGAGAAAATGTATATCTTGAACTTCCTGGGAATAGCCTCTGAAGACGTATTTATTCTGGACCAATTTTACGGAATTTTGCATAACTGGTAAACCGTAAGAGATAGACAAAAGTTTACTTAATATAAAATGTACAGCTCGTTAAAATATAACATTTATGATATATATTTTTTTTTCTGTGGAGTTGATCGTTTTTGAGATATTCCTTGTTATTGATTTCAGCTTTAAAAAACTCTTACATTTCTCATATAGGAATTTGTCAACTCGTATCCATACTAACAAAGAAACCTCAGTCATAAAGCAAGCAGCTATTGACTATCACTTTAACCTATGGTACTCCCTTATTTCTCTTCTACTTACATGGAAGCAAGTAATAAGACGATATTTGCTGATTTTTTCTCGATTAGCATGAAGTAAATAGAAGAATAAGCTTTTTAACAATGATTTGCTGCAGAGATATAGAGAAAGTCATGTGAATGGAACACGACAGATTTTTTACTATTATGCCCCCTGAAACACTCGGGTAGTTACAATATAAGATGTAGTTACGCTACAATGAATCGCTGTGTATTACCTTACATGCTAGTGCTCAACTGTATTGTTCATTTCGACTAGTGTGCTAGATTGCCTGTCTTTAAGCCCAACACACGAAACAGTTTCTCCACATCGTGATTCTATGCAAACAATGAAATACACCAGTAGTTAATTCTACTGAGGCGCAGTTGCGACGTTTTCATGTACCGTTAACTCCTCTTGTCGTGTACAGAGCATTTGAATTGTTAAACATGAGATTTGCCACAGCTCTGTCGGTTCTGTGCTATTAAGGGAGTGCGCAGACGATAGGTATTTAAATTACGGCACAATGGAGGACTGATTATTTACTGAAAAAAGTCATAAATTCACTTTCTGAACTACTTAGCCACTTATTCGATACCGAAAATTCACATTTTTAGACTTCTTGAATCTGAAAAATATTTTTAGAAGAAGTCTATGTTTCTCAGTATGAACACCATAATAACCAAAAAGCGGTAGAATACAAAAGATGTTTAGGTTTAATACTGATTACACGAAATAATCAAGGAAATAATGTCACCTGCTACCCTTTCATGAAAACGTTTTCGTAATGTTTTATTTTCTCAAAAATAACTCTAAAGGTTTTGATTAAAATACAACATGTTTAAGGTATTATTATAACTAACAAAAAGTATTAGTTGAAATTTTTGAGAATAGCCTCTGAAGCCCCATTGACTCTGGATAACTGACAAACCGTAATAAATAAGACGAAAATTTACTACATAAAAATGTAGATCTCGTCAATATACTCAATTTATGTGATATCCATTTTTTTACGGAGTTAATGATTTTTGAGGAATTCTTTGTTGTTGGTTTGTTTTCCAATATTTGTATGCTTTTCTCAAATGGGAAGTTGTGATTCGTTTTTTTCTAGTCACGAATCATTACATAGTGATCAGATCTTTAAGGATTTGACCACCCCTTTTACCTTCCGAAAAAGGTCCATGTGTGTCCGAATGTGAACAGTAGAACACAAAAACAAAACTCGGTTAAGTGCCAAACTTAGTATTTAAGTTCAGTATTTTAAAAGGATGCGACATGAATAATTTCAAGAACACCCCCCCTCCATCTCCAACTTCCCTTTACATGAAATATTTTTCAGACATTTTCATTTTCTCAAAAATTCCTGTAATGATTTTAATTAAAATACAGTATATAAAAATATTCACATCACAAATGAAATTCACATTTTGAATTTACTAAGAATAGCCTCTGAAGGGCTATTTTATTCTGGTTGAGTTTTGCAGAATTTTGTATAACGTTTAACCTAAGAGATAGACAAAAAACTTACTATACAAAAACTGTAGATTCCGTTAAAACACATAATTCATGTTAATATACATTTTTCTTGTAGAATTAACCGTATTCATTGTTATTATTTTCAATTTTAAACTAACTTTTCACAAACGAGAACATGCAGAGCTAAGTGAACTGTTGTTTCACATAACAACCAGAGTTTAAAATATTTGACTATTACTTTAGCCCTTATTTCCTTTCTACTTACAAGTACTAATTTTTGCGAATGTTTACCTAGATTAGCATGACGTAGATAAAAGTATAATCTTTTGTAAGAAAAATTTATTTCTAAAACAGCTAGAGAAAGTTATATGAATGAAACACATCATATTTTTCATTCTCTTTAAGGTTACTTTCTCGGCTGTTATGAACAGACTTTAGTACTGAAAATGGGTGAAAAAATCCTTTTGGCTGTTTCTACATGTCAGATTTATTGTAGACAATAATTATAGTACATGAAAAACAAAGCCGGCAAGAGTAATTAAGATGGATTGCATTACTTCCACTTTAGAAGACCTTTAAGTACCCATTTCATTAATTATCTCCCGTTCAGATGTATTGATATACATCCCGTGTAACATTGCCACCAGTTGAGCAATTATTTGGCTATCCGCATATGCAGTAATCGAATTTAAACCACTGAGAGTGCCATAAACAAGTGGTTTGCCAGATGGTCTATGCAGCATGCTGATACAACCGCAGTATTCATTCGTATGTTTCCATCATTTTGTTTTAAGTGGATATTCCTGCACTGTATTATATTCTCAGCGTTTAGTTTTCATGTTTCGTGTTTTTTCATATTAACTAATAATGGATTTTAAATGATACAAATAGTTTAATATATTACACACCTAATAGATATATGTATATTCACGTGTATAAAAGTGTCCCAAAATGGAACGCGTCTGGTAATTACAAAATCTCGTCCCACTCTTTCCAAATGTGACAGTCTCTTTTTTCACCAAGTATAGTTCTAGCCAATAAATTGGCAGGACATAGACTATTCTCGGAAAATTCAAGATATACATTATATTTGTCATAAAATAGCTTAAACATATGGCATTTTAATGAAAACAGAGATATGTTTGATAAATCAACATTTTCGAACATTTTTCAATGTAAAGGGAAGTTTGGAGTGAGAAATTTTCTTGAAAATCCTAGTTTGGCATCCTTGGAAGAGACTGAACTCATATCAAGCTTAATATTTAACCGAATTTTGGTTTTTGAACTATGATATACACAACCATACAGATCACAAACACACACATACATACAAAAACACAACTGCTTTTCTTAATTTAAGGGGATCCCAAAACATTTAATTCCTTATTTACTATACCCAGGACAGAAAGTAATAAAAAGTGTAAATCCTTATAAAAACAATTAATTAATGCGTGTTAATGAATTTGAACCATTGTTTCTTCTCCTGGAAAATTTAGTTTTTAGAATGGAATATTTACTTTCACTAATTCTTTCATTCACATCAACTTTACTGTTCGATAAACACAATGTAATAAATGGAATGGTAGAGTCAGATTAAAAAAAATTCAATGTTATAGTCGGGATTTGAACCATGGATTTTGTGGTTTCCGTCCAGTTGCAGCAATCACCGAACTACCATGCAACATGTTGATAAAAATGACTCTCATTTTTCCCGATAAATCACACAAGGACATATTTTGAGATGAGCTTATCTTATGCGCACCTTCTCCAGACAACATGAAGGTGCGCATACGAAATGCTTGTGCCAGTATTGGAAGAGACATGCTTTTAGGGACACAGACATCGTTTATTCACAAAGTTGGAAAATGTATTGAGGTTGACGTGCATCATTTTGAGCATTTATTACTCTATGGTACGATGCTTATGAAATAATATTATACCCGTGCAAGGTGATACTCTGTGCAACTGCCTTTCATGAATGTTTAACTGTCTTCACCCTGCACAAGAAAATGGTGTAAACAAAAGTTGCTTATTTTTTGATGAGAAATTAGAAAACAAAATAAAAAATGTTGGTTAGCATTTAAAAATTTGACGTGTTCCATTCACATTAGTTTCTCTATATCTCTGTAACAAATTATTGTTAAAAAGCTTATTCTTCTATCTAGGTATTTCATGATAATCGAGATGAACATTTTTTTTCTTTTTTTTTAATTGTTTCATTTGTATAGCCCCCGTTAACTTCAATGGTCATATCGGGGGCTTTGACTTGTGAAACAACTCGTATTACTGCAGGTTAGAACATTAGTTTAATCATTATTATATAGAGATGAACATTAGCAGAAATTGTCCTTATAATTTGGTTCTTTGTAAGTAGAAGGGAAAACTCTAATGTGTTCCATTAACATGAAGTCCTCAAATCTGTTCGGTAAACAAACCTTTTATTCAAAACGTTAATCTTTTATCTACATCATGCTTATCAAGATAAACATAAGGAGAATTATTCTTTTTACTAGCTTCCTTGTAAGTAGAAGGGGAATAAGAAAATGCATAGGCTAAACGTTGTGAAACAATTGAAATTCCAATATCTTTGCCTTTCAGGAGTACACAAACAAGAAACGAGAATAAGGATGACTTCCCGTTTGCGAAAAGTTTAAGTGGCTTAAAATTAAAACCAATAATCCGGAATATCTCGAAAATGTCTAATACTACAAAAATAATGTATATGACATAAATTGTGTGATTTAATGAGGTCTACATTTTTTGTGTAGTACGTTTTTGTATATCTCTTACAGTTTGCCAGTTATATAAAAGTCATCAAGAACGAAGAAGTCTTCAGAGGCTATTCCCTGAAATTTCAAGATATACATTCCGTTTGTCATAAAAATATCTTAAACATAAGGACATTTTAAACAAAATCGTTAGCTATTTTTGAAAAAAAAATCGAAAAATGTACAAATGTAGCTGGGGGTAGGGGATTCTCTTGAAAATCTCATTGTCGCATCCTTCGAAGATACCAAACATAAATACCAAGTTTAGTATTTAACGGTCTTTTTGTTTTTGCCCACAGACACACACATACACGGAAATTTATCTAAAACTGCTTTATTTTTTTTTTTGGATTTATATTTCCGATGAAATCACGGTATCGAATTGTTGGGTGCATTACAATACCTTCTCTATACACTACATACATAATACGTATAGACAAAGTAAAAATGTTGGTTGCCATTTAAAAATGTACTTTAACTTTCAAATTACCATCCAAACCTTTTCTAATTAAAACACAACAAATGCCATTTACTTTCCCCCCTTTATATCAATCAACTTTTATTCAAGACGTTTCTTTCTGCAATGTTTTTTGGAGATATTCTACGTTCCAAGTTAAATGGTCTACCCTATATATCCACTGTTATATATTCGCGAAAATGGCAACTCCTTTCCAATATCTATTTTATTTTAATCCAAACTCGAGTAACGATGACTTTATAAACTTTTATCATAAATAACTATTGCTCCAGGTTCTAAAAGTTGAGACCACAGCCTTTTTTACATACTACTTCCTATGGATTTTTATGGATGGCTTGGTAGCTTGGAAATGAAATCTCTGGGTTGCCATAGCTTGAATTTATTCTTCCCAAAAGTAAACATGATATTCAAATATATATCCAAGTAGATAGGAAACTACGCAGGCATTGAAAAACACTTGCATCCTTTTGAATATATGTAATAAGGTAAAAAATAAATAACTGGAAATAGTATATGTTTTACGGTTGAACAAGAAATGGAAAACCACGCATCAATACATATAACGTATTCATAACATCTACAATTTCTAAAATCGCTGAAAACAGCAATGAACGTGAAGGATTATTTAAGATCAGTGACCACAAAACAAGAGATCTCATGGATAATAAAATAAAAAACTTGCACACAGACAAACACAGTGTACCATAATTACGGGTGAGGACTTGTAGAATTTTGAAATCAGAGATTTCAGATTTTAATTTTTACACTTAATATTATCAGATCGCCCACTAAAATATAAAATAATAAAATAAATGCAAAGAATAAAAATTGTTAGTGCTGTAAATATCTTAAATTTATTTTAATCAAACTCGTTATTTAGATTTTTAGAACAATTTTAAATTTTTTTTCCATATAAAGGATAATTTGGGATGGGGAAAATTTTATATTTGCTTCCTGTGTAGATTTAAGAAAAATTTAGTGTAATAGTGCAATTTTCACTTATGTCATAGATTTTATTTTTTCTTCGTGAACTAAAATAAACAAAAACGCCAATATTTAGATATATTTGCACTTATGTCATAGATTTTTTTTCTTCGTGAACTACAATAAATAAAAACGCCAATAATAAGATATATTGCTCACAGTTTCTTGAACCTCCAGTGTTATTTTCAGTCACTTTGCATAATAATTACACAAGGAAATAGCTGTTGATTGCAGCAAAATGCTAAGACAATAAAATGGGAGAAAATTGAGTATTCCTTTAAATTCATTAGATTTAAAGGCTGCAGTCTGTTAAAATGACGTAGTCCATGAATCCTCAGAAATACGTAAATAAGGTTGATATATTTAATTTTTGCAATCAAACAAATAAGTGCTTATTTGAACCAAAATGGCAAATTGACGCCCTTAAAGAAAAAGGCTTGATTTTTTGTGCTGTTATACACGGCTAAGGCACTACCATATTATTTTCATCGATCTGGAGTAATCTTCTTGTCTAATCGTGGAATAATGAGTTTATTTTAAACAAAAATATTAAAGAAAGTCGAAATAGAATTTGTTTGAAGTGATGTTAGGGAACGAATACGTATCTCTGAACTTGTCAGATATACTACAGTAGCTGGGAAAAGGAGAGTGAAGTGGAAAGCATCTTATTGTGAAAGCAGTGTATTGTGACAGTCACTTGTCAAACCATCTACTACAGGAAAATGTCAAAATTTTCTGGGGTTACGAATACAAGCTTGACATTTATGATTATATGACCTTTGTGCTTTTTTCATGCACTGAAAGTCGGTGAACTGTAAGCGATGCAGTTCATTTTTCCATATTGAAGTTTTAATTATAATTACTTCTCTACTGAATTCTCTGATTAATGTCTTTTTTTCCCCAAAAGCTTATTCTTCTGTCCATTTCCTGTTAATTGATATAAACCTTCAACGAAAATATACAAATTTCGTTGTAGATGTAAGAAGAATACAGTACGCCAAAGAGTAGTCAGCTTTTTAAAAACTGCTTGCATGACATGATCTTTGTATGACTACGAGGGGGAAAAACTTGGAGATACACAGTTGAAAACAACAACATATCTAATGCATTCAATTCACATTACTTTCTGGATGTGCTCTGTCAGCAAAATATTCTTATAAATAATTTATTATTTTATCTAAATAATGGTAATCAAGATAAAGATTACCAGAATTGGTATTACTACTTAGTTCCTTTTAAGTAGAAGGGGAATAAAGCAACACAGTTGGCTAAATCGATGGTCAAATCATTAAAAGCTGTCGTCATACCATTGTCATTGAAATTCGAATCAGTTTTTATGAAAATTTATAAAGAAAAGATATAAAAAATATATAAAAGGAATGAGGACTTCTCGTTTGAGAAAAAAAAAACATTTTAAAAGCTTTACCAATAAATTTATGTCATGTACATTTTTTTTTTCATTTAGTTGGATATATTTGAGATATTATTTGTTACTGTATAGAAATACTTTAACTTTCTCCATAGGGACATTTGTAAACTCCTAGGCATACAAAGAAACGGATATCAACCACATGACAACTAATATTTGACTATCGCTTTAAACTAGTGTATCCCCTTATTTACGAGGAAACAAGAAATAAGAGTCTGTCTTCTTAGCTTCCAGAGATGGCCGCGTGCTTCTTCACAAGAGCCCAGAAGCAGCTCACAGTAAGATGAGCGAGACGTCGGCCATCTCCGGAAGCTAAGAAGGCACATGAAGACACACGTCGTGGAAGCCTACGCATCCAAGTAATTAGAGCATTCTTACAAATGTTTATCTCGTTTAGTATGAAATAGAAGGAAGAAAACGCTTAAAACGATGTGTTACAGAAATGTCGAGAAAGTCACGTGAATGGAATCCATGAGATTTTTTGAAATATGCTGTTCGTAGACACAAACACATGGATGTCTTTCTAAAAATATGCAACAAATTGTTGTTTAAAAGCTTGTTCTTCTATCTAGGTCATAAAAATCGAAAACATTTTAGCAAAAATTATCTTATTATTTGCTTCTTTTTAAGTATTTTAAAACTAAAACCAATAACAAGGAATATATTTATTACGGTCAACTCTACAAAAAATGCATATAACATAAACTGTTTTAACGAGCTCTACATGTTTTGCGAAGTAAGTTTTTGTCTGTCTCTTACTGTTATTCAAAATTCATGCAGAATAAAGATGTCGTGAGAGGCTATTCCCGGAAAATTCAATATATATATTTTATTTGTCAGATAAATATCTTTAACATGCGGAATGTTAATCAAAATCAGAGAAGATTTTTAGAAGATCAAAATTTTTGAAAATGTTTTCATGTAAAGGGTATTTGTGGATGGAGAAATTTTCTTGAAAATCTTCGTATCGTATACTTGGAAGATACTCAACTAAAATACCAAGTTTGGTATATAACGGACTTTTCGTTTTTGTTCTATGCTGCCCACAGGCACAGACACACACACATACACATATACACACGGACATGTTTCTAAAATTGCTTTTTTAGGTTTAAGGAGGTCTCAAAACATATATTTCCGTGAAAAATATGTGTATCGTGTATCGAATTTTTGGGTGGAATACAGTACTTTCTCTATACACAATGCACATACCTAGTACGTGGAGAGAAAGTAAAATGCTTTTTGCTGGGAGGGATTTAAGACATCTTAAAACATGCATATAGATGAAATCTCTACATCGAATTTTTGGATGGAATGCAGAACTTCCGCGATTTAATATCCGTTGTAGAGAAAGTAAAAAGACATATGGTAGAAGCGTGTCTGACAAAATACTGTCTAGTGGTAAACCTCTTTTTCTCGAAGGAAAGAAGAAAAACCAGCGCCACTTGAGACGGAGGCAGGGGATATAGCGATTGACGATATTTTGTCGGCTTTATATCTCCTTGGAGACTAAGGGGCGAGAAAGAAAGGACAAGGAAGACAGGCATTTTGCTGAAAGCAATGCAGTAATGATAAAGTTGCCATGGCTGCTCCAATTGCTCTAAACTGAAGTAAAATAGATCACAATGTCATTCCACGCCCCTAACTACTGTAGTTACGAATATAGTTTTACTTTCTCTACACGTACTATGTGCAAAGTGTATAGAGAAGGTATTGCATTACACCAACAATTCCATACCGAAATTTCACACGAAATAGTCGTTTTAGGATCCCCTGTATAAAAAAAAAAACATTTTAGAAAAAGGTCCTTGTGTGTTCGTATGTCTTTGAAAACGATAACTCAAAAACGAAAAGTCGATAAAATACCAAATTTGGTATATAAGTTAAGTATCTTCCAAGGATGCAACACAAAGATTTTGAGGAAAATCCCTCCACCCCATACTGCCCTTTACATGGAATAATTTTAGAACATTTTGATTTTCTCAAAAATTCCTCTAACAATTTTGATTACAATAGTATATTAAAATATTTGCAATACAAATAAAATAGATATGTTGAATTTCCTGGAAATAGCCTCTGAAGAAATCTTTTTTCTGCTTGGATTTTGCTGGATTGTGCGTAAGTAGTAAACCGTAAGAGTTAGACAAAAATTTACTACGCAAAATATATAGATCTCGTTGAAGTATACCATTAATCTTAATGCATTTTTTCGTGGAGTTGATCATGTTATAGATATTCCTTGTTATTTGTTTCAGTTTTAAAATCCTTAAAACTTTTACACCCAGAATTTTTTAACTTCTGGCAATGCAAAGAAACGATTTCATCCACATCGTAACGGCTTGTAAAAGATTTGTCTTTCATTTTAGCCTTGTGTATTACATTGTTTCCCTTCTACTTACAATAAATCAATTCTGCTAGTGTTTATTCAATTAGCATGAGGTAGATAGGAGCATAAGCTTTTCAACAATAATTTGTTATAGAGACTAGCGAAAGTCATCTAAGTACAAAGTACATAGGTTAGAGAAGGTATTGTATTCCACCCAAAATTCGATAACGAAATTTCATTGGTAAATGTAAATGGCGTGTTATTTATGGATAAAGATTTAACTGCTGTGGTTCTCAGCGTTCCATTCTATCTTGGGCATGAAAGACCGCTTAATTTTGCTCAGAGACCTCTCGCGTGCGTGCGTGTCTGGTAGGCTCGTGGCCTGACGTTCTTTTACGACACGGGACCAACGGCTTTACTTCCCTTCCGAAGGAAGTCATGCTTAGGATTTTTACACCCGAAAAAAATCCATCGTCCTCCGCCGGGTTACAACCCGCGACCTTAGGTATAAACGCTTTGGAGTCCCCTGAATCCAAAACAGCATTTTTTAGAAAAACTGTGTGTGTGTGTCTGTGAAAACGATAATTAAAAAGCGAAAAATCAGTTAATTACCAAAGTATATAAATTTCAGCATCTTCCAAGGATGCGACACGAAGATGTTCAAGCAAATTTGCCACCCCAAAGCACACTTTCATGGAAAAATTTTCGAAAATTTTGATTTTCTCAAAAGTAGCTCTAATAGTTTTGAGTAAAATACCGCATATTAAGGATACGTATATGACGGATAAAATGTATATCTCACTTTTCTGGGAATAACTTCTGAAGTCCTCTTTATTCTAAATTACGTTTGTATAACTGGTAAGTCTTAACAGATAGAAAAAAAAAAACGCATCACTGAAAAAAATCTGATGTTTTCCATTTACATAACTTTCTCTAGCTGTTGTATATTCAAATTATTTGCACAAAAGATTATTATTTTGTCTACGTCATACTAATCGAGATAGTCAGAATTGATCTTATTACTTGCTGTCTTGTAAGTAGAAGGAAAATAAGGGAATACACTAGACTAAAGCAATAGTTAACTATTTTAAAATGTTGGTCGCTGTATGAAATTAATACATTCGGTTCGCTTTCCATGCTCCCATTAGATAAAATATAGTTTAAAATTGAAAGAAATAAGAAGAAATATCTCGAAAACGGTCTACTCTACAAGAAAAGCATACATGACAAATTATGTGTTTTAAGGAGGACTATATTTCTGTGCGGTAGGCATTTGTCTTTCTTTTTCGGTTTAACCGTTATGAAAATTTCTGCAAAACTCATCCAGAATAAAGAGCTTTTCAGAGACGATTCCCATAAAATTCAAAATATAGCTTTTATTTGTGATGTAAATTTATTTAACATACGGCATTTTAGTTAAAACCGTAAGAGTCATTTTTGAGAAAAATAAAATTAAAAAGAATTCAATGTAAACTATAGTTTGTGGGAAGGAGATTTGCTTGTGCCGCCTACAGATACACACATATATTTTTCTAAAATGCATATGTTGCCAGTGAGCATAGTGTTTTTGGTTGGAATACAGTATTTACCTTGCTACTATGTAGTTCATTGTATGTACATACGTGCTAGAGAAAGTAAAAGTGTCGAATTCGTTAAGCACACAGTTTATGTCAAATACATTTTTTGTAGAGGTAACATTTCTAAGATATTCTGTATTATTGGTATTAAAGTTTACGTTACCCTGATTTTTCTCAAATAGGAAATGATTATTCAGTCTTTCCTCCAAGTCATGCTAAGATAAGAAGGTTTTATTTGCATGATTTAGCGATCTGCTTTTATAAGATTTGATTATCGCTTTAGCATTATGTGTTTTGTTATTTTTGTTGCCCTCCGTGGTGTAATGATTACCATGCCAACTTCATATACCCAAGGTCAAACCCGGCGGAAGGACGATGGATCTTTTTCGGACGTAAAAATCCTTAGCATGGCTTCCTTCGGAAGGGAAGTAAAGTCATTGGTCCCGTGTCGTAGATTTACGGCACATAAAAGAACCTGAAGTCTTATAGAGAGGCCTCTGAGCAAAATTAAGCAGTCTTTCATGCTCAATATAGAATTGGACGCTGAGAACCACAGTAGTTAAAGAGCGTCCATAAGTAAAACTCCATTTCATTTTTTTCTATTATTTCGCATGTATTTATAAGGAACTACGTAATTAAACCACTCTGCTTATGTTTATCTTAATTACCAGACTAGAGAAAAGAAGAAACTTATACGCATAATTTGTTGCAGAATATGAAAAAAAAAAAAAAAAAAAAAAAAAGTCTCTACCAAACGCTACATAATTAAGTAGCTTTACGTTTTTATTTTCTCTGGCACATTTGTACAAAGTACATAGTGTATAGTGAGGTAATGTATTCCACCCAAAATACTTACTGAAATTTCACTGGAAATACATGTTTTGAAATCCCCTTGAATCCAAAGGAAGCATTTTTAGAAACATGTCTGTCTGTGTTTGGGCAGCATAGTTCAAAGACGAAAAGTAGGTTAAATTCCATACTTGGAATTTAAGTTCAGTATCTTCCAAGGAGCTGACACAAAGATTTTGAAGAAAATCCCCCCAACCCCAACTACTCTTTACATGGAACATTTTTCGAAAATTTTGATTTTCTCAGAAATTGCCTTAACGATTTTTATTAAAATCACCATATATCTCCAATATTAAAATATTTTCGATGCAAAGGAAATATATATCTTTAATTTTCTGGAAATAAGCTCTAAAGACCTCTTCATTCTGGATGGTTTTTGTATAACTGGTTAACCATTAGAGATAAACAATGATAAATGTAGATTTCATTAAAACACAATTTATGTCACAATTTCTTATAGATTTAACTGTTTTCGAGATATTCCGAGTTGTTACTATTTTTTAAGCTATTTAAAATCGTGTGAATGGAATAGGTCAGATTTTTTAAATCCATGCATTAAACTTAAACAAACTGTTGTTAAACCAAAAATCATTTCCCTGTCATTTCTTTCAACTCTGGGAAGTTGAAAAATGTATTAGTATTGATAATCTCTCGCCATGAGAGGGTTTTATTCTTGAGAGACAAAGCCGATTACAAAGCTTTTACGAAGCCTGGAGAAAGCGAGCCAGAGGTGAAATTGATTTCCTGAAAGCTGTGGATGGAGAAATCATAATGAGATAGACGTAGAAGTGTGATAAGAACTGCATTATGACTAAAATAGTCAGATAAGAGGAAAACAACAATCTGGGAAACTTTTGTATGTTCACTGTTTCGTGTCAATTTTTCATTTGAATAAATACAGATACAAGAAGGGTTTTACTTTCTTAGTCTCTTAGTACCGTACTTAGGATTTTCAGTGAAAGTACATCGAAATTTAAAAAAACTCTTGTGTTCCATTCACATGACTTTTTCTACACCTCTATAACAAATTATTGTTAATAAGCTTATTCTTCTATCTATTTAACGCTAAGATATTAGTAGAAACGGTATTATTACTTAGTACCTTTATAAGGAGAAGGGAAATAAAAGTAGGCTACACCAAGAGTCAAATGTTTTAAAATGTGGTTGCTATGAGATTGAAATCCGTTTCCTTTGCGTGGCCAAGCGTTGACAAGTTCCCATATGAGAACATTTTAAGAATTTTAAAATTGAAATCAACAACAAGCAATATCTCGAAAACGGCCAACTGCACGAAAAAAATGCATGACATATATTGTGTGTTTTATCGTGATCTACATTTTTTGTGTAGTCAGTTTTTGTCTATCTCTTACGGTTTACCAGCTATGCAAAATTCAATAAAAATCTTCCAGAATTAAGAGGTCTTTTGAAGCTATTGCCAGAAAATTCAAGATATATATATATTTCGTTTTTCATAAAAAATCTTAAAAATAGGGCATTTTACTCAGAATCGTTTCAGGCATTTTTGAAGAAATAAAAATTTTTGAGAAAATGTTCTATGTAAAGGGTAGTTGAGGATAAGGAGATTGTCTTGAAAATATTTGTATCGCATCTTTGCAAAATACCAATATACCAAATTTGGTATTTAACGAACTGCTTTACAAGTCAAGGTAAAACAGCAAGCATGGAAAATTTAAAAAAAGAATCTGATATGTTCCATTCACACGATTTTCTCTATATCTCTGTAACAAGTTATTCTTAATAAGCTTATTCTTCTATCAACTTCTTGGTAGTCGAGATAAGCATTAACAGAAACGGTCTTATTACTTAGCTCCTTCAAGTAAAAGAGAAATAAGGGAGTGCACTAGCCTAAACTGACAGTCAAAGGTTTTAACATGTGGTAACTCTGGGATTGAAATACCCTTCTTTGTGTGGCCAGCAGCTGACAAGTTCCCTTATGAGAAAAGTATAAGCATTTTAAAACTGAAACTATTAAAAAGGAAAAAAATGTATCGCATAAATTGTGTGTTTTAAAGAGATCTACATTATTTTGGAGTAAGTGTTTGTTTATCTCTTACGGTTTACCACTTATTAGACATTCATAAACATTAATCTAGAATAAATAGTTCTTTAGAAAATATTGCCAGAAAATTTATTTTTCATGTATCTTAAATATAAGAGATTTTAATTAATATCATTAGAGCCATTTTTGAGAAAACCAAAATTTTCGAAATTTTCCGTGTAAAGGGTAGTTGGGGGTGTGGGAATTTTCTTGAAAATATTCGTGTATCCTTGGAAGATACTAAACTTAAATACTAAGTTTGGTAGCTAACCGACTTTTCGTTTTTGAGTTATCTTGTTCACAGATACACTGGCACACGGACACACACGGACCATTTTCTAAAACTGTTTTTTTGTATGCAGAAAACCCTAAAGTGTGTATTTTTGGTGAAATTTACCTATGCATTATGTACCTGTGTACTACTAGAGAAAGTTAAAATATGATATATTTTTATTGTGATCCCGGTTGGCAACAATATATATAACTTTATTTCTCTGTTAAGAAATAACTCTGTAGAAGATAAAAATGTAATATTTATTCACGAGAAGTCTGCGCCTTATCGAGTATTATATGTGAACGAAATACGGTTTGCTTTCTCCCCTGGGGAAAGTTTTGCTTCTCCTCAAGCGCTACTAACCTCAAAAGGCTCTCTCTCCCCTTGCTGCGGGAGGCTTTTAATATATTCTGTGACCCTTAGCTGAATCTTTTACCAAGTTCCAGAACATTTTTTTTGTTTCTTCATAAAAGTTGCACAGCTTTCAGTGATGAAATGCTTTTAAGCAGCTGCTGCAACATGTGTAATGTGTTTCGTGTCTCATGCTAGTTTATACTTATATTTTAATATTATATCGAGTGAACATCAGTATGTGTAATGAACATTTTTTCACTACTGAAAAACTCAATTTGCTCTGACGGACATAAAACATCCTGTAATAACTGTCATATGATAACTTACTAAAAGATTAGAAACAATCTTCAAAGCTCTTTAGTTGAATACGAGGCCTGTGGTGTTATTAAAGAATATGCTTGCGAACATTATGAAAAAGTAGCTCAGTAAGAGTACGTTATTACTTTAAAGTAATACATTTCTGAGATTTGGAGAATATACAGTATATAAGATATTTATGGATATTTATACCTGTTATTATTCAAAATAACAGTAATATTTTCATCTTTTATCAAAATTTCCGGCTTCCATGGTTATTTAAAACAATTTACATTATATATATACTTATTTTAATAAAAATGAGCCACGTAATGCATTTATAAAAATACTCACCTATTATGTTAAACAAATTGTCATACTTTCCAAAATTCTTTTTCAAAATTAGTTGTTTATTTTTCAAAATTGGAGCATTATTTCGAAAAAAAGTATGTGATGAGTTTCTTTAGTGCACTTTTGAGAGATCGTTTCAATATTTTGATACAAATCAGTTGCAAAATTATATCGGGTGAAACATTTTGATTATGGTAAAATGTTGGAAAAATATTTGCAAGAAAACAAAGTTTAAAGTTGGGTGTGTATAAATAAGCATGCATCTGCCCAGTTATGGCTTCAAGTACACCAAATAAAAACCTTGTATATTTTCTTAAGTTTTAGAATACACATTATATTAGTAAGAAAAAAAATATTAAATTTTTGGATAAATTTTACAGATAAAATAATTTACATTTTTAAAAAATCGGATGCGTTACATTCACATGGCTTTCTCTACCTATTTTGCAACAAACTATTTCTAAAAATTTCAATACTATAGCTGGGGTTTGATCCATGGACCTCCCGGTCTCTAGCCGGTTGCTCTACAACTGAGCTACCATGGCAACATGCTGGAATAACATTGAATTTCTCAACTGACTGGCATGTTTCCCGGTGAACCACACGTCAGTTGAGAAATTTAATGTTATACCGGCATGTTGCCAGGGTAGTTCGGTAGTAGAGCAAATGACTAGAGACCGGGAGATTCGTGGCTCAAATCCCGGCTTTGGCATTGAATCTTTCAGCCTGACTCTACTTATCCAATCCTGTCTACACACGGCTTGTGTTAAAAAACAAATTAAATTAACACTAATTGACCATACTAGTTAACTATACGATGAAGCCCGGGACGACATTGTAAGTCGTCAATAGGACATACCATCTCATCTTGAGATCACCTTATGGTTCACCGGGAAACACGAGAGCTAGTTGAGATATTTAATTTTATGCCGGCATGTTGCCATGATAGCTGAGTGGTATAGAGACCGGGAGATCCGTGAATCAGATCCCAGCTATAGCATTGAATTTTTCAGTTTGAATCTACTAATCCAACTCCTATTCTACATATGGCTTGTGTGAAAAAAAATTAAATGTCGTTATAAAAGTTTATTTTCTATCTGCTTCATGATAATCAAGATAAAATTAGCAGAAATAGCGGATAAAGTGCTCTTATAGAAGTGGGCAAATATAGGGCTTTAATTCCAGGTAGCATCATTTTACTAAATTAAAGAGTAATTCACCAAATAGAAGAGATGAATGAACAGACCTTTGTTACTTTATACGCCCTTCAGAAGTACTGCATTTCGTGCAAGCAAACTATATTTGTTCCAAATTGATGCTTTATGCAATTTATTTAACTACTGTAGGGGTAAAAGGGCTCGTAATTAAGGAGAACATCAATTTGCTTGAATGGAACATTAGGCTGTTGCTCCTAACCGCTTATGTGTTTGTATGATTACCATTTGTACATGCTTGCGTGATTTGCTGCAGTTCTCCAAAGCACCCCTTAGGGACCGTTGACGAGTAATGATGAACTGTGTCGTTAGCCATCAATATTACACAAATTATCTCTTTATCTATGTTTTGGACGGTTATTATGGCATGCACATTTCTGTGTAACGTAAGGATTCATCAAGACTTAAGAGATGATATATTTATGGAACATACATTAAGTTGTGCTAGCATTTATTCCAATGGATTATTTGTATTAGATCGTTGAGGAAATTCATGTAATGCCCGGGGAAAAAGTAAAACGTGTCTTCAGGAAGCCTCCTATTTTGTATTTCTATACATTCCTCTGGACCACGATCAATCAAATGATCGATTTTAGTCTCTTAGGGTAATGAAACATAAATCTGTCATTATGAATCTGAAACAAATTAATAGTACATTTTTTCTCCTTCAAGACGGGGCAGAGAGAGACTTTCAAAATAGTTGTTCCAAGTTGTTCCAAGAAATTTTCCAATGCAAAGAATGAAAATCCTTCGGATCAGATATTTTGTGATTCACACAGGATGTACATAATATAAATGAAGGAAAATAAGAGTATCTGAGTGGCGCAAAACTGCAAAGGTGATCAGAGCCACACTTGGACTATATATTTATTCATTTATTAAAAACATGGTTTCTTGAAAACACTTAAGAGATATAGCCGGCCCAGTGAAAGCTATTTGAAGGTAGCATAATCATTAGTCTTTTTATGACTAATCACAGTACATCTTAAAACATCAAAACAATCACAGAGATAAACATTGGAATTACTAAAACAACAGAATTTCTCAGAATGTATAAACAAGAACTAGTGCAGAGCAAAACTAATTGTGCATTGCTACTTATATGGCCTAGAGGAAGTCCGGACCTCAATCCATTGGTCAGAAGTTCGAGGTAATAGCACTGAAAAGAGACACCGCCGTATTGAGATGCCAGAAAAATCCATCACGTCAGATGTCAAGAAAATTTCTTTGGACACGATTCGTGCAGCTATTGATGAGTGGTCTCAACGTCTTCACCACTGAGTTGCCGCTCGATTCGATCATTTCGAATCAGTGTATGTTCCTTATATAGCATTTTTTAATGTTCTTACAGAATATAAATACGAGGGCTGTCCCAGAAGTACCCGACCCACAAAGAAAGCACAAACATTTTGGGGAAAACATCTTTATTTCTCTACATAGTCTATTTTCAGTTTGATACGCTTCTGCCAGCAATTTTCAACAGCTTTGATGCTCTGTTTATAGTGAGAACTATCGAGGTCTGCAAAATCGCAATCAGCTGCAGATTCCACATCATCATTGTTGGCAAGTATACCACCAGTTCAAGTTTGGAAACAGAAAATAATCAGAGGGGGCTAAATCTGGTGAATAGGGTGCATGAGGAAGCAATTGAACTTTAAGTCATCGATTTTGACAATGGTGATAATGAACGTGAAAACTGGTGCATTGTCTTGATGAAACAAAACTTTCTTTTTCGCTAAATGCGGCCGTTTTTGCTCGATTCCATCACCTCAAACGATGTAACAAGTTTGCATAATATTCGCCATTGATTACTTTTCATTTTTTGAAAGGGTCAATGAAAATTATCCCGCGTGGGTCCCAGAAAACTGACGACATGACCTTGCCTGCAGATGGAACTGTCTTCGCCTTCTGTGGAGCCGATTCTCCCCTTCCAATATACTATTTTTATTGTTCCTTCGTCTCAAGTGTGAAGTAATGGACCCAGGTTTCATACATTAATTATTATTAATCGACGCAAAAAAAAAAAATCAGCTTGTTGCAGCGAAACATTGCCAAACACTCGACTGAAACATCCTCACGACGCTGTTGTTGTTCTATTGTGAGCAAACGCGGTACCCACCCTGCACACAGCTTTCTGATATCCAAACTTTCAGTCAGTATGCATTATATAAGACTTTTTTGAAATGCCTGCAATGTCTGCTAGCTCGCGCACTTTCAGTCGACGGTCATACAATATCATTTTGTGGATTATATTTACAATTTCTGGACTGGTAACATCATTTTGTCGATCACCTCATTTAAAGTAGAATCTAGCTCAGCTTTAATATTAGTTGGACTAAGACCTTTTAAAAGAAAGTTTTGTATCACGTCATGATGACCAGTTTTATCCATGTTTACAAATTTTCTGAGAGCATTCCTAATGATGACTGCCAAACAAATGCTAAACAATCGTCAAACTTCAAACTTAAGCTTTCTAAGGTTGATACTTTTTACCATTGTTGTTGTTTTGAAACAACAACCGCTATCTATACGTCAGATCGGGTACTTCTGGGATATCCCTCGTGTATTAATGGATTTGCATTGTTTTATTTAGTAGTATATTCATAGAGCTTACGGTAGTACTGTGTAATATAAAAAAGGAAGGAATAAATGAAAAGGAGAGACATGCGAGACTCACCAAGAGAGGTATCATAAGCATGGAGATATTCTGAAGTCATGAATTGATTAATGAGGGAAGACTTTCCGACTCCTGCCGAGCCGAGCATAACGACTCTGTAGTTGGTCGGGCCGGGGTTGCTGGTGCTGGACTCTCTGGAGGACGCTAGCGATGCGGTGGCGCTGGTACGCGCTGATCCGGGGTAAGAACTACCTCCTCCTCCTCCTCCTCCTCCCCCGATGACCGTAGCACCTCCCCCTGCAGTCAGGTGCTCCGTGCTGAAAGTAGAACAATGTAACCTCTATAAGTCACTTGGAGTTAATTAGAGCGGCTGTTATGCCCATGTAGTCACGTTTTAATGTCAGACACTTCAAGCAGTCCAACTTTTTGTAGCTTAGGAAAAGTTCAGCACAGACTACTAATTGAAAATTAAGTGAGGTTCGGCTCTATCCTCTTTCCAGCTTCTAACAAGACTATTGATTTTAATGTTCATAATAAGCTTTGTAGTTACAAATGCGTATACAATGTTTATAAATTACAAAAATATGTGTCCCATTCACACTACTTTCTCTATCTACTCTGTAACAAACTATTCTAGCAAGTTATTTTATCCTCATTCATGGTAATCAAGATAAAATTAGTTCCTTAAAGTAAGGGAATCCACTAGGCTAAAACCATAGTCATATCAGTAAAATGTAACCTGCCAGGGCTTGTAGGCCATGGTATAACAATAAAATTGCTAAAATTTGACGTTTCGGCCTCATCTATGAAGGACATCTTCAGAATGAAAGTTCGGCAGGAACACCTGGGGACTGTGCCATATCATTTAAATGCTAGACGCTATATGTAAATTGATTTAATATTCTCTTTAAAATAATGTAAACATTATGGAATAAAATTACATTTTCAGAACATAATAGAAACATTAAATATTAATTCATATAAATTGATCAAAGAGTGAATTAATGTAATCAAACGTATTGTTAGTATGTGTACAAGAAAAATTATATAGTAGAATACATTTATTGTAACAAATATATTGAGTTTAAATAGTGTAACATCAGTGATATAGATTATAGTGTATATAGGAAGATGCTGGATATAAGTTGCAATGTTGATGACTTTCCAGTAATATTTTTGTTTTATAATAGTATTTTTGCTTATTTGCATTATATTCTAAATATTTAATGATTTTAATTTTGTACTTTATTTGATTATTTAAAAAAATAAATAATAGGGAAACAATTTGTGATGTTTGTTTTTTGAAATAAATTTAAAGCTTGAATATACGTCCATATATAGTCACCTAGGTGGTGGGATAGCATATTTGAATTTTATTTCTTTATTTTTATCATTTGTTTATACAAGGAAACCTAATAAAGAATTTTGAAAATGTTTTTTTTCTTCGATTATTCTGAAGTAAAGAGAAGAATACGGTTCCTCAAGAATAGTGTGTTGAATAAACGGTAGAGAAATTCTTGTGAATGTAACACGTGACAATTTTATTTTCTTTCTTCAAAATTGTGTGACATTTAGTTTCGAGTAGGTTCGCTTAGTGTACGAGGACACACCACATGCACATAAATCAATATAAAAAGCAGAATTGTGCATAATATTATATGTAATATTAAGGAAAGCGATGTTAAAACAGTTGAGAATATTGATATGTAAAAATACATACGAAACCAAATTGTAACCTAAGTAATCAAGGGAGAGACCAGATAGCTTAATTCCAGGTAACCGTACGCCAGCCACAACTTGGTAATGAGCACAGGATTAGGGTAAGTAACGAAAAATAGAAAGAGAAAAAGAGAGGAAAGAAAGAGACAAGCGTAGTGACTTGACTTCCGAGAAACAGAGGTATGTGGAAATTATATATATATAGGTTGGAGAAAGATGGGAGCTTTGGATTTTTCCAGACACGTCATGAGGACGCAGCATTAACAAATTTTGGTGCAATTCACTTTCATAATATGTAATGCGATGCAATTAAGGGACCAACCACAGGTGCTGTTACATTTTATAGCACGAAGGTTGACGTCACCCTTTGGCAGTATATAAGGGGAACATATACTCAATCTGTGTTGATACTTAGTTGTGATCAGAACGTGTGTGAGACATGAAGGCACGTTCTCGTGCTTAAAGGGTGGGGAATGATATGCTTAGAGATTAGGCTCCTTGTTAATTTGTTGAAATGGTGGGAAGGTTAATAATGTAAATATATTGTAGTCAAGCAAGCTAGCCGCCTATTAAGGTTTGAAGTATTTTCAGAAATAAATAAATTCAAGTACGAGGGCGGTTTTTTTCAACTTCCGATAGACTATAAATAAAAGACAAGTTCATAGAAAACAATTATTTTATTACTAAAATTTATGTACACTTATGGTTACTTTTCAACATAATCACCGAAAAGATGGAGACATTTATCGTACTTGTGCACAAGCTTTGCAATACTCGCTTCGAAAAATGTTGCCGCCAATGATTTTAAATGGGCATTGACGTTTTTGAAGATCTTCGTTGGTTTGCAAGTGCTGCCCTCCTACCCACGTCTTCAGTTCAGGGAAAAGGTGAAAGTCGCTGGGTGCCAGGTCACGACTGTATGGCGGATGATCGAAAATGTCCCACTGAAATTGATCAGGGAGCCGATGGGTTGTGCCAGCAGTGTGTTGACGAGCGTTGACATGGATCAACACAATTCCTGAAGTCAGCATTCCTCTTCGTTTGCTTTGAATGACTCTCCGTAAACGTAAAGTTTCACAATAAAAAGCTGCATTGATAGTAGTTCCGAGCTGCATCATTGGTGGCAACATTTTCTGAAGCGGGTATTGCAAATCTTGTGCACAGGTACGATAAATGTCTCAATGTTTTCGGTGATTATGTTGAAAAGTAGCCATAAGTGTACAAAACTTTTAGTAATACAATAATTATTTTCTTTGAACTTTTGTTTTATTTATAGCCTATCGGAAGTTTAAAACAACACGGCCCTCATATTACAGAGTTTATTACAATCTTGTCTCACCTACAAAAAGTGTCCAGAGATAATTAGGTGGTCAATATTATGACTGGGGTTTTCACCAACTGCTGAGCCCAGGTCGCCGGAGATCGAACCACTGCATTGGAGATTCCGGCATCTGAATGAGAACCCCGCTACATTAGGATATGCTGTATGCAGTTTCAGACTAGTGGCACTTCACATAGCTTAGAAGAAGCTCTTTTATGTTAGAGCAGAAATATTCTTTGTGATTTATTACATGTGAGTGTTTCTCAAATGAGGAAAGAGCATAAATTATAACAATACTAAGAGGAGGAGCCAAAAATGATTTTTGGATTTTTTTTCTCTTCAAAGTAATACAGAGCCTTTAGTATCCATCAAGGAAACTTCTCTAGAGGTGGTTGGAGTGAACCTGTTAGCGAGGCGGTACGAGCATTTTCAGCACTTTATCTTCATTTTGCGGAACGCTCGTCTCGTCTCTCTCCTCCATTTTCAATGAAATTGTGTGGTTGATGCTGCGCTCGCCAGAAGACCGGTGTTTCACGTCTTTTGGAATAATGGTATTTTCCGCCTCGCTGCTCTCAATATCAAGTTCTCGCAGTTCGGAATGCATAACAACAACTTCGGCACGCAGACGTCGTCTTTTGCATTAGCATGCGGTGTGTCTTACCTCTTAACCTTAAACTTTTCTTGTTTCAGCTTCGTTCAAATCGCCAGACAACACTTATTCTCCTCTGCTCTTTGTGTTTACCTTCTAGCAGAGTGCTTCAAGTAATTCCAGTTTTAGAATTCATTCTGTTTCATTCTCAAGCATTAACATCATTTCTCTTTAGAAACGTTGCTCTTCATGAAAGACACATTCTGTGAAGCACATCCTGACTTACCCATATCGTCGAGTTAATGTGACATTTCTAAAATTACAGATGCCTGCTTTTACAAAATACCGCGTACAAAACTGATTGTACACTCAAAGACAATAAAAATACGCTGGCGATGTTATTTTACTGAAAAAGTGAAAGATTGACGAGGGCTCGGGTCTTTTCAAGATTTTCATTAGTGCCGTTCTAGTACAACATGCCACACGAGTAGCAAAATGTAAAACCGATTGAGCTATCCATCCCTTCGTCCCTCAAGCTCACTGGACACGCCCGTAGAACAGGCAGACTTGCATAAGCAGTGGGTTAATTTAGTTCGCCAAGTGCATGTATTACCTTGGCATTAGAGCTTCGGTATGTAGTGCAGAGAAAATCTGAATCTAATTTTGTATCAGCCGGTGAATAAGGTTGAATACTGTCAAATCAGAGAATTTGGGGATCACCAGTTCGTAAGTCAGAACTTCATTTGTCACAAGTAATGTTTCATGTCCATCCACTTCTCTTCGGTAACGTGGCCCGTCTGACACCAGGTAAAAGACATGGGCGGAGTAATTGAAAACACCCTTCTTACGATAAGTATTTCCAGATTTATTTTTAATGTCTTTGAGTAAACAGATTCTTCGGTATAAATCCTGACTGCTATCACGGTGTTTGGCGTCAGAGCCAATGTCGGCTTGCTTCTCCAATATCCCCATCCTGAACGAGTGAGATGGCTCCGCGGTAACGCGCGAGGCTCGAATTTGGGAGATCGTGGGTTCGTTTCCCGCGGCCGACCTTTCTGAACCATGGGTTTTTTCTGGGGCACCATGGGAATGCTGACGAGGTTTATTTCATCCTCCGAATTTCCCCTCCCTTCATTTCATTTCATCTTTCAATCCGGACTTCGCTGTTCTCTCCGCTGGGGGGACATGGCGGTCTTCTGTCGGCGCGGAGGGGAGGGGGTAATGACGAAACTCATGTGGACTGACGGATGCCTGGCGAGACCTAGGGGAGGGATGAAGAACTGCCAGCATCGTGTAGGACCCATCTCGACCGTGCACTTGCTCGGCACACTGATGTCTCCCTTCTCGCACTTCCATCAAGAGATCTGACTTACAATAATGACAGAGTGCTATGGAATCCCTCTGCTCAGTGGTCCAGTTCTCACACCCCGCACTCACAACAGGCTTACCGTCCTTTAGTTACCACGTAGTCATTAGCGTCAGTAATATCTTGTGTACAAATGCTATTTTAAACGCGAATCAACTCCTCGTGCTCGTGACAATTCATCCTGTCATCATCATAAACGGCCTTTTCTGTTCCAAAACAACTGATCGTTCTACCTCAACTCACAACTGATTCTTTCATCTCTTTTTAGGACCTCTAATGTTTCTTGTGCCTTGGGGTTTATATTAGTAATGCGAACATCGACCATCCGTACAACATGCTCTGTGTTGGTCTTTCTTCTCTAATAACACCTAGTTGTTCTCGAATTTCCTGGTTCATTCTGTGATCCTGCATTCGGTAACCTGCTGGTTAATGGTATTAACAATCGCATCTCTGCCGCTTCATTTCTTTTTACTTTCTCTAGCACGTACACGGTATGTAGAGAAGATATTGCATTCCACTCAGAAATACGGTACCAAGAATTTACTGGAAATCAACGTTTTGGGGTTGCATGATTAAAACTTGTACGAGTTCCATTCACATGGCTTTCTCTAGCTCCTCCAAAAACACACTAAGCATTATTTTTTCATCTACAATGCTTATTGAGATGAACGTTAGCAGAAATGGTTTTATTATTTGCTTCCTTGTAAGTAGAAGATAAATAAGGGAACACACTAGGCTAAAGCGATAATCAAATCTTCTAAAAGCTATCGCTATGTGAAATGATTGAAATCCGATTCTATTTTGCATTGCCGGAGTAAAACAATGGAGATGAAGCGAAAGTTGACTACCAGCTAGAGAAAAGATTAAGTAGTTTAAAATTAAAATCGATAACAAAGAATATCTTGGAAAAAAGTAACTAATTGTGTATTTTAATGAGACCCACATTTTTTGTACATAAGTGTTTATCTATCTTACGATTAATGGGTTATACAAAAATCATCCAGAATGAAGTTATCTTCAGAATCTATTTTCATAAAATTAAAAATATACATTTCGTTTAATATTAAAATATCTTATACATATGAAATTTTAATAAACATTGTTAAAGTCCGTTCTGAGAAAATTAACTTCTTCGAAAAATTGTTCTATGTTAAGTGTAGTTAGGGTTGAAGTGATTTTCTTGAAAATCTTCGTGTCTTCAGTATCTTGCACACCACAAACACACACGTGCACACAAATACATACATGGAAATTTTTCTATAAGTGTTTTTTTTGGATTCAGACACCTCAGAAAACTCAGTACCGAGAATTCACCAGAAGGGTGAATTTTTGGTTGGAATACAATACTTCTATATCCACGTTCACTGTACATAAGTGCTAGAGAAAGTAAAAAGAACATTTTTAGAAAAAGGTGCGTATGAGTGTGTGTGTGTTGTACGTACGTGTGTTCGTTTTGAATACAGAAAACCCTGTGTATTTACAGTGAAGTCTGGTATCGAAGTTTTTAAGTGGAATTCAATACATGCTCTACCTGTGTACTCTGTATTAAATAGAGAAGGCACAATCAGGTAATTTTTACCTCATAGCAAATGCTTTAAAATGTGTCTTTTCTCAACTAAACAATCTTTGTACCAAGTAAACACATTTAGATAGATTTAGCTGGGCCATTATGATGTTTTCTATTTCTGTTCGTGTGTGAACGTGATTTTCATGGTGAATATTCAAGATTTCCTCAATGTCGTCTAATTTTTCATCTGTTAACTTTCATCAGTTAACTTTCTATCTTTCGTCTGTTTTGCACTGGACTAGTAGTCTCAAATTGAATTGAAATACTGAAAGGAAGCAATTGTTCAGCAAACCTTAGGATGAAAAGAATCAATGCAATCACTGGATCAAAAGAAAGACTGTCACATGAATTAGACACGGCTGTCCTTTATCACCTACGTTGTTCAATATTTATATAAAAGACGAGTCATATCTGGGAAAAACGGTAGGTTGTTTTGTAGTTTTCAACTTAAATTTGCAGACGACCAGGTTGTGCTTGTATAATCTGAGAATAACTTACTAAGTTCCGTGTGGACGTTACATGAAGTAGCAAAAACCTATCATATAAATTTTTCTTCAAAGAAGACTTCATTTTAGTAGAATTCCATAAAAGGAGCATCTTGGAGACAAAATTGTAATTGGGAAAGAAATCCTGGAACAGGTTCACTTCATCAATTTTGTTGGTTGTGACATCGTTTATTGATATGCTATAATCCGGAAATAAACTACCTAAGTTCAAACAAATGGCAAGTGTAATAAAGAGAAAAGTAAGGAAATAGGAGGATTTTCTGTAGAAAACGCAACTTTAAATCGATTTTTGTTCTGCCAATTATTGTAGCCACAGAATCTATTGAAATTTTAAGATGCAGTCTGGAATTTAGCAACTAGAATGTAAAAATTACGGGTTCTATTCACATGACCTTCTCTACCTATTAGGTAACAAATTATTCTAACAAACGTTATCCTTCCATCTGGTTCATTTTAATCGAGATAAAGATTATCATAAATTGTTTAATTAATTATTTCTTTGTAACTATAAGGTAACAAACCGGGATACACTACGCTAAAACAGTCAAATCTTTTAAAAAATGTCGCCATACAATTACTTTGGAATTCGGTTCTTTTTGCATGGCCAGGAGTAAAAAAAGAGAAATTACACAAATGAAGACTTTTCGTTTGAGAAAAGTATAGTTATTTTAAAATATATTCCAATAAATAGGTATAACTGCACAAAAAAGTATAGGACATAAAATGTGAGTTTTAACGAGATCTATATTTTTGTGCAGTAAGAATTTGTTTCTCTCTCTCTCTCTCTCTCTCTCTCTCTCACGTTTCTCTCTTATACAACGAAGAGGGCTTCAGAGACTGTTCCCCAAAAAATTTAAGATACATTTTTCATTTATCATAAAATATATAACATATGGTATTTTAATCAAAATCGTCAGTCATTTACTCAAAAAACAACATTTTGAAAAATGTTCCCTGTATTGTTGTGGATGCAAGGATTTTCTTTAAAATATTCATATCGTTTCCTTAGAATACAGTAAATAAAATACCAGGCACTATATTTGTCTTCTTTTCGTTCGAGTTATGCGTCCCTCCCTCCCTTCCCCCCTCTCTCTCTCTCGCTACGTTTTTCTAAAAATACTTTTCTTTTTTTCATTTTTCAGGGATCTTCAAAGTTTCCAATGAAAACTTAGTGTCAAATTTTTGGATGGTATGCAATGTCTTCTCCACCTTATTAATATGTAGTAGAAAAAGTAAGAATGGAAATTGTTATGCTTAAATGACAAATTATTTTAGTTATTTATAAGTATGATTAAATGCATACGTAGATTTTTATATTTAAATGTAGTAAATAAATCATGATTAAAATAACGATAGCATACATTTTAATTACATTTTTGATACGCGATGGTTCTTATAATCCAGCAATTGTACACTTCTAATCACAGAAATTGCTTACCAAGCGGGAGACCTGGGTTCGATCCCCAGTACCGGCGTGGGGATTTTTCCCCCGCTGGGAGACCTGGCCCGGGGTGCACTCAGCCTCGTAAGGTCCCTGGGGGGCCAATTGAGGAGCTACTTGATGGAGAAGTAGCGGCTCCAGGTCATGAGGACCGCATTAACCGGCCGAGGGGGACTCGAGGCGCTGACCACGTCTCACCCTCCAATACTGCACCCCATCCATGACGTCTGTAGTGGACCGAGATGGGGGACGCAGCGGCCGGGCGGTAGGCCAAGGTTCCCCGTGAGTTGTCGTGCCATGGAGTTATAATCACAGAAATTTATTACTATTTCTGCTGTTATATATCTATCACTGTAAATGATGCTATACTTATAGATGTGCATGTGTATATAAGTTATAGGCTTTTTAAATAATTATGGACTGCTTGAACAACACATTTTACTAAATTAAATGAAGGTTCAGAGACAATTCGGTCTCAGAAAGCTAGAGATATAAGCCCATGTAGCTTCAACAGGTGTTTTTAAATTAAAAGCTACAAGAGAGAATCCACGTGTACAGGTTGGCGACTTTTGTGCACTCACACAACGGTAAAATCGATCTGGGTTTGGCTGTTGGTCTGGAAGCCACCTCGTTAACTGCAGTTTGAAGCAGGATCCTCGTTATCTTCAAGTTTGTACTCTGACATTCATTTCATGTGCGCTTGAAACAGAACTTTCTGCTGGCAACTTTGATAGCCCAACTGCTGCCGTTATGTCGCCAACAAACCGTTGCTAATTGTAACATACCTGACGTTGCTCCCACTTGACGAGCTCAAACTGATCAGCAAAGGAATGTTGTAACTCTCATTAGAGCCTGTTAAGTGCACTTAGCAGTTCTAATATCCCTCTAAGTTCGTTAAAACACACAGGAAGATCCCTAAGCATATACTCGTACCCTTATAACCGTGTTGTCGTTGCGGAATCATTCTTAGGGCCCAGTTGAGATCAATTTTCTTGAGTTTGCTATGACATAAGTTGCATGCGATTAACCTTCAGAACTAACGCTAACAAAATACTAGTATTAATGAAGAAAACACATCTCAGCTCCTAGAGACGCATTTGATTATGCCATTGGTGTACACTATCGGGCATAATGGAAATACAGGCATGTAGGTACACTTCACAAATAAGGAGAAAACTTTTTCGGGGTGACAGGATAAGAGAGTTACATAGGGGATATCAAAGTTCTTATTATTACTTTTGCGTCAGTATTATCATTGATCCCTAAGTGCATAATGTTGCTTTTGTTACTTGCTCTAGCACGTGTGTACAATATACAGAATAGATATAAAAGATATTGCACCCACCCAAACGTTCGGTAGCGCAATTTCACGAGAACCATACTTTTTCACACACAAAAAAATCTAGTTTAATACACAATTTATGCCATATACAGGGTTTTGTAAAACTAACCATTTCCAAGATATTCCTTTTTATTGGCTTCGTGTTAAAATAGTATCCTTGTTCTACTCCTGGAAAGAGAATCGAATTTTAATGACAATCAATAGATTTAAAATATTTATATATCATTTTAACCTAGTGTATTCCCTTATTTCCCTTATACTATTAAGGAACTTAATAATAAAACGAATTCTGGTAACATTTATCTTGAATAGCATGATATAGGTAAAAGAATAATCTTTAGTAAGACTGGTTTGTTTGCAAAATCGATAAAGAAGGTCATATGAATGGAACAAATCCGACTTTTTGCAGTGCATAAAATGATAAATTGTAAAACAGAGAAGGATGATGAATGTTCCTGCATTTGAAGGTTAATAGTGCCCCAGAAATTCTTGATGAGGCGACGGAATTTTATGCTAATGAGTGAGGTGTAAAGGGAATTTCCAAACTGGTCACAGACTGGGTTCTTCAGACGAACCAAGACCTGGGAGATCATGACTAACATATGATACGTTCACATTGAAGAAAGTGGAATGTTTAATCCTGGAGGACTTTATGCTCCTGCGGAGCTTTGGCTTGCAAGAGATACAAAGCTTTTGGGAAAATATTGATAGAACCAGAAGAAGTATCTTCCATACCGATTGTAAGGCTGCACTTTTTTTAAGGGATGCAGGATGCAGATACCACAATAAGTCTCAGGTTGAAGTGCTCCCAGAGAAATGACGGGAATATATCGAAAATGAAGAATCCTGGAGGACCAGTAACCATCCAAATGATCATGAATGAAATTGGTCTCAGTTATGGCAGTGTGTAGAACATTACTCATGATGAACTGCTCACATCTAAGGTGTCTGCACGGTCGGTTCCACGTTTACTAACACCTTTCCAGAAACACAATAATCTTTCACGTCAGCTGTTGGAACAGGATGAAACGGATTTTTTGATCCTCTGGTATCTATGGATGAAAGTTATATTTGTCAATATAAAATACTGACCAAAACCACGAGCAAAGAGTGGAAAATGTGATTCTTTTGGCCGCAAAAAGCAATGCTATAAAAGTTTTCAGGGAAGGTTGTCAAGAGTTTTGGAACTGTCGTGGACATATTACCTTGAAAACGGTAATGGTGCTTGCTTCATCAAGCTTATGGATAAGTGACGAAACGCTCTGATTCAAAATTACCGCGGTATGCTCTCCAGAAGTGTAGGTATCTTAGTTGACAATGCATCAGCTTGCTCATCTCAAGTTGCAGTTAACAAAATAAAAACTGCTTTGAGGTCTTACAGCATCCGCCTTATTCACCCGATCTCGTGCTAAACTACTTTTTCTTGTTCTTTAAAAGGAAAACCCGGTTACGGGAGTCGCGATTTCACAACACAGATAATAGAAGAGTGAAGTGGGAGAGTGGTTAAAGACGAAATCTGTCGACTTCAATGATAATGATATTCGGAGTTTCAAAAAAACGCTGAAAAAATGCCTTTATCTGGATGGTGACCACAATTGGAAGAGCTAACAATTACAAATCAGAACAAACTTTCTGTAATTCTTTTGTAAGGTAATATTTAATACTTTATCATACGCTGTCGTATGCTCATGTTGAAGTTTATTTAACAGGTCACATATCCAGTCATAGTGGCATTGCAGTGCACCAGACGAGTATATTTGCTCGTGTTTACATTTTTTCCCCTATTGAATAATTGCAGCCCCTTTCTGAGCTGTTATTTGGTTGGAAACTCTGACACATATATATGTGTGTGTGTGTGTGTGTGTGTGTTCATAGAGAAAATAAGACATTTTTAGCACATTTCTGTCGTCTGTAAACTTTAGAAACAGCCATTAAAGTCAAAATATCGGTCCAACTGGTTCACCTCTGGTTTCACCATCCAACTATTGCGTATTAATAAATTGGATAATACGTTATTCCACATTACATAGAAGCTTAATTTTAGCTTCTAAACTAAAACACCAAAAAGCAGAAACCCTAATCTTGGATATTATTCTCTAACTTCACATATCCTTACCGGTCTGCATCAACAAAACATAGAATACTTTGATTATAACAGAAATCTGTTTTTAACGAAAATATTAAGGTTATAAACATCTACCAAATAATGTTACATAAATTTTACTATCGATTTACAGTGAAACCCGTTGAGTTCTGCAGCTCTTTTAATGGACGAAGGGATAGTATCTGTACACGTCAAATGTGAATAGTTCGC
The DNA here is from genome assembly GCA_030762935.1 of Hymenopus coronatus. Classification (NCBI taxonomy): domain Eukaryota; kingdom Metazoa; phylum Arthropoda; class Insecta; order Mantodea; family Hymenopodidae; genus Hymenopus; species Hymenopus coronatus. Next base: position 57,172,798 of record CM060894.1, read on the forward strand.
TACCTGGTATATGGAATTATTTCTGCAAACAGCTTGCACTGTCTTTTTAATTGTGCTTTAAATTTTGTTGCTAAGTGCTATATAAAACTTTGCTGAGTAGGAAAATATAGCGCCAGTTAAAATATAGAATCTATGCCGGGTAAGGTTTATATGTAATGAGATATTCATTTTTACATGCCCCAAATGTGCCACTGTACAGAACATTTGTGATTCATTTCCTTTTTCTTTTCCTTCAACTAATTAATTAGTCTGAGTTTCTGATAATAATACTGGGTGATCAGCATGAAGCAGAACAGGTTTAGTGTCTCTTAACCGGTCGGCTTTGCTGATTGCTGCGCGCTCAGAAGGTGACACACATTCACGTCTATGGTTTGTCGCGCAAGTCTAACAAAGAAAACAAAAAATTAAACCCTGAAAATAAAAGTACTCGCATACATCAACCCAGGAAATGTTGAAAGTGCCTCCCTTCGTTGTTAAAGCATTTCTGACACCTGCTTAGGGGGAACACGCTGCAGTTCCCCTCGTATAAAGTGTGTAGATTTGTTTTGTAAACTTTCTCATTTAATCCCCCCCCCCCCCAAGATAAAATCGCAGGGAATAAAATCCGGGGAACGCGGGGGCCACTCACAGATTCTGTATCGACATATGGGTCATAAATGAACAATTTTTAGAGAACAGAATACCGGTACTGAAACAGAGTCATTTCACTTAATATATGCTGTATTGCGTAAAATAACAAATACGTGCCACGTTTGTACGAGCCTCTCACTGAAGCTTTGCGCTTGATTGCCGGCCGGCTAAGAGCCGTGAAACCTGTTCTGCTCTATGCTAATCACCCAGTATTTCAACGATGTTTCCTGTAATTAGAAGACATTTATAGATAAAAGTATATCGCTAATAACGTAACGTCGCTTATAAAGATATATATACATTTGCAATGGGTAAGATACAGTAGTTTAAATGTATCACATCAGGCCTTTTAAACTTGTTTCGAAATGCGCAGTGTACCATCTCCATCACTGAGAGATTCTCTTTGAAAATTTAGCTTTCCAATTCGGCATATCCCTGGGCTTTTGGAGGATGATTAATTACCTTGGCTTAAATGCGTGTACTTGAAGGTGCTTGACAACCGTCTTCTGTAAATGACTACATCGTTTAAACCACGCTGGGGGAATTCGTGTGGGATTAACCCTCCTTTAATGGCTAAATAGTAGCTCCATTTCTCTCTTTATTTTATCCAGGTTATGAAGTTGCAAGTTGCAGGAATGTGATGCTTTTTTTGCTTTCTCTATACGCACTATGTACATAGTGTATGGAGAAGGTATTGTATTGCACCCAAAAATTAGATACTGAGATTTCAACGGAAATATATGTTTTGAGACGAATCCAAAAGAACACATTTTTAGAAAAATGTCCGTGAGTGTGACTGTAAGTGTGTGTGTGTGTGTCTGTGGGCAGCATAGCTCAAAAATGAAAAGATCGTTAAAAACCAAACTTGGTATTTAAATTTGGTTTCTTCTAAGGATGCGACACGAAGATTTTCAAAAAAATCCCCCCACCCCAAACTATCCTTTACATCGAAAACATTTCGAAACTTTTGATTTTCTTAAAAATGGCTGTAACGATTTTGATTAAAATCTCGTATATTTAAGATGTTCACTTGACAAATAAAATGTATATCTTGAATTTTCAGGGAATAGCCTCTCATGACTACTTTATTCTGGATGAATTTTACGGATTTTTGCATAACTGCTAAACCGTAAGAGATGGACAAAAACTTACCACACAGAAAATGTAAAGCACATTAAAACCCACAATTTATGTTATGTCATATACATTTTTTCGAGCAGTTGATCGTTTTTAAGATATTCTTTCTTTTTAATTTCAGCTTTGAAAAACTTATACTTTTCTCATACAGGAATTTGTCAACTCCTGTCTATACAAACAAAGGAACTTCAGTCACATAGCAACCAGCGTTTGACTATCACTTTAATCTATGGTACTCCCTTATTTTGCGTCTACTTACAAGGAAGCAAGTAGTAAGACTATTTCTGCTAATGTTTTCTAAATTTGCATAAAGTAAATAGAAGCCTAAGCCTTTTATCAATTTTATCAATAATTTGTTGAGATGTAGAGAAAATCATGTGAATGGAACAGATCTGACTTTTAGTAAATAGTAATATTGTTGAATGAAATTCTCCAAGAATAGGTGTATTATTTAAAATATGTAACATTTAGCCATGAATGAGGAGAAAACAGTAAACTAAGTCATAGATTTAATTAAGCTTTATGGTAATTTTCAAAAGTACCAACTTAATTCCTCTCGAAAGTGAATTCTAGTTGACAACATGCTGCTGTCGAAATCTAGAGTACTTGTTTATTTTCTTTTGTAAAAGTGAAAGGGAATCATAGTTTATACTTTACACAATCTTAATTAAATCTCATTTTAAAAGATTTAAGTCAGATACGTAATATTAATGGGAAAATGGGCGAGAAACCAATATCTTTGTAAATTGTTCATAACTCCCAAGATTTATAACACCCAAATAGAGAAATTTATAGCTACGAGCTTTTAAATAGTCTTAAACGCTGAGGCCCATTATATAACCCTTTGTTTTTAAACCGTAGTACCATTGGAGTGTATAAATAGTATCCCACGCGTCTTTCTAAAATTCTAACTGCATTTTCTAAGCAAATTATTATATAACGACTTCTTCTCGAGACGTCAGGCAGGTAAGTATTTGAATAATTTCCAAGCTTTCAACGACGTACTCTGTCGCCATTATATTTTTCCAGTTGCTTTTGTTTATTTCTCATGTTTTAATAACATTTTAAATGTTATAGAATGCACGATGAAAATATTTGCTTTCCAGTAGTGGCATAGTTGTGCTCCTTATAATAGCTGACTATTTTCGGAAGTGAAATAGAGGCTGCCTTATAGCAAAGAGCAGTTAAAACTCTCACCAAGCAACCTCATGAGAAAGGTACCCTTGGAGTTATAAACACATTAAAGATATGCTGTCTCATTGACCTGTAGGGTGATAAAAATAAAACAAACCATTTGATGTAAGGAGATCCAGTATGAGTAAAGTGAAACAGGCAACTCTGCCATTTTCAGGCAATTTGAGAATAAATTATTTCACAGAATGAAAATAAAAAACCAGAACATTTATTCATGTTACTCTTTAATAATACATAAGTATTTATAATGCTAATAGTTCATCTCTAACACTGTTAAACTAACTAAATTATGGATCTACAATATGTAAATTCTCAAAGTAATTTATGATATATTCCGGGTGGTTCAATACTAAATACTACAAAATGATGATATTCTGGTGCTCTAAGAGACAGAGGAAAACGTATATAAGGATAATTAGATCTTGTAAATAAATTAAAAGTTGTATCCCAGGTGCAGTGGCTACAATTTTAGACTCTCAACTTCTTAAAGACCCTGATAAGGTTCGATTTGTAGGAATTCTAAATCCATTTGCGGATGTTGTAACATTATTTTGTATACATTCTTTAGTATATGTTTATTTATTATATTATTTGTCCTGTACTTTATTTATTTTATCTTTAATTTTATAAATATTAATAATAGCCAGGGTTGGGGGATCAAAAGCGGAGGGTGTTGATTTTTTTGGACGTAAAAATCTTAACATGGCTTCCCTTCGGAAGAGAAGTAAAGACATCGGAGCCGTAGAATGTTTATTTGCAATTAAAGAACCCCATACCTTGAAAGAAAAGGTTCCTAGGCTAAATTCACCGATCTTTACGTCCACAAGTCATGATTTCTTCCCATAGTGTCATATATGGGTGATGGGTTTATGCCTCGTCACCATTGATATAGCGGTGGACTCCCGAACTAAAAATTGACCGTCAAGAAATCGCTGCAAAGGTAGGCCAATATATGCCTACATGACCTGATGGAGCTGAAAAAAGAACATTACTATTATAAGAGACTGCTGTGGGAAGCTATACATACTTCAAATGTCTCCCAGTCGCCCTCCGTGGTGTAATGGTTACCATGCCAGCTTCATATACCCAAGGTCGCATGTTCAAATCCGGCGGAGGACGATGGAACTTTTTTGGGCTAAAAATCCTTAGTATGGCTTCCTTCGGACTTTTAAAGAAAAGCCGTGGGTCCCATATCGTAGATTTATGGCACGTAAAAGAACCTCAAGCTTGATAGAAAGGCCTCTGAGCAAAATTAAGCGGTCTTTCACGCTCAGTATAGAATGGGACGTTGAGAACAACAGTAGTTAAAGAGCGTCCAAAGATAAAAGGCCATTTAATTTTTTTCAAGAATACCAGCAAGTTATTTTTATTCTAAGTGTTAACTGTTAATTAACAACACCATTTATAAAATTGAAGTGACAAATATGCCTACTTTTTTCTCATTTTTACTTTCTCTACACGTATTATGTACGTAATCCACCCAAAAATTTGATACCGAGATTTCACTGAGGAGCCCAGAATAAAAAAATCAGAAAAAGGTCAAAGTATCTATGTGTGTGGACATCATAGTTAAAAACGAAAAGACCGTCTAACACAAAATTTGGTATTTAAGTGTGGTATCTTCCAAAACTGCCACATGAATATTTTCAGTAAAATCTCCCGCACTCAAAACTAAAGATTCTTTTTGAAAACTTTGTTTTTCTCAAACTTGGTTTCTACGATTTTGATTAAAATGCTGAATATTAAAGATATTTACATGAAAATAAAATGTATAGCATGCCTTTTCTGGATGTAGGCTCTGATGATATTTTCATTCTGTTTGAATATTTGCATGAACTGGCAAACCATAATAGCCAATAGAATGCATTATTTATAATCTTGTATAACTGTCAAACGGCATCAGATAGCAAAAATTCACTACACAAAATATGTGGTGATGCGTTAGATTTACATGACTTTTTATACGCATTTTCAACAAATTATTCTTAAACAACACTATTAAACCCTGTCTTAAATATATTTTAATTAAAATCGAATCGAAGAGGCTCTGTCGCTTATATAGATGCATAATTTATACTGTATCAGGAACTGCTATGTTCTATTTTCGGCGCTCTTTTATAGATTTAAAACATGATAGTTTACAGTCCTTCTACATAAACTGAGACAAAAGAGATATTTCCTTGAATATTTCTCTTCTTCTTAATGTATCGAGGTGAAATTTCGCATTTCAAGAATCACCGTTGAAAAAGTAAAATATATGCACAAAGATGCACAAATTAGTTAAACTTGCAACGACCTCTTATGTATTAGTTTATATGCTCTATAAAATTTAGGTATTAAACCCCTTAAAAATAATTCAATATATTCCTTATATGTAAAAGTTTAATTATCACTAACTGGTTATCCGCAAATAAAATTAAATCACAGGTGATTCGTTTATATAAAACTACTATGTAATTTATATTACATTATACATATCGTATTTATATTACAAAACATATAATTTGACGTGTTTCATTCACATGACCTTGTCTACATATCGGCAACAACTTACTTTTAAAAACCTTATTCTTCTATCTCTCTGGTGCAAATCGATATGAACATTAGCAGAAATTATCTTATTACTCGCTTTTTTAAAGTGGAAGGTAAATAAGGGAATGAACTGGGCTGAAGCAATAGTCAAATGTTTTAAAATCTGGTTTCCATGTGATTGAAATTCGCTTATTTGCATTGCCAGGAGTTGAGATATTCCCCTATGAGAAAAGTTTAAGTATTTAAAAAGTGAAACCAACAAGAAATAACTAAACAATGGTCAACTCCACGCAGAAATGTATATCACATAAATTGTATGTTTTAACGAGATCTATATCTTTGAGCAGTATGTTTTTGTCTATCTCTTAGGGTTTACCAGGCAAATTTTAGCGCCATTCATCCAGAATGAGTTCTTAAGGGGCTATTCTCAGAAACATTTTATTTTTTTATATAAATATACTTATTTATGTACTTATTTTAATCAACATCGTTTGAGCCATTTTTGAGAAAATACAATTTTTCGAAATTTTTTCCATGTAAAGGATGATTTTGGGTGGGGGATTTTCGCATCCTTGGAAGATTCTAAACTCAAATACCAAACTTGGTATTTTACTTTTCGTTTTTGAGTTATTGTGTTCACACACACATACACGACCCTTTTTTAAAATTTTTTTTTTGGATATATGGAACTCTAAAAAGTGTATTTCCGGTGAAATATCGGTATAAAACTTTTTAGCTGAAATGCAATACCTTCTCTATACACTATGTACATAGTACGCGTAGAAAAAGTAAAGATTAAAACTGATAATTATTACTTGCATCATTTAGAATATCAAATTTCATAGTTAACGTTCCTGTATCACAGTTCAACACCTTTGGCAGGAATCGCATTTGCGACATCCGATGCTAGTACTGATCCCCTAGTCAAATATCGGCGGGAGATTTTGCAGAAGCCTTTAGTGATTGCCAATCCTTCCATGTCTCGACTCCTCCTACTCTGCAGAGATCAATAGTAGGCCTCCCCTTTAACTGTGTGCAACATCCCACCCTGGAGGGTCGCTGACACTAACTGCAAGGCACGAGTTTCTACCGCAATAAACCGCATGCAAATGAACGAGCGCAGGTTCTGACAAATGGAGGTCCTGTGCAGCGGTGTAATTAGGCATTCAATATCAGCTTTCCGCTGGTTAATGCTGCTAAGTAACTCATATAAACCAAACGATTATCCGTGCATAAGCAGGTGAATATCCTATATATCATCAACGAGATCATCTGTTGTCCATTCTGCGTGAATAATAGAAAAAATACAAAGATAATTGGTATATTATAAGTTTTCTGCATTCACAAGGGCCTTTGAAAACTGCTGTTTTGAGATAAAAAACAAAATTAATTTTTATGAGATCAGCTACCTCTCTGAATAGAAATGCAATGAACATATTTAAAAAAAAACGCTTGTTTGTGTCACAAAAAAGTAAAAAATATCCATAGAAACTGTAACCATAAAATCAAAGCTTACCTTAGCATTTTCTAACTATTTAACAATAGGTCATATTTTTAATTTCTCTGTCAGATAAGCTATTCATAATTCTACAAAAAATCATTGTTTTGTAGATCTCTGAATAAAAAAAAAGCATTTTTATATAAAAAAAACATGGGCTTGTCAGTCAGTCTGTGAATATTTCTGTGAACAGCATAACTAAAAAACGAAAGGTTAGTTAAACACAAAAGTTGATTTTTAAGTTTAGAGTCTTCCGAGTATGCTACACGAAGACTTTCAGGAAAACCCTCCAACCCAGCTATTCGTTATGAGTACATGGATGATTTGACTAAATTTTCGATTTTATGAAAAATAGCTCAAAACTTGTTATTAAAATATAATATATTAAAAGTATTTACACCACAAATAAAATGCAATCTTGAATTTTCTGCGAATAGGATCGAAAGCTCTTATCATGGTTAATGGCTTTTTCACAACTGGTAAACCTTACAAAAATCTTACCACACAAAAAGGTACGCCTCGTTAAAACGCAGCTTTATGTCAAATAATATTGTTTTGAAGTTAATCATTTCCATATTAGTGGATTAAATTTCCCAAAACTTTTCTTCTCACAGAAGCTGATGTTTCCATTCCTGTTCATAAAGAGAATAAAATCTCAACGTCGTTACATAGCGAACAGATTTAAAAAAATCATTACTTCTTTCACCTAGTGTATTTTCGGATTTCCTTGTGCCTACAAGGAAGTACGAATAAGGCCAGTTTTGCTAATCAGTTTCATTATTAGCATGAAGTAAATAGACGAATAAGGTTTCTAAGAACAATTTTTTGTAGAATTACTAGAGAAATGAATGTAACACACACAATTTTTCTCAATAGCAATAATTATAAAAATTATATATTTGATGTATTGTAGATCTTTCAAAAATCTTTACTAAATTTTTCGGAACCACATTTCGTGAAAATCTTCGTACGTGAAATTTAATTCCAAGTATTAAGGACATATTTAATTTTAATTCAATTTTAACACGCTTATATACACAAGCAAAAGAAAAGATACCACAAATACTTTCTTATTATTAAGGGTGTTCAGTGTAACATCTATTGAAATATCAATACCAAATTATTGAGTGTAATTCTGTAATACAAATATTGACACGTAGCAGAGAAAATACTAATGAAAATTTTATAAAAGTTAAGTAATAATATAATACAAATAAAGTAGAAGAAAATAAGGAAAATAAGCAGAGAAAATACAATACTTTTTTAATTTCTGTAGAAACCGTAATAATAATTCAGTTCCCTTTTTTTAACAGTTGAGTGTTAAATATAAGCATTTTTTCAAGAGTGGCATTACTCATAAAATTGTGCAATAAACAGGGTTCAAGCTTATCGTATTATTTTCCTGGTTTTTTAAATGTCAGAATGAAAGAACATTTTTAAACTCAATGTGTAGATAGTAATTTTAACTTCCTGTACCCTAGACTATAAATCTTTCGGTTATTGTCAAATAAAAATAGCTTCTTTTACTATAGAGGATAAGAATCAAACGTAGGACCTGTGGGCATTGCAGCAAGTATTTTATACGCCAAACGACATTGGTTATTGTATTTTCGTTTTGTTTTAAGGAATAATGCACGCATGTTCTGTATTTATAATTACTTTCCGTAATATATTTAAACATATCGTAAATATTCTTAGTGCGCATATAAATATTTTATTTCCCTTAATTTGTCGATTACATTCAGTGCTACAACAGCAATGGCTGCAAAATGTTGCTATATGCTTCCAATACGAAACGTACGCGCAATGCAGCTCTGCCAGAGAAGTTGCCGAGCATTCAGGCGTAGGATGCACAGCTTGCAATGAAAAATTCATAACAGCGGAGTTGCAATTATCTTTTGTGGTTCAAATTGTAATTATTTTGTTTTATTATTTGCATTTTAGAAGCCTCTCATATAAGCACATTTTCCATTGATCACTTATGATCGTATTTCACCACTTTCATTATCATGTAAGTGTTTGTTCAGACCAATTGCGAGTTATTACTTTAACTCTATTACTTTAAAGATTTATGCATTTTTATTTTATCTTTGGATACATATTTTGAAGCACTTTCATGTATTTGCCTCCCCAACCATTGATTATGCTTTTATTTTTCATTTTCTCTACTGCCGTTAAGTACTGCGTTCCACCCAATTCGATGTTCGATCTAGAAATATATAATTCGAAGCACTTCTTTTGGCATTTTTAAAAACATGTCCCCGCGTGGATGTGTATGTGTGCCTAACTCAAACACGAATATCGATTAAATAATAAATTTGATACTTAAGCTCTGCATTTTCCAACGACGGCACATGAATATTTTCAAGAAAATACCCCGTCCTAAACTACCTTATAGCCAGTTAAGCAAAAGTAATCCAGAATGAAGACGGATTCAGAGGTTATTAAGTGAAAATTCAAGATATTTGTCTTATTTTTTATCTTTGATATAAAACTTTTAATCGAAATCTTTAGAATAATTTTTGAGAAAATCGGAAATTTCGAGAAATTTTCCATATAAAGACTACTTGTGGCGAGGGAGTTTTCTAAAAAACCATCGTGTCGCATCCTTGGAATACATGGTCTTAAACACCAAGTTTGGTATTTAACTTACTTTTCATCTGAGTTACTACTCTTTAATAGAAAAATGTTCGAAAAATTTGGTTATCTCAAAAATGACTCAAACGATTTTGAATGAAATAACGTATATTAAAATATTTATATCTTAATAAAGTGTATATTTTGAATTTTCTGGGAATAGCATATGAATACCTTTTTATTCTGGATGAGTTTTTCTGAATTTTGCATAACTAGTAAACCGTAAGAGATAGTCAAAAACTTACTACACAAATATGTTAAATCTCGACTTATGTCATATAATTTTTTTTTGAAGTTGACCGTTTTCGACATATTCTTTGTTATTGGTTTCAGTTTTAAAATATTTTAACTTTTCTATAATGGTAACTTCTCAACTCTTGACCACTTCCAATCAATCCATAGCAACCACATTTTAAAACGTTTGACTGTCGGTTTGGTCTAGTGTATTCTCTTATTTATCTTCTAAGGAACTAAGTAATAAGACGTTTCTGCTAATGTTTATCTCGATTAACATGAAGTAGAAGAAGAAAAGACTTATCAACAACAATTTATGACTGCCTCCGTGGCTGAGTGGTTAGCGAGCTGGCTTTTTATCCGGAGGTTGCATGTTCGATTCCCGGCTGTGGCGAGGAATTTTTCTACAACCAGAATTATTCCCTATCTCTCACAGAGTCTGGGAGTATGAATGTGAGAGTGAACGTGCGTGTTTTAGTGATATAAAATGATTAATCTAATGTTCCAAAACCTACAGTAATACCACAAGTAAAATCCTTTGATGTAGCCACTGAAGTTAAAGGGGGATATACAAGTGAAACAATTGAAAAAGAATAATTTGTAGATGTAGTAGAAGTAATATGAATGGAACACACCCGATTGTTTCTTTTAATGATAATTGGATTAGCATTTAAAGGAGTTAACCAGGCTGCGTCTACTCTAAGCTGGGTTTTATTGTAAAACTACAAGTATGTGGAACAAAGGGGCAAGGACCCAAAATCGCCAATCTCTCTTCTTGTGAAATGAGCAAAATACGATGTAACTCCCGCTCTCTGTAGTATACGTTTAAAGAATAGTTTGGTCCAATTGGCAGAGCCGAGAGTGGGGGCAGACAGAGATGCCGAGCTTAGTAAAAGTTTGTTGGCATACTGCCAAAACTGTCCCTTGTTTTATCTCTGAGCGGACGCTGGTAGAATCGATACACATGCTCTTCTCCAGCATCCTTCAGTGGAGCGAGGCAAGAAATGCCCGCCGCAAGAACTTCCTGTGTTGCACGCCTCAAACAGAGCATACTCGACTTTACCCCGGCATTATCTGATAGCACTAGTTTCTATTTCAGATAGATGTGCTCTTCTCCACAAGCTGCATACTTTCTCTATCATGTACATTGTAAATAGACATTCTTTTTGATATAGTCTGAATCCAAATAAAGAATTTTTACTCCCTCCACTACTATAGAGTTAACCAAGGAAAGTATATCCCATCCAATTTCACCTTAAATATATTTTATGCGGCAGCCTATTTTCACTTTTACTTCTTTTTACTTTCTCTAGCACGTATGAAAAATGTGCATAGTGGACAGAGAAGGTATTATATTCTACTCAAAAAATTCGATACCAAAATTTCACCAGAAATACAGTTTTAAGGATCCCAGAATCCAAAAATTCATTTTTAGGAAAAGGTGCATATGTGCGTTTGTATGTTTGTGTGTGTGTACAGAATAGCTCAAAAACTAAATCCATTAAACAGCAAACTTGGTACTGAAGCTTATTATTTTCCCTCACTCCAAACTACGCCTCACTTGGAACATTTTTCGAAATCTTCAATTTTTTCAAAAATGGTTCTAAGGGTTTTGATTAAAATATCGTATATTAAAGACAATTTACTTGGAAAACAAAATGTATACTTTTAATTTGTTAGGAATATCCTCTGAAGTCCTCTTCACTATGAATGACTTTTGCATACTGGTAAAGAGACACACAATCATTTACATCACAAGAATGCATATCTCGCAAAAGCAATAATTTATGTCATATACATTTTCTACAGAACTAACCATTTCCGAGATATTCGTTGTTATTGGTTTCAGTTTTAAAACACTTCTAATTTTCTCAAACATTCGTTGCATATTTCTCTTGTTTTACTCCTGGTGATACAAAGAGAACCGAAATTCCACATCGTCTCATAGCGATAGCTTTTTAAAAGATTTGACTATCGCTTTGGCGTAATGTATACCTTTATTTCCCTTCTACTTTGAAGGAAGCAAATAACAATACTAGTTATCCTAATGTTTATCTTAACTAGCATGAAGTAGATCAAAGAATAGGAATAGTTTGTTTGTAAGGCTGGCAGAGAAAATCATGTGAATGGAGCACATCGTGATTGTGCCATTTATTACAACAGTCTTATTGAGTTGCTAGTTCAACATTATACACGATTTATAATTTACAAACCAGTGATGCAACATTTACAAAGCATTAATAGGGAAACTTAGGTGCAGTAATTTTAAGTTGGAGGCTGTAAAACAAAGAAACATATCATTAAGGTAGTAGAAATGGATGCTGAGGATAGATACTGGTCCAGTCTCACGTGGATCATTACACTTTGGAACTGAGTCAACTTTGAATTTCCAAAAGGCGTTTTTAGAAAAAATATCTGAGCGCGAACGTCTGTGTGTGTGTTTGTGTTTGTCTAGGGTATAATCCAAAGGCGAAATGTCGGTTTAAATCCAAACTTCATATTTAAGTTCACCATTTTTTAAAATTGCTACGCAAAGATTATAAAAAAGAAAACATTTAGTCCCAAATTATCCTAGGCATACAACATATTTAGTAAATTTTGATTTTCAAAACTGGCACTAACGTTTTGATTTAAATTACACTTTATAGGTTATTCTCGTGACATTTTGAGAAAGTTAACATTTTGTAAATTTTTTCCGTGTTTTGGGTGTTCCTTTGTGTCGCATCCTTAAATGGCAAGTTTGATAGTATTCCGACTTTTCGTTTTAGGGTTATCATGTTAACAGGCACACATATACACCAACATTTTTCTAAAAAACTTTTTTAAATACAGGGCGTCCTGAAATGTGTATTCCCGGTGAAATCTCGGTATTGAATTTTTAGGTGAAATTAAATACCATTTTTTGGGCTATGTTCTAGGAAAGGCTGAATATGAAATATTAACAGTGAATTTAACGTGGTGGTTTAGGCAGCAAAAACTGGGCCCTATAGGAATCTGTTGGGGAGCACTGCAAAGTATGTGCAGCTTCTTGAAAGACAGAAATCTAAAAGTAGTGGATGGCATATAAAATGCATAAAGATTCTCAAAGGAGAATTATCCCTACGGAGAAGAACGTGGGATGGGAACAGAAACAGATAACCATCCAGGCAGCAATCAGGAAAACATAAAAAAGATAGCTGGCCGGAGGAACAGATTCATTGGAGAAAGAGAGTACGGAGAAAACCAATTCTTGCAGACTCTCTCAAGGGAATCGGAGAAAGCTAGGAAACTCCCAAATAGAGATGGTTAAAGAAGTGATAGTTACGGACTAGAACCATCATTACTACTCCATGTCTGATGCCACGAAATACAGGACTACCCATAGCACGTTTCATGGTGATATACTACTAGCGAAGCCAATAAACGTAGCTGATCTAAGATCCATTAATACTCCCGTATATCGGCGAGTGGTTTAATTTTTACAGTTTCTAGACGTACTATGTGAACTGTAGGTAGAGAAAATTTATTGTCCATATTTAACGATAAATGCGTGTTTTGAGGTCCACTGAGTAAAAACAATTAAAAAAAAAGGATCAATGTGTGTCTATGGACAACCTAGCTCAAAATCGAAAATACCATTAAATAACAATATTGGATAAGAATCGTTCACGGAAACCAATCTCTAATTAGGACAGTCTGCTACCGTGAATAACTGAGAATGGGAGGTGATTCAACGTAGGCATCAAAATTAAAGAAAGGTTTTGAAACCATTGGGATGGGATACATTTAAATAGCGAGGCAGGGGAATAGACGGAGTACTTGGAGAAACATTAAGGACAGCCTTTGTGATACTGACAGACAGGAAATAATTGCGTAATGCAGGAGAAGGTTTCATAGCAAGCACAAGCTGGGCTAAAATCGGAGTGGAATATGAAGCAATGCATCTAAACAAGTATCAAACTTATTAAACAGGGGGTTCGCGTGGATTAGACTAGGAATATGCTAGATGATAAAAATTGATGAGAATAGTATGAGAATCTGCTCCATTTGCGAGGAGGAAGAGTCATGGGTTCGTATCTTGGTAACATGTAGGGATACGGAGGAATGGATGGAAAAGTAATTACCGCGATCCTTTACCACCACAAGTGGAGAGCTGGGAGCATGTTGGGCTCTACTGGCAGGCATGGGAGACGCGGAGGATACAGGTAAAGTTCTTCTTAAGACAGATCTGTGAAGGCTGATAGTAGTAGAAAGGGGACGATACGAAGAGCTAAAAACTGATTGTAATGTTTGTGGTGGAAGGATTTTATTGAAAATCTTCCTGTCGTATCCTAGAAGATATTAACTTATATACCAAATTTGGAAAAAAAATCAAAAATGGTTGTAACGATTTTGATTAAAACATAGTATATTAATGTTATTTATGTGACAAAATGTGTAACCTGGATTTTATGGGAACAATTTCTGAAGATATGTTTATTCTGGATGAATTTTGCGGAATTTTACATATCTGGTAAACAGTAAGAGATAGACAAAAACTTGTCGCACAACAAATGTAGAGCTCGTTAAAACACCTAATTTATGTTATATGCATTTTCTCGTGAGGTTGACCGTTTTTTAAATATTCATTATTATTAGTTTCAACTTTAAAATACTTATACTTTTCTCATACCAACTCCTGTCAATACAAAGGTATTTCAATCACATAACAGCTTTTAAAAGCTTTAACTATCGATTTAGCCTATGGTAATCTCTTATTTGCCTTCTACTTACAAGGAAGCAAGTAATAAGGGCCTTTCTGCTAACTTTTTCTCGATTTGCATTAAGTAAATAGAAGAATAAGCTTTTTAACAATAATTTATTGTAGAGATGTAGAGAAAGTCATGTGAAAGGAACACAACTTTTTTTTTGAATGGAATGTGATACATTCTTATACTATATGGAAAAATCTGATGTGTTACACTGATATGACTTTCTCTAGCTGCTCTACAAACTTCCTACAAAATATTATTCTTCTTTCTACACAATGCTAATCGAAATAAACAATAGCAGAATTCTCTTATTATTTATTTCCTTATAGGTAGAAGAGAACTAAGGAAATGCACTAGACTAAAGTGATAGTCAAATGTTTTAAAAACTATCGTTATGCGATTGTCATTGCAAATCGCCTCTTTGCTTGGCCAGGTGTAGAACAAAAGAAAGACGGACAGTTCTATCTGAGAAAAGTTTAAGTACTTCACAATTGAAACTAATAACAACGAATATCTCGGAAATTGTTACCTCCAAAACAAAAACGTAAAGAACATAATTGTTTTGACGAGATCTACATTTTTATTCAGTGGATTTTGGTCTATCTCTTACGGTCTAGGAGTTAAGCAAAATTCATCCAAAAAAGGAGATCTTCAGTGGCTATTCCCAGAAAATTCGAGATATGCATTTTATTTCGGATATAAATATATTTAATATATGGGATTTTAATCAAAATCATTAGCCTTTTTTTTAAGAAAATCACAATTTCCGAAAATTTTTCCACGTAAAGGGTAGTTTGTAGTGTTTTTTTTTTTAAATCTTCGTTTCACATCCTTGGAAGATACTAAACCTAAATACCACGTTTGGTATTTAACGGTCTTATCGTTTTGGGGCTTTGCTGTCCACAGACACACACAGACCTTTTTTTCAAAATGCTTTTTTTCAAAATGCTTTTTTTCGGACTCAGGGGACCCCAAAACATATATCTATAGGATGAAATTTCGACATCGAATTTTTGGGTGCATTGCAATATATTTTCTATCCCTATAAACATTTTACTATGGGGCTAGAGAAAGTAAGAAGTAAAAAAGGGTTTTTGTTACAATAGTTGGGCTTGTGGATGGAATTTGTTTTACAACAGTAACCTCGTGTTCTCCTCTCAGATCCCGATTTCCTTTAATAGAAGCTGAACTTAACCTCTGTCTGATATGAATCGAGTTTGAGCTGCTGGAGGTAAGACTTTCAGACAAACAAACAAACAGACTCAAAGAGTCATTGACGTTTTAGTTGATGGTCAGCCACTAAGGGAAAAGAGATTGACTGATAGACCAGCACATAAACAACCCCACGCTCGGTAGAGAAGGAGAGAAAACATTCACGAAGATAAACAGAACGGACGGGCGGAGGGACAAAGCGAACCACTTAATGTGACAAATAAAAAAGCAAGTCGGAAACCCTTGCTGCACCTGTGCTGCACGTTGCCTAAAACAAATTAAATTGGCGACTTTAATGGCCTTGCCGTAACGTCTCTCTCGCTTGTGATAACCGAATATCCTCCCTCTGGTCTTTACATGTTTAGAGCGGAGGTTTGGAAATTAAAATTTTAATAGAGGGACAAACTTCAGTCAAACTCTTCACTAAATTAGGTTTATATTCAGATTCGCTCCCTCTCGTACCAGCAAAAGAGCACTGTTTGGCTTCCTCTTCTGTCACCACAATGGCAGACTCTCTCCGCTACATTTTGCGGGGTTTCCCGGATATCTAGCTCTGGAGGCGTTATCAAATTTTAACAAAGCATCCATATTCTGTATGTAGTGTTGTATGCATTCCCAGAAAGTATTTGGAAGCGACAACTGAGTCGTAACTAGTGTGTGTGTGAAAAGCAAACAGCTGTGATTCTAACATTTGATGTGAGCTTCTCTGGTGTGGGTTTTGGTTTTGTTTGCCTCTCTGCCGTAAAACTTAAAATCTAAACAGTAGTTAATGGAGAAGGATACCTCGCGCCTATGCTCTGTGCAGAACGATTGAACTAAAACCTCTCAGGAAGATGGAATTAGGTAATAGTACCAGTGGAGGCCACAGGCCACAGACACAATGTCACCAGAGACGCCCGGAAGTCCTTAAAGTTTCCAACTTCGATGCCTTAGCGCCATCTGCTCGCACTGCTATACACTAAGAACTTAGAAACACACCTGAAAGAGGCCGCGCCGTGTACGAGTGGTTACACCTCTCACCTCTCACCTATGGTTTGACTCCAAGAGATCGCATGTGAGTTTGTGGTGGACAAAGCTGCGCAGGGGTGGGTTTTTTCAGGGTTCTCCGGTTTCACCCGCCATCACATTCTGTTCCATCGTCATTCCATTTATCATCAGTGTCATCGTTTGCGGCGCCAAAGTAGTAAAAGCAGGAGATTAAGGAGAAATGATGGAAAAGTGGTAGATGAGAAACCACCATTTACGTGGTCACCATGGGTAAAACACCAAAGCCCAATAGCTAGAATAGACAGTCGCTGGGGGTCAAACCCGGGACCCCCTGAATGCGAGATGCACACGTAACTGTGGCCACCTCAGAAGTTACTCTTAATATCTGAGGTTTCTACGTTTATCAGAAATAATTATTTGAATATACTCCACATATTCTACAACAGACTATTCTTAAAAAGGTTATTCTTCTACTTCTCGATAATCAGATAACTATTAGCAGAAATTGATTGTTGTTTACTTTCTTGTAGTTGCAATGATAATAAAACAAGACACTAGACTAAAATTATAATCAAATCTTTTATGAGTCAGTCGCTATATGATGATGTTGAAATTCTGTTCTCATTTGAGAAAAATGAAAGTATTTTAATATTTAAACAATAACAGGGAATTTCCCGGTAAAATGAACTCCACAAAAATGTATTTTATATAAATTATGTGTTTTCACGAGATTTACATTTATAGTATTAAAATTTGTCTGCCTTATAGTTTACGTGCTATGCAAAAGTCATTCAGAATGAAGAACTTCAGGGTGATTCCTAGAAAATTCAAGATATACATTTTATTTGCGATTAAAATATCTTCAATACATATATTTTAATATAAAGCGTTAGTCGTTTTTGACAAAATCGAAAATTACAAAGAATCTTTAAAAAGGATATTTTTGGTGGGGAGAATGTCCTAAAATCTTCTTATCTTGTAAGATTCTAAAAGTATTTTTCGGAAACTGCATTTTTAGTTCTTCCACACAGAAGGATCATTCGGGTTTAGTTTCACGATCCCTCGGCTACGCTTGCGACTTCGAATTAAGGCCGATCAACATCGGGCTGTGCTTTGCGACTTAGTCATACTCCAGACATTTTGATTTCAATTATGAAACCTCTAATTACTGAGCTACCGTGGTAATATGCCGGCGCACCTTAAACTGCTTATCTGTCTCGTGTGTTTCCGGTAAATCACAAGCTGTTCTCAAATTAATTTGAGATAACATTCCCCAATAGCGACTTACAGTGTCGTAAATACTTTAAACTCCGGATTTCATTAGTGTTAATTTAAGTGTTTTTACACACAAGCCACGTGTAGGACAGGAGTTGGATAGGCAGAGCTAGATTAAAAAATTCAGCGCCTTAGCCGGGATTCCAACCTTGAATCTCTCGGTCTCTAGTTGGTTGCTCTAATCACTGAGCTACCATGGAAACATCTAATTAAATAAATATAATACCTCTGCCATACACTATGTAACATACTATGTACATAATAGATAGAGAAACTATTTCATTCCTCTACAAACTTATACATAGAGATTTAATTGAAATATGCGTTTTGAGGTCCTCAAAATAAAAATAGTTTTAGAAAAAGGTCCGAATGCTGCGAACAGCATTACTAAGTAACAAATGTAACTTGGAATTTTAATGAAATTGAGTTTAATTTATAAACGACGTTAACTGCTGTAGTTCCTAGCGTTCCATTCTATATTGGGCGTGAAAGACTGCTTTCTTTTGCTCAGATGCCACTTTATCAGGCTTTAGCTTTTTTTCGTGCTGTAAATCTATAAGGGACCAACGGTTTTATTTCCCTTCCGAAGAGGCACGTGCTAAAGATTTTTACACTTAAAAAAATCCAACACCCTCCGTCGGGTATGAACCCACGAACTTGAGAACCAGAGAACATGTTATTCCTAAAACATGGAGAACGACACTTCTAATATAGGCTAGCACTTTCCAAAGACAAGACGAAAATAAATTCTAGAACATTTCCGCAGCCTAAACTACCGTTTGCAAGGAAAATGTTTCTAATTTGAAATTTTGATTTTCTTAAAAATAATTAACGAGATGGATTAAAATAACAGTATGTTAAAGATATTTTCATGATAAATTAAATATATACCTTGCATTTTGGGGGAATAGGTTAGTCCTTTTTATTCTAAATGACTTCCATAAATGGTAACCATAAGGAGTCAATAAAAAATATGGAGTTTGATAAAGCACATAGTTTATGTTTAGCACATTTTCAAATAGAAGGGAATTTCAGGCAATCATGAAGCGACCAGCTGAATTCCTCTATTCCCATTGTATCTACATGAAAGTAATTTCACTTACATGATAAAATCACTTTTACAAATTTTTATCTTAGAATAGAAGAATAAGTTATTAAGAATCGTTTGTTGAATAACAGTTAAAGAAATTGATGCGAATACAGTAGAGCCCTGGCATTTCGACGTTTTTGAACTTCGAGCTGGTCCGCATGTATGTTTTACACACATGTGTTAAAGGCTGAACTTTCTTTCAATTTTCCATGTACATTGCACTTAAGAGATTTCGTTTCATAATGCATTGAAATAACCATGTGCTCAGACTGCTAATGAATTTCTATTACAGATTGACAGGTACGTTAGTTTTGGAGGTTTGCGCTTGCTCTTTCTTTGTCGACCCTTCATTAATTGTACACGCAAATACAAACGCACTTTACAACAATTGCTGTACACACTGTACCTGTGTCACATTGATTTTAGGATACTTTACCTTCCCATTATGCAAGTTCCTGACATGTAAAAACGTTTTTTAATATGTACCTAAAGTTAGTTTTTGCAACTTGGAAATATTTGCCTATATATACATATAACACAGGTATGACCATATTCTTTATTTACTTATTTTTAACCATCATTGGGCTCATTAAGCATTTATTTATGATTTACCCATTGATTTAGTGATATTTCAGTATAATCCCATTTTGTTGTAATTTGAGATAGCCTCAGTCCCAATTAGCTCAAATTATCGGGGCTCTACTGTATAATACATTCTATTTCTTTTTCAGCAGCGCTGTGGCAGAGGGATTAGACCGCTCGCCTCCCACCTAGGATCCGGTTTCAGTCCCAGAAATCAGATGAGATTTGTGTTGAATGAAGTGGCGTCTGGGCGGGTTTTCTCCGGATTATCCGGTTTCCCTCGAAATTCATTCCACCAATAATTGTGGCAGGATTACCTTTCCTATCATCGATTCCGCCTAAATTTCGTTTCCTTTACTACCAGACATTGGGTTGATCCTCTAGATGCTCTTGTCTGGTCCATTGTCCATCTGCTCCCCAACAAGCATCTGGACCAAGGCATGAACTTGTAAGTTGGGAGGTGTATGAGGAGGATAAGCCTAGGGAGAAGAAGAAGAAGGAGAAGAAGCACAATATTTCTTTTTCAGAATAAATGAGATTAACGCAGACCTTTCTGATGATATTGTTTAACGCCATGGTTTTCAAAACTATAGCATCTGGCCTTTAGTAAGTAGCTTAAATAGTTTAAAACGTTTCTTTTCTTGTTGAAATAAATTATGAAACAAGTAAATGGTAAGCCTGGAGAGAAGAAAACGTACAAAAGAAGAGTTGAGCCTACTATTGATCTATTACCATGAACTTCTAAAAGTAAATTCAGGTTTTGTCGATGTAATTAAAATTTACTCAGCATTACGAAAATGCGAATCAAAGAACTAACTGCAGCTTAGCAATAAGCAAACAACGTTACTGAATTTGATTCACAAACAGGGGTGACATGAGATCAGGTAACTGAAAGCATATAAGTAGCAAAATACGTAATTACAGACAAACAAAACAAGCACACACAGTTGTAATAACTCGTTATATTCATGAAAAAGGCTACCCACGTCGATCCAATAGTTTTACTTGCCTACTGTATAAATCATAATTAATGGTGAAACAGATTCTATCAATAACACTAATTAAAAGCGCATGGGTTAAATTACCTTGTTACTAGTGCTTAAAATAGAAACGTTAATAAAGGTAATACAATTTAGAATTAGGCAGCAAAATATCAAATTAAATTACATAGTAAAAGAATTATTATAGATTCTGAATTGAAAAATAGCACTAAGTAGAGAAAGTTTTTTCTGTAGTAGCGTGCAAAAATTGCATTGAAATGTCACAGATTTGATTCCGGTTGTTTTTTTCGCGTTTCTTGCATGATTTAAGGTCAAATGATCAGGCGAGTGGACGGCTAGCGCTGTGTGTGGCGGTAATTTTGAGTAATGTTTTGTTCAAGGATACTGTTTATCACGAACTACATGCAAGAACTGGTGAGGGAGTCCTTAAGCTGTTACACTTGGATGCTTTGGCGACCACAACAGTGTCGGACCTTCTTCCCTCTTTATCCTTCGCTTCACGTCTTCATCCTAAATGTTCAGTAGACAAAACAGACCTCCAAGGTGCTTCCAGGTCAAAATAATCCTAATGTAATCTATACTAAGTCTCGTTAAGTTTAAGCTTTGAATAGGACTTAAACGGAAACTTAAGCTATAGCGGAGTTTTACAGTAAGTAGTTCAAAAATACCCAGGGCTTATCCGTGACGTGGCTTAGCCGTACTGAACTGTGGTTTAAGCCAAGGAGTCATCAGGTTATCTGAAGAAAACGATATTAGTGATGTAATCCAAACTATTTTAATCTATATACACCACAGAATATTATCTGGAACTAAAGATTGTAAACTTTCTCGGTGTTGGTATTTACAGATGACTGACTTCACGGAATATCAACCGAGTTAAATTGAATCAGAGAAATCCAAGCGTTCGACAATCTTCTTTGTGGTCTTCGCAGTACCCTGATGAAGACCACGGTGGTCGAAAGCTTGGATTTCTACGATTCCAATTTAACTTGGTTGCTATCCCGTGAAGACATCTCTAAATATCTGGAACATTTAAAATACGAATTTTCTCACATATATAATGAAAAAAAGATTCTAAGAGGGATTTAAAAGAAATAAACAGTCAGCAATGATTGAGTCAGACAATATTAATGGCATAATTAAAGAATAAGCCGTTAAATCCGTAAATCTGTAATAACCAACACCGAGAAAGCTTCAAATCTTTGTTAAAAGAACTTCATAGCACATACATTGTTGCACTCATTGTAGTCTCATTTATAATGTATGGATTTCCAATTTAAAATCAATTTAATATTATGCGTTTTCTCCATATTTAAATTGTGCTTATTTCATATTTCCCCCCGATTTCCTTTAAAATAATAAAGATTTTGTCAATTGTTAATAAAGTAGTACACCATTACAATATTATATTTATAAACGTTGCTAATACATAAGGGTATCTCTTAAGACAAAAAAACAAAAACAAAAAACAAACAAACAGTATCTCATATGCTTACGTGAACATACATAAACAAGGATTAAAAATCCGATGTGTACATTCACACCACTTTCTCTACATATCTGTAACGAATTATAGTTAAAAAGCTTATTATTGTAACTACGTCATGCTAATCGAGATAAACATTAACAGAAATGGTCTTATCGCTTGAATTCTTATACGTAGAAGGGAAGTAGAGAGTACACTGGCTACAGTCAAATCTTTTAAAAGCTGGTTGAAATCAGTTGCTTTGCATTGACAGAAGTTGAGAAATTCCCGTATGAGAAAAGTTTAAGCATTTTAAAACTGAAGCCAATAACAAGGAATATCTCAAAATTGGTCAACTCCATGAAAAAAAAAATGTATATGAGAAACTGTGTATTTTAACGAGATCTATATTTTTTGTAAAGTAAGTTTATGTCTATCTCTTACGGCTTACCAGAAATGCAAAACTCGGCAAAATTCATCCAAAATAAAGAGGTCTTCAGAGGTTATTTCTACAATATTCAAGATATACATTTTATTTGTCATGTGAATATCCTTAATATGCGATGTTTTAATTAAAATTATTATACAACCATTTTTGAGAAAGTCAAAAATCTTCAAATTGTTTTCCACGTAAAGGGTAATTTTGGGTGGGCTTTATTTAAAACGTAATTCTGTGTACGTTATTTATTCTGGCGAAAAATAAGGCTGTTGGATAATATAATTGGTGTTGTCATTTGGTAAAAAAGATGATTAATCAATGGTTTCAGTACTTTTAGTGGGATTTTTCGTGTTGCACTGATCTTTAACAGTAAAAGTAGGCTGGTTATAGATCTTTTATATTGTAAAAACATTAACATTTTCCTAAAGAGCAAAACCCATGCAACTGCAATCGAATTTAACCCCGTCAAGTGTGCCATCACACCGGTAATTTTTCTTGTGCCCTTCCCTTCCTTAACCACAATCACATTTGTTTTCAGTCACTAGGATTCGAGCTCACAACGTTCGGGTTTGAATGAATAGACAGTCCTATTGCATCTCACTAACTTTGCGAGTTATTCAAGTCGCTTGAGTTGTGGTACTATTGAAAGGATATAAAAACCGGATTTTGAATTAAAGGAAAAACGGTATTGTAACAAAATAATTTATAAATAAAGGGTTCAGGAAAGAATGTATTTAGTTGAAATACACAAGTATCATTAAAATTTTGGCAGGTACAGTATATGTTTTTGGATAACCAAGAAAGACTGGTTTTATGAACGTATTGCAGTAAATAAACGCATTCAATTTTACTGTTTCGTGGAGTTTTTAGCTCAGTATAGCCGTTATGTGAAACTCACAAAGTTTAAACCTGGCTTAAGTGCGTCCGTAACTTACTAAGGCTTATGCTTAAACTATGAAACCGTCCTAAATAAAACGCCGTGAGTATACTCGAGTACAGAGTTGACTGACTACCTCTCTCACTCAACTACGAGGACTGAATTTGACATCTAGCAAGCGGTCTCCAAGTACCTCCACTCAAACGCCTGGCAACACGATACGAGTGCAACAAGCACAACACATCTTCAGCATTTCAAAGTGATATTCAAACAATGCGATAAAACATGAGAAGGTCGAAAAGAATCACAGTACTTTCGCTACCTACTCTCCAATAAAATATACGTATATATTATTCTTCTAAAAACAAATTGCTTTTATTGCATATTTATTTGTATTTAAAAGAGAAATAAGGGAATATATGAGGCTAAAGCAATACTCAAACCTTTTAAGAGTTGGTCACTATGTAATGATAGAGAAACTTGGAAAAAATCTAGATTTTCCATTTGATAAAATTAACTACTTTTAAAATTGAAATAGCTGGAGTAGCTATAAAACAGTTAAATTTTTACAACACACACTTCACAGTCACACAAAATTCGTGTATTTTATCTCAAAATGATTTGAAATTATGGTATTTGTGGTTTACCGGTAAACATGCAAGTCAGTTGAAAAATTTAATACCGTGCTAGCAGGTTGCTATGATAGCTCAGTGGTAGAGCAACCGGCTAGAGACCTGCAGAACCGTGATTCAAATCCCAGCATTTAATTTTTCAGTCTGACTCTACCTATCCAAATGTACTAGACATACATTGGTTTAACGAAATCCACATTTTTTGTTTAGCAAGATTTTGTATATCTCTTAGAATTTATAAGCAATGAAAATGTCATCCCAAATAAAAACGACCTGACACTATTCCCTGAAGATTATAGTTTATCTGTGATGTATATATCTTAAACATGTGGCATTTAATTAAAACCGTTAGAGCCATTTTCTAAAACAATCAAACTTTTTTAACATGTTTCCATGTTGGACTGCGGAGATTTTCTTGAAAATTTTCGTGTTATATTTTGAAAGATTATAAATTAAATATCAAGTTTATAATTTAGCGTAATTTAGTGGTTTCTCTAAAGTTATTATTGTTGCTTTCTTTTGATTTGTATTTTGTTTCAACATTTTTCAAAAATTTTGATGTTTTCAAAAATAGCTTTAATGACTTTGATTAATATACAAAAAAAAATGTATATCTTAATATTTCTGGGCACAGATCGTTTAAAAGATATTTAAAGTATATATTTTTTTACTTTCTCTATACACACTATGTTCATAGTGTATAGAGAAGGTACTGCACTCCACCCAAAAATTCGATATTTCACCGGAAATATATGTTTTAGGGTGCCTTTTATCTAAAAAAAAGCATTTTCGGAAAAAGGTCCGTGTGTGAACCCGATAACTTAAAACTAAAAGTCGGTAAAATACCAAACTTGGTATTTAAGTTTAGTGTTTTCCAGGGATATGACACGAAGATTTTGAGAAAAATCCCCCCACCCCAACTACCCTTTACATGGAAATGTTTTCGAAAATTTTGATTTTCACAAAAATGACTAATGATTTTGATTAAAATTTCGTATATTAAAGATATTAACACGACAAATAAAATGTATATCTTGAATTTTTTGGGAATAGCCTCTGAAGACTACTTTATTCTGGATGAATTTTATGGATTTTTGCATAACTGCTAAACCGTAAGAGATGGAGAAAAATTTACAACACAAAAAATGTACAGCACCTTAAAACGCACAATTTATCTGCTATACATTTTTTCGTGGAGTTGATCGTTTTTGAGATACTCTTTGTTTTTTGATTTCAGCTTTAAAAAACATACTTTTCTCATACAGGAATTTAGCAATTCCAGTCCATACAAACAAAGGAAGTTCAGTCACATAGCAACCAACTTTTGACTATACTTTAACCAATAATACTCCCTTATTTTTTCTCGATTAGTATGAAGTAAATAGAAGCTTAAGCTTTTTAACAATACTTTTTTGCAGAGATATAGAGAAAGTCATGTGAATGGAACACATCAGATTTTTGAATCAGAAAGCTTCAGAGAATTTAACTATGTCAAAAACGAAAACTGTCATTATAATATAATGTTCCGATGTCTTTATGTTTGGTTGAAAATAATCACCGTTTTAAGGTAAAATGACCTCTTCATAGTACCTTGTACTCTTAAAATGGAATGAAGAATGAAAATAATTGGTAGAATGGTTGGGTGGAAGCAATGTAACCCTTTACTAAAGGATTATCACAATTGTTTGTCCTGAAGGTCCGCAGCATTGCTCCACGGGAGCGCGTGGCACTGAAGTGAAGCTGTCAGTTATTGACGGTAAATGTACCGAGAGGCAGAATAATGGCGTTAGGGAGAACCTACAGCGGCTGTGACGGTAAACTGAACCATTTGCTACTGACAGCTAATTCCGTGGAAAGCCTCAATACGTACTGAAGCACTTCACTCACTTTTCTATTAAAATTCGTTCAAAAACAATGTAGAATTCCTTCATAATTATTTAGTTACACGCTTACTAACTCGTTAACCGAGACTCCATTTCCTTGTGAATGGATTCCATTGTGGTGCTACTCCTTTTACTCTCTCTGCAGGCTTACATCACTTTAACAACTTGGTCATTTCGCCACTGAGTTGTTCAGTGATATACCCCATTGAGGATATGAAATAGACAGTAGCCTTTAATTCATTTCCTTCCCTTTGCTCCAAGTGGATGGTGTTATGTGCCACATGGTCTAGTTGTTCTACCATCCGTAGTCAGATGGGAATATGCTCTACGAAAAACGAAAGTCATTCTCGGGATTTTTTTTTCTTTTTTCTTCTTCTAGTTTTATTATAATACAATTCCGGACTCCAGCACTGCATACCTCCTTTTTCCATTTTCCTAAATTTACAGTGTTTTCTGTTTGATTACAGTTTTTCTGTTCCAATACTCACACATATACACATTTCACAAACATATAAATACCCATGCCCAAGCGGACTCCAACCCATGATCCCCTGCGCCACGAAGCACTGCCCACCTGGGTAGTGTGGAGGTAGCATGCCTCCGTGGCCGCGCTCGCTAAAGCGCCTAGCTTTGGTGATTCGTGGCCCATGGGATCGTGGGTTCGAGTCCCCCTTGGGCGTGGGTGTTTGTGAGTGTATTTGGAAGCAAAAAGCAAACGGTAAATCAAATAGGTCAACAAAGGAAATATAGGGAAACAAAACAAAAAACAAAAAGACAAAAAAAAAAAAAGCAAAAAAAATAATAGTAGAAAAGAATACAGCCTCCGGAACTGTATTGAAAAAAAAAAAAAAGAAAAACAAAAGAGACACAGTAGCGAGCGCGGACATGGGGACCGGCAAGTGTTCCATTTGGCGAGTTTTAACTTAAAACATCCCCGTTGAATTATACAGCTCTTTTAACGCATGAAGGGGTATCTGCACAAGTCAAATACGGGGTAATTGGACCACCTGGAATGATAGGATGAATTACCTAACAAATAAATTATGTAAATGTCAGCACATGTGCCGCACAATACATATAACTTTAAGAAACAGAACTCGAACTGCTCGGCTGGGTAATGTAGGAGTAATCATAACCAAAATATATCTTAACCCTCTTCAACAAAAATCATTATTTATTCCTGACATTCAACAGGTCGCGAGTTTGAATCTCACTTAGGATGAGTTACCCGCAACGGTTTGTTCGGGGTTTTCCCTTATCCTGAGAAGGTGGATGTAGAGTAACGTAAACCTCCATAGACCCCTTGATCATGAGATTCGTTCATCGTCCGATATGACCATTCAGGTTAAAGCACATTAAGCTTAAAAAATGAAGTGATAAACGAGTCAAAATCTACAAGGCGATGAGTGGACTAATATTAATGTAAGGTTGGCCATTTAATATTTCTAGCAGAAGGAAACATGAAATAAATGAAATGAACTTTTCAAAAATTGTTGCCAGTCTTTCACTGCTTATTAAGTAAATAATAATGAAGACAAAAATAAATTTTACATATATCTAACTAGAATGGAAAAATCAGTTCAAATACTAGTAAGTTACATGTCCAAATTACAAATGGCCAGTAATAGAATAAACAAAGATATTTAAGAAGTAAATCAGAAGGCTCAAGAGATGTTGGCTAGTCCCGGAACTAGATGGATAAATTCTCTCTACCATGACCTAATTTGCTGAAGATGAAGGTGATAACAAAGTTACAATTTAAACTTCTGGCAGGTCACGAAAAGGAATAAAGCATTCTCATTGGTGTGACGTCACCGTTCAGTAGGCGGTAGACACACATGTAACACATGGTGTTTATTTTTGTGTATAGAGAGGTTCAGTAAAATTCTTCAGTAGCGTATGTAGCAGAACGTTTTGATGTGGTGACAAAGCGGCGCAGCGGCGGGGTTTCTCCGGGTTCTCCGGTTCCCTCAGCCATTGCACTCTACCAGTGTACCATCTTCATTCCAGGTATAATCAGTGTCATCGCCTGCGGTGCCATTAGTTGTAAAAGTGTGCGTTAACACTATCAAAATCTTGTCCAATTCACATGATTTTTCTGCATCTCTGTAACAAATTATTTTTTCTTTCTCTACACGTAGGTGCTATGTACATAATGTGTAGAGATGGTACTGTATTACACCAAAAATTAAATACCGAGATTTCTACCGGAAATATGTTTTGAGATCCCCTGAATCCAAAAAGAGCATTTTTAGAAAAATGTCCGTGTATGGTCTGACTGACAGCGTGAGAGTGAGTTTGTCTGCGGGCTGCATAGCTCAAAAACAAAAAGTCCGTTAAATACTAAAGGATGCAACCCCCCCAACTACCCTTTTCATGAAATTTTCGAAAATTTTGAGTTTTTCAAAAATGGCTCTAATGGTTATGATTAAAATATCGTATATTAAAGATATTTACATTAAAAATAAAATAGAGGCAATAGCCTCTGAAAACATCGTTATTCCGGAAGAATTTTTCGGAAGTTTGAATAATTGATAAACCGTAAGAGATAGACAAAAACTTAGGTAACAAAAAATGTAGAGCTCATTAAAACACAATTTATGTTATACATTTGTTCGTGGATTTGACCATTTTAATATATTTCTTGTTATTGGTTTCAGTTTAAAAGTGCTTATAATTTTCTCATACTGGAATTTGTCATACATACTGGCAATAGATAATTTATGTCATAATTTATGTTCACCGTTTTAGAGATATTCATTATTATTGGTTTCAGGTGTAAATTAACTTTTTTTAAACGGGACCATACAAAACGAACCGAACCTCAATCTTTGCACATAGCAACAATATTAAAATATTTGGCTATCACTTTAGCCTAATGTATTTCCTTATTTCCTTTCTACTTACAAGGAAAAAAGTAATAAGACCAATTCTGCTAATGTTTATCTCGATTAGCATGATGTAGATAAAAGAATAATCTTTTGTAAGAATCTGTTGTAAGAATAGTTTGTACATGGAATCCGTAGAAAAAATCATATAATGAAACACATCAGATATTTTCAGTCTAACTTGCGGCGGTTGCCTAATTTGGGGGTCCCGGGTTCGAATCCTGCGGGTAGGTTTAGAATATTTAGGAATGGTGTGGTAGGTGTCCTATCTCAGGATTTTGTCGGTATGGGATCTTTCCCAGGCATGATAAGATACAAGTGGTTTCTTTGAGTTTACGATTGTTATTGAACTTTTTATTATTTTTCTTCGACATTTTCTGCCATCGAACACACACGCATTC
The DNA here is from genome assembly GCA_030762935.1 of Hymenopus coronatus. Classification (NCBI taxonomy): domain Eukaryota; kingdom Metazoa; phylum Arthropoda; class Insecta; order Mantodea; family Hymenopodidae; genus Hymenopus; species Hymenopus coronatus. The sequence continues at coordinate 57,202,122 of CM060894.1, forward strand.
TCCTAAATTTTCCCCTTTCCAACTACTCTTTAAGTGACCGCGTCTATAATTCCTTATTACTTTTGAACGTCTTCTGGTATATTAAATAAACACTGTTTCTATCGCGGCTATATGTAGCCCATTCGTTTCCACGGAGAACTCAAATACCACGTCTTAACCCAACAAATCTTCCATAGCAAGTGAATTTGCGTCGCTCGACCAACAAGAAAACCGTTTCTATTTGCTTTGTTATGTCCACCCTCGGCAGTGGAAGTTACTACACTTAGGCTCATTGTTCTGCCCTTACCAGCTCGCTGTAAATTCTGTATTTGCACTCTTAGACGAGTTTCACATTTCTTTCCTGGTCATTTCCAATGTATATTTGTCCCTTCTTAGTATAGTTTGTATCTCCCTTTTAGAGACTTTTTAATCCCGATACGAGATATGTACTCTCTTGGACTATCTTTATAACTCTGTTCTACTCACGGCTTATGTCAAAGAACAAATTGCATTAGTAACCTTAAAATAGGATTGTTAATTTATTTTAAATGCAACAATAGAAATAATAATAGCGATTAAAGCAGCACGCTTCTTCAGAGGAACGTACATTGGTAACTCAGACTGTAACCATCAATAATATGTGTGCAAGCTTTAGAAATCACAAAAAAAGTTTCTCTTTATATCGCAATATCCCATCAAGGGGACCGGAGCGTGGCCGAAACGCGTACTATCTAATCCTGGAAACAAATTCCTGCTTTTGTATCGCAAGGGAGACTAACCGTATACGGTCCAGGGATTTGCATTCGTTCAGCAGTCCGCAAAACATGTATGTAGCATACTTTTTGTTTTTCTGCGACCTAGATTCTTGTTTGGATTCTGTGAGTAATGTAACGTTTCACTGCACTGATGTTCAACTATATCGTTCATTGAGTGACAAGCCTTTGTGCACCCAAGAACTCTGCTTCCAGATCAGAATTCTAAATTAGTTTTCAAGTAGAGAATCTAGAATTCACTAAATCTGCAATTATGTACTTACAAAGAGAATCCTTAAATTAGCAAAGGGCTTAACAAAAACAGGCGTGAATATGCAACTATACGTTTTCAGACTATTTAAAATGTTAGGGATGATTAGAAAAAAAAATCTGATGTGTTCCATTCACATAACTTCTCTACATCTCTGTAACACACTACTGTTAAAAAGCTTATTCCTCTGTTTCATTATAATCAAGATAAACATTAGCAGACACTCTCCTTATTACTTGGCCCCTTGTAAGTAGAAGGGCAAAAATCTAATGTGTTCCATTCACATAATGTGTTCCATTTGGTTGCTATGTGAAACAATTGAAATTCCAATCTCTTTCTTGCCAGAAATAAACAAACGAGATACGAGAAGAAAGATGTCTTCTCTTTTGAGAAAAGTTTAAGTGGCTAAAATTGAAACCAATAATCCGAAATATCTTAAAAAGGCTTAAGTATACAAAACATGTGACATAAATTGTATGTTTTAATGAGATCCACATTTTTTGTGTAAACATTTTTTGTCTATCTTTTACAGTTTGACAGTTATACAAAAGTCATCCAGAAAATTGAACATATTCAGATATACATTTCGCAAGTATTTTTGAAAGTTTTTTCATGTATATGGGATTTTCTTGGAAAGCTTCGTGTCGCATCCTTGGAAGATACCAAACGTAAATACCAAGTTTAGTGGTTTAGCTATGCTGTCCAGACACACACGCACCCTCACGGACCTGTTTCTAAAATGCATTTTTGGATACAGGATACCCTAAAGCGTCTGTTTCCGGTGAAATCTCGGTATCGAATTTTCGGGTGCAATACAATACCTTCTCTTGCCTTACCTGAGATTTAAACAAAATTTGAACAAAATGTAATACAAATTTTAATGGATCAACATTTCTATTCAGTGAAAGAGTTTTTAAGTTATAAGCTTTAAAATGTTTTAAGTTATGTATCTTACTGTGTTTTAATCTTTTTTACTGGTTATAAAATCGTGTACAATTGGTAAGTTACAAATAAAATTGAACCAATCAATCTCAAAGCGGAGTGACATCTGGCTCAGCTTTGGTGAAAGAAGTGTGTAATATAGTCGTTGAAACCCTGGTAATGATACATGCTTGGGAGCAATGCCATAACTTTAAGAAATAAGGTAGATACTGAAAAGTTATAAGCAAAATTTTGTATTAGCATCTTTGGTTACTATTTAATTATGAGAGCCATCCAGAAAGTAACAGACAATTTGGCAACGAAAAATATCAACACAAAGCTTTATTTACAAAGTTATAGTATTTTACTCTATTATTAAAGTGTTCTCCATTCTCTCAAAACATTTACTTTCACGTGGTACCAATTTTTCAATGTCGATGTTACACTTTTCTGCCGCCAAAGGGCTTATTCATTTTGTGGTTGTTTTTAACGCACAAAATGTTCGGTCAATCAAATTTTATGGACAGAAAGTGCATGGTGATAATGTAATGGACGAGTATTTAGTTAGGAAATGGCGCATAATTTAATTAATCAAAGAAGAACCAATATGCACGAAAAATACCGGAGTGGAAGTTCATCAATCGTTATGGAGGAATTGAAAGTAAATGTTGATGAAAGAATTCACTTTGGACACCATACATGGCTTTTCCAAACATTTCCAAACCTCAAAGTGGCAATACATATTGGCCGAGATCTTTAGGGATAGAGGAGTATAACATCTGCATGAAAAACCGGTACCAAGCGATAATAAATACCTTGACAATGGCGATTAATTTGAGAAATAGAGTAAGGTTCTGTAACTTTGAAAATAAATAATTGTGTTAATATATTTCAATATTATTTATTTATGCCAAATCGTCTGTTACTTTCTGGATTGTCCTGGTATATCAAATCGTTTTTTTTTTTGTTTTCTGGTAGGCTCTCGTATTTTAATTTACATAAATAAAGAACCCTGTGTGTGTATGCCTTCTAAACAAGGCAGGTCTCGAGAGGAATAGATATGCTTTTCGGTTTAATGGCAATATACAACTTAAAACATGGTTTTACTGTTCAAAGTGCTGTTGAGCTGCAAAGAGATAACATGGATAATATTGTTATGAGACTTCAGGCGTATGCAGTAACTAAGTTTCGCGCTTTTACATGGAGGAAAATTGTCCTTTAAAGGAGCTTATAACCATGTTACAAGGTTGTTAGATCGTATACACATATTATGGGTGTAATAATGCGAAGTGAAAGAAAGCATACAGTTTTAATTAAAATTGTAGATCCAGGATTTATAGGTTTCAAAATGTTGGGGAAATTTCCAATTAAAATGTCTAAAGAAAAATTAGCAATTACTTACAGAATTCGGACTCAGAGATATGTATCTGTATTTTACAGAGTGGAGGGCCCTAATTTAATCAGTTGAAGATATTTCGAATGCTTCGTGTCAAAATAAAAACGTTTATTTCTCAGCTCTAGGGATAATAGTGGAAGTCGTCAGCAAGGTGGCTATCCTTTTGGCATCTTCAGCCACTATGGTCTCTTCGAGTAACAGGTTATAGAGAAAAATAGGATTCAATAAGCATCCGTGAGGGGATGGGTAGCGTGTCTGCCTCACATTCAAGAGGTTTCGAGTTCGAATCTCGGTTAGGACGAGTTAAGGTTTTTCGAGAGCTTTTCCCATATCCTGAGTAGACAAATGTCTGGTAGCTTTAAGTTCAATGGACCCTTTTAGGCATAATTTCACAGATTTCATTCCTCGTTCAATATGACCAGGTGGGTTAAAAGGAATGTAAGCTACAAAAAGATGAAGACGCCTTTTTAAACACAAATTATTCATTTATAAGTTGAGCCCTACTTAATAGACAGAAATGAATTTCTCTACCTGCTTTGTAAACAAATGATTCCTACAGAAGATTATTATTTGATCTACAGAACGATAATCGAGATAAACATTAGCAAGTATTTCTGAAATATCCTGCACCTAAAACCATCTTTTGTATTAATAAGCCTTCGAAAATTTTGATTTTCTAAAAAATACTTCTCCAAATTTGATTAAAACACCGCACATTTAATATATTTAGATGACAAATAAATTGTATATATTCAATTTTCTGGGAAGAGCCTCCGAATACCTTTTCATTCCTGAGGATTTTTTACATAGCTGGTAAACAGAGTTAGAATAAAAGTTACTACACAAAAATTTAGATCTCGTTAAAACACAATTTATGTCATATACACTTTCTTATAGAGTTAACCGTTTCCACAATATTCCTTGCTTTTGCTTCAATTTTAAACTATTTAAACTTTTCTAAAGCGGTGTCATTTCATATTTCTCTTGTTTTACTCATGGTCATGCAAAGAGAGCCGAATTTGAATTGTTTCGAATAGCAACCTGCTTGTATAAATTTGAGTATAGCTTTAGCGTGAAGCATACCCATATTTAAGTTCTACTCATAAGAATGCAAGTAATACGATAATTTTTGCTATATTTATCTTAGCAAGATGTAAATAAAGGATTAATATTTTATAAGGATATTTTAAGAACAGGTAAGAAAGGTATGTAAATGTAAAGCGTGTTCAGTAAAAGCGTGTTTTGGTCGTGTCTGTGAAACGGGTGGTTTTGTTTTGTTTTCATAGTACTAACTAGTAAATCTTCGATTAGATCTGAGCTGTAGTAACTCCACTCCTCTTGCGGTTATTATACTGAAAATGCATTACTATTGTTTATAAGTGTTCTTAAGGCGAATAAGCCATAAGCTTTACCTATTATCCGTAGTAAATATTAGCTTTGCCTCTACCAGAGCTCTTAATGCTTCCTGTTTCACGCGGCCATAAGCTTTAGTTTCCGCAATGCATTTAGCTATACTCAACTGCTCTCTCCAGTGATTTGCTGAGCGTGTGTTACCAAACCAAACAGATGCATCATATTCTAGAGGGGGCTTATATCAGCTTAAGATTTAAAAATCTGATGTGCTCCATTCACATGTCTTTCTCTACATCCCTGCAACAAATTATTGTTAAAAAGCTTATTCTTCCTTTTACTTCATGATAATCGAGAAAAAATTAGCAGAAATAGTCTTATTACTTGCTTTGTAAGTAGAAGGAAATAAGGAAGTAGTCTAGGTTAAGGTGATAGTCAAAAGCTGGTTGCTATGTGATTGAAGTTTCTTTGTTTGTACGCATGGATACAAGTTGACAAATTCCTGTAAGAGAAAAGTATAACTTTCTTAAACCGGAAACCAATGACAAGGAATATCTCAATAACAATCAACTCCACGAAAAAAATGTATATAACATAAATTGTGTGATTTTATCGTGATCTACATTTTTTGTGTAGTAAGTTTGGTCTATCTCTTACGGTTTACCAGTTATGCAAAGTTCAATAAAAGTCATCCAGAGTAAAGAGGCCTTTAGAGGCTAAACCCATAAAAATTCAAGATATACATTTTATTTGGCATGCAAATATCTTAAATATAAGAGATTTAAAACAAAATCGTTAGAACCATTTATGAGAAAATCAAAATTTTCGAAAAAACTTCCATGTAAAGGGTAGTTTGGGGTGGGGGGATTTTTCTCAAAATCTTCGTGTCGCATCCCTGGAAGATACTAAACTTAAATGCCAAGATTGGTATTTCACACACCCACACACTAACATACAGACACACACATCGTCATTTTTCTAAAAATGATTTTTATTTGGGGATTTAGGGTGTGTCAAAACATACATTTTCGGTGAGACCTCGGAATCGAATTTTTGGGTACAATACAATACCTTCTCCCCATAAGTGGACGAATCGGCGTCTGGGCGGGTTTGCCCGGTTTCCTTCGCCACTCATTCCACCAAATGCTCCATCATCACCTTTCCAATCAGCAATTTCGCTTACATTTCATATCATCATTTTCATGCCTGGCTATGGGTCGACCCCTCGCAACAGGTTCTCCATTCTGTGGTTTCGTGCCGCTTCTGAGCCCTAGGCATTGGTTTGTAAATCCTAGATGGGTGTCAGTCCTACAAATATGGAGAGGTAAGCCGATTACGAATTGAAACACTATATACACAGTACGTGTAGAGAAAGTAAAATTCTCTCCAGGAAAAGCTTGCAATTTTCAACCGTGTTGCATAAATCTATCCTCTATTCATATAACAGCGTGGTCAATCAAACACCATATTGCGGATTCACCATACATTATTCAAAAGAGGATTAGTGGACGTCAGATGGCGTACACGCAGAATATTGATCTATAGTACATTTCAGTGTTCCCAGCATTTCACAGATTATACTGTTGACGAGAGATTAATTCTGTTGAAAGAATTATAGAATTATGTTTGTAAATGGAAATTTTGCGCTTAATTGATCTTCTCGGTATAATAAAATATGTTATTGTATATTAATTACAATAAAATACTTACCTAGCAATGATTCTCAACTAGCCTTTACAGTTTTTTATATTGTATATTAATTACAATAAAATACTTACCTAGCAATGATTCCCAACTAGCCTTTACAGTTTTTTCCTCTACATCAAATATGCGGAAATGACAATAATCTCTGAAGTAGGAAATTTAGTTTCTTCATCTCTCTCTCCGAAAGTCTAGGTAACCAAACTTTGACTCCTTCCAGTAATCTCTGTGATTGGCTCACAAACAAATAGGGACATTAGAACTAAGCAATGAACTGTGTTATAATCGTTGTGTGATGAAGGGGTAGGCCACATAGCGCCTCTATAAAGTATTTTGCTATGACTCAGGAAAAAGGCATTGTGTCAATGCGCGTGTGTGTGAACGGCACAACTGATGATAATGATTTCCATTAATTCCTAGGTGGAACATAGAGCCGCAGCAAATTTTCACCATAGAAATCTATTCCTTGACAATATTTATATCTCCTTCCATGGTCTATTCATTTCTCTCGATTCCGCTTCAACTGTTCTTCTCCAACTTAGCCTTGGTCTTCCAATTCGTCTTTCTCCTGTGGCTTCCATTCCGATACCTGTCTATCGATATTTCCACAACCCTTTCTCAGTACATTTCCAATCCATATCCATTTACCTTCTATATTAATTGGTAACTGTTTTGTTATTTCCCATAATGTAGTAGGTATTACTAATGATTTTGGTCAACCAGATTGCCAGTATGTCTTAGACATCGATTAATAAACGTTTACAGTTTTTATTTATTTCTTGTGTTGTTTTACAAGTTTTTACATCCGTACGACAACTAGGATAATACATTTGATTTAACATTTCTAATTTTAGTATTTCTTTGAATATTCTTTGAGTTCCATAATGTCTCAAACAGCACAACTTTAAAAATAAAATTGAGTTCAATACCGTATTTGGTATTTCCACCGGTGGGATACAAATGTTTTCAAAGTATCCCTGTCTCAAAATAGTCTTTACATTAATACATTTTAGTTATTTTTAGTGTGTAATTTACTGGAAATAGCCTATCAAGTTTCCATATTCAATTACGTTTTTTTAAAATTAATAAATGTAAGACATCTTCTTACACAAAACACGTAAATCTCGTTTTACACAGAATTTATATTAAAACATTTTTGTGGTGTTGTAATACTTATAGTTTGTTTCAAATTGTAGGTGCACTTCTTTCTGGTTAAGCAAGGAGCATGAACTTTCAATCTACTACATACTCGCTTTTTTTATAAACCACACTGTACCTTAGTCTACTGTATTCTCTTTTTATTTTTATGACTATCCCGTTTCCCAGTGCCAGCACACCTGCCTCTAACACGGGAGATCTGGATTCGATTCCCGATACCAATGTGGGTATTTTCTCTTCCTTTGGGAGGACTGGGTGTACCTCCTTTCATTAACACCATCCCACGGAAGGGAAGGGACAACATCGGCATGGTATCATCCTTTCTTGAACGTCAATGTCGGGTTCTAGTGCCTCCCAAAATTCCGTCCCAGCTATTAACCGATCTTCGTCCCCATTCTTTTATTATGTACGCCTAAATGTGCAAATATGAAAAGCATTAATAAAATTGAGGTGTCTATACAATAAAGCGCAGATCCCTAGCTTGAAGACTGTGAAATATGACAGTTCGGTCATAGCTTTTCGGGCACCTTCAGGGTATAGACTCATCCATGTAAATGTCCAGCGAAGAAATGGGTGAAAGGTGGGTGAATTTTCATTTGTTTGACTACACGGAATCAATATTTTATTGTGTAATTAATGTTTATTTTTGTAAGCAAGTAACCGAAGATTGAGATTGTGTGAACATTTTATGGAAGAGTTAAAATAAATAATGTGAATACAACAACATATTTTGTTTTCTAGTGCAGCTGAGGAACACTCGTGTGAAAATATGGTAACTATGGATCTTTTGAAACATTTCCTATATAGGGTTTTAACTGTAAGGTTTTACTATACTGAAAAAAATCTCCAAAAGCTGATAGCAAAGCCAAAATTTCATCCTAAATTTGGTGTCTTGGTAAGGAGAATCGCAACTAAAATGTTAGTATCCTTTGGAAAACCATTAAAAGAGTGTAACAGTCACATGCTAATGCCAGAGCAGTAAAGAAGAAGCACCAATTGAACTAAATTGTTATCTCAAGGAACATGTTGAAATTTGAAATTGAGATGTAACTGGAGCTGAAGAAGGTAATAAAACCGGAGTGGATTTTGGTGAACACCTAATTTCATGGCAGTTTGAGGCCAAGATGTCTTATTAGCAAATTACAGTCCCTTGCGAATGGCAATATCCCCAAATGTACTAGTGTTGAACCTCCACGTGATAATTTGAAAGCACTGCTCCACCAGTCGCTTGTAATGGTTATCATGTATTTAAGCTCGTCCTGATAGGTTGTCTCAAAAATGTAGTGTAGGGGGATAAAAACAGGAAATAAAAACGCATAAGCATTGTTTTGTGATTAACTGAGGATTTAAATGTCTACTTTCTTGACTACGTATTTAGTAAATAGCTGTATTTCACCCAAAAATACGATGTGAACATTTCATAATAGATTTGATGCCTACCGTAACTCAAAAAATAATTTTTTAAAAAACGGTGCATGTATGTGTCTGTAAACTGCATTACTCAAAAACGAAGTCATTCAGCATCCTCCACGAACACGATATAAATATTTTCAAGACACTCTCGCACCCCAAACTAATTTATCATTTTAACATTATCAAAATGATCCAAATGATTTCGATTAAATGAATGTGTGTGGGGTGTGTGTGCGTGTGTGTGTATATGTAGTGTGGTTTATGAATAAGCATGGCATACTGCATCTCCTTATTTCCCTTCTACATAAAAGGAATTAAGCAATAAAGACTATTTATGATGCTTATCTTGGATAACATGAAGTAAATAGAAGATACATTTTATTAAGGATAGTCGAGAAACTCATGTGAGTGGAACTTTCTTTGTATTTATACCGAAATGCGTACTGTATTTCTACCAAGGTTTATCTCAGTTAAAGTGAAGCAGGTAAAAATCCAATCTTCGTAACAATTCTTTCCGAGTTAGCGACGTGAGTGCAGTGCCTCTGAAGATGTCCCCCACAGACAGGGACGAAACGTTAGGTAGAAATATTTTAACTAAACATATTTTAACCTACAGACCACGGCAAAGCAGCCCGAAAATTTTAAATTTTAAAACCATGGACACCGGCCGTGAAAGCTTACGCATATATTTAATATTTGTAGATTCACTAATAAACAATAAAGGGTAGAAAAAGGCACATGGATGCAGCACCAACTATATCCTTTCTCCGGCACTATATACTATGTACATAGTAGATAGAGAAGGCATTATATTCCATCCAAAATTCGATACCAATATTACACCTGAAATAAATGTTTTAGGGTCCTCTGAATGAAAAAAAAGTATTATTAAGAAAAGTCTAAGTGAGTGTCTGTGTAAAGCATAACTGTAAAACGAGAAGACCATCAAATACCAAATTGGTATTTAAGGAATGCGACACAAGTTTTTTCAGTAAAATCCCACCTCCCCCAATTTCCTCTTATATGGAATATTTTTCAAACATTTTGCTTTTCTCAAAAAAGACTAACGATTTTGATTAAAATACCGTATATTAACAATGTTTACAGGATAAATAAAATGTATTTCTTGAATTTTCTGGGAATAACCTCTGAAGACCTCAGAATTCTAGATAAATTTTGCGCAAAAAATGCAGATCTATTTAAAACATACAATTTATGTCTTATACGTTTTATTTGCGGAGTTGACGTAGGTTTTCTCAAAAAACAAGTCATCTTTCTTTTAGTCTCTCTTTTGAGAACTGCTGGCAAGCAAAGGGAACGGAATTTCAATTGTTACACATAGCGACCGGTTTTTTACTATCACTTTAGCATAGTTCCCTTCTACCTACAAAGAATTCTGCTAATGTTTATCTCGATTAGCATGGAGCTGATAATTTTATTACTTTTGTAAAAAAGGTTTGTTTGCGTAACAGGTAGACAAAATCATGTGAATGGAACACATGATAGAAATTTCAATACTCCCTTATACGGATGCATGGCATGTTGAGAGAAGCAGCTATCCATGCTGATTAAGGTCGGCCAGACGTGCAATTTGTGATCGTAGATTCGTGGTTTCCAGCTTCTCTTTAGGGATGAGTGGACTTTAATGTGTTTGCCAAACTATTTGCTTTGTCATGCATGTCATGGAGTCCATGCAGCGGTAACCGCAAGGGTGGCATGATTAAAACCTGTTCGATAAATCCAGAGTTTACGGCAGCCACATATCCGATATTTCCGTTACGCACATTTAGATACTTAAATTTACCATAGATACATTTTGGCTCTTGTGGGATGCAATCTCAACGTGCTGTAACACAAACGGATGAAAACGGCTACGATAACACGCACGCGAGAATCAGTACCGAAACTGTAACCGACTAAACACTTAATTTAGAGCACACTAGATGTGTCGATGTTTAATTATGATAAACTGAGTAATGTGATGAGTTTGTGAAAACTATTTCCTTGCAAGAAATAATACCATATTTAGACTGCTAGAGGGGTCTAGGGGCATTTAACTCTAAACAAGTAACGGTATACACTCGTAATTTTTACTACTTTATTGAAAATTAAAAATCAGGTGTTCAATTCACATGACTTTCAGAGATGTAGATCTCTGCAACAAATCTTATGCTTTTATTTACTTAATGCTAATTGAGAAAAAATAGCAGAAATAGTCTTATTACTTGCTTCCTTGTAAGTAGAAACGAAAAAGGGGAGTTCGATAGGTTAAAGTGATAGTCAAAACCTGGTTGCTATGTGACTGAAGTTCCTTTGTTTGTATAGACAGAAGTTGACAAATTTCTGTATGAGAAAATAAGTTTTTTAAAGCTAAAATCAATAGCATATCTAAAAAACAATCAACTTCACGAAAAAAGTATATGACATACATTGTGTGTTTTAATGTGCCCTACATTTTTTGTGGGGTAAATTTTGGATATTCATTTTATTTCCCATGTAGATAACTTTAACATACGATGATTTAATTAAAGTCATTAGAACCATTTTTGAGAAAACCAAATTTTTCGAAAAAAATTCCATGTAAAGGGTAATTGGGGGTGGGAGAATTTTCTTGAAAATCTTCGTATCGCTTCCTTAGAAGATGCGAAATTTAAATACCAAGTTTGGTATTTAACAGTCTTTCCGTTTTTGAGCTATGCTGCCCACAGACGCAAGCGCACACACAGACCCAAAACACGTAGATATTTCCGGTGAAATCTCGGTATAGAATTTTTGGATGCATTATAATACCTTCTCTATACACTATGGACATAGTACGTATATAGAAAGTAATACTATAAGATATAGAACAAAAAGTAGGTTTTTTAATGTGGAGGGCATTATTTAAATATGTTACAATGCAACGCCTTATGTCCAAGCAATATTTGCCACTGACAGCTGATACAGCACGATATTTGCAGAAGCTCTGTTGCTAGCTCACAGATGTGCCAGTTCTCCATTCTAAAGTTCCTATATGAGTTCGAAAAGGATTTAGTCAAACATTTTCGAAGTGCTCCAATAGATGTAAACAACTAGTCTTGGTTGATTTGCTAAGTTATGGTGAAGCATTACCATAAGGAAGAACATGAAGCAGTGAAATTTAACTTACCTACTTTGGCTCCTAGTGGAGTAAGCCTCAGTATAGGTGAATGATTGTAAGAGGTCCAGAAATAAGACAAAAACTCTTCAACGCCATGAGCACACAGAACTATAGCAATTATCTTACTTTAGATTTCTGGACGTTTATGCACAAATGAATCGTATCAGTGAACAAAAATACAATTTTGCGTCGTAAGTTTTTCGAGATTTACCTTTCTAGGGTTAATCGCAATCCACAAGACTTTTTTGCGCCGACTTGTGACTCAATGAAACCTGGATCCATCTTTACACACCAAAGTATGCAACGATGAAAGTGCACCGAAGAAGAAAACTATTATTTTGTCCTCTGGTAAGGTGATGGTCACGGTTTAATTTGGGATTCCCAAGGAATAATCCATATGGATTACTGCGGAAAAGGTACAACCATAACTCCACTTATCATGCCGCATTGTTGGGCCGTTTGAAACTTGCGTTGGGTGAAAAATGACTAACGTGAAGCGGAAAAATGTGACTTTTTACCAGAATAATGCACCGTCCTACACATCAGCGATTACAGTGGAAAATGTGTATGAATTAGCTCTGAATTAGTTCCTCATCCACCCTATACACCTGACTTTACACAGATGACTTCTTCCTATTCCCCAACTTGAACATTTGGCTTGGAGGGAAGAAATATTTATCAAAGGAACTGACAGTCGCAGTCAACGAGTATTTTGCAGACTTGGACAGCGCCTATTACTTTCTCTACATATAATATATACATAGTTTATAGAGAAGATATTGTATTGCACCCAAAAATTCGATACCGAAATTTCACTGAAAATACATGGTTGGGACCCCTGAATAAAAAAAATAGAAAAAGGTCCGTGTGGTCTGTAGGTAGCATAACTCAAAATCGAAAACTCCGTTAGATATTTACGTTCAGTATTTCCCAAGAATGCGACACGAAGATTTTCAAGAAAATCTCCCACGCCCACTAGTCTTTACATGGAAAAAAATTCGAGAATTTTGATTCTCTCAAAAATGACTAATGATTTTGAGTAAAATCTCTTATATTTAAGATATTTACATGACAAATAAAATGTATATCTTGAATTTTCTGGGAATAGCCTCCAAAGATCTCTTTATTGTGGATAAACTTATTTTGAATTTTACAAAACTAGTAAACCTTAAGTGATAGACAAAAACTTACAGAACAAAAAATGTAAAGCTCCTTAAAATACACAATTTATGTCATATATATATTTTTTCCCCTGGAGTTGACATTTTCGAGATATTCTTGGATATCAGTTTCAGTTGTAAGATACTTAAACTTTACTCATACAGGACCTTGTCAAAGAAACGGATTTTAATCTCATAGCAACCACATTTTAAAACGTGTGACTCTCAGTTTAGGCTAGTGTATCCCCTTCTACTTATAAGGGACTAAATAATAAGATTGTTTCTGCTCACGTTTATTTCGATTAGCATGAAGTGGTTAGAAGAATAAGCTTATTAACAATAATTTGCTACAGAGATGTTGAGAAAGTCATGTGAATGGAACATATCATATTTTTTTGTTTTTTCTTTTGGCTTCCCAAGGGATAATCCTTATAGATTTTGGAAAAAGGCCCAGCCATAATTGCACCTATTATGTTTCATTGTTGGATCATTTGTAACTTGCGTTGGATGAAAAATGACTAACGTGATATGCAAAAAAGTGATCTTTTACCAGGATAATGCACCGTCCCACACATCAGCGATTACAATGGAAAATACGCATGAATTGGGATTTGAATTAGTTTCTCATCTACCCTAAACACCAAGTGACATCTTGCTGTTCCCAACTTGAACAGTTAGCTTGGAGGGAAGAAATATTTATCAAATGAAGTGACAGACAGACATAGCCAACGAGTATTTTGCAGTTGGATAGAAGCAATTTTTCCGATGGACCAAGTGTGTCCGTCAAAGGAGATTCTTTCGAGAAGAAGGTGAGTTGTTTACGAAACATACAATTCGTTCTTGCTGACAAATGCAAGCAACCCATCGCAAGGAATATTGTCTATTCTTCAATGGAAGTATTCTTGCTGAAAGAGATGTGCTCATTTGTCGCATCTTCGCATATATTCCAAGTTTACACCTCACATATTCTTCCTTTGAATGAACTTTTTTTCATTAAAGAAAATGGAACAGCTACACTCGACACTTTATGGCAGCTAGTTACGAGGGAGCGTTTGGAGCAACCTTTTGTCTGAACAGAGGAATTCCTGCTCCTAAATTTGCCGTCCAATTTCAGAGCATATAGTTCACAACCTGCTCAATAGCCTTTGTTTTAAAAACTAACAGCGCCGTAAATTGTGCACGGTTATGCTTCCATGCTCCAAACGCATACTTTATTTTGTTTTTAGAAGATGTTTAAGGAATTTTATATTGACGTTTAACTTTCTCTGCTACGCAGCGGAGCTATGTACTCTATTAAACATTTTGATGTCGAGATTTCAATGGAAATATATGTTTTAGGTCCTCTAAATAAAAACGTGTGTGTGACTCAAAAACGAGGAGTCAGTTAAATCAAATTTAAGTTCATCTTCCAAGGATGTGACATGAAAATTTCAATAAAACTCCTTATCCAATAGTAAACTTTTGATTTTCTCAAAAGTTTTATTAAAATAACATACGTTTTAGATATATTAATTTTAAATGTTATTTATATCTTGAATTTTCTGAACAGCCTCTGATAGTTCTGGATGACTTTTGCATAACTGATAAAACTTAATAAAAAAAGAAAATCTTCCCACACAAAAGATATTGTTAAAACACACAATTTATCTTAAACAGGTCTATTTTGTGGAATTAACAGTTATTGGTTTCAATTTTTAAATGCTTATACTTTCTGAAACGGGAAGAAATTAGTCGTGTTTGTTTGTCCTGGTCAAGCAACGAGAACGAAATTTCAAAGCCATCACGTATGAAAGGCTGTTAAGATTTGAATTATTCTTAATTTCTTTATTCCTCTTGCACAAGGAATTAATAAGTAATTTCTGCTAAGCCCGAAGTAAATAGAAGAACAATCTTTGTAAGAATAGCTTGTTGCAGCATAGTTAAAAAAAGTTATGTTAATGTAGCGAATCAGATACTTTTTAATGAAATCCTGCAGTGTAATCTACCTCTCTATATGTTAAGCCACTTAAAAGTCTCACATGCAGCTTTTGAATATCATTCTTAAGAAACCTACCACCGATTTGAAAATATACTCCGTGATTATTGTTTTAATAAAAAAAAATGTAAAAAGAGCTGAAGTTCAATGATAGAATTGTGAAGTGTACGGAGAACAATAAAACAGATTAGAGAACTCAAAGATGGCGAACCGAATGTGCATGATAAGGCACCTTCTTTGATTAATAAAGACTTCATGCAGAAAGTTGATGGTGAAGTTCAAGAGAGTAGACGCACTAGGATTTTGCCTTTATCTTGTGAATTTGTTCAAGCTTCAAGAAGTTTTCATTGTGAAATTGTTAACGAAAATCAGAATTATCTCATGTTGTGCTCACGCTGCTAAGACGGGATATTTCTATCAGAATTAAATTCAAAACCTGGTTGTAGGATACAAGTGTCTTATTATTGGTAGAATTTATGTGTAAAGGAGATTAAAGTGTAGGCTTACATGTAAGCCATTCACATCTATCTATTCTGCAAATAAACTACTTTTACAAAAGATTATTCTCCTATCTACATCATACTAATCAAAATGCACGTTGCCAGAAATGGTCTTATTACTTAATTCCTTGTAAGTCGAAGGGAATATGGGAATACACTAGGTTAAAACGACAGTCAACTCTTTTAAAAGCTGTCGCTATGTTATTATCATCAACATTTGGTTCTCTTTTAAAGGCCAGGATTATAACAACAACAAAAAATACCAATAATAGGGAATATCGCTGAAATTTACAAAAAATATGTGCGTGTCATAAACTGTGTGTTTTAAAGAGAATTCATTTTTAATTTCTCTTGCACATATGTACAAGTACATAGTAGGTATAGAAGATACTGCATTTCACCAAAAATTCGATATTGAGAATTTACAAGAAAGTATATTTGAAGACCCCATGAATCAAATATATAGATTACTCGCTTATAAAAAAATCTGTATAAAACCGTGGTTACACTAATTCACTGCAGTAGAGCGCGCTGACTATCTACTGGAATTGATAACTGGATGATAACGCAACTGTACTCGCTCAACTTTAAGCACAGGTGCCCAGTATATACAGGGTGTTTTAAAAAGACGCCAAACAAAGATGTAGTTGTTGGTCATACCGTACGTGATATGTGAATATAATTTTCAGCGCTAAACTCTGCACATAAAAAAACTGTCATAAAATCACAATGGATTAGCAGTCGTACATAACCTAATGGCACGTGCCTGGCACACTCCAAGAGAGATGCCAGTTGGTAGCGAGGGTCCCAGTTGCGTGGTGTAGGTGTGGTTTGATAGACACGCCGGCGCGGCACAGGTCACCTTAGTAATGGGAAACGTAGCATGTGGGTTTCGCATAATACGTTCTGAGGTTTTTTACGTGGCGTATGACAATCGGTGTTCCTTCGCTGCTTAATCCCAAATGTGTGCGTTTTTAAACACACATACAACAATAAAAAAGAAGATTTTGAAAACTGCGACATAGAATTTTGGACAAGTCAAAGTGTAAGCTAATCGATTGCTACCTTCGTTTGGTGTCGTTTTGAAACAGCTTGTACAATTTTGGCCTCGATTTCGAGTCGTTGTAATAGAAATTGGCAGCTAAATTTCAAGAGTATAAACTTCTTATTTCACACGGATTCTTTGTTTCGGAATTAGCTTACATTATAACATTCATAAAAGGAATAATGATTTTATTTTGACTATAACTACCAACATACACACAACGCTACTTCGGAATCTTTATTAGTACAATTTGAGTAGTTAAATTTGGAGTGTGAATTTATAATTAATTTATGCTGATTTTAAAACTTTTAATTTATTCCTAAAGGTTTGAATTTTGGGTGAACATTCTTTTTTTTGGGGAGGAAGGGCCTTTGTTTAATTTTACTTAATCTATCCTTCACCAACAAAATCAATCTATGTCTCGTCAACCAAACCGATCCATCCATCAACCAAACCAATCTACTCACATTCCTGCTCGAAAATGCACTTGCATCGTTGGATATTTTAACTGTACTAGATGGTCCAACTGTCCCGTATTTGACGTATGCGGATATCCCTTGGTGTGTTAAAAGAGTCTCTGAACTGGACGGGGCTATTTCAAGTTAAAACTCAATGAGAACTGGCGAGAATGACCTTCTCTTTACCAGTCTTGCTTATCAGTGGGTCGCACTCACTGTGAGAGCGGTCCCCTGTTATAATGTATTAATTATATTCTAGAATTACCGTTTTATAATAGCGGGACTCAAAATTGTGAATATCTGACACTTTTAAGGTTATAGTGATCATAATTCCAAATTTTAATTTGAACTGCCATAATTCCAAAATTATTAGATTTTCCCAAATATTAAGCTTCGCTATGTGTGCAATATGAGAGCAATAAATCCAATTTTCACATTGGATACACTATAAGATAACAAATATATCTCTATATATGCATATTTAAAAACAATAAAATGGGTCAAAGTAACCCATTAAGGGCAAAATTAGAACTTGTTTATGCTCAAATGTTGCGTGCTAATTTGTGGTAATATATCCTGTTATCGTTTATCAGAAAAGAATGATTCTGAAATGGGAGTTGAATGCAAAATTCAAATTTGAGAGTTCATTTAACATAAGTGTTAAATTATGACTTCCATTCTATGGAATTGAGTTTTTTTCAGTCTGACACTATTTTTCCAGTAATGTACTTCCTCCACGCATCAGAAATTTTTAAACAATCCTAATGTTCTAGTTTATATTAAATTTCATTTAGTTGTCCAATAATTACTTATTTAAAATACATGCATTGTTAGGCATTCGGGTACAGTGAGAGCAATATCTCACCTATGGCTGGAGTTGCTGGAAGTGACGCTGTTATTGCTTCTGGATCGCCTGCTCTTGAGGGAGTCTCCTCTGTTCACGACACCCTTGCCAGTAATGCTGAAGTGACGTAGGCGATAGTACTCCTCCTCCACCCCCGTGTTGGGCATGGACGCCACTCGAGAGCGCTGTTGGGGCAGGCATAAGTAGTTAGGGCGGCCGCTGTTGGAGCGGCTACCCGGTGTCTTCACCGATTGCGAGCGGCTGTGATGAGGACTTCCGTACCTGCAATTTAGCCATACATTTCTGTTTTCATGTTGCTTCTCACCATAGTGTTACTCTAAACTCTACATAATAGAGGCACTTTAAAAGATACATGCGAATAAATGTACAATTTCCTTAATATCCTATTTAAAATAACATTTAAATTACAATTTAATTCAAACTTTTGAAGCCTACATTAGAATAATTCGAAGCCGCAATTTATTTTATTCTTAATGAAAAACTTAACCTGAATTCTAGAAATGTCGAGAAATGTCGCTCGTGTTATGTCTCAGTTGTTAAGATTTGTAAAAGTTCCAATCATTCATCTTTGATTTTCCATATTCCTAGAGTCTGTGAGATTTAACTTTTTAGGTTCTGTATCCTTTTCTTTACCTGCTTTTTCTAAAGTCTTAGAAAGCCCACAGATCCCTCCCTGCCCTTCATTGTCTATTGTCAATTGTACTTTGAAAAATAAAAGCAATTATTAAAGCTCAACCATATGTAAAGGATAACTTGTTCTAATCTAAATATAATTGAAGATTTTTATCTGTAATACAGAACTAAACACATAACAAAACAACTAAAATCACACATTTCTTGAAATGAGAACTTGCCTGTTTAATGAATAGTATTGTATGTGTATAACACTGTGCGTGTATAGTGACCTTCTACTGACAGTTTCTACTGAATTTTTCTGCTGAATTGTTTGAATCATTGTGTCGCACTATTACAACACATTTTATGGATAAAATATGGAAATTAGTAGGCGAATTGCTCTGCAAGGTATTTATTTGAACGGCATGAATTTATTTGAAGTTTCATATTCTATGCTGAAGAGTATATTTGTTAATTTAAAGTTTGAATTCGATTTGTTTTTAAATTTTCATTTGAGTTCGAATTAAAAAGCCCAGTGTAATAAGTTTTATTCAAATTAGAACTAGTCTGCAAACAAACTGGAGTTCATAGACAACAAATAAAATCAGTTTACACTAAATTTAACTTGAAAGTACCCCGTTGAGTTCTGCAACTCTTTTAGGACACCAGACGTCGGACGTCAAATACGGGCTATTGGACCATCTGATATAATGAGCTCTTTGTTAAGTTGGTAAGAATTAACTAAGCAGTTCCTCTTTCATTCATGGCTCCACCTGGTACTGATAACCAATTTACTCCAATCTTTTGTGACAGCGGATGTGCCCGTTTTTATCGTTAAGAAAACTTAATCAATTTAGATTTGCCAATTGTTCTTACGTATGAAGGAAATGAGAGATATTTAAGTCAATATTGGAGTGGTTATCTTAAAATAAGTTAGAGAACGCGTTATTTTTACTGAGGAATTTCCAATAACATGAATATGTTCATGAACTCGTAGCTCAGATGGGAGAGCAGAGGCATGAACAGTTAAAGATTGGTGGTTCACGTCCCAACTGGCATTGATTTTTATATTCTGCTTCTGTCTTTCCATAGTTACTTCGGAATTAAGATTATCTTATATAAATTTTACTATCAGCGTTTTGCAAGGAAATGAATTTAAGATTGCCAACCCGTTTCAAGCAACGTGAAGTTGCGAAACTTTACGTTATTCACTGCTCTGTATCTCTGTTTCTTTCAAATGCCCTTTTGTTTTGGTTTGCAACACCATACTTGTATTGATATTTCTTTATGAAGTTAATTCTCGGTTTGTTGTCCATGTCTTTGTTCCTTTCAAATTATCTATATAATGGGAAGGACATTTTATCCAACAGGTGTTCATTGCTTAAAGTTTTAGTGACGGGAGTTCTACATAGAACCAATAGAAAACGGAAACATATAGCAAGTGTCTCACAGCCACTTAGGTAAAATGCTACCGTTTCCTCTCCTTTCATCACTCAGTCAGATAATATGCCGGGCAAGTGTGGAAGGTAGCTGATAAGGGGATTCTGCCAACATTAAATAAAGGATGATACCGTCGGGAACCAAAAGTATCGACAGTTTTTTTTTTTTTTCCCTTCCTCCATGTACACCGTAGCTGTCATATACCCATATAACTCGTCCAGTTTATTATCCTAGCAAGGAGCTAAAGGTAACATTTCTTGTACTCTCATATAAAAAAGCACAGGATTTAATTCAGAAGAGCACAATATCTTATAAACCATAGGTGAGCCAGTTACATCGCTCTCTCAAAAATTGGAGACGTTTTGTTCCTGTTAGCACTAATAGTTCTTAGACGTTGCTCTAGTTCTCAAGAGTTTCAGAGATATGATGTTTTGAAAGAGGAACACTTTGGTTTTATCTATTCAGATGGATATAATTTAATGTCACACTTTTCATTGTTTAAAAATCACTTCACATTCTTTTTCATTTCTCTATTAATGATTTGGTCTAGTTGTATACATTTCTGGATATTTCAGCGAATGTGAAACTAATGGTTACTTTAAGTGAATTATATAGCATTTTGTTTCATTGCGTTTATTAATGCTGAGCCTATTTATTGCTCCTTATATTTTAAAACTAGTATTCGAAATTAATACTAGATATATACAATTTATTAAAAAAATCTGATGTGTTCCATTCATATCTGTTATACAAGCAAACTATTCTTAGAAACTATTTTTGTGTGTTTCATGCTGATCCAGAAAAAATATTAGCACAGCTGGTCTTATTACTAAGTTTCTAACGGAACAAAGGAATACACTAAGCTAAAGCGATAGTCAAATATTATAAAAACTGTTGCTATGAGATTCCTCAATTCGGTTCTCTTTGCAGACAGCAGAAAAATAAAAGAAAAACCTAAATTAACTTCCTGTATGAGTAAAGTATAAGTATTTTAAAATTGAAACTAATAAGAAATATCTCGGAGACTGTTAACTCTGCAAAAATGGCATATGACGCAATTGTTTGTTTCAACGAGATCTATATTTTTGTGTAGTAAGATTTTCCCTGTCTTTAGCGTTATATTAGTTATACAAAAGTCATTCAGAATGAAGAGGACTTCAGAAACTATTCTTAGAAAATTCAAGATATAAATTTTATATGCCATGCAAATATGTTTGTGAAACGGTAGTTAAAAATAACTCTGATGATTTTGAAAATCTTCGAGTCGTACACTTGGAAGAGTCTGACCTTAAAAATCAAGTTTCATATTTAACCGAATTTTCGTGTTTGAGCTATCCTGTTCGCAGACACATGGACAAACACACGAGCTTTTTATAAGTTTTTATTCAAGGGAACGTAACACGTGTACTTCCGGCGAAATCTCGAAGCCGAAATTTTGGATGGAATGCAATATCTTTTTTACCTATGTAGAAAAATACTTATGTACTTAATACATTTGTACTATGTTACTGAATGTTTTAAAAGCTGTGAACCAGGTATCAGATTTTTATATCTGCTTCCTTTGCAGAATAAAAGGTATTTACTGTACTGATAAAACATTTTTGCTTATTTGCTCCCACTTTATGCTTTATTTCACTAAAATGCCATATATAAAAATCCAAAAGGTACTTAAGTCATAGTATCAAAGCTATCCAGTGCAATTTGTAGCCTCTTTTCAGGAAAAACGAAATGGGAGAAAGTTAAGTTTAAAATTTACATGTGAAGGCCATTTAAATGGGGAGGTTTTTAAAAATAATATGCTTTTTTAAGCTGCAAACCCCATAGGGCGACAAACATTCGGAAATAGTAAAGAAAGATTCACGAACTTGATATTTGCAATAAAACAAAAACCTGATTGTTCCACTCACATGACTTTCTCTAATAATTCTATAAACATTTTCCTTATAAAGGATTACTTTCATTTATGTCATGTTAATCCAGGTAAATATTGCCTGAATTGGGCTGATTACTTGTTTCCTTGTAAATAGGAGGGAAATAAGAGAGTACACTAATATAAAGCGATAGTCTGATTTTTAAAAATCGAATGCTAAGTAAAAAAACTGTAATTCGGTTTGCTAGGGGTAAAAACCGAGAAACGAAAAGAAAATTGTCTCTCTTTTGAGAAAACATTAAGTATCTTAAAACTGAAACTAATGACTCGGAATATCTCGAAACAGCTAACTAGCCAACCCCCAAAAAAGAAAAGTATAGGATATAAATTGTGCCTTAACGATATCTTCATTTTTTCTGTAGTAATTTTTTGTCTAACTCGTACGGTTTAGCAGTTATACAAAAGTCATCCTGAGTGAAGTGGTCTTCAGAGACTATTCTCAGAAAATATAATATATACATTTCGTTTGTCATAGAAAACCTTAAACATATGGTATTTCAAACAAAATCGTTAAGAGTAATTTTTGAAAAATGTTCCATATAAAGGATAGTTGGGGTGAGAATTTTTTTAAATCTTCGTATTGCATCCTTGAAGATACTGAACTTAAATACTAAATTTGGTGTGTAAAGGAGTTTTCGTTTTTCGAGCTATGCTGCCCACACATACACACACATTTTTCTAAAAATACATCTTTTTGGATCCAGGGTAAAACCAACTTACATAACCCAAGTTCAAAAACTACCTTTATTATTTCGATTCGTCGGAATTACTGCATTACTATAATCTCTTTCTGTTTTGGACTTATTTGCGTTTCTGTTGATAAAATCTTATAACTTTCATCAATCTTACATAACATATTTGCGGTGAAATCATGGTATCGAATTTTTGGGGTGGAGTACGATACCTTTTCTATCTACTACGTATACTAGAGAAAGTAAAATGTGATGCTTTGACCGAAAAAGACACTGTCTCCCATTTTCCTCCTTAAGAAGTTCAACAGTTTCCATTGTAATAATTGTAAAGCGCTTGGAAAGAGAAGTAACGCCATAGCCCATTAAATCTTTCATATTACCAGCAATATTACCAAGTTACAGAATCGCGAGCATAATATCAAAGCAGTCCACCGGGATTCAGAGGCTGGCCAGTGGCCACAGCTGGGAACATTATTACACGCGGTGTTTGGCCATTAGGTCAGCTTTATAGCGTTCTTTATTACTCGGCATCCTGCCTGAAGTGTTATAACGCTTATCCGATACTTTAAGCATTTTATATCCCAGCTGTTAAATGTTACATCCAGAGAGAGCAACGTGTAAGCTCTCTACGGCCTTATGTCACGTATTAGGCTTATATAGCGACTTTATGTCTTTATTAGTCTTGTTCCAGATGTAGCATTTTCATCATTTTGTACCCAGTGAATCTCATATGTATACAGCCATAAAGCAGAGAGTAAAGATATAAATATACAAAATGGAAAGCGGGAGAAGGTGTTTATAACAATATGTTAGAAGAAGGAGGACTTTTAATGAGCCCAAGTAAAGTTATAGTGTGCCTTCTCGTTTATCTCAGAATGTAGCGGATAGGTTGAAGTTTAGTTTGGTGGAGTTTAGATTGCGGATGTTAAAGAGATAGAGCTACAGGTAGTCTCCTCAACGCTTGCTTTATCAGGAATAGCATCCTTGCCGCTGCTCCTTTCTCTATATATATCAAGGACATTAAAATACGTCTGGTGCTATGATTTTGCTGAAAATGTGAATGTTTGACGGGGGCTTGTGTCTTTCAACGATTTTCATTGGTGCCATTCTGATACAACTTGCTACACGAGTAAGTCAAGGCAAAACCAATTGGGCAATCCACCCCTTCACCCTCAACCCCGCACAACGCTCCCTCCCATTTCCTTGCGCGAATTACCCTGGCATTAGAACTTCAGTATGCGGCTCAGAGAAAAGAGTAACCTAATTTTTTATCACCCGGTGAGAGAGATGGATTGTTTATTTATTTATCCTGGTTGGAGTAAAGGCCATAAGGCCTTCTCTTCCACTCCTAAATACCAAGTTTGGTATTTATCGTTCTTTTCGTTTTTGAATTATGCTATCCACACGCACACGCATGGACCTTTTTCCAAAAATACTTTTTTTGGATTCAGGGGGACCCAAAACATGTATTTCCGGTGAAATCTCGGTATCTAATTTTTGGATGCAATACAATACCTTCTATATACACTATGCACATAGTACGTGTAGAGAAAGTAATAAAATGGAATTAAAAAAAAAAGAAAAACAAAAGAAAGATAGTGATAGAGAAATAGAATAAATGGTAACAATTCAGGTACTAAAAGTATAATCTACAGTAAATACTTTTACTGAATTGTATACTTTCAGAATGATAGCACATTAGAATGCACAGGAAATGAAGAACATATTTACATAACCAAAATGCCACTCAACCTCAGAAGGCAGTTGCATATTAAGTAGAGCACGCTGTTGCCACATATATTATACGTACCTCAGAACTTTGGCGCTATATTTATTATCATCTTGTGAATTATACATCACAAACAATAAAATATCTGCACTACTATTCAAGGCTATTGTAAGATATTTATTTTGCACCCCCAATTTCTCTCTTCTCTTTATAGTTTTAATACTTGGAAACACATTTTATAGCCACAAAATATCAAAAATAGAGATATAGAATGCTAAAGATTTTTATTTTAGGGCATCATCATTGCTTACCTCATCATTGCTTACTTTTTACTTTCTCTATACGTACTATGTACATAGTGTATTGAGGAATTATTTTATTCCACCCAAAAATTCGACACCGAGATTTCACCGGAAATATATGTTTTAGGACCCCCTAAGTCCAAAAAAAAACATTTTTACAAAAAGGTCCGTGTGTGTGTGTGTGTCTTTGGACAGCATAGCTCAAAAACGAGAAGACCGTTAAAGCCCAAACTTGGTATTTAAGTTTGGTATCTTCCAAGGATGCGACGCGAAGATTTTCAAGAAAATCCCCCTCACCCCAAACTACCTTTTACATGCAAAAAGTTTCGAAAATTTTGATTTTCTTAAAAATGGCTCTAACGATTTTGATTAAAATATCGTATATTAAAGATACTTACCCAACAAATAAAATGTATATCTTGCATTTGCTTAGAATATCCTCTGAAGACTACTTTATTTGGGTGAATTTTACGGAATTTTGCATAACTGCTAAACCGTAAGAGATGGACAAAAACTTAGCACACAGAAAATGTAGCTTACGATAAAACACTCAATTTATGTCATTTACATTTTTTTTCTTAGAATTGGTCATTTTTAAGATTTCATGGCTTTTCGTTTCAGCTTTGAAAAACATACTTTTTTCATACAGGAATTTGTCAACTCGTGTCCATACAAACAAAGGACCTCAGTTACATGGTAACCAGCTTTTGACTATCACTTTAACCTATGGTACTCCCTTATTTCGCTTCGACTTAAAGGAAGCAAGTAATAAGAATATTTCTGCTGATTTTTTCTTGATAAGCATGAAGTGAATAGAGGCATAAGCTTTTTAACTACAATTTGTTGCAGAGATGTAGAGAAAGTCATGTGAATGGAACACATCAAATTTTTATAAATTACATCCAAATGGATGGAATATTTTAGAACAGCAAAGAAAGAACGATGCGCCGAACTGTTTTACTCTATTTTATTGTAATTCATAATGTATTTGTTTTAAGCTAGCTTGTTTTCGTTTCCTTACCCTTTCTACTTTCTGTTTAATACCGTCCTTCATTTGTTTCTCTTATATCATATACACATCTGTTGCTGTACACCTGGTAGCTTTAGTTGTCTTATTTATTCCCTTCTAACACTCATTTTACTTGAATAACTGAACGTATTCATTGTTATTTTACGTTTCTTCTTAGTTAAACATTTCCAAGCTGCTTCTTCCATTACTATTAATATTTACGTAAAATAAAAAATAAATAATTTACTTTGACACTTCAGTTTTCATATGGTAGTTATAAACATTTCACAAAAGCAATTATCACCTGCAAATATGTAATTATACCTACCATAGCAGGTATATATGGCAGCAAGAGTGATTTACATACATACACTTTGCAGTAAACAAATCGACTACATGAAGAGATAGCCCCCTCTCATACCTCACACTCTGTTCGCATTCTTCTAGTGGTCGAACATACGCAGTACACAGAACACATTGACATGGTGCTCATTTGGAATGGATTCCTTCTCTTAGCAGCTTGTAGTTTTCAAATATCCTATACAACGGCGTGATATATTTAAAACGTGGGAAAACAAATTTCCTGTATCTCATTCTCCATGGAGTAACCAACAGCTTTCTTTCAATAAACTCGCCTTACATCGCAACATTTGCTATTCTTTTTACAGTGTTAAGCTCCACAGCCAATATCGTTTGAAGCAATTGGGTTGAAGGGAAGTTGTATGGAAGTGTCTTAGATATTCGAGATTGCAATACCCTGTCAAAGGCTTACAAGAGCTTTATTCCGATCTCCGGCGTTTTCATTAAAAGGCTATGCCACCTCTTACTCAGAGCAATATAAAGAGCAAGTTAGACAGAGACCTGACACTTCAGATTCAATTTATTCTGCCTGTCTCATACAGGTGCTAGCCCTTTAGGGATAAATCCCAAAAGTGAGTGATGTGTAATCTCCGCAGTTCCAAATATGTAGGGCAAAGGAAATATAGCCAATCCTAATATCCTGCAGTTTATAGAATATTCGCGCCAAAACCAAATGTAAACGTATTTTAACATGCAACACAAGCATTTTTAGTGAAAGACTATAGAATGTGCTGTGTATAATATTACTATCAATCCATTAACAAGTAGCATACCCTTTCATAGCAGATAGAAACATGGACATGATAACAGTCAACTAAAGATCTAAACCTCCACAAGAAAGAAAATCTTATGTGTTCCATTCACATTACTTTCGCTACATCTCTACAACAAATTATTGTTAAAAATTTACGCTTCTATTTACTTCATGCTAATAAACAAAATAGAAGAAATAGTATTATTGCTTGGTTCCTTTTAAGTAGAGGCAAAATAAGGGAGAACCATAGGTAAAAGTGATAGTCAAAAGCTGGCTGCTATGTGACTGAAGTCCTTTTGTTTGTATGGACAGGAATTGATAAATTCGGTGTGAGAAAAGTAATGTTTTTCAAAGCTGAAACCAAAATCAAGGAATATGTCAAAAACGATCAACTCAACGAAAAAAATGTATGTAACAAACTGTGTGTTTTAACGTGCTGTACATTTTTGTGTGGTAAGTTTTTGTCCATCGCTTACGGTTTAGCAGTTCTGCAAAATTCCGTAAAATCCATCCAGAATAAGGTAGTCTTCAGAGGCTATTCCCAGAAAATTCAAGATATGCACTTTATTTGTCAGGTAACTATCTTTAGTAAACGATATTTTAATCAAAATCGTTAGAGCCATTTTTGAGAAAACCAACATTTTGGAGAAAAATTCCATGTAAAGGGTAGTTGGGGGTGGGGGATTTTCTAATTGACAACTGTCCTACTTCTACCACCAGAAGCCACTATTGTTGGTCAGACGCCTATATTAGATACCGATGTTGTCCAACTTCCTCAGACATCTGCAAACCTGCAAGAGGATGTCAACGAAAGTTGTAGAAACGCGCATCCAGGGTACTCCATCTGCACCATGACCAAGTGAAGCAAGGGTTGGTAATAGATGTCCAGATTTTAATAAAATTGACAGCTTCACTGTATGTAGTTGCTTTTTTAACATTCTAGTATTCCTGTTTATTATCTTCCGAGAATGCGACACGAAACTTTCAAGAAAATCGCCCCACCACAAACTTCCCTTTACAAGGAAAAATATTTGAACATTTTATTTTTCTCAAAAAGGCGCTAGTTGTTTTGTTTAAAAGTCGTATATTAATTAGAAATAAAATGTATATTTTGAATTTTGAGGGACAGCCTCTGAAAACATATTTATTCTGTATTAGTTTTGCAGAATTTTTCTTAATGGTTAAGCCGTAAAAAGACACAAAAACTTAATATACAAAAAATGTAGATACTCTTGTAGAGTTGGCCTTTTTTGAGATATTCCTTATTGTTGGTTTTCAACTGCCTAAATTTTCTCAAACGATACCATGCAAAGCGAACCTAGCCCAATAATTGTTTCACATAGGGAAAAGATTTGACAATGCTTTACCCTAGTGTATTCCCTTACAGTTACCATGAGGTAATAATAAGACCAATTATGCCAATGTTTATCGCGATTAGCATGATGTAGAAAAAGAATAATTTTTTGTAAGAATTGTTTGTATTTGGAACAGTTAGAGAAAGTTATGTGGATGGAACACATCATATTTTTCATTTATGCTGTTTAAAGACATACAGACACACCCATCGATATTTTCTAAAAACATTTGTTTATTTTGGAGAGCCTCATTTTTGGGTAAATTTGGGCACCAAAATTTAGTGTGCAATGCAATGATTACCCTACCTCAATACGCAGTATTGAAAGGAAAAATATTGAAAACATATTAAAAGAAATCTGATGGATTCCATTCACATGACTTTCTCTACATCTCTTTAACAAACTATTGTTAAACGGCTTCATGCTACTTCATGCTAATCGAGATCAAGGTTGGCGGAAATGGCCGTAGTACTTGCTTCCTTGTAAGTGGAAGGAAAATAAGGGACCACACTAGGCTAAAGCGATAGGAGATCTTTTAAAAGCTGGTTACCATGTGGTTGAAATCCGGTTCTTTTATTAGCCAGTAGTTTACATATTCCCGTATGAGAAAGGTGTTTTAAAACTGAAACCAATAACAAATAATATCTCGGAAATGATCTACTCCACGAAAAAGCTATATATGACCTAAATTGGGTGTTTTAACGAGATCTGCATTTTTGTGTAGTAAGTTAATCTTCAGTTTACTAGTTACTCAGCAAAATATATCAAGAACGAAGAGTCCTCAGAGAGTATTCCCAGAAAATGCATGATGTACATATTATTTGTGATTTAAATATATTTAATATACGTATTTTAATCAAAATCGTTAGTCATTTTTTAGAAAATAAACTTTTCCAAAATTCCTCTATGTAAAGGGTAGTTTGAGGAGGGGGGATTTGTTCTTAAAATCTTCGTGTCGCATCCTTGGAAGATACTAAACTTGAAAACTAAGATTGGCATCCTACCAACTTTTTGTTTTTCAGTTATCGTGTTCACAGACACACTGTTTTTTTGGATACAGGAGACCCTAAATCGATAAAATCTCGGTATGACATTTTTGGGTGGAGTGCAGTACCTTCTCCACCAATGTACAATGTACTACGTAAAGAAAATAAAAATCTTATAAACAATGTGACATTGTCTTGTAACTTCTACAGCGTTTTTGAGCAGAGAAGCAAAGTGTGCGCGGTGTAGCATTGTTTGCCAAGCGATAAGAGGAAAGGTCAGGCTACATACTTGTCGATATAACTTATCAAAGTGCAAACAACTATCCACATGCGAAACTCATAAAGGGCCATCGGGATCCACAGCAAGATAAACAAAATCGAAGCCGCACCACTTTATTGCGTTCGCTTTGCCAGTCAGGCTGTGCGCATCAGCATTGTAAACATATTGGTGCTAACGGAAATCAACCACCAAGTTGTTCTTCCAACACTCAGTAGTTAGGCAGTAAACCTCAGACAAAATCTCAATTTGAGTTGGGTTCTTTTTTACTTTCTGTACACGTAATATGTACATAATGTATAGAGAAGATATTGTATTGCACTCAAAAAATGCATACCGAGATTTCACCGGAAATTATGTTTTGAGACCCCCTGAATCCAAAAACGAGCACTTTTAGAAACATGTCCGTGTGTGTCTGTCAGTATATGTGTGCGGAAGCATTGCTCAAAAACCAAAAGTCCGTTAAATATACCAAATTTGGTATTTAAGTTCACTATCTTCCAAGGATGAGAGGCAAAGATTTTGAACAAAATTCCCCCATCCCAAACTACCCTTTACATGGAAAATGTTTAAAAAATATTTATGTATTCAAAAATGACTGACATTTTGATTAAAGTGTCAACAATTAAAAATATTTACATGATAAACAAAATGTAAGTCTTGAATTTTCTGGAAATAGCCTCTGAAGACCTCTTTATTTTGGATGCATTTTGAGGCATTTTGCGTAACTGGCAAACAGTAAGAGATAGATAAAAATGTGCTTAACCAAAAATATAGAGTTTGTTGGAGTTGACCGTTTTTAAGGTATTCCTTGTTATTTATTTGTTTTAAAATACTTATACGTTTTTCATCCTGCAAATTGTCAGTTCTGAGTATACAAACAAAAGGCTCACAATCACATAGCAACCTGCTTTTAAAAGATTTGACTATTGTTTTAACCTATTGTATTCCTTTATTTCCATTCTACTTACAAGGAAGCAAGTAATAAGACGATTTCTGCTAATTTTGTTCTCGGTTAGCTTATAAGCTTTTTAATAATAATTTGCAGAGACGTAGAGAAACTCATATGAATAGAGCACATCAGATTTTTTTACCAACTATTAGGTGAATTAGTATTAATTTAATTGTTTTTTCACACAAGCCGTGTGTAGGATAGGAGATGCATATGTAGAGTCTGACTGAAAAAATCAATGCCATGCCCGGAATTTGAACCACGGATCTCCTGGTCTCTAGCTTAATAATCTTTTATAATAAGTGTGTTTGTAGAAGAGATAGAGAAAGTAATATGAATGAAATGCATCAGAACTTTATAGACAATTCCTTTCAGATGTATATACTTTCAGCAATATATTGATACAAGAAGTTCCAGAACTTTGAATCTCTGATAACATCTTCGTGCAGAAGGCTCGAAGCGGTGTGAAGTTTTGCAGCTGTGTTTTGCTCGCTAGATCTGAATTACAAATTTAATTTGCAGCCACCTGCATGAGTGTTTGTAAAATCAACAGAGTTAAATTTAACTTTAGTGATATCTTGAGCAGATTTATTTTAACTTTCAGCAAAGAAAATAAAGGAATATAGTCTACACATGGGTTGCGTTTCCAGAGCCCACAAAGACGCACCCAGTGCTTTGAAAAGGGAGATACACTGCACATTAAGTGTATTTTATAGCTC
The DNA here is from genome assembly GCA_030762935.1 of Hymenopus coronatus. Taxonomy (NCBI): domain Eukaryota; kingdom Metazoa; phylum Arthropoda; class Insecta; order Mantodea; family Hymenopodidae; genus Hymenopus; species Hymenopus coronatus. The sequence continues at coordinate 57,233,325 of CM060894.1, forward strand.
CGTCTGTATTGTGACGGGTGGTCCCGATGTGAGAAACTTGGCACATCTAACGTTTATGTCTAAATATTAGGAGCGAGGGATGAGGAGTCGCGGACCATTAGCTACTCACGCTGCTCAAAAATAGAAGCGTTTATCCTCTAAATCACCGCAACACATCTTTCAGTGTTAAATATAGCAGGCAAAAAGATATACACAGAGCTAAATCTGTGGCTGATGGGGAAGCGTATACAAGAGAAATGAATGTTGTCGACCGCGAGGTCTTGCAAAAGTGACTGGATTTCAAACAGTGCTTCAGGAATTTCAATTTCACTTCTCATCAGCTGTAAAGCCCATTGTATGTGATCAAACTTGACTTTTAATTCAAGACCTTACAAGAAAAATCTGATGAGTTCCATTTATGTAACTTAAGTTTTTCCAAATACAAACTATACTTACAAAATATTTATTACTTTCTCTACATGTACTATGTACATAGTGTATAGAGAAGGTATTGTAATGCACCCAAAATTCGATACCGAGATTTCACCGGAAATATATGTTTTGAAACCACCGAATCTAAAACATTATATGTTACACTCACACGACTTTCTCTAGACGCTCTATAAACACACTTCTTACAAAAGATTATTCTTCTTTCTACACAATGCTAATCGAGATAAACCCTAGCAGAACATTCTTATTGCTTAGTTCGTTATAAGGAGAAGGGAAGTAAATAAATGCACTATGTTAAAGTGATGGTCAAATGTTTTAACAGCTGCCATACGATTGTCATTGAAAATCACTTCTTTGCTTGACCAGGAGTAGAACAAAAGAAAAACGGACACTTCCCGTCTGAGAAAAGTATAAGTGCTTTACAATTGAAACTAATAACAAGAAATATCTAAAAAGCTGTCAATTCTAAGAAAAAAACTATATATAACATAAGTTGTGTGTTTCAACGATATATACATTTTTTCTGTAGACAATTTTTGTCCGTATCTTACGGTGTACTAAAAATCTAGCAAAATTCATGCAGAATAAACAGGTTTTCAGAAACTATTCTCAGAAAATTCAAGATATACATTTTATTTGGCAGGCAAATATGTTTAATATACCATATCTTAATCAAAATCCTTAGAGCAATTTTTGAAAAAAAAAACAAAATTTTTGAAAAAAGTGCTATGTAAAGGGTAGTTGGGGGTGGGGGATTTTCTCGAAAATACCAAGCTGGAACTTAGAAATCCAGTTTGGTATTTAACACACTTTTCGTTTTTGAGCTATGCTGTCCACAGGCATTCTACTCCCCAAAACATTCAGGGAGACCCAAAGCATGTATTTCCGGTGAAATCTCGGTATCATATTTTTGCATGCATTACAATAGTTTCTCTATACACTGTGTACATAGTACGAGTGTAGAAAGTAAAAATACTTTTAGAAAAATATCCGTGCGTGTCTGTGTGTTTGTGTGTTTGTGGCTGTGGGCAGCATAGCTCAAAAATGAAAAGTCCATTAAATATCAAACTTGATTTCTAAGTTCAGTGTCTTCTAAGGATGCGACACGAAGATTTTCGAGAGAATCCCCTCACCCTCAGTTACTCTTTACAGGGAAACATTTTCAAAAATTTAGGTTTTATCAAATATGGCTAACAATGTTTATTAAAATCTTTTATATTTAAGATCTTTACATGACAAACGAAATGTATATCCTAGCTCCTTTAAAGTTCGTTATATTGAGCTACCTTCTTTATAAGTGGGGAAGTTTGATGAAATAACGCTTTTGATATATTATATTAAAGTAAAGGACGAGATCTAAAGTTTGTGTTGCTGGTGTTTAATTTTATTTCTTGTAGAAATTCACTATTATCTGCAATACCATTAACTACTTTAAGAGGAATAGCTTTTGTAATTTCTATACCGAACAGGAGTTTGGGTACTTTCTGCAAGGCTAACGATGCGACATCCCCTAGGGCAACAGTTGAGGAATTCAGGGTAAATATGCAGAAGCAAAACGGATTGTCCATACGCTGTCGATTATGCTGCGCAATTACGATCATGCAAAAAAATCAGTTAGTAAGTTATGCTATTAACTTAAGGAACAAGTTTTAGACGAAGGGAATAAATAACTAATGCGCCTAACTGGATAAGAATTAAGGTACCAATTATCTAAATATCTATATACTCCTAACGCTGGTTTGTTACCGTTTATTTGACGTGGGCCCATCCCATCCAAACCCACAAGAGAAATGAGCACCCAGTAAAGACGGCTGCATCTCCCCAAAAGCATATTTCTGTCCGTGAAACTCACACTAGCGTGTGGCAAACAGCAGTTTGAGATGTTACAAAAGGCAATTTCGTACGTCATTTAATGTGCCATGAAATACAATATGTTCAAAACAGCTAACGCACTGTATAGATAACGTCAGAGAGATCAAACCAAAGGTTATAGTGTCGCCGTCAGGATGGATCAAAACACCTCGCGAGCACATGTTTCGCCTTTGCTGAGCTTTGTTGTTTATCCCTTATTCAGAAACATCAAGGACTTACTGCATGGCTGGAAATTCGGGCAAAATAACAAAACCTGTCTTCAGGGTATTCATACACGAAGCACTATGGAAGTAAAATTAATAAACCCGAAAGAGGAACTTGAAGGTGGAGTTCTTTGTGCAGCCCCGCAATAGCATTGAAACGAAATACTTTAATTACGTTTCATAAACCTGGATTTTCAGAAAATGAGGACCCAGGGGAGGGATAATATCTGTAGCCATATAAAATGAATAACTCCATCTGTGCTCCTTCCATCAAATTTGATAAGCGCATTAACGGATAAGACTTACTTATATTTCCGCCAGTCTCTCTGCTTAAAATACAGCATGGAGTGGGCGAATGTAGAAAATGTAATGGAAACTATTTTAAAAGCGATTCTGTTGTTTCACCATTATTTTCAACTATAATTTTATTTGTAGTAGACAATTCAGAAGTCTTCATTAAAATCTAATGTCTTACATTCACATAACTTTCTCATACATTTTCAGCAAACAAACTATTCTTAGAAAATATTCTCTTAGCTACATTATGCTAATCGAGATAAACATTGCCAGAAATGATCTTATTGCTTGCTTCCTTGTAAGTAGACGAGATATAAGGGAATACATTAGGCTAAAGTGATAATCAAATCATTTTAAAACTGGGCGTTATGTGATAATTAGGTTCTCTTTTCATGGTCGGGAGTAAAATAAAAGAGATATGAAACGAATGAAGATTCTTCGTTTGTGGAAATTTGAAGTATTTTAATGTGGAAACAAATAACACGGAATATAGATCAAAGATGAAGTGTAGGAAAATGTACATGACCACGTTTTAATGAAATCTGCATTTTGTTTTGCAAGTACAAACAAAAACAGCTAAGATGGGAAATTTAATGACTGTTGGCATTTTACAATGGTAGTTCAGGGCAGTAAATAAATATCTTTATATTCACACTTATAATGCAGGAGAAGATTTCCTTTAGACAAATAAGAATACCAGTAATTAGCATTGCATTAATTCACTTTACGGTATATTAAATACATATACATATTATAAATTTGTTACAATTTGACATCATTAATTTAAATTACCACTGGTTTGTAATTTGTTTCATTAAACTGGCTACTAATGTATGAATTATGTAACTTCTAACAACTATCACAGACTGTACGATACTTTTGGAATTCCCAATTATGAGGTATGTGGCTATTTAATCAAATATACTGTCCAGAATAAAAATATTGAGTGGGCTTCCTATAGTGTTTTTCTTTATTTAATGTTTACAGAATGGACTATCAGTTGTATTCCACATATACTTGGCTGTACTACTCTCTTATTGGTTTGAACAAGCTGAGTGGTTAAAGGAGCGGTAAACGGAAGTATTTTACCTGAGTGGCTAGAAGCCACTTGCTAGATGTGTACGTCTCCTATCGGTTTGATGACATAAGTCTGATACTCACACCCAAACCAAGGAACAAAGTTAGGTTCCTAGGTAAGGGGCAAAGGGTAGGAGGAGAAGACAAACATTAGTTGGAGTGTTTGGATGAAATAGTCTTTAAGCATTGTCCTCTTTCTTGTGTATGTCTTTTGAAAGAAACAAAGGTCTTTCACAACAAACGAAAATTATTGACTCGAACGAGCAAGTTTATAGCGCTGCGAAGACTGCAAAGCTGTATAGAATATCGCCAAGCCGGTGGAAGAAATACCACAACCGGGGTTTCTGGATGGACAAGTTTAGTTTTACAAATAAAAGTAATAAATCATAGTGAGAAACTATGTAAGTAAATCACCTAAAGCAAAAAAGCATTAGTGACAGATCGTAATTTTGCATTACTTGAAAAGGGTTAGCAAGCTTTCTTATACGAGAAAATTACACACAATTCCTTTGGGATTTTTTTTTGTATGTGTAAGAGAACATTACACGAATCACAGATTGAAGTGATAGATTATAATATATGACCATCAAACTCACAACTATATAACCATTTTTAAAACCAAAAGTGTTCAAGTTCTGAAGTTACACTTAATTAAACAGAAAGCATTTTTCGTTAAGTTAGGTTTTCTATTTTTACTTTTCTAACCGTAATATATAGTGTATACAAAGATATTGTATTGCACCCAAAAATTCGATACCAGGAGTTCACCGGACATTTATGTTTTAAGACCCCTGGATCCAAAAAAAAAAAACATTTTCAGAAAAATGTCGGTGTGTGTGTCTGATATTCAAGTTTGGTATCTTCAAAGAATGCGACACGAAGATTTTCAAGAAAATCCTTCCACCACAAACTACCCTTTACATGGAAACATTTTTTAAATTTTTTATTTTTCTCAAAAATGACTAACGCTTTTTATTAAACTGCTGTACACTAAAGATATTTACATCCAAAATAAAATGTATATCTTGAATTTTCTGGGAATAGCCTCTAAAGACTTATTTATTCTGAATGAATTTTGCAGAATTTTGCATAATTGGTCAACCGTAAGAGATAGGCAAAATCTTACTTAACAAAAATGTAGAGCTCGTTAAAACGCACATTTATGTCCTATACCATTTTTTTCGCGGAGTTGGCCGTTTTTGAGATATTCCTTATTATTGATTTAAGTTTTAAAACACTTGTATTTTTCTTATACGGGAACTGTCAACATCTGGCCACGCAAAGAAACGATTTCTATAACATAGTAACCACATTTTAAAACATATGACTCGGTTTAGTCTAGTGTATTCCCTTTTCTTTCCCTTCTACTTAAAAGGAACTATGTAATAACACCGTTTCTGCTTGCATTTATCTCGATTAGTATGAAGTAGAAGAATAGGCGTATTAACAATTATTTGTTACAGAAATATAGAGAAGGTCATGTGAATGGAACACATCAGCTTTTTTTTAAACAAAAAGCGCTAAAGTTTTAAATTATACTTATAAATAACTATAAAACATTTATCCGCTTACTTAGGGTTTCCATTTTCTTGAAATTTCTGCGTAAAGTTTTTAATCTATTTTTTCACATCTCAAATATAACTGCTGATAACTTAAAATCTGCTTCTTAACATAACTTTTGTGTAGGGATGGACTTAATACATTTCCATTCTCTGTGTTGACGATCCTATAGCGACGCTGGCAAGTTTTCATGGAAGGTCTCTGCTGCAGTGACTAATCCAGTAATAAAATCTCAAAATAAGTCTAACATCTGGAGTTGAGTTAGCCACTGAAGGGTAGCTGAGGAATCTCCTTCAGAGTAGACAGAATGGAAGTTGGTAAACTTTCCTGCATTAAATTATCTGGGTGGTTGTTTTGAGTCGTTATTTCTGCAATATCACTGCAAGAATATGTTATCTTTTATATTTTGCGTTAATGTATGCGAAACCTTGCTTATAATTTAAACTTCATAATCAAATTTGTATGTAATGCAACTACGACATGCAGCCGTATTCGCTGATCATGTGTGTACCATGGTTTTAAGTCACAGTTGATTGTGGACATCCATTGTTACACACGTGCGTAAGTGAACACGTGTGCCGCGGTAAGTTTTTTTGAATAGCAGCTGTGACTTTTACCCCTGTGTGAGCGTATACGTGTTCTTTAGGTAGGATCTTTGACGTCAAAGCCACACATAGTTAAGATTGAGCGAGTTTGTGTCCCTGTGGTGGCTTTGCACGTACGGCTGCTTCTAGAAGTTTCCAGTTACGTGAATAACATATATAAAAGCAGGTAAAGAACTCTGCCGAGTGTGTAGTTTACACCGAGAATGCATTGCAAGCAACAATTGAGGAATTCTACGGGAATTTCGAAGCGAGCTATATTGTTGCCGCAGCGAACCCCGAAAAGTTACTTTACAGCAGAAGTGTTAAAGACAGTTTTTTGTGTGTTGATTGTACTCAGTTTGTGGAAAAATAAACAGTTGGTAATGGAGACAAAGAGTTTTTGTTGCAGTAATTTCAACTGTTATCGAGCATATAAACATCGTAACCAAATTTCGGAAGTGAAACTTCTAGAAATTCTGCTTAAAATTTCTTTTGCTCTTTCGTTCCAAACTTTGCCTTCTACTTTTTCACTAATTTTCTGGTTTACTTTTAGAACTCAGTTTAATTATATCCATAGTTTTAAATGTTTTTCTGCCCTTAATTTACTGGTCTCCATTGCATACCACATCAAGATTTTCTTCCAAACTATGCTTCACAATTTCTTATCCTCTTCCTGATTAGTTTCAGAATGTTTCACCTTTTTTTACTCAGCATTTCTAAAACACTTTTATTACGTGTATACCTAACACGAAACATTCTTCTGCATATTCGCACAAAAATTCTTATCACCTTTCCTCCATTCATCGAAACGATGACGAACGAATATATACAGTCCAGGATTTGATGCAGCAGCCTCGAAATCTTTTAGAAATATTTTATGTAACATTGAAAATTACATAGCTTTGAGTTTAGTCAGCGCACGAAGCCTACTGTATGATCTCCACATATTCATAGAGGATGTTCTTGTAAGCACGTGCCACGAAAACAAACGGACTGCTCCTTCTTCGTTATCAACGAACCTATCCCAGCTTTCGGGTAAAGTATTAAATAACATTTATTTTTCTCTAAACAATACTTTTGACGTATTTTTGCATAACCACGGGAATCTTGTAATTATTATCCTCATCATTTTGCAACCATCCTGATAATAAACTCTCTACAATCCTAATTTTCATTAGGATAGGCAATATAATTTAAATGATAATTAACTACGTTTGTAAATATGAACTAAAACTGTAAGTGTAAATATTTTTCCTTTAGTTTTAAGAGTTTAAGACAGTAAAACAACCTTATTTCACCTCAAAAAAGACTTATTTTTGTTTAATCTTACTTAATACTCTTTTTTAATATTTTGATAGTATTCTTGCTCAGTTGACTTATTGGTTTCTTGGCGCCAAACTCAAAACCACTGTTAAATTTCCTCCAAAATATTGTATTATAGTTTCTCAACTATTTTCTTTAAATCACCATCTGTTATGACAAGATTGTATGACAGAAGAATAAGCAAACAACTAATGTCATAGGTTTTTAAACGGTTTTCGTAAGACAAAGAATACCTTTATGTGCAGCATGTTCGTATAGGAATTCACGTAAACATTGCTAAAGCACGCGACTCGGTGATTTCACTATCTAGTTGCCTCCGAAAGGATACGCAAGGCACGCGGCTTTGTTCCTGGTTAACTGTTCAACCCACGCTGACCATGACGCATTTTATTGCTGTAGGTTCATTGGCTTTTAAAACTACAATTTCGTATTACATAGGATCTAAGCAACAATGTTTTGGTTGTCGTTTTCAAACACTCTGTATAAACGAAGCAATACTACCAACCACAACTACAGTGTAATTTTTCCAGAGAAAGAACAAGTTATACTGTCGTAACCCTGAAAGTATATTTTGTTGATGCTAATATGTCAGGGTTTCTTTGCAGAATAACCCACGCCAAGCCTATATTGAGGGAGTGATGATGTATTGTGCGAGTGCTATTGATTTTAATACAGCGTAGATTAACTTCATTAAAATACAAACCGAATTATCACTATCGGTTTTGGCATAAATCCTATTAATGGTGCCAATCTCTCTGTGTGGGGTTTTGAAGTTGAGAAGAGCTTTCGATTGTAAAAATAAACGAGAGTCTCACCGAACCACGTCCAATAATGGGCTGAAACAAGGGATTTGGCAGCAGTGTTACGACTACCTAATAATATTTCTATAGTAACACTAAACTAAATACATGATCAACATTGCACTAATAAGTTATGAGAAGAAAGAGTTGAAGGATATGCCTAAATTTAACTTTCACTATTTTTTCTGTTTCTTTGTTTCAAGGAATAATCATTGCTGTCCAGTTCTCAGGCTAATTGCATCCTTATATATTCTTCCTGCTTGTCCTGGCCTGTCTCTGGCTATTCTCTTTACCCGATATTGCCAATTTTTCTGATATTCCATAACTTAATTAGTTTACTTTGTTTTTAAATTTTCCCTTATTTCACTTCTATTTTTATTTATTACTTTCTCTATACGTGCTATGTAAATAGTGTATAGAGAAGGTATTGCACTCCACCAAAAATTCGATTCCAAGATTTCACCGAAAATATACGTTTTAGGGTCCGCTGTATCAAAAAAAAAAGTATTTTCAGAAAAAGATCCGTGTGTGTCCGTGTGTCTGTGAACACGATGACTCAAAAACGAAAAGTCGGTAAAATACCAAACTTGGTATTTAAGTTTAGTATCTACCAGGGATGCGACACGAAGATTTTGAAAACAAGGAACTTTACATCGAATTTTTTTCGAAAATTTTGATTTTCTAAAAAATGGCTCTAACGATTTTGATTAAAATATCGCATATTAAAGATATTTACCTGACAAATAAAATGTATATTTTGAATTTTCTTGGAATAGCCTCAATAGACTACTTTATTATGGGTCATTTTACGGAATTTTTCATAATTGCTAAACTGTAAGAGATGGACAAAAACTTACCACACAAACAATGTATAGCACCTTAAAACACACAATTTATGTTCTATACATTTTTTTTGTGGAGTTGATTGTTTTTGAGATATTCCTTGTTTTTGGTTTCAGCTATAAAAACTTATACATTTGTCATACAGGACTTTGTGAACTCATGTCCATACAAACAAAGGAACTTCAGTCGCAGAGCAACCAGCTTTTAACTATCACTTTACCTATGGTACCCTCTTATTTCGCTTCTACTAAAAAGGAAGCAAGTAATAAGACCATTTCTTCTAATTTTTGCTCCATTAGATGGAGTAAATAGAATAATTTGTTGCAGTAATATAGAGAAAGTCATGTGAATGGAATGCATCAGATTTTTGAGCTTACATTTTCAACTGATCTGACAAGGAACTATTTCTTTTCTCATATTGCTAATACTATAAACGTTTTCCTGTTTCATCTATGTGCTTTAAGTGCCATGTTCCAAACAAACTACTCTTGAAGTACCTCGAGTGAATTGCTAATACGTGGGACATAAGGAAACTACATACCAACTTTAACATGGGAAGAAGACGTGCACACGACGCGATTATTTGCATGCTTGTATTTTAATCGCAGCATTTCCCTTTCGTCGTACAAGACACTACCCAGGACGGTCGTCTCCGCCGAGCTGCAGGTAAGGGACGCCGACCTCTTGATGTTCCACTGCTTCAACCCGATATTTTCCAGGTTAAATCTCGGGTTTTTCAAGTAGGAAACAGCAGGAGTTCGTTTTTGAGTTATGGTGTTCACAAACACACACACACACACACACGGACCTTTTTATTTTATCTACACTACTATGTACACAGTGCATAAAGTATTGCATTTCACCCAAATTCGATACCGAGATTTCACCGGAAATACACGTTTTAGCGTCCCTGTATCCAAAAAAGCATTTCTGAAAAAAAAACATCCGTGAGTGTGTGTGTGTCGTATGTCTGTGAACACGATAACTCAAAAACGAAAAGTCGGTAAAATACCAAACTTGTTATTTAAGTTTAGTATCTTCCAGGGATGTGACACGAAGTATTTGAGAAAAATCCTCCCACCCCAAACTACCCTTTACATGGAACGGTTTTTAGAAAATATTCATTTTTTCAAAAATGCTCTAACGATTTTGATTAAAGTATCGCATATTAAAGATATTTGCCTAACAAATAAAATTTATATCTTGAATTTTCTGGGAATATCCTCTGAAGACTAATTTATTCTGGATGAATTTTACGGAATTATGCATAACTGGTAAACCGTAAGAAATGGACAAAAACTTACCACACAGAAAATGAAGAGCATTAAAACACAAAACTTATGTTACTAATTTTTTTCGTGGAGTTGATCGTTTTTGAGATATTCTTTTTTTTTGGTTTCAGCTTTAAAAAACATATTTTTCTCATAAAGGAATTTGTAAACTCCTGTCCATACAAACAAAGGAACTTCAGTTACATAACAACCAGATTTTGACTATCACTTTAACCTATGGTACACCCTTATTTCGCTTCTACTATTTGTGCTATTTTTTTCTCGATTAGCATGAAGTAAATAAAAGTAAAAGGTTTTTAACAATAATTTGTTGCAGAGATGTAGAGAAATCATGTGAATAGAACACATCAGATTTAGACTTATGATTTTCACATACACATACATACACGGAACTTTTTATTTTCTCTACACGTACTATATACATAGTGTATAGAGAAGGTATTGCATTCCACCCAAATATTAAAAAAAAGCATTTCTGGAAAAAGATCCGCTCGCACGCGCACGTGCGTGTGTATGTGTGTGTGTGTGAACACGACAACTCAAAAGCGAAAAGTCGGTAAAATACCATTCTTGGGAATTAAGTTTAGTATCTTTCGGGGATGCGGCACGAATATATTGAGAAAAATCCCCCCCAAAATCCCATTACATGCTAAAATTTCGAAAATTTTGATTTTTTCTAAAATGGCTCTAAAGATTTTGGTTAAAATACCGTATGTTAAAGATATTTATATGGCATATAAAATGTAAATTTTCTGAGAAAAGCCTCTAAAGACCTCTTTATTCTGAAATAATGTTGCTGAATTTTGCATTATTGTTAAACGTAAGAGATAGACAAACTTATTATACAAATATGTAGATCACGTTAAAACACAAAATTTATATCATATATGTTTTTTCGTGGAGTTGACCATTTCTGAGATATTCCTTGTTATTTGTTACAGATTTAAAACACTTACTAACACGGAAATATGTAATAAACTCCTGACTTTGCATAGACAAGGATTTCTTCCACATGGCAACCAGTTTTTAAAAGATTTGACTATCATTTTATCCTAGTGTATTACATTATGTTCCTCTACTTACAAGGAAGCAAGTAATTAAGAGAATGTCTGCTAATGTTTATCTCGATTATCATAAAGTAGATAGAAGAATAAGAATTCTAATAATAATTTGTTACAGCGCTGTAAAGAAAGTCATGTGAATGGAACACATCAGGTTTTTACTTTCTCTATACGCACTATGTACATAGTGTATAGAGAAGGTATCGCACTGCACCCAAAAATTGGATCCCGAGATTTCACCGGAAATATATGTTTTAGGGTCCCCTTTATCCAAAAAAAGCATTTTCACAAAAAGGTCCGTGTGTGTGTGTGTGTGTGTGTGTGTGTGTGTGTGTGTGTGTGTGTGTGTGCCTGTGAACACGATAACTCAAAAACGAAAAGTCGGTAACATATCAAACTTGGTATTTAAGTTTAGCATCTTCCAGGGATGCGACACGAAGATTTTGAGAAAAATGCCCCTACCCGAAGCTACCCTTTACATGGAACTTTTTTCGAAAATTTCGGTTTTCTCACAAATGGCACTAACGATTTTGATTAAAATTTCGTATATTAAAGATATTTACCTGACAAATACAATGTATATCTTGAATTTTTTGGGAATAGCCTCTGAAGAGTAGTTTATTCTGGATGCATTTTACTGAATTTTGAATAACTGCTAAACCGTAAGAGATGGACAAACACTTACTATACAAAAAATGTAGAACACGTTGAAACACACAATTTATGATATATACATTTTTTCGTGGAGTTCGTCGTTTTTGAGACATTCCTTATTTTTGGTTTTCTCATACATGAATTTGTCAACTACGGTCCATACAAACAAAGGGACTTCAGTCACATAGCAACCAGCTTTTAATTATCACTTTAACCTATGGTACTCCCTTATTTCGCTTCTACTTACAAGGAAGCAAGTAATATGACTATTTCTGCTATTTTTTTACTGATTAGTATGAAGTAAATAGAAGTATAAGCTTTTAAGTATAATAAGTCATGTGAATGGAACACATCAAATTTTTGTTATTGTTCTCGAATGGTATTATCAGACAGTGGCGGACTGGTACTTTAAAAATATATATCCATAACTTCGAAGTTTGAATAGACAGGCCAGAGGTTTTATGTTTCAAATTATTCAAGACACCTGCTTATTCTCTGAATATATTTTGATATGGTTCAGTAACACTCTCTAAACTAAATATACAACACATACTACAATACTGTGAACGTAGATAAAACATAAGGTTTAGAAACTGGACCTCCAAATAACTATTGTAGGATTAGTTTTTAGATGAAAAAGTCATATAGGTGTTAAAACTGGATAGCTTAGTTCCATTGTGTCTTCATAACTGAACATCTTGAAGCTAATAAACTATAGATGAAGTGAAATTAACAAAAAAATTATAAACTCTTTACACAAATGATTTATTGTCTTCGAAGCGAGGTATAATCCGCTGAAGGAGTTTAACGAACCGTGTTCCCAATTAAAGAACTGCTCTATTTATCTTGTTTTTTTATGCAGGAACGAGAGAGTTCACGTGTCAAGCGATGATTACGCTAGAGGCGTTGGCAAACGTCCTCTGACTTGGCATTTGGCCCTGAAATGCTGAGACTACCTCAATGTTTGATTCAACAACTTGGTGACAAAGCGTTGTCAGCGGGGATACTGCCAACATCTGAGTCACGCTGTAGCGCAACCTTTATGTGAAAACAGACGTATCCTCATTAGAACGTTCACAGCTTTCATTAGATGGTGCAACTTTGCTTAACTCCATATTCATAGAATTACAAGAGAGATATGAATCCGACTTTAAGTTTAGTTAAATCTAGTTAGAATATTGAAGTTATATTCTGTATGTAGATAATTTCTAGATTACTTATAAATTTAGTAGGAATTTAGTAGGAATTTATAACAAATTAAGCTTAATTTTAATTAAGTACCTTCTAAAGGATTTATTATTTGTCTACACATCACAGTTAGTGTAAAATACAAATATTATGTATAAGGATTTGAATAAAATCTCCCAACGTTAAGATAATCTATACTTGATTTCACCGATTGCATCGTTGTATTAAAATTTAACATTATGATTATTAAATATATTAAATCATTGTCTAAGTCTAGGCTGTGCATTAAAGCGCAAACGTTGTACCAATGAATGCACTGAATATCAACACAAAGACACAAGAGAAAGGTAGCAGAAATAAAATTAAGTTATATTTAAGAATGTTCTTTAACTGCTATGGTTCTCTGCGATATATTGTATACTGGGCGTTTAGTTTTGCTTAGAGGGCTCCTTAGGCTTGAGGTTATTTTAGGGGCCGTAAATCTACGACACGTAATCACAGAGTTTATTTTTCTTATGAAGAAAACCATCTAACGATATTTAGGCTCGAAAAAAAAATCCAGTGCCCTCCAGCGAGTCTAAGCCCGCGACTTTAGGAATGAAAGGCTAGGATGTTAACTCCTAGACCAGGCCTGGCGGGCAAAGCGCAATAGTTATGAACTTACCCTCCCTCTCGACGCCAATACTCTTTTTCAACAGTCACGTAGAGCCAAAGAAACCGGTTCATTCCGGTATATGCCCCGTGGGAGCCTTATCAGATCAGAGGTGGCTTACATATGCAATATGAGTAAACGGTGAATATTTAATCGGGCCTGGGAGAATCGGATTGTTCAAGAATAGCCGCCACTGTAGTGCACGTAAACTCTCCGCTTCTCTGTTAGGTGGAAAGAAAAAGTAAGGGACGATTTTAGGGGTAAATCATTTCACACTGCGGGTGCTTATATTACCGGCTCTGCCCTACACCATGGAGGATAACAGGAAGGTAGCAAGAATAGAAATGAGTCGCTGCTTCTACAACGATCTGTTTCATTTACTTTGAGGGAGCAAATACTAAGATATACAAATTTGGCGCTTCCATAGTCCAAACCTAGTTAGCTCAATAGGTCCTACAGAGAAGCAAAGTATCTCTGGAATGTTATTAAATACATGTCTGTATTCTTGTTAAGTTCTGTTGAGGCGAAAGCTTACCATTTTATCAAAAAATCAGGATTGCAGTAGTGGGTTACAATAGTATCAGTAACTTCTTAATATAAGGTAGGGCAATCTTTGAAGTTCATAATACCAAGAATGGATACATAACATGTAATTAGAAGCATAATTCCTCGAAGATCTGAATAAACTAATAAACAGTTTTAAAGAAACCACTGGCCTACCTGATGCTTCTCCTAATGATATGATAGATCCACCGAAAGCAGTATTGAGGTTTGGGAGTTATAAGAGTCTTGTTTGTGTAATTTATTATATTTTATTCATTTTTCATATTCGAATTTTTATGATCACCTGTACTGACAGGTAGATATTTTAAACAAAAAATATATTTTTTCCAAAATTAACTGCAATAACTCCTTGATATTTGCTGAGGACGGTATTGTGAATGCATTTTGATTTCCAATGCAGACAACAATGGTTTGATAATATTTAATTTGGGTGATATCGCACGCCACGACCGATATGTAGCTTCGTCCCCATCGTTGTAAAACCATTTTTGAATAAATTCAGACGTATAAATGAAGGCACCACCATCCTGGAAGAAGACATACCTTTTGGGAACTGCGACTTTGGTTTGTCCTGGTTGTCTAACATGCCTTAGTGCACCTTAGAATTTGTGTTTGTTTTCGATGTGAAAATAAAATCCAGTGAATAAAATAATATAAAAGTTTCAAGTGAAATAAAATACCCTCTCTAACTATTATGTATTGTACATAGATGGAAGAAAAAGTAAAATCACCAATGAAGCAATAACGAATAACAATAACAAATCATGCGCATTTCCCCTATCTGTTTTTTATAGCGTTTAATGCTCGCTTTTAATTTTGTGGTACAGCAGGCTATGACACTGATGATGGAATGAAGATGAAGCACCGGTGGAATGTGATAGCGAGAAAACCGAAGAAAATCCGCCCCTGGGTGGCTTTGTCCACCACAAATCCCATATACGGTCGTCTGGGATCAAACCTGTGTTTATCAATACTTGTTAGCCGTATCCTAATTTCTTAAAATATTCCTGGGTGTGCGGTTCTTCAGCTAAGAGACTGGCAAAAATAAATAGTTTTAAGTTAGAATTTGGGTACGTCCAATCTTAGTTGTGACAACATCGGGGTCAACTCTTATTACGGCATCTAAATGTCAAACTGTCACTTCTCTGTGAAAGATGACCGAGATTTTTCTCTGAACGACGCAATTTCCTGTAATCTTGCAGTGTATCTAATAATAGCATAGGCATAGATATACTGGTCAGTAATAGCAACAAGAATGTTCGTCACCAAGAATCTCAGCTGCTAACTCTGCTTTGCGCAAACCAGAATCGTTACAACGCTGTTTTTTGCTTCAACGGAAGATCAAAGAACATCAACCAAATTACTTACAGATGGCAAGGATGTTATGTAGATTTGGGCTCCAAAATAAGTTTATGTTATTCAACATCGGCTAAAGCATAGAAGCCGTGGGCAGTCAGATACGAGTGAATTTATAAGCCAAAGCAACATCCAAAATCATAAAGTGTGAAGCATGCTATATTATACTTTTTCTGACAACTGAGTGTTTTAACTAACTGGAAACAACAGAGTTTATCTCTGACGAAAATCCATATTTTTAAAGCTATAATTTCATCATGTGTCTCTTGAAATATCACTTTCTGTTTAAAAAAAATGGTTTAACATAATTTTAAGGTTAACAGATGTAACACTTATTTCTTAGTTTCTCTACATTATACAAAGTACCTAATTGGTAGTTAAGTTAATACCGCGATATCCAGATATCCAGGAGTTGAAAAATTCCCGTATGTGAACAGTGAAGTATTTTAAAACAGAAACCAATAACAACGAATGTCTCAAAATGGTCAACTGCACGAAAAATTCAGTAGAATTCAGCAAGAATGAACATGAACATGATTTCGAAGACTATTCCCAGAAAATTCAACATGTACATTTTATTTATGATGAAAATATCTTTAACATACGCTATTTTAATAACATTTATTGGAGCCTTTTTTGAGGAAATCAAAATTTTCGAAAATTTTACTATGTAAAAGGTAGTTCGGGGGGGTTCCTCAAAATTTTCGTGTCACATCTTTGGAAGATACTCAACTCAAATATCAAGTTTGGTATTTTACTTACTTTTCGTTTTGAGTTATCGTGTTCACGGACACACGGACCTTTTTATAAAAATGTTTATTTTTAATACAGGGCACTAAAACTCTTGTTTCCGGTGAAATCTCGACAGCAAATTTTAGAGTGGAGTAAATACCTTCTCTATACACTATGTACATAATACGTGTAGAGAAAGTAAAAATCGGCTGGATAGAGATCTGGAGACCGTTGAGCCTACATTGTTGGGTAGTGCGTTTGGATAAAACGATCGCCAAACATCTGCGAAATTAATTGCTTTGCAGGTGTGTAGATGAAGGAGTAGAGCACCATCTTGCAAGAAGCTTATACTTTCCTTATCGTAATTCTTCAATTCGAGTTAATACGTGTAGTTATAGATTTGATCAGTAAATGCGATTTTTATTGCTTGTAAGAAAATGTTTGGCTTCTGCTTAAAACGTAATTCAAATAAAGGAAGTATCGTAATTCTATAGGATTCAGCATCACACTTTCAGCATTTATGAGAACAATTTATATCCATCAGAGTATTATCTGTTCGATAACTGATCAGGGATGTAGAAAATTGTAAGTGCAGTCCATCTGACTAATGTTGATACATGGGAATTGGTGAGCGCTCTATTACTCGCTCCGTTGCAGGTTACGCTGCCTAATCCCAAACCGTACCACTTGCATGCAACTTTTTCGCGACTTCCCTTGACGATAATGTATTGTTTTTTAATTAAAAGTAATTCATTACTTTGTATTTTACTACCAAATGGGATATTAGATAGTAAAAATCAATTTTTTTTTCTATGCTTACAATAAAACTAAAGACACAACTCATATCTCAGGTGTTCCAAACGGCCCCGTACTTGACTTGTGGCAGATATCCGTTCGTGCGTTAAAAGAATTGCAGAACTCAGAGAGTTATTTCAAGTTAAACCAGTAGTTAGACCACTCGCCTCTCACCTAAACGGCCTGGGTTCGATCCCAAGCGACCGCATGAGAGATTTGTGGTGGACAAAGCGGCGCTGGGGCGAGTTTTCTCCGGGTACTCCGGTTTCCCCCGCCATCTCATTCCACCGGTGCTCCATCATCATTCATGTATCATCAGTGTCACCGCCTGCGGTGGGGAATTAGCCGAGCGAGTTTAGCTTTACCCCTCTATCTTGTTTATCAATGACATAAGCTGTGGTAAAAAGAAGATCGCCCTCTTTAGTTCCCTTTGGTCACTTTTAACTTGAAAGAACTCCTTTGAGTTCTATAACTCTTAACTCACAAAGATATATCTGCACACTTCAAATGCGGAGTAGCTGGGCATACCGATAGCACCTGAAAAATAATAATTTCATAGTGATTAAAATTAAAAATAATAATTCAATCCATATTTATACAAAATTGGTCCTGCATTTCCTTTCAGAACAGCGTTTTACACGCTGTTAATAGATGGCGGTAATTTAGGTTTCTTGGAGTTCGAAGTGTGAGATAAATCCACGACTACGACAGTTGTTTCCATGATCTGTGTAGCGTAGATTGGTACCTTTCAAGATTTTAATGCTTACATTCATCAGTGAATACGTTATGTACCTAACAGAACATTTACCCTGTATTAGATTTCAGAGGCTAAATATATCATATACACTTCCATATTTCCCTGTTAATAAAATGCATTGTATGTAAATCAGCTGACACAGCAGTTTCGCTGACTGAGCAGGCAGTAGCGGATAACTGCGCACGACCTTTGCCACACTTCTTTTTATTATAGAGCGAGAAGTAGATCATGATTCAAGATAACCGAGTCGTACTATAGCACTGGTGCCTTTCGCACTTCCGAAAAGTAACACAAGTCCACTTTTACGTTACGTTACACTTAGCTGCTGGTGATTTATTGGTATATCAGTATTTATTCCACGTTGTATCTCATTGCTTTTCCGTGAATAAATTATCCTAAAAATGTTGGTGTATAACCTTATAATGGCTGCTCACTTAACTTTTTGCGATATTCAACTGGAAATTGAAGATCAATTTCTCAATTTTTTTATAAACTACGACTTATAATTATTTATGCATGATATTTATGAACCTAACATAGCCTTGATGCTGATACAGCTGGAGGCAGTTGCTTGCGCTTATTTATTGCGTGGCCATTCGCCACATAATGGTAGACATTCTATGTTTTTTGTAGTCATATTTCAATTAGCAGGTTTGATTAACCTCATCGAGCTATACATTTCGATACTAATGTCAAACAGCGTCGAAAACGTTTAAAGGCGATGAAACGGTATATAGAATGAAAAGTATAATAAATAAATATTCTATGCAAGTGTGTAAAGTCGTGGTTTTTTACTTTCTCTGCACATACTGTGCACGTAGTAGCTATTGTATTCCACTCAAAAATTTTATACAAAGATTTTATTGGAACTACACGTTTTTAAGATCCCATGTGTCCAAAAAGCATTTATAGAAGACTTTCATTCGGAATTAATTTTGAAAACTGTTAAACCGTAAGAGATAGACTAAAACCTACTAGTCACGTAGTCACGTTAAAACACACAGTTTATGCCAAATGTATTTTTGTGTGGAATTAAACATTTCAGGGATATTACTTGTTTCAATTTTAAAACACTTAAATTTTTCTCAAACGAGAGGTATCATTCGTTTTATATCTCTTTTGTTTACTCCTAGCCATACAAGGAGAACCACCTAGCAACATTTATTATAATAATAATAATAATAATAATTATTATTATTATTATTATTATTATTATTTTTTTTTTTTAATGTTTTACTATCGCTTTAGCCTAGAGTATTCTCTTATTTTCCTTCTATGTACACGGGACTAAGCAACAAAACCATTTATTTTTAAAATTTATCTCTATTAGCATAATGTAGATATAAGAATAAACTTTTGTAAGAATAATTTGTTGTGGAAAAGGTAGAGAATGGAACACATCAAATTTTTACTTTCTCTAGCCCGTATGTAGAGTGTAGATAGTTGATAGAGAAGGTATTGTATTCCACCTAAAAATTCAATACCGAAATTACTTGCTTTGGTACCCCCTGCATAAAAAAAAAATATTTTAGAAACATCTTCGTGTGTGTCTGACTGTGGGCAGCATAACTCAAAATCGAAAAGTGGGTTAAATACCAAACTTGCTATGTAAATTCAGTATCTGCCAAGAATGCTACACGAAGGTTTTCAAGAAAATACCCGTTCCCGAACAACCCTTTACATGGAACATGGAAAATTTAAATTTGCTCAAAAATGTTCTAACGATTTTTATTAAAATGTTACTTGTTTAAGATATTTTTATGACAAAGTATATCTTGTATTTATGGGAATAGCTTCTGAAGACTTGGATGGCTTTTGTGTAACTGGTAAACCGTAAGAGATAGACATAAACTTATTGCACAAAAATGTACATCTTATTTACCCAATATATATCATATACACTTTTTACAGAGCTAACCGTTTTCGAGATATTCCGAGTTATTGGTTTCAGTTTTAAAGTGCTTTAACTTTTCTCAAACAGGAGACATCTATCTTTTCGTCTCTCGTTTTTTTTACTCCTAGCAAATAAAGAGAACCGAATTTCAATTGTTTCACTTAGCGACCGGCTTTTAAAAGATTTTACTATCACTTTAGTCTAGTGTACTCCCTGGTTTCCCTTCTACTTACAAAGAAGCAAGTAATAAGACCATTTTTAGCAATGTTTATCATAATTAGCATGTAGTATGTAAAAATAATCTTTTATTAGCCACTTTTTTATGGAACAGCTAGAGAAAGTCATTAGTTTTTTTTAATGCAGTGTGGATTTTATATATCACCACACGAATATCGAAAAAAAGAGAAGACTTTGCACAGATTAATCATACAATGTTTTTTGCAATGCTATACGAAATTAAAGTAAATATTATAAAAAAAATTACCATTTTCACGGACGTGTACAACAGCGATTATTTATGTGACCATATGTGTTTAAATAAACATTGGAAATAATTGAATAAAGATGGGCGTGACAATTCTACGGTCTCAGAACATTTGTTTTGCTTAGTTACTTGTTTCAACAAACATTGAATAATTAAAACCACATGGCTGATTAAGAAGATTTTGCAACTAGCAGTTGCAGAAAATAGATGATGTAGTGAAATTTACAATTGAAGATTTGCTGTCTAAAAGTAATTAATTAACACATTATGTTACATATATTTTTCGGGATAGTGCGTAAAGTCACGACTTGTAAATTTTATATTACATGTTACAAAACTTCACTTTACGCACAGAAAACGGTGCAAAATACTATAATAAACTTCGACTGTAAAATACTGTTATAATAAAATTGGCTTGATATTTTTATTATTAAAACATTTTACCTTGTGTCATTTCTTAACTGTTTTTTATTTTTAATCTCTATAAAAACTTTTAAAAGTAAGAATTTGGTCTCACAACTCAGACAGCAGAGCAGTACGAGCGGTTCCGGGTTTGATTCCCGTTTATAGGTGGGATATTTTTTCTCTATTCTCCCAGATTACGGAAGCGAGTATGAGAGTGTGGCTGTGTGTATGTGTGTGTAATCTAATGTACAAAACCCGCAGAAGAATTAAAAACTTTATGTGTTCCATTCATATGACTTTCTCTACATCTCGGTAACAAATTACTGTTAAAAGGATTATTGTTCTATCTACTTCATGCTAATCGAATTAAAATTAGCAGAAATGGACTTATTATTGCTTTTTGTAGGTAGAATGGAAATAAGGGAATAAACTAGGCTAAAGTGATAGTAAATCTTTTAAACAGCATGTTTCCATATGGATGAATTCCATTTCTTTGCATTTCCAGGAGTTGACAAATTTCTGTATGTGAAAAGTTTAAGTATTTTAAAATTGAAACCAACAACAAGAAATATCTGAAAAATGGTAAACTCCAGAAAAAAGTGTAATGGACATGAATTGTGTGTTTTTACGAGATCTGCAATTTTGTATAGTAAGTTTTGTATATCTCTTACGGTTTTATAGTTAGGCAAATTTCAGCAAAATCCATCCAGAATGAAGAGCTTTTCAGACACTATTCCTAGAAGAGTCAAGATATACATTTTATTTTTCATATAAATATCAATCAAAATCGTTAGAGCCATTTTTGAGAAAATCAAAATTTTCGACACTTTTTCCATGTAAACGTTAGTTTGGGGTCAGGTAATTTTGCTCAAAATCTTCTTGTCGCATCCTTGAAAGACTCTAAGCTCAAATACTAAGTTTTTATCGAATTTTCGTTTTTGAATTTTCGTGTTCACAAACACACGAACACACACGAACTTTTTTCTAAATGTGCTTTATTTGATTCAGGGGACTTTATTTCCGGTGAAATCTCGGTATCGAACTTTTGGGTGGAATAAAGTACCTTCTCTATACACTTTGTGTAGCACGTGTAGAGAAAGTATAATCCAACAAAAGTGTTTAAGAGTTGTTCCAAAGGAAGCCTACCGATATGATCAATGCTGTTAAAGACGAGGTATACAGAAGCAAACAAAGTGTTGTTTTTTAAATGTAGATATTGCCTCTTCAGTTCAAATAAGCAAAGAGCTTAAAGTCTGTGGTTATTTTATGACGTCAGATTCAAAGAAACATTTACTATAGTAATCTGATATATACTTTAATTGTATCAGAAATTGTAGAAATCGCAAGTAAATGCAAACTTGAATGATGTTTAATTATTCTAGGTATTAGTATTATTCTTCCCTTCAAGTGTAAGGTATTTTGGTCTGTTACGATGTCACGTGTGGAATTCACAGCCTAGCGTTTCTTTGGACGATGTAAAGGTGACTTTCCGTTTGGATTATAGTGCAGATGACTTTTGGGATTCTATTTGTGTAATGCAATTTCTTCATTGCTCTTTTGATCCCATTTTGTATAGCTCGCTGTATATCTAATAAATTTTAGCTGTAATTCTGCTTTCATCTTTTTCTCTTAATGTCTATGCTTCACCTCCGAACAAGATACATGTTCGCACAGGTAAACTCTAGAGTACCTTTCATTTGCTTATTTATTATTGCCATTGTATTTGCGTATTTAGAAATTTTCTATTGCATCTAAAATGGATAATCTTATTAGTATTTAGGAAAAAAAGTATAATTCATTAAATAAATAATATTCATTATTATAAAATAATAAAAATTGTTATAATTTGAAGAATTAATAATGATTTTTTTTCAAACAGCGCACTAAGGAGCTAACGAGCTAATACAAAACAATGGAAATGAATTCCAACCTAAATAAGCAGAAGTGTCTAAGGGCTACAGCAATACATTGACATTCAGAGTGAATTAAAAATTAATGAATTTAGGATACACATTTACAGAAAATAAAAGCTAGAGCTACGGGTTGAACTGCAATTCATGTTGAAAAAAAATAGAAGTTGTTAATAGCATGAATTTGTTGCTATAAAAAGTGTCACAATTCCGATAGACCAACCATTGTAAATATACCGCATTTTGGAAATATTTATAAACCAAAAGCTGAGGAAGCGATAAATTCGTAACGACATATGCAGCAATAGGCAGCCATTTTCGGTGGAAATTTAATTTTCTTTCAGTTTTATTAGTCGAAAACAATACGGCGTTATATAAGTATTAAAGTATTATAAAACCTTTCTTATAATCAGTATTTATTCACTTTTCACATAGGAAGAGGAAGTTCGATACAGAGATTTTACTGAAGCTACAAGCCCTCTGTAACTCCATGGCATGAATCCACAAAGTACCTTGGCCTACCGCCCAGCCGCTGCATCCCCCATCTCGGACCGACTGCGTCATGAATGGGTGCAGTGCTGGAGGGTGAGGCTTGATCAGTGCCTCGAATCCCTCCCGGCCCGTATATGCGGTTTTCTCGATCTGGAGCCGCTACTTCTGAATCAAGTAGCTCCTCGATTTGCCCGCCAGGGACCTCACGAGGCTGAGTGCACCCCGGACCCGGTCTCTCAGCATCTGAAAATTCCCTACGCCGGTACCGGGAATCAAACCTAGGTCTCCCGATTGGCAAGCAGACGTGCCGACAGAATTAAACAAAATATCATGTTAGAAAAATCTGATGTGTTCCATTCACATGACTTTCTCTATATCCCTGCAACAAATTATTCTTAAAAAGCTTATGCTGGTATTTACTTCATGCTAATCTAGAAAAATTAGCAGAAATAGTCTTATTACCTTCTTCCTTTTAAATAGAACGGAAATAAGGGAATAGCATAGGTTAAAGTGATAGTAAAAAACTGGTTACTACGTGACTGAAGTTCCTTTGTTTGTATGGACATGAGTCGACAAATGCCTGTATGAGAAAAGTTAAGATTTTTGACCCTGAAAACAAAAACAAGGAATATGTAAAAAAGATCAACTCCAAGAAAAAAATATATATATATACAACATAAATTGTGTGTTTTAACGCTGTCTACATTTTTTGTGTGGTAAGTTTTTGTCTATCTCTTACGGTTTAGCAGTTATACAAAATTCCGGAAAATTCACTCAGATTAAAGTAGTCTACAGAAGTTGTTCCCAGAAAATTCAAAATATACATCTTATTTGTCGGGTAAATATCTTTAATATACGATATTTTAATCAAAATCGTTAGAGCAATTTTTTAGAAAATCAAAATTTTCGAAAAAAGTTCCATGTAAAGGTACTTTGGGGTGGCGGGATTTTTCTCAAAATCTTCGTGTCGCATCCCTGGAAGATTATAAACTTAAATACCAAGTTTTATGTTTTACCGAGTTTTCGTTTTTGAGTTATCGTGTTCACAGATACACGGACACACACGGACGTTTTTCTGAAAAATTCTTTTTTTTTAGATAAAGGGGACCCTAAAACATATATTTCCGGTGAAATCTGGTATCGAATATTTTGGTGGAGTGCAATACCTTCTCTATACACTATGTACATAGTTCGTATAGAGAAAGTAAAAATTTGAGATATTCCAATCACATGGCTTTATCTACTTTCTATTTCTAAAGAGCTTATTCTTCCATATAAATCATCGTAGCTGTAATATTTATTCGCTATATAAAACGCTTTGAAGCGCACATATTTCATTAACACTGTTTAACGCGGCTTGTATATTTCAGATTCAGTTTAATAATTGTCCTGCGGAAGCAATTACTCTCTTCTTCCATCCATAGAGCTTCAATATTTTGTTATTTACTATCTGTGTTGCACACTGTTTTTTGCCTAAGTTGCAGCATTCGAATTAATCAGAGAAATAGAGACGAAGGGACACATGAAAGGCTTTCACTAAAAGGAAAGCAAAAACATTAAAACGAAAACTGTATTTCTTTCCACCCACTGTCTTGAGAAATATGTATACATTCCCCTCAAAAGAGGATATTACATGATGAAATAATATAAAAATCGGATATGTTCTTTACAAACAACACATTCTTACAAAATATTGTTTTATCTACATCAATCTAGTATACATAAAATTAGCAGAAAGTGTCTTAGCAGAATGGGAATAACTAAGGTAACGAGATAGTCAAGTATCTTAAAAGCTGGCCGCTATAAGCACAATTGAAGTTCGGCTGTCTTGTTACGGCCAGGAGTAAAACAAAAGAGAGATGAAAGGAAAGATCACTTCTCGTTTGAGAAACTTTTATGTAGTTTAAAACTGAAACCAAGAGCAGGGAATGTCTCTGAGATGGTTAAAATGTATATGACATAAGTTGTGTGTTTTAAAGATATCTACATTTTTGTTTAGTGAAGTTTTGTCTTTATCTTAGTTTACCAGTTAAGCAAAATTAATCGAGAATGAAGGGGTGTTCAGACACTATTCCCTGAAAATTCAAGATATATTTTCAATTTTCAATTTTTTCCCATATAAAGGGTAGTCAAGGGAGTAGGGGGAATTTTCTTGTAAATCTGCGTGTAGCATTCTTGGAAGATACTAAATTTAAAAAACAAATTTGGTATTTGATGATCGTTTCGTTTATGAGCTGTGCTGTTCACAGACACACCCACACATAAAACTATTTTTTACAGAATCTAACTTCCGCTTTTACTACATAGGCACTACACAGAACGAAGATGGAGCACTGGTGGAATGCGATGGCGGGGAAAACCGGAGAACCCGGAGAAAACCCGCCCCTGGTTCGCTTTGTCCTCCACAAATAGGCCACATGCGGTCGCCTGGGATCAAACCCGGGCCGAAACACACACACGAACTATTTTCTAAAATACCTTTTTTCGGATTCAGAGCACCTCAAAACATTTATTCTCGAGGAAATATCGACATGAAATCTTCTCTACCTACTATGTGCACAGTACGTGTAGAGAAAGCAAAAATGGAGTGTTATAAGAGCCTGTATCAATTTATAAAACTGAAAGCTTTGCTTTTACGTTTTCAGAATATTGTAGGCCAGTTCCGATTGAGTGCGAGCTCAGCGACTTCATACTGGATATCAAATATCATTTATGAGAATTTCTTTTTCTCCGGATATCTCTTGTCGATCAAAGGCAAATAGAAGGGGCTTAGAGGGAAGAAATTTCAAGCTCATTTCCTTATGTTCCGTTCCAATCCTCTCTAAAGCCTGCAATAAGCTGGTCATTCAGCCATGAGATCTTTTGGATCACAAGAAGTTCAACAAAGCTTTCTGCCCATAAAACGGGCATACGTCGATACGGTGAATATGAATAGCCCAGTTAAACCAGTGGATAGAAGCAAATCTTTGGGCAACATAATAATAATAATAATAATAATAATAATACAATAAAAAATCTGATGTGTTCCATTCACATGACTCTCTCTACATCTCTGCAACAAATTCTTGTTAAAAAGCTTATTCTTCTACTTACTTCATGCTAATCCTGAAAAAATTAGTAGAAATAGTCTTATTACTTGCCTCCTTGTAAGTACAATAAGGGAGTACCGTAAGTTAAAGAGACTTCAAAAACTGGTTGCTATGTGACTGAAGTTCTTTTGTTTGTATGTACAGGAGTTGACAAATTCCGGTTTGAGAAAAGTTTTTTTAAGGCTGAAACCAATAACAGGGAATATATCATAAACGATAAACTCCACGAAAAAAAGTATATGACATAAATTGTACGTTTTATCTTGATCTAAATGTTTGGTGTAGTAAGTTTTTGTCTATCTCTTACGGTTTACAGTTATGCAGCATCAATGAAAACCATCCAGAATAAAGAGGTATTTAGAGGCTACTCCCAGAAAATTCAGGGCATACATTTTATTTGGCATGTAAATATCTTAAATATAAGATATTTTAATCAAAATCGTTACAGCCATGTTTGAGAAAATCAAAAAATTCGAACTTTTTTCTATGAAAAGGGTTGCTTGTTGTAAGGGGATTTTTTTGAAAATGTTCGTGTCTCATCTTTGGAAGATACTAAACTTAAATACCAAGTTTAGTTTTTAACGGTCTTTTCGTTTTTGAGCTATGCTGTCCACAGACACACACACACACACATTCACACAGACAGACCTTTTTCCAAAAATGCCTTTTTGGATTCAGGGTGACCCAAAATATATATTTTCGGTGAAATCTCAGTATCGAATTTTTGGGTGGAATAAAATACCTTCTCTATACAATATGCACATAGTATGTGCAGATAAAATAAATTATTATAATAATTAATAATAATAATAATAATAATAATAATATCCCGCATGCCATATTCAAAAATATATTTAAAAACTTGCAAGCCCCTATAATTTATTCCTTTGTTAAATAATCTGATCGGTTACATTCACTTCTCTTCTCATGCTAACCTCATATAACCGGGGTAGCGGGTTCAAACCCAGGGGAGAACGATGTAAAAATCCGCATGCTGACTTCCTTCGGAAGGGAAGTAAAGCCATTGGTCCCGAATAAAATTTACGTAAAAGAACCTAAGCCTGATAAAGAAGCCTCCGAGCAAAATTAAATGGTCTTTTATGCCCAATATAGATGGGACGCTGAGAGCCGCAGTAGTTAAAAAGCGTCCAACAATAAAACTGAATTTTCAATGTTTTTATAAATTATTCTTAAAAACATCTGAGATGTTCTAATCACTCAACTTTCTCTAGTTATTCTGCAACAGATTATTCGTACAAACGCTGATCCTTCTCTCTACTTCGTGCTAATCTAGATAAACAGAACATAGTAAAAACGGTTGCGTTAATTACTTCCTTATCTGTAGAAGGGAAATAGGAGATTTCACTAGGCTAAAACAATAGTCATATCTTTTAAAAGCTGTTGCTATATGATTGAAATTAGTTTCTTTGCATAGCTAGAAGTTGACAAATTCCGTATGAGTAAAGTTTAGCGGTATTTAATAACTGAAATTGATAATAAGGAACATTCTGAAAATGGTCCAGTCTACAAAAAATTTATATTACATAAATTGTGTGTTTTAACAAGATCTAAAATTTTTGTGTTAAGCTTTTATCTATCTCTTAAAGTTTACCAGTTATGCAAAATTGATTCAGAGACTTTGCTTAGAATATTCAAATTATGTATTTTGTTTGCCATGTAATTATCTTTAATTTACGGCATTTTAATCAAAATCGTTGTAGCTTTTTTTAAAAAGATTAAAATATGCAACATTTTCTTCCATGTAAAGGATAGTTTGGGGTGGGGTTATTCCTTATAAGCTTTTTGTCGCATCCTTGGAAGATACTAAACTTAAACACCAAGTTTGGTATTTTACCGACTTAACATTTTTGAAATATCGTGCTTACAGGCACACGGATATATACACACACATTGGACCATTTTTAAAAATGCTTTAATTGAATAAGGGGATTCTAAAACGTGTATTTCTGGTGAAATATCGGTATCCAATTTTTGGATGAAATGTTATACTGTGTCTGTCTATTGCGCGTTAATCTATTATCTTAATAAGTAAAATAATAGTCTACAAATTAGGTAAATATTGATGTACTATTAGTCATTACAATCTTCCTAATTACCAATGCAAACATCTGCATTCATATCCCTATGTATACATATATTGAAGGTATGAGGTGAACAAGTTCAAATTTGCTATTTTCTAACATTATGTTCATGAGGTAGATGAATGACTATTATTTCCTATCTCAGGTTTTTGAGATAATATATTTAATTTAGTATTTAGTTGTTGATTTATGTGTATAAAATACTTTAGAAATGTTTTAATTTTAGATTACCGTATACCAAGTGGCCAAACTGTCCCATATTTGAGTTGTGCAGATATTTGTGCATTAAAAGAGTTGTAGAAAAAGCTAAAACCCACCAGAGATGTTACGCCATTAAAGTCCTCTACAATACAATAATTTTCTACTTATTTGAGTTACACATCAGTACAAATTCTACAATTGCGAGGCGCAAGAACATGTTGTAAATGTAAATATTGAAAAGGTACAACATAAGCCCCATTTCACAAAGGTGACTTCGAAACTGTTGACATCCATCCCTTCTACTCATCGTTTCCTAGTTCTCTGCAAGGGGTAAAACGTGATAAAATCGCTACCTAATGCACTAGCTTGGACGTCCATTACTGACATCTGCTCCTCTACTTTTTGATGTTGGTGGCCTGGACGCGTTTCGACAATCTTCATCCTCTAGAGGGTTTGCAGACATCTTAACCCTGCTAGAGGATGACAATGAAGATTGTCGAAACACGTCCAGGCCACCAGCAACTAAGATAGTGGAGCAAGTGTAGTAATGGACGTTCAAGCTTGTACAACTTGATAGCTTCACTGTATATATATTAGCTTCTACCAAAATAATAATAATAATCGCTACTGTTGGTAAAGGCCAAATAAATCTGAAGATCCTATATAAAGTATGAAGTTCAAAGGTATTCAATAAAAATGAATTTGTGCTATATTTCTAGGGTGTCTAATGTCTATATTAAATCTCTGATCCGTATAGTAATGTTGCCTGCAAAAGTCATTTTAATTTGAAGCAAGATTAATTTGGGTAGGGTTGGTAAAACATTCGGATTGCAGATAAATCACAGGATGTTTGATATCTGAAAATTTACTCTGTTGCACGAAATCCGAGTAAGATTCATGTTTGTTCGAGAGAAAATAAAGCGAAGAAAGCACGAACAATATTGAGTTGGACAGGTTTATCTGAAAGGTACGTTGAGCAGAACTCATAAAGAGCGTCTAGCCCCTGGCTTTACCGTTGTTCCTGCCAGTAACATCAATAAACCTTTCTCTCTGTGTAAGCCCTCATCGGTTTTCGGAGGTTCATAGCTTTCCGCGAGCTTTAACACAGCACGGCTTTCATACAGACTGAGAAAAGTGTAATTACTCTGGCAGAATACATGTACCAGTCCCTTACACTTTATTTGTAACTTTTCACTGACAATTCAGCTTCGCCATGAAAGCGCCAATGCAATGGCTGAGATTAGGCAATTTCAACCAATTGCGGTCATCTGATTGGAGAAAAAAACAACATCTAATTGCAGCTGATGTCATTTATTTGGAATGTTGTTCGTATGTTTAATCTCTTGCATTGGTTGTTCGTAACAAGGTGACAATCCAGGTAGAAACCTTCATTTTTAATAACTATCACTTCCACAATTAATTATACTTTCAATAATTCAGTTAGAATGTTTATTTAAAGTTTTATCCACTTCATAATGTATTTAGTTAAAAAAAAGGAGTAAAAATAGTCATTATATGTATTTCTTATGTGTGAGATGAGTGCAATAAACTCTACGAAAATAATGTGTGTTTCCATTTCATGTATTACTTATTAAAAGGTGAAATAAAATAATTGTCACCTCTTTCTATTGTTACTATCGATATTCGTACATTGAGTGTAGACATAGTTGGTTATATCATAATTCAGGAAGCACTGAAGAAAGAAAAGAAAAATAAAACATTCGGTCGAATTCTTCATCTACCATTTGAGAACTAATGTAAGTATTACAATATATATTGTAAATTATTAATTGTCTATTTTGCTGAATTATCTTATCAAATAAAACTCGTGTTTTCATCTCTTAGGACAATTTACTCCCGTCGCTTTGCTCCAGTCGTGAATTATCGACAAGATGAAAACACTCGTGGTATGACTTATGGCAATACTGAAGCTATGTTTTATACAAAAATGTAATGTGTTCTATTCACATAGCTTTCTCTACATTTCTATAACAAATTATTGTTAAAAAGCTTATTCCTCTACCTCCTCCATGGCAATCGAGACAAACATTAGCAGAAATGGTACTGTTTCTTGCTTTCTTGTAAGAAGAAGGAAATAAATAATGCACTAGGCTATAGCGATAGTCAAATAATTTAAAAGATGGCTGCCATTTGGATGAAATCGTTTCATTTCACTGCAAGAGTTGACAAATTCCCGTTTGTGAAAAGTTTAAATATCTTAAACCTGAAACTAATAACAAGGAATATTTAAAAAAAGAATCAACTCCAAGATAAAATATATATGATATAATTTCTGTGTTTTAACTAGATCTACAGTTTTCGTGTAGAAATGTTTGTCTATCTCTTACGGTTTACCAATCATGTAAGATTCCACAGAACTCATCCTGAATATAGAGTTAATGCATTTAATATACGATATTTAATTCAAAATTGTTAGTCATTTTTGAGAAAATCAAACTTATCGATTTTTTTTCCATGTAAAGTATAGTTTGGGTTGTGGGAATTTTCCTCAAATTTTTCGTGACGCTTCCTTGGAAGATAATTTTAAATACAAAGTTTATTGTTTTACCGACTTCTCGTTTTGGGGTTATCGTGTTCACAGTCACACGGACACACACATGCGGGTCTTTTTCTAAAAATGTTTTTTTTTTTAGGTGCAGGATACCCTAAAGCCTGTATATCCGGTAAAATCTCCGTATGGAATTGTTTTGGCTGGTATGCAATGTCTTCTCTATCTGTATAACTTGTGCTAAATAGAGAAAGTACAAATTACGAGAAATAACTCTGCGAATATGAAGTTAGTATTTCATATTATTGCTTTGTATATAATGTACTTGCATGGCAGGTATGTAAGTTACCCTTTGCAATTTACCAATAAATTTTATGTCTTTATGTTATAGGAAATACACATTTTGAGGTCCTCTGAATCCAACAAAAATATTTTTGCTTTCTCCACTACATATAGTAATACTGGGCTAGATGACTCAGATATTTCATCTGGCATTCGCTAGGTCGTGGTTTCGATTCCCTCGGTTAAGTCTCTGTCCCATAGTTTTTTTACCCTCGGGTCATTAGTCGAATTTAAATAAGTACATTATTTCATAGGTAGCTTTTTTCAATATTTGTATGTATTTATGTGCCATTGTCACTGATTTTGGGTGAAAATTACGAAATTCTCGATTTTTTAACTATATCACATAAATATTCTGTGAACACCTAAGAATCATAGCTGACTATTTTTCACGATCCACTATTTTTATAAGGAGAACAATATGTTTAAATATCCAGGCGAAACCTTTTAACCCTACTTCTGTTACCTATGTGTCGCTTCTTATAAATGTTATAGTTTTGCGAATGAAATTGTTTATTCCCTGCATTCAGTTTTCCTGTAATTTGTATTACAATTTACAAATATTATCTCAACTAGAAGCTAAATATTAAAGTATGGATTTTCTAATTCTTTTATTAATTTTAGAAAAAAAGTTTGCATTATTTATATTCTTATATTTATTATATATACTTTTAATGTTTTTTTTCAACTGTATTGGCAAGCTTTTTCTTTCTTTCTATTTTTTTTCTTTAGTCCTAAATTTGGAGAGTTTTTAATTATACTAAATAAAAAGAAAGAATAATCTAATAACTTCAACTTAAATAAAATAGATTTATTTTCAAGGCACTGAAGTATTATAAAATATCATACCTTTCTGACAAATGGGAATGCGCAAAATAGTTTTTAAAAATTGTATTTCACTAATTAAAATATTTCATTGTATTAGCTGAGAAACAATTAAAAATAAAAAAATAAAAGTTAAAAAAAACTGTTTTGAAGAAAATGAAAAATAGCAATATAATCCATTATGGAAATGCTATTAGTTCGTATAAATGTTGATAGTCTGTTAATTTATTTCAGACATAAACAAGTTCTTAATGTTTCAAAATGTTTATATTATACAAAATATGTGAAAATATTGAGAGATTTTTTATTTTGAGAATCATAATAGCCTTGCCACTACATTGCATGTTTGATAGTAAACACATCCATATTCATGGGAATAATAGTCTATGTTACAACATTAGGTACTATCTCACTCATGCTTTAGTTACAACTGTTTTGATAATACAACATAGGGGTTAATTTGACGCTAGGTCAACTTTGAACATCAATCCTGTTGAACACGTTTTATTTAAAGAGGTATGAAGCTTTTAGAGATTTTAAAGAAAATATCTGATGCGTTCTATTCACACGACATCTCTATCCGTTCTACAAACAAAATATTCATATAATAGAGTATTCTTTTATTTACATCATATAGTGGAGTTAAGCATTAGCAGAAATGCTCGTACTATTTGATTCCTTGGAGAATAGAAATAATGGAATACACTAGGCTAAAGCCATGGTCAAATCTTTTAAATGCTGGTCGCTACGTGAAATCTTAGAAATGATAAACTCTCAACAAAAATGTAATATTTTGTGTAGTATGAGTTTGTGTATTTCTTATGGTTTACATGTTATGCAAAATTCATCATTATTCACCCAGAATGAAGAGGTCTTCAGAGACTATTCACAGAAAATTCAACATATACATTTAGTTTGTCATGAAAATATCTTAAACTCTGCCATTTTAAGCAAAAGCGATAGTGCAATTTTCGAGAAAATCAGAATTTTTGAAAAATGTTCCGTGTAGAGCATAGTTACGTGTGAGGGGATTTTCTTGAAAACCTTCGTGTCGCATTCTTGAAAGATACTGAACTTAAATACCAAGTTTGGTATTTAACATACTTTTCATTTTTGAGCGATGCCGAAACCGACCCCCTCCCACACACACGCGATATGTTTTTTAAAAATGTCGGTATATAATTTTTGGACAGAATATAGTAGGTTTTCTATACACTATGTGCATTATACATCATATGCATTAATATTAGTCATGTAAAAAAAATGCACTTACAATTTGTGAATATCTCACTATATTGTTTTGTTTTACAATGAAACTCTAATCCTACATGCTACAATTTGAAAATGGAATACGTATACTTAAGAATTAAAGATTTTTTGAGAAAACAGGCTTTAATTTTTTAACTTAGTATTTCTTGTGAATAGCTATTATATCATTTAAACTCACTAAGCTCCAAAATTAATTATCATAATTAAAGCAGCTTATGATCAAATTCTAGTTATATTACAGATTTAATTTAAAATATTTGTAAATTTTTAAGAAGAAGAATAATTATTTTAAGGTTATTTATGGAACAAAATAAATTGATAATAATGAAATATACTGTTAAAACTATTGGATAGTTTCGCACCATATTTTGGTATACCGGTAATATTTTACAAACTGCATTCAGATATAATTATTTTCCGTCAGAAAACTATTATCTGTGAGCTAAAGTTCAGTGGAAACACACAATCAGATGTATTTCACTGTGAATGTATTTTATATTACCTAATTTCACTAATTTACAAAAAACATCGAAGAAGAGGTTTGCATTTTCTCAAATTCTAGATATATTGCGGATTTAAATTAAAATATTGGAATAATCCTTTTTATTGTTTCAGAAGTATTTTTCTTTGTATCATTCTTTTGAACATATTGCGGATTTAATTTTAAATATTTTCAATTTTTAAAAGAAAAACTCTTATTTATAGTTATGGAAGTAACTAAATTAATCTGGATGAAAGATGTAAAAATCAGTGTTTTGCCTTATATTTGCACTTGCTCTATTTTATAAATATATATAATATATATCATAAAATTATTTACAAATTTGTGTGAATATTTCTTAATATTCGTGACGGATATAAAATAAATACTGGTTAATATACGATGGCCTGAGATGACACAGTACGGATCTTAACTATTTGAAAAAGAGGGCATCAAAAATGTTGCAGCACTGCTTATAAATAATAAAAAAACAAAAGGTACTCACTTCATTTCGAAGTCGTGAAGCTCTTGAAGCGTAAGGGTGTTGGCGACGTCGAGTAGCTGTTTCATGTTTTCCTCCCTCTGCTGTTTGGTGATCTTGCTTTCTCCGGCCGTGGTGCTCTTGAGTAACACCGTCGCTATGGTCGGACTTCCTCCCGTCACGGAAGGTTGCTGCACTACGATTGTTGTAGCCGTGGGCTGCTGTCTCGGAGCAGGTAACGCGCCCAATGGGTTTGTGGTAGTGTTCACGATGGGAGGCGTCGCCGCGATATTTATATTGGTCCCGGGGGAGGAGGATGACGCAGCAGTCTTTTCTAACGCCACGCCGCCACCTCCTGGTATTACAGTTCCTTGTATCGCGCCCGCCTTCTTCACTAGAACTGTAGTGGTGGATGCAGACGACGATGACGCTAGTACTACTGTTCCCGCTAGACTCTTGGCACCGCTCGCGGTGTTGACCTTGTCCGACGCCGGCGTGGCTACCGTCAGATCGTTTAAACTCTCGTGAATAAGCAGGTCATCCTCGAACACGTTGCTTTGGTCTGATTTCAGCGGCTGGGAGTCCGAAAAGAAATCTACTCTTAGATCTGGTGGGGGAGGACGGTGACCGTTTATATTACTGCTGTTCTTAGTCTGGACCGTCGATGCTGTTTTAGACGCGCCGTCATCTTTATGTCTGTGGCGGCGGGAGGACCGTGGTGACTTTGTAGATGATCGTGGAGATTTTGATGACGATCTCGAACTTTTAGTTTTCTCTCTTCCATCCCTTACAACCGCATTATTATCTATTGATGATTTGAGCAGATTTATCATTTTTTTATCATCATCCAGCAAGTTGAGCTTGGCAATTTCATCATCGTCTATTTCCGTCCGTACAAATATGAAATGCTGCTCCTTCTGCACAGCTCCAAGTAGAGGAGTTGGTGGTGGAGGGCAAGGTTGGGTAGAAGTGGAGTCTTCTGTGCTAGAACCGCTGAAAATGTCATCATCCAGAAGATCTTCCTGCGATTGATGTAAGTTGTTAACGGTGGTTTCTGTATCCGTTTCTCCATCGGTAACGGTGATCATTGTAGCAACTGTGTTTGCTGAGTCGGTGCTGGTGTTGATGGTGTTGTTGGAAGAAGTAGAGCTGCCCATGATAACAACTTTGGGAACTTGTTGTTGCTGTTGCTGAGTCTTCTTAATTCTTCCGGCCCCTGCTGATTTGAAATGCAGGCGCCGGAGTGCTGAAGATGCGGTAGAAATGAGATCATGTTCACTGCCCGAGCCGGAGCCCGAACCTGGACTGCTTGACCTTTGGAGAACTGTCATCTTGCTCTTACTCTTGCCGGTCCCCTGAAAACAAAGAAAAAAGCTATACTTAATATTAAAATAACAATAAATATTATGTGACAAATTTCACTCATCTTTGTAAATAAATTTAGTTGTTGCTTTTACGTTTTATTGGGTAGGTATATTTAAATTTACTCAACATAATAATAAATATATAACATAGATAACATAAATAATTTAATAGATAGCAAATAATATGAATAAATATAAAAGTAAAATATAAATAATAAATATTACAATATATACGTATTATCAGTTATAATTTAATTTGCATTTATGATTGACAACATTTTTCTAACATACAGGTTACAATTAGCAATAAAGAATGCTTTATAATCCTGAAATTACTAGCTATAAGGAGATTCTATAGCTCTAATAGGGTGATTTTGCGTGTATTTTCTATGCAAACTGTCATATTAAAACCTTTTTTATTTTCTTTCTCTATTCATTTCCAGAGTTATATTATTACTTTATTATATTTTAATTGTCCCTCTTAATAGTTGTTTACGAGCTTAAGCCATAGTGTGTTATTTCACTCTTGTCTTATAAAATTATTTAAATGTTTAGGTAAAAACAAAGAAGAAGGTTTAATCATTATTTGACACCAATACTTAGCTGTATCTTATGTGACATAACCAGCAGAAATTAAATAAATGAACAACTAGTTTATACTTCAATAAATTAGATTATCTGTAAATAATTTGCGTATTTTCAATATCTTTCTCAGGAGTTCCTTTATAATAATAATATGAGTAATTAATATATATAAAGTTTAGGAATTCAGCTTTAAGCAACTCAAATGAAAATAGAAAAATAGTTTTGCAATTCGTTGATCAGACAGTGTATACACATATAATGTTGTAGCTAAAAATCACAGAGAAACACAAGGCTTCAGAAAGATGCTACTTATATTGCAGTGTTTTATGGCTTCTATATTCCCTCTAACTTCTCTCTTAAATTAACTTCGAGGCGGGCTATAGTTCAGAAGTCTATTTCTTTCATTTACGTCGCTGCAATTATCAGCTCTGTTTGCATAAATCCTCCCCCTCTATATCTGTGTTTTTAAACATTTTAGTAAACATACCTATTTTAATTTGCAATGAACATAGTATTTATGTACATGAAGACACTGGGAGTAAATGTTAAAGCTCCAAATTACTGTATTAATTTTTCTGAAAATGATTTCATTGTTGTTTAGTTAATATATTAAAATAGGATAAGTAATTGAAAAGCTATCACTGATTTTATAAACTTTATTATATAAATACATTCCACAATCAAAATCTTCCATGCGTCCCATGATTTGAAAATATTGGTTTACTTTTTCTACAATTGAAGCTATAAAGCAAAAAAAAAAATATCACAAAAATATATTTTATTTAAATATGATAAGCGAATTACATTTGGTATAAGTCTATAAGAAATGTAAACTTTAAAATTGACCAATGTTTATGTATGACAGAAAAAAAAAATTATTAATGATGTTAATAAGTGTTTGGTCCTATAAGGGATTACATTTCTGGGAAATTTTAATGGATTTAATTAAAATTTGAGACACGTGGAGCGTGCTGTGAAAATGTAATTTTGAGAAAAACGCTGTTTTATAAATCAGTATTCTAGGAAACAGGTTTATTGTACGAGCCTTAAAACGTTTGCAGAGTCCGAAGCATGTAAATATCTAAGGATGCCCAAAATATTAAAACACTATTCACTATAATATTTTGATTTTTTGACAGATTGTGGTAAAAATGTATTTCCAGTATCCCTTAAGAATTTTAAATATTGTTATAATTCTTCTCCAAACAAATTCTTTGTTTCTAGTATTATTAACCAACCATTATCATATTTTTTCGGGTTTTGTTTCAAAATATTGTTAATAGCATGGGGCCTATATTTCTTATTCTTCAAGGTCATAATTTTTAGTTTCTCTAAACGTACTCTGTACATAGTGTATAGAGAAGATATTGTATTACACCCAAAAATTCGATACCGAGATTTCACCTAAAATATATTTTGAGATACCCTGAATCCAAAAAGGTATTTTTAGAAAAATATCGTGTTTGTGTGTGCGTGTGGGGGGGGTGACAGAATAGTTCAAAAACGAAAAGTCCGTAAGTACCAAACTTAGTATTAAGTTCAATGTCTTCCAAGAATGGACACGATGATTTTTAAGGAAATCCCCCACCCCCAAACACCCTTTACGTGGAAACACTTTCGAAAATGTTGATTTTCTCAAAAATGGCTTGATTTTGATGAAAATATCGTGTATTAAAACCTATTTACATGACAAATGAAATGCATGTCTTGAATTTTCTTTATTCTTTTGGATGACCTATGCGGAATTTTGCATAACTGGTAAATCGTAAGAGATAGACAAAAGTTTACCAAACCAAAAATGTAGAGCTTAATAGCACAAACAATTTAAGTATGTTGAATATGGAAGAGGTGGTTTTGCATTAATTTTTTAAGAGAGTACTCTAGTATTTTCTTTATAAGAATATTAATATGTGTAATTTTTCTTGGTTCTGATTTAAATTCTTTTATATTTTGTTTGAAACGGATTTATATATATTTCGTGAATTTTACCGTTTTAGAGATATTCCTGTTATTGGTTTCAGTTTTTAAAATACTTTTACCTTCACATACGAGAATTTGTCAACTTCTTGTCATACAAACAAAGGAACTTCAGTCTCATAGCAACTAGCTTTTAAAGGATTTCACAATTGTTTTAGACTGTGGTAGTTCCTTATTTCCCTTTTACGAAAAGGGAAACCAGAAATAAAATCATTTCTACTCATTTTTTTCTCGATTTTTTTTTTCATAAGTAAATAAAATAATGAGTTTTTTAACACAAATTTGTTGCTGAGGGGTTTTCCCTTATCCTGAGAAGACGAATGTCGAATAACTTTAAGCTCTATGGACACTGAGATAATTTGGATTTTTTGGGAATTCAAGATATATTACACCTCTTCATTCTGGATTAATTTTTCGTAATGGTAAACCTTAAGATAGACAAAAACCTACCACACAAAAATTGTAAACACCGTTAAAACACATAATTTATGTCACATTTTTGTTTTGTAGTGTAGGCCATTTCTTATTATAGATTTCAGTTTTAAACTACATTTCTTTTCTCTAACGGGAAGCCACCTTTCGTTTCATCTCTTAATATTGAAACCAATAACAAGGATTTTCACGGAAACTAGCTAAAAAAAAAAATAAAAGAAAATATATATATATATATATATATATATATATATATATTTCCCGGTAGAGAAAAAAATATGTTATATATAACGTAAATTGTATGTTATAATGACATCTCTATTTTTTGTGCAGCAAGTGGTCCAAAATTCATCCAAAATTAAGAAACTATTCCCAGAAAATTCAAGAAATTTTATCTGTCATGTTTAATCTTTAATATACGGTATTTTAATGAAAATCGTTAGAGCCGTTGTTAATAAAATCGCAAACTTTGAAAAATCTTACATGTAAAGGGTAGTTTGAGATCGGGAATTTTCTTAAAGATCTTCCTGTAGCATCCTTGGAAAATGCTAAACTAAATACAAAATGTAGTATTTAATTGAGCTTTACTTTTTGAGATATGCTGTCCACAAACACACAAACGTTTTTCTACATTTTTTGGGTTCAAGGGACCTCAAAACATATTTATCCATTGAAATATCCATATGAAATGTTTTGGGTTAAATATATCATCTATATTTATTATTTGTAGAGAAAGTAATAAATGACTCGTGATCTTCCAAAACTGAGTAATAAGTGAAATATTTAAGATTTTGATTTTTAAATTTTATGCCACATTAGACTCCTGCTTGGTTTTGGAGAAGCTAAACAAGATGTATCCTATTTTCTAAGGTATAGTATAAATATAATTTCACAACAGGCAGTTCAACCCTTCTTGTATGGACAGTTTAATTTGAGCGCTCTCTCTCTCTCTCTCTCTCTCTCTCTCTCTCTCTCTCTCTCTCACACACACACACACACACACACACACACAGAATATTTCTCTTCAAAAATTGAAATAATTAAGAGTTGCGTCACAAGTACTCTGTTGGCAGTAGCATACATAACATGTATCGTGTATTTTGAAATAAAGCCAAAAGTGTAACAGTCACATCCATGACGATAATGTTATCTCGTATTATTAAAACTTTGGAAACACGTGA
This sequence comes from Hymenopus coronatus, assembly GCA_030762935.1. Lineage (NCBI taxonomy): Eukaryota > Metazoa > Arthropoda > Insecta > Mantodea > Hymenopodidae > Hymenopus > Hymenopus coronatus. The sequence goes on from CM060894.1 coordinate 57,273,390, forward strand.
TTTTGTACATATGGAGTTCTGAAATAAAAACAAAATTCTCAAAATAGACAAATGCGGTTTCTAGAGCTTAACAAGAATTTCTTGCAAGAACTTTTTTCATTTTCCTGTTTTGCAATGACTTAAAGCAACAGGAAAGTGAAGATATTACGACATCATAATTGCTTCAAGTGCAGGTTTTTGCTTCTGGCAGATTTGAATTAAGCGACAAGATTCCAGAGAAATGGGATACAGACACTCATTTAACATTTTAGATGATTCACTTTTCAGCGATGTGAGTCATTTAAGATGTTTTATGTTTTTGCTCACGTGCTTCGCAGAAGACATTATTTCTTCATCGTAGCTGATGTTCCAGCTCTTCCTAGTTTTCCTGCTCTACAGGGTGATCTGTTTGACGACGTTACGGACCACCTCGTCTGGTGGAGGGATACACTTAATCCACAATACCGCATAAAACAAACCTTACAGCTCATAAAAGAGTGATGGCTATTATACATTTACTTTCTCAAACAATGTACATAATAGCTAGAGAGTATTGTATTCCAACCAAAAATTCTATGTCAAGATGCCAACGGAAGTATATATTTTGAGGTCTCCTTAGTCTGAAAAAATTAGAAAAAGGTCTGCGTGAGTCTGTGGGAAGCATAGCTCAAAAATGAAATGATCATTGAATACCAAACTTGGTATTTATGTTAAGTACCTTTCAATGATGTGACATGAAGACTTTCAAGAAAATCCCCCACACCACAGTCTACCATTTACTTGGAAAAGTTTTCGAAAATTTTGATTTTCTGAAAAATGGCTGTAACGATTTTGCTTAAAATACCGTATATTAATAATAGTTACAGCACAAATAAAATGTATATTTTGAATTTTCTGGGAATACCCTCTGAAGAGCTCTATATTGTTTTGCACAACTTTGCATAACAGTTAAACCGTAAGATATATCTACACAAAAACTTGTTTCACAAAATATGAGCATCTCGTTAAAACTCACAATTTATGTCATATATAGAGGTTCTTTTCCTTGTAGAGTTGACTGATTTTACTTTCTCTTTACGTACTATGTACATATGTACATAGAGCAGGTATTGCACTCCACCCAAAAATTAGATACCGAGATTTCAACGGAAATATATGTTTTAGGGTCCCCTTTATCTAAAAAAATCTGATGTGTTCCATTCACATGACTTTCTCCACCTCTCTGCAACAAATTATTGTTAAAAAACTTATGCTTCTATTTACTTCATGCTAATCGAGAAAAAAAATAACACAAATAGTCTTATTACTTGCTTCCTTGTAAGCAGAAGGGAAACAAAGGAGTACTATAGGATAAACTAATAATCAAAAGCTGGTTGCTATGTGACTGAAGTTTCTTTTTTTTGTATGGACAGAAGTTCACAAATTCTTATATGAGAAAAACAAAAACAACGAATATGTCAAAAACGATCAACTCCACGAAAAAAATAAATATAAGATAAATTGTGCGTTTTAAGGTGCTTTACATTTTGGTTGTTGTAAGTTTTTTTTCCATCTCTTACGGTTTAGCAGTTATGCAAAAATCCATAGAATTCATCCAGAATAAAGTATTCTTCAGAGGTTATTCCCAGAAAATTCAAGATATACATTTTATTTGTCGTGTAAATATCTTTAATATACGAAGTTTTAATCAAAATCGTTAGAGCCATTTTTGAGAACCTCACAATTTTCCAAAAAAGTTCCATGTAAAGGGTAGTTGGGGGTGGGGGGATTTTTCTCAGAATCTTCGTGTCACATCCCTGGAAGATATTAAACTTAAATACCAATTTTGTTATTTTACCGACTTTTCGTTTACCTCAAATAAAATGTGTATATTGAATTTTCTGGGAATGGCCTCTAAAGACCTCTTTATTCTGAATGAAAATCGCGTAACTGATAAACTGTAGGGGATATGCAAAGACTTACTGTTTAAAAATATAAATCACGTAAAAACACACAATTTATGTCATATGCGTTTTTTCATGGAACTGACCATCTCTGAGATATTCCTTGGTATTTGTTTCAGATTCAAAATACTTAAAAACATTTTCACACTATTACAAACACCTGGCCCTGCATAGAAACGGATTTTAACCAAATGGCAACCAGCTTTTAAAGGATTTCACTATCGTTTTAGTCGTGTATTCCCTTGTTTTCCTTCTACTTATAAGGAAGCAAGTAATTAAGCCAAATACTGCTAATGTTTAACTCGATTATCATAAAGTAGATAGAAGAATATGCTTTTTAACAATAATTTGTTACAGCGATGTAGAGAAAGTTATGTGATTGGCTTAAGTATGGTACATAAATTATATATAATAATATATAATTTCCAGTTTCATTCCTGATACTTTAGTGTTTAACATAGTGACTACGACTTGCAACCTTAATTTCCGAATATGTGTACGGCTTACTTTGTAAGTCATAGATGATTGCTGGCATTCAATGTTACACACGTGCGTTAGTGAACACACGTGCCGCGGTTATTTCTTTTAACATAACAGCTATGATTGTTACACACGTGAGAGTGGACGCGTATTCTTTGAGGTTGAAACCGCGCAATGTTAAGCATAAATGAGTTTGTGAATATCGGCGGTGTATCGCACGTGCGGCAACTTCTGGAAATTTCCTGTAACATGACCAACAAATATAAAAAGGAGCAACGAATCCCTGCTGTATCTGCAGTTCCACTAGGAATGCATTGCATGAATCAGATGAGTGAGTTCCAAGGAACTGGTAGCGAGCTTTATTGTCGCGCGGCGAACGTAGAAAAGTAACTATATCTACACAGAATTGTTCAAAAGACAGTCGTTTGTGAGGAGCGTGTGATCAGTTGTAAATAAATAGTTTCTGTTGTGGGAGAAACAAATATTGTTATCTTAGTTCTTGTCTATTGCACCACCTCTCTTCCTCAATTTCCCAATCTATCACTGTCCCTTTAAATATTTGAACCCAGCATCATGATTTTGTCCTCCTTCTTGGCGGCATTCACTCCATCTTTCATCTTCCACTATTTCAGCATACTCATATCATTCTAATGGTTACCTGTTGAATAAAATCTAAAATTGAATTTTGAACCATTCTTATTTTGTTTTATAATCTAATTTATATAAATATATTTTTTCTTCTACATATACTAGCAGATCATCTCCAATAATCCATCTCCGTTTTCAATATTTTTTTTTTAACTGAGAGTTGGGAGTCCGCACGACGGAGCCATAGGTTTTATTCCTCTGTTGTTTTAAAAATTGTAGTTTTAGTTTGTTTTGAGATCTTTTATCCCAATAATATAACATTCTAAATAGGTATAGCATACTTTCCCGAGTTTAACTTTGATCTTATTTTTCTCATCTTCTCTTACTCTGTGTGTTTAATTACCTCCATTTTTCTTCCGGTACAAGATCTTGATGAACATCTCCACGGACCATATATTTAGATTTATCTATATTTACTTTTAGACCCCATTGGTTGTATTCTTGAACAAATTTCTTGTAAGATATTATACATCTTCATATTCTTGATGATCTGCAAACTGCTAATGTTCTCTGTTTTTCCTAATTCTTCCGCGATTACCCATTCCATCATTGTGTGTTTGTATGTGTGTCTGTGGACAGCATAGCTCAAACACGAAAGGTCTGTTAAATACCAAACTTGGTATTTAAGTTCAGTATCTTCCAAGGATGCGACACGAAAATTTTCAAGTAAATCCTCCACCCCCAACAACCCATTACATAGAAACATTTTCGAAAATTTTGATTTTCTCAAAATGGCGTTAACGATTTTGATTAAAATACCGTATATTAAAGATATTTACCTGACAAAGAAAATGTATATCTTGAATTTTCTGGAAATAGCCTCTAAAGGCTACTTTAATCTGCATGAATTTTACTGAATTTTGCACAACTGGCAAAACGTAAGAGATGGACAAAAACTTACTACAAAAAATGTAGATCAGAATAAAAACACAATTTATATCGTATTTATTTTTTTCGTGGGGTTGCTCCCTTTTGAGATACTCGTTGTTTCCGGTTCCAGCTTTGAAAAACTTCTACTTTTCTCATACACGAATTTGTCAACTCCTGTCCAAACAAACAAAGGAACATCAGTCACATAGCAACCAGCTTTTGACTGTAACTTTAACCTATGGTACTTCTTTATTTCGCTTTTACTTACAAGGAAGCAAGTAATAAGAATAGTTCTGTTAATGTTTTCTAGATTAGAGTGAAGTAAATAGAAGCATAAGCTTTTTAACAATAATTTGTTGCGGAGATGTACAGAAAGTCATGTGAATGGAACACATCAGATTTTTTTTTATTCAGGGAGTCATAAAACATGTATTTCCGGTAAAATCTAGGTATCGAATTTTTGAGTGCATCAATATACACTAAGTACGTGTAAAGGAAGTACAAACTACATAAAAGATAAATATCAAGGAATATTTTCTGGCACTTCTGCGCCTTTTATTTCCAGCCGAAGATTTATTCCAGGAATGTGTGAGTAATAACGTCTACAATCCTAGCAGTTGTGTAAAATATCACGAAATCAGAGAAGTTCCTAGCTCGGAGCCCGGGATTTTACGCCTGGCTTGCATTTATATCCCAAATTCTCCGGTACGCAAAAGGAATTCCCAATACAAACTCAAGTATGCAGACCGAGTGCTCTGCAAGGTAGAACGATAACGATATACATATATAAACGACTAGACCCTCTTTCGTGCTTTACCGCTTTATTTAATTTGCTAAGGAATGTTTCGGGGCATTTCTAGCTCAAGGGTTCTTTCTCACTACTCCGACATCACAGTTCGTTTCATGTTTTCGTTTACGCCGGTAAGAAGGTAATGGTTAAAGGAGATTAAAAAGAATCTGATGTATTTCATTCGCATGACTTTCTCTACATTTCTGCAAAAAATTATTGTTAAAAAGCTTATGCTTCCATTTATTTCATTCTAATCGAGGAACAATTACCAGAAATAGACTTATTACTTGCTTCCTTGTAAGAAGAAAGAAATAAGGGAGTAGGTGAAAGTGATAGTCAAAAGCTGGTTACTATGTAACTGAAGTTCCATTGTTTGTATGGACAGCAGTTCATAAATTCCTGAATGAGAAAACTATGTTTTTCAAAGCTGAAACTAAAAACAAGGAATTTCTCAAAAACAATCAATTGCATGAAAAAAATGTGTATGACATAAATTGTGTGTTTTAACATGTTCTACATTTTTTGTGTGGTAAATTTTTGTCCATCTCTTACAGTTTAGCAGTTGCAAAATTCCGTAAAATTCATCCAGAATAAAGTAGTCTTCAGAGGCTATTCTCAGAAAATTCAAGATATACATTTTATTTGCCATATAAATATTTTTAATATATGGCATTTTAATAACAATATTTAGAGCCATTTTTAGAAAATTAAAATTTTCCAAATATTTTCCAAGTAAGGGGTAGTTTAGGGTGGGATATTTTACTCAAAAATCTTCTTGTCGCATCCCTAGAAGATACTGAACTTAAATACCAAGTTTTGTATTTTACCAACTTTTCGGTATTTTAGACCGACACACGAACACACACACACACAAACGCATGCGCGCGGACCTTTTTCTAAAAATATAGACAAATGTTTTAAAAGCTGTCATTATGCGATTTCCATTGCAAATCGCTTCTTTGCTTGGCCAGGAGTAGAACAAATGAAAACGGACACTTCCTGTTTGAGAAAAGAATTAGCACTTTACAACTGAAAACAATAACAAGGTATATGTCAGAAACGGTTACCTCCACAACAAAACCGCAAAGGATATAAACTCTGTGTTTTGACGATATCTACATTTTTTGCAGTAACTTTTTGTATATCTCTCTTAGCAGTTAAGCAAAATTCGGCAACATTCATCCACAATAAAGAGGTATTCAGAGGCTATTCCCAAATTATTCAAGATATACATTTGATTTGTTACGTAAATATCCTTTATTTCCATATTTTAATCAAAAGCGTTTGAGCCATTTTTTAGAAAATAAAAAATGTTGAAAAGTTTTCCATGTAAAGGGCAGTTGGGGTTGGGGACTTTTCTTCAAATGCTTCGTGCTGTTACCTTGGAATAAGCTGAACTTAAATACCAACTTTGGTATTAAATCGGCTTTTCGTATTTATTTGAGTTATCGTGTTCACTCACTCACACACACACACTCACACACACAGGACCTTATTCTACAAATCTGATGTTTTACATTTATACGACTTTCTCTAGCTGTTCTAAAGACCTCTTGCATAAAATTATTCTTCTTTCTGCACCATGCTAATCGAAATAATCATTAGCAGAATGTTCTTATTACTTAGTTCCTTATAAGTAGCAGGGAGCTAAGGGAATACATTAGACTAAACCGGCTCTCAAATGTTTTAAAAACTGTCGTTATGCGATTGTCATTGCAAATCGCTTCTTTGCTTGGTCATGAGTAGAAGATAAGAAAAAGGACACTTTCTGTCAGAAAAAGTAAGAGTATTTTACAATTAAAGCCAATGAGAAGGAATATCTCGGAAACGGTTACCTCCACAGCAAAAATGTAAAGGATATAAATTGTACCTTTTATCTAGACCTATAGTATTTGTGCAGTAAATTTTGTCTTTACTTATGGTTTAGCAGTTAAGCAAAATTCTTCTAGAATAAAGAGGTCTTCAGAAGCTATTCGAAGAAAATTCAAGATATGCATTTGGAAGATACTAAACCTAAATACCAACTTTGGTATTTAGCGGTCTTTTTGTTTTTGAGCAATGGTGTCCACAGACACACACACGGATTTTTTTTTTTAAATTGCTTTTTTCGGAGACAGGGCACCCCAAAATATATATTTCCGGTGAAATCTCGTCATTGAAATTCTGAGTGGAATATAATACCTTCTCCATCCACTATGTACACTGTACATACGGAGCTAGAGAAAGTAAAACTGCTTTTTTATACTCAGGAAGCTATCGATATCTAACTTTTGGGCAGAATACAGTACCTTCTCTAACATCTGTTTACATAGAACTTGTTTGGTTCCCCACAAAACAACGGTAAATTCTAGTACAATGCATTATTATGCGCTGTTATATGTATTATCCAAAACTAGTTAACAATAAGCTAAAAATATCATACAATGGCGAAATGACGCCACCGTAATGTGTGTGACTCGCGTTTTTTTTTATTTTTCTTTTTAAAATACAGTTTCGGAAGCTTGTCAAGACTCCGGCGCTGTATTCCTTTCTCCCCTTTTTTTCCAGTTCCTACACTTCCTTAGTTGACCTATTAATATTCAACGTTTACCTTTTACATTTACAAACACAGAAGCACCTACGCGTTCGAGAGGTCGTGGTTTCAAAAAGAAATCTAAGCAAGCTTTAAAAATCTGATTTGTTCCATTCACATGACTTCCTCTACATGTCTGTCACAAATTATTGTTAAAAAGCTTATGCGTCTATTTACTTCATGCTAATTGAGAAAAAATTAGAAGAAATGGTCTTATTACTTGCATCCTTGTAAGTAAAAGAGGAATAAGGGAGTACCATAGGTTAATGTGATAGTCAAAAGCTGGGTGCTATGTGACTGAAATTCCTTTATTTGTAGAACAGGAGTTGACAAATTCCTGCATGAGAAAAGTATAAGTTATTCAAATCTGAAACCAAAAACAAGGAATATCGAAAAAACGATCAACTCCACGAAAACAATGAATATTACATAAATTGTGTGTTTTAACGTGCGCTACATTTTTTGTTCGGTACGTTTTTGTCCATCACTTACGGTTTAGTAGTGAGTAATTAAAGATGATATGATAAGAATAGTAGATGTAAAAATTATTAGATTTTGAGTTATAAATTGAATTGCAATTCATTTTGGGAAAAAACCTAAAAAAGGTGGTAAGCCGCCTAAGGATAATATTGAAATTGCAAAATTCCCTAAAATTGATCCAGAATAAAGTAGTCTTCAGAGGCTGTTCCCGGAAAATTCAAATATACATGTTATTTGTCAGGTAAATATCTTTAATATACGATATTTTAATCAAAATCGCTAAAGCCATTTTGAACAAAAGCAAACATTTCGAAAAAAGTTCCAAGTAAAGGGTAGTTGGGGGTGAGGGGGAATTTCTTGCAAATTTTCGTGTTACATCCTTGGAAGATACCAAAACTAAATACCAGGTTTGGTATTCAATGGTCTTTTCGTTTTTGAGCTATGCTGTCCACAGACACACACACACACGGACCTTTTTCTGAAAATGCTTCTTTTTTTGGATTTAGGGGAACCCAAAACATGTATTTCCGGTGAAATCACGGTATCTTATTTTGGGTGGAATGCTATACCTTCTCTATACGCTATATACATAGTACGTGTAGAGAACGTAAAAATTCCCTAAACATTCTGCTGTTTTATGCAAAGTCAGCTGCTGTAAATTTAGTCATCTGCCTCCATTTACATGTTATATAACATGTGATTGTATCTCACCATCAGGTCCACATATGGAACAGGTGAGCATCTGAATGAGCATCATTAGTGACAAGAGAACTCTACGGCTGTAATCATTCACACGCATCCATTATCCAAACGGAAATCATCAGTTAAGTAGCACGGCAGTTACACAGTACGGAAAATTTGCGGAAACAAACGAAGGTAGTTTATACTACAGTCATTTATCTTGAATTTCAGTTCAGGTTAGAACTTCAATAAAGCCTGCATAGCATTAGCAACTCAGGAAGCGAATTGAGTTGGCGTAGTAGGCGCGATTGAAACAATGTGTGTTGCACTGTTACCCACTATTGTTAACTTTTACAGTCCGTATGACAAGTGGTGAAAATGGGAATTAGGTAGGCGGGTAGCTAGAGATAGAGATAGAGAACCAACGTAGGAAAATCTTCTTTTGTTAATAGGACCATTCAAGAATGGAGTGAATTACCTGTAGCAGCCTTTCAGGGCTGTCCTCTGAACCTTAAAGAAGTTTTAGTTAATTTGAGTAAATGTTGTGAAGTAATTAAGGATCTCAAAACTGTATTAGTGTATATTATTATTAATGTACATAATATTAGTAATGTATAGTATTAATGTTGAGACTTCATAATAACTGTTTATAAACTAGCTGGTAATTGGCATACGTATTGTTATACTGAATAACAAGTAGTTAGGCATTTAAAAAAAAAAACATGTATATATAATAAGTTAGTTGTATCTCTATTCTTCATTTAACTTAAGATTATTATTGTAAGTGATTATTATTGTACATTTAACTCTGCCACCGGGCAGTATCCAATTAAATCCAATTTAATAAATACATACATACATAGACAGATGTATAAATATATAGATAGTACTCCGTGGCACCCCAGCGCGTAGTCGGGCCAAGGCCTACCTCCCAACTGCTGTGTCCTCCATCTCTGCCCATTACAAGCGTCATGGATGGGGTGGGATGTGGTTAGCGCTCCGAGTCCCTCCCATTCGGTTAATGCGGTCTACTCAACCTGAAGCCACTAATATTTCCTCAAATATCTCCTCAATGGGCTTATAAGGGACGTCATGAGGCCGAGTGTACCCCAGATCAGTCTCTTAGTGAGATACCGGGAATCGAACCCAGGCCTCTCACTTGGTAAGCAGCCGCGCTACCAGATAGTGGATCCATACAACTTTCTGAATCCCCGTGACGGTATTGTGGCTTTCCTTGCATTCCTTTCAAAAGCAGCACTTTACCACCGTTGATAGATGGCAGCAGTATAGATATTCCGTCCATTAGGGGTTTATTGGAGTACCAAGTTCGAGATACACCGGTGGCTGCAGCAGCTCTTTACTTGACCTATGTAACGATGCTGTTGGTTTCTAGATTTCTACGCTTCCATTCATCAGCGAAATTATATCTAAATATCATCATCATAAATATTTCTAAATTTCGCTGTCAGTAAAAATCACGGTTTCTAAATCAGCAGAACTAATTTTGGTCATAACACCTTTCACTGTCTGACTGAGACTAGTAGGGGATAGTTGCGCACGACGTTTGCCACCCTTCCTTCTCACCGAACGGGGTAGTGAGTAGTAGGCCATATTTCAAGATAGCCTCGTATACAGGTATATTAAAACTATTTATACAAACTTTATTTTGAAAGCTTATTGCATGTCTGCTTTTGCCTGCGAAAACACTGACACATTCTCCTGGATTGCTACAGTGTTCAGTGTAATCAAACTTTGAATCCTCCAACCGTCATTGGTTCTCTGCAACTGGTCTGAAAAGAAACACAGGGTCTTAAAAAATAACTAATGAACGATATTAAAATTGTTGTAAAATGGAGAGGCGACATGCATACTGATCAACAAAAAGCTGCACCACCCTCAGGCATAAAATGTAGAACGGGACTGTATGCGTTGATTCTGACCAAATATCATCATGCCCTCTACAAACTCATCAGAAGTCTGCCAGTGGATTGGTAGAGTAATTTATATCCCCTAAAATATGGCCGAAGTGCCATAGGGTAACATTAAAAGGTACACCTATTATTTTTATTTTTCTTACACAGTACGTACATTGGTACGTAGGTAGACACGTAGCATGTACCCAAAAATTCCATACCAAAATTTCATCGGAAACATACGTTTTATGGTGCCCTGTGTCCAGAAAAAAACATTTTTAGAAAAGGTCCGTGCGTCTGTATGCCAGTGAACATGAAAACTTCAAAAGGAATATTTGGTAAAATACTAAACTTTGTATTTAAGTATAGTATTATCCAAGATAGTGACATGAAGATTTTGAGGAAAATGCTCCCAAAACCACTGTTTTACATGGAAAAAATGCGAATATTTTGATTTTCTTAAAAATGGCTCTAAAAATTTGAAATAAACTACCGTATGTTCAAAAATATTTGTATGACTAATAAAATGTATATCCTGTGTTTTCTCAGAATAGCCTCTAAAAACTTCTTTATTCTGGATGAATTTTGCCGAATTTTGCATAACTGATAAACTGTAGGAGATAGGTAGAAACTTACTTAGCAAACACTGTAGATCTCGTTAAAACTCACAATTTATGCTATACACATTTTATTCATGGAGTTTACCGTTTTTTATATATTCCTTGTTATTTGTTTCAGCTTTAAAATACTTATACTTTTCTCATACGGGAGTTTATCAACTCCTGTAAATACAAACAAAGGTACTTCAATCACATAGCAACCACTTTTTAAAAGATTTGACTACCGATTTAGCCTATGGTACTCCCTTATTTCTCTTCTAATTACAAGGAAGCACGTAATAAGGCCCTTTTAACCATTTTTTCTCGATTATCATGAAGTAAATAGATGAATAAGCTTTTTAACAATAATTTATCGCAGAGATGTAGAGAAAGCCATATGAAAGGAACACAGATTTTTTTTAGGGAGTCTCAGAAAGTGTGTATACAGTGAAATCTCGGTATCAAATTTTTAGGTGGAATACAATATTTTCCTACTTACTATACGTGGTAGAGAAAGAAGAAAGGAAACGAAACAGTTCTTAGGAGCCAAATCTACGGTTTAGCATGAAAGTGAATGCCCGTCGCAGCTGTATCCTTGTCTAAGTCACCTCTTTTATTAGCTCTGGGCAGAAAGGATGAGCTGTCTCCGAGGACACTTCTTCCTTACCACTAATTTACAGACCTAGTGGTGTTTACAAAGAAATGTTTCCAACCGACATACTTGGGACAAGAGGGTCAAGAGATATAAACACAATTATTTATCTTCTCTCTCAACTTATACATTGGCTATTTTATATATATAGAGGCTGGAATTTTAAATAATCATTTAATATCTCGTCATTTGTTTTTTACCATTTATCATTAGGCCATTCCCTTTAGTCAATATTTCTAAAGAAAATAACGTATAATTTCAATTCAATAACTGGTTTTAATAATTGTTTTTATTAATGTATTTTTCCAGAGGAAAAGTTATTTGTTGATGTTAAAAGTAACGTGAAATTTATTTGACACTATCCACCGCTTTTCTGTTCCAAACAAATACAGGTAATTCCTGTATTTAATTTTCCTCAGTTGGCAATACTGACTAAATCGAACTGAATATATGTTAGGTTATTACTTTCTCTAGTGTCTGTGAACAACATAGCTCAAAAACGAAAAGACCGTTAAATACCAAACTTGGTATTTAAATTTGGTATCTTCCAAGGATGCGACACGAATATTTTCAAGAAAATCCCACCACCCCAACTACCCTATACATGGACTTTTTCCAAAAAATTTGATTTTCTCAAAAATGGCTCTAACGATTTTGATTAAAATATTGTGTATTAAAGGTATTTACCTGAAAAATAAAGTGCACATCTTGAATTTTCTGGCCATAGGCTCTGAAGACTACTTTATTCTGAATGAATATTGAATTTTTGGGTACATTACAATATCTTCTCTATACACTATGTACATAGTACGTGTAGAGAAAGGAATAACCTGACACATATTCATTTCGATAAGGTCAGTCTTGCCAACTGAGGAAATATATTTCGTCGGGAAATAGTCATAAACAAAGGCTTGGTTGCCTTATGCTGGGATCATTTAGAGCTCTCTGAAGAATCTGTTCCAGGCAGGCAGATAGATAGATAGATAGATAGATAGATAGATAGATAGATAGATAGATAGATAGATAGATAGATAGATAGATAGATAGATAGATAGATAGATAGATAGATAGATAGATAGATAGATAGATAGATAGATAGATAGATAGATAGATAGATAGATAGATAGATAGATAGATAGATAGATAGATAGATAGATAGATAGATAGATAGATAGATAGATAGATAGATAGATAGATAGATAGATAGATAGATAGATAGATAGATAGATAGATAGATAGATAGATAGATAGATAGATAGATAGATAGATAGATAGATAGATAGATAGATAGATAGATAGATAGATAGATAGATAGATAGATAGATAGATAGATAGATAGATAGATAGATAGATAGATAGATAGATAGATAGATAGATAGATAGATAGATAGATAGATAGATAGATAGATAGATAGATAGATAGATAGATAGATAGATAGATAGATAGATAGATAGATAGATAGATAGATAGATAGATAGATAGATAGATAGATAGATAGATAGATAGATAGATAGATAGATAGATAGATAGATAGATAGATAGATAGATAGATAGATAGATAGATAGATAGATAGATAGATAGATAGATAGATAGATAGATAGATAGATAGATAGATAGATAGATAGATAGATAGATAGATAGATAGATAGATAGATAGATAGATAGATAGATAGATAGATAGATAGATAGATAGATAGATAGATAGATAGATAGATAGATAGATAGATAGATAGATAGATAGATAGATAGATAGATAGATAGATAGATAGATAGATAGATAGATAGATAGATAGATAGATAGATAGATAGATAGATAGATAGATAGATAGATAGATAGATAGATAGATAGATAGATAGATAGATAGATAGATAGATAGATAGATAGATAGATAGATAGATAGATAGATAGATAGATAGATAGATAGATAGATAGATAGATAGATAGATAGATAGATAGATAGATAGATAGATAGATAGATAGATAGATAGATAGATAGATAGATAGATAGATAGATAGATAGATAGATAGATAGATAGATAGATAGATAGATAGATAGATAGATAGATAGATAGATAGATAGATAGATAGATAGATAGATAGATAGATAGATAGATAGATAGATAGATAGATAGATAGATAGATAGATAGATAGATAGATAGATAGATAGATAGATAGATAGATAGATAGATAGATAGATAGATAGATAGATAGATAGATAGATAGATAGATAGATAGATAGATAGATAGATAGATAGATAGATAGATAGATAGATAGATAGATAGATAGATAGATAGATAGATAGATAGATAGATAGATAGATAGATAGATAGATAGATAGATAGATAGATAGATAGATAGATAGATAGATAGATAGATAGATAGATAGATAGATAGATAGATAGATAGATAGATAGATAGATAGATAGATAGATAGATAGATAGATAGATAGATAGATAGATAGATAGATAGATAGATAGATAGATAGATAGATAGATAGATAGATAGATAGATAGATAGATAGATAGATAGATAGATAGATAGATAGATAGATAGATAGATAGATAGATAGATAGATAGATAGATAGATAGATAGATAGATAGATAGATAGATAGATAGATAGATAGATAGATAGATAGATAGATAGATAGATAGATAGATAGATAGATAGATAGATAGATAGATAGATAGATAGATAGATAGATAGATAGATAGATAGATAGATAGATAGATAGATAGATAGATAGATAGATAGATAGATAGATAGATAGATAGATAGATAGATAGATAGATAGATAGATAGATAGATAGATAGATAGATAGATAGATAGATAGATAGATAGATAGATAGATAGATAGATAGATAGATAGATAGATAGATAGATAGATAGATAGATAGATAGATAGATAGATAGATAGATAGATAGATAGATAGATAGATAGATAGATAGATAGATAGATAGATAGATAGATAGATAGATAGATAGATAGATAGATAGATAGATAGATAGATAGATAGATAGATAGATAGATAGATAGATAGATAGATAGATAGATAGATAGATAGATAGATAGATAGATAGATAGATAGATAGATAGATAGATAGATAGATAGATAGATAGATAGATAGATAGATAGATAGATAGATAGATAGATAGATAGATAGATAGATAGATATGGAATAACTGTTTTTTTTTTTTTACACATAGCCGTGTCAGGGACAGGAGTTGGATAGGTAGAGTCAGACTGAAAAAAACTCAATGCCACGGCCGGGATTTGAAGCAAGGACCTCCCGACCTCGGTCGTCTCCTTAGCGCGGTGGTAGCGTTGCTGCTTACCAAGCGGGAGACCTGGGTTCGATCCCCGGTACCGACGTGGGGATTTTTCCCCCGCTGGGAGACCTGGCCCGGGGTGCACTCAGCCTCGTAAGTTCCCTGGAGGGCCAATTGAGGAGCTACTTGATGGAGAAGTAGCGGCTCCAGATCATGAGGACCGCATTAACCGGCCGGGGGACTCGAGGGGACGCAGCGGCCGGGCGGTGTCGTACCATGGAGTTATCTCCCGACCTCTAGCCGTTTGCTCTGCCACGGAGCTACCATGGCAACATGCCATGAGTTTTCAGTCTGACTCTACCTACCCAACTCCTGTCCTTCACACGGCTGTGTGTAAAAAACGTTACTTGACCATAATAGTTGGCCATACTATGAATCCTGGGTCTAAAGTACTTACAGAATTGTGTCACATGAGATCACATGCGAGTCAGTTGAGAAATTCAATGCTATGCCGGCATGTTGACATGGTAGCTCAGTGGCAAAGCAACCGGCTAGAGACCGCGAGATACGTGTTTCAAATCCCGGCCGTGGCATTGTTTCAGTCTGACTCTACCTATCCAGATAGATAGATAAGACACAGAGAGAGAAAGAGAATCTGGATTCAAATACCTGCTTACCTAAAGAAACAGAAGGACAAAGGACAAAATATCTACCATATTCCTCTGTTAACTCAAATAGATGGTTAGAAACCTGTTGGACCTTGCTGTTTGGGAGTGGGAAGTTATTAATATTTTTTACAAAATGTGGTGCAGTTCAGATCAGAAATGTAAGGAAGAAGGACAGGTGGGTGAGGGGTAAACAATTTGTGTGCACATGGCTCGTTTTTAATATTGTTTTATTAAATATTTTTGAGCATTTTGTTCGTAATGTTTCTGTTTTTCTTTTCTTTTTTCAGTTATCAAATATCATTAATTAACTAACTTTAAATTTTAACGATAACAAATGAAAGTTCAGCGATAACAAACGAAAGTTAAAAACATAGATCTACACTGTAATTGTTGTTTCAAAATAATTTTACAAACCTTGGCAATAGGTTCCTTTCATCAAAACAAGGAAAATCTGATGTGTTCCACTCACATGACTTTCTCTATATATATGTAAATTATTATTATTATTATTATTATTATTATTATTATTATTATTATTATTATTATTATTAAGCTTATCTTTTATTTATTTCATGCAAATCGAGAAAAATTAGCAGAAATAGTCTTATTTCTTGCTTTATTGTAAGTAGAAGCGAAATAAGGGAGTACCATAGGTTAAAGTGAAAGCCAAAAGCTGGTTGCTATGTGACTGATGTTCCCTTGTTTGTATGCACAGGAGTTGACAAATTCCTGTATGAGAAAAGTATTAAATTTTTCAAAGCTGAAACCAAGAAAAAGGAATATCTCAAAAACGATCAACTCCACGAAATAAATGTATATAACATAAATTGTGTGTTTTAACATGCTCTACATTTTTTGTGTGCTAAGTTCTGTCCATCTCTTACGGTTAAGTAGTTATGAAAAATTCATCCAGAATAAAGTTGTCTTCAGAGGCTATTCCCAGAAAATTCAAAATATACATTTCATTTGTTAGGTAAATATCTTTAATATACGATATTTTAATCAAAATCGTTAGAGCCATTTTTTAGAAAATCAAAATTTTCGAAAAAAGTTCCATGTAAAGGGTAGTTTGGGGTGGAGGGATTTTTCTCAAAACCTTCGTGTCGCATCCCTGGAAGATACGAAACTTAAATACCAAGTTTGGTATTTTACCGACTTTTCGTTTTTGAGTTATCGTGTTCACAGGCTCAGGACACACTGACACACGGACACACATACACACGGACCTTTTTCTGAAAATACTTTTTTTGGATACAAGGGACCCTAAAACATATTTCCGATGAAATCTCGGTATCAAATTTGTTGGTGGAGTGCAATACATTCTCTATACACTATGTACATAGTGAGTATAGAGAAAGTAAAAATTGTTTATATAAACTCATGTACCAGAGTCTTTCGTTTTCGATTTATTGAGGTTCAAAATAAAAACTCCTAAAAGTGTCACATTATTCTATTTTTGGCGTTTTCAGCTTGTTAGGAGGTGTTCCACACAAACATCACTTATGGCAAGTGATCCAAATGTCCTCTTGCGTGTAAACTTGCCTGTACTCGTCGAAGCATGGAATGTTAAATACTCCCAGTCGGTGTCGTATATTTTGCAGACCTACATGACAATAGATTAAGAGTTTCTTCACCCAGGATATCTGCTGCATAAACCAATGGTTCAAGGTGCTCCCAGAAGAAAGGAACGTGCAGGCTATGGAACTAGTCCTCCTATACCTATCCAGTTGTCATGCTATATACCAGCCTGTCCATCTCGAGTAATGAAACTAAAATGTGCTAGAACATACATAAACCATGTGTTTCTTCTTATTTTCAGATTCACATTTTCTAATAAGTCTGGGAGAGTGTGCTGAATGAAGTTAATGTGATTAATAAATGTTAACAAATAGCCATTGTAACAAAAGGCCAACTTCATAGGCTAAAATGGTTCAAAGCCTTTTATGAATAGGTGCATAAATGAAGTTATTAGATTGGACCGGGAAGCAGAAGGTATTGTAAGCACCCAAAAATTCGTTACCGAGTTTTCACCGGAAAATACATGTTTTGGGTCCCCCTGAATCCAAAAAAAGCATATTTAGAAACATGTCCGTGTGTGTGTCTGTCTGTATGTCTGTGTCTATGTGTGTGTGTGTTTGTGTGTTTGTGGGAGCATAGCTCAAAAACGAAAAGAACCTTAAATACCAAACTTGATATTCAAGTTTGGTATCTTCCAAGGATGCGACAGGAAAATTTTCAAGAAAATCCCCTCATCCTAAACTACCCTTTACATGAAACATTTTTTGGAAATTTATTTTTTCTAAAAAATGGTTGTAACGCTTTTGATTAAAATATCGTATATTAAAGATATTTACCTTACAAATAAAATATACCTATATCTTGTATTTTCTGGGAATAGCATCTGAAGACTACTTTATTCTGGGTCAATTTTAACGAATTTTGCATAACTGGTAAACCGTAAGAGATGGACAAAAACCTAGCACACAGAAAATGTGGATCACATTAAAATTCACAATTCATGTTATATACATTTTATTTTGCAGTTGATAGTTTCTTTAGGTATTCCTTGTTTTTGGTTTCAGCTTTGAAAAACATACTTTTCTCTTACAGGAATTGGTCAGCTCCTGTTCATACTAACAAAGGAACTTAAGTCACATAGCAACCAGATTTGACTATTATTTAACCTATGCTACTCGCTTATTTCGCTTCTACTTACAAGGAAGCAAGCAATAAGACTATTTGTGTTAATTTTTTCTCAATTAGTGTGAAGTAAATAGAAGCATAAGTTTTTTAACAATAATTTGTTGCAGAGATGTAGAAAAAGTCATGTGAATGTAACACATCAGTTTTTTTCCATGTAAAGCGTAGTTGGGGATGGGCGGATTCAAATAAATATACTAAACTTAAACATCAAGTTTGGTGTTTATCTGACTTTTCATTTTTGAGCCACGCTGATCATCCAAACAGACATACACACACACACTGTCTTTTTTCTAATTTTTTTATTCAGGAGTTCTCAAAACATGTATTTCCGGTGAAATCTTGGAATACAATTTTTGGGTACATTACAATAACTTTTCTATACACTATGTATATAGTACGTGTACAGAAAGTACATTGTGCCACCACTTGTTCGTTGCAAGCTCCTTAGGTTGGATCCTCTCACTGGTCAGGGTTAATCTAAGATTTGAGAGCATGATACTGAGGTTTTCAGGGGAGGGGGTACCACAAATAAGCCTTTGTGTGAATAATATAACAGATGAAGTAGTAAGTGTAGATGTTTATTGTTTCTTGATATTTTGCCAAGAAATCAGCTCGTCATTTGTTACTCTTGTAGCACAATTATTGTTCGCAGATAACGACTGAGACCGTGAATGATGTTACGACTGTAACAGCGAAAGAAAACAACTGAAAAGACTCAGTCACAAGACTGACAGAACTGACTTTGTTTTTGTTTCTGCATCTCTTTAAAATATACTTCCACTCCTTTTAATGCTACATTTTTCTGACAATCTAAAATTTACAATCTTCTATGCTCTCGGGTGAGAAAACCCAGCACTCTCGGCTTTACGACCATCATACCATCGCCAATACCGTTAACCTATTCACTAGTTAGTTGGAATTTCATTGTCTTTCAAACGGCGACTGAACGATTTGAACATTCCCTGCCAAACCTGTTTGCACTTAGAAACATTTCCTTGCCTTCGGCTATTTTGTTGAAATACAAAAATAATACTTTGTTACCCATTTGACTTCTAGACATTACTGTAATTTCCCTGGTACCAATATCATTTTCATATCTATTATTAGATTGATATTTAAATTATTATTAATTATTATATTATTGATTTATGATTCTTTTAAATTAATTATATAAAAATAATCAGTCTTATATACTATACTCTATGTGCATAGTACGTGTAGAGAAAGTAATAATCTGTTGGAGAATAACTAGAAAAAGTCCTGTGAATGTAAAACATTAGATTTTTTTTATATTGTAACCTTATTGAATAAATTTAAAGGTATTCAAAACTGTTTTGGTCGTAGCATTAATTTGCCCATCGAATGGCGGTTATAAACTGCCAGTCGAGAAACAAGGTTTCAACATGTTTGGTGAGCACCCCTCTTCCTCGGTTGCCCGCTGGATCGATATACATCCCCTTAGTCTGTAGTTTTGGGCCAGTCCCTATAGCCCATCATAACTCATTCTGTCACCGCCATCTCTTTCTGTATCATATTAGGTCTGACACAATCTTTTGTATCCACAGCTGTCGACCAACGTCACTCCTGGTGATACTCCATCAAGGCTTTTAAAATTTTATACGGCTCTTTTCCTTCTTTTTCGTTCCGATACTGTGGGGATTACGTAGTTTCTATCTAGAGAGCCGAATAGAACAAGAAATAACACTGAAGTATTATAGAAAAAATCTGATGTGTTCCAGTCACATGACTTTCTCTACATCTCTGCAACAAGTTATTGTTAAAACCGTATGCTTCTACTTACTTCATTCTAATGGAGAAAAATTAGCAGAAACAGTCTTAGTACATGCTTCCTTGCAAGTAGAAGCGAAGTAAGGGAGTATCATAGGTTAAAGTGATAATGAAAAGCTGGTTTCTATGTGACTTGAGTTCCTTTGTTAGTATGAACAGGAGTTGACAAATTCCTCTATGAGAAAAGTATACATTTTTCAAAGCTGAAAACTAAACCTAAAAACACGAACAACTTCACGAAAAAAAATGTATATGACATAAATTGTGTGTTTTAATGTGCTCTACATCTGTTGTGTGGCAAGTTTTTGTCCATCTCTTACGGTTTAGCAGTTATACACAATTCCGTAAAAATCATCCGGAATAAAGAAGTCTTCAGAGACTATTTCCAGAAAATTCTAGATATACGTTTTATTTGTCAGGTAGATATCTTTAATATACGATGTTTTAATCAAAACCGTTTGAGCCATTTTTAAAAAAATTAAAATTTTCGTCATTTTTTCCATGTAAAGGATAGTTTGGGGTGAGGGGAATTTCTTGTAAATATTAGTTTCGCATCTTTGGAAGATGCCAAACTTAAATACCAAGTTTGGGCTTTAACGGTATTTTCGTTTTTGAGCTATGCTGCCCACAGACACACACACAGACTCACACGGACATTTGTATAAAAATGCTTTTTTGGATTCAGGGAGTCTCAAAACATGTATTTCCGGTGAAATCTCGGCATCAAATTTTTGGGTGCAATACAATACCTTCTCTATACACTATGTACATAGTTCGTAGTAAAAAGCAGTATTATTAGTAAACTTTTCATGTTATACATATATGGACGTCCATTCCTTACACTACTTTACTGAATTTTAATGGAGGTTGCCTGGGCGCGTTTCGACAATTCATCCATTGTCATCTTCTAGCAATTTTCCGGACGTTTGAGGTGGGTGCTCTTCCTCGACTTCTGATGAAGTATTAATAACTTTTAATAAGAAGAAATTAAATTGGATCTGAAATTAAATTATTAAAAAACCACTAATACTTATATATCTGGGAGAAAAGTTAGATCCATAGTAATAGCAGTAATATGGTCAATTTTGAATTGCCACCAGCTGACGTCATTTTAAAATTAATGCAATCTGAAAGTCCAGCTAAAGACTTAAAGCAGGCAAATACTTCCAAAATGTCCAACCAGAGGTTGTCAAGATCGCGTTGGAAGAAGGCAGGTGCCACAGAATTTCAACTACTACCACTTGAGATCGTCCCAATCGGAACGGCAGCTACATTAGAAGTTCAAGAAGAACACCTTAGACGTCCGAAAATCTGCTAGAAGATGACAATGTGTGAATTGTCGAAACGTGCCCAGGCAAACTCCATTAAAATACAGTGAAGCAGTGCAAGGAATACACGTCCATAAATACATAAGAAATAAGATGCTATATGTACATATTTATTTGAAGAAGAGATAAAAATGTGTAAGAGAAAAGCACATTCAAATTTTATTTATTTTAATTCTTAAATGTTCAAAAATTTTGTTCCTTTCCAGCATAATGTCTGTCATCATCAGCATCAGTAGTATTCGACTTGTCCCATTCTCTCAAAAATAACCATCCAATTGCGGTGGAAACATATGTTGGGCGTCATATGCGGTGAGCTCAGACGTTGGGTGCCCTGTGTGGTGGCCTTATCCCCACATTCAAAACACCTGATGCTGAGTTCTTGGCTTCGAGCCCAGATTGGTGACGTTGGCAAGACTCACTCCATTACCAATAAGTAGACCCACGTACCTGGTGATGTGAAACTACTACCGTTGAATTCGCCTCGGCGTTACTCAGCCTGCACGATGGTTGACTCTATCGGGGTGGTGCAGCTAATGGGGGTACTTCAGGGACTGATTTTATAATAATGAAGGCTTGCGTAACTTTCCTGGAATTTATTTCTTACTAGGAGATGAGATGAGCACTTTGCTTTACAATTGTGCTAACTTAAACACTTGTTAGGAACTTTAGTACTTGGCTAATCACACGTAATTATATTTACTTCTTCTGCCTTGATTTTGCTTTATACAATATAATTTAACATACGTCACTGACTTTAAATACGCTTAGAGCTGGAAACTACTAAGTTTCCGTTACAATTACTGTGCTTAACTTTGTGTGAAGAAGTGACGTTCAACCCGACAGCATGACGTATTACAATTAACAGACGGCGACAGACAGCAGATAGCAGACAAACGAAAGACGATAGCAGATAGCCCGGATGTGCCTTCTTAGGCTCTTTATATAATAAAAATACCGTCATGGCAGCTTCTTTCTTATTGGACAGAAAATCCGAGCAATTGACGTAAATATTACCCATTATTACTCATCCCAGAGTGCACTGCAACCCTCACGTGACACATTCTGTACAATGGAAAATTACTGTCTTCCGAATTTTAAGGTTTACCCCCGTCGTGACCCGGTTGTACGTGACTGGATAAAAGAAACCTTTCTAACAAAGCGTTTCTCACCTATCTTGGCGTCAGCTTTCTATTTCTGCTCCAGCTGAATTTACTCTGTTAAATACATACGTTAATAAGCATTTATAATCTTTAATTATACAGTGCTAAATAATTAATAACTATCAATAGTTTTTATAGAGAAGCTAATTAACGGTCTCAAAATTCTTTATAGGTCTTCCTTTCTCTTTCATTTCACTGGGTCCGATTTTAGGCTCTTCTTAGAAAAGAGGGATTCTGATAGTCGTCGTACATTAGCATGGTATTATAACTTATGGCGGGGTTAAATGTTTATATATGATGCCAGTAATGACTATTAAGGGTTGAATTGAAAGGCTTTATTCTGAATTGGTTAAATCTCGATTGAGTTATGGAGGCGAAGTTTGGGGAATAATTGAGGATTGGTGTAATATGGATTTAGTATTAAGAAGTTTCTGTAAATTGATTTTGGAATTTCCCATTAATACTGCAAATGCAGCTGCTTTATTATAGATAGGAAAGGTAAGTGTGACAGGGTTAATGATGGAGAAAATCCTTATGTATTTATTTCGAATCCAAGAGATACCTGATACAGAATTAGTGAAAAGATGCGTGATACACCAAAACGAAATGTTGGATACTATATCTACTGGGTGGCTAAGGGAAATCGGGGAACAGGTAATTAAAGATGGCTTGGGAGATATTTGGGTTAAAATAGGTTACTTTGGAAGAGTTTTTTTTTTTTTTGAGTCAAGTGAGTTTGAAAATGGAAGATATACATAGACTAATATTATTTGCTGAGGTTAGAGAGAAAAGCTCGTTGTCTTTGTGCAAGGAACTACAAGATGACCCAGGGATGGAGAAGTACATTTTAATTTGTAAACAATATGAAAGAGAAGGGTTAGCTGGTTTAGATTGGGGTTTGGAAACTAATGGGAATAAGGGAGTAGGTAATCCCAGAAATGTTCCCATCTGTGGGATATGGAAGATAAAAAGCACACTTTACTTCACTTTTAGAAAAAATGTCCTTGCTTGTACGTGTGTGTCTGTCTGTCTGTCTGTGGACAGCATGGCTTAAAAACGAAAAGAACAGTAAATACCAAATTTGGTGTTTAAGTTTAGTTAGTCTCTTCAAAGGATGTGACACGAAGATCTCCAAGAAAATCGCCCCCAAACCAAACTACCCTTTAAATTGAGAACATTTTTCTCAAACTGACTTTAACAATATTGGTTAAAATACCGTATATTAAAGATATTTACTTTAATAACATTTATATTTTAAATTTCTGGGAATAAATTCTGAAGACCAGTTCTTTCTGAATGTATCTTGCATAACTAATAAACTGAAACTTACTATAAAAAATGCATATCTCATTAAAACACACAATGTCATGTCATATGCTTTTCTTATAGAGATAACATTTGCGAGATATTCATTATTATTGGTTTCAGTTTTACAGACTTAAACTTTTTCTTAAACGGGTAGTTAGGTGTCTTTCGTTTCACCTCTTTTGTATTAATTCTGGCCGTGCAAAGTGAAGCGAATTTCAACTTTTAATAGCGACCGACCGTTACAATATTTGATTATTGCTTTAGCCTACAGCATTGCCGATTTCCCTTCTAATTAGAAGGAATTAATACAATTTATATTAATGTTTATCTCGATTCTCATGATGGAGGCAAATGCGTAATCTTCTATAACAATAGTTTGAAGAGAAAGTGATGAGAATGACACGTCATATTTTTTAAAATAAACATTTTTGAAAAACAATTGAAATAAATGGTAGGTAAGCGAGAGAAATTTTACTTAATATGAATGAGGAGAGGAGGTTTCTAGAAAAGTTTCGTTTCCAAACTTTAAAGATGTTGAACTTAAATACTAAGTTTGATTTTTAGCCGATTTTCGTTTTTGAGTTGTCCTGTTTAGATACACACACGTGAACCTTGTTCTAAAGATACTTTGTTTTGGATTCAGAAGCCCACAAAACATAATATCTTTCCGGTAAAACTTCGACATCGAATTTTTAGAATACAATACTTCCCATCTTCTACACGTAGTAGATAAAGTAAAACATCCTTTGTATAAAATTTAATCCCACTATCTATGAATTATTTTTAAAACATCTAATGTATTCAATTCACATAACTTTCTCTAGTATTCCATATAC
The DNA here is from genome assembly GCA_030762935.1 of Hymenopus coronatus. NCBI lineage: Eukaryota > Metazoa > Arthropoda > Insecta > Mantodea > Hymenopodidae > Hymenopus > Hymenopus coronatus. Next base: position 57,298,065 of record CM060894.1, read on the forward strand.
AAATTATTGTACAAAAGATTCTTACATTAGATTATTCTTTTATCGACATCATACTAATGAAGATAAGCATTAGCAGAATTGCTCTGAAATACCAGTCTCCTTGAAAATAGAAGAGGAATCGTGGGATATGCTAGGCTAATGCGATAGTCAAATCTTTTAAAAGCTAGTCGCTATGTGAAACAATTGAGGTTCGATCCACTTTACATGGTCCCATTTGAGAAAAGTTAGGTAGTTTAAAACTGAAACCAATAACAAGGAATATCTAAAAATGGTCAAGTGTACAAGGAAAACGTATAAGGCATAAATTATGTTTTAACGAGATCTACATTTTTAAGTAGGTAAGTTTTGGTCTGTCTGTTACAGTTTATCATTAATATAAAATTCAGCAAAATTCTTCCAGAATACATTTATTTTTTACGTAAATACCCTTAATATACATAATAACAAAACCGTTAACGTAATTTTTAAGAAAAACAAAATTTTCATCATTTTTCCTCGTAAAGGGTAATGTGGTGGGGTGGATTTCTTGAAAATAAATATTCGTGTTGCATTCTTAAAATACATTTCGAAAAACTAAATCGATTAATTTGCAATTTGAGAAAACGAATTAAATTTAATCCCATGGCAAGTGTAACTCAGAAAAAAAAAAAAATCAGTTATGTATTGTCTGTTTTAAATTTTACGCTCCGAGTATTGAATTGTTATCCAGACTGTAGAGGTCTCCAGAATCTATTCCTATAAAATATTATATTATTTGCTACATATACATAATATATATATTTAAAATACGGCATATTAATCAAATTCGTAGGAGAGATTTATCATAAAATTATAAATTTCGGAAACTGTTCAACATAAACGATAATTTTGGGTTAGGGATTTTCCTGAAAAGTCTTGTTTCACATTTTTAGAAGATAAATAAAATACCAAGTTTTGTATATAGTGTATTTTACCCAAAAGTTCAAAACAGATATTTTACCGATTTAGGAACACTGAATCGCCCCAAAAAATGCATTTTTAGAAAAATGTCGGTGTATGTGGGCGTGTATGCTTTGGGCATTATATCTCAGAAATTAAACTCCGTATTTAGAGCATGCAACAGGAACATTTCAAAGAACCCGCCCCCTCCTCACTACTACCAACTACAATTTGCATGGCAAAAATGTTGAGCATTTTAATTTTCTCTAAAATGGTTCTAATGATTTCGATTAAAATACCGTATATTCAAGATATTTATATGTTAAATAAAATGCACCTATATCTTGAATTTTCTTGGAATAGCCTCTGAAGACTTTCTTTATTCTAGACGAATTTTGCTGATTGCATATCTCTTAAGAAATAGGCAAAAACTTACTACACAACAAATATAGATCCCATTAAAACACACAATTTGTGTTATATGCATTTTTTCGTGGATTGGGAGTTTTGAGACCTTATTTGTTATTAGTTTCAGTTTAAAAATACTTACTTTTTTATACGATAAATCGTCAATTTCTGGCCAGGCAAAGAAATGGATTTAGATCCCATAACAACCAGTTTTTAAAAATATCTGAATATCGCTTTAGCCTCCGTATTTTCCTTCAACTCATAATGGGCCGCTCACCTGTTACCTAGATGGTTCGAGTTCGATCCCAAGCGACCACATGTGGGATATTTGGTGGATAAAGCGGCGCAGAAGAGGGTTTTCTCCGGTTTCCTCTGCAATTCCATTCCAGCGGTGTTCCATCTTCATGCCATGTATTACCAATGTCATTGCCTGAGGTGCTGTTCGTAGTAAAAGCGGATGTTAAACACTATATAGAAAGAACTTAAGATGAAATTAATTTCTGCTAATGTTTATCTCCTGCTTAATATACGTAGCAGAGAAAATGAAAATCCCGGTTTATAAAAGTTTAAAACTGTTTGTTGGTAAGTTCATGGAAATATCTCCCCTCCAGCTCTTCCAGCTCCAGCTGATGCTACTCATTCATTCCAGCAAGATAATACGAGGCACTTTTCAACTGAAGTTTCTCGTTAAGTGTTAAGAGGTTTTAAGTCTTTCACTACTTTTAATGGGCGGCCGACCGGCCACTCCACTTATTCTCAAGAGAGCACCTCTGCAGGGGAAATGCTACATTGCAAATGTCATTACTGCCTTAAAAGTGTTAGCACCTCCGGTTTATCGCCACGGCATCGCTTTGGGAATTACATAGCAATTGCTAGCACTTTACACATCTTTTAATGCTTAACTGCAACGGTAAAACAATAAAGCACCGCCCACCGTAGAAATAAAAACCTTCCTGTTCGTGACAGGCAAACAGTAAAGCTTTTAATAGCAAAAAGTCAGCGAGAGTGGCTACGCGGTTACATTCAGGAGGTCCTAGGTTCGATTCCTGGTGCCGTCCACTCTGACCATGGGTTTTCTTTGGTTGGCAAGGCAAATTCTGGGTGTTGTACGAGGGTCGGCTGGCGCCACTAGGCCAGTTAGACTGAGCATCGTATAGTTTAACTCTAGACCAGCTTGTATACATAGTAACAGGTCAACAGCTTGCTTAGTTTTTGAATGACAGCATATTTTAAACAAGACGATTTTAAAGTTTTCACGAAAATGGAGGATTTGGAAAAAGTTACAGTGATTAAATACTTCCATTTGAAAGGCTTAACGCCTGAAGAAATCAAGGAGGAAATGGACAGTACATTGAAAGACTCTGCCCCTTCATATTCAATGACCAAAAGGTGTGTTGCAAAGTTTAAAATGGGACGTACGAGCACTAGTGATGATCCTCGCTCTGGACGCCCTGTAGAAGTGACAACTCCAGAGATCACTGAAAAAAATTCATAGTTTAGTACTGGAGAATAAAGGTGTTTGAGACAGCAGAAGCTGTAAGTATATCAACTTGGCATTCATCTTTTCAGGATAAAGGGAAAATCCTAAAAAAAAAAAAAAAAAAAAAAAAAAAAAAAAAAAAAAAAAAAAAAAAAAAAAAAAACTTATGCGAGTAATTCACGCTGAGATTCCAACGTCACACTAACTTTTTGTCCCAGATAGAAAGTTATGGACGAGTCTTATGTCCTTCCAGTCAATGCCCTTTTGTTGGAGTATTTCTATTAACTTTTCCCGATTCACCCGGTCAAAGGCTTTTTGTCAATCAATAAATCAGACACACACTTCTTCGTTGAGGGCTAGAACTCTCTCTCTCTCTCTCTCTCTCTCTATCTATCTCTCTCCCTCCCTCTGTCTCTCTTTTTCTGATATAATCCTTGACATTCCAATTGTATCTCTAATTTACCTTCCTTTCCAGAATGCATCTTTGTCTTCTCTCTTTACGTCTTCTGTTCTGCAAGTTAAAACCCGCCCAGGTTGCTGGATTATAAGCGTCTCAAAACCGACAAACCCATGTCAGTTCCTTCGGGAGGAAATTCCGGTTTTGGATCAACCTTTCGATTTTTGTTTTTATTACTAAAAAAGATCTGATATGTTACACTCACATGACTTTCTCTAGCTGCTCTATAAACTTCTTATATAAGATTATTCTTCATTCTACACAATGCTAATCGAGTAAACATTACTAGACTGTTCTTATTACTTAGTTCCTTATAAGTAGAAGGGAATGTGCTAGGGTAAAGTGATAGTCAACTGTTTTAAAAACTATCGTTATGCGATTGTCATTATAAATCGCTTGGCCAGGAGTAGAGCAAAAGAAAAATGGCCAGTGCACAAGTGACAGTGATACAAGTATAAATACTAAAAAATTGAAACCAATAACAAGGAATATTTCGGAAACGGTTACCTTCACAAAAAAAAAAGTCAAGGACAAATTGTGTGTTTTGACGATATCCACATTTTTTGTGTAGCAAGTCTTTGTCTATCACTTATGGTTTAGCAGTTTAGCAAAATTCATCCAGAATAAAGAGGTCTTCAGAGGCTATTGCCAGAAAATTCAAGATATACATTCTATTTGGAATGTATATAGCTTTCATGTACGGTATTTTAATCAAAATCCTTATAGCCATTTTTGAGAAAATCAGAATTTTCGAAAATTTATCCATGTAAAGGGTAGTATGTGGTGGGTAAATTTTCTTGAAAACCGTGTCGCATCCTTGGAAGATTCGTTTCGTTTGGTAATCGGCTTACCCTCCCCGTATTTGTAGGACAGACACCCCCCCTAGGACTTACAAGCCATTGCCTAGGGGTCAGAAGCCTATCGGGGAGCCAACGGCACGAATCCACAGAATGAAGAACCTGTTACAGGGGTCGGTCTGTAGCCAAGTATGAACATGTGGAAGTGGATGATACGAAATGCAGGCGAAATTGATGATTGGAAACGTGATGATGGATCAATTTGTGGAATGAATGGGGGGGTGACCGGAGGACCTGGAGAAAACTCGCTCAGACGCTGCTTCGTCCACCACGAATCCCACATGCGGGCGCTTAGGATCGAACCCGAACCGCACAGATGGGAGGCGAGCGGTCTAACTAATCACCCAAAGCACCGCAAAAATGCATATAATATGCATATAAATGCAGATAATTTATTAAGTTATTTCTTTTCCGCAGTTATTTATTAAATTCATGCTCTGTTAAGTGAATTTCTCCTACATAACCCTAACCTAGTCAGACTTTTAAAACACAAAGTGAAACAGTGGAGTTCCCAGATTTGCTGATGTCAGTAAAGGGTGAACATATCCAAGGAGAATGAAGAGAGAGGAGGATAAATTCAATACGTGTTCAAGCTTGGTTGAAAGTGGAAGTACTATAGCTTCTATTCCACTGGCTGCGTCTTTCGTTTTCTGAATAGATTTGATTTTCAAACTGAAAGATACTTTGTATAGGAGGCACACAAGAGACGTCATGACATACTGTGAGAAAGTAAGAGTAAGTTCCTCAAAGGAGATGTGTTACATTTACATGATATTCTCTACCCTCTCGTTTACTGAGAGTAGACAATGTAAGAGAAAGCTACCAAAGCGCAGTATGCATTAATCAGATGTGTTCTTGGGAAAGAAAAAGTATAGGTAAGAAGACGAAAACCCGAATATACAAAGTAGTGGTAGAGCCAGTACTTTTTAACGGAAGTGAAAGCTGGTAAATGCAATGCCAATGAAAAGCCTAAGAAGAATAGAAGAACAAATCTGATGACCACCTCTAGCTATCTACAAACAAACTTCTAACAAAAGATATATCTTCTTTCAACACCATGCTAATCGAGATAAACATTAGCAGAATTTTATTACTTAGTTCCTTTTAAGTAGAAGGGAACTAAGGGAATGCATTAAGCTAACGGATAGTCAAATGTTTTAAAAGCTGTCGTTATGCAATTGTCTTTGCAAATATATTCTTTACTTGGCCAGGTGTAGAACAAAAGAAAAACGGACACTACCGTCTGAGAAAAGTATAAGCACTTCACAATTGAAACTAATAACAAGGAATACCTCGAAAATGGAAAGCTCCACAAAATATGTATATGATATAGCTTGTGTATTTTAACAAGATCTACATTTTTTGTAGGGTAAGTTTTTGTCTATCTCTTACCTTTTACTAGTTATGCCAAATTAAGCAAAATTCATCCTGAATAAACAGGTCTTTAGAAGCTATTCCCAGAAAGTTCAAGATATACATTTTATTTTTGATAGATATGACTTTAATATGTGGTATTTTAGAGCCAGTTTTAAGAAAAGCATAATTTTGAAAAATCTTTCCATATAAAGGGTAGTATGGGGTGGGGGATTTTCTTGAAAACCTTCGTGTCGCATCTCTTCGTTTTTGAGCTATCTGTCCAGACACACAAGCACACACGGACCTGTTTCTGAAAAAGTATTTTTTGAGGTTTTAGGGGTCCTAAAACATGTATTTCCGGTGAAATATAGACATCGAATTTTTGAGTGGAATACAATACTCTTCTATTCCAATGTACATTGTGCATACGGGGCTAGAGAAAGTAATACACAGCGAGATAGAGTTAGGAATGAAAGGATAAGAGAGGAACTAAAGGTACCATCTATAAGCAAGAGGTTTGAAGATAGACAATTTACATGGTTTGGGCATGTAAAAAAGATGCGTATAGAACAAAAGATACGGCAAGAGTACTAGGAAGAAATCCGATAGGAAGACCAAGGATAATCAGGGAAGAAGGGATCAAAAGAGTGGTAACAAATAGAGGAAAGAGTTGGGATCAGTTCAATAGATTGGCAGAGGATAGAAATAGATCCGAGGCACAGCTATAGTGATAGACTAAGGAAGTTGAAAAAGAAGAAGACAAATTAATCTTACCAACTTCTATCCTTCACACAGCTTGTGTCGAAAATACAATTAATTTAAGGACCGCCTGCGAAGTGTGGTGGTAGCATGTCTGTAGCATTCAACAGTTCGGATCTCGCTTAGGGTGTGTTATGCGGATAATTTTTTTTTTCTCGAGGTTTACCCTTATCCTGAGAAGACGAATGACGAGTAACTTTAAGCTCCAGGGATCCCAAGATCATTTGAACATTATTTCATCAATTTCACTTAATCTTCCGATATGACCAATCAGGTTAAAGGACGTTAAGCTACAAAAAAAAGTTAATGACATAATAGTTAGCTAAACTATGAAGCCCGTGGCTTAAAGTACTTCTGATTTTGTAAGTCACCATTGCGGTATGTTACCTCAAAATAATTTCAGATCTCCTTGTACATCACCAGGAAAAATGCGAGTAAGTTGGAGAATTTAATATCCTGTCGGCATTTGCCATATTTGCTCAGTGGTAGCTCGGGCCACCGGTTGTAGACCAGCAATTGTACTGATTTTTTTTTTTAAATTTCTCTACACGTACCTACTAATTTTGCATAACTGCTAAACCGTAAGAGATGGACAAAAACTTACAAAAATGCAGAACATGTTAATTACACAATTTATGTTATATACATTTTTTTTAGTGGAGTTGATCGTTTTTGGGATATGCCTTGTTTTTAGTTTCAGCTTAGAAAAACTTATACTTTTCTCATACAGGAATTTGTCAACTCCTGTCCATACAAACAAAAGAACTTCAGGCACATAGCAACCAGCTTTTGACTATCACTTTAACCTTGATAATCACTTACTTTACTTCTACTTACAAGGAAGCAAGCAATAAGACTATTTCTGCTAATTGTTTCTCGATTAGCAAGAAGTAAATAGATGCATAAGCTTTTTAACAATAATTTGTTGCAGATATGTAGAGAAAATCATTTGAATGGAACACATGAGGTTTTTTGGTTTGTTGAACGGAGCCTTAAGAGAACGTGTTAACTTCAAAAACTGTGTAAACAGATGTTTGGAGCAAACCAATGTGCGAGGAAAGCCGAATAAATAATGTGAAACCAAAGCCAGCGTTGAACTTTGGGATGCAATTTGAATATGAAGACAAGAATAAAAGAAAGCAAAGATGTTAGAGCAACACAGAAAGATAGATCGAAAACGACAAGCTGTTACATCCATGACAAGCTCATGTTTGTCAACCAAGAAAAGCAATTGATCGACAGTTAACAAGATGGAAACAGCAACTTTTCCAAGCCTTGGAATAAGATTATATCCTGCCTTGTTTATCGTCAGAAACACGCCACAGAAAATGTGGGAGAAGAATCCGAGAAGAAAAGTGCACGGTAGCCGATAAGAAAGAGACAACTGTTTAGTGTGTTTATGTAGAATACAAAATTATTTATTATCCCACAATTTCCTTTTTCTTCGATAAACACGAACTCCAAAAAATTTTATGTCATCTGACTTTCTCTACATCTCTAAGAAATTATTATTAATAATCTTATTCTTCTATGTACTTCATGCTAATCGAGATAAACGTTATCAGAAACCGTCTTATTATTTAGTTAAGAGTAAAAGGGAAATAAAAGAATACAATACATAAGCTGAGAGTCAAATATTTTAAATTGCGGTTGCTGTGGGACCGAGATCCGTTTCGTTGCGTGACCTAGAAATGATAAGCTCTCGTATGAGAAAAAATTAACTAATTTAAAACTGAAACCAATGACAAAGAATATCCCGAAAATGGTAAACTCCACGATAAAAATGTATATGACATTAATTAGGTGTTTTAATGAGATTTACAATTTTTGTGTAGTAAGTTTTGCGTGTGTGTGCGTATGTGTATGTGGTGTGGACAGCATAAACGAAAATACCGTTAAAAACCAAACTTGGTATTTAAATTTAATATCTTACAAAGATGCAACTAAACTGTTTTCAAGAAAATCCCTCCACTACAAACTACCCTTTACATGGAAAAAATTGTAAACACTTTGCCTTTCTCAGAAATGGCTCTTACTATTTTGTCTAAAATACCGTGTATTAAAACTGTTTACAACACAAATTAAATGTATATCCTAAATTTTCTGGGAATAGCGTTTAAAGACCTGCTTATTCTGGATGAGTTTTGCTAAATTTTGTATAACTGATAAATCGTAAGAGGTAGGCAAAGATTTACTATACAAAAAATTTAGATGTTAAATTACACAATTTATGTCACATACATTTTTGTTGCAGAGCTCACCGTTTCAATTTTAAACTACGCATCTTCTCAATGTTTTCGTTTCAATTCTTTTAATTTTCAGGAAATGGAAGTGCTTTTGAAATATATATTATTCTTTTCGCCTGGAGTATTGCCGTAACTCCCTTCTGCTTATAAGGACCTAGGTAGTAAGACCAGTTATGTTAATTTTATCTCGTTTAGCATGAAGTAGGTAGAAAAATATTATTTTAAGAATATTTGTTGCAGAACAGGTAGAGAAAGTCACGTGAATGTAACACATCAGTTTTTTATAGCTAGAAGTGAAGTCAAAGGACTTTCTGGAAAATTGTGTAAGATTTTGAAAGACTCTAGCATGTGCCGGTTGATGGCGTTTCAAGGCTTCTGGTTATGGAGCTTCGCTTCCTTGTTTACCACATTATGATGTTCCTCAACTTCCCCGACATACCAAAGCGTGTGCGAGAGCTCCACATACGGACAGCACTCACATTGCGTAACGACCTCTTAATTGAAGCATGTAAGGCAGTACAGTTATGTATGTATTTATTTCTCTGCAAGTGGGTATCACCCGATGGCAGAAGTATATATGTATACAAGATATATAAACAATAAATAACAGCTGCCAGTTTATGTCTTTGTAAGCTAGATATAAGTTATTTACAACAAATATGAAAACATTAATTTTTCTCTCAATTCAGATGAATTCATTTCATAATTAGAATCACCAACCAATTTAACATTTGTATTTACAACAATATAAAATCTCAAGCATTTCATTTAAGGAATATTTACAAAAATTATCCAACATTAATATTAAGAGTTTTCCTAAATTTCTTCAGAGACAGAGGACAAGCCCGAAAGGCTGCTCCAGGTAATTCATTCCAGTCTTTTATGGTTCTATTTACAAAGGAGAACTTTCCGACGTCAGTTCTGTATCTTCTACCCTTAATTTTGAACGGATGATCGTTCCGTGCATAGTAAGTTGGGTTTTCCAGTTTGTCAGTAACGTCCTCCCATGCGTTTAAGCCAGCGTAAGCTTTAAATAAAGCGCACAACCTCTGTTTCTTACGCCTAGCTTTCAACGGCTCCCATTTTATCTCCTCAGCGTTTGTAGACCCAAAATGTTTACCCCTTTTTATGAATTTTATAGCCCTTTTCTGGATATTTTATAACTAATCAATTTTATTTACTCTATACAGGTCCCAACAAGTTACTCCAAATTCCATGACCGGCCGCACTAAGGACTTGTACGCGATTTCCCTGGACTTTGCACTCCCCTTTTTTAAAAGCCTCATTAGTAAGTGCAGTGTTTTCCACGCTTTCTTAGATACAGAATTTACCTGCTCGTCCCATCCAGCGTTACTCGCCAAGTAAACTCCCAAGTATTTGCAGCTGTCCACCTGTGGAATTTTTTTCTTCACCCATGTGATAGTTTTGCAGAATTTTTTTCCTAGATCTATTAAGTGCAATTGACTTACTTTTGCCAGCGTTAATTTTCATTTTATTTGCAGCAGCCCAGTCACTCATTTCATTTAAATCACCCTGAAGAGCAGCGTCATCTTCAACATTCCTTATTTTATTGTAAATAATACAATCGTCTGCAAATAATCTTATTTCGCATTTTATATTAACAGTTATGTCATTTACAAAAATAAGAATATGCTTGTGTATACTTTGAAATGTTCCTAATTATTGTTTGAGATAATACAGGTTGTTTTAAAACGACACCAAACGAAGATGTTGACCTTGTTGGTCATATCGTATGTGATACGTGAACATAATTTTCAGCTCTAAATTCGGCACATACAAAAGCTACCATAAAATCACCATGGATTAAGCAGTCGTACATAACCAGATGGCACGTGCCTGGCCCACTCCAAGAGACATGCCGGTTGGTAGCGAAGGTCACAATCGCGTGATTTAGGAGTGGTTTGATAGACACGCCGGCGCGGCGCTTCACCTTAGTAATGGAAAACGTAGCACGTGGGTTTTGTTACGTGTTTCGTATAACGCGTTCTGAGGTTGTTTACGTGGCGTATGACAACCGTTGTTCCTTCGCTGCCTAATCCCAAATGAGTGCGATTTTTAAACACACATAAAACTTTAAATAGAAGAGTTTTAAAGGTTACGACATGAACTGTTCTCTTCATTTGGTGTCGTTTTGAAACAGCCTGTATAATTAGGCCGAGTACTAATTCAATGTTTGTATAAAGGAAAATTATAGCACAAGCTATATAATGTATGGTATAAATTTCAAAAAACTAGCATTTGGAGTTTCCAACTTTCAGTTATACATGCCCTTAAATAATAACGTAGCAAGCAACTACAAGAGAGTAACATGTGAATGTAAGTAGTGTATAAAATAGTAAATTTGAAAACGAAATGTTATGTAAAAGTAGCTTTTCTAAAGGAAATATTGTAAATGTTTATTTTAATTTGTATCACTAATGAGTTTCATACGTTTATATCCAAAGCATAATGGGTAGCTTGTTCACTCTCCGAGTACCTACTTGGAGACAACACACATGGGGGTTCGTCTCCGATTGGAAATAAAGTGACGCATACAGAGTATATTCTAGCCTTCGGACTTGCATCATTATAAGTAGGGGAGAATGGGGTAATGGCGGTCACTTAAGCAAAGTTGCTATGTACGGCTTAGAGTACGAGTTTAAATGTTTTATTTTATGCCAATTGTTAGTTTGGTTCTTTTCTTAAATGTATGCTAAGAAGAATTTTATTTAAGCAATTACTTCTTACCTTAATGATACGAAATTCTATGTGGTGTCACTGACCGGAATTACCCACACAAGCGGGTAATGCCAGTCACTGCATTCGAACCTGTTATTTAGGTTTAAAAATCATGCATGCAAAAGAATACATTTTATTTTAGAATTTCAGTATACCAATATCAGCCTCTGCCGTGGAATTATGAACATGGATGGAACGTAGTTTCCTGAACCATCGCTGCTCATATCACTGCTATGTTCTTACTGCGCTCCCAACTGGTCACAGAAACGATCCTTTCCGTGCCTTTGGGGCTAAGATCTCCCCAGGTTCCTTACTGTACCTATGTTGCCAGTCAGTATAGGGTATGACGGACATTTGACCGGCTGACCCTCATTACCCCAACTCACACATTTTGCTTTATTCTTGCGTCAGTAACAAACTTGTTTAAAACTAATTCTCACATATGCTACATTAATAAAAGAATCGTGAACTTTACGGAAAGCCTTAAAACATATATAAAACATACAATACAATATATTTCTCTGTGTTGATCTTCAAGCAAAAATTACAACAAAATGCGTTTAACATATTTTTACTTTCTCTACACGTACTATGTACATAGTGTATACAGAAGGTATTGCACTCCACCCAAAAATTCGATTCCGAGATTTCACCAGAAATATGTGTTTTAGGGTCCACTGTTTCCAAAAAAAGGATTTTCACAAAAAGGTCCGTGTGTGTGTGTGTGTGTGTGTGTGTGTGTGTGTGTGTGCGCGCGCGCGCCCGTGTGCCTGTGAACACGATAACTCAAAAACGAAAAGTCGATAAAATACCAAACTTGGTATATAAGTTTAATATCTTCCAGGGTTGCGACACGAAGATTTTGAGAAAAATCCTCCCACCCCAAAGTATATTTTACATGGAACTTTCTTAGAAAATTTTGATTTTGTTAAAAATTGCTCTAACGATTTTGATCAAAATATCATACATTAAAGATATTTATTTACCTGAGAATTAAAATGTATATCTTGAATTTTCTGGGATTAGCCTCTGAAGACAACTTTATTCTCAATGAATTTTACGAAATTTTGCATAACTGCTAAACAGTAAGAAATGGAGAAGAACTTGCCACACCAAAAATGTAGAGCACTTTAAAACTACACAACTTATGTTATATGCATTTTTTTCATGGAGTTGGTCGTTTTTCAGATAGTCCTTGTTTTTCATTTCAGATTTAAAATTCTGATGTGTTCCATTCACATGACTTTCTCTACATCTCTGCAAAAAATTATTGTTAAATTGCTTATATCTCTATTTACTTTATGCTAATCGAGAAATAATTAGCAGAAATATTCTTATTACTTGCTTCCTTATAAGTAGGAGCGAAATAAGGGAGTACAATAGGTTAACGTGATAGTAAAAAGCTGGTTGCTAAGTGACTGAAGTTCCTTTGTTTGCATGGACAGGAGTTGACAAATTGAGAAAAGTAAGCTTTTCATAGTTGAAACCAAAAATAAGGAATATCTCAAAAACGATCAACTATAGGAATAAAATGTATATAATATAAATTGTGTGTTTTAATGCGCTCTACATTTCTTGTGAAGTAAGTTTTTATCTAAATCTTACGGTTTAGCAGTTATGCAAAATTCCGTAAAATTCGTCCAGAATAAAGTAATCTTCAGAGGCTATTACCAGAAAATTCAACATATACATTTTGTTTGCCAGGTAAATATCTTTAACATATGATAATTTAATCAAAATCGTTAGAGGCATTTTTTAGAAAAGCAAAATTTTGAAAAAAGTTCCATGTAAAGGGTAGTTTGGGGTGGGAGGATTTTTCTCAAAATCTTCGTGTCGCATCCCTGGAAGATACTAACCTTAAATACCAAGTTTGGTATTTTACCGACTCTTCGTTTTTGAGTTATCGTGTTCACAGACACACTGACACAAGGACACACACACCGGATCTTTTTGTGAAAATGTTTTCTTTGGATACAGGGGACCCTAAAACATATATTTCCGGTGAAATCTCGCTGTCGATTTTTTGGGTGGAGTGCAATACCTTCTCTATACACTATGTACGTAGTACGTATAGAGAAAATAAAAAAATCTGATGTGTACTATTCACATGACTTTCTCCATATCCCTGCAACAAATAATTCTTAAAAAGCTTATACTTCTATTTGCTTTATGCTAATCAGAAAAAAATAGCAGAAATAGTCTAATTACTCGCTTCCTTGTCAGTAGAAGCGAAATAAGGGACAACTGTAGGTTAAACTGATAGTCAAAAGCTGGTTGCTATGTCAATGAAGTTCCTTTGTCTATATGGATAGGAGTTGACAAGTTCCTGTATAAGTAAAGTATACGTTTTTCATAGCAGAAACCAAAAATAAGGAATGTCACAAAAACGACGAACTCCACGTCAAAATGTATATAACATAAATTGTGTGTTTTAATGTGTTTTGTGTAGTAAGTTTTTGTCCATCTCTTACGGTTTAGCAGTTATTCAAAATTTAGTAAAATTCATCCAGAATAAACTACTGTTCAGAGGCTATTCCCAGAAAATTCAAGATATACATTTTATTTGTCAGGTAAATATGTTTAATATACGAAATTTTAATCAAAATCGTTAGAGTAATTTTTGAGAAAATCAAAATTTTCGAAAAATGTTTCATGTAAAGGGTAGTTGGGGGTGGGGGTATTTTTCTCGAAATCTTCTTGTCGCATCCCTGAAAGATACTAAACTTAAATACCAAGTTTGGTATTTTACCGACTTTTCGTTTTTGAGTTATCGTGTTCACAGACACACGGACACACACACGGACCTTTTTGTGAAAATGCTTTTTTTGGATATTGGGGACCCTAAAACATATATTTCCGGTGAAATCTTGGTATCGAATTTTTTGGTGGAGTGCAATACCTTCTCTATACACTATGTGCATAGTGCGTATGGAGAAAGTAAAAACAACACAGGACATTGTCAACTCCTATCCATACTAACACAGGAATTTCAATCCCATAGCAACCAGCTTTGGATTATCACTTTAACGTATGGTACTCCCTTATTTCGCTTCTACTTACATAGAAGCATTTAATAAGACTATTTCTGCTAATTTAATCTCGATTAGCGTTAAATAAATAGAAGCATAAGCTTTTTTTATAATATGTCTGCAGAGTTGTAGAGAAAGTCATGTGAATGGAACACGTCAGATTTTTCTGTCTACTGCTCACAACGCAAATGACGACTATGGCTAGATATGTTTAAAGGAGGCATTTACAGAGTGCAATAGAAACCAGTGGACCCACTGCTGTGACTGTAATCCAGATACCTACGTGACTGGCATTACCCACGACCGGGGTTACCCGCGCTTCCCCTGTTGTCGAGTTTATTGAGAATTCATCGAGTTCTAGCTAGAAAAGTGCGCAGTTTTGTTATTTGAGTAAGAATAACAATTCTTTTGCGACTGGCTCTGTGGTCTTGTGGTCAACGAAATTACTTCTCACATAGAGTTCCCGGGTTCGATTCCCGGCTGGGCGGGGAATTTTTGTTTAACCAGAATTACTCCCTATCCCCCACAGAGTATGGAAGTATGTATGTAAGGGTATGTGTGTGTTTGAGGGGAAAAAAGCGACTAAAATCCAACTAAAGAACCTACAGACTACGAGTTGATTCTAATGCAAAGGCGCTAATATGACCTGAGATGTTAAAAAAATGACTGCCTCTGTGGCGGAGTGATCAGGGAGCTGACTTCTCACCCGGAGGTCCCGGTTTAGATTCCCGGCTGGGTCGGAATTTTCTTTAATCAGAGACTGGAAGTATGTATGTATGTATGTATGTATGTATGTATGTATGTATGTATGTATGTATGTATGTGTGTGTGTGTGTATGTATGTATGTATGTATGTATGTATGTATGTATGTATGTATGTATGTTCAAGGAAAATAAAACGATTTAAATCTATAGATAACCAGTTGTTTCTAATGCAAAGTCCCCGATATGACCTTTGATGTTAAAGGGGGATATATAAATGAAACAATAAAAAAATATTTTTTTTTTTTCAGTTCACTCCCCCACTGATAGAGGAAGCAGAAGATCCTCAGCGCGCGTCTTCGTAGAATAAAGAAATAATTAAATATTACGTGCCATCACTGTAAACACACAAATATTATATTTCAAATTGTCACCAAATTTAGGGGCATTCTATACTTATTATTGCATATAATAAGAACTGAAGTTTTCCTGGTGACGTATTGATTCAAAATCTTCTGAGGCTTCTAACCAGGTAAAAACTTGGTTTGATACCAATGTTTCGAAGAATTGCATCTTCCTCATCTTCTGGGTGAACTGATGGATTGAGCTTGCGGAGACTGGTATTTATAAGAGCTGGAATGAAGCTAACATCTGATTGGCTCACGAGATATTATGGCCATGCTGTAACTGGTATTTTTTTTTTTTTTTTTTTGGTAAGGGGAGACAGCAAGAGAGTTGGAAAGTAAAAAGAATGGCTTATCTCGCCAATGGGTGAAGTGTGGAGATGGGAAGGAAGTGACTGATTCAAAGGAGATAACTCGGGATAGGAGGTTCCGCTGAGCACCCTCGTTAGTGCGGCGGTTGCTGCTGGCCGAAATGGCGGCTCAGCAGAAGGTAGCGGTTGTTCCGGCTGACAGCCATGACCATCAAACCTACCTTCACTCCCCGGGTGACAGTCAGGGCCGCCAATTCGGCCAGCAGCAACCCCCGCACTAACGAGGTTGCTTAGCGGAACCTCCCTATCCCGATTTATCTCCTTTGAATCCATCACTTCCTTCCCATCTCCACACTTCACCCAATGGCGAGATAAGCCATTCTTTTTACCTTCCAACTCTCTTGCTGTCTCCCCTTTCCAAAAAAAAACAAAAATACCAGTTACAACATGGCCATAATATCACGTGGACCAATCAGATGCTAGCTTCATTCCAGCTCTTATAAATACCAGTCTCCGCAAGCTCAATCCATCAGTTCACCCTGAAGACGAGGAAGATGCACTTCTTCGAAACGTTTGTATCAAGCCAAGTTTTTACCTGGTTAGAAGCCCGAGAAGATTTTGAATTATTATTACATGTTTATTTTCCCTGAGGTAGACAGATTTTCAGGACAAACGCTCGAAATTGCTTCTGTGTTCTTATTGAAAAGGTAAGAAATAACAATTCTAAGCAGAATGAGAGGGAGGTGCCGCTTAGGTACCTACTTAATTTTACCTCACAATTCCACCTGAAGTAATTAATTGTTATGAAGTTAGAGGCTATTTAAACGTTTTAGAACACTCGAACCCTTTAAGATGGCTTGAAATTAAATTTACAGAAATACAATAAGACAGCATTGTCACACAATAAATGAACTTAATTTCATAGAAGCCATTCTATTGTTTCATAATGGTCGTTATGAAACAGCTATTCAACATTTCTGAAAAACAACTGCTCAGGAACTGAAGGAGTTTTAGCCTCGAAGAGCCCCAATGTGATTCATAGCAATGCGTTTTGTTTTTATGAACACTTAAGAGGTCTTTAAGAGGTTAATTTTCAGTTTTTATATATTTGTTAAAGTTTTAAGAAACAACTTCAATTCATTTTTATACTGAAATTTCGTCCTGACCACATTCAGTTAAAACTGAATGAGGAATGTGATAACAGAACCTGACTAAATAGTCTACAGTTAAATTCTGTTTCTTTCTCCTCATATTCAATGTTTGCTTTCTTCTCACGTACTATGTATATAGTGTATAGAGAAGATATTGTAATGCACCCAAAAATTTGATACCGAGATTTCACTGGAAGTACATGTTTTCGGTCCCCCTGAATCCAAAAGGAGCATCTTTGGAAAAAGGTCCGTATGTGTTTGTGCGTGTATGCGTGTGTCTGTGTTTGTGGACAACATAACTCAAAAACGAAAAGATCGTTAAAACCAATTTCCCACAGTTTCATTTTTTAACCATTCAGGCATAGTTTTTGAGAAAAAGATTGAAAATATTTACATTAAATGTTTACTGTAGGTGTAGGATTATCGGTTTTAACTGGTGAACTCATTTGTTTCAATGAATAATACTGAGAAGAAAATTAATAACATGTGAAAAAAGCTGATGTGTTACACTCACATGACTTTCTCTAGCTGCTCTACAAACTTCATACATAACATTCTTCTTCTTTCTGCACCTTGTTAATCGTGGTACTCATTATCACAATGTTCTTATTATTTAGTTCCGTATAAGTAGGAAGAAAATAAGGGAATACACTAGGCTAAACCAATAGTCAGGTGTTTTAAAAGCTGTCATGCGATTGTCATTACAAATCGCATCTTTTCTTGGCCAGGAGTAGAACAAAAGAAAAAAGTACACTCCCGTCTGAGAAAAGTATAAGTACTTCACAACTGAAACTAATAACAATGAATATCTCGAAAACGGTAAGCTCCACGAGAAAAATGTGTATGACATAACCTGTGTATTTTAACAAGGCCTAAATTTTTTGTATCGTAAGTTTTTGTCTATCTCTTACGGTTTACTAGTTATGCCAAATTAAGCAAAATTCATTCAGAATAAACAGGTCTTCCAGAAGCTATTCCCAGAAAATTCAAGATATACATTTTATTTGTTAGGTAAATATATTTAATATATGATATTTAAATCAAAAAAGTTAGAACTATTTTTAAGAAAATAAAAATTTTCTAACTGTTTTCCATGTGAAGGGTAGTTTGGGGTGGGGGTATTATCCTCAAAATCTTCGTGTCCTTGGAAGATACTAGACTTATATACTAAGTTTGGTATTTTACAGACTTTTCGTTGTTGAGCTATCGTGTTCACAGACACACGGACACAGACGCACGCATGCACGCACGCACACATGCACACTAATCTTTTTCTATAAATTCTCTTTTTAGATTCAGGAGGTCCCAAAACATGTATTTCCGGTGAAATCTCGGTATCGAATTTTTGGGTGCAATACAATACCTTCTCTACACACATGTACATTGTACGTGTAGAGAAAATAAAAATAAGTCATTAGATATTTACATATTTTCTCATTTTTATAATAAAAAATTAATTGTGTTCCCAATCTTAAATTATCTATTGAGTACCTCAGAAAAAGTAATGGTTACTGTGCAATTAAAACTTTATAAGGAAGGTTTACCAGAAGTGCAAATTCTCAAAATGTTTGTTTGACTTATGCCACTTTTTCATAAAAACTTATAGACTCATTATAAATATTTTACATTTATTTAATGAAAAAAATTTTTCTCTTAAACTATCAAATTTCATTTTAATGAAACAAATTTTGTTAACAAAAATTGAAGACAAAACTTTCACATAACTTGATTATGGCAGAAGTACAATCTCTTCCTGGCGTTCGTAAGCAGCCTATTTTAAGCACCCCCAAAACTTTATACTTAGTGCCTAAAGTTCCGATCTCTGGTTATACGTTAGCATAATATTGTTGATAAAAAATAAAAAAGGCCTCCATGAGCTATTAGCTTGGTACCTGTTTTATAAACCAAGCTTTTTCTGCTCTCTATTTGATTTCTTCTTACATTTGTTGTATTTTGTTATTATTTTATGTCTGGAGGTGAAATGGTAGGTAAGTTTCACTATTTTCTTGTCTTGTCCCTTTCATCTTACAATCATTTACTTTAGAATATTTACATTGGGCTATTTAACATAGTTTGAATATAATAGAATCTAATATAAGAATTAGGTACATGTTTACACGTTATTAATACAAGTATTCGTTACAGTAAAATAGTTTGTTGATAGGTTGCATAGCCCCGAGTTTATGTCACATTATGTGTGTTATGTTTACGACAGGAAAGAGCATGAATATATATCACTTGCATGGAATGCCCCAGGATTATTGTCCTGATACTGCACGTTGGACAGCGCTTGGGGTGCCAGCGCATACAGACATAGGCAGTGTTCAGAAACTATCGAAGCAACGGCATCTAGATCGTTTGCCAGTTTACATGCTGTTTACTCAGTTCCCGGCCACATAGATTCTGTTTGCATGAGCAGTGGGATTAGTTAAGCATCACTCGGCACCGGAGTTACTAATTAGATGTCTTAATTAATTTTAGGATTACGAAAAGGAAACCGAACGGAAATTCACTTAGTATTCTTCAACTTAGTTTACAATCCCTCTTGCTTCTTGCAGAAGTTCTTAACCCTTCATCCTTGTGCATAATAGATATTTTGGCACAAATAGACCACCTCTTATTAGGTAGAGACCTATTGTGTTGTACCAAAAAAATTGATGCTGAGATTTCACCGGAAATACACGTTTTGAGGAACCCTGACAAAAATCTGGTGTGTTCTATTCATAAGATTTTCTCTACCTCTGTAATAAATTATTGTTAAGAAGCTCACTCTTCTATTTAATGCACAAACATTAGCAGAAACGATCTTATTACTTAGGTCCTTATAAATAGAAGGGATGTAAGGGTATACATTAGGTTAACCGACAGTCAAATGTGGTTTGCTGTAGAATTGAAATCATTTCTTTGCGTGGCCAAGCGTTGAAAAAGGCTATTTCCAGAAAATTCAGGATATACATTTTATTTGGCGTGTAAATAAATATCTTAAATATAAGAGACTTTAAATCAAAATCGTTAGAGCCATTTTTGAGAAAATAAACATTTTAGATATTTTTTCAAATTATAGGGTAGTTTGGGGTGGGGGATTTTCTTGAAAATCTTCGTGTCGTATCCTTGTAAGATACCAAACTTATATGCCAAGTTCGGTATTTAACGGTCTTTTCATTTTTTAGCTATGCTGTCCATAGACACACACGGACCTTTTTCTAAAAATGCTTTTTTGAGATTCAGGGAGAACCAAAACATGTATTTCGGGTGAAATATCGGTATCGAGTTTTTGGGGGTGATACAATCCTCCTGTATACATATGTACATAGTACGTATAGTGAAAGTAAAAACAGTATTTCATAAAATAGTCCGCGTATGTGTGTGTGTCTGTGAATAGCACAACTAAGTCGGTTAAACACCAAACTTAGTATTAAAGTTTAGTATGTCCTAGAATCCAACACAAAGATTTTCAGGAAATTCCCCACATGTATGGAACATTTTTCTAAAGGTTTCATTTTCTAAAAAATGGTTCAAATAATTTCGATTAAAAAGTCGAATATTAAAGATATTTATAGAGCAAATACAATGCATATCTAAATTTTTAGGGAATAGCACATAAAGTCCTCTTAATTGAAATGATTCTGTAAGCCGTAAGAAACAGATAAAAACTTAATACGCGAAAAACACATATTGTCATATACAATTTTTATTAGAGCTAGCTATTTCAGTGATATTCCCTGTTGCTGGTTTCAATTTTAAAATAAACTTTTCCCTTGAGGGAACTATCATCCGTTTCCCATCTCTTTTGTTTTACTCCTGACCATTTGTCTGTCGTTTTGGCCAAGTGTATTCCCTTATTTACTTTCAGCTTATAAGCAACTTAGTGCGTTCTTTGTACTAAGATCATTGTTGGTAATGCTAATAACTATGTTTTGTAGGAATAGTTTGTTTGCAGGGCAGATATGAAGAGAAAATCATGTGAATGGAGCACATGGGATTTTTCCTGAACATAATACCAAACATTGGATGGGCAGAGTGCTTTATCTTCTCTAAAATATGGTGGAATTGCAGAATTGAAACCTTGTACGTTCATGGTTTCATCAAATTCGGTCCATACTGAGAAACCTTGTTTGTTAAATCAAAAATTCTTTGATTCAGCGGGGAATCAAAACGTTTATCCGTCGCAAAGCAGACAGAGCTCTACGGATTGCTTTATGGGGCTAGGAATATACATTTATACATATATAAGCATATTTATTGTCCAATTATTACATTTATTACACAAACACTTATTGCATGGTTCGTTAACCGTTCATACATATTTCAGATGTAATTTAAGGGTGGCAAAAAAGAAAAAAAAGAACACCAACAACACACCTTAAGTAGTGAATTGCCCATGATCCCAACATGCCAATGTATTTCTATCAGGACTTAAACATTTTTCTTTTTGTTTAATTGCATTCTGGTTCTCCCACTGTGCACATTCCACCAAAATATGTGCCCAGTCTTCCTCCAAAACACAATTTTGTTTGCAGAGCCAGATACGATTTAATTTTACAACTCGATTCATTTTGCTGTCGGTGGATGTCTGTTAATCTTCTGTCGATACTTTTCCATACGTTTTTGTTATTTGTTTTAATTCTTTTCCATAGTAACTACATGCCAAATCTCCTCAAGCCTCTTTCGAGTTCAGCATCTCAAGAATTGGAAGACAAGTTTTCCCGCTCGCACGCTCAATGACCCATGCATTAAATGCTTGTGTAATAATTTGACCTCCCTCCCTCCTTCCCTCCATCCGTCCATCAATCTATGCATCCATCCATCCACATTTAAAGATACAAAACACAAGTTGTGATATTCCTTTAAATACAATGCAAAACAGCAACACTATCGTTTTCTGAATATCGGGGCGAATATTCCCGTATAATAATGACAATAGCTCTAACCTTCGTCTCCATGTAGCTGATGAAAGCTTTATACATACACACACAAACACAAGTATCACAGCTGTTCTCCAGTTTAACGACAGATGCAAGCAATCCTTAACACTTTCCTTTAGAATGTCTAATAATTTGTAATTGGGTTTTTCTTTCCTTGTGTACCAATTGTAGCAAAACTTTTTCATAGATACGGTAAGCCACTTGTAAATAATTATAAAATGCTTCATTGGTTGGGTTATTGTTGTTTCAGGCTAGCCACATAGAGAATTGACACCAGTTGGGACGGGTCAAAGCTTGGTTGCGTAAAAGTGGACCACACTATTCCACTAAAGGGGAATGAACCACTTTTTATGCATGTAATTGTACAGGGCATAGAAAAGAAAAGAAATATTTAAAGTAAGTTTGATATGCCTAACTAGAAGTTGTGATGAGATATACTGAAAATTGTTTCTTACGAAATTTTATCCAGGGAAACATTTTTGAAAAGATTTCTTACAAAATCAGGTTCAAAGGTCCGCATATCCTTATTTTGCGTTTATAACCTTCAAATAAAATTAAATATTTTCAGCTTAATAGTAATAAATGGCCGAAATATGTTTTTATGAATTCTAAATATTGAAAAATGACAAAATCAAAGTTTTACCTTAATTTAGTCTCATATAATATGACCTCCATAAAGGAGAGATTGAACTCTAAGAAAACATCAGAAAACTGCGAGTGCCACAGACTTCTAGCTCAACCTCAACTTTATAGATCTACAAAGTCAGAATTCTATTTCCAGCAGAGACAAATTTCGAATTCATGACTGACTGACAGCCACCAAATGGAAGACGCATTATAAATCATGGAAAGTTACATTTGCCGAACGTCGCATCAGGTTTCCAATTCCTCACATTAGCATGTAGGTGAATGAATATTTAATGTTATTTCGTTTTAAGGCAGCTAGGAACGGCGGTAAACGACTTGCTCAAATAAACAATAAACCTTTATGGTTTCACGATAAGCCACAAACATGCCTCTGGAATATCATGGCCTACTAATATTGCTTAAATACTGTTATTTTCATTTACAACGAAACTTGGATTATCCGCGACTACTGCTAGAAATGTTTTTAAATACGAACCTATAAAAAGAATCTGATGTGTTCCATTCACATGACTTTCTCTACATCTCTGCAAAAAATTGTTAAAACGCTTAGGCTTCTATTTACTTCATACTAATCGAGAAAACGTTAACAGATATAGTCTTATTACTAGCTTCCTTGTACTAAGTAGAAGGGAAATAAGGGATTATTATAGGTTAAACTGGTAGTCAAAAGCTGAATGCCATTAGTCTGAAGTTCCTTTGTTTGTATGGACAGGAGTTTCAAGACTCCTGTATGAGAAAATTATAAGTTTTTCAAGGGTAAAACCAATAACAAGGAATATCTCAGAGAAAATCAACTCTACTAAATATATATATATATATATATATATATATATATATATATATATAACATAAATTGTGTATTTTAATGTGCTCTACATTTCCTGTGTGGTACGTTTTTGTCCATCTCTTACGGCTTAGCAGTTGTGCAAAAATCCTTAAAACACATCCAGAATAAAGTAGTCTTCAGAAGCTATTCGCAGAAAATTTAAGATATAGATTTTATTTCACAAGTAAATATCTTAAACATAGGAGATTTTAATTAAAATGGTTAGAGCCATTTTTAAGAAAACCAAAATTTTCGAAATTTTTCCATGTAAAGGGTAGCTGCGGGTGGGGGGGATTTTCTTGAAAATCTTTGTGTTGCATCCTTGGAATATACCAAACTTAAATACCAAGTTTGGTTTTTAACGGTCCTTTCATTTTTGAGCTATGACACATACACACACAGACACACAGACAGACAGAGAGACAGACATACCGGACTTTTTCCTAAAAATACTTTTTTTGTATTCAGGAGGGGTCTCAATATTTCTCTATTTCCAGTGAAATCTCGGTAACGAATGTTTGGGTGCAATGCAATACCTTCTCTATACACTATGTACATAGTACGTGTAGAAAAAGTAAAATTCCTTATGTGTTACACTTACATGACTTTCTGTCTACAGACTTCGTACACAAGGTTATGCTTCTTTCTACATTGCTAATAAGCTTTATTACATTGTAATTTTTACTTAGTACCTTACAAATAAAAGGGAAGTAAAGGAATGCCCTATGCTAAATCGGTAGTCAAATGTTTTATACTCTATCGTTATTGATTGCCATTGAAATTGGCTTCTTTACTTGGCCAGGAGTAGAGCAAAAGGAAAAGGGACACTTGCTTGCAGAGTAAAGTATAAGTATTTTAAAATTGAAACAATGACAAGGATATCCTGGGAACGTCAAAACTGCTAATGGTATAAATTGTGTGTTTTAACGAAATATACATTTTTTGTACAGTAAATTTTTCCCTATCTCTTACGGTTCAACTGTTATGCAAATGTGGACAAAAATCGACCAGAATAAAGTACCCCACAGAGGCTACTCCCAGAAAATTCAAAACATTTTATTTGCGTTGCGAATAACTTTAATATACTGCATTTTAATTAAAATCGTTCAGGGCATTTTTGAGAAAAACAAAACTTCTCGCATTCTTAGAAGACAATGAACTTAAGTACCAAGTTTGATATTTACGGTCTTTTAGTTTTTTAGCTATGCTGTCACACACACACACACACAAACACGGACTTTTTTTTATGAAATTCTGATGTGTTCCATTCACATGACTTTTTCCACATCTCTGTAACAAATTATTGTTAAAAAGCTTATTCTTCTATAATGATAATCGAGATAAACATTAGTATAAAATGTCCTTATTTCTTGGTTCCTTGTAAGCAGAACAGAAAAGAATCTAATGTGTTCCATTCACATGATGTCCAATAGGTGTTCGGTAAACAACCTTTTATTCACAACATTAATTTGTTATCTACATAATGCTCATCAAGATAAACAAAAGCGGAATTAGCTTCCTTGACGTAGAAGGGAAATAAGAAAATGTACCGGCTAAAGCGACAGTTTCGTGTTTTAAAAGCCGGTCACTCTGTGAAACAATTGATATTCCAATTTCTTTGCTTGGAGGAATAAACAAACGAGAAACGAGAAGAAATATATCTTCCCGTTTGAGAAAAGTTTAAGTATCTAAAATTGAAACCAATAATCGGAATATCTCGAAAACGGTTAACTCTACGAAAACATGTATATGACATAAACTGTGTGTTTTAATCAGAACTATATTTTTTGATTGTAAGTTTTTGCTATTCTCTTACAGTTTGCCAGTTATACAAAACTCATCCAAAATGAAGTCCATCGGAAGCTCTTCCTAAAAAATTCCAGATATACATTTCGTTTGTCATAAAATATCTTTAAAATAAGGTATGGTAATCAAAATCGTTAGAGCCATTTTTGAGAAAATCAAAAATTTCGAAAAATGTTCCATGTAAAGGGTAGTTGGAGGTGGGAAGATTTTCTTGAAAATGTTCGTGTTGCATCCATGTAAGATACTCAACTTTAATGCCATGTTTGTATTTAACCGACAGACACACACATGCTAAAAATGTTTTTCTTTGGATTCAGGGGTCTCAAAACATATATTGCCTATGAAATCTTGGTATCTAATTTATATTCACTTCTCTATACACTATGTAAAAAATGAATCCAAGCAAATATCAGCGAAAATACAACAGGCCCTGCAGTACTTAGGTTGAAATCTAATGGCCGGTTTATTAAGCATCGACTTTCTCGGAGCTCTAGTTCTTTTGTTTTGGTCATGACTTTCCCATTCTGTGATCACTATCCTTGATGACCCAGAGATGTCAGTCGCTAGCAACCGTGCTTAGTGATCAACAGATTAGTCCTCCCGCTGGCCAGTTGACAAGTCGACCACGAAGGCAGTCTCAGTCGTGTTTAGTTTCCTTGTAAGAACTCAAATTTAGTGTTTCCTTTAGCAATGGGTGTGAACAAGAGCAAACAAAACGAATCTGTTGTTTGTTGTTTTCCATTCACACAAAATTCTCTGCATCTCTGTAACAAATTATTGTTAATAAGCTTATTCTTCTATCTAGTTCATGCTAATCGATATAACGTTAGCAGAATTGATCTTATTACTTACTGTTTTGCAAGTAGAAAGGAAATAATGGAATATACTAGGCTAAACCGACAGTCAAATGTTTTAAAATGTGGTAGCTATGGGATTGAAATCCGTTTCTTTGCGTGGCCAAGCGTTGACAAGTTCCAGTATGAGAAAAGTAAAATGTATTCTAAAACTGAATCCAATAACGAAGAATATCTCGAAAACGGTGAACTTCAGGAAAAAAATTTATATAACATAAATTGTGTCTTTTAGCGAACTCTACATTTTCTATTAAGTGCGTTTTTGTCTATTTATTATGGTTAACCAGCAATGCAATTTTTTTTAAAATTCATCCAGAATAAAGAAAGATGTCTTTAAGTCTATTGCCAGACAATTCAAAATATAGATTTTATTTTTTATTAAATATCTTTAAAAGACGACATTTTAATTAAAAACCTTAGAGTCATTTTTGAGAAAATTAACATTTTCGAAAATTTGTCCAGGTAAAGGGTAGTTGTGTTGGGGAATTTTTCTTGAAAATCTTACAGAAAACTCAGGTTAAGGGTGAAGATTGACCACAATTCTTACAAATATTGATTTTGGGATTTTACCTCATTAATATACCATGGTCATTATAGATTAATATGCTGAAGTTATTTTCAACCACTTGCAATTTAAGCACTTGTGTGATCTTTAAATTAGAAGTTTTAATAGTAACAAATTACATTTCAAATGTTAAAGGATCTGTTTCTCTAAATGAACTTTCCATCACATGTTAATGTTTGAAATGCTCCTTACAGTGCGCATTTCAATCAAACAGTGTGATTTTTCTAACAATGAACTTTAATATCATACTAAAAATATTCAATTATTTTTCTGAGCAATTAAAATTAATTATGTGTTTATATTAACAAAATTAATTAATGCATACCAATAATGAAAAAAGTATAACCAATATTTTGTCATATCTTTTCCTGCAGTAATAATTAATTATTTAAAATTCATGAAATAATTTTTAAAGTGATATTCCTGGAATGCAAATATGAAGTTTACTTACAACATTTAAAAACTGATGCAAAGATATTTTTTTTATTTCTAAAATGCTACTACATACATCTGTCTTAAATTTTCGGGATGTTACACAAAACAATAGAGGTATATGGTAAAAATGAACATAATTGCTTATGAGCCATTGAATTTGAAATTGTCTTAATTTCGGTGGAAATATACTCTGAAGTCCTGTTCATTCTGGATGAGTTTAGTGTTAGTGATAGAGAAAATCTTACTACCCAAAAAATGCACATGTAATTATAACACACAATTTCCTATGCCTCTTTCATATTTCCTTTTTTATTTTTTGTGTGCAATAAACCGTTTCATAGGTGGTCTTCCTTAGCGCGGTGGTAGCGCAGCTGATTGCCAAGGGGGAGATTTTTCCCCCGCTGGACCGGGGTGCACTCAGCCTCGTGAGGACCCTGGAGGGCCAATTGAGGAGCTACTTGATGGAGAAGTAACGGCTCCAGGTCATGAGGACCGCATTAACCGGGGGAGGGTTTCGAGGCGCTGACCACGTCTCACCCTCCAATACTGCACCTCATCCATGTCGTCTGTCATGGACCGAGAGGGGGGACGCAGCGGCCGGGCGGTAGGCCAAGGTTCCTTGTGAGCTGTCGTGGTATGGAGTTAAGTTAAACCGTTTCAGAGATATCCCTAGTTATTGACTTCAATTTTTTTTAAAAAAAAATTAATTCTCAAATGAAAAATCGTTTTTGTGACCTTATTTTATACATATATTTAATTCTGCCACTGGGCAATACCCCGTTGTAGAGGATTAAATACGTACATTTTTATTTTCTTCTGGTAAAACAAAGAAAATAGAACATAGCGACCAGTTTCTGAAAGATTTGACTAGTATATTCCCTTTCTTATCTAAAAGGAAGTATGCAATTAAAGCATTCCTACAAATGTTTATATCGATATACGTAAAGTCGATACAACAAAGTCGATGTAAGAATAGTCTTTTGCGGAATAGGCAGATTTTAAAATTATTAAAATATATACCGCAAATTACCATATGGAACAGTTTGTCTGAAACCACTGGTTTCAAAAGTAATTGAAACTGAAACGTCTTGCGATGAGCCCCCCCCCCCATCTACCAATCTCATTCTTATTTCCAATCCTTCTCTCAGACAAGTACACTAAATCCATTTATCTGCAACCGAGATTCAGTTGATCTTGAAATCTGTTCCCAGTCCATTAAAATCCAATCTTAGTGGAGATGGAACTTAAATCCAGAGCTGAATAAAATAAAAAGAATATCTTCGGCGAACCGGAATGTCACGTACACACAATTAAAACATTTTCCTGCATAAGGAAAAAGCTCTCCACAGGCTACAGGTCCAATTATTACCCTGCGTTTTCCAGTAGTTTTCACTTCGTTGTGGACTTCTCAAATGCACACGACTTTGTCTACAACCCTAAACACATTATTGTTAATAACCTTATTCTTCCTTCCACTTCGTGCTAATGGAGATAAACACTAGCAGAAACGATTTTATTACTTAGTTTCTTATAAATAGAAGGGACATATGTGAATACACTAGGTTAAATAGACAATAAAATGTTTTAAAATGTGGTTGCATTGATTGAAATCCATTTCTTTACGTGGCTAGGAGTGGACAAGTTACCGTATGAAAAAAGTAAGTCCTGTATATCAAATTTTTGGATAGTACACAATACCTTCTCTGTTTACTATCTACATTGTACATAAATGCTAAAGAAAACAAACAGAAATACTAATGTTATTTATGTATGTGGGTTATCTTTTATGCACGAAATTTTACGTGTCATTTCAGATTGAGAATATGGATATATGTTATTGTTACTATCCTAAGGCGTTTTAGTTACATAAATTATACAAATTAGTCTTCAGAATGGACAAATATGAAATTTAAAGAGAGTACACAACATTATTAAACTCAAGTGAGTATCATTTTCAATATTGAATGCCGTTAAAGAACATTGAAAGATATTCAGAGCAGGAGCTTAAATGTTTCTCATTGGATTAATTTAAGTTAATATTCTTATGTTTTAGAACTGCATTCGGGGTATTAGGGGCATACTCGTATATAAGACTGTTTTGATAAATAGTGTATTTATATGTTTCTGGTGTGTTGTTTATCTTCGTTTTCTCACAGATCAATCACATAATATATGGTACTACTTGATTTTTTTTCTGCATGGCCTTAGCTGCGCCGCGAAATGAACAGTGCCTTGTAGAATAACTATCGGTTTTGTTACCAGTTTTCACACATTAATATTTGGCCTCCTAGTCTAAGTAGTGTGGGGCCAATGGCCTTACAAAAACATTCCAACTTAGTTCCGATACATTCGTTGTAGCAAGGCAGGCGTGTTTCTCAGGGAAAATAAACACGTATAGCTTGTGTGCGCAACGCTACTTGGAGGAACTAATCAACCTCTTAATAAGTAAAGTTATTATTCCGTAAATTAAGTAAATATTGATGTAGTGTTCCTCAGTATACTGCACTTGAACCTCTAACAGTGTGTATGTAAGTGTCGTAGCTGTTACCTAGTTTAACTACAGATCGAAATGATTCTTCACTACTTCCTCTAAACGCCGAGTTATGTTGTAAGTGGTTTGGATTTTTCCTTGTGGAACAATGGCAGCAAACCTCATTATTAGAATACGATGGTTCCACCACTAGGCATTACCTCAATACGTGGATACTTTTGTTGTTTCGTTATTAGAGCCGCATTGTAGTTACTGGTCTGTTATAAACATTTAGGCCCTAACCTGCAAAGCGTAGCTCAACGTAGAGGACCCTAAGCCGTAAAGCGTAGCCGAAATCCGCTATTGTGGAACGACGACAGGGTGTAGCCGAGGGATCCGTGAAGCTAAAACCCCAATGATTCCAAGAAAAGGTAAAAATTTCGGCAATTTGGCAACTTTCACATCTTAACAACTTAGTGTTTTCAACACCTTCAAATATGGATCACCAGTCTTAAGACTGTTTGTGTGTGTGTGTGTGTATGTGGTTGCGCGTGCTCGTATGTGTGGTGGAACCATCGTATAGCTTTACCCAAACCTCCATGGTCGAGTGGTCAGCGAGCTCACTACTTACCCGGAGGTCCTGGACTCGATTACCGGCTGGGGCAGGGCACTTTTCTTTAGCCGGAATTATTCATTATCCCCTGGAAACATGTATGTGAGAGTGAATGTGTGTTAGAGGAAAATAAAATGATTTAAACCAAACAAAAAAGAACCTACAGATGAGTTGTTTCAAGTGCAAAGAATAGAAGCTTACATTTTAGTTGCTTTAATTTACTTTCAATTAAATGTTTAAGTTTTAGAACAACATATATTTTACAAGTTATTTTACATATTTACCTTGAATATTTATGATGTTGAAATTAGAAACTTTACAGAGATTCCAGCAGGGTGGTTCTCAAACTCTAATTATGCATTATTAGGGGGATTATAAAATGATTCACTTATAACAAAAGAAGGTCTCAAGTAGTTTCACAATTTTCACTATAATATTGGGAATGGGAGTAACCAATAAGTGAGCATCTCAGGTTAATCACAAAATGTTTCTTCTGAATCAACAAAGTTTAAGAAATTACTCAAATGTTCCATTCACATGACTTTCCCTAAGTATTCTCCAGCAAACTAGCGTTACAGAAGCGAACTCTTCCATATACGAACTTCATGCTAAGCAAAGTAGCATTAGCAGAAATGACCTTGTTACTTAGTACCTTAAATAGGGGAAAAATAACGAAACACAGTCTAAGGTGATAGTCAATTATTTTAAAACCTGACGTTACATAATTAAAATTTGGTTCTCTTTGCAATGACAAAAGAGAAAAGTATATTTATTTTAAAATTATAACCAACTGAAGGAACATTTCGCAAACTCTATAAATAAATGTATATGTTATAAATTGTGTGATTTAACGAGATCTACATTATTGTGCCGTGTATTTTTGTCTATTTCTTACAGTTTTCAGGATATGCAAAAGTTATCTTCCCAAGAAATTCAAGATGTACCTTTTATTTGTGATGTTAGTGTCTTTAATACAGGGTATTTTAATTAAAATCGTATAATTATTTTGAGAAAATCGAAACTTTCTAAAAATAGTAAAGTGATCTAAGATAAAGTTTAGGGTGGTCTTTCCTGAAAATGTGTCTTTTTCTAATGTTTTATTCAGGAGAGGTCAAAAAACGAATTTCTACTGATATTTCGGTATCGAATATTTGGATGGAATACAATACCTTCTCTATCTACTATGTGCGTACATAGTACTAGGTAGACAAAGTAAAAATATTTATAGAGTTGAGATAATCCAAGTTGTCACTGTTCACAAGTATATACTATTGCTTATTTCAAATTAATGGAAAAACCATATTTGTAGTGTGATTAGTTCTCAACACTTTTTTTGTTTGTTAAATTAATCTTGCAAATTGAATATTCTATATAGCTCTTATTCGGGATCAATCTTATGTGATGAATTATAACCAGAAAATGCTAGCCATAATACAGTAGGTACTGAACCTTTATAAACTACATAAAACTGCAAAAACTGAATTGAGTTTGGACTTAATGGGTTACTCTGACCCAACTTTGGAAAATATACAGGCTGTTAATGAACTACACCGAAATAATTTGCGAGATTGTGCACGTGACTGACATAAGTAGTTTGAGATCGGCGATGCATGGTCCCCGGATAAACATAACGCAGCTACATAGCGTTAAACGTGTGGGTATCAGGTGCTGATAAGTCGGTGTTAAAGCAAAGCACGTTGAAAAAATTACTTAGAACGTCTTTAAAACTGCTGCCTGAGTATAGAAATAGCGATCTGTAGCAGCTCGCTACTAGCGTTCTCAAGATTTAATGTAGCAAAGATCTTTAAAATCTCGGACTAATCACTTGACAGTGCAACACTGAGCATTTATTAACTACGTTCTTGAGTTATGTAGCCTACTCTGGAGGCGTTTTTTTAATTGCTCTGGTGGCTCAATGCATAACGCGGGAAGCTGCTATCCCAAAGCTCATGTGTTCGATTCCTGTCATATAAAATGTTTATTATTATTATTATTATTATTATTATTATTATTATTATTATTATTATTATTATTATATTTTTCATTCCAGACCATGTGCCGCGACGGGTGGCGTCCTGGCACTTCAGAAACTTATAGCCGTTACTTCGAAATTTCAATAAACGGGCCATAAGTCTCCTATCTCAAATAACTTATTTAAGT
Organism: Hymenopus coronatus; assembly: GCA_030762935.1. Taxonomy (NCBI): domain Eukaryota; kingdom Metazoa; phylum Arthropoda; class Insecta; order Mantodea; family Hymenopodidae; genus Hymenopus; species Hymenopus coronatus. Next base: position 57,330,184 of record CM060894.1, read on the forward strand.
ATCTACATATTTCGGTATAGTTCCTTAACACACTGTATAATTTAAATATACACATTTAGTTTATATGTTATCCAATACAAAATTGGATTCATTGCTCTATATTTCGTACAGGATGTTTGATGATATTTTGGGATGATATATTATGGCCATCAACATCAAAATCTCAAAAATACCGTATTTCTTTAACTTTGGGTCTCCTTTTATATGAAAGTAATACATACTTCATTGTACTTCATGTTGGGTACAGTATAAAATAAAGGATATAATTCCCAAATACAATTTTCATTTATTGTGCATCCAATATGAAATATAATACATTGTTACTCTCATATACTAGGGGGGCGCTGGACATTGGGGAAATGAAGTATTTTTAAGATTATAGTGTTCATAGTATTGAAATATTGTAATCCTAAAATTTCTAAATTTATCAAAAGTTCAGCTTCTTTATGTAATATGAGAGCAATAATTTTGATTTTTACATTGAATACAATATAAAATAAACTATAGATTATATCTATAAAATAATATATTTTCAAATGTTGGGTACAAGTAGCCCATTGAGGACCAAATTAGCTCCAGTTATTAGTAAAAGGTTCAATAATGTATTATGATAGTACTTATTAGCTATAATTTATCAGATAAGAAACATCCATAATGGGAGCTGAATGCAATATTAAAATTTAAAAGTTAATTTAGCAAAAAGTCCCAAGAATTCATGCGACTACTGGTTATCGCATCATTTGAGTTCAATAATCCTTCCCATCATATTTTATTTTCTATTGTCGTTATAAGACGAGATAAGTCGTAACAAAGTAAGTGCATCGGAAGTTGTACCTAGGAAGAGTAAACATTCATTTACATTGAAACTGTTAATGCAAATTCCATTATCATTAAATTAATTCAAATGTCCATTCTGACATAACCATGCAAACATATCTAAGGGGGTTATCACGAAACGAAACCCCTAGAGAAACATTTGCTCAAGCAAGACAAACCCTAAGACATTACACACAACAGAAGTGGCGCATGAGGGCACATTAGCTAGGATTAGGAGACACATTCATATTACACGTCAGGGAGCCTTATCTTAACTCCCTTCCATGCAGAAACTAAACTTCACTACAAACTCTAAGTGAAATACGACTAACCCCAGCTAACTTTCCCTCTCCTTGTTAAATAAAATCTGTTTAGAGGCTATTATTACTCATTTTCTCATTTAAGTACCCAGTCACCACTTCTATACAAAATTGCATTCATAAGTTAGATAATAATTTTTTTAAGGTTATAAACACTGCAATAGTATACTTAAAGTATAGATATTTGTATTGACAATTAAGAACAGTGTAAAGAACACAATTACATTAATATTTACTTAATTTGCGAACTTACATTAAGAGTAGTATGTTTTTAGTTCGGATAGTACCTCCAAATAGACTGGCACCCTTAAGACATGTTTATTTTCCCTGAAGAAGGCGTTGAATGGGTGGGCCTCGCTATAACGAATGTTATATCGGAACTGAGTGGAAGTCTTTCTGCAAGACCAATGAACCTACACTATCTAGGCCAGCAGGTCACGTATTAAGATTTGAAAACTAGAATTAAAACGAACAGCCTATATTGACCAGCGTTGTTCATTTCGCCATGCAGTTAACATCACACAAAATACCTCAGGTACTAATTAGGTGTTTGGTTTGCGGGAAAATGTTCGACGATGAGAAAAAAGAATCACACACCGAGGTTATAAATTAAGGTGTCATTTATCAAAACATCTGTATCTATATTCCTTAAACCTTGAATACATAGTTCTGGTGAGATATGTTTTGCTCTGAATTTATTCACCTTATTTATCAGCGACGTAATATTCTTGTTACATATCTGACTTATTTAAACATTTGTAATCAATTGAACAGTTTAAAGTCAATGATTAACTCTAGTTAGAAATATACCACAAGAATAATAAAACTATTTTTCTTATAATTCATTGTTTTATAGCATTAAAAATACTTCAGACCAGAGGACATTGTTTGTACAGAGGTGCCTGCTTTGTTGATTATTAAAAAAATGACTTTTTTCTTACATAGTTTGACGTCTGTCCCCTACGAGATTTACGCGCTAGTCTTCAATATATGCAAGAATTAGTTAAATTCCCTTTAAGTGCTCTAGGTCTGACGTCTGCAAAGGAAGATTTCTTAAGCCGTTTCTTAAATTTTACAAAGGATTATGAACAAAATTAATGCATAAAAATTTACTGGGGCGTTAAATAAGCCCTAAAAATCCGAGAAATGAGTTATTACTAAACAGTTTTGCTTTTAGTAAGCATTATTCCTTTTTAGACTGAAGTTAAAGTTTCGCTAACTGTCGAATACGTTGTTTGCTTATCATGTGTTTATTTAGAATGATGGAATAAAGACTTGTTTCGTGAGGTATTAAGAATTTATATTTAAAAGGCTTATAGTTCGATGAAATCCAGCTCTCGTGTTTGCGACTGTTTATAATTGGGTAAGCGGGTTTAAAGTGGCCGTAAATCTACAAATGTGTAAATGATCAAGGTCGTTTGGAAGGTCCGGTGGCAGTGACCTATTCCGAAATTGACGTAATACACGACAGAGTTTGAGTGATTAAAGCATCTGGCATATCACAAGGTAGAGCGTTTCAAATCTACACAAAAATTGCGCGTAACAAAAATCTCGGCAAATTGGGTTTGCTCTCAAAGGAGAATAAACACAACCGTGTCATCGATTTGCAGGTTGGTCTGATGATTTTCCGTTGCAAACCTAACAATTCTGCACAATTCATTACTACACATAAAATATAGATATATCACCACACTCCAGATATGAAGGCAGAGTCAAAACAGGAGCTTTCGAAAGGCAAACTGGCTCCGAAGAAGGCAAAACCATTGACATCGGCAAAGCTGATTCAGTTGCTTTTTCGGATGCACGCGAAAATAATTTATATGGACTATTTGCAAAAAAGACGAAAGAGAAATAGAGAGCTCTACGAGTCTTTATTGAGCCGTTGAAGGAATACATTAAGAAAAAATCAACAAATTATTGTTAAAAAACTCATTCTTCTATTTACTTCATGCTACTTGAGAAAAATTACCAGAAATAGTCTTCTTACTTGCTTCCTTGTAGGTAGAAACGAAATAAGCCTGTACCATAGGTTAAAGTGATAATCAAAAGCTGGTTGTTATATGACTGAAGTTCCTTTGTATGGACAGGAGTTGAGACATTTCTGCATGAGAAAGATAAGTTTTTTAAGGTTACAACCAATAACAAAAATATCTAATAACGATCAACTCTACGAAAAAATGTATATGACGTAAATTTCGTTTTTGAGGTATGCTGTCCACACACACACACGGACCTTTCCCCCCCCCCCCCAATTTTTTTTTTTTTTTTTGTATTCAGGGGGACACAAAACACATATTTCCGGTGAAATCTCGGTATCGAATTTTTGGGTGGAATACAATACCTTCTCTGTACACTATGTACTTGTCATGTGCAGAGAAATTAAAAAGGCCTTCTACGGCAAAGAGAAGGATTGTCGTCTATAAAGACCATGACCGTGCAATAATTACAGGTTGGCCCACCTGGTTCACAATCGAATATTACATCATACTGCGTAAATGCAAGCAGAGCAGTGGACCTTAGAAGCCATCTCGCTCTTCCCATAATACTTTCTCTACACGTACTACATATGTAGTGTATAGAGAAGGTACTGTATTGCACTCAAAAATTCGATACCGAGATTTCACCGGAAATACATGTTTTGGGAACCCCTGAATCCAAAAAAACATTCTTAGAAAAATGTCCACGTGTGCGCGTGCATGTGGGTGTGTGTATGTGTGTGTCTGTGGGGAGCATAGCTCAAAAACGAAAAATCCGTAAAATACCAAACTTGGTATTAAAGTTCAATATCTTCTAAGAATGCGACATGAAGATTTTCAAGAAGATCCCCACCCCCAACTACCCTTTACATGGAACATTTTTCGAAAATTTTTATTTCTTCAAAAATGGCTCTCATGATTTTGATTAAAATATCGTACAGTAAAGATATTTACACGACAAATAAAATTTATATTTTGAATTTTCTCTATGTAGATTCTGGAGACATCTTCATTCTGGATACATTTTGCGGAATTTTGTATAATTGGGAAACTGTAGGAGATAGACAAAAACTTACTTAATAGAAAATGTAAATCTTGTTAAAACACACAATTTGTGTTCTATACATTTTTTATATAGTTAACCGTTTTCGAGATATTCCGGATTATTAATTTCAATTTTGACCACTTAAATTTTTCTCAAACGGAAGACGTGTTTCTACTCGTTTGTTTACTCCTGGAAAGCAAAGGGATTGGAATTTCAATTGTTTCACATTACGACCGGCTGTTAAAGGGCAAGACTATCACTTTAGCCTGTGCATTTACTTATTTCCCTTCTACTTACAAGGAGCTAGTAATAAGACTAATTCTGCTTATGTTTATCTTAATTAGCATGATGTAGATAACAGATTAATGATTTCTCAGTTTGTTTGCCGAGCGCTAAAGGGCATCATGTGAATGGAACACATCAGATTTTTGTCCCTCTACTTACAAGAGACCAAGTAATAAGAACAATTTCTAATAATGTTTAACTCGATTAGCATTATGTGGATGGAGGAATAAGCTTTTTAACAATATTTTGTTACTGAGATGTAGAGAAAGTCATATGATTGAAGCACATAGATTTTTTTATTCTAGATCTTTACCTACTGACTTTAAATTTTAAATTTTAGTTTATTTAATTATTTGAAAAATTAAATAACAGATACAATTTGTAATTTTTGTATTTGGAAATAAATGTTAAGCTTGAGCCTACTCCTGGTATAGTTATCTAAGTGCAGAGGTAGTATATTCGGATTTTATTTATTTATCCGCTATATATCACTATCCTCTTTGGTACACTAGTTTGGTTAAAGGGCAAGATCGTGTTCCGATGGCAAAGCCTGCATTTATCTGGTCAAGACATTGTGTGGCTGCACACCTGCATAGCTTTAATGTGGAAAAATACATTTCGAATTATAACACCCACCATAAATGGCCCCTAGTGACATTTTGTTTAACTATAAAAATGCCTTGGCGGAAAACGACTAACGTAGTATGAAGAGGATACCTGCAAAACAAATGCATATCTTGAGGACCTTACGAAATTCAACTTTTGCATAAGTGAAATCCGAGAAAGAGTGTATCAAACTAAAAGGAGAAGCATGAAGTACACACAAATATAATATTTTGTAAGAATAGATTGTTTGGGGAACTGGTGGAGAAGGTCGTGAAAATGCAACACATGAGGTTTTGTTTCTATTCAGGTGATCCTATAACATAATTCCGACATCTCAGTATCGACTTTTTTTTTTGGAATGCAATACCTTGCTAATCTAGTAGTAAGAATTATGCTCAAGAGTCATAGAGGTGTAAGATGATGCATCTGTAAAACTTGGAAAATCTATAATTTGTAAGCCATCTTATTGAAATTTATACCAGTTATATCGCATAATGTCATAAAAATTATAGCTTACATGGTTTTTTGAATAATAAATTTTACCGTCTAAATTCATTGTTCTAATAAAAATGAATTAAGTGATGCATTTTTAAAAATATTCAATACAACCATCCGGTTTTATATAAAATGAGTTTAAATAGATGTGTCATGTTATATTTTTTAATATTAGCCATAATTAGTAGAGATACATTATTATTTTTCGTACTCTCCAAAATTCATGTTTTTTTCGAAATTGATAATTTATTTATAAAAACTTAACGTTATTTCGAAAAATTAATATTACTATATACTTTTTTGTGTTTTTAAGAGGTAGTTTAAAAAGTTTAAAATATATTAAGTTTGAAATTGAATCGTGTGGAACATTGAACATAAAAGGTGTTGGAAAAAAGTTTGTGAGAAAATAAGGTTTAAAGTTTAGAGTGCCTATTGATAAACAAACATGCATATATCTATTTATAACTTCAATTAACTTCTAGATAAAGTGCGCCAAATGGGAAAAAGCTACATATTTTCTTCAATTTTTTCATTCATATTATTCTATTATAAAACAAAGTATTGTTTTTAATTTTTCATGATTTTTGGTTAAATTTCACAGATATATCAACTTAAATTTATGAGTTTGTTGGTGTTGTGCAATTTGTCAGCATAATGTAAACTACTGCTTTCCATTCCGGACCACTTTCTAGGCACGTATGTATGCAGGAATCATAATTATGGAGTCCAAGATTATGATTCAAAAGGGAGCAATGGAAATCAGAATATAAAGTGCTAGAAGTTTAGTTACTGATACACAATACATTGTAAACTACTCTCATAATAATGACTTCATGATAACAGGATTTTGGGATTAGCAACTGCAAGAGGTGTTAAGGGACAATCAGCAAAATTACAAAATTACCTGTATTCTAAATTCTTAAATGATAAAATAATGTTGGACGTAATGAATGACGCATTATCTTGTCGGGAGATACAGAGCTTTTAACTTCCAGCTGTCGACTGTCATAGATCTTTCGGACTATTAATTACTGATGGCCAAACGACTGGGCAGTCCATTAGCTTCTAAAGCTGATGTGCCCAGGCGTTACTGTTTGCTCTTTTGCAGTTTGTGGTACATACAGCTCCCTTGATTTGCCGGTGGCGTTTTAATTAAGGCCCATTTTGGTATAAATTAAGCCTGAAATATATTTTGCGCAGTGAGATTTTACCTAGTTATGCATCGAAGGGCGTTCATTCAGCACAGAGAAAAATATAGAGATATAATTATTTTAGGTAATCTGTTTTATTTTAAAATAATCTCCTTTTAGTTTGAGTCACTCTTTCTCGGGTTTTACTAATTTTTAGACATACAAAAGTTGAATTTCGTAAAGTCCTCAAAATAGGCATCTGTTTTGGATGTATCCTCTTCGTTCTACGTGAGACTTTTTCCGCCAAAGTATTTTTATAGTTAAATAAAAATGTCACTTGGGGCCAAGTATGGTGGATGTTGTACTTTGAAATTTATTCAATAATTTTCCAAAACAAAACGGTGCAGGTATGCACCCGCACATTGTTTTGGCCAGACGAGTACAGGCTTTGTCATATGATCACGCTCTTGCCCTTTAACCAAACTAGTTTAGCAAAGAGAATCGTGACATATGGCGGATAAATAAATAAAATCCGAATATGCTATCCCTGCACCTAGATAAGTACACCAAGGCAAAAATGGAATCTGTAAGTATAAAAATATACCAAAAGTATTAATAAACCAATGTTTTGTTTTCAAAAGTTAGAATTCTGGGCGAATTTTTTTTTTTTTTTTTTTTTTTTTGGGAGGAAGGACCTTTGTTTTATTTTACTTAATTCATCCCAAAATTTATTTCCAAAAACAAAAATTTCAAACTTTATCTGTTATTTAATTTTTCAAATAACTAACTAAACTACAATTTAAAATTTAAAGGCAATAGGTAAAGATCTAGAATAAAAAGAAATCTAATGTGTTTCAATCACATGACTTTCTCTACATCTCTGTAACAAATTATTGTTAAAAAACATGTTCTTCTATCTACATCATGCCAATAGAGATAAACATTAGCAGAAATTGTTCTTATCACTTGGTCCCTTATATATAGATGGGCGAAAATCTACAAACTGAGAAAACATTAATCTGTTATCTACATCATGTAATTAACACAAACATAACCAGAATTAGTCTTATTACTAGCTCCTTGTAAGTAGAAGCGAAATAAGTAAATGCACAGGCTAAAGCGATAGTCTCGCCCTTTAACAGCCAGTCGCAATGTGAAACAATTGAAATTCCAATCTCTTTGCTTTCCAGGAGTAAACAAACGAGAAACGAGAAGAAAGATGTCTGCTCGTTTGAGAAAAGCTTCAGTGGCTAAAATTGAAACCAATAATCCGGAATATCTCGAAAAGGTTAACTCTGTAAAAAATGTATATAACAAAGATTGTGTGTTTTAATAAGGTTTACATTTTCTCTTAAGTAAGTTTTTGTCTATCTCTTACAGTTTATCAAGTATGCAAAATTCCGCAAAATTTATCCAGATTAAAGGTGTCATCAGAAGCTATAGTGAGAAAATTCAAAATATAATTTTTTTAGTCGTGTAAATATCTTTAATTTACGATATTTTAATCAAAATCGTTAGAGCCATTTTTGAGATCAAAACTGTCGAAGCATGTTCCATATAAAGGGAGCTGGGGTGTGGGGAGATTTTCTTGAAAATCTTCGATCGCATCTTTGGAAGATAGCAAGTTTTGTAGTTACGTCTTTTCGTTTTTCAGCTATGCTGTCTACAAACACACATGGACCGTTTTCTAAAAATGCATTTTTTTTATTCAGGGAGACCCAAAATATGTATGTCCGGTGAAATCTTGGTATCGAATTTCATAGTACGTGAGAGAAGGTAAAAATTGATTTTGAATGTATACACTTTAGACTATTTCTCAGAAAGTGAAAGATTTTATATTTTATCATAGGTATAAATAAGATATTTAATACATTGTACTTCAATCAAATTCGTTTGAAAAAAAAGTTTCGAAAAATGTTCCATGTAAAGGGTAAGGAGCAGACAGCGGAAGGTGACACTTCGCTCACCGCAATTGTTTCAGGTTATGTAGAGAAAATCATATGAATGGAAAATCAGATTTCTGGTTGTTTTAGGATATTTTAAGTCTTAACAGACCTTTTTGGGGAGTTTGTAGGCATTCTAATTCTAAACTCAGTTGTAGCCAAATATACAAATCTAATTGCTACTTGTAATAACAGTTTGCACTCTAAGGACAAGATTATCATGTTGGGTCATCTCGCAGTATCTATCATTAGCCACAGAGTAGTAATAATACGTTGTGAGCTCTGGAGCAGTGATTAGACCACATCCTCAGGAAGCAGCTGGAACTCCATAGTAATTATTGCCGATTGCATCAAAATCCCGAAGGCCAGAACTGTTGCAAAGTTTCATGTACCAGCGCGATCTCAATCTAGACCAGTAAGATAAATATTTCTTATTAAACAATAACACCTCTAACTCAAGTCTTCAATAGAATCACCAGGTTTACTGAAAACCAGGCCATTTATTATAGTTTTCTAAACCAAGTACATTCCTCATGGAACACTATCATTGCAGGGTAACTCCAAATGCAGTCGCCGGTATCGGCATTGATTTTTCTCATTCCGATAAGTGTGTGTATGTGTGCGAGTATAATCGAGGTATAATCTGTTCTAAAAGTAGCTCATTACATGTATTGACATTATATACATTGTTATAATTCATAAAGTAACACCATAAAACAATTATTTCATAATATTATTAGCAAACAAAGGGCCTTGTGTTTTTAGAAATAAAAGTATAAGGCTTGACCCAACAAAGTTCAATATAATAATGTGCAGAGCTTTGAAAAGAAAACTCACTCAGTATTCATTGCAGTGAATTAAAATATATATGTTTACTGCATCGCAAGAAACGGCTCCTCCCGCGATTCAAAATACATTTGAATTATCCACAATTTTGTTCAGTGTCGAACGCCTACCCTTTCACATTTTCTATACTTTTCAGTTTGCGCTCTCTTTCAGTGTTCGCTGGTTTATCTATTAGCAGGAACTGAACGAAGCCAGGCAGTGAGCAATGCTAGATAGTGCAACAGGTTTCGAAACCAGCTGTAGAGACCATGCCTACTCCATCAATTTATAGCTATACTGAGTGTGCACCGAATCTCAATCCACCAATGTTGTGATTCCAGACTGAGTTCTAATTATAAAGATACGAATACATAAATAATAATATAATTTGGAAGAAGTAATGGGGTCTTCTATTATTACACACTATGAGGATTTTTCCATTCCCTGGAACCTATAGGAGTAGCCATACTCATGACAGCCGGCCGATGAAGGTAGAACGAAGATGGTGATATTTTGGATAGGTAGAGTCAGACTGAAAAATTTATTGTCATAGTGGGATTTGAACCACGGATCTCCCGGTCTCTAGTCGGTTGCTCTGCCATTGAGCTAAGATGGCAACATGTATTGAATTTCTCAACTCACTCGCATGTTTCCCGGTAAACCATAAGGTGATCTCAAATTATTTTGATATGACAAAACTATTCAATGCTATGCCGGATATTTCCATGGTAGCTCAGTGGCAGAGCAACCGGCTAGAGACTGGAGATTCGTGGTTCAAATCCCGGCTATGGCATTGCATTTTTCAGTCCGACTCTACCTATCCAACTTCTGTCCTACACACGGTTTTTGTGATAAAACAATTAAATTATCACAGTGAGTATTTTCCGAAACCTCCTTCTCTTCCTCCCATGCTTTAAGTTCCGAAAACCACCGCATGTTCTGTGTTTGACCGAACTCCGCTCGCCTCGATTGGATGGTGGCCCTTGAATCCTCTTTTTATCGACAAATGGGACAGTACACCATCTCTGTTTATCGCTAACTTGCAACCAATGCTTTTCGTTAACTTTTTTCTTTGTTATCATTATTTAAAGCAACGATCTAAAGTTCAACAAACAAGTTAACGAAGAAACATAAAAATTACAAAAAAAAAAAAAAAAAAGAAAAAGAAGACTGTTCTTCATCACAGCTTATCAGACAATTATCTTAAATTGAGTTCTTAGACTTCCATTTTTGGTGCATCTCCTCTTATTCATAAACTGATTTCATTCTCCCCCAAGGGACGTAAAAACTGAAAGGAAAAAGAAAAAAACTTGGGGATGGTTCCATAATATTGCCGTCTGGGGACGGATTAATGAGATGCCGGCTTTAGATTGCAGAAAGATTGTGTGCGCGAGGCGCATGGAACGCAAGGAAATGACGGTGGAAATTTCTCCCTACAGGTACACACACCATTGGTGCGGAAGGGCGAGAAGGGAGGGACGCGCTGATGAGGTCACAATGTTAAATCCCAAGCCACCTTCCGCAAACCGTTGCTTTATCTTCCTCTTTTCACTTCCTTGTTATGAATGCCGCGCTAGGCAGTTAGGCCAAAAAAATCCTCTGAAAAATAAACCAAATAAATCAAATTGAGGAGGAGATTTAATTAAAAGTTCCTGTGGCTTTCAAAGCGGGTGCAGATGAAAAGAATGTAATACGAAAAAAAGCACTCAAGATTGCCAATATAATTGCTTCTATCTCTTTATTCGGTGAACTGTAATATATTTAACAGATTGCTAGGTTTAGCAGTAACAGAGGGAAAACGCTTTTCAGTGCCTTCGTGCAGCAAATAGTCTGGATCAAGAGTCTAAAGGAAACTTAAAACTAAATTTTTTAAAATATTTTCTAACATAATGTCACTGAGCTGAAGAAATGCAAACAAATCACAGGAATAAGGTAAAAGAACTTACTTACTCCAAATTTTCTTGGCTTCTAGCCAGGTAAATACATTAATTGGCTGCAACCCTTCGAAAATGTGCGTTATCTTCGTTCTCCTCGTAAAGTGATAATCAATCCATGTACAGTGCGATCCATATAAACCTGAACCATTTCAACCCTTAGTTGCCTGCCTGGTATACAACATAATTCAAGTTTAAAACTGGAGTTCTAGTACAAATATTTGGGAATAAACCTGTAAAATTATTATATAGAATAATAGAGAAAATAGAAGTGAAAAGAAATGTAGATCCTTTATTAACATTTTTCTTATCAATTAAAAGTTAAATTCTTCTAAATCAATTTTCATAATGCTGCCAAAGGCAATACCTAAAAAAAAGTTCAAATGGCCATGGGTGTTAGGTAATAGGTAATGGATTGGCCATCCATTCAAAGCCAAATTTTTCAAGTTCAAATCCCAGCGATTGATGGGGAGAACCCAAATAAAATAATCGGTGAGATACTTGGAAGTTAATGGGGTTAAATTTGACGGTAGTTATGTCGGTTTTCTCTTCTACTTATTTAAAGAAATCAATGCAATTTTAGGGCAAAAATTGGTATATGATTTTACATTATAAAACAGTATTGATTACTTGTCGTTTATGGTTGAAGGTTAATGTAACATGAAATTAATCCAAGAGTACAACCCTATTTGTATAATTACGCTTAAAACAAGCGGAGCTTATATGGGTAACGACAGGCAACAAAAGGGTTAATAGGCCATAATTCTCTCTGAAAGCTTGTTGAAATGTAATATTTGTTCTAATGATCTCAGTGGCTCAAGGAGAATGGGCAACAATCATGGTAACCATCGATCAATGCCATCTGTTGACTATATTAATTATTTCGATGGGAATTAGGAGAATTTTTATGGCAGTCGCAGTTGTTTGATATGTGCCATATGAATAGTCAGATTCCTCAATCGATTGTTTGGAAAGTTCACTAGCCTTCTTTAAACATTTGTAACAGTTTGTACACTCAATGTCAGCCTATGTGTTCTCACTAACGAGCATACTAGTTGTCTCCTGTTGCCTTTGTAGGAACATCCAGTACATTAAATACTCTTTGAAATTCCTATCGTGCTGTCACTACAGAATTTGTCTTCTAATATGGGCCGCGCCGTGGCCGAGTGGTTAGACCACTCGACTCTCACCTAGACGGCCGGGGTTCGATCCCAAGTGGCCGCATGTGAGATTTGTGGTGGACAAAACGGCGCTGGGGCGGGTTTTCTCCGGGTACTCCGGTTTCCCCCGCCATCGCATTCCACCGGTGCTCCATTATCATTCATGTATGATCAGTGTCACCGCCTGCGGTGCCATTAGTAGTTAAAGCGGGCGTTAAACACTACAAAAAAAATTGTCTTCTAATATGTTTTTACGCGCTCTCGAAGTGAATACAGCATGTTGCTGTTAGGACTGCAAACTAAGGACTGCCTACAACTGCCACTGAGATCATTAAAACAAATTTCATATTTTTACGAGCCTTTAGAGAGAAATTATGACCTATTAAAATGGTTCAGGTTTGTATGGATCGCAGTGCATTTACCTGACTAGAAGTCGAAGACAATTTAGAGTTAGTTACGTCATCAAGAGAGCTTTAACTCTTATTTCGTACTTCGCTAGTTTTTAAAAAAGCTTGTGTACCATTCTCTATCTGTTCTGCAAACAAGCTACTCTTGAAAAAGAATATTCTTTAGTTCTATATGATGCTAACGGAGGTACACCTTAGGAGCGATGGTCTTATTACTTGCTTCCTTGTAAGTAGAACGGAAATAAGGGAATACACTAGGCTTAAAGCGGTAGTCAAATCCTTGAATAGTTGGTCGCTATGTGATACAATTGAAATTCGTTTTCTTTGCATGGCCAAACATAGTACAAGAAATATGAAAAGAAAGAGAACTTTCCGTTTGAGAAAAGTACGTACAATTTAATCCAATAAAAAGGAATATATCGAAAATTATTAACTCTACAAAATACATGAGGTAAATTGTGTTTTAACTTGAAATGATTACTTTCTCTCCACTTTTTCAAGAGAGTAGCTTCTTTATATTTGTCTCTCTTGAATTTGTATGCTTATCTTAAAATTCCAGTTTATGCGAACGATAGTTATTTAAGATACAAAATTCTGAAGCGAGAAGCTTTTGTTGTCTTTTAGGGATTCTTGAGTATAAACTCAAGAAGAATTGTTTTTCTTAAAATTCAAGTATATACAAACTATAATTAAGATACAGAATTTTTGTTGTCTTTTAGGGACTCTTGAGATTGTATGTTTATTTTAAAATTACAGAATTACAGAATATGCACGATATTTATGTAAGTTATGTTAGAACTCTGAAGAGAGAAGCTTTTGCTCTCTTAAAATTCCAGTATATGCGAATCATAGTTATTTAAGATATAGAATTCTCAAGAGAGAATATTTGTTGTATATTGCTGTCCGTTAGGGACTCTAAAGGTGGTAACCAAGCAAGTTGCATTTAACAGTAGTTTGGTGAATTTGGAATCAGCGCCCGAATTAATGCAAAACTGGAGAACTCTGTACACCCGACCGCAGCACAGCTCCAAGTTGTGGCTTATGCGTGCAAATGCAGTTATCAACTAAATTCAATTTCCCTTTCAATTAAATTTCACATGTTAGCTGGTGAACCGCACTGCACTTGACGTGTTTAATACGTTGGTGGTTGAAGTGGTTTGTTTGTTTGTTTCCTTTTTTCGTGTTATGAGGTTCACATAAGTTAGTCTTGAGAAGGTTTGTTGGCACTAAGGCAAGTTTTATACAGCTTAATTGGATAACTAGTTCTGTCCCCTCTTTGGGTGAAACAAGTTGTGACTTCAACGTTCCCCTTATGGTCAACGACTTTCGTAGCAGCTTCGTTTCTCTAAGGGATGCCTGGACCCATTTTATTAGCTGAATGCACCCAGTGAGTGGGGGTGACCCTTACTGCGTACACTCACGAGGATAAAATATGCCCCATTTCCCTAGATTGTAATAGTACATGGTACGTAGGTTCAACAAATATTGCACTCCTCCCAAAATTTCTGTATCGAGACATCGGAAATGCATGTTTTATGGTCCTCTGTATCAAAAAATGTTTAGAAAAAGTCCAAGTGTGTTCGAGCACCTGTGAACACGATAGCTCGAAAAAAAACCAAAAAAACTCGGTTCCTATTTCGAAGGATGGTCGTCGTTTTAGCGCGGTGGTAGCGTGGCTGATTACCAAGCGGGGGACATGGGTTTGATTCCCAGTACCGGCGTTGAGTATTTTTCCCCCGTTAGGAGATTGGTCCCTGGGGCCAATTGAGGAGCTACTTGGTGGAGAAGTAGCGGCTCCAGGTTATGAGGACCACATTAACCGGCCGGGGGAGTTAGAGGCGCTGACCACGTTTCACCTTCCAATACCGCACCCTATCCATGACGTCTGTCATGGACCGAAATGGGGGTTCGCAAAGGCCGGGTGGTAGGCCAAGGTTCCTTGTGAGCTGTCGTGCTATGGATTTATTATTATCTGAAGGATGTCACACAAAGATTTTGAGGAAAATCCCCTCCCCAGCCCAAACTACCCTTTATGTAGAAAAGATTTGGAAAATTTTGATTTTCTCAAAAATGGCTCTAACGATTTGGATTCAAATATTTATGCTAAAGACGTTTATATGACAAATCAAATGTATATTTTGACTTTTCTGGACAGATAAGACAAAAGCTTACTACACAAAAATGTAGATCTCGTTAAAACACGTAATCTGTAATTATCATGTTCGTTTTTTGTGGAATTGACAGAGATATTTTTGTTATTAATTTCAGTTTTACATAAAAACATATCATACGGGAATTTATCAACTCCTGGCATTGCAAAGAAACGAACTTCAGCAGCATGTCAATCAGTTTTTAAAACATTTTACTCTCTTTTTAGCCTAATGTTTTCCCTTATTACCCTTCTAATTAGAAGGAAGCAAAGAATAACACAATTTCTGTTAATGTTTACGTCGATTAGTATGAAGTACATGGAAGGACAAACTTTTGAACAATAATTTGTCACAGAGATGTAAAGAATGTCGTGTGAATGGAACACATCAATATTTTGCTGACCAGAATAACAGGGACGCTGTTTGTGTTAGGCTGGGTTCCATCCCAGGTGACCGCATGTGGTATTTGTTGTCGACAAAGTGGCAGGTTATCTCCAGGTTCTCCGGTTTGCCCTGTCATCGCATTTCACCGGTGCCTTATCTTCCTTCCATGTATCATCAGTGTCATCGTCTGCGGTGCCATTGTAATAAAAGCGGGCGTTAAACACTATCAAAAGAACTACCCATGAACGATGTTACCAGGCGTGTCCGGAAGTTAAGTAACATTTCATTCTACGTTAACCTCAATGCTAGTGTCGCAGTTTCACACATGCGCACTAGTCTCTCCAGTTCATTGTATGTCCATTGATACCATTGTAGCCAAGTTGTGTCGTATTTACAGCTGTTAGTGATCGTTCAAAATAGTTAGCACAATTTGTGATCCCCGACTGTGAAGTGCGTTCCTTATTAGTAACAATAAATGTTAAGCCAGCGATTTACGCTGAAAATGTAATGGCAGATGGAATGGTGAGAAAGTGGGTTAGGCAATTCAAGGATGCACGATCCAATGCTCATGACGAAGCATGAAGTTAGTGGTCTTCTGTTGCCACTGATGGTTTGGTTGAAACAGTGATGGTTTGGTTGAAACAGTGAATAAAGCTTATCGTGAAAATGGACGGTTCCCAAAAGTATGCTCTGCGATGTGTTTTCACAGAACACTGGCTGTACTCACTGGTGGCAGCTTTCTTTGAAGATGACATACAAAAGTAGATTCCCACTATGACAAATGCCTGAATATTGGTGATAACTATATCCAAAATAGGAGTACAAATAAATGTTGTTGTGAAAAGCAATATTCTATGCCTTTTTACTTTCTCCACACGTACTATGTACATAGTGTATAGAGAAGGTATTGCATTCCACCCAAAAATTCGAAGCCGATATATCACCGGAATACACGTTTTAGGGTCCTCTGTATCCCAAGAAAGCATTTTTAGAAAAATTTTATATTTAAGTTTAGTATCTTGCAGGGATGCGACAGTAAGCTTATGAGAAATATCCCCCCACCCCAAACTACCCTTCACATGGAAAAAAATCGTAAATTTTGATTTTTTCAAAATGACTTTAATGATTTTGATTAAAATGCCTTATATTAAAGATATTTATATTGCAAATAAAATGTATATCTTGAATTTTCTGGGAATAGCCTCTAAAGACCTCTTTATTGTGAATGGATTGTGCTAACCTTTACGTAACTAGTAAGCCGTAAGAAGAGATAGACACAAACTGACTACACAAAAAATGTAGATCACGTTAAAACACACAATTTATGTCATATACATTTTTTCGTAGAATTGACCATTTCTGAGATATTCCTTGTTATTTGTTTAATATCTAAAATACTTAAACATTTTTCACACGGAAAGTTGTAAACTCCTGGCCCTGCATAGAAACTATTTTCAACCACATGGCAACCAGTTTTTAAAAAATTTGCAAGGAAGCAAATAATTAAGATAATTTCTGCTAATACTTATCTCGTTTATTATCAAGTAGGAATAAAAATAAGCTTTTTAACAATAATTTGTTACAGAGATGTAGAACAAGTCATGTGAATGGAACACACAAGATTTTTTTCAAAACCGGTACTTACTTTCCGTATAGGACTTTAATAATCGTGTAGACGTGAGTCTCCCACCGTCTTTTGAAACAGTAGCGTTACATTTGGTAAACAAGAGAGGCCGTTTTGGCCCATACTTCAGTCGGTAAATCGCCTGAAATCTGTGTGAAGGGTACTGGGTTCGATTCCCGGCTATGTGTTACGAATTTTTCTCACTCAAGATTATCCTTAGAGTCCGCATGTATAAATAAGAGTATAAATGTGTGATCTAATGCCCAAAAATCCAAAGAAATAAAATTCAATGAGAACTGCAAACAAATGAACACTATTGTCGAAACGAATATCATCTTTCAAATGTAAAAGACCAACAATTTCTACACCAAGACCCGCAAACATGCTAAATAATAGGTATCTAGAGCTAAATGGAATAGAATACTTATTATGTTATATCTGTGTTTCCTGTTCAATTTATTATTACTCCACTACCTGTAAGTATCATCAGCATGTATAATTACCGCTACTGGCAGTTTAAATTGGTGCAGTAATCATTGGTTACACTTGTCGTTTCCATCGTAAATAATTTTATTTCAATATCATTTAGACACTCTGCGAATGTCCCTTGTGAAACCGAATTTCGTAAGCTTCACGTTACTCTTTAAAATAATTTATTGTTTGCTCTTGCACAAGCGACTCGGAATACTGTAAAAGTCTTATACCAGTTTTTATTCCTCCTAACATATCTAAAAAGTGCTCAACTCCACGAATATAAACTCTGAGCTCTAGCGAGCTCTACATTTTAGAATCATTTGAGAAGATCAACATAAATGGTAGTTGGGAGTAGGGGGATTTTCTTGAAATTCTTCTTCCAAAAATGTTTTTTTTATTCAGGGGGTCTCAAAACATGTTTTTTTGGGGTTAGGGGAGTTTTCTTGAAATGTGTCGTGTCGCATCCTTATAAGATACCAATCTTAAATACTAAGTTTCCTTTTTGAACTAAGCTGCCCACAAACACCAGACACGCACAGACCTTGTTTTGGAGTCAAGAGTCCCAAAACATGTATTCGGTATCAGCATATTGGATGCAACACAATATCTTCTCTATACATAATGTATATAATACTTGTAGAGAAAGTAAAAAGGTAAATCCCTAAGTAAAAAATCTGATGTGTTCCATTCACATGACTTACTATACATCTCAGAACAAATTATTGTTAAAAAATTATGCTTCTATCTAGTTCATGCTAATCGAGATAACATTAGCGGAACTGCTTTCTTGTAAGTAGAAGGGAGAATGAGGGAATGCACTAGGCTAAAACGATAGTCAAATCTTTAAAAGCTGGTTGCCATGAGAATGAAATCCTTTTCTTTACATTGCCAGGAGTTGAAAAATGCCCGTATGTGAAAAGTTTAATTATTTTAAAGCTGAAACCAATAACAAAGAACATCTCGAAAATGGTAATTAGAGGCTATTCACGGAAAATTCAAGACATACATTTTATTTGCCATATAACATAACTCCATGGCACGACATATTACGGGGAACCTTGGCCTACCGCCCGGCCGCTGCGTCCCCCATCTCGGTCCATTACAGACGTCATGGATGGGGTGCAGAATTGGAGGGTAAGACATGGTCAGCGCCTCGAGCCCCCCGGCCGGTAAATGCTGTTCTCGTGACCTGGAATCCAGGTCTCCCGCTTGGTGAGTAGCGGCGCTACCACCTCGCTAAGGAGACGACCTTATCTGCCATATACATATTTTAAATATCGTTAGAGCCATCTTTGAGAAATTCAAACATTTTGACATTTTTTCCACGTAAAGGGATTTTTCTCAAAATCTTCATGTTGGATCCCAGAAAGATAATAAACTTAAATACCAAGTTTAGTATTCGTTTTTGAGTTATCAGGGACCTTTTTCTAAAAATGTTTCTTTTAGATACAGGGGACCCAGCGTATATTTTCTATGAAATCTCGGTATCGAATTTTTGGGTGCAATACAATACATTCTCTATACACTATGTACATAGTACGCGTAGAGAAAATAAAAAGTAACAAAGGAAACAGGAAAATAAGTTCGGTGAATGTTTACCTCGATGATGTCACGTTGTAAGTTCGTTGCACGGAGTCTTGGGGTGTGCCCAATGAGTCCCCGAAGGCAACCTGCCAGATGCGGTGGGTGGATGACCTAGCAAGGTGTTTCCCGGTATTTCTGTTATATCATCAGCGGTGCACCTCATTCTTAGAATACTGTCGCCAGAGAGTCACCAACAAGCTGTCCTCAACGTCAGACGTAACTCGGTCTCAAGAATAAAAAAAAATATCCTGCATCTTCAAAGTAATTCCCAGCGTTTGAGCGCTAATGATGTCAGTCTTTTGTCTCGTTAAGAGGCTTCTGTTGAAACGTATGACTTCTTTGTATTTATTGTTGTGTAGAGATGTCACACAAACATGACGTTAGTAGCGTTCTGCGGTTCCTTTGTTCTGCTGCACGCGTACTTCCTACTTGGCGCATTTCTCTCTGCGTGAACATTATTTCTCTGTGCCAAATCCCTGCACGTGTTGGTTAATTTTCTGCGAACACAGTGCATTGCTGTTATAACAACGAACAACAGTAGTGCTAATATCACTGCAGCTATTAGAAACAGAGCGCTCAATGTAACAGAATGGGGAATATGGAACAGAATCTGAGATTTGAGGTGGACAAAGCGGCTTTAAGCGGGTTTTCTGCGGGTCCTCCGGTTTCCCCCGCCACTCATTCCACCAATTGCTCTATAATCACCTGTCCTATCAACCATTTTGCCTGCATCTTATATCCTCTTCCTCGTGCTCACGCCTGGCTATGGGCCAACCCCTCTTAACAAGTTCTCCATACAGTGGTTTCATGCCGTAGGCTCCCCGACAGGCTTCTGACCCCTAGGTTTGTAGCATTGGCTTGTAAATCCTAGAGAGGTGCCAGTCCTACAAATGCACGGAAGGTAAGCCGATTACGAATGAAACTAAACAATAGATGCGGTTAATTACTTAGAGGCGGAAGGGGGAAGGGAGTCCTACCTCTCTTTTTATTTTCCCTTCACGTACGTACAATGCACATAGTAGGTAGAGAAGGTATTGTATTCCATTAAAAATTCGATACTGGAATTTCACCGGAAATATATTTTGAATCCCTAATAATAATAATAATAATAATAATAATAATAAAAGAAATAATAGGTATTTTTAGAAAATCACCTGTGTGTATATGTGTGTGTGTGTGTTTATGGACAGCATAGCTCAAAATCGAAAAGTTGGTAAAATACCAAACTTAGTATTTAAGTTTACAGTCTTCCAAGAATGCGAGACGAAGATTTTTAGAAAAAGCCGGACACTTTAAAACTACTGTTTACATGGAGATTTGTTCGAAAATTGTTCTTTTTTTCAAAAATATATCTAAGGATTTTGTTTAAAATTTTACACTAAGGATATTTACATGAAAGGGAAGATGCATAGTATAATTTGAATTTTCTAGGAATAACCTCTGAAGACTTCTTCATTCTGGATCATTGCACAACGCGGAAGAAATTGAAAATACGAGAAAAAGTGTAATATTATCACTTTTGAATTTTTGCAAAGAATTGAGTATATTTAACACATTACTTAATAGAAAGGCGTACATGACAACAAAATAAATTATTGCCAGCTATTCAAGAGCATTTTCAGGGTCACACCACTCTAATCTCTGCGAAGCTCACGATTAGTCACGTCTGGTAATATTAGTCAAGGCACTCAACAAGGGTGAAATGACCACTAGGTAGTTATATTTAAATGCTGTAGCATTAAATTGCAAGTAAATGTTTACTCTTGAAGCGAAGAAAAGACGGTAATACACAGTCAACCGTCAAATATGAGTATATTGCACATTTGCAGTTATTAGGGTACAAGTTGTAGTGAAACTCAATTCATATAGAAACGGTTTCAATATTACCTCTTCATTTCGCAACGATTATAGCATGTTCATTGGTTATTTCTTATGATACTATTTTTATGGATCTATGAAATAGAGAGGTGATAGGTGCTGGGAGGAGCCAAAAGTTTTTTACTTGAAGATGGAACCTTATTGAGAGAACAAATCTGATGTGTCACATGCACATAACCTTCTCTAGCCGTTCCATAAACACATTTTCTTATAACTGCTTATTCTTTTATTGACGTCATGCTAATCTAAATAAACATTAGCAAAATTGGTCTTGTTGCTTGCTTCCCTGTAAATAGAAGTGAAATAAGGTAGCACAATAGGCTAAAGTGTTAGTCAAATCGTTTAAAAGCTGATCGCTATGTGAAACAATTGAGGTTCGGTTAGCCTTACATGGTCCCATATGAGAGAAGTTAATTACTTTAAAACTGAAACCAATAACAATAAATAAACGGTCAACTATGTAAGAAAAATGTATATGACACAAATTATGTGTTTTATCAAGATCTACATTTTTTGTTGTTGTAGGGTTTAGACGTTATGCAAAAATAAACCAGAACAAACAGCTCTCTAGAGACTATTCCCAGAAAATTCAAAATATATTTTTTATTTCTGATGTGAATATCTGTACGGTATTTTAATCAAATCGTTAGAGACATTTTTTTAGAAAATAAACATTTTCGAAAAATATTCCATGTAAAGTGTAGTTGGGGGGATGGGAGCATTTTCTTGAAAATCTTCGTGTCGCATCCTTGTAAGATACCAAACATAGATAACAAGTTTGTTATTTAACGGTCTTTTCGTTTTTGAGCTATGCTGTCCACACACACACAGATTTAGGGGGACCCAAAACATGTATTTCCGGTGAAATCTCGATATCGACTTTTTTGGTGTATTACAATACCTTCTCTATACACTTGTACATAGTACGTGTGGAGAAAGTAAGAGTTATTTATTATACAGAGCGTTTATTCACGTGACCCGACGGGAGGCGTTTTAAGTTCTACGAGTGGATAATAGAGGTTGTTCACTTGTATAATACATTATTTTATCCGACAGATATGATAAATTAACATGTGAAAAATATTCAGTTAATGGTTTTTACAAAAAATACTAATAAATTAAATAAGGAATAAGGTATTGAATTGTGACGTTCTTATATTTATAAAATATGGTAGGCTTTGTATGAATACTAATTTTGTTTTTATTGCTGCTAGTTTCAAATTGATTAAGTTTACGATGGACGTTGAGAACGTTAATACATTTGCTCCTAATGATATATTACATGAAGTAAAAGAGCAGTTGAGGCTTTATTACCGTCGACTTCACGGAAATTATACGAAAAAGGGTTTCAGCAATTTAAGGATTGGCAGACACAAAGAAATGTTCAGAGCGTTAATGAAGAATATTTTTTATTTACTTTATCCCACTCGATACCGCAGCAACGGGTGAATTTTGTTTACTTTATCCCAACCGTTGCGCTAATAACTATCACTTTGATTTAAAGTCCAAGTTTTCTTATGTCGTTTCTGAATAGCAACGGTGTCTATTAGGATAAAATCTGATGTGTTCCATTCACATGACTTTCTCCACCTTTCTGCAACAAATTATTGTTAAAAAGCTTATGCTTTTATTTACTTCATGCTAATCGAGAAAAAAATAGCAGAAATAGTATTATTACTTGCTTCCTTGTAAGTGGAATCAAAATAAGGGAGTACCATAGAATGAAACGGTAGCCAAAAGCTGGTTACTCTGTGACTGAAGTTCCTTTGTTTGTACAGACAGGAGTTGACACATTCCTGTAGGAGAAAAGTATAAGTTTTTTAAAGGTGAAACCAATAACAAGGTATATCTTCAAAACGACCAACTCCACGAAAATAAAAGTATACGACATTAATTGTGTATTTTATCGTGATCTACATTTTTTGTGTAGTAAGTTTTTGTCTATCTCTTACGATTTTCCAGTTATGCAAAATTCAATATAATCATCCAGAATAAAGAAGTCTTCAGAGGCTATTCCCAGAAAATTCAAAGATATACCTTTTATTTGTCAGGTAAATATCTTAAATATAAGAGATTTTAATCAAAATCGCTATAGCCATTTTATATAAAATCAAAATTTTCGAAATTTTTTCCATGTAAACGATAGTTTGGGATGGAAGGATTTCCTTGAAAATCTTGTGTCGCATCCTTGGAAGATACAAATCTTAAATACCAAGTTTGGTATTTAACGGTCTTTTCGTTTTTGAGCTATGCTGCCCACAGACACACACACACAAACACGGACATTTTTCTAAAAATGCCTTTTTTTTTGCATTCTGGGGGTCTCAAAACATATATTTTCGGTGAAATCTCGGTATCGAATTTTGGGTGCATTACAATACCTTCTCTATACATTATGTACATAGTACGTGTAGATAAATTAAAAATACTTTCTTTTGGATTCAGCCGGCCTCAAAACATAAATTTGTGAAATCTCGGCTTCGAATCTTTGGATACAATGCTTCCCCTACTTACTATATTAGTAGCGAAAAAAAATTAATTTCGAAACGTTGAGACTTAGAATTCGAATCTAAGTCTTCTGTGAATACAGACATTGGATGCATGGAAGACAATAAACACGTTAAAATATCGATGTTGCAGTTCCTGTATTGTTTTAAAATAGCTGCAGCTACTCCTTCAAAAACTGCTGTGAGATAAAGAGTGAAGTTTTAGTTGCTTCATCAAGAATATTCTTGTTTTTTCTTTCTTTACTCTAAAAGTGCCATAACATTGTCTAAAAGTGAGGCAGCTATTATGAAAGGCAAAGTAATTTAAGTAGCAACATAACACCGGAGAACTCCATTGTGCTTCAGGGCATCAAGGAGGTGTTCTTTTAACTGCTAATCCAGCGGACCCAAGAGGTGCTTTTCAAGAATCTTTGGTAATTTGATAAAATCACGTCGCATGACCTATGTGTAAATAACAGGGCATTTATTTACGTTATACAATATACCAGTCTTCTGTACAATAACTCTTCTGCCGAAGTCTCAAAATCACATGAAAATTCCACCCTCTAACATTCAATACCAGGATTTCACAGGGACTATATGTTTTGAGACCCTCTAAATAAAAAAGGATGTTTATAAAAATGTCCATGTGCTTATCTGTGGCCAGAATAGATAAAAAATAAAAGTGCTTTAAATGCCAAACTGATACGTAGGTTAAGTATCTTTCAAAAATACGACACGATGTTTTCAAGAACCACATCCCTGTTCCCAAATAGCCTTTAAATGGAACATTTTCGAAAATATTGGTTTTCTCAAACATGTCTGTCACGTTTTTGATTAAAGTAATATATGTTTAAGATATTTGCATGAGAAACGAAAGGTCTAATATCTTGAATTTTTTGGGAAAGCTTCTGAAGACCTCGTCATTTGGATGATTTTTGTATAACCGATATATCCTAAGAGTAAACAAAAACTTGCCGCAAAAAAAAAAAAAAATATATATATAGATGTCGTTAAACACTCTAATACGTTACTTTACGTCATACACATATTCCTTGTTATTAGTTTCAATTTTAAATGACTATTTTTTCCTCAATTCGGAAGTTATCTTTCGTTTGATATTGTTTTAGTTTTAATTATGGCCTCGCAAAAGAAACGAATTTCAATTTTTTTACATAGCGATTGCTTTTAATTGTCGCGTCAGACTAGCACATTCCATTATTCTCTCTCTCTTACAAGGAAACGAATAATAAGGCAAATTCTGTTAATGTTTATCTGTATTAGAATGATGTAGATAAATGAACATCTTGTGTTTGCGGAATATGTAGCGCAAGTCATGTGAATAGAATATATAAGATTTTTTCAAACATCTGCGGTACATGAATTTAGCTACTAGACTTCTTACGCCTTTCCTTTAATGCTATACAAACAATAGTACAGCTATTATCTTACCAGCACAGCGGGTTCGTCGGACTTAATGTGCTCTGTTCGAAAATTCCGTTGAGGCGACTGACATATCTAATAATACATTTAAGATTCAGCACCAGTATCTATTCCAAACCAAACAAAATTTGAAGTGCCGCCTTGGGATTTTACCAGACCTTTTATGTGCCAATCAATACGTTGTTGTTTTGATTGGGAGTCAGTTTATGTGGAATCCATTCACAACAAAGTGTATACAAGTTCTATTTGATGTAAAACGCTTTGGATTTGACTCCAGCATTGCCCAATATCTCCCAAATGGATTGATGAGACATTTTTGATCTTTTTTTAATTTTTTTATAAAAATACAGATCCGGAGTCTTGTCTGGACTCCGGAACTGTATTCCATTTTTCTACTTTTCCTATTTACTCTTTTCTCCCACTGTTCTACACTTCTATTTATTTAAAGTTTTCGTTTTACTTACACATACACAGATATATGCTCATATACAAACACACAAACACCAATGCCCAAGGCGGGAATCGAACCCAAGATCCCCCACACCACGAATCAGAAAAGCTAGGCACTTTAGCGAGCGTGGTCTTGGGAACCGCCCAAGCATTACTCGAAAATCTACAATTATTTCATCATTAACAGCAGTTCTTGGGATTTGTTTACGAAATTCATCACCAAGGAAAATGCTGATTTTTTTCAACTTCGTCAAATTCATATAAATTTATGCAGCATGTGAACATTCTTCGGCAATTGCATTTATAAGCCTATTTTCACATTATTTAGGCGTCAGTAAATTACAGTTCCGAAAAAAAAACACAGATCGGAGAGGTTCTCTAGTCAAATTCATTTTTGGGTGAACAGAAAATCTTTAATGATATAATTAACAAACTAATAGAGCAAATTGAACTAACTACGCAGCAACAAACTCGCAAAACTTTAGAAAGTATCTCTGTTAAAAATTCAATTTCATTTCATTGCATTCGTAATATGTGTATCATTATGAGTAAATGTTTTGTTTAATAATAAATTCTCAATTATCTTTACTCTTTTTGTATTCAGCTGATTACTTATAAACAGTTTCTTCTTACTGTAACAATGTGTTTCTCAGCACATGTTCAAGAAAGAGAACACGCCCTGAGGGATTGACATCTAAAATAATCTAAATAGCTGTTTTGCCTTCTTCAAATAAATATTTTCCCATTTAAACTCGCCAATGGTTTGGATGAAACAAAGGCTTTCTGCATAACTAAGGTTAAGAAATAATTTTTACTTTCTCGACACGTACTATGTACATAGTGTATAGAGAAGGTATTTCATTCCACCCAAAAATTCGACACCGAGATTTAACCGGAAATATACGTTTTAGGATCCCCTGTGTCCAAAATAAGCATGTTTGTATAAATGTCCGTGTGTGTGTGTGTGTGTGTGTGTGTGTGTGTGTGTGTGTGTGTGTGTGAAGTGTGTCCGGATGTCCCTGGTATTTAAATTTAGTATCTTCCAGAGAAGCGACACAAAGCTTTTGAGAAAAATCCCCGCATCCCAAACTATCCTTTACATAGAAAACATTTCCAAAATGTTGATTTTCTGAAAAATGGCTCTAACGATTTTGATTAAAACAGCGTATATTAAAGACACGACAGTAAAATGTGTACCTTGAATTTTCTGGGGGATATCCTCTGAAGACCTCTTTATTCTGGATGAATTTTGCTGAATTTTGCATAATTGGAAAACCGTAACAACTTACTACATAAATAATATAGATCTCGTTAAAACACACAATTTATGTCATGTGAATGATACACATCAGATTTTTGTATAAAGCTTTCAAACTAGTTTTATCTGTGTGTCAGTGATCATGGATGCTGTTGTTCCGTTCTTTCAAGATATAAGGGTTGGAGCATCGAGTACTTGAAGCCAACTGCTTAAGAATACTTATGCCTTGTCATGAGATACATCTGTTGAGAGAACACCATTAAAAATCAGAAGTAGTGGCTGAACATGAACAGTTAAATTAAAAAAAAAAACAATTGTGTGCTCCATTTACTAACTTTCTCTACCTGTTCAACAACAAAATATTCCTCAATCGAGATAAATATTAGCATCGTATCATTAGTTAATTCTTTGAGGGACATAAACGAATACACCAGGCTAAGTCGTAGTCAAATATTTTAAAATTTATCGCTAATTATACAATTAAAATTCCATTCATTTTACATAAAATGGATGAAAAAACTTTAATAACGTATTCCCATTCAAGAAAAAAGTTCATAAATTCTATGTTTTAAGGAGATGTATATTTTTGTTCAATAAGATAAGGTCTATCCAATGGTTTAGGAGTTAGACAAAAGTCACGTTGTAGAGGGCTTTAGAGACTATTCGTAGAAAATTCAAGATACACATTTTATTGTGATAAAAGTGACTTTAACATACCGTATCTTAAACAAAATCCCTAGAGAATGGTTTAAGAAGATAATTTTCTAAAAATTTACCGGTAAAGAATACTTTAAAGTGGGAGATTTCTTCGTTTCACATCTTTGGAAAACGTTGAACTGAAATACAAACCTTAATATTTAAATGTATTTTTACATTCTCTAGCCCCGTATGTCCAATGTATATAGGGATAGAGAAGTGTTGTATTCCACCCAAAAATTCGATACCGAGATTTCACCGGAAATATATGTTTTAGGGTCCCCTGTATATAAAAAAGAAGCATTTTCAGAAAAAGGTCCGTGTGTGTCTGTGAAAAGATAACTCAAAAACGAAAAGTCGGTAAAGTACCAAACTTGGTATTTAAGTTAAGTATCTTCCAGGGATGTGACACGAAGATTTTGAGAAAAATCCTTCCAACTCAAACTACCCTTTACATGGCACTTTTTTCGAAAATTTTGATTTTATTAAAAATGGCTCCAACGATTTTGATTAAAATATCGTATATTAAAGGTATTTAGCTGACAAATAATATGTATATCTTGAATTTTCTGGGAATAGCTTATAAAGACCTGTTTATTCTGGATGAATTTTGCTTAATTCTGCATAACTAGTAAACCGTAAGAGATAGACAAAACCTTACTATACAAAAAATGTAGGTCTTGTTAAAATACACAAGTTATGTCATATACATTTTCCTCGTGGAACTTATAGTTTTCGATGTATTCATTGTTATTATTTTCAGTTGTGAAGTACTTATACATTTCTCAGACGGGAGTGTGCGGTTTTCTTTGTTCTATTCCTGGCCAAGAAAAGAAGAGATTTATAATGACAATCGCATAACGACAGCTTTTAAAACAATTGACTATGGCTTTAACCTAGTGTATTCCCTTATTTTTTTCCTACTTATAAGGAACTAAGTAATAAGAACATTGTGCTAATGAGCACCTCAATTAGCATGGTGCAGAAAGAAGAATAATCTTATGTAAGAAGTTTGTAGAACAGCTAGGGAAAGTAATGCGAATGTAACACATCAAATTTTTAATTTTTATTTACGCTGTTAAGACACAGACAGACAAGACACACACACACACACACACACACACACACACACACACACACACACACACACACACACACACAGGGACGTTTATCTAACAATCCTTTTTACTTTCTGTACGCATACTATGTACATAGTGTATAGAGAAGATATTTTATTCCATCCAAAAATTCGATACCGAGATTTCACCGGAAATACATGTTTTGGGTCCCCCTTGGAAAACATCTCCGTATATGTGTGAGCGTATGTGTGTGTGTGTGTGTGTGTGGGTGTGTGTGTGTGTTGACAGCATAGCTCAAAAACAAAAAGACCGTTGGTTTCTTTCAAGGATGCAACAAGAAGATTTTCAAGAAAATATCCACCATCCCAAACTATCCTTTATATGGAAAAAATTTCGAAAATATTGAGTTTTTCAAAAATGGCTCTAAAGATTTTGATTGAATTCTCTTACATTTAAGATATTTACATGCCAAATAAAATGTATATGTTGAATTTTCTGGGAATAGCCTCTAAATACCTCTTTATTCCGGATGATGTTTATTGAATTTTTCATAACTGGTAGACCATAAGAGATAGACAAAAACTTGTTACACAAAAAATGTAGACCAAGATAAAACACGGAATTTATGTCATATTTTTTCGTGGAATTGATCCTTTTTTAGATATTCCTTGTTATTGGTATAAGCTTTAAAAAACTTAAACTCTTCTCATACAGAATTTGTCAACTCCTGTCCATACAAACTAAGAAATTCAGTCACATAGCAACCAGCTTGTGACTATCACTTTAACTTCTGGAACTCCTTTATTTTGTTTTTATTTACAAGGAAGCAAGTAACTAGACTATTTCTGCTAATTTTTCTCAATTAGCTTGAAGTAAATAGGTATAAGCCTTTTAACAATAATTTTTTGAAGAGATGTAGACATTATCATGTGAATGGAACACATCAGATTTTTTTTCATTCATGGCACCTTTAAATACACATTTCGGGCGAAATCTCGGCATCGAACTTTCAGATGAAACTCAATCCGTTTTCTACTTAGTATGTACATTGTACATTAATAGAGACAGTAAAAAAAGGCAAAAATAGAGGAGAATATTATTAAACCAAAGCATTTGCTGACAATAGCGGACGTAGAGTATAAAAAGTTATATTATTTTAATTTTACGCCCTGCATAGGCGTGAAAAGGAGGAAGCATTTTCATATAATTGTCGATAGTTAAACACAGAAGAGCAATATACAGATTTCCCGCAGGAGAAGAGATGTTGCGATCATTACGCAAGTGCTGTCACGTGATACAGTTAAGCCTCAGAATAATAATAATAAAATACATGTGTGGGAGGATATTTGCACGCGCGTATAAACATAAGGTGAAGTGACCGCTGTATTGCGATCAGTGATGATTATAATGCTAGGTGTATTTTATCTAATAACAAGCTTGTATTCTTAGAAAAACCATAAAATGCCTTTCTAAAAGTAGATGTTGTTTATAAACATTTAAACACTAAATGCTAATGCATTTCATAGCAAATGTTTAATTTTTGATTATACTTTTTATAAAAAAATATTCAGTTCCGGAGGCTGGTCGAGACTCCGGCGTTGTATTCCTTTTTCTTATTCCTCTTTTTTTCCTTAAGTTTCCTTTGTTTAGCGTTTTCTGTTCGATGACAAATACACATAAATGAAACATTCACAAACGCACGAACACTCATACCCAAGACGGGACTCGAACCCATGATCCCCTGTGCCACAAAGCACCAAGCAAGGATTCTTTATTTATGAAACTTCAGCGTAGAATTAGACTCGCTAATTAGTCTGATTTCACTTCAAAAATTGATAATACGTTGAATAATAGCTTGTTTACTATCAATTCTGACATATGTTTAGAAAGCAGCAACGTGCGTTTTGTTTTAGTTTAATTGTAATTTAAATATGCTAAAAATAAATAAACAGTTAAAATGTCACCATTTACTTTAAATATTTTATGTATTCCATTTACATGCAAACCTCTACTTTTTTAAAAAAAAATCTGATGTGTTCCATTCACATGACTTTCTCTATATCTCTGTAACAAATTATTGTTAATAACCTCATTCTTTTATTTATTTCATGCTAATTGAGAAAAATTAGCAGAAATAGTCTTATTTCTTGCTTTATTGTAAGTAGAAGCGAAATAAGGGAGTACCATAGGTTAAAGTAAAAGCTAAAAGCTGGTTGCTATGTGACCGAAGTTCCTTTGTTTGTATGGACACGAGTGGCAAATTCCTGTATGACAAAGTATAAGTTTTTCAAAGCTGAAACCAAAAACAAGGAATATCTAAAAAACGATCAACTCCACGAAAAAATGTATGTAACATAAATTGTGTATTTTAACGTGCTCTACATATTTTGTGTGTTAGATAGATAAATAGTTTATTATCAGTCATTAAGTATGAGACATACATAGACTGCGTCATGAGAATACAAATTAAAGAAACATTCTACATACAATAATGTTACAACAATACATTTAAAAATGGATAATCCCTTTTCAGGTCGTAAATTTCTGAAATGCTATAAAGAGGATTTGCCTTCAAGATTGTTTTGATCATCCTCTTAAAGTTTAACACTGGAAGAGTCTTATTGTTCTGAGGTAAGGTGTTGAAAATTTTAACAGACATACATGAGAAACTGTTAAGGGTTTTACTATATTTGCATTTGTTAATATAAATATCAGAGCATTTTCGAGTGGGATAACTATGGACAGAAGAACATATTGAGAAAAGGTTGATATTTTTTTTAACATATAGGAGGGAATCCAGAACAAACATTGAAGGCAATGTCAGTATACCAAGTTGCATAGAAAGTGGTTTACAATGAGTTCTTGGTGAAGCTCCAAATATGATACGTACAGATTTCTTCTGAAGAATAAATAACTGACTGGCAGAGGTATGATTGCTCCGCAACAGAGTACCATAACTTAGATAACTATGAACATGGGCATAATACACTGACACAAGAGTAGAACGGGAGACACTAAGTCTAAGTGACATTAATAAGAATAAGCTTTTATTTATTTTATTTGATAAGTAATTAATATGAGTCTGCCAGCCCAAGCCAGTTTCGAAGTGGATGCCCAGAAACTTAACCGATAACTGGGAGGAAGAGTTTATAGAGAAAATCGCGTCTAGAGTTTTATTATGGTTAATACAAAGTCTATTGGCATTACATCATTTCTGCAGATTACAGGATAAATTGTGACTTTTAACCGAAATAACGTCTTCACTATCGTGAGAAAGACTAGTAGCGAGATCATCTGCAAACAGAAAAGTCTCTAGACATTCATCATCGATACTGGCAGGTAGATCATTAATATAAATGAAAAAAAGAACAGGACCAAGTATAGACCCCTGTGGAATACCATTCTTCACCGGCCTAAAACTGGACATTTTGCCATTTGAGGATACTAACTGATACCTATTTTGGAGATAAGAGCATGAAAATTGTACACTGTCTTTATGAAAGCCATAAAATTGAAGTTTTTCTATAAGAACATCATGCATCTCTTACGGTTTAGTACTTGTGCAAAATTCAGAGGTTATTCTCAGAAAATTCAAGTTATACATTTTATTTGCCAGGTAAATATCTTTAATATGCGTTATTTTAATCAAAATATTTAGAGCCATTTTTTAGAAAATCAAAATTTTCAAAAAAAGTTCCATGTAAACGGTAGTTGGGAGTGGGAGGATTTTCTTGAAGGATACCAAACCTAAATACTAAGTTTGGTTTTTAACGAACTTTTCGTTTTTGAGCTCTGCTGCCCACAGACATACACATAGACAGACAGACACATACACGGAAATTTTTCTAAAAATGCTTTTTTTTTTTTGGATTCAGGAGGTCTCAAAGCATGTATTTCCGATGAAATCTCGGTATCAAATTTTTGGGTGCATTACAGTGCCTTTTCTATACACTATGTACATAGCACGTATGGAGAAAGTAAAAAGAATTCTTACAAAATTCGTTTATCCACATCAAACTAATCCAGATAAAATTGCTGAAATTGTTTTATTTTTTTCTTCCTTGTAAGTAGCAGGGAAATAAAGAAGTACACTAGCTAAAGTGATCGTAAAATCTTTAAATGCTGTCGCAATGTGAAAGAATTGAAATTCGGTACTCTTTTCATCACCAGTGGTATAAAAAAGGGATGAAATGAAAGATAACTTCTCGTAACAGAAAGCTTCAAGTAGTTTAAAATTGAAACCAGCAAAATAGAGTACCTCTGAAACGTTTAACTCTACGAAAAACTATACAGACATAAATTGTGTGTTTTAATGGGATTTCTATTTCTCGTTTTGTAAACTTTTGTCCATCTCGTTTGTCATAAAAATATCTTAAACACATGCTTTTTGAATAATAATTTTAGAGTCGTTTTTGAGAAGATCAACACTCTCCAAAAATATTGCATGTAAAGGACAGTTTGGAGTGCGAGGATTTTTCTGAAAGTCTTCGGGCAATATGCTTGGAAGATTATTAAAATTAAATACCATGTTTGGTATTTAACTAATTTAACATTTTTGAGTTATGCTATCCACAGGCGCAGGCACATACACACATATACAAAATGCAGATTTTTTTTATAAAAAAAAAAGGTATGTATTCCACCCAATATATATACGATGAAATTTCAATATAACATTTTTGGGTGGAATACATACCTTCTGTACCTACTATGTAACTTGTACATACGTGCTAGATAAACTGATGTAATTACGCGACTGCCTCTACTATTTCTGTGGCAACTTGCAAGCAATTATCTTCATGCCAATGGATAAACGTTAGCGGAAATGGACTTGTTACTTCCTTGCAATTTGTGGGAAAATCAAGCGCGTGAATTAGGTTAATGTGACTATAAAATCTTTTAAATCCAGGTTACTATGTGAGGCATTTTAAATGGTTGTTTATTTTTTATTTTATTTTGCATGTCCAGGAATAACAGTTTCCATATACGAAAATTTACATCAATAGCCATAAATATCCCGGACATGGTTATCTCCATAAAACACATATCTGACACACATAAGTATGTCCTTTAACAAGATCTACATTTTTTGTACAGCAAACTTTTGTGTATCTCTTACTGTTTGCAGATATGTAAATGCCATCAAAATGAAGAGGAATCCAGAGGCTGTCCTATATGTTAAATTTTTTATAAAAGTAGTTTAAAACATGTAGTATTTTAAACAATAACTTAGATACATTTTTGAGAAAAACAAATTTGAAGAATGTTCCATGGAAAGTATAGCTTGAGGTGCGAGAATACTCTTGAAATGTTCCGTGTCGCATCCTTGGAAGATTCTGAACTTGAATATTCCTGGCGAAACCTCGAAATAGTATGTTTATATGGAATGTAATTCTCTATGTACTATGCAAATACGTGATGGAGAAAGTAAAAACAAAGAACCTTACAAAAATAAGCGAAGATTTGTTATTTCTAAATTGCTGAAAGAGAGGTGAGTTTTAAAATTATGAAGTGTTTTCCTTTATTTACCTTTTCTTATTTTATTTGTACTTAGATTACCCTTCAGCTTATTTGGAAATATTCGTAACTTTGACTAAAACAAAAATTCTGTTAAAACATAAACTTCATATTTATGTTCAGAATATTATAAGAATATAACACGATTTTTAAGAAAATCCCTCTTCAAGTATTAGGCTTTATTTAGAATATTTTTCAAAACTTTAGAAACCTTCATTAAAATGATTATGTATCTGATCAACAAACTATATATTAAAACATTTCCATGGTAAACCAAACCTGTATCCTGAATTTTCTGGGAATAGTCTCTGAAGTTTTCTTCATTCGTAATAACTGTGGCATGGCTTATAAACCCAAGAGATAGAAACAATCTCACTAAACAAAAATCTGATGTGCTCCATTCTTATGCTTTTCTCTACATCTCTGCAATAAATTATTGTTAAAAAGTTTATTCTTATGTTTGCTTAATGTGAATCGAGAAATAATTAGCAGAAATAGTCTTATTACTTGCTTTCTTGTAAGTAGAAGCGAAATAAGGCAGTACCGTAGGATAAAGTGATACTCAAAAGCTGGTTACTATGTGACCGAAGTTCCTTTGTTTGTATGTATGGACAGTAGTTGACAAATTCTTGTATGAGAAATGTATTAATTTTTACTTTCTCTAGCCCCATATATACAATGTACATAGGGATAGAGAAGGCATTGTAATGCACCCAACAATTCGATACCGAAATTTCACAGGAAATACATGTTTTGGGTTCCCTGAGTCCGAAAAAAACATTTTTAAAAAAAGGTCCGTGTCTCTGTGTGTGTGTGTGTGTGTGTGTGTGTGTGTGTGTGGACAGCATAGCCCCAAAACAAAAATACCCTTCAATACCAAAATTGGTATTTAGGTTTAGTATTTTCCAAGGATGCGATACGAAGATATTTAAAAAAATCCCCCCCACCACAAAACTACCCTTTACGTGTGGTAAACATTTCGAAAATTTTGATATTCTTAAAATGGCTCCAACTATTTTGATTAAAATCCCGTATATTAAAGCCATTTATGTCCGAAGTAAAATGTATATCTCGATTTTTTTGGGAATAGCCTCTGAAGACCTCTTTTTCTGGCTGAATTTTGCTTATTTGCTAAACCGTAAGAGATAAAAAAAAAAAAAAACGTACAGCACAAAAAATCTACCTCATGACAAAATACACAATTTTTCCTATACATTTTTGTTGTAGAGGTAACCGTTTTCGAGATATTCCTTGTTATAGGTTTCAATTGTGAAGTACTTCAACTTTTCTCACACAGGAAGTGAATGCTTTTCTTTTGTTCTATTTCTGGCCAAGAAAAGAAGTGATTTGCAATGACACTCGCACAACGATAGCTTTTAAAACATTTGATAACCACTTTAGCATAGTGCATTCCCTTACTCACTTCTACTTATAAGGAACTAAGTAATAAGAACATTCTACTAACATTTATCATGATTAGCATTGTGTGCAAAGAAGAATAATCTCTTGTAGGAGTTTTGTACAGCAGCTAGAGAAAGTCATGTGAGTGTAACACATTAGATTTTTAAAGCTGAAACCAATAACGAGGAATAACACAAAAACGATCAAATCCACGAAAAAAATGTATATGGCATAAATTGTGTATTTTATCTTAATACACAAACAAAATTTAGATCAAGTTTTTGACTATCTCTTACGGTTTACCTGTTATGCAAAAGTCAATAAAAATCATCTGGAATAAAAAGGTACTTTAGAGGCATATCCCAGCAA
This sequence comes from Hymenopus coronatus, assembly GCA_030762935.1. NCBI lineage: Eukaryota > Metazoa > Arthropoda > Insecta > Mantodea > Hymenopodidae > Hymenopus > Hymenopus coronatus. The sequence goes on from CM060894.1 coordinate 57,365,919, forward strand.
ATTTAAGGTATACATTTTATTTGGTATGTAATTATCTTTAAGAGATTTTAATCAAAATCATTAGAGCCATTTTTGAGAGTAAACGTTTTCGAAAAATTTTCCATGTAAAAGGTATTTGAGGTTGGGGGATTTTCTTGAAAATCTTCGTGTAGCATTCTTGGAAGATACCAAACTTAAATATCAAGTTTGGTATTTAACGGCCTTTTCGTTTTTGAACTATACTGTCCACAGTCTCTCTCTCTCTCTCCTTCTCTCTCTCTATCTCACGCACACACACATCGAATTTTTGGTTGCAATACAAGACATTTCTCTATACATTATGTATATAGTACGTGTAGAGAAAGTAAAAATGCAGAGCGCGTTAATAGCACAAAAATTAAGTTCACTTTTTTCCGTGGTCATCCTTGTATTTTATTGAAGTTTCAGAACCTTATTCTTTTATCAATGGGAAGTCATTATTCCATTTTACTTTTTCCACTTAGTACATAGTATATAAATACAAAAGTTATTGAAGTGCACCAAAAAATTCGATAACGAAGTTTAAGTTTTGTATCCCCTGTGGCCAAAAATGCATGTTTATTTTCTCTAGCACGTATGTACAATCCACATAGTGGATAGAGAAGTTATTGTATTCCTCCCCAAAACTTCGATACCGGGATTTCACCGGAAATACATATTTTGAGAACCATGGATTTAAAAAAGGCCGTGTGCGTGACATTGTCTGTACATAACGTGCAGACACACAGACACAAAACCTCAATTTTTGTTAGGTCCATATAAAATGGGCCATGTGTGTATTTGTCTGTGGACAATATAACTAAAATACTAAGAGTCGGTTAAATACCAAACTTGTTACTAAAGTTCAGTATCTTCCAAGAATTCGACGCGAATGTTTTCAAGAAAACCCTCCAACCAACTCCTCCTGCCCCAACTACCCTTTACATGAACATTTTTTTGAAAGTTTTGATTTTATAAAAAATACCTCTAAAGAGTTTTATTAAAATGTTATATATTTAAGATATTTTCACCGCAAACGAAATGCATATCTTGAATTTTCTGGAAATAGCCTCTAAATACGTCTTCACTCTGAATGAATATTGTATAAATTTTGCAAAACTGGTAGAGCATAAAAGATATACAAAAACTTGCTGCACCAAAAGTGTAGATCTCATTAAATTACACTTTATGCTTATATCTTCTTTTTTTTGTAGAAAAACCGTTTTTCAGATATTCTGGGTTATTGGTTTCCTCTTAAGCTATATAACTTTTCGAAAACAGGAAGATATCTTTCTTTTCGTCTCTCTTTTGTTTACTTCTATCAGTTCAGTGGTTTAATTGTTTCACTTAGTGACCGAGTTTTAAAAGATTGATCATCCCGTTAGCACAGTGCGTTCCCTAATATTGCTTCTATTTTGAAAGAACGCCAAACCCCTTTACATGGAACATTTTTGGAAAATCTGTTTATATCAAAAATGGCTCTAACGCGTTTATTTAAAATATTTAAAATGTTTACAACACAAATAAAGTGTATATCTTGAATTTTCGGGGAGGCCTATTCATTCTGGATACATTTTTTCTGAATGTTACATAACTAGTAAACGTAAGAAATAGCTAAGTTAATACACAAACATGAAGATCTTGTTAAAACCACAATTTATATCACATACATTGTAGACTTAACATTGAGAAATTACTTTGTACACCGAGAAATTCATTTTCTCATACGGGTTTATATTTCTTTCCATCGTTTTTATTTTACTGGCCATGCAAAGCGAACCGAAATCAATTGTTCACATATTGACCAGCTTTTAAAGGATTTGACTATTGCCATAACCCTTAATATCCCTTCTGCTTAGAAAGAAGCAAGTAATTAAACAATTTCTAGTAATGTTTACCACACTTAGCATGATGTAGATAGTAAAATAATCTTTTGTAAGAATAATTTGTTTGCTGAACAGGTAGATAAAGTAAGGTGAATGGAATATATTAGATTCTTTTTTAATTTTCACAAATTCATATTTTATCTCCAGATGGGAAGTTGTTATTAGCTTTTTCCTCCTGGTCATGCAAAAATAGCGAAATTTTAAAGTCAGCCCATAGCGACTAAATCTTAAAACTTTCAACTGCCTCCTAAGCCTTCTACATTGTGTCTTTTTCTGTACTTGTAAGAAAATGTGTTATAAATATGTTTCTACGAATCTTAATATCCATTATCATCAAGTAGATGGAAGCAATACTTTTGTAATGATACAGTTTCTGTTGAATGGGTAGAGAAGGTCATATGAACGTGACACGCAACAGTTTGAATTTATTAACGTCATAAATAGAACATTATTGAAGCAGTTAACATTAACGCGGGTCAATCCAAAGAAATGTTTAATTTTATTTGCCTATCAGCTTTTAAATGTCTTGTATTCCTGGAATTGATATATTTCTGTGATATTAAATGTAAAACTGCTTATATTTTTCCAGGATAATCACCTGCTCTCCTCAGAGAAGAGAAATCTGCATTTACAACATGGCTTACCGTAGGGAGATAAGAGGAGTGACTGGGACACATACAACAACCTTAATGCGCATGATGGCGTCGTTAACGCCAAAATGGCAGCCGCTGTATGCAACTAGCTTCATGCTTACATTGTAACTCTGACAAGATATAATCCATGAAAGCAGCAGCATTTTTAACTTAATTATATCTCCTTCTTAGTTTTATACCAGGTGCCCCAATTCCCCTTGTTTAACTGTACAGGTATTCCTTTCTGCGTTAAGAGTTGCAGAAGTCAATTTTAAGTTAAAGCCTCTAAGTGGGGCACTGGCTGGCCGATATTCATTTTACTATTCTTGCTTATCAGCGGAGATCCAATGATACGGGGCAGTTGGACCACATGGAATAACCGAGCAAGGTAAACCATAGCAAATGGTAGCTACGGGAGGTCGTTCGATTCCCCGGGTTGAACTTCCCGACCCATGGGGTTCTTCGAGACGCAAATGGGGATCTATGTGTAATAACATAGCTTTGAGGACCCCTGAAAACGTTTTTATAAATATATGTGCGAGTATATGCGTGTGTATATTTGTGGAACTGTGGACTGCATAATTAAAAATCCGCTAAATGCCAAAGCTTTACTTCCTCTAAACTTACTATGTATATAGTGTATAGAAAAGGTTGCATTTCACCCAAAAATTCGATAGCAAGGTTTCACCGAAAATATACCTTTTAGAGTCCCCTGCAACAAAAAAGAAGTATTTTTAGAAAAAGCTCCGTGTTTGTGTACGTGTCCATGTGTCGGTAAAATACTTAGTATTTAAGTTCAGTATCTTCCAGGGATGCGACACGAAGTTTTTGAGAAAATTTCCCCTATTTAAACTACCCTTAACATCGAGAAAATTTCGATAATTTAGATTTTCTCAAAAATGACTCTAACGACTTTGATTAAAATGCAGATATGTACATGGAAAACAAAATGTATATTTTTAATCTTCTTGGAATAGCCTCGAAAGATATCTTTATTCTGAATGAGTTTTGTTGAATTTTGCGTAACTAGCAAATCGTAAGATATAGACAACAACTTACTACACAAAAATGTATATCACGTTAAAACACACAATTTATTGCATATACTTTTTTTTTCATGGAATTGATCATTTCTGATATATTCCTTGTTGTTTGCTTCAGATTCAAAATACTTAATTTTCTCACTCAGAACGTTGTAAACTCCTGGCCCTGCATATAAACGGATTTCAACTACATGGCAACATGCTTTTAAAAGACCATCGTTTTAGCATTCCTTTATTTCCTTCTACTTACAAGGAAGCAAGTATCTACTTGAGACTATTTCTGCTAATGTTTATCTCGATTATCATAAAGTAGATACAAGAATATGCCTTTTAACAATAATTTGTGGCAGCGGTGAAGAGAAAGTCACGTGAATGGAACACATCAGATTTTATATTTAGGTTTATAATTTTATTTTATAAGAAGGCCACACGAAGAATTTCTGGAAAATCCCTCCAATCTATACTAACCTTTATGTGCCAATTTTTCCAAAACTTTCGATTTTCTCAAAAATGCCCTTAACGATGTTGATTAAAATACCTAGATTGACATATTTACGTAGCAAATTCAATTTATACACTGACATTTTTGAGAATAGTCTATGAATTCCCCTTCATTCTGAATGATTTTGCCTGATGGGTAAATTGTGACGGATATAGGAAAACGTGCTACTCAATAAAATGTAAATCTTGTACATAACTTATTATGTCATATACATTTTTTGAGAGGTAACCATTTTCAGATACTCCTTGTTATTGGTTTTACCATTTCTAGTAATTATATTTTCGCGAAGTCGTTATTCACTTTTTCATGCTGGTCATCCAAAAAGAAGGGAACTTAAGTTGCAACAAATCGCGACCGGCTTTTTAAAATATTTGACTATCCCTTAGGAGAGTGCATTCTCTTACTTTCCTTCTACTTAAAAGGAACTGAGTAATTGAACCATTTCTGCAATTAAGTTCTCTGGCACGTATACACAATGTACATAATAACTCCATGGCACGACAGCTCACGGGGAACCTTGGCCTACCGCCCGGCCGCTGCGTCCCCCATCTCGGTCCACTACAGACGTCATGGATGGGGTGCAGTATTGGAGGGTGAGACGTGGTGTGTGTTTGTGTGTGTATGCGTGAATGTGTAAACGCGTTAAATAAAAAACCAAAGTCTATTAAATATCAAACTTAATATTTAAATTCAGCATCTTTGACGAATGCGACACGAAGATCTTTAAGAATAGCTCCACAGCCCCTATTAAACGTTATGTATAACATTTTTCAAAATGTTTTTATTTACTCAAAAATAGATGTAACCATTTTTATTGAAATACCACACGTTTAAGTTACTTTCTCGACAAACAAAATGTATATCTTGAATTTTCTGGGAATGGCATCTGAATACTTCTTCAGTTTGGATAACGTTTACAAAACTATAAACCGTAAGAGATAGACAAAACTTACTACACATAAGAAATGCAAGTCTCATAAACCCAAAACTTTGGATTATCATATACATTTTTTGTAGAATTGACCGTCTTCGAGATATTCCGAGTTATTGGTTTCAGTTGTAAGCTATTTAGACTTTTCTCAAATGGGAAGTATCTTTGTTTTTGTCTCTCTTTTGTTTACTCCTAACAAGTAAAGAGAATAGAATCTCAATTGTTTCATATAACATTGGCTTTTGATTTGATTTTACTATGGTTTTAGCCTAGTGTATTCCCTTGTTTCCCTTACACTTTAAAATAAGCAAGCAATAAGACAATTCTTTAATGTATATCTGGATTGTCATGTTGTAGATAAAAGAACACTTTGAGGAAAAGTTAAAGAAAGGCATGTAAATGGAACACATCAGGTTTTTAGAATTTATTTATTTTTTTTATTTTTAGAGTAGGCTTACCTTCCCCTTATGTAGGACTTACACCCCCTAAGACTTACAAACGGGTGCCTTTGGGTCAGAAGCCAGCCACATAATGGAAAACCTGTAATTAATGGTCGACCCATAGCCAGATGAGGAAGAGGGTGATATGAAATTTAAGCTAGATGGCTAATAAGAAAGGAAATGATGTAGCAAGTGGTGGGGTGAGTGACGGGGTGCTGCGGTTTCCAAATGTATGGGGTTCCGGGTTCGAATCCCGCGTGTAGGTTTAGGGATATTTATGGAATGGTGTGGAGTTGTGGATGCCCTATCTCAGATTTGTCGGCATGGAATCTTTCTCAGCTGTGGTAAGACACAAGTGATTTCCTTTGAGCTCATGATTGTTACTCAACTCTTTATTCATTTTCTTCGACTTTTCTGCCGTCAAATATACATGCATTTCTTCTAAATTTTCCCGTTTCTGACTATATTTACGCGACCGCATCATCTTTTATAACTTTTGACCATCTTCTGGTGTATTAAATAAACACTGTTTCCCTCGCGGCCATGTGTAGCTCGTTCGTTTCCATCGCGGACTCTAATATCACGTCTTAACCCAACGAATTTTCCATAGCTAGTGAAGTCGCGTCGCGTCCCGTTTCTATTTGCTTTATGTCCATCCTCGGGCAGTGGAACGTACAAACCCTTTGGTTCATTGTCCTTCCCTTATCGGTACTCTCCTACCTGGGTCGTGTGCCAGCAATGCTTATTTTGTATTTGTACTCTTACGTGGTTTACACCATTTCTTTCCTTACCTTCTTAATATAATTTATATTATATTGGATATAATTTATATCTCCCTTTTAGAGACCTTTTAACCCTGTGACACGACATGCAGTGTCTCAGGAGGAAATTAGAAAATTTTGAGAAACCCGCCCAGACGCACAGCGTCGCTCCTCGTAGGAAGGTTAAACTATACCGTAATTCGGATAGGTAGAGTCAGACTGCAAACTTCAATGCCGTAGCCGGGATTTGAACCACGGATCTCCCGGTCTCTAACCGGTTGCTTTACTACTGAGCTACAATGGTAACAGCACTAAACTTCTCATCTGCCTTGCACGTTTCCCGGTAAATTGGTGGAATGAGTGACCGGGTGCGCAGTCTCTAAATGTATATGGATTACGGGTTCGAATCCCGTGTGCTGGTTTAGTGCTGTACCGGCATGTTACCATGATAGAGTTCCGTCTATGGCACTGAATTTTTCAGTCTGATTCTACATATCCCACTCCTGTCGTACACACGGTTCCTGTGAGAAAGCGATTAATTTATTTGATTTAGTTAGCCAAGATCCTTTGATACCCACATTGGATTCATAGACAAACAATAAAATCAGTCACGTTGATTTTCGTTTTAATTGTGTAAGGTTAGCTATTTTTGCATTGGGTAAAGAAACCCGATATAATTTATAAGCGTGCGCAACCCGTGAAATTAAAACGCAGCCTCTAACATTCCATTCCTTGTAGTCATCTAATAGCTTCGTATGCATCCACGTGTTTTCCATCAAAGATTTAAACGTTCTGAAAGGGCCGGGGTGCTCTTTTGCATGGAAATCAGGTCAGTATAGAATTGGTATTTGTGTGGCAGTCGAACATATCGTACTGAAGCACACAACAGCTCTTTGTGCGGTTCCTGCAGCTAGCGGGCTTTTCGCTTCACTGAGGCCGGGGAATTAATGGAAAACAAAAATCTGCTGGTCAGAATTCTGCAGAATGAGAAGCAAGCGTCTGGAATGCTTTTAAAAATGAGGCATGCAACAAAGTAGGTTTACAGCATATCTCTGTTTTCAACCGTGAATCATCTTTTCCTTGAAGTACTGGAGGTATTTTTACGACCGCTTCCAAGTATATCGCCTAGAAAGTGGATCAGCCAGAGATATTAGAAAATCACTGGAGGGTAAAGTTAAAATATACAGATCTTACAATTATACATAGTAATGTTTATTTTGAAGCTCTGCCTGGGCCATGGCAGAGATACTGAAAAGTGTATTTACTTTCTCTATACGTATCTCTTGTAATAGTAGGTGGAGAATGTATTGTACCCCACCCAAAAGTTCGATACCGAGATTGTTGTTCTTTTTGTAGCTTAACGTCCTTTAACCTGGTTGGTCACATCGGACGATGAATGAAATTGGTGAATTGATGCTCAAATGATCTGGGGTCCATCGAGTTTAAAGTTACTCGATATTCGTCTTCTTAGGATAAGGGGAATACTCGAAAAATCCTTATTCGGGTAACTCGCCCTAAACGAGATTTGAACTCGCTACCTGTTGAATGTGAGGCAGACACGCAACCACCACCCTACCCAGGCGAGCAATACTTAGATTTCACCGAAAATATATATTTGAGACCCCTGAATCAAAAAGAACATTATAATAAAAAGATCAGTGCGTCTGTGTGTGAGTGTGTATGTGTCTCATTGTCTGTGTGTCTGCGTGTGTGTCGACAATATAACCCCAAAACGAAAGAAAGTTTAATATCTCCCAAGGATTCGACAGGAAGATTTTCAAGAAAATTCCCCACCTCAAACTACCCTTTACGTGGAAAAAAATTCGAAATTTTTGATTTCCTCAAATATGGCTCTTACTTTCGTTCCATTAAGCTATCGTATACTAAAGATATTTACATGACAATGCATTTTCTGGGAATATTCTCTCAATTAATCTTCATTCTGGATGAATTTTTCATAACAAATAAACCATAAGAGATAGACAAAAACTTAATGCACAAAAATATCGATCTCGTTAAAACACGCATTTATGTTTTTTTTTTTTTTTTTTTTTTTCGTGGAGTTGACCATTACCGAGGTGACTTTATTATTGGTTTCATTTTTAAATTACTCTTTTTTATAATTTTATCTTACGGGTGTTTGTTAACTCCTGGCCATACAAAGAAACTATTTTCAATCACACAGCAACGTGCTTCTAAAACATTTGACTATCTCTTTATTCTAGTAAATTCGCTTACTTCCTTCACTTCGCACTTACATGGAAACAAGGAATAAGACCCTTTCTGCTAATGTATATATCGATTAGCATGAATAGTTGGAAGAATAACTTTTTTGTTACCGTATATTAAATATCATTTCATCACAAATAGAATATATCCTCATCCGTGTCATACCTCTTTTGTTTTACTCTTGGCCATGGAAAGGGAACTGAATTTCAATGTCAATCACATAGATACAGCTCTTAACATTTTTAATATTCTTTAACCTAATGTATTCCCGAGCCGCGCCGTGGTCAAGTGGTTAGACCACTCGCTTCTCACCTAGGCGGCCCGGGTTCGAATCCAAGTGACCGAATGTGGGATTTGTGGTGGACAAAGAGGCGCAGGGGTGGATTTCCTCCGGTTATCCCCGCCATCACATTCTATCGGTGCTCCATCTTCATGTATCATCAAGGCTATCTCCTGTAGTGCCGTTAAACGTTAAACACTATCAAAAACAGTTTCTCCTTCTACTTACAAGAAAGCGAGTAAAAATATCAATTTTTGTGTTTTTCATCTCCATTTGCATATGTATATCAGCTTACATAGTTCGTATGTAAATATACAGAGAATGTCACGGAGTGAAACATATCAGTTTTTTTAATTTAATTTATTTCCACTCAATAGTATAAGTTTCTATTGATCATAAAAAGAAAATACAACAGTACTATATACTGGTTACTCCTTCTCCGAGGTTCAGGTTATTCAAATATCGATCCAACTTACATCTAGAGATAAATTCATGCTCAGTAAAGATTAAATTAAGCTTCAACCCAGCATGATTCCCCAATTTTATCTTCTTTAACCAGTTTCTTTTAACCTTGCGGAAGTAATTTACAAAATCTTAAGCTTTCCTGCCTTATTTTTATATTTCCAACTTCTTTCCCACTCTAATTAGCTCTACTGCTAAATTATCCTAAAATTGTTTACAATTTCTTTTGTTTATTCACATTCCAAAATTGCATGCCTGGTATTCCGTACCTCGGGTGTTTGTCTAAATTTAAACTCCTCTTGTTCCTTTCAATGATACCAACTTTGTTCTGGCCAATACAGTTGCCTCCTGCAAACATCTGTCATCTTGATCTATATAATTCTGTCTAGATTATATTTTCTTCAACTCCCGTATACCCCTTAGTGTTGTCGCTGGAACTATCTCTTGTATTTAATTGCTTCTTGCACAGTCGTGTGTAAGACAGGAGTTGGAGAGATAGAATCAGATTGAAAAATTCTACGCCATAGCCAGGATTTGAGCCACGGATCTCCTGGTCTTCATTAAGTTGATTTAACTACTGAGCTACCATGGCAATATGCCCGCATGTCAATAAATTCACCAAATCTTTCGCGTTTTTAATGGCAAACCTCAAGGAGATCTTAACTCCTTGGCACGAGAGCTCACAGGGAACCTTGGCCCACCGCCCAGCCGCTGCGTCCCCCATCTCGGTCCATGACAGAAGTCATTAATGGGGTGAAGTATTGGAGGGTGAGACGCGGTCAGCGCCTCGAACATCCCCCGGCCGGTTTGCGGTCCTCATGACCTGGAGCCGCTACTTCTCCATCAAGTAGCTCCTCAATTGGCCTCCCAGGGACCTCAAGAGGCTGAGTGCTCCCTGGACCAGGTTTCCCAGCGGGGGAAAACTCCCCACGTCGGTACCGGTAATCGAATCAAGGAGATATGTTTTGTAATAATATTTTTGAATTACTTGAGAAACTCATGTGAATGGAATATATTAGAAATGTTTCTTTTTGATTCTTTAAAATACATATCTACCTTTTTACTTTCTTTAGTATGTATGAACAATGTACATACTAGGTAGAGAAAGTATTCCACCCAAAAATACAACAACGAAATTTAACCGGAAATACCTATTTGAGATCCCTTGAATCCAAAAAAAAAGCATTTTTAGAAAAAAGTTTAGTGCGCTGGCGTCTGTGTCTATATGTTTGCCAATTCCGACTAAACAAACAGAAAGGTCTTAAAGAATCCTCTGACCCCTTTACAAAGAAATTGTTTGTAAAATGTTGAGCGGCTCTAAGAATGTTTATAAAAATACCATATATTAAAGATATTTATATGAAAATCAAAATGTATATATTGAATTTCCTGGGAAGGCTCTGAAGACCTTCTTCTGCTAAAGGACTTCTGCGTAACTTGTAAACCGTAAGAAATAAACAAAAACTTACCATAAAAAATGAACATCTGTCAAAACACACGATTTTTTTCCCTAATCGTTTTCAAGATATTCCTTATTATTGGGTTCAGTTTTAAAATACTCATACTTTTCTCAAAAAAGAAGCCGTCCATTTGTTTTACACTGGTCATGCAAAAAAGCGGATTTCAATGATATGCTATTAATAATACCATTTTTCTAATGATTATATCGGTTAGCATATAGTATAAAAAATATGATGTTCACCATTCACATGACTTTCTCTATATTCCTGCAACAAATTATTCTTAAAGAGCTTATGCTTCTATTTACTTCATGCTTATCAGAAACAATTAGCAGAAATAGTCTTACTACTTGCTTCCTTGTAAGTAGAAGCGAAATAAAGGACTACCAAAGGTTAAAGTGATAGTCAAAATCTGGTTGCTAAGTGAATGAAGTTCCTTTGTTTGTATGGACATAGCTGACAAATTCCTGTATGAGAAAAGTATACGTTTTTCAAAGCAGAAACCAAAAATAAGGAATGTCTCAAAAACGATTAAATCCACGAAAAAAACGTATATAACATAAGCCGTGTGTTTTAACGTGCTCTGCATTTTTCATGTAGTAAATGTTTGTCCATCTCTTATGGTTTAGAAGTTATTAAAATTTCCGTAAAATTCATCCAGAATAGAGTAATCTTCAGAGGCCATTCCCAGAAAATTCGAAATATACATTTCATTTGTTAGGTAAATAGCTTTAATACACGATATTTTAATCAAAATCGTTAAAGCCATTTATGAAAAAATAAAAATTTTCGAAAAAAATTCTAAGTAAAGGGTATTTGGGGGTGGGGGAATTCTTCTCAAAATCTTCGTGTCGCATCCCTGGAAGATACTAAGCTTAAATACCAAGTTTGGTATTTTACAGACTTTTCGTTTTTGAATTATCGTGTTTAAAGACACACGGACACACGGACCTTTTTCCGAAAATGTTTTTTTTTATTTAAAGGGGACACTAAAACATATATTTCCGGCGAAATCTCGGTATCGAATTTTTGGGTGGAGTGCAATACCTTCTCTATACACTATGTACATAGTGCGTATAGAGAAAGTAAAAAGAATAATTTTTAAGAAGTTTGTTTTAGAGTACTTAAAGGAAGTCGAATCACGTTTTTTTTTCTTTTTTTTTTCTTTTTGGTATACCGGAGATATAAACCCGTCTGTGTACGCCTAGACTCAGTTTATTTGGTTCTTGCTTGTACATTTCGCACATAGACGTTTCTTCATTTTAAAGCGTGTCATTAATACCTTTTCAATTTGCATATTTTTGCATCTGAAGGCTACGTTTTCTGTAACAGCCTCTGAATTGCTTCATTTGTATGCTGATTGGTCGACTTAAAATATGAAGATAGCAGCCTCTAAACCTTTCCTTCGCTGATAAGTCATTCTGCTTCCTTGATAAGATAGATGTATTTACTGTTTAAAACGTGTTCGTTTAACTTTCTGTATCTAATACGAAACCTTGTAATAGCATTCCTAAGAAGATATTTATATAAAGAAAAAGCCAATAATGATAGCTATCCTTAGTCAAGGATTACCATAACGAAACAGCTTATTTATCTATTCAAATTAACAATGGTTAGTAGTGTGAAATTATTTTGAAATTAATATAATAAGTATTTGTAATTACTTCCTCTACAGGTACTATGTACATAGTGTATAGAGAAGGTACTGCAACCCAAACATTGGAAACAGATATTTCACCGGAAATGAACAATTTACGGCCACCTGTATAAAATGAAGACACATTTTTAGAAAAAGGACAGTGTATGTCCCGTGTCTGTGAACAGGATAACTTAAAAACGAAAAGTCAGTAAATTATCAAGTATTAAGTTAAGTATCTTCCAAGGATGCGACTCGAGGATTTTCAAGAAAACCTCCCCACCCCAACTTACCTTTATTTGGTATTTTTTTTTTAATTTTGTTTTTCTCAAAAATTAACTAAACGATTTTCATTAAAATATCTTATATTAAAGATATTTATATGAGAAATGAAATTTATATATTGAATTTTCTGCGAATGGCCTCTGAAGACACCTTTTTTTGGATGCATTTTTCGTAATTTTGCTTAACTGGTAAATCGTAAGAGATAGACAAAACCTTACTTAAAAACAATTTCAGCTCGTTTAAACTGACAATTTATGTTAAATAATTTTTTTCGTGGAGTTGACCGTTTTTGAGATATTGCTTGTTATTGGTTTCACTTTTAAAATACTTGAACATTTTTCTCATACAGGAACTTGTCAACAACTGACCACGCAAAGAAACGGATTTCAATCCCATAGCAACCACATTTTAAAACATTTGACTGTCGTTTTAGCCTAGTGCATTCTTTTATTTCGCTTCTACTTATAAGAAATCAAATAATAAAACCATTTCTGATAATGGGAATCTCATTTGGCATGAAATAGAAGAATAAGCTTATTAACAATAATTTGTTACAGAGATGCTGTGAAATTCATGTGGATGGAGCACATGAGATTTTTTTTTGGATCGATTCAATAAGCCAGGGAAATTTATTTATGATGCTTTAGTTACAATATTGACTGTATAAATGTTTGATTACAATCCATAATAAATCTTTACAAATCTTTGCCAAAGTTTGCCTAACTGCTAAACCGTAAGAGATAGACAAAAAAACTTACTGTACAAAACTGTAGATCTCGTCAAAACAAACAACTGACGTCATTTATGTTTTTGTTGTGGAGGTAAGCGTTTCCGAGATATTCCTTATTATTGCTTGACATTGTGAAATACTTATATACTTTTCTCAGATAGGAAGTGTCCGGTTTTCTTTTGTTCGACTCCGGAACAAGCAAAGAAATGATTTGCATTAACAATCGTATTAACGACAGCTTTTAAAACAGTTTACTATCGTTTTAGCCTAGAGCATTCGGTTAATTCCCTTCTATTTATAAGGTATTAGATAATAAGAACACTCGGCAAATGTTTATCTCAATCAGCATGTATAGAAACAAGAATAACCTTTTTTAAGAAGTTTGTAGAGCAGCTAGAGAAAGTTCATGTGAGTAACTCATCAGATTTCAATACTCTTGTGGTTTCATATAACTATCACAAGAATAAAGAACTAAAAATGGAAATTAATTCATAATTTTCATTGTTCTCTATAGAACATTGTAAAGCTAAGGATTTATCCACTACTGCTGAGAGGTGTTTCACAGAGAGGTGTTTTATGGGAGTGTGACAAATTCAATATTGCTCGCGAGCATTTTAACCTGTAGAGCTGACTAAAACTTAATTATACCTGTCTTCTTTCACTGTTAGAACTCTTGACAAGTTACTAGAAGTTTTTACCTAAAGTTTGACTTGTTTAAGTTATAAACTGCAAAGAACCAGTACACTAACAGACATAAAATGTGGTCCATTCCCCTAGATTACAATAATGTTTTTCCTCCATAGGTTTCCAACCTCTGGCAATCAACCATTGACTTCACTCGGCCAGTATAAGTATATGTAAAATAATTTAGGTACATAAAATTAACCGTATTATGATCGGTATAAATGAAGAGATAGTTCGGATACTGCTACTCTATAAAAGAGTTTAATAAGGTTGGTGTACAAGGAAAGTATGCAGCAAAATTCAGACTTCTAGATATAGAGACGTGAGTAAATATTTGACTAAATTTGGTCAAAATCTAAAGTTGCTTTGTATTATGTATAGTTGTTGGACGCTTTGAGCATCTATAACAAAATATTTTCACAAAAGCTTATTCATTTTCTACTTAATGCTAATGGAAATGGAGATAAACATTAACAGAAAGGTTCTTATTATTTAATTTCTTGTAAATAAAAGAGAAATTAGGGAACATATTAGACTAAAGCGGCAGTCAGATCTCTTAAAAGCTGGCTGCTATGTGATTGAAATTTGATTCTCTTAGGATGGACAGAGTAAAAAAAAAAAAAAAAAAAAAGGAGAGAGAGAATATCAACTTTCTTTTTGAGAAAAGTTTAATTATTTTAAAATTGAAAGCAATAACAGGCAGGGAATGGATAGGTAGAGTCAGACTGAAAAATTGAATGCCATAGCCGGGATTTGAACCACGGATCTCCCGGTCTTTAGCTGGTTGCTCTACCACTGAGCACCACGGCAACATACCGGCATAGAATTGAATTACTCAACTGATTCATATGCTTCCCGGTGAACCACAAGGTGATCTGAAATTATTTTGAGATGACATACACTAATGGCGACTTACAATGTCGTAAGCACTTTAAATCCTAGGATTCATAGTATAGCCAACTATTATAGTCAAAAATAGGTTGGATGGGTTCAAATCCCGGCTTTGGCATTGGAATTTTTAGTCTGATTCTACCTATTCAACTCCTGTCCTACACACGGCTTGTGTGAAAAAACAATTAAATCAGGCTGGAAATGTTTAACTACAGAAAAAAATGAATAGTTCATCAATTGTGCGTTTTACCATGATCTACATTTTTGTGTAATATGTTTTTGTCTATCTTTATTATTCAAAAATCATCCATAATGAAGAGGTCTTCTGAGCTACAGAACTCAACCGCACTGTTTGAAGTTAAACAGGTCAGTGGGGAACTCGGTGTGCGGCCTTAATTAACCCTCTTGCTCATCAGCGGAGACGATGAGCGGGTCTCGCTTATAGAGGGTAGTTCCTTACTGACACATTTAAACTTGAAATAACCCCATTGAATATTGCAACTCTTTGAATGCATGAAGGATTGATTATCTGCGCAAGTCAAAACGGACAGTTAGCCATCTGGCATATTTTGTCATGTAAAATACCTTTTAATATATGGCATTTTAATCAAAATTAATCGAACCATTTTTCAGAGAATAAAAAAATTTTCAAAAATGTTTCTATGTAAAGAATAGTTTGAGATGAAAATCTTGGAAACCTTTGTATCGCATCCAAGGAAGGCGCTGAACTTAATTATCAAATTTGGTATTTCACAAACCTTTCATTTTTGAGTTTTGTTGTTCATCGACACAAATACACGGACATTTTTCAAAAAATAGTTCTCCTGGATACGAGGGATTCTAAAAATCGTATTTCCAGTGAAATTCGGGTATCGAAATTTTGGGGGGAATGCAATTCTTCGTAAGTAGAGAAATTAACTAGTGTAATTTTAAAAATTGTTCCATTGTGAACATTACGGTTAAAATATCAGACCATACTTTTAATTATTTTGCCTGAAGAGACCTTTTAGGTGGCGTAACAAAACAAATAAATGAATCCATAAGCTTTAAATATTACAGAAAATGGACGAAACGTCAGCTGTAACCTATTTGAATTATAATAATTCTCTGGTATAAATTTCAGAAGGTATTCTTAAAGAGCATCCATAAATAAAATCCAATTTCAATTTACGATGATTGGTGTTCAGCATTTGATACTCCGGTGAGTAAAAGAAGAAGGAAACTGGCTTTACGATAGATTTATTCAACTCCTACGCCCACACAAAGGAAATGACATTGACAATTTTGAGCATTTCCCCCGGTATCTGATATTTGTGCTAATTAATTTAGAAACGTTTAAAGGGTTATTCAGAGAGAAACAATAACTGTTTTCCATTAAAGTGTTGTATAATTTTGAAGAATTCGCTGAAGCTTTAATAAGCAGTTCTTGCACTGTTCTTGCAATCAACATCATGTATTTATTCAACTCTCTTTGCTTTTGAATTGTTCTGCTCACACACTTATATACAATACAATAATAACCAGAAACATTAAAAAATTGTAAAAGTGAATTTGCAATTAGGAGATGTTAAAATATGTTATCTTTGAATTAAATGCTATCTATGTGTTCCATTCACATAACATTCCCAATCTTTTCTTCAAAGTATTCTCACAAAAAGTTATTAAGTTATCCACTTTCTGCTAATCTAGCTAAGCAGCAGCAGCAGCAGCAGCAGCAGCAGTAGTAGTAGTAGTAGTAGTAGTAGTAGTAGTAGTAGTAGTATTTGCTTCCTTCTATGCAGGCCTCACCAGACTAAAGCGATAATTAAATCTTTTAAAATATGGTTCCTATGTGAACAATTGAAGTAGAACAAAAGGGAGATGAAAGAAAAATGGACATCCCGTATGAGAATAGTTACGAGAATTGGAATACTGTGGTTTACAATTGAAACGAATAATAAGGAATAACTTGGAAACGGTCAATTTCACAAAAAATGTATAGGAATTAAATAATGTGTTTTAACGAGTTCTACATATTTTGTACAGTAAGTTTTATCTATCCCTTACGGTTTACCAGTTGTGCAAATTTCACCCAGAATGAAGAGATCTTCAGAGAATATTGCCGGTAAATTGAAGATAAACACTCTATTTGTGATATAAATATTTTAATATACGCATTTTAATGAAAACCATTGGAGATATTTGAGAAAAACAACATTTTCATGTAAGGGGTAGTTCTGAGTTAGGGTGGTTTTGTTGAAATTCTTGGTGGCACATCCTTGGAAGACACTGAACTTAAATACAAAATTTCACACAAACACATATAGGCACACACGTGGAATTTTTCTATCAGTGCTGTTTGTGGGCTCAGGGAAGCTGAAAACATGTGTTTCCGGTGAAATCTCGACACCGAATTCACTATCTACTATATACACATAGTACGTGTAGAGAAAGTAAAAATGGAGCCAGCTACTCAAGTGGGGAAATAATTATAGGATATTTTAGTTCTTCGTTATGTTAACTTGAAATTGACAACTTCTATAAGGCTCGATTGCAGTGCGTGGGAGTCGCATTCGGAGTTCTCAAATTCAATTTTCGGCAGCCCCCGCTCTTACCTCTAGATTACTTAGGGTATCTCCAGGACGTGAAACGAGTGGTCGAGTTATTTCTCCCACACCCCCCACTTGCCCCATTTCCCTGTCCAATTAATCCTTTCATTCATTTTAACTCCATGTGGCATACCCTAGGTTTGTAAATGTATTCCATGATGTTTCGGTGCAACATGGCAGGGAAAATATGTATCTTTGGATCTGTTTTCGACAGTCGGAAAACGTGATTCCCATATCTTGAATTTTCTGATAATAACCTCTGAAGTCATTTTCATTCTGAAATACATTTTTACGTAACTGTACAACGTAGGAGATGGACAAAAAGTTACTACATAAGAAATGTATATCTCTTTAAAACATAGAATATATGTCATGTTAGAGTTAATGATTTCAGAGATATTCATTGTTATTGATATAAATTTTAAAACTTATACCTACGTTTCTCAAACATGAAGTGATGATACTTGCTTCATTTGTTTTATTTCTGACCGTATTAGGAGAGCTAAATTTCAAAGTCAGTCGCATAGCGACAGCTTTTAAAAAATTTTACTACTTCATAAAAAAATAGTTTTAGAAAAATGTCCACATGTGATATGTGTGTGTCTGTTAAATACCAAAGTTGGTATTTAAATTCAGTATTTCCCAAGGATGCGACATGAAGAATTTCAAGAATATTCTCTCATCCCCAACCACCATATACATAGAACATTTTTCAAAAATCGTCATGATCTCAAAATGACTAACGATTTTGATTAAAATACCTTAGATTTCAGAAATTTTCATGATACCTAACGAAATACATATCTTGAATTTTCCGGGAATAGCCTCTGAAGACCTCCTCATTCTAGGTGGCTGTCTTAAGAGATAGATAAAAACTTTAGTCATACACATTTTTGTAGAGCTACCCGTTTCCAAGATATTCCTTGTTATTGGTTTCGACTTTAAACTAAATATATTTTCTCAAACGGGAAGTCATTTTTCATTTTATAACTTTTTTGTTTTACTCCTAGCCACCAAAAGAGAAACGAATTTCAATGGTTTTAGATACTGATAGCTTTTAAAAGATTTGAGTATTACATTAGCCTAGTATATTCACTTATTTACCTTCTACTTAGAAAGAAGCATGTAATTATACAATTTCTGTAAATGTTTATTAGTAGATAAGTGAATAACCTTAGTAAGAATAATTAGAGAATGTCAAATAGAGAATTGTATATAACAATATCTTTTTATTTGATTTAAGAACAGGAATATACTTCTTAAGGTTAATATGACTTTTAATAATATAAATATATATAATATCAAGGGGTAGTTTAAAATAAAATTTTAACTAATTATTCGGTTATTTGTTATACATTTTATAAATAATTATTTTTATTGAATGGAACACAACGGTTTTTCTATAAGGAATTAGTAATAACAGAATTTCTGTCAATGTTTATCTTGATTAGCATGAGGTAGAAAGAAGAATAATATTTTTAAGACTGTTTGCAGAACAGTTAGAGAAAGTCATATGCATGGAACAATTCTTTTTTCTCTGGAGTATGTGCAACTCGTATACTCTTTCTAACTTCAAAAACTTGGAATTTAATTTGGAACGTATGCTATTTGCGATAATTAGCAGAAAAGTTCATTTAAATTACAAAGGCGGTAAAGAGACGCCAGAGAGAAGGTAATTCTCTTGGGGAAATTCACGCTGTCGAAGCAAACATTTGAGCAGTCATTAAGCGAAGGGTGATCGAAGAGAAAATAGCGCCATGTTCATGTTGTAAAACTGTAGCCATTATACGCGCCCAGTAACTGCAAAGAGATATTCAATTAGTTCACAATGGCCTATTACTGTGGCTATTGAAGCGTGAAACAATGTGCCTTTAGTAAACTCGTTCTTTGTGTGGTGACAAACAAGATCTGCCTTTTTCTCAGTATTTCATTTTCAGAGAAAAAGGACGTAATTAAACTTTTGTCTGATATCGGAGTTTTATTTGACTATGTAGTTATTTGTATCCGGTGTCGCTTTTTGTATGCACATACAGGATGTTTCAAACGAAGATGTGGACCTTGATACGTGATAGCTTACTTGATACGTGTGAATATAATTTTCAGCTCTAAATACGGCACATACAAAAACTGCTATAAAATCACCCTGAATTAGGCAGTCGTACATAAACAAATGGTACGTCCCTGGCCCACTCTAAGAGAGATGCCGGTTGGTAGCGAAGGTCCCAGTCGCGTGGCATAGGCATGGTTTGATAGACACGCAGGGCGGCACAAGTCACCTTAGTAATGGAAAACGTAGCATGTGGGTTCTGTTATGTGTTTCGTATAACACCTTCTGAGGTTGTTTACGTGACGTATGACAACCGTTGCTCCTTTGCTGTCTAATCCTAAATGTATTCGATTTTTTAAACTCACATAAAAATTTAAATAGAAGAATTTAAAAGTTGCGACATCAAATTTTGGACAAGTCAAAATGTAAGCTATCGACTGCTATCTTCATTTGGTGTCGTTTTGAAACAGCTTGTATATTACTTTAACTACCATATATGTACAATGTACATAATAGGTATAACAGTTATTGCATTCCATCCTAAATTCGATACAGTCTTATCCGTTTGAGATGTCAGAAATGTGAAACGTTATATTTATGAAGTTAATTTACATATCTCTGAGTCATTTTCTGTAATGTAGGCGGACAGGATGGGAGTTAAGAATGAGTGACATTTCTAGTGTCATGATTAGACACTAGACCCACCGATAGTGGGACAGAATTGAAGTTAGCGCAGCATGTTATATGCGTAGACAATGCAGTGTGTACATAGTGGCACTAATAGAAGAATGGTGGAGCTGTGATTGTGTGGTAGACTGTGATGTTTTCACTAGCAGTGGAAGGCGATTGAGATTGGGTGGGTGGTAAACATAAATACCATTGATTTATGGGACTAAATTTTAATATCTACATACTTTCAATTACTGTTTTGCTACAAGTCATCAGCATATTATCAGTTTAATTAATATATTCTGAAAAACTTGGCTCCACAACACAGGATATGATTGAAGGAAAACGGAAATGGGGCACATCATCGACTAATGGGTAAGATACTTCATCAGCAATTATTTCCGTAGCAATACCTCGCAGCACATTTCGTATTTCACATATTATTGAAAACCCCAATTTTTAAACAAACACTGTCTTCACTCTCTTTTTCACACTTCTAAAATAGGTGTCATGGGTCTCTGATTAATTGCTTGCACAAGTTCATTGATAGCCTTCAGGGCTCGAGGAATTTAATATTTCCAAATATGTTATTGTCCTAGATATATCTGTACTATTCTTGTGTATGAATTACAAATCTTCATGCAATCCATTTGAAGCAAGAGATTTTAAAATCTTGATTGAAGAGCATGCACTAAGACATTAATTACCTGTAAAACATTTGTAATATACAGCATAGTACATTGCTGCGGTGCGTGCAGTCGCCAATGTAGGTCGATCTCTACTCGGTAGGTAGGTGACTTTTCCATCTAAAGGATGGTTTGTGATGGCAGATTTTCTTGAAAATCTTAGTGTCGCATACTTAGAAGATACTGAACTTCAACACAAAGTATAGCATTTAATTGACTTTTCGCTTTAAGCTATGCTGTCCAAAGACACACACACCCTTTTCTAAAATATTTATGGATTCAGGGAAATGTCGGGTAGAATGTAATACTTTCTCTACCACCTATGTACATTGTACTTACGTGCTAGATAAAGCAAAAAGAAAGCAATAGCCAACGACAAATAATAACGTCAAACGTCAAACACGTCAAGAGTTGCTCGACGCGGAACATCACCTCCTTTGCAGAGCTGATGAGGGACACTAGAACAAAGGTACCCAACAGGAAATTAGCCTCAAACTAAACAAGAGGGAAGTCCAGCTTCTGGAGGAAGTCAGAATGCGCCTGCAGCCAGAGTATAACACCGACTGGTCTTGAAGCAATGCAGCAGAATATCCGGTCGTCCACTGGAGTCATGGTAATTGAAACCTCTTTGGAGGGCAAAAGATCACAGTCCCCAGGCAAATTTCCTGAATTGACGACCCGCTACATCAGATATAAGAGTGGAATTGATGCAGGATGTAGATGCATGCCTTCTATGTTCACTAATCTACCTTTATACGATAAGTATGTTGTTTGTAAGTTTGTTGTTTAATAGGCTTATTTTCATAAATCAGTTCAGTTTTAATTTCTCTACACGTACTATGTGCATAGTGTATAGAGAAGGTATTGTAATGCACCCAAAAATCTATGTCGAGATTTCAATGAAAAGCATTCTTAGAAAACGGCTTATGTGAGAGAGAGAGAGAGAGAGAGAGAGAGAGAGAGAGAGGTCGCGCCGTGGACGAGTGGTTAGACCACTCGCCTCTCACCTAGACGGCACGGGTTCCATCCCAAGCGACCGCATGTGAGATTTGTGGTGGACAAAGCGGCGCTGGGGCGGCTTTTTTCCGGGTTCTCCGGTTTCCTCCGCCATCGCATTCCACCGGTGCTCCATCTTCATTCATGTATCGCGGGCGTTAAACACTACCGAGAGAGAGAGAGAGAGAGAGAGAGAGAGAGAGAGAGAGTGTGCGTCTGTGGGCAGCATAGCTCAAAAACGAAAATTCGTTAAATGCAAAATTTTATATTTAAGTACAGTATCTCCTAAGAATGCGACACGAAGATCTTCCTTTACATGGAACTCATTTGGAAAATTTTGGTTTTCTCAAAAATGGCTTTAACAATTTTGATTAAAATAAATCATATTAAGGATATTTACATGATAAATAAAATGCATATCTTAAATTTTCTATAGCCCCTGAAGACCTGTTAATTTTGATTGTAATTTTCTGAATTCTACATAAATAGTAAACTGCAAGAGATGGACAAAAACTTGCTCCACAAGAATTGTAGCTCTCGTTAAAGCACACAATTTTGACATTTTTTTTCGTAAAGTTGACCGTTTTCGAGATATTCCTAATCATAAACTTTTTTTCACACGGGAAATTGGCAACTCCTGGCCACGCAAAGAAATGGACTTCAATCCCACAGCAACCGTATTTTAAAACATTTAACTGTCGGTTTAGCCTAGTATGTTCCCTTATTCCCCTTCTACTTGCAAGGAACTAAGTAACAATACTGTTTCTGCTAATGTTTATCTCGATTAGCATGTACTAGATAAAAGAATAAGCTTATAATAATAATTTGTTACGCAGACGTAGAGAAAGTCATGTAAATGGAACACATCAGATATTTGACTTAACATATATAAACTTTAAGTGCTATCCAGCTCATATGCACAATGAACATATACTAGATAGACAAGGTATTGCATTGCATCCGAGATTTCACTAGAAATATCTAAAATGGTCCTTAAGTTTGAGGACAGCATAATTAAAAAATGACAAGTCGCTTACATACCAAACCTGGTCTTTAAGTTCAGTATCTTCCAATGAAACGACAAGAAGAATTTCAGGAAAACCCTTTTACCTCAAACTACGCTTTAAATGGAACATTTTTGGAAATTTTAAATTTTATGACAAATAGCTAACGATTTTGACTAAGATCTCGTATATTAAAGGTATCTACATAGAAAATAAGTGTGTTAGCTGAATATATTCAGACTAGCCCCTGATATTTGCATAAGTGTTAAGCCATAAGAAATAGACAACAGCTTACTACACAAAAA
Source organism: Hymenopus coronatus (assembly GCA_030762935.1). Taxonomy (NCBI): domain Eukaryota; kingdom Metazoa; phylum Arthropoda; class Insecta; order Mantodea; family Hymenopodidae; genus Hymenopus; species Hymenopus coronatus. The sequence goes on from CM060894.1 coordinate 57,389,063, forward strand.
ATGTAGATCTCATTAAAACACACAATTTATGTCATATACACTTTCTGTACAACTATTTCCGAGGTATTCCTTGTTATTATTTTCAATTTTAAAATACTTAAAAGTTTTCTCTCATGGGAAGACATCATTCCTTCGTATTTATCTTGTTTCACTCCTGGCTATGACAATTTTATAGCGGAAGCATTTAAAAGATTTGAATGTCGCTTTACTCTAGTGTATTCCCTTACTTAACTAATGTTTATAAGGATCTAAATAATAAGAACATTTCTGCTAATATCCATCCCGATTAGTAAGGTGCCTAATCTTTTGTAGCAAAAGTTTGTTTGCAGAAGACAGAGAAGGTTATGTGAATGGGACACATTAGATTTTTTGTTGAAACCAACTAACTGCACTATTAACACCAAAATAGATTCACAACGACATTACCTTCACTAGGGTTTGTTGATCATCTATAGAAAATCAAAACTTAATGATATTTACTTGAGATTCTTAATTAAAATATGTTCCATTTAGTTGAATATTAACTGCAGTTATTGGACTACTAATAGGAGCAAGAGCAGCTGTTCCAAGATTATATTCTTTTTTACTTGATCATAAATCAATCACTTAAATCAATCTGTATGTTTTCTTCGAAAAAATCAGTGCTACTCTTTATACTCATCAACTTATAGACATAGTCATATTAAAGGTATCATTATACTGTTGACGTGCTAAGTCATGTATTAAAATAGTTCAATTTAAGTTAATTTAATCATTAAATCAATCTATATATCAATCACTTACCTATATTGTAAACAGTCATGTATATAGTTAATCATAATAACTACTGTGTCTTTTAATTGTGTTGATTTTTCTAATTCATAAATTTAAAAAAAAATTCAGTTTAATTTTAGTAAATAATTGTTCTAGTATTCTGGATATCTTAAGATTAGATCAACTACATTTTTTTTAAAAAACTGCCTGCAATAAAATAAAAATATTACAAAAATATTAGTTTAATAATTTAGTTAATAAAGTAATTGATTTGAGTGCTTTCATATAATGTTTCTGTTTCTCTTTTGTGTTGCTTCATATCATTCTCCTTATGTAAAGTTACCTATGAGTAACACAAATGACAATCGCAAGCAAATTAACAAATGTTTTCAAGGGGATAAGAAAGACGACTGCTAGGGAGGTATGTAGATAAGCAGGCGTTATTGGTTGAAACACATCGTTTGAAAGTGTGTAATTGGTTAAAAGTGACGTAATAAGAAATAAAATAACATTAATTAATTGGTCGGAGAGCTTCATATACTGTTTTTTCTGTTTCTCTTTTTGTTGTTTGATGTCATGTTGATTAGGAACTATGAATATTTAGTTGGAAAACAAATGACAATCACAAACGAATTAACAAACGTTATGGAAAAGATATAACAGATAAATGAAAGGTATAAGGCGCCACGATGGGTTGAAACACATCGTTTCAAAGCATCTTGTTGGTCAAAAGCAGTAGATGTCATGAGAATGGAAAGACCATATAAAATAGTTTAGCTTACGTTCAATAATTTGAGGAAATGGTTCAGATATATCAGAAAATGAATTGAATTGAGTATTTATATTAACGTAACAGTAATGCAATCATAGTTAACATCTTCAGAAAATCTATATAGAGTTATAGATATTTGAAATTTCACTACCAGCGTCTGTTAATTGGCATTTAACCGAACTTTTGTTTCCGACTTATGCTGTTCATACTCGTAGACACAAGACACACACTCACGCACACACACACACACATATATATATATATATATATATATATATATATATATATATAAAACAAGAGAAAATGTTCATATAAAACATGTCCCAAAGCCCTTCGTTCTCGGTTTATTGAGGTTCAAAATGCTACTAATCAAAACATTTTAAGGTGACATATTATTTTAATTTCATCACTAATAGCAAATGATCCAAATTGCGTCTAGACACGCATGCACTCGCCCAAGCATAGAATGTCAAATACTCCCAGTCGGAGTCGTATGGTTTTGCAGGCTTCCAAGACGGGTAAGAGTTTCTTCGTCTGGGATGTCTACTGCATAAATCAATGGTTTAAGGTGCCCACAAAAGAAAAAAAAATCCAAAGAGTTGAGGTCGGGGGAATCTGCAGGCTATGGAACTAGTTCCCCTCTACCTATCCATCTGTCATGCTAGATACTAGGCAGTGCATCTCAAATAATGAGACTAAAAGGGCTACAACATATACATAAACTGCCTGTTTCTTCTTATTTACAGAGGCACATTTTCTATTAAGTCTGGGAGAGTGTTCCTGTATAGAGAACACTGAGGAATGTACTACATGTCCGACAAATAACAAATGTTAACAAGAAGCCATGACAAAACAAGGCCAACTCTGCTGGGTAAAATGGGTAGAAACCTTCTATGAATGAGTGCAAAAATAAATTAAGTTATTAAGTTGGACCAGGAACGCTGTATATCATTAAAAAACTGATAACGCGAAAACGTAGTAATTTAGAGCATATGTTTATGTGAACCTATTTTCTTGCTTCGATCTCAGGAATCCATCCCCAAACGTAAAACTTCTAAAAAAAAAAAAACTTTTTTGATTCAGGGAGTCTCAAATAGTGAATTTCTGGTGAAATCTCGACATCACATTCTTGGGTGGAATGCAATACTTCAGCTACTTATGGTACGTAGTAAACAAAGTAATAATATTGGAGACGAAATTTTGTTACTCCTTCATTTTGGAACAAAAACGATTCAGTTTATAAACTCAGTTCTTTCGATAATTTTAGGATGCTTATCAAATGAAATAATTAGTGGCCTCATAACAATAGCAATATTTGCAAAGCTTTTTATTTATAGCTTTTATGTTTTATACTGTAATTTTAAAACAAATTGAACAAAAGTGCATCGAGGTATACATTTAATTTATCTTTAATATACGGTGCTTTATTAATATTGTTACAAGTCGTTTTTGAGAAAAAAAATCTTCTCCACTCCAAATGGTAGTTTGGGATGGAGAAATGTTATTAAAATCTTCCTGTTGGGTCCTTGAAAGACACTAAACTTAAACACAAAGTTTGGTATTTAAGGAGCTTTTCATTTTCGAGTTATGCTGCCTACACACAAATACAAACAGGAATGTTTTCCAATTTTATTGAATTCAGGTGTCCTGAAAACATGTATTTCCTGTGACATTTTGAAATCGATTTTCTGAGTGGAATATCTATCTATCTATATTCTCTATTATAAGGACACATACGGTTTCAAAAATAAAAATCATAGTTTTTAATTAATTTTGGTTAAGTTTTACCTGTGTGTACTGTTTTGCCTAAGCAAGATGGCGTTATGGTAATGTGTGTGACTGCCATTCGGGAAGTCTTAGGTTCAATCCCTGGCGAACGCTACTCAAATCATAGTTTCTCATCTAAAACTATGTCCTTTATATCTCCTTCGTTCTGTTTCCTTCTTATCTTTCAAGATGTACTTCCAGGTTCACCGTGTGTGGCGGAGCAGAAACATATCGCAAATGCATACTAAATGGAAAAAAAAATACTGCCAGATTGATAGGTTGTTTTATCATTCTCTCTAGCTGCTCAGCAGTGGAAAATGTGAACTTTGCCCTTCTGTGGCATATAGCGTCATTTTAGTTCCTCAGTTCATCACGAGATGTCCCACTAGTTTTCTACTGTTGATCATGGCAAGCAATGCAGATACGACAGAATTTATATTTTCATCAACAGCTGCTTCACAATCAAACCTCAAATGACAATAGATATTACAGACAAAAAAAAATCGTCAACATCATCGTCATCAATATCAAGAAATAGTGTTTGTTGAATAACTGCTGCAACTGATATAAGATCCACCTATTATCAAGATGAAACTTAAATCTATAATTAAATAAAACAAACAAAATATCGTTGCAAAACTTGAATATCCTATATCTCATTAAAGTATTTTACAGAATAGAGATGCAAGAGCGAACATCACAGTCAGAGGGATTAAATGTTTATTTTTTGTCCCCATTTTCATCTCATATTTGGGTTCGACTACCACTGTTGTTTCTCATACTTAATTTATCTGCAAAAATGTTTTACTACTCGCATTTTTAAAAAGTTGATGTGTTCCATTTACATGGCTTTCTCTACCTATTCTGTAACAAAGTGGTCTTACAAAAGATTATTCTTCGAATTGCTTCTTTCTAATACCCATAAGCATTAACAGAATTTGTCTTATTATTTAGCTTTTTATATATAGAAGAGAAATAAAAGGATACACCAGCACATGTGATAGTTAAATCTTTAAAACAAAGTTTGGATATCAGTAGATAGATTTATTAGGTTACGGCTTTTACCGGGTTTCCCCTTATCCTGAGAAGACGAATGTCGAATACCTTTAAGCCCCAAAGATCCCAGGCTTATTTGGGTATCACTTTAACAGTTTAATTCATCATTCAATATGACCTATAGGTGACAGTAAGTTAAACTACCCCCAAATGATAAATCTTTAAAACACCGTATGCTATGTGATTGAAATTTGGTTATCTTTGTACGGTCAGAAGTAAAATAAACAGGTAAGACAAATTCCCGTTTGAGAAAAGTCTTACCATTTCACAATTTAAACTAATAACAAGGAATATCTTGGAGATGTTAACTCCATAACAAATACATAGATATATAGAGATATATATGTATAGACATATAGATAGATATAGATATATATAAAATATAAATTGTATATTTTAAAGGGATGTACAGTTTCGTCTATCTCTTACGCAAGTTATTCAGTCATTCAAAGTGAAGAGGAATTCAACGGCTATTCACAGAAAATTCAAGATGTACATTTGAATTGTAACGAACATTTCTTAAAGAATATAGTATCTTAATCAAGGTCCATAGAGTAATTTCTGAAAACAACCATTTTCGATTTTATAGACAATATTCGTTTTGCTTCTTGGAAGTTATATATTATGTTTATTATTCAATGGACGTTTGCTTTTTAATTATGCTGTTCACAGACCCAAAATCACACACACACACATATACACACACAAACTCGCGCGCACGTGCAAGTGCGGATATTTTTTTAAAAATATTATTTTCTGGAATCAGAGGATCTTAAGACATATTTCCAGCGAAATCTAGACGCACAAAATTTGGGTGAAATAACGCTTACTCAACATACCAAATATAGTAGAGAAAGTAAAGGAAAATAGAATTCAGGTGATTCTGTGCCTTTAATTAGTAAAATTGATATTAGTTAATTGTAAATGCATAACATTAAGTCGAATTATTTCTGATTACTTTTCAATTTGTCTATCAATTATAATGTACGTACATAGTACGTAGAGAAGGTATTTTATTACATATGAAATTCAGCAAAATATATGTTAGAGTCCCCTGAATCCAAAAACAAAATTTTTTTGTCTCTGTCATGAATGTGTAATACACAATAGTAGACAAAGAAGGTAGTGTATTACACCCTAAAATTCGATAAAAAATTTTAGCAGAAATACAGTTTTTGAGTATCTCTGAAAACAAAAAAGGTATTTTTATAAAAACATTCGTTGTGTGTGCGCGGAACTTTAGACAACTTAACTAAAAAGAGAAAACATTTTTCAAAATTTTGGTTTTCTAAAAATATATTTTATTGCAAATGAAATGAATGTCTTTGAATCTTCTGGTATTTTGATATTTTTACTTTCTCTACACGCACTATGCACTTAGTAGGCAGAGAAGGTATTCTTTCAACTCAAAAATTCGATACTAAAATTTCATATGTTTTAAATGCCCCCGAATAAATAAAAAAACCAAGATTTTTGCAAAAATGTCCGCGCATGCGCGCGCGTGTGACTATGGGCAGCAGAGCTCAAAAACGAAAAATCCGTTAAATACCAGACTTGGTACTGAAGTTCATATCCTTCAAGGATCTGTAACGGTTAACTTTATATACCCAAGAGCGCGGGTTCAAAACCGGCGGAGGATGATGGATTTTTTCGGAATAAAAATCTTTAGCATGGCTTTCTTGGGAAGGGAAGTAAACCTTTAGCACAGTATTGTAGATTTAAGTCACGTAAAATAACATCAAGTTTAATAAAGAGGCTTCTGAACAAAATTAAACGGTATTTTCACACCACACGCTGATAAGCACAGCAATTAAAGAGCGTCCATAAATAACACGCCATTTCATTTTTTCTAAGGATGCAACACGAAGTTTTCAGGAAAATCCCCACAACCCAACTCAGTTTTCACATTTTTAGTCGAATTTTAGAACTGCATTACCTTAAGACTCTTACTAATTTATCAAGTAGCAAATTTAGTCTAAGTTTTCCATCTAAGCGGCCCATTGGCCGAAGGGTTAGACTGCGCGCCTTTCAACTTTTTGGTACACAAACCGGCATTTGTGGAGATTTTCTCCAGGTTCTCCGATTTCCTTCACCAGGCATTCCAGAATCTGCTCCATAACAACTTTTCCTATCATCTTCTTAATCACTGCATACTAGACTGATCACTAGCTACTCTGACCTACAGGGTGTTAATGAACAACACCGAAATATGTTTACAGAATATGTAGATTACTTAAATAAGTAATTTGAGATAGGAGACTTATGGCCTGCTTATTTAAATTTCTTCGAAGTAACGGCTATAAGTTTCTGAAGTGCCAGTACGCCACTGGCTAATTTAACAATCATTCGAGAGCATAACACGAAAAACGAAGGAACATATTACAGCGTACCTCTCTAGCGTAGTGGTTATGATACTGGCTTTCAAGTGAAAGATAGTTTCCGAGTTCGGGTCTCGTTCACGTATCGCGGCACTTCGTCTGGAATGAAAAAAAAATAATAATAAAAAATATTTACTCTATGACAGGAATCCATGACCTTTGGGACAGCAGCTTCCCGCGTTACGCATTAAGACTGCCGGTCCCCATGGCCACGCTCGCTAAAGCGTCTCGCTTTGGTGCTTCGTGGGCAGGGGATCGTGGGTTCGAGTCCCGCCTTGGGCATGGGTGTTATATGTTTGTGCAATGTGTATATGTTTGTAAAAGAAACAGTAAAACCAGTAAACCAGTAATCAGTAAAACCTACGGGGGGAAAAGTAAATAGGGATACAGTACCGGAGTCCTGATCAGACTCCGTTACTGTTTTTTGAAAAAAAAGTTTTAAAAAAGAAAAAAAAAAAAAAAAAAAAAAGCCACCAGAACAGTTTGAAAACACGCCTCCAGAGTAGGCTACATATCTCAAGAACGTAGTTAATGAATGCTCAGTGTCGCACTGTCAAGTGATTAGTTCGAAATTTTACAGATTTTTGCAACATTAAATCTTGAGAATGCTAGTAACGAGCTGCTGAAAATCGATATTTCTATGCTCGGGCAGTAGTTTTAAAGACATTCTAAGCCATTTTGATTTGCCTTAACGCCGACTTATTAGCGCCTGATACCCACGCGTTTAACGCTATGTCGCTGCGTTATGTTTATCCGGAGACCATGCATCGCCGATCTCAAATTACTTATATCAGTCACGTGCACAATCTCGCAAATTATTTCGGTGTAGTTCATTAACATTCTGTAGAGCCCGTCTACTTCTTAACAGGCACCTGACCCCAGTCTAGTCAGCCGAGAGTAAATAGCAAAAGATAACGAAGTAGTTTTCAAATTACTATCATTTTCTGAATAAACTTTGAGGGACCACTGACAGTCTTTTATAATGTAATAGAATAGAAAGCAATACTATTTCGGCTTTTATGTGAGCTTTTATTCTAATCCGCTAATTGAACTCATACACTAAGAGCTGCTTATGTTTCTGGCATGTATAAACAATTGGCAAGCTTTCAGTGCTTTGTAACATTTGCTGGCTCTCCGCTAGCTCATACGGATTATGATAAAGGCTCATTCTTCAGCTTAAATATAAACGAACATCCATTTCAACTGTACTACAGGAATATTCCAAAATATGTTCTTCGGTGCAGTTCGGCGATGTTGGATAACACTCAACAAGATTATTTAACAACCGAAAACGAACGAGGAGATAATCAAATTAATTTATCTATTATGAAAACATTTCAGAGATGATTAGTTAAATATATAAACCGAAAATTGCACCTTTTACCTTCTCTATCACGTATGGACAATGTAAATTTATACCGAGATTTCACCGGAAATAAATGCTTTGCGGATCTCTAAATAAAAAAGAAGGTTCGCGTCCGTGGCTTTGGACAGAATAGCTCAAAAGTTAAAAGTCCATTAATATACCAAACTTAAATATTTAGTTTCAATATGATCTATGGATGACACAAAAATTTTCAGAAAATCCCCCCCACACATGATGACTAACGATTTTGATTTTGATTAAAATACATTATTTTTAAGATACTTTACTATAAACAAAATTTATACCTTAAATTTTCTGGGAATAGCCTCTGAAATATCGTTAGAGATACACAAAAACTTCCTGCACATTTGTAGAGTTAATCGTTTTATAGATATTCCTTGTTGTTGGTTTCAATTTAAGCTAGTTATACTTTGCTCAAACGGGAAGTTATCTTTCGTTTCGTATCTCTTTTGTTTTACTCCTGGACTTGGAAAGAGAATCGAATTTCAATGACAACCGCATAGTGACAGGTTTTATAGGGTTTGTCTGTCGTTTTAGCCTAATGAATACCCTAATTTCCCTTGTGCTTGCTTATAAGGAACTAAGTAACAAGGCTATTTCTGGTAATGTTCATCTTGACTTGCATTATGTAGATACAAGAGTAATGTTACCCAAGAATATTTTGTTTTCAGAAGAGGTAGAGAAGGTTATGTAAATGGAACGTGTCAGACTTTTTATTCCTTCTGAGCTTTTCTCCAGAATGAACTTGACATTTGTTGCACCATGCCTTTCACTGAAATGCGATAATGTAGAGAAGTATACTTACCAGGGCTGTATTTTCATTACGTATATCTTCAATGTAATGGGATATTAACTCCTACCTGAAAGAAAGAAAAAAATATTGTTAATTCATTTAAATGAAAAGTAGGCATCTAAAAATAAAATTCATCATCATTAAGGTTGCGTATTAAAGCCATATCATGAGCCATTTATTAAAGAGCTCCAACATCCAACTATTAGAAGCGCAAAACTTAAATTACTCGATTCTTTTGAGCTTCCTGCATGCTGCCTTCAGTAACGGCCAAAAGCGTACAATTCTGCAATTTTTACTTTCTCTATATGTACTCTGCGTACATTAGGTAGAAAATATATTTGCATTCCAGCCAAGCATTCGATACAGAGATTTCACCAAAATATATGCTTTTGGGGCCTTCTGTATACATAGAAATTATTTTGCTTTCTTTACACGTAATATGTACAGGGTGTATAGAGAACGTGTCTCTATGCGAGTGTCTGTGGACAGCATAGCTCAAAAACAAAAGGACCGATAAGTACCAAACTTGGTATTTAAGCTTGGTATCTTTCAAGAATGAGCCACGAGACTTTTCAAGAAATCCCCTTACCCCACACTAACCTTTACATGGATTTTCAAAAAATGGCTGTAACGATTTTAATTAAATTATCTTATATTTAAGATATTTACATGCCAAATGAAATGTATAATTTGAATTTTCTGGGAATAACCTCCAAAGACCTCTTTATTTTGGATGATTTTTTATTTAATTTTGCATAATTGGTAAACCGTAAGAGATAGACAAAACTTACCACACAAAAAATTTAGAGCGCGTTAAAACGACCAGTGACTTACTTCAGTCACATAGGAACCAGCTTTTGACTATCACTTTAATCTATGGTACTCCCTTATTTTCCTTCTACTTACAAGGAAACACCTAATAAGACTATTTCTGCTAATTTTTACTCGATTAGCACGAAGTAAATAGAATAACATGTTGCAGGGGTGTAGAGAAAGGCATGTGAATGGATTTTTTATGTTTCACTTCACTTATACAGCCCCCTTTAATATCTAAGATCATATCGGGGGCTTTGCACTCTGCAACTCGTTGTCAGTAGATTCTGGTTAAAGAAAAGTTCCCCGCCCCAGCAGGGAATCGAACCCGGGACCTCCGAGTGAGAAGTCAGCTCACTAACCACTCGACCACGGAGGCAGTCATTCATTGCTATTGATTTTAGTTTTAAAATACTTAAATTTTTCTCATACGGGAGTTTGTCAATTCCTGGTCATGCAAATAAACGAATTTCAATAACATAGCGATAACTTTTAAAACATTTGATTTTTCTTTAACCTAGTACATTCCCATATTTCCCTTCTGCTTATAAGGAGGTAATTAATATGATATTTCTACTATTTTCAGTATATCTTGATTAGCACAAAGTAGACAGATCAATCAGCTTTTGTAAGAATAATCTGTTGCAGAGTAGCTATAGAAAATAATGTAAATGGAATACATCAGACGTTTAGCTCTTGCAACTACTTACGAGGGTCGGCTGATAAGTCCCGGGCCTCATACAGATATGGCGCTACTAGACTTGTTAGACCTTAGCGTATAGTTTAGCTCCAGACTAGCTAGTATCCATAGTTACAAGTCAATAGTTTGTTTAGTTTTTGAATGACAGCATTTTAAACAAGACAACTTTAGAATTTTCGCGAAAATAGAGCATATGGAAAAACCAGCATTTATTAAATACTTACATTTGAAAGGCTTAACGCCTAAAGAAATCAAGGAGGAAATGGACAGTACGTTGAAAGACTCTGCCCCTTCATAGGTAATGATTAAACGGAGAGTTGCAGAGTTTAAAATGGTACGTACGAGCACTAGTGATGAGCCTCGCTCTGGGCGCCCTGTAGAAGTGACAACTCCAGAGATCATTAAAAAGAATCATCTTTTGGTACCGCAGATTAAAGCTGTTTGAGACAGCAGAGACTATAAACATATCAAAAGAACGTGCAGATAATATTTTAAGTAATGTTTTGGGCTCTCACAAGGTCTGTGCAAGATGGGTGCCGCGTATGCGGACACATGATCAAAAATTGCAAAGAAAAACTGTTTCTGTTAAGAATGTGGACCTCTACCGTACAAATTCCAGTAAATTTTTGAGGCGGCTTATTACCATGGATGAAACTTGGATACATCACTACACTCCAGAAAGTAAATCACAGTCAAAACAGTGATTGCACCAGGTGAAGCACTCCAAAAAAAACGAAGTCAATCTTTTCAGCTAACAAGTTTATGGCGAGTGTTTTTTGGGATGCACAGCGATTTATTTTTATTGATCACTTGCAAAAGGGTAAAAGTATCACTGGTGACTACTACGCAAGCTTACTGCAACGTTTGAGGGATAAGATGAAAAGAAAGAAACTTCATTTGGCAAAAAAAAAAAATAAATAAATAGATAAAAAAAAATTAAAAAAATCTTGCTTCATCACGACAATGCTCGGGCCCATTGTTCAGTCATTACGATGGGAAACATGTGCGAATTAAAATTGCAATTGCTGGAACATCCACCCTGTTCCCCAAACCTCAAAAAATGTCTTGGAGGACGAAGATTTTACATCAACGAGGAGGTTGATGCGGTGAACAGCGATTTTGTCGACCTTGATAAATCGCACTATAGAGATGGTTTAAACAAATTAGAACACCGATGTTACAAATGTATTAGTCTTTCTGGAGATTATGTTGAGAAATAAAGCTAAAAAAAAATGCTGATTTTTATTGAGAGGGCCGGGACTTATCAGCCGACCCTAGTATACCGGCAAGTAAGTTTTCCATGGGCCAACCTACCATAGGCAGGTAGTGTTCTACAATACTGGGTAGGTGAAGAAAAATCTGATTTATACTATGTACCGACAGAAATAAAGGTTTAGAGAGGGCGAAATAGGATTGTGAAATCTGACTCGCATACTCTTTACTGGTTACCAGGCTGCCGTTACGACACATGACTTCAAAATGTGATATCCTAGTGCTTATCGCTGTTAGATTAAATTATTCATAATTATTTATAAGCTCCACTTAGTAAAACTTCACCATTTTTTAAATTTGTGGAAACTTTTTATCAAAATTATTTCAATAATTACATTAAAGAACCATTTGCAAGTTTTTAAAATAGTAGTGATAGTTTCAAAATTTTCAGCTTTCATACGATTGTATTATCATTCTTATTATTATCATTATTATCATTACTAACATTATCATTATTAGCATTATTATTATTATTATTATTATTAAACAGAGCTATATTCTTGTGCTTAGAACGTTTACAATGTATGGTTTTAACAAAGCGCAGAAATGATTTCAGCGTTATTCACGATTTTACGATTTCTATTTGACTTTTTTTTTTAGTTGTGTTAGAAACAACTAGCATAGAAAGGAATCTATCTTCAGATTTCCGCACCGTAAGCATTCTTTTAAACTCTAAAACGCGCAAGAATTTAAAAACTGTAACATATCGAAATATTTATAATAAAGGTAAAAAATAACGATTCTAAAATATGTGGACAACACAGCCAAGCTACTACATATTATATCTAATAAGCTTTAGTTCCTGTAGGAATATCAGAGCAACTGGTAGGCCCTGGCCATACTAGCCGTTATGTATGGTAGCTTTGGCGAAGATAAAATACTAGTTCCTTCACGACAAGACACATGTCGTGCTCTCTGGCTATGCAAGCAGGCGTAGGCAGAAGTATATGAAAACTGTTCACCTCATTTCAAAATCCCACAAAACATATAGAATAAATGAATATAGAACGATTAGGAATCAACACTTTTATTTTACATTTGACTACATGATACTTCTAGCATGTGATACTAAACTAAAGCTTTTAGTGAAATGTGGGAAAACTGAAACAATTTCTACAAGTCAAAGGTTTCACCAACAATTCTTTACTTTAGTGAAAATTACCATCTGGTTGTATTTGCCTTCTTAACTGATGTTATGAAAATATGTGGAGATGACTAACTTTGTATGCTATGCTCAATTTGCTCCGGAGTTATAAACTTTAGATTTTGAGCTACGCATGTCCCAACAAAAATCCTTTCATCATGAATTTAATTCAGGAGAAAGCTGATACGTAACATTTCAAAGTTAGGGAGTAAAAAGTTAAGATTTGGCACAAAAGCTAAAGATAAGTGAATTGTTTAATTATGTCTGTCGCTCTGTTCTTTCTTCGTTTTTTTGGTAGGGGCTATTTGATTATATATATCAAATAATCACAAACATACATACAATTAAACATTTGTAGCTGCTCAGTGTTCGGCAAGTGGACAAAATTAGCATTTTTGTTTTCTCTCTCCATAGTTTTCAACCTACGTAACGAAAGTGCCTTTCTTTCTTAACTTTGGACTTTTATGAATTTATATACTCCTTCCACTAGTATTGGAGGAGGTTTCCACATGCATATAAAGGAGAACTTTTTTTCTCCAGCAATCCTCATAGACATTAGTGTGTTAATGCCATTTTAAGCTGAGACATATCAAGTTAAAAGCTAGAAACAACGGTATTCAGCCCCTGTAGATCTGTGAGCAAAACTTTTGTGCGCATTTTATACCTTTTGGTGTGCGATTTCAGTATTTTCGGGCTGTTTCTGTGTGCTTTTACTTGAAAGCATACGATACCTAATTGTGCGGTTGAAAAGAGTTTGCATTATTATAGTTTCAGAATCTATAAAAGGAATATTTTAAGTTGAAAAAGTTTAACGAAAGTGCATCATATATAAAACAAATGGCCCATACGAAAAAGCGCTGAATTTATATAATTTTTCAGAATTTTCTGGAGATTCGTGGCGGAAAAAGAAGACATTTGGGTTTTGGTTGACATAATTGTACTTTTTTACACAGCTTGTCACTCTAAAAGGGCACCTAGAACTGAACTGAACACAAACTTTAGATGGAGCTGTAAAATTCTGTGTTTTAAATTGACTTCTACAGATCTGCGGGTTAATATTTCTAGTCTTCAAACAACGAGATCCTTGGTTGTATTCAGACTTTTCCATATCCAAGATTATTATCTATCCTCCCGGGAGTCTGAAACTATATATAAGAGTGTAAATGTGGATATGAGTTAATTCTTTACCCTTTGGGTGTCAATATCCGATGCGAATTGACGCAATATGCGCACATAAATTGCTGAGAGCTGATTCAGTCTGATCTGTGGAAGCTGGTTTTTATAATTAAACAATTTATAATTCATGTTAAAATAGTATAGAATACATACATTATATGGTAGAAGCTGCCTATTTCCCATGACGTAACAAATCCCTATTATGACCACACTAGTAACGGTGAAGTACTGTTTACGTTTAAACTATGAATATTGATTCCTGTACTGTAACAAACTGTTTCATCATCACTTACATAAGGATATATTAACAAACCGAAATCTAGTTCATAACAGTATTTCTCACTGGAAGAGAACAAGAATACGATATCAACTAATGTGTAATTGATATTGCAGGGAAATATACCCACTTTAAATGGATGTTTTGAACCTTAAATTGCCAGTTGGTTTGTTGTTTGTTTGTTGCCTAAAAACTTTGTTCTGCAACATTTACTGATCTGTGATATTTCCACCTAATGCACTTTCTCTGCAATGTTTACAATAGATGCATTGTTTCCTTACGGGAAATACGATCCGTGTGGTAGAAAATGTGTAAAACAACCGGGGGCATTGCTGGATGATGTTTTGAAAGAAATTCGAAACTTCATTTCATGTGAAAATTAATATTACCGTAAAGTTTTAATCAATTTAATTATGAAACATTCGCAATGGCCTCCAATATCTCCAGATCGAGTTGTTTGATTTTTTTCTTGGATTATTTGAAGGCAAGGGACTTTATTCGACGCCCTGAAAATCTGAACCAGCTGCTGAAGTACATACTGCAGGAGATAATTGCCACGTCTGCAATGCTCAAAAGGCATCTTCCAGAACTGGATTAACAGCGTACTCACAACATAATGGTATGCATCTCGAGTTATTATTTTAAGTTTTATTAAGCTAATCGCCGGAAAATGTTTTAGAATTTGATATTATTCTTATATTTCTTACAAGAAGTTAATTTAGTATTCAAAAATGTTAATTTCTCTACCCGTCACTCTGTAACTAAAGCAAATGAATGCCTCAGAAAATGTGACGAGCAGTATGCGCATATTATAGCGTTGTAAATATTAAACCTCTAATAAATACTACGTACTGTATTAAAAAAGTACCCGGAATTATAAATACCATAGAAAATATCGAAAAGCAATTTACACAATATTTCCTTCAAAGTAATGATGCCCTTCTGCAGTGACACACTTTTACACCGCGTGTGAAGAGACTGGAAGCATTCCTGGAAGCCATTTTCAGATACCTTTCGAAGTGCTCTTGTCGCATGTACAGTATTTTTTTTAGCGTTTGAACATCTTTACTGAAACGTTTATGCCATTCATACTCTGAGCTTTCTTCATCGCTGCATACCAGAAGCTTCTTCCATCATTTTCAATGTCTGAGGGAGTTTATTTAAGAAAACATAAAGCTGTATGTTCTAACGTGCTCCGTTGCCGATATTATGAAATGCGATAAACGAATATGCATATTCAACAAAAACTAGTTGCCAGACAAAGACAACAATTATTATTAGCACGAAATTCAAATTCAGTAACACATAAAAATAAAAAAGTTCTTACTTTCATATACATTAAGACAAAGTATACGATTACGGGGACTTTTTGAATCTAGGGTTTTACACTACGAATTATTTCACTTTTTCTTCCATATATCAACCCATCTGTGACAATTACTACAATATGATGTATTAATTCATTGAAATTTGAAGACCAAAAGATTGCAATTCGGCAATGATGTCATACCCATGACATGAACGATAATCGTCACATCAACCAGAAAATCAAAGTTGGTAATCCTGGAGTATTACCATCTTATACCATGCAGTGGCATATTTTATCCATTTAATTTCCATCCACTATTAAAATCGATTATTTAACCCTTAAGTGTCTAAAAATACCTATATATGTTTACGTTCTCTACACGTATTAGGTAAGTACATAGTGTATAGAGAAGGTAATGTAAAAAATTCGATACCGAGATTCCACCGGAAATACGGTTATTAAGATCCCCTGATCCAAAAATAGCACATTTTGAAAAAAATCTATCTGTATGAGTGTGTGTGTGAAATGAAATGGATTTTTATTTATGGACGCTCTTTAACTGCAGTGGTTCTCAACATCCCACTCCCTACTGGGCGTGAAAGACCGATTAATTTTGCTCAGAAGCCTCTCTGGAAGACTTGAGGTTCTTTTATGTGCCGTAAATATACGACACGGGATCCTCGGCTTTACTCCCCTTCCGAAGGAAGTCATACTAAGTACTTTTACTCCGAAAAAAATCCATCATCCTTCGCCGGGTTTGAACGACTGTTGGGGATATATGAAGTTAGCATGGTAGCCATTACACCACGGAGGGCGTGTGTGTGGGGGGGGGCAGCATAGTTAAAAAAACGAAAAGAATGTTAAATACCAAACTTGTTATTTAAGTTTATCTTCCAAGAACACGACACGAAGATTTTCAAGAAAATCCCCCACCCCAAACTTATTTATCCATGGAACATTTTTCCAAAATTTTAACTATCTCAAAACTGGCTCTAACGACCTTGATTAAAATACCGTATGTTTAAGGTAATTGTATGACTAACGAAATGTATATCTTGAATATTCTGGGAATAGCCTCCGAGTACCTCTTCATTCTGGATTTCTTTTGTATAACTGGCAAACCGTAGGGGATATACAAAAACTTACTACACAAAAAATGTAGATCTCATTAAAACAAACAATTTGCTTTGGATTTAAATTTTAGCCACTTAAACTTTTCTTAAACGGGACATCTTTCTTCTTGTTTTTCATTTCTTTACTCCTGGAAGGTTGAGAGATTGGAATTTTAATTATTTCACATAGCGACGGGCGTTTACAGGACGAGACTATCGCTTTAGCCTGTACATATTCTTAGTTCCCTTTTACTTACAAGGATGCTAGTAATAAGACTAATTCTGCTTATGTTTATCTTGATTATCATGATGTAGATAACAGATTAATGTTTTGAATAAAAGGTTTGTTTACCAAACAGCGTCAGTATATTACGTGAATCGTACACATCAGATTTTTACTTTCTCTAATCCCGTATATTAAAAGTATATAGGGATACAGAAATTATTGTATTCCATTCAAATATTCGAGATGTTACCGGAAATATATGTTTTGGGGGCTCTTAGTCCGAAAAAAATAGAAAAACGTCCTGTGTGTCTGTGGAAAGAATAGCTCAAAACGAAAAACCGCTAAATACTAAACTTTGTATTTAGGTTTGGTATCTTACAAGGATGCGACACAAATATTTTCAAGAAAATCCCCTCCCCCACAATCTATCCTTTACATGCAAACATTTTCGAAAATTTTGATTTTCTACACAATGTCTCACGATTTTGTTTACAATTCCGTATATTAAAAGCTATTTACATGCCAAATAAAATGTATATCTTAAAGTTTCTGGGAAGATCCTCTGAAGACATGTTTATTGTGTATGAATTTTTCCGAATTTTGCATAACTGCTAAACCGTATGATGTACACAAATCTTATCACACAAAGACGTAGACCTCGTCAAAACACACAATTTATGTCTTCTAGATTTTTGTTGTGGAGGTAACCATTTCCGAGTTATTCTTTGTTATTGGTTTCAAGTGTGAAGTACTTATACTTTTGTCAGACAGGAAGTGCCCGTTTTCTTTTTTTCTACTCCTGGCCGAGCAAAGAAGCGATTTGCAATGACAATCACATAAAGACAGCTTTTAAAACATTTGACTATCAGTTTAGCATGACACATTTCTTTAGTTCCCTTCTACTTATAAGGAACTAAGTAATAAGAACATTCTGCTATTGTTTATCTTAAATAGCATTAAGTAGAAAGAAAAAGAATCTTTCGTAAGAAGTTTGTTTGTAGAACAGCTAGAGAAAGTCATGTGAGTGTAACACATTAGAATCTTTTTCAACTATTTCAAGACTATGTGTGATTCTAACCATGCACTCTCTAAATTGCTTAGTTAAATGTTAGTAATAATAATGCATGGCACAGACAAGGAAGGAGTTTGGGTTAGCATACATATGCAGCTCTCATGGGTGCGTGGAAGGGATCACGTGATCCTGTAATGCTGCCTCCGCAATTAATCCCGGCTTACTGAGACTACGTCACGTTTCGAACAGTTATGCAGTGACCGTTTGGAACGTGGCTATTGTAACAGCAAACCGATTTTCTTGGCCTCATCGCTGATAAACTGTCAGACGATAACCTTTTGGTTTAATAAATCCAACAAGAATATTAAAAAATATGATCAGTTCCATTCACAAGACTTACTCTATATCTCTGCAATAAATCACTGTTAAGCTTATTCAATTTTCTTGATGCTAATCCAGAAAAAGATAGCAGAAAGGGTCTTATTACTTGCTTCATGGTAAGTAAAAGGGGATATGGGAGTACCATAACCTAAATCGATAGTCAAATCTTTTAAAAGCTGATTGTTATATGATTGAAGTACCTTTGTTTGTATGGACAGGAGTTGACAAAGTGTATTTTAAAGCTAAAATAATAACAAGGAATTTCTAAAAAAAAAACACTAAAAAAATTATATGACATAAATTGTGTGCTTTAGCGAGCTCTACACTTTTGTGTGGTAAGTTTTCGTCTATTTTTTGCGGTTTACCAGTATTGCAAAATTCCTAAAAATGTGTCCATAATAAAGATGTCCTTAGAGGATATTCTCAGAAAATTCAAGATTTACTCTTTATTTGTTATGTAAATGTCTTAAATATACGTGATTTTAATCAAAATCATTAAAGGCCTGTTTGAGAAAATCAACATTTTCGAATTTTTTTCCACGTAAAGCTTAGTTCGGGGTGGGAGGACTTTATTGAAAATCTTCGTGTCGCATCCTTGACAGATACAAAACTTAAATACCAAGCTTGGTATTTAATGAACTTTTCGTTTTTGAGCAATGCTGTCCATAGACCAATGGACACACATACGAAAATTGCTTTTTGATTCAGAGGGTCCTAAAACATGTATTTCCGGTGGGATCTCGGTATTGAATTTTTGGGTGGAATGCAATACCTTTTCTATATATATAGTACGTGTAGAGCAAGTGAAACAGATCACAACGTTGCAGATTACTATATTTCTCCAGAAAATTACTCCCATTTTTTAAATATTTGCAATGTGCAGTAGTGACATTAATTAATGGTGACATTTTTAGTTAAATCAAAACTTTCAAGTTTGAATATTGTATTCAACTCTCATTCGGATCATTCTTAATCAATAAGCTATGCTAGCTTACGTGTTAACATAGTACATTAGGTATTGAACCTTTAACGATGAACAGGAAATAGAGAGATATCCTCAGAGGCTATTCCCAGAAAATTCAAGCTATATATTGTATACGTCATGTACACATCTTATATACAAGAGATTTATGAGAAAAACAACATTTTCGAACATTTTCAATGTAAAGGGTGGTTTGGGGTGAAAGGATTTTCCTCAAAATCTTCGTGTAGCATCCTTGGAAGATATTAAACTTAAATACCAAGGTTGGTATTTTATCGACTTTTCATTTTTGAGTTATCGTGTTCACAGATATACTTACACACGGACACGGACACACATACACATACAAACATGGACCTTTTTCTGAAACGACTTTTTTTGGATACCGTAAAACGTCTATTTCCGGTGAAATCTCGGGATCGAATTTTTGGGTGGAATGCAATACCTTCTCTATACACTGTACATAGTACGTGTAGAGAAAGTAAAAAGTACTAGTAGAGAAGGGTCCGTGTGTTTGTGTGTCTGTGGACAGCATAACTCAAAAATGAAAAGTAGGTTAAATTCCAAACTAGGTATTTAAGTCTAGTATCCATCAGGGATGCGACACAAAGATTTGCAAGAAAATCCTTCCACCTAAATTACATGGAATAATATTCGAAGTTTTCAATTTTATCAAAAATGTTTCTAACAATTTTCTTTAAAATAACACATATTCTAGTTGTTTATATAACAAATAAAATGTGTATCTTGAATTTTTTGGGGATAGCTTCTGAAGCCATCTTCGTTATAAATGAATTTTGGATAACTGGCAACTCGTAAGAATAAGAAAACAGTTTACTACATTTAGAGCTCGTTAACACGCACAGTTAATCTCAAATACTTTTTAGTAGACTTACCCCTTTACCACATATTCCTTATTATTAGGTGTAAATTTTCAATACTCCAATAGTAAGTAGTTTTTCACTTTTTTACTTTCTCTGCACGTACCATATACATAGTGTATAGAGAAGGTATTCTAATGCACCCTAAAATTCAATACCGAGATTTCACCAGAAACCCCTGATTACAAATAAAAAGCATTTTTAGAAAAATGTCCATTTGTGTGTCTGTCTGTGTACATGTGTGTGTGTGGAGGGGGGCAGCATAGCTCAAAACGAAAAGACCGTTAAAAACCAAACTTGTTATTTAAGTTTGGTATCTTCCAAGGATGCGGCACGAAGATTTCCAAGAAAATCCCCCCACCCCAACTACCCTTTATATGGAACAAAAATCGAAAATTTTGCTTTTCTTAAAAATGGATCTAACGATTTTGATTAAAATCCCTTATGTTTAAGATATTTACTTGTCAAATAAAATGTATATCTTGAATTTTCTGGGAATAGACTCTAAGGACCTTTTTATTCTTGATGGTTTTCATTGAACTTTGTATAATTGGTAAACCGTAAGAGATAGACAAAAACTCACTATTAAAAAACTGTAGGTCAGGATAAAATACACAATTTATGTCATTTACATTTTTGTGGGTGGAGCTGATTGTTTTTCAGATATCCCTGTTTTTGGTTTCAGCTTGGAAAAACTTTACTTTTCTCATACAGGAATTTGTCAACTCCTGTCCATACAAACAAAGGAACTTCAGTCACATAGCAACCAGCTTTTGACTATCACTTTAACCTATGGTAATCCCTTATTTCACTTCTACTTACAAGGAAGCAAGTAATAAGACTAGTTCTGCTAATTTTTTATCTATTAGCATGAAGTAAAAAGAAGCATAAGCTTTTTAACAATAATTTGTTGCAGAGATGTAGAGAAAGTTATGTGAATAGAACACATCAGATTTTTCATCCTGGTCAGGCAAAGAAAAGGGAAGATAATTTGAGTTATATAGTGACTGGTTTTTAAAAAATGTGATATTGCCTTAGTCTATCTCTCATAGTACGAATAGAGAAAATAAGATGATCATTTGGAGTACATTATATTTTGCATATGCAAGTTCCGTGTACCGTTTTTGAAATGAAAGACGAAGAGTACGCACCACTTACCTCGTAGATGATGATAAACCAAGCGAACAATCGAAAAGCTATTTTCTGTGTGTTTTTTGCTGAGCAAGAAAAAATAATATGTTTTCTTTTGTGCATTTATCTTTTGAAAGAATGTCAAAGGGAAAAACAACAATAGGACAGCTCCCAATCACCCGGAATGCTTCCTGTTTTCCTAGCATTAAGCTTTCGCTGTTATTCGTCTGCAACAGCAAATAAGCATGGCATTTATTTGTGTTTTGTTTTGGTAAATCTCCAAGGAGAACACAGATAGGTACCTACTTGGAAACTTTTGTAAGCTCAATTTAATTCTCTTTGTCTTTCATCATTTACATAGAAAGGAAAGAAAGAAAAAATAAAATAATGTCAAATCAAAGAACGAGATATTATGGGTTCTTTTTTCTACATTGTCTCCAAAGAATGAGAGATTGCATGTCTATAGCTTCGCTGATTAAAACATTGTAACGTTTTAGACTTAAGAGCAGAGAGTTAGAAATCTGTCCCATTCTTAAGCGTCACTCACAATGTTGATTCTCTAGGGCAAATATAACACAAGTTTTGGATGTCATTTTATAGCGTTGTGACGGTTCAAAATTTGAAAGCGTTTTTCTGAGGTTCAATTTTTGGTTATTTTCCCGTATTCAAAATCCTCATTCTTTCACAAAAATACAGTTAGACTTCTGAGAAGATTTCCTAAAGCAGTGCAGAATGCTGTTAACAAAACATCTTATCACATAGTGATAAAATTAATAAAAGTTTAGTAGTATAATTGAGTGCTGTTTTTTCTTCAGTTTTTTCAGTTTGTGATATAAGTATTTTAAAGAAAACATAAAATATTAAATTTTAAATAGAAAATATCAAGCAGAAAATTTGTTACCTACCATAGTATTTAGGAATGTAATTTTAAAATGGTATATGAAGCTCAATATCTGAAGGAGATGATAGATCTAATTTTACTTAATTAAATCGAATAAATTAACAGGCATATCTAGAATGAAAACCCATATTTAAATGCAACTTAATATGAATATTTAGTTTTTTGTTGGTAATCTCTTTTAAAAAAATCTGATGTGACCCATTCACATGACTTATCTAGATCTGTGTAACAAATAAGTCTATACTTCTACCTATTTCATGCTAATCGACATAAACATTAGCAGAAACGGTCATATAACTTAGTTCCTTGCAACTAGAAGGAAAATGAGGGAATACACTAGGCTAAACTGACAATCTAATGTTTTAAAATGCAGTTGTTATGTGATTGAAGTCCGTTTCTTTGCATGGCCAGAAGTTGACAAGTTTCCGCATGAGAAATGTTTAAATATTTTATAACTTAAACTAATAACAAGGAATATCCCGTCAACAGCCAACTTAGGTTGTGTATTTTAACGAGGCTGAGTGCACCCCGAACCAGGTCTCCCAGCGGGGGAAAATTCCCTACGCCGGTACCAGGAATCGAACCCAGGTCTATTGCTAGGAAAGCAGCCGCACTACCACCGCACTAAGGAGGCAACCATGCTTAAAACGTATAATTTATATACAAACTGTTGTAGCTTATTTACTTTTCCCTCTATAACACGTGTTTGTATTCCTTGAGATTCGAGGAAAAGCTTTGTTTTCTCATTTGTGTGCATATTTAAAAGAAAGCTGATATTCTCGGATCCTCACTTCTAGCTTTCTAAAAAGTGTTTACGATTTCCTGTCTTTCCGAGAAGAGAAAATCTAGACATTTGGCTTGTGGCCATTCGCCCCCCGGGACAATACACTTCATTGTGTTGCAGTTAACAATGCGGTTGACCAAAGACGGATCAAATGCTCTTGTTTAGCCAGCCAACAGTGAAATCTCTTTGAGCTTGTAATCATTTAGGTTCAGCGGACTTAACTGGTATCCATCTATGCGAAATAGTACATACGCGAATCATAACAATGTGCACAAGAGACAAAAGCGTGCCTAACGCACTTAGGGCTCTTTACTGGTGAATAACTGCTTCACAAGATTCTCGTTCACAGTTATAGTTCATTTTTTAGAAAAAAGCATTATTCTTAAATTTATGACCTTACACTTTATCCTCTACGACAGTAAGTTTTCTTAAATTTTAATAGGTAGTTCTTCCACTAAAGGCTGATTAATAAATAAGTAGTAGGGAAATAAGGGCATACACTAGGCTAAAATGACAGCAAAATATTTTGAAAGACGTCGCTATGCGATTGTTATTGAAATTTAGATCTGGTTTCCTGGCCAGGAGTAAACGAAAGAGATATGAAACATGTGAGAGCTTACAGTGTGAGTTTAAGTATTTTAAAACCTGAAACCAATAATAGGAGATATTCCTGAAAAGGTTAACTATATAAAAATTAAAATAAACATAAGAAATAAAGAAATTCACATGACCTATATATATTATTATTTTATCTACATTTCTAAATTGAGAACCATTATCAGAAGCTGTCTTACTACTTGTATCCTTATAAGTAGAAAGAAATACTAAAGCACGAGTAAAATCTTTTAAAAGCTCATCTCTATTAGAAATAATTGAAATTCGGTTCTCTTTTGTATGCCTATGAGTAAACCAAAACAGGATTGAAATGAAAGTTGACTTCCTGCTTGGGAAAAAGTTTAGTAGTTTAAAACTTAAATTAATAACAAGAGACATCCCGGGTTAACTCTATTAAAACAATGTAGCTATGACAGATTTTGTGCTTTAACGATATCTATATTTTTCCTTTCTCTACATGCAGTATGTACAAAGTGTATAGTATTCCACCCAAAAATTCTATACCGAGGTTTCACTCGAAATAAAGGTTTTGAGGCTCTATGTATCCAAAAAAAAAAATTATAAAAGGGTAGTTTGTGTGTGTCTGAGAGTGTGTATGTGTGTCTAATGACAGTATAGCTCAAAAATGAAAAGCTTTGATGTTTTAAGTTTAGCACCTCCCAAAGATGCGACACGATTTTCAAGAAAATTTCCCACACCACAAACTATCCTTTACATGAAAAATTTGATTTTTTCAAAAAATTGTTACAGAGATGTACTGAAAGTCATGTGAATGGAACATTAGATATTTTCCCTCTCTACTTGTAAGGAACTAAGTAATAATAGCATCTCTGCTAATGTTTACCCGAGTATCGTGAAATAGATAGAATAAACTTTTGTAAGAATAGTTTGGTACAGAAAAAGTAAAGTGCATCAAATACATCGCATCGCATTTTTTCTCGCTTTGCGCAATCTGGTCATATTATCTAACGCGCGATTCTCTTCCAGGTAGATGAGAGGAGGGGAAAGAATATGTGCAAGAATATACTCGTATTCTTTTCTTGTAACATTTTGTTAAATTCTCATACCGTTCTGTTTAAGTTAATGAACACAGCACCAAGATACGAATCCCTCCATTATATTTTCACCCTTATAAGTTAATCCCTGCTTCCTCATTACACCATGGCTCTGTTCATGAACTTATCAACAATCTGAAAACTTCCTTGGACCAACTTTTTGTTCCTCTTTTAATTTGCCTAAGGTTATTGAGGCAAGTTTGAAAAGGTAAAACGTAATCTCCTCATTCTATAATGAGGCGAGCTTTTTCATAGCTTCAATTTAAGGGTTTACATTCATACTTGTAAAACGGCAGTAAAACCGCATTCACATGACTTTGTCTATATCTCTATAACTAGTTATAAAACTTAACTCTCTATCTACTTTATGATGACAAAGATAAACATTAGCAGATATTGTCTTAATTACTTGCTTTCTTTTAAGTAGAAGGGACATAAAGGAATACACAAGGCTAAAACTATAGTCAAATCTTTCAAAAGCTGGTTGTCATGTGGTTGAAAACAGTTTCCTTGCAGGGCAAGCAGTTTACAACTTGTAAACTTTCCGTGTGAGAAAAGTTAGTGTATTTTATATTTTAAAGCTGAAATGAATAATAAGGAATATCTCAGAAATGGTCAATTTCACGAAAAAAAAAGTATATGATATGAATTGTGTGTTCTAACGTGATCTACGTTTCTTGTGGAGTAAGTTTTAGTCTATGTTTTGCTGTTTACTAGTTGCGCAAAATTCATCTAGAAGCCTTCAGAAGCTATTCCCAGAAAATTCAAGATATTCATTTTATATATGATGTAAACAGCTTTAATATGTGGTATATTAATCAAAATCGTCAGAGTCATTTTGGAGTAAAAAATGTTCAAAAATTATTCCATATAAAGGAAAGTTTTGGTTGGAGAGGTTTTCTTGAAAATCGTGCTGCATCTTTGGAAGATACCAAACTTAAATACGCACATACAGACCTTTTATTTCTAGAAAACTTTTCTTTGGACTAGGGGGCCTCACAACATATACTTTCTGTGAAATCTCGGTGTAGAATTTATGGGTGGAATACAACACTTCCTCTATACACCATGTAATTAGTACGTGTAGAGAAAATAATATTTGCAGCGAAGGTAATTTGGGAAAAGAACAGATATTTATTCGTTCTAGCTTTTTCTTCGAAGTTTATTACATAACACAAATCGTTTCAATGTTTTTATATCTATGTGGCATTTAAAAGACTAATACTTTCTCTATTGGGTACAATGCACTAGTAGTTGGAGAAGATATTCCATAACACCCCAAAAATGATACAGAAACAATATTTGAATACCACTGAATCCAAAAAAGTGGTTTTAGAAAAAGGCTCGTGAATATGTCGGTGAAGAGAATTAACTCGAAGCAAAGTGTCTGTTAAATACCACACTTGGGACATAAGCTTAGTATGTTTCAGAAATTTGAAACGCGTATTTTCACAAACTGCCCCTTACATGAAAAAATGCTAACAATTTTGATTAAAGTGCCATATATTAAAAATATTTACATAACAAATAACACGTATAAGACGAATTTTCTAGGGATAGTCTCTCAAGCCCTCTTTTGCATAAATGGCAAACGTTAAGAAATAGACAAAACGTTATTATACAAAATACCAGGTACGTCCAGAAATTAAGTTCCGTTTGGTAATACAATTAAATTGTGTACAGATACATAATAATTATTTATTGCACAAAATTGTACAACTCTTAAAGTACTTTTCCACATAACTGCCGAAATTTTGCAGGCATTTGTCATAGCGTGGCACAAGTTTTTGTATACCTTCTTCATAGAAGTTTGCCACTTGTGTCTTCAGAAAGTTGAAAACATTTTCTTTCTCCTCTTCGTCATTGTTGAAGTGTTGACCGTCAAGGAAAGACTTGAGATGTAAGAACAGATGAAAGTCGCTAGGAGCGAGGTCAGGGCTGTACGGAGGATGGTCAAACACGTCCCGGGCCAAATCCCTGTAGGAGGTTTTTTGTCACATTTGCAGTGTGTGGTCGTGCGTTATCGTGAAGAAAAACAACACCTTTTGACTGCAATCCTCGGCGCTTATTCTGTATTGCGCGGCGCAATTTCCTAAGTGTCTCGCAATAAACATCTGCTTTGAATGTTTGACCACGCGGTAAGAAATCAATGAGTAAGATGCCTTTCCAGTCCCAGAACACTGTGCACCTCATTTTTCAAGGTGTCAAGATTTGTTTCGGCTTAAACTTTACTGGTGATGAAGTGTGCCTCCATTCCATTGATTGCCGCTTACTTTCAGGGGTGTCGTAAGAAACCCAAGTCTCATCTCCTGTGACTATCTGTGTCAGAAATTCTTCGCCGTCTTCATCATAACGGGTTAAAAACTGAAGTGCACTACCCATTCGTTTTGTTTTGTGATGCTCAGTAAGAATCTTTGGTACCCAACGTGAGCAAAGTTTACGACATTTCAGTTTTTCGCTAACAATTTCATGAATTAGTGATATCGTGAGCTTTGAGGAAATTCCATAGCGAGAGCACTAATTGTAAACTTGCGGTTTTCCTGGATCTTGTCACCAACCGCATGAACCAGTTCTTTTGTAACCAAAGATGGATGCCCACTTCGTTCTTCATCGGGCACTTCACTACGTCCTTCATTGAACTGTCGGACCCATCTTCTCACCATTGAATCACTCATCGCATTTTGTCCGTAAACTTCGCAAATTTCCCAATAAATTTCAATTGGTTTCACTTTCCTAGCATTCAGAAAATGAATCACAGATCTGATTTCACAAGCGGCGGGATTTTCAATCAACACCGACATTGTACACAAGCACAACAAAGCGTATGTGGCTGACAGCGATCTCAAAATGGCGCACGTTTCTTCTCCTTGATACAGAGCGTCTACCGTGCATGTGCGGAACTGCGATCGCAGCGCTGCAGCGGAGATAAATTGAAACGGAACTTACTTTCTGGACGTACCTCGTATGTATATATTAATATAACACGCAATTTATGTCAATAAATGCCTGGGGAGTCAGCCATTTCCGAAATATTCCTTCTTATTGGTTTAGACATGTTCAGGACTTTTACTTTTCTGAAATGGAAAATTATCATTTTTACCTTCTTTACCATATGCAATGCATAGAGTAAGTAGAGATGGTATTGTATTCCATCCATAAATTCGACACCGTAATTTAACCGGAAATGTATTTTTGAGAAAATCCCATACCCGCAGAAAATAAAATCAGATGTGTTACAATCACGTGCTTCCGTCAATATCAATCTTGAGCTTTTTGATGAAATAATGTTTCTGAAATGTACTGACACTTTTTGAGTACCAAATCTGTATATCCAGATATTATATAGCAGTAACTAGTAGCACAAGAGCCCGAAATCGGGCCAAAACCCAACCGCCCGACCGCTGCATGCTCTACAGACTATATGGTTGGGACGCGGTTAGACACACGAGTTCCTCCTGCCAGTTAATGTGGTCTCATCAACTCGAGCAGCTATTTTACCCTCAAGTGGCCCCTTAATTGATCCCCTAAGGGTCTTTCGAGGCTGAGTACACTCCTTATTAGGTCTCCCAGTGGGAGAAAATCCCCACCGAAAACAGAGCCCGGGCTTCCACTTGGTAAGCTACCTCGCAAATTCTAGTGATGGTAAGGTATACTACAAATGCAGAGAATTAAAGTTAGATATAAGTAAGACAATTTATTTTATCAAAATAGCTACAATATGTAGCTATCGGGGAGCAAGCAAACTTTGGATGATGATGAATTTAGGTTGGGTAGTCAGCCCAAAGCTTGCTTTGCATTGAAGGAAAAGGAAGTGAAATTTAGTGATAAAAGATGATAGGAAAATTCGGTCGATATCAAATTAACAATTCCAGAATTTCGCCTATCCACCGCTAAAAACCGTCAAAAAGCCTTCGGCCAGAGCGGTCAACCACGGAGGGTTTAACTAGGGGACTCTGGATATGGGCTATCCCCGCTTGACCACAACAAAACTCATAGGGTCAAATGTTTTGATTAGGAAATAAAACAACTGTGGTGTTGAAATTGTATGACCTAATTAAAACACGATAATTGCTATACATTGAAAATTATAGAAGGCACACATTCAATTACACCCGATATTGTGTGTCCATAAAGACATTATTAAAACAAGTTTAATTGCTAGTGCAGAACAATTAATTTTAAATGTCAGTAAATGAATATTGGTTTGAGACAGTGAAAAATGTGTTATAATAATAATAATAATAATAATAATAATTTCACAGTAAGGACCAATGTTTATATAGTATTTTCAAAACAGTATTAACTGTGGATTTTATAGATAAATATTATATAAATAGAAAGTTCCTGTAGCTCTGAATTTTAATCATGACTGCAGAATCTAGCCACATTAGACACTGAAACAAATACCTATTTAATTGAAGTTATTCTACATCTCTTTTCACTTCAGCAGATAAATGTCCTTCCTATTTGGTGTTTTAACAGATCTACATTTATTGTTTATTGTTTACCGTTTATACAAAATTATGCAAAATTTATTCAGTATAACGATTTATTTTTGCAGCTTAACGTCATATCGGATGATGAATGTAATCGGTGAAATGATGTTCAAATGATCTCAGGATTACGGAGGTTAAAGTTACTCGACATTCGTCTTCACAGGATATGGGAAAACTCCGTAAAAACCTTATCCGAGTAATTTACCGTAACCGAGATTAGAACTGGCGACATCTTTATTACTTTCTCTATACGAACTAGGTACATAGTGTATTGTACCCAAAAAGTCGATACCGAGATTTTACCGGAAATATATGTTTTGAGACTTCCTGAATCTAAAAAAAAACATTTTTATAAAAACTGTCCGTGTGTTAAAGCCCAAACTTGGTATTTAAGTTCAATATCTTGCAAGGATGCGACACGAAGATACCCCCACCCCAAACGCCCCTTAAAACATTTCGAAAATTTTGATTCTCTTAAAAATGGCTCTAAAGATTTTGATTAAAACATCGTATATTAAAGATAATAAAATAAAATGTCTATCTTGAACTTTCTGGCAAAAGCCTCGGAAGGCTACTTTATTCTGGATGAATTTTACGGATTTGTGCATAACTGCTAAACCGTAAGAGATACACAAAAACTTACTCCACAGAAAATATAGAGCACATTAAAACACACAATTTATGTTATATACATTTTGTTTTCCTGAAGTTGATCGTTTTTAAGATATTCCTGACTTTTCGTTTCAGCTTTGAAAAACTTACTTTTCTTAAACAGGAATTTGTCAACTCCGGTCCATACAAACAAAGGAACTTCAGTCACAGCAACCAGCTTTTGAGTATCACTTTAACCTACGGTATTCCCTTATTTCGCTTCCTGCTACAAAGAAGCAAGTAATAAGACTATTTCTGCTAATTTTTTCTCGATTAGCATGAAGAAAATAGAACCATAAGCTTTTTAGCAATAATTTGTTGCAGAGATGTAGAAAAAGTCATGTGAATGGAACACAGATTTGTTTTCCTATTTCCCTACATTTCCTTGTTGATCTATCTGATTTACCTTTTGCTTCCAAATACACATACATGCACACATTAACCAACACACAAACACCCATGACCAAGGTGGGACTCGAATCCACGATCCCCTGCGCCACGAAGCCCCAAAGCAAGGAACTTTAGCGAGCGCGGATATGAGGACCAGCACATCTTGAATGTGAGGCAGACAAGCTACCCTCACACATTCACTGTCACATACATACATGTCTGTGGAAGATAGGAAATGATTCTGGTTAAAGAAAAATTTCCCGCTCCAGCCGGGAAGCGAACCCGGAACCAATGGATGAGAAGTCAGCTCGCTGACCACTCGGCCACGGCGGGAGTCAGATTAATGTTTTTTATTTTTTTTTTTTTATTTATATCCAAGTTCATATCGGGGGCTTTGCACCAGAAACTACTCGTCTGTACGTTCTTTACGTTTGGAGTTTAGTCATTTTATTTTCTTCAATCACTCTCACGTACATACTTCCAGACTCTGTGGGGAAAAGGGTGTAATTCTGGTTAAAGACCCAGGACCTCCAGGTGAGAAGTTGAATAGCGGCTTAATAACTAATGAAAATATCTGCAGCGGAAACAAAAGGAATGGCATTCTACAGCAATGAAACTCTACGTAGCAAAGTTTCTATCAATTATAAAACTTTAAACACATGATATGTTGCCTTCACATGATCTTTGCAGCAGTTCCACAAACAAATTTACTTACAAAAGGTTGTTCTTTTAGCTACACCATGTTAATTCAGATAACCATTAGAAGAAATGGTATTATTACTTATTCCTTATACGTAGATGACACATAAGGAAATACACTAGCCAAATCTTTTAAAAACCGGGCAGTACGTAAAACATTTGAAATTCGATTACATTTTCTTGCTGGGAAAAATAAACTAGACGAAAAGAAAACTTATTTCCCATTTGAGAAAAGTTTATGTAGCTAAAAATTGAAACAAATAACACCGAATATCTCAAGAAAAGGTTAACTGTATACAAATATATATACACATATTATATATAATGCAAATTGTGTGCATTAACGAAATATATATCTTTTGTGTAGTAAGTTTTTATCTACCTCTTACAGTTTACTAACCAAACAAAAATTTATAAGTCATCCAGAATGAAGAAATCTTAATAGGTTATTCCCATTTTGGCGGAGCCGTGGGTGAGTGGTTAGACCGCTCGTCTCTCATCTAGGCGGACCGGGTTCGATCCCAAGCACCCACATGTGGGATTCGTGGTGGACGAAGCGGCGTATGGGCTGGTTTTCTCCGGGTCCTCCGGTTTCCCCGCCACTCATTCCACCAACTGCTCCCTTATCACGTTTCCAATCATCAATTTCGCTTCACATCATCCTCTTCCTCATGTTCATGCCTGGCCACGGGCCGACCCCTCGTAACAGTAATATATGTTTCGTGCCGTAGGCTTGTATGTCTTAGAGGGGTGTCAGCCCTACAAATACAGGGAGGATAAGCTGATTACGAAACGAAAATTTCACCTAAATCATTAGAGCCATAGCGAAAAAGGAACATTTTCGAAAAATACACCATTTAAAGGATTGTTAGAGGTGGTTCGTTTCACATTATTGAAAGATACCGGACTTAAATACCACGTTTGGTGTTCAACCGACTTTTTGTTTTGAGTTGTGCTGTCTACAAACACACACATACCATTTTCTAAAATGCTTTTTAGGGAGTTTCGAGGGCCCTAAACTTGTATTTCCGGTATGGGATTCTTGGATGGATTACTATACCTTCTCTATCTACTGTGCACACGTTCACTAAAAATAAAAAGTCGTGCTGACTTTAATTTTCTGGTTTTTAAATTTTTATTTCACCCCATCTATAATACGCTACAAGAATCTGAAAGTTAATAGATTTTCAGTATAATTTCATTCTTCTTAGTCCAAATATATACTTGCACTTGCTTGAACAAAACCGCCATAGGACAGTTTTCCGTTATGGCAACAAAGCTTGGACTAAACGAAAGTATGATGAAAACAGAATTCCTGCCAGTGAAATGAGGTTTACGATTATGCGCCGCACAGTGGGCTCCGTAAATTGTATCATCAGCGAAATGAAGACATCCTAAAAGAAATGGGGAGAGAAACTTCATACATCAATATAAAAAATTGGTCCCGCACTTCAAGCGTATGCCCAGAAGATGACTTCCCCGAGTGATCTTGAACTACGGACCATGATTAAAAGGATCACTATGTAAAGAGGGCTGAAGAATTTAAGAAGGGGGGAACCCTTGAGTGTTGAATTTAGCTTTTAATGATTTTAACATTAATCTATACAGTACGACGTTTGGCAATGTCCAATGAAATCAATAAAAAAATTCATGTATAAAAATCTGATGTGTTACACTCACCAAACTTTCTCCAGCTGTTCTATAAACAAACTATTCTTACAAAAGATTAATCTTATCTACACCATGCTAATCGGGATAAACTTTAGCAGAAATAGTCTTGTTACTTGTTTCCTTCTAAGTAGAAGGAAAATGAGGAAACATCTAGGATAAAGCGATAGTCAAAACTTGTAAAAACTGGTCGCTATGTAAACAACTGAAGTTCGGTACGTATCCATTTCCAGCATGTGATTCGGTTTGAGAAAAGTTACGTAGTTTAAAATTGAACCAATAACAATGAGTATGGCTGTAACAGTAAATTCTACAGTAAAAATATATCGTTGTGTGTTATAACGAGATCTGTGTTTTAGGTGCAGTAAGTTTTGGTCTATCTGTTACGGTTTACCAGTTTTGTAAAACTCAACACAATTCATCCAGAATGAATAGGTTTTCAGAAGCTTTTTCCAGGAAATTCAATATATGTATTTTATTTTTAATATAAATATCTATAATCTACAGTATTTGAATCAAAATAATTACATTCATTTTTGAGAAAACAAAATTTTCCATAAAAAGGCTAGTTTGGCCTGTGGGATTATCTTGAAACTTAAATACCAAGTTTAATATTTAACGAGGTTTTAGTTTATGAGATATGATGTCCACTGACAGACAGGCCTACACATATCTTTTTCTAAAAATGATTTCTTTAACTCAGAACCCTTAAAGCATATACTACCGGTGAAATCTTGACACTAAAGTTTAAGGTGGAATACAATATCTTCTCTATACACTATGTGCATAGTGCGTGTAGAGGAAGTAAAAATCTTATGAGTTATATTATCATGACTTTCTCTACATATAATGCAAGGACCTATTCTTGAAAATAGCATGCTATTATATATATATATATATATATATATATATATACACACACATACACACATGTATATGACATGCAGTGGAATCCAAGTAAGGGGATAGCTAAATGTTGATCCTCAAATGAAAGCCCAAAGATTATAACAATTACTTACTATAAAAAGCGATTTTCGAATTGTTGACCATTGTCTCAAAATGTCAGTCCCAGTGTCCCTTAAAATAGATCTATCTATACTCGTTATAGTTTCAAACGGCTTTGTAATTAACTTGGAATAAAACTTATTTTTCAGCTCATGACAGTAAAGCCTCTGTTCCATTTCATGGATTTCGCTACATATTCTGTAAGAAACTATTTTGATAAAAGCTTACTTCCTCTGTCTAATCGTGGTAATCAAAATACTCATTAGCAGAAATTGTCTTATTACTTATTCCCTTGAAGTTACAAGGGAAATAAAGTAATCCAATAAGTTAAAGTGATAGTCGAATATTTTAAATGTTGGTGGCTATGATAGGAGTAAAAAAAAAAAAAATTCTTTTTTGGGAAAACTAAGTATTTTAAAACTAATAACAATAATAAGGAATATCTCGGAAATGGTAAATGCCGCAAAAAAAAAAAAAGCACAAGCTGTGTTTTAACGAGAAAAAACTGTGTTTTACAGGCTTTTGTGTTGTGCGTTTTTGTCTATTTCTTATGGTTTACAAGTTATCCAAAGGTTATTCAGAATTTTCTCAGAATACCCAAGATTTTCATTTCATTTGTCCACACACGTCAAAATATAGAGCAGTTGGGCCACCTGGTGTATGTAGTTAATATATCTTCTATGTAATAGGTCACCAGTTTGTGCATCCTCATCATTTTAGTATTTTTGTATAGAGAACTGGCTTTATCTATTATTATAATGTTTGTTATTCCCACCACTGAAACAGATTTTACTTTAAAATATATAATAAAGATAAAAAATTAAAATACAAATAATACTACATGTAAATTCGGTATTTCGTTAGCTATGCAAGTATATAATCGCATCATTAGCATTTTCCCTAATGCAGACGTGCATTAGCTACTAGCAGCGCTTGTTTATGGATTTACATCTCTGTGTTCTGTTTTTTTGTTAAAGTTGTTGCGCTAATCCCTCATATAAAAACTGTATTAACAGAGTAGCGGGTGATTTCACAAGAGACCACGCTGTAAATGCCCGGATATTGCAACATGTGGTTCATGGACACTGTCTCTCTGGGAAAACACCGGTGGTCCTTTATAACCAGCAATTATAAACCGCTTCTAAAAGCTTGTTTCTGATGGGGTATATTTTTAATATATGTGCATTTACTTTTACTGGCTTCCCACGGTCAGCATTTGACTTCTATTCCTGTTCTAATTCCACATAATGCTCAATCCACCTACTGCCCAACTTCAAGCTCTCTCTTCTGCATGACTTTATTAATGCCTTATTGGTATAAAATACGCAAATGTCTCAAGTAACACGGCCAATGTTTAGGAAGAGTTATAGAAATAACTTAAAGCAGCACTAACATGTAGGAAAGGTTAGCACAAATGAATAACCACATTTATGTATTAAAAAATATAACACAAATTATGGATTAAGATCTTAAACTTGCTTGTGTGGACATATAAAAATCTTAAACTTTATTTGTGGAACTTAAATCCATTGCACTAATCCACTATGTTAGAATTACTATTCATAATATCACACTAGTTCCAAATGCTGCCCAATAGATATAACTAAAATATCAATAAATAAAAAAGGCATTTAAGGGTAAATGTGGAATACGAACCACTATAGTATTAGAAAATAAAATAGTGAAAGACGTAACACATTGTAAGTTCTTAGCATATGATATAGATTATAAAGAAATAAATATATAGAAAATAAAATATCTAAATTCCAGGCAATATGTGGGACTATAAAAAGAAATAATACAAAACTTAAAGTACGTAAGACAATTGTTGTCTATTTTGTTGTATGAAATATATATTATATATACTCTTGAATATTTATGTATATATATTTATGTATATATATATGTGTGTGTGTGTGTTAGAAGACAAAAGTGAACCAAATAACAAGAAATGGTCTGAACACTTAAGGACGACCAGTGATGAAATGATGCCAGAAGAATCTTCCAACACAACCCAAGAGGAATAAGCGACGTTGGCGAACCCGTAAAGGATGGACAGTATAGACTACTTCGCCGGTAAGTGCTACTTAGCCTAAACTATGCGGAAGAAGAAGATCAAAATTATAAATAAAAATAACTTATTATAACTTTTAAGGGGAATAACAGAACAACTAATACATAAATAATATAATATAAGTTTTACTGCATGTTTATTATTGTTTATACACTAACATCTGAATTATTGGTTCATCTTATTTGGAGCAGCGTGTAGGTAAAGTATGCCAAGAATATTTAGACTACATAAAAAAAATAAGAATAATGGACAATTTCAAGGAGAGCAATCATGTAAAAGATACTTTTGAAAAACTAAACATCCTCTTACTACACTATTTATTAATCTATCTTAAACATTTAATAAGAAATCACTCAAAAACAAAACACAACTACTTCAGAAACAGACTTAGTTGATAATTGACAATCAAATGCATCGACATTGTTGCAAAACACTTATACAATCATTTATCTCACTCGATCAAAGAATTACGTGAAGAAGAAAAGAAAAGCAATGCTAAAAAGATGTACCTCACAGAAATGTTCTTCATTCAATTGATCAATACAAAGAAGAACTAAAATGAATGATTTATTTTTAACATTAATCTTCTAAAATTGTTTATTATATATTTTATGTATATCTATTCAGATCTGTATTTAGTTTTACTCATTTAATTGGTGTGGCAAATGCATGTTTTCTAGCTTTTGTAAAACTGAGATGCTTAATGTACCATTAGTTTTCTAAATTTTATTATTAAATATTTTATGTATCTATATCCATTTACATCTCAGTTTATATCTTGTTTAGTTCTTAATATTAATATGTACTCTATATTTTGTAAAACTGATAGTGCTTTATGAAAATACTGAAAATGGCAGAATAAAATCTGAATGTGAATACCATCCATCAAAATTGAAAGGGCCCTGCTCCTCATTCTTCTACCAAGATCAGACCAGGTGGCTACATTTTTTTGCAACCTTACCTCAGTCGTTTTCTGTATATGTTAATATAATTTTAAAGTTTTTATATCTATAAAAGCTTCTTCAACATCCATTTCTATCCTTATATACTTGCTCATGCCTCGTGTGTTTCATTCTTGATTCTCTCAGTTCATTTCCGTCGTTATCAGTGTTTTCCGCAATTTATCATTCAAGCACAAACTGAGTAACACCATATATCAAGATACTTTGAATTAGATATTGTTTTACTACATATATTTTTTTCCCCATGTAAAATCTCTGCTCCACAGAAATCAATTTAGGGATTTCATTGCTTTTCTTGCATTATTGTGTTACGTATATTCTTTTCATTTGTGTAAGACTGCTTAATTATAAATCCAAAGTATTTAAATTCCGGCACAAGTTAAATTATGTTGTTATTTATTAAAACATCCTACCCCATATTTCCAGTAATTATATATTCAATCTTAACAAAATTAATATTCAAATCTGCCTTCGAAAAATTTACAATTTACTCCATGGCCTACCGCCCGGCCGCTCCAGCCCCCATCCAGCTCGAAGGCGCCATAAATGGGGTGCAGTACTGGAGGGTGAAATGCGATCAGCGCCTCGAGTCCGTCCCGGCCGATTGATGCGGTCTTCTCGATCTGGAGTAGCAACGGAGGCCCCTCGGACCTCTCGAGGCAGCGAGAATCGACCAGTTTAGGGGTCATAAATTCCCCCTATGTTGCCCTATTATGACCTCGTCATCAGTAAATAGTAAACTATGAATGTATTTTTAGCTATTCTCTATTCCTTATACAATAGGAGGCCTAATTCACTTTTCTCAAGGCCTCAGTAATAAATTTCTTAAACATGTTAATGACATTGCAAAACTCAGTTTTAAACCTATAGTGATTCGAAATCTTTGGATACATTACTCCCATATTCACATATTCATTGCAATCATACTGGGTCTTCAGATTTTTTTCGGCCTTTAGCGCCAGTGGGTTTAATTGCATGACTTCATTATTAGTTGCCACTTGTCTCAAAGGGGAAGTGCGGAATTGAACCTTAGACTACATGCATAGCCGACTTCAAAAACAGGTTAATGTAGTGGGCGGGACAGAACTGTTTTTCACCAGGACATTTTTGTGTTTGATGGAAGTGACTACCAATCTCAGAATTTGCATGGTTGAATGCTACTTTTGAAATAGAATATGTTACCTATCGGCGAAATACTGAGATTGCGAGTTTACAAGCTGTAAGGGAATGATCTAAATGTAAACACTG
Source organism: Hymenopus coronatus (assembly GCA_030762935.1). Lineage (NCBI taxonomy): Eukaryota > Metazoa > Arthropoda > Insecta > Mantodea > Hymenopodidae > Hymenopus > Hymenopus coronatus. The sequence goes on from CM060894.1 coordinate 57,426,933, forward strand.
GAAAGATACAATACAGGTCCCATTTCACTAAGATGACCTCGAAACTGTTCAAATCCACACCTTCTATTCATCGTCCTCTGCAAGAGGCAATGCCTGATAAATTCGTTACATAGTACTGACGTCATGCATGAACAAACGGTTGGCGGCAAAGGAAGAATAAATCTAAATACCCTATATTTTTACAAACTGTACCATAGGTTCAGGAATTGCAAATCTTAATAAGGAATCCTATAATTTGATAAGTCCCCATATATGACGTAACTTCATCGCACGACAGTTCACAAGCCTGGACGCTGCACCTCCACCTCCACCCGAAGGTGTCATGTACGGACTGCAGTGCCTCCCGGGCAGTTAAAGCTCTCTTCTCGATCTGGAGCCGCTACTTCTCAATCAAGTAGCTCCTCAATTAACCCTCCCCCCAGGGACCTCACGAGGCTGAGTGCACCCCGGACCAGGTGTCCTAGCGGGGAGGGGGGACCGAGAATCGAAACCAGGTCTTCCGCTTGGGAAGCAGTCGCGCTACCACCGCGCTAAGGATACGACCTTTTTTAATACATATATACTTTACATTAGTAATGTTTTGATTATGCTCTAAATGTATATAGCATTTGGGTGCATTCTAACATGATATTTACGAAGCGGAAAGTTAGCAAATATGTACGAGTCTATGAATGGAAATTTTTCATCACTTACAAATAAATAACCCTATACAAAATAATAAACCACCATAACAGGTATAAAGTAGGGTTGTAAGACAATGTTATGCATTGTGAAATATAATTATTTAATGTACTTTATGTTGGATGCCAATTTTGTAATTTATTATTTGAATTGATTTTTACTTTCTCTACATGTACTATGTACATAGTGTATAGAGAAGGTATTGCACTCCATCCAAAAATTCGATACCGAGATTTCACCGGAAATATATGTTTCAGGGTCCTCTGTATCCAAAAAAGTAATTTTCACAAAAAGGTCCATGTATGTTTGTGTGTGTGTGTCCGTGTGTCTGTGAACACAACTCAAAAACGAAAACCCGATAAAACACCAAACTTGGTATTTAAGTTTATTATCTTCCAGGGATGCGACACGAAGATTTTGAGAAAAATCCTCCCACTCCAAACTACTCTGTGCTTGGAACTTTTTTCGAAAAGTTTGATTTTCTCAAAAATGGCTTTAACGATTTTGTTTAAAATATACTATATTAAAGATCTTTACCTGATGAGTAAAACATATATCTTGAATTTTCTGGGAATAGTCTCTGAAGACTACTTTATTCTGGATGAATTTTATGGAATTTTGCATAACTTCTAAACCGTAAAAGATGGAGAAAAACTTACGGCATAAAAATGTAGAGCACTTTAAAACACACGGTTTATGTCATATACATTTTTTTCTTGGAGTTGATCGTTTTTGAGAAATTCCTTGTTTTTGGTTTTAGCTTTAAAAAAAGCATACTTTTCTCACACAGAACTTTGTCAACTCCTATCCATACAAACAAAGGAACTTCAGTCACATATCAACCAGCTTTTGATTATCATTTTAACCTATGGTACTCCCTTATTTCGCTTCTACTTACAAGGAAGCAAGTAATGAGACAATTTCTGCTAATTTTTTCTCGATTAGCATAAAGTAAATGGAAGCATAAGCTTTTTAACAATAATTTGTCGCAGAGATGTAGAGAAAGTCATGTGAATGTAACACATCAGATATTTTAGTTTGCCCCTTGGTTAGTCAGCCGTAGAGAAACACTCTAGACAGTTCCGAAATCGTCGTTTGCTACAAGATATTTTTCTTTTAAGAGAACGCTCCGGAACGATCCCGTAATACAAATGAAACAAATAATTTTCTTTTATCCAAAATAAACTACATTTTATTTTATAACTCATATAAAAGATCCACACGAACGACGTGTTTTACATTCATCAGTCACCGAAACATTAATTATTCTTATGATTATTGGGGTGGTACTGGGCGCAGGTTACATGTATTGGAATGGTGAGGATATTTGGTTGGGTTTAACTCAGGGTTTTGATTAGCATGGAAACTGTTTCAGGTGGAGGTGAGATACAAGTGCTTTATTAATAGAGTCCAACCTTTTTCCACCGTAGAACACAGGCTTATACCTCTTAATTTTCTACTGTGGCGTTACACTTTACTCGCCCGCGACCATTACTATTTATTCGTTTGTTGAAGTGCTATTGTCTCGTACTATGATCGGTCTTAAAATCACTTACTTCCGTCACAAATAAAGGTTACACCACGCGCTCAAATATCACATCTTGGTCGTGCGGGGGTTCTTCGTCAAGTGCCTTAAAATGTCGCCTGTTCGGCTCCATCACGAATTCTAAATTTTTTTCGGAGGTCATTCACCAAGTGCCTCACACTGTCGCCTGACCAGCGGAGAGCATTGTCTTGCTGTGTCCCGTTAGTTACCCTTGAGCAGAGCATTCTCGCCCCTTTCCCTCGGGTGAATGCACGGCAGGTAACGGTTCTTGTACTCCGAGCTCGTGCCTTATACGTGTTGTAAGTTTTTCTACCCTTGCCATTTTCACTCTGCATTTATATTTTATCTTCGTGATATAATGTATATCCTTGGCTATGGTTTAGATTTCTCTTCTTAATAATTCTTTGCCCCAGGACAAGATATGTATTGTCTCATTATACAAGGTAGTTCACCTGTCCCTTATTCTCTGGTTTTATGGAACCCGCAGATTAGACTTTGACCTGAAAACATCGTTCGCGAGACTCATCATTTGGACACCAATATTACAGACTTTGATGCTAAAGGTTATAGCTAAACAGTAGCGTTTAAGATTAACGCGCGGTGTTAGCATGAGTTTCAAAAGCTTCCCACGTTCCTTCTTCGTGATTTCGCACAAAGCTAGGTAGGATATCGCAACATTTTTAACTTGCGTATTTGTTTCTTTTTTTGTTGTTGTCTTTATTTATGTTTACTATAACTTAGTCTAGTTAAGGAAAACAAATGAAAATAAACATTCAGAGGCATATTCATCCAGTTCTAAATATGCAGGGATTATTACAAGTTTTAAAATAAATATTAGTATTCAGATAATACTACAGAATCAGACCCATCTCTAAAACGAAAAACACACAAAATACCTAAGCCAATTATATAAATATTAGTTGAAAAGAAAATTAGGTTTAATCCATATAACTTAGGGATGAAACATTCCATAAAACCTTTAATAGTTGGATTAGATTCAATTAAATATATTGATTTAGGTTGAAGAGAATTTTAAAACACTAGAATACTCTCTTTAAGACATTAATGCAAAACCACCTCTTCCATACTCAACATTAGAAGAACAATCGATAACATGTTAGGAGTTCTAGTATTTTGAAATTGTTTTTATTAACTTTATACATTTTGAAACTTTTCCTTATTGTTTAAAGGCTTAATGAGGTTTTTGTTTTTCAAAACAATTAGACAATTACACCTAAATTTATTAGTGTGACAAACACTGAACTAACTTTGCACCTTGATGGATAATAAAAAAAAAAGAAAAGAAGTGCATGCAGACTGTGGGACTCGAACCGTTGACACGCTGGAGGTGATGAGGGAACATGAAATTAACCAGTTGAGCTACAATCACTGGTCCCGCTCTTTCCATTAAAACCTGTAGGTATAGTGTCACACACGTCTATTTCTCCGCTTCTCATCTCTCTATAACGGTTGTGTGACTTCCTTTTTGTAGTTTAAGACGTTCGTTTAAGCTTCATTCATTAATATTTACGTTGCAAAACATATGACAAGAGATCTTATTGATATAGCATGTACAGTAACAGGAGTTATTAAGCGCATGCTTTTGGAATGGACGTAGCTATTGCTACTAAGGTTTATTTTTCTATGAAGAGCAGGCTAGATTTGCATGGCTACTAAATGGTCGATAAGCACGGTAATTTTTACCTTATTGCTCTCAGAGTATTTCCAAATATAAGGGACAGGTGATCCACACGGATGACGTGTTTACATTCATCAGGCACCGAAACAATAATTATTCTTATGAATGTGCAAACAAAAAGTCAGATGTGTATGTATATGCACAGGTACATCGACACATATCACAGACATGAAATAAGCTTCATACAACGTTTGCTTCCCGCACACTGTCCAGCATTCATTACTTCTAATCAATATGAACATTATTCCCTTTAAGGATATCCATTTGTGAGAATTGGTCAAAAATTGCAAAAAAATAATAAACTTATTTTGCCTAATTAAACATGTAATGCTTGTACTTCAGTTTCCTGTTGTTTTTATTCCCATGCGGCGCTTTAAACTGTATCACGTGACGATTTCAACGGCTGACTAAGTGGGCGTGGTGTTTTATATTACCTATATTGTTGATTTTCTTTTACTTCCTTCGGTTTGTTACATGAACGTCTTGGACATTTTGGACACATTTTCAAAGATTAGTGCATTAATCAAGTGGCTAAGAGCCTGGGGACAGGGTTCGAATTTTGATTAAGAATTGCAGTTCCAAAGACTTTACACTCACTGACTTGTTGCATGTGTGGCAGACACGCTACCACCACACCGCCCAGGCGGGCAAGTGAGCTAGTGAGTGTGTTGTGGATAAACTATTACACGCGTACGATGATTGAATTTGAAAAGGGAAACTAAGAAGCCATGTGAGCCTTGCTGTATATGCAACCATAATAACGTTTCTTTGTAGCATGTAATCTAAAATGCAGGGGTTTGGTCAAATTCGTTCGAAACGATATTTGCTGACTAGTGGTATGGTATACTCCGAATTATTCGTATGTAAACACAAACTAACATATATAAGGAAAGAAAAACTATTTCTATCCGTTGTTATATCTCGCTCTTTAATTATAATTTGTTTCCCAATTTTGGTCGCATATATTTGTCACCGGAGTAGGTAAACATAATGCCTGAGAGTGTCAGTTTAATCATACTCACACACAACTCAGTTAATCCTGCATGTTACATGAATACCTCTCCTGCTTTTCCATTGTTTTGTATGTCTTCATTACGACACAAGAACAGTTGAATGTTGCATTCATTCACCCATAGGAAACGCAGTCAGTATATATATATAAAAACTATAGTCTAGCACATTTTTGGTACACTTGAGAGGTAAAAAGTGAAATCTCGACATACATATCATTCCTTATCTATTATAAAAGCACTGAAACATTATCTAAGGTTTATTTAAAAGCATTAGACATGTATAATTCAATATCATATAGGATCCAGTGTATCAAAGTGTTGATGGTATGGAGGTTCCATTCCTATGACATGCGCATGTAGAACAAGCAAATATGCAATATAATTCGCAAGCTTTTAAAACATTGTTTCTGAACTAAAATATGTGATATATGCAATATCAATCACTGATTTATATTTGTTAATTAAGTCGAATATTAAGGGAGCATATTTTCCTACCTCGCTCTCTATGGTGCAGTGCTTACCATGGAGGGTTCTAATACCCAAGTTTGCGGGTTTTACAATCGGCGGAGGATGATGGATTCTTTCAGACGTAAAACTACTTAGCATGAGTTCCTTTGGAAAGGAAGTTAAGCTATTTTTATTTGCACGTAAAAGAATATCATACTTTAAAAGGGAAGATACCTGGACTAAATTCTCTCAATTTTACGTCCGCAAGCTGTGATATCTTCTTATGATGCCATCTATGAGTAATGAGTTGATCTCTTGTCACCATATATGCACTTAGTTGTAAACTAAATATTCCATTGATAAAGAAACAAGAGTTAAACGCTCGAAATTTGGCTTTTATGCCATAGTAGATAGGGATCGGCATCAGAGAAAATATTGTGTATCTGCATTAATATTCCATCCCTACTAACAACATACATAATAAATTTTGCTTTAACTGTACAACCTCTAATGAATATTTCATCAAATAACTAATGTTAACGTGCAAAGAAACGAAGGCTAGAGGCAAGCTTCAATGAGAAAAAAATACTAATTGGATAATAATTATAAATATGATGGAATCTGCCACATTTATTTGCCATTAATATATCTTCTGATACCTATTGCAGAATATTTGCATTACGCATTTCGTTATAGATACAAAGTGCATATAGGTAATTAATAGTCAGGTACCTAAAACCGGGACGCCAATTTCTGGTCTAGAAACTGAACATATTTTGTCTTAAATCGCAAGGAAAACTGAATACTGACATCCCTTATTAATTTATACGAGCATTGCAAGATTGAAATTAATAATGTGTATTTCAAAAGTGGAAAATTCCATAAAAACGTTCTTCAAGATATATTGTGAGTTACAAAGATTACAGTTTTTGTGAAATAAATGTTGGCATCTTTATATTTTGTCCATTATAACGTATTATGTATAAATTTCTTTAAACGGCGCTATGTCTGGAAAATTCATGCTTCCAGTTTGTCATAAAAATATATTACATGAAATTTTAATCAAAATCATGTTGAGTTATGGTATTCATACACACACAACACTTTTACTTAAAAATGGTTTTGGGTTCAGGTCTTAAATTGGGTATTTTGCTTGAAATCTGGGTGGAATGCAACATTTTCTTTACTTTATATATAATATAGCTCAAAGAAAATAATCACAAATAAATAATGTAAAAGCAGCATTAACACGAAGATAGGTAGAGTAACCATAATTTACGCCTCGATAAATTTGGGCTAATCTGGAAAAAGCTAAATCAATATCTGCTGAATAATATAAGCTAAAATAACCCTGTTATCGGCAATGGAATTAGTAAGGACATTTTCAAAATTGCCCACATGATGAATGTGGAACTTTGGTAGAATCAAGAGGGATGTTCAGTTCAAAAGCAAAAAAAATCTTGTGTTCAATTCACATGACTGTCTACATCTCTGTAACAAATTATGGTTAAAAGATTTTCTACTATCTACTTTATGCTAATCGAGATAAACTTTATCAGAAATAGTCATATTACTTAGTTCCCTATATATAGAAGACAAATAAGATAGTACATTAGCTTAAAGCGATAGCCAAATCCTATAAAATCTGGTTCTATGTGATGGAAATGTGGTTATTTGTATGGCCACGGCTGATAGATTTCCGTATAAGAAAAAAAATTAAGTGTTTTAAAACAAGAAATATCATATAAATTGTCAACTTCAAGAAATGTGTTTCTATGAAAGTCTCTAAACATCTCTTCATTATGGATGATATTTACATAACTGGTAAACGGTAACAGAGAGTCAAAAACGTACTACACAAAAATATAGACTTCGTTAAAACACACAATTTGTCATATATATATGACAAATTGTGTGAGAGTTAAGCGTTTCCAAAATATTCCTTGTTATTAGTTTCAGTATTAAAGTACTTGAATTCTTCTCAAAGCTCTTTTTCACAGCTCTTTTGTTTTACTCCTAGTAACTAAAGATAACCCAATTTCAATTGTTTCACTAGCGATAGCATTTAAAAGATTATACTATTTAGTCTAGTGTATTTCCTTATCTCCCTTCTACTTACAAGAAACCAAGTAATAAGATATTTCTGCTAATGTTTATCTGAATTAGCTTCATGATGGCTAAATAATATTTTGCAAGAATAGTTTGCTTGCAGATCGGGTAGAGAAAGTTATATGAATGAAATACATCAGATCCTTTAAATGTTGTTTTTTTACGTGGTTTAGTTATTTATGAGTTCCTTAAAAATTACTTTTTGCTGTTTGTAATATCAAACCTACCTTGGTATTTTTTTCCTCCAGTTAATTTTGGATTTGCTGCGATGCATTTGTTCCTTTAAAATTATATATACACGCTGTTTCAAAAAGAGACCAAACGAAGATAGCAGTCGATTAGCTTGCACCTTGACTTGTCCGAAACTTGATGTCGCAACTGTCAAACTCTTCTATTTAAAGTTTTATGCGTGTTTAAAAATCGCACACTTTGGGATTAGGCAAGAAAGGAACAACGGTTATCATACGCCACGTAAACAACCTCAGAACGTGTTATACGAAACACATTACAAAACCCACCATTACTAAGGTGACCAGTGACGCGTCGGCGTGTCTATCAAACCACCCCTATACCACGCGACTGGGACCTTCGCTGCTAACCGGCATCGCTCTTGGAGTGGGCCAAGCACTTACATTTGAATATGTACGACTGCCTAATCCATGGTGATTTTATGACAGCTTTTGTATGTGCTGAATTTAGGGCTGAAAATTATATTCACGTATCACGTACGGTATGACCAACAAGGCCCAAATATTCGTTTGATGTCGTTTTGAAACACCCTGTAAAGAGCACAATGCAAGTTTATCCAAACACACTTCATAATGTGTCTGTTATGCTATCACACTTTCGTTCGTTCCATAGACAAAAACGACCTCTGTACATTCGTTTTCTTTTCAGTGGCAGAATTTTGACCGATATTCAGCAGAAGACGGAAATATTTTATGTATTTATTAGCTGTAGCTATCATCAGCCGAGAGTAACATCTTACCTTATTCAAAGCTCAGATTTTATTTTATATCTATTACATTTTTTGTGTCCCTGCTGCGACCAATATTACTAAAATTGCTACCACCGTCACCAACACTACTAACAACAATAGTAATCGTGATAAAAAGTATTATAGTAATTGTGTTAAATACATGGTAATATTTAGTGACTGTCTTCCAGCTATTTAGGTTAAATACTTCCCCTCTTCCAGCCCTTTTGCCGCTCACTCTGTTGAATCCAATTAAAAGTTGAGTAGGCGCGCAACACAACTGATAATGGAATACTAGGCAACACTACATAAAGAAAAACAATCTAATATGTTCCATTTTCATGATTTTCCCGACATGTACCACAAAGTTTTATTATAAAGGACTATTTTTGTATCTACGGCATGCTTATCAAGGTAAACAATACCAGAAAATGTCTTATTACTCGCTTCTTTGTAAGTAGAAGCGAAATAAGAGAATGCACTAGATTAAAGCAATAGTCAAATCTTTTAAAAGGCGATTTCTAATTGAAATAATTGAAATTCGGTTCTCTGCTTGGTAGGAGTAAACAAAAGAGAGACAAAAATAAAGGTGGTTTCCCGTTTGAGAAAAGGTTAACTAACTTAAAACGGAAACCATTAACTTGGAATATTTCGAAAACTGTTAATTCTACAAAAATAATGTATATGACATATATTGTGATTTAATGAGATTTACATTTTTATTCAGGAAGTTTTCGTCTATTTTTTACGGTTTAACAGTTATGTAAAAGTTGTGCAAAAGTCATCCAGAATGAAGAGATCTTCAGAGGTATTCCCAGGAAATTCAATATATACATTTAATTTGTCATAAAAATATCTTAAACAAAATCTTAAACTTTAATAAAAATCGATTTAACATTATTTTGTGAAAATCAAAATCTTCGGAAATGTTCCATGTAAAGGGTAGTTGAGATGGGGGATTTTCTTGAAAACCTTCGCCTCGCATCCTTGGAAGATACAGTGTTTGGTATTTCAGCGACTTTTCGTTTTTGAGTTATGCTGCTCACAGGCACACACACACACACAAGTTTCTAAAAGTTTGAGTGTCGAATTCACAGGATTTTCTCTGCCTTTTCTGCAAACACACTATTCTTACAAAATATTATTTTACTATCTACCTCATGCTAAACCAGATAAACATTAACATAATTGGTCTTACTGCTTAGTTCCTTATAAGTCGAAGGGAAATAAGAGAATATACCAGGCTAAAGTGATAGTCATATATTTTAAATGTTGATAAACATATGGACAACTGAAGTTTAGTTCGCTTTGTATTTCCAGAAAAATAAAAGAAAAAATAAATGAATTGTGACCTCGTTTGAGAAGATATGTAGTTTTCTATTGAAACGAATAAATTCGGAAAAGGTCAATTCTACAACAAAAACATATTACATAAATTGGCTGCTTTAACGAGATCTACATTTTTTCTGTAGTAAGTTCTTGTTTATCCCTTATGGTTTGCCAGTTATCAAAATTCAGAAAAATTCATAAAGAATGAACAGGTCGTCAGAGGCAATTCCCAAAAAATTAAAGATATACATTTTATATGTGATGTAAATAGTTTTAATATACAGTATTTTAAACAAAATCATTAGAGCCATTTTTGAGAGAGGCAATATTTGAGGAAGTAAACATTTTCTAAAAATGGTTCATGCAAAGGGTAGTTTAAAATGGGGGAATTTTCTTGAATTTTTGTTATGCATCCTTGGAAGATATCAAAATTAAATACCAAGCTTGGTACATAATGGTCTCTTGGTTTTGGCTATGCTGTCTTTAGGCGCACAAGCACGGATTTTTTTTATAAAAATGCATTTTTGGGATTCATGGGACCTAAAAAGATATACTTCGGGTGAAATGCATGACCTTCTCTATCCACTATGTACATTCTATATACTCTAGAGAAAGTAAAATGTACATAGTGCGTGTAGAGAAGGTATTGTAATGTATCCAAAAGATCGATCCCGAAATTTAACCGGAAATACATGTTTTGGTACCCCCTGAATAAAAAAAAAACTTTTAGAAAATGGTCCGTGTGTGCCTGTGGACAGCACGGCTCAAAACGAAAAGACCGTCAAATACCAAACTTGGTATGGTAAGTTTACTACCTTCCAAAGATGCGACACGAACATTTTCCAGAAAATACCCACACCCCAAACTATCCTTTACATGAAAATGTTTTAGACCTGTTTTTCCTCAAAATGGCTCCAACGATTTGAATTAAAAATAACCTTATGTGCAATATATTTGTATGACAAACAAAAAGCATATCTGGAATTTTCTGGTAATAGCCTCTAAAAACCTCTTCGTTCTGGACGAGTTTATATAATTTGCAAACCGAAAGAGATATACAAAAAATTACTACATAAAAATGTAGACCTCATTAAAACACAATTTATGATAAATGCATTTATTTGTAGAGTTAACCGTTTTCGAGATATTCTGGATTATTGGTTTCAATTTTCAGCCACTTAATTTTTTTCTCAAGCGGGAAGACATCTTTTTTCTCCCTTCTCGTTTGTTTAACTCCTGGCAAGCAAAATGTTTGGAATTTCAATTGCTTTTAAATGACAAGACTATCGATTTAGCTTGTGCATTTTCTTATTTCCCTTCTACTTACAAGGAAGCTAGTAATAAGACTAATACTGCATATGCTTATCTTGATTAATTTGAAGAAGAAAAATTAAGTTTTTATAAATAATTTGTTACAGATATGTGAGGAAGTCATGTGAATGGGATACATCAGACCTTTTTGGATTCGAGGTGTCTCAAAATATGTATTTTCCGTGAATTCTCTGTACAACACCTTCTCTGTACGCTATGTGCGTGTAGAGAAAGTACAAATGCTTATTTAGATCACGTCCGCAGCGAGACTCCGGGTGTTGAGAAGATCAGTTCTTGGGACGTGATATGAGAATTAGGGATCGAGAGCATGACGGTGTTCTGTGACTGCATATTACTCCAGTGATACAACGTAGCTTTGTTGCTGTGCATGCACATGAGAGATCATTTGGGAATGTAGGTAAGCTAAGTTCTAAACTAATTTGACTTAATTAGCAGTTCACAAACATCGGAGACGGCTTCCTTCAAATGTGTGAAGTCAAGTTCATACTTGCAACAAATTACTCTCTCAACACGTACTATGTAAAAGTAGGTAGAGAAGGAATTGTATTCCACCCAAAAATTGATCCTCCTCCGAACCCCCTACCTCATTGAAAAAATAAAGAAATTGTGACAATGAGGTGCAATCACACAGACTGGCACCCTAAGCTAATCTAAGCTGTTAATTTCTTCTGGTGACCTGTTGCAGATTTGCTTCAACATTGTAGTATTTCTCTTTGCCTTTCATGTAGAGATGAAATGATTCGTGCGCTTTCCTGACTATACATTGCTTTTAATAATTTTATTTAGGTGCTTTTTTATTATGAAGATAATTATTCATTTTTATTTCATTTGAAGTTCATGTTACACTATGATAATATTGTGCATACATAATATAAATTTTGAACTGTGCCTGCAATTGTAATGCTACCTACATAACAATCCATGTAAAATACAATGTAACTCCTTCGAGGCATAGAGAAGTGTACCGCTGCAGGTGTTAAATGCAATTACATTTATTTTAAAATAAGAACTGAATTACATTTATTTGAATTACATTTATGTTATTTGTCAGTTTGAACCATAAACTTCTTAACCCAATGCCCACACAGCGCTAAATACTGTCATTAGGTCACGGTTCACTGCGGTTTGTTCAGTGACGTACTAACCCTTAACCTAACCCTTAATGCATTTTATATGCTGAAGCAAAGAATTTAGAACCCATAGGTTTCCAATATATATATATATATATATATATATATATATATATATATATATATATATATATATATATTAAACTTTTAAATGAGTTTCAAATGTTTACTTTTATCTACTACGTGTTTTAAGAAGAGGAAATATTACATTCCACCCAAAAATTCGGTATCGAGATTTCACGGAAATGTACGTATGGGGAATAAAGGTGATAAATACAAAAAAAAATCTGATGTGCACCATTTACATGATTTTCTCTACATCTCTATAATAAATCATTGTTAAAAATCTTATGCCTCTATTTACTTCATGCTACTCGAGAACATATTAGCAGAAATAGTCTTATTACTTGTTTCCTTATAAATAGAAGCGACATAAGGGAATACCATAGGTTAAAGTGATAATCAAAAACTGGTTGCTATGTGACAAGTTCCTTCGTTTATATGGACAAGAGTTGACAAATTCCTATATGAGAAGAGTAAGTTTTTCATAGCTGAATCCAAAAACAATTAATGTCTCAAAAACGATCAACTCCACGACAAAAATGTATATAACATAAATTGTGTGCTTTAACGTGCTCTACATTTCTTGTGCAGTAAATTTTTATCTAAGTATTGCGGTTTAGCAGTTATGCAAAATTCCGTAAAATTCGTTCAGAATGAAGTAGTCTTCAGAGGCTATTCCCAGAAAATTCAAAATATGCATTTTGTTTGTGAGGGAAATATGTTTAATATACGAAATTTTAATTAAACTCGTTAGAGACATTTTTGGGAAAATCAAAATTTTCGAAAGAAGTTCCAAGTAAACGGTAGTTTGGGTTGGGGGGATTTTTCTCAAAACGTTCCTGTCGCATCCCTGGAAGATACTAAACTTAAATACTAAGTTTGGTATTTTACCAACTTTTCGTTTTTGAGTTATCGTGTTCACAGGCACACGGACACACGCGCACACACACACACACACACACACACACACACGGACCTTTTTGTTAAAATGCTTTTTTTGGAACCTAAGGGAACCTAAAACATATATTTCCGGTGAAATCTCGGTATCTAATTTTTTAGTGGAGTGCAATACCTTCTCTATACACTATGCACATAGTGCGTGTAGAGAAAGTAGTATGTAAATAATAAATAAGCAAAATAATGTAAATTAATATATGTAATATATAAATAAGAATATATCTACTATTAGAAGATGTTAGCATAAATTTAGTTATAAGAGAGACGAGATAGCTGAAAGTGTACAAATCTTTCGTAAGGTTTTTGCGAAAAATATCCAAGGAGTTGTGCTAAAATGAATAAAAAACAGTCCGTGAGCTACAAAAGACAAACTAAGCTTGAGTAGGTGGTGGAAAGTTACTGAGAGATAGCAGTCTAAGTAAAATGGTAGGATAGTTTCTGTTTGCTCATGCAAGCAGGGAAAACAGGCAAATTATAGCAAAGTTTTAACACTAGGCCGAACAATATATATTTCTACAGAGTCGCAAGTTCACATATAGTTCGTCCTTATTCACTGTACAAGCCAGTTTGTCTTTAGGTCAGTTGTTCTCCACAGTATTTAGAACTTAGATATCATTTACGTAAGAAATGTGATACAAATGAAACTTGAATGTCGCGTAAGTAATTCAGCTAGAATCTCAGAGAATCATAATCTGTGCATAGCTTTTGAATATCATTGGTAACAATTTAATCAAAATACTCAATCTAAAAGTTACAATTGTGTTGTTTCTGAAATAGTTCCTTTTACTGTTCACGCCCTGTTCGGAGATACTTACTCGACCTAGAACCGAACTAGCTGGAGCAAAAGTGTGAATAATATATTACAAACATAAATAACAAACTAGGAGTAGTGTAACCATCGCAAAAGGACATTTTTAGAAAACGATTCACACACGCGTGCATTGTGTATGTGAACAAATTAATAACAAATTCCAAATCCATAAACTATTTTTGTTGTTATAATTACATTCTTGTATAATCTTTATTATGAACGTTAAAAATTTAAATTAAAGGTTAAAATTATTTAATTTTACACTCCCTCCAAATACATCAAATATATAACTAAAAACATTAATTTCCGTTTTAACAATATTAAAGCTAATTTTGAATAGGATTTGAAGAAGATTATTGTTTTATGAACTTCAAGACAATGAAGGTTAGTAAGAATTTTACAAATGAATGTTGCATTTATTAACTCTTGCTTTAAATAAGTAAAAATAGTTTTAAAAACCTGATGTATACCATTCACATAGCTTTCTCTAGCTGTTCTACAAAGAGACCGCTTACAAAAGATTCTTATTTCTACTCCATGCTAATTGCAATAATCACTAGCAGAATGTTCTTATTACTTAGTTTCTTATAATTAGAAGTGATATACGAAATTACTCTATGCTAAAGCGATAGTCAAATGTTTTAAAATCCGCCGGTATGAATTGCCATTGAAGTTAGTTTCTTTGGATGACCAGAAGTGAAACAAAAGAAACGCGGACGACTTCCTCTCTGAGAAAAGCCTAAGTATTTTATAATTTAAACTAATAAAAAAAATTCTGGGAACTGGTTAGTTCTACAAAAAATGAATAGGACATAAATCGTAAGTTTTAACGAGATCTAAATCTTCTGTGAGGTAAGTTTTTGTCAATCTATGCAAGTCGACAAAGGGATATGTTATCTCAAGAGAAGTTGTTAACACCTTGTTTCTACCGGGATAATATGAGTAATGTGGAAAATTTTATAAGATGTCAACAAATGATCTCATGGCTCAGATGACAGAGCAATCATAATGGAATATGAAAATTGATGGTTCAGGTCCTCACTATGGCCCAATTTTTACTTTTTCTACATGTACTATGTACATAGTGTATAGTGAAGGTATTGCACTCCACCAAAAATTCGATACCGAGATTTCACCGGAAATATATTTTAGAGTCCCCCTGTATCCAAAAAGAGCATTTTAAGGTCCGTGTGTCTGTGAACACGATAACTCAAAAACGAAAATTGAGTAAAATACCAAACTTGGTATAAAAGTTTAGTATCTTCCAGAGATGTGACACGAAGATTTTCAGAAAAATCCGTCCACCCCAAACTACCCTTTGCATGGAACTTTTTTCGAAAATTTTGATTTTCTCAAAAATGGCTGTGACGATTTTGATTAAAATATCATATATTAAACACATTTACGTGACAAATAAATTGTATATCTTGAATTTGTTGAGAGTAGCCTCTTAAGACTACTTTATTCTGGATGATTTCACTGAATTTTCCATAACTACTAAACCGTATAAAATGGACAAAAACTTACCATACAAATAATATAGAACACCTAAAAGCACCCAATGTATGTTATGTACTTTTTTTGTGGAGTTAATTCTTTTTGGGATATTCCTTGCTATAGGTTTCAGCTTTAAAAAGCTTACACTATTCTCATACAGGAATTTATCAAATCCTGTCCATACAAACAAAGACACTTCAGTCGCATAGCTTTTCACTATCACTTTAACCTATGTAACCCCTTATTTCCTACAAGTAAGCAAGTAATAAGACTATTTCTGCTAATTTTTTCTCGATTGGCATGAAATAAATAGAAGAAAAAAACTTTTTAACAATAATTTGTTGCAGAGATGTAGAGAAAGTATTGTAAATGGAACACATCAGATTTTTTATTTTGGTTTTATCTTTGCATAACTACTTGGAAATTGAGATTATTTTAAATGTTATTTTCACAGTTTTGGAAGAAATTGAACAAACGAAGGTTGTCAATCTTTTTCAGGTGGCGCGTTTTACGCCATTAACTTAGGTATAACTGAGTTTCTTACCATGCCTTTTTACTGTTATTTGCAATGCCAAAATTGTTCAGTAACCCGTTGATGGTATTTCTCCCAGTTAACTTTCGGTTTGTTGCCCGTATTCGTTTTTCTCTTCAAATTAAACTTAATAAAGCGGAGAATGTTACATGGAAATTTCATCCAACCATTCCATATACTATTCGTCTTACTGTCCCTTATCCTTCGCTTCTGAGTCGGAAGCGGACCTGTTTTCATTGGTTAGGTTTGAGCGCTCAACTTTTGACATCAAATCAATAGGAGACGGAGTCATCTAGCGAGTGTATTCTAGTCACTCATACTTCCATTTCCCACCCTTTTGGCAGCGCACTTTTTTCAAACCAATAAATGATTAGCAGTTGTGAAACGAACTGATATGTAGATTCTATCAATATAAAATAAAGAAAAACACTATAGAAAATCAAAACATGGGCACGTTTTTTGCTCAAACCGATAAATGATTAGTAGTTGTGAAACGAACTGATATGTAGATTCTATCAATATAAAATAAAGAAAAACACTATAGAAAATCAAAACACGGGCACGTTTTTTTCTCTCGACTGTAGATAGCCATATTTTTTGTGTATATTGTTAGTGATTACTTAACTAATTATTTCAGCTCTCTTATGATTGGCTGTGATTTAGATTTCTGTTTATCGTTACGAATGATAACATATCACCTTAAGTTTATATTTACCTATTGCATCATTATGCCAATGATTAATTTTTACAGTGAATGGCTTCAAAGTGTAGTATTAATTACATTTTATCATATACCTAGTTTAATTTAAATAATAAAACATTTTACATCTAACATTCACTATTAAAACTCTTTAAAAGAGATGCTTGTACTGAAATTAATTAACTATCTTCGCAAAATTCTTTCATTTTTATCATTTAACCAAATTGCATGAATGTAAATTAAAACATTTTCATTAAGAATTGAAATAGATTTGCAAATATATTCTATAAAGAATACTGCATGAAAACATGGGTTCAGATCCTATAAATTTTGGATAGATACTCTTACAAGGTACAATCGGAATGGATCAGATAAGTATGTTGCATAGAATTCAAATAGTACGCTGAAATTCTATCCTGTACTGTATTCTATGCAACACACTGCACCCTCGTTATTTTTTTTCTATTAACTTGCCAGGAGCAGGTATAATAAAACATATAAGAGTAATTTTTATCCTTTCGATATTTTCGAAATTATTCTTCTCAAGAACATTCACTAACCTCAATATGTGCTTATAATGTAAAGAACTATGTTTAATGGTTTCATCAACGTAAATCCAATTGGACCGGCATAAAACCGTTATGCACCATGTGGCTAAACTGGCCCGTATTTTGCATGTGCAGATATCCGTTTGTACGTTAAAAGAGTTGCACAACTCAACGAAGGAGTTACAAGTTAAAATTGGCCAGTAGGGAACCAGCAAGACGTTCCTTCGTTTTACCCCGCTCAATGAACCGCCTCACCGTACCCGCGATAACTAACAGCGATACAACGAAATTTGCTTAGGGAGTTCCCACTTACTGACTAACTTGAAATAGCCCCGTTTAGTTTTGGAACTCTTTAAATGCACGAAGGGATATCTGCACACGTCAAATGCGAGGAGGTTGGGACACCTGGTTTATATGTACTTTGAACCTTAATATTGAGAAAGATCTTGATCATCTGAGCGCGATTGAATTCAGATGGAATTGGATGCAATCTATTTCAATTCTACACCCATGAAAACGTAGTAATGGACTTGATGATTTTTATATATATTTTCCTTTTTGTGAGATACATACTGGTACTTTTAAGAACAGTAATCAAAATTTTAGAAATGTAGTGTATAGAAAAGGTATCATAATGCACCCAAAAATTTGATACCGCGATTTCATCTGTAATAAACGTTATGCATATCCCTAAATCCAAAACATTTGATATGTTCCATTCACATGACTTTCTCTACATCTCTACAACAAATTATTGTTAAAATGCTTATGCTTCTATTTACTTCAAGCTACTCGAGAAAAAATCAGCAGAGATAGTCTTATTGCTGGCATTTTTGAAACTAGAAGGCAAATAGGGAGTGCCATAGGTTTAAGTGTTAGGCAAAAGCTGATTGCTATTTGTCTGAAGTTCCTTTGTTTGTATGGACACGAGTTGACAAATTCGTGTATGAAAAAAGTTTTGTAAAGCTGAAACCAAAACCGAGGAAGATCTCAAAAACTATCAACTGCATGAAAAGAATGTATATAACATAAATTGTGTGTCTTAATGTGCTTTACATTTTTTGTGTGGTAAGTGTTTGTCCATCTCTTGCGGTTTAGCATTTATGCAAAATTCCGTAAAATTATTCCAGAATAAAGTAGTCTTCAGAGGCTCTTCCCAGAAAACTCAAAATATACATATTTGTCAGGTAAATATCTTTAATATACGATATTTTAATCAAAGTCGTTAGAGCCATTTTGAGAAAACAAACATTTTCGAAAAAAAAATTGCATGTAAAGGGTAGTTGGGGTTAGGGATTTTTCTTGAAAATTTTTGTGTCGCATCCTTGCAGGATACCAAATTTAAATACTAAGTTTGGAATTTAACGGTCTTTTTTATTTTTGAGCTATGCTGTTCACAGACACACACACTGACCTTTTCCATAAATGCTTTTTTTGGGTTCAGTGGGACCCAAAACATTTATCTCTGGTTAAATCTCGGTATCGAGTTTTCGGTTACATTACAATACCTATACCTTCTCTATGTGTATAGAACGTGTAGAGAAAGTAAAGCAGCATTTTTAGAAAACGGTCCGTGTGTGTCTGTGGGCAGCATAGTTCAAAAACGAAAAGACTGCTAAATAACAAACTTGGTACTTAAGCTTGCTATCTTCCATGGATGCAATAGGAAGATTTTCAAGAAAAAGACCCCATTCCCAACTACCCTCAACATGGAATATTTTTCCAAAATTTTATTTTTCTCAAAGATGGCTGTAACGATTTTGATTAATATATCTTATGTTTAAGATATTTTTATGACAAACGAAATGAATATGTTGAATTTCCTGGAAATATCCTCTGAAGATCTCTTCATTATCGATGACTTTTGTATAACTCGCAAACCGTAAGAGATATACAAAAACTTACTGCACAAAAAATGTAGATCTCATTAAAACACACAATTTATGTCATATACATTTTTTGTAGAGTTAATAGTTTACTAGATATTCCGGATAAATGGTTTCAATTTTAGCCATTTCTTCTCCTTTTTCGTTTAATTCTGGTAAGCAGAGAGATTGGAATTTCAATTGCTTCACATAGTGACCGGCTTTTAAAGGACGAGACTATCGCTTTAGCCTGTGTATGTTCTTATTTCCCTGCTGCTTACAAGAAAGCTAGTAATAAGACTATTTCTGCTTATATTTATCTTGATAGCATGGTATAGATAACAATTTAATGTTCTGAATAAAAGGTTTGTTTACCGAACAGATAGAGTACATACTGTGAATGGAACACATTATTTTTTTTTTCCCTTCTACTTACAAGGATCCAAGTAATAAGAACTTTTCTGCTGTTTGTCTCGATTATAATGAAATAGATAGAAAAATAAGATTTTTAATAATATTTTGTTATAGAGATGTAGAGAAAGTTGTCTGAATGCAACACATAAGATTCTTTGATAATGATTAACGCCCGTTTTTACAAAAAATGGCGTGTTATTTATGGGCGCTGTCTAACTACTATGGTTCTCAGCGTCCCATTCTAAATTTGGCGTGATAGACCGCTTAATTTTGCTCAGAGACGTCTCTATCAAGCTTGAGATACTTTTACAAGCCGTAAATTTACGACATGGGACCAACGGCTTTACTTCCCTTCTGAAGGAAGCCATGCTAAGGATTTTTACACACAAAAAAATCCATCGTCCTTTTACTACATTATACTACTGCAGTGGATGATACTGCGTGGGACAGGTGTGGATATCTCCTGACAAAACACAAAATGATAAACATGTTTCGTAGAGTTTAATAAGCCTCCTAAAAATTGCCTGTTTTATCCATGTCGGTGTTTAAGTTTTTTCTAACCTAAGTAATATTTCTGAACTCCATTTTAGATTGTTTAAAATGACTTTATCAATTAATAGGCGAGTTGGAAAACGGTATTAAACAAATCTTGTCTTCCGGCGGGTCTGCCCTCTTTAAGTTGCGTGATATACTTCCTTAACGTGGCGTGGTCACGTCAGCAGACTGATTTCCTTGTCTACTCTTTCTCATTTCTCGTGTGGAGATTATAAACTTCATGCCTACCATCATGAAACGTTTACAGTAATCGATGTTTTATTGACAACCTACACAAGATTATTTTTACATATCTGACATGTTCCATTCACATGAGTTTCTCTACACATCTGCTACAAATGATTGTTTAAAGACTTATACTTCTATTTACTTCATGCTAACCGTGAAAAAACTAGCATTATTTCTTACTAACTGGAAGAGAAATAAGGGAGTACTATAGGTTAAGGTGATAGTCAAAAGCTGGTTGCTATGTAACTGAAGTTTCTTTGTTTGAATGAACAGGAGTTGACAAATTTATATATGAGCAAAGCAAGTTTTTTAAAGGTGAAAACAAAAACAAGGAATAACTCAAAGACGACCAACTGTACTAAAAAAATGTACATAATATAAATTGTGTTTTAACGTGTTCTAAATGTTTTATGTGGCAAGGTTTAGTGAATCTCTTACGGTTTAGCAGTTAGGCAAAATTCCGTAAAATTTATCCAGATTAAAGTACTCTTCAGAGGCTATTCCCAGAAAATTTAGGATATACATTTTATTTGTCAGGTAAATATCTTTAAAATACGACATTTTAATCAAAATCATTAGAGCTACTTTTGAGAAAATCAATTTTTTCAAAAAAAGTTCTATGTAAAGAGTAGTTGGGGTGGGTTTTTTTCGTGTCACATTCCTGGTATTTTACGGACTTTTCGTTTTTGAGTTATAGTGTTCAAAGACACACAGACACACACACGCGCGGACCTTTTTCTGAAAAGTTTTTTTTTTTATACAGGATCGAATTTTTGGATGGAGTGCAATATTTAGTCTACACACAATAGAAAGTAGGTGTAGAGAAAGTAAAAATCTGGTACTTAGATTCACATGACTTTCTCTAGCTATTGTATAACAAACTATTATTGTACCGGCTTATTCGAGATAAATAATGGTAGACATGGTCTTAATACAAATTTCTTTATAGGTACTACAGGAATAAGGCTACACTATAGGCTTAAGCGAGTGAGTCAACAGCATTTTCCCCACTTGATTGGAAACTCGTGGGAAACGAGTGTGACGTGAGTGCCTCGGAAGAGATACCTTTGTACACGTCTGATATACATAGATGGACTTCAGCATATTATGTGTTTCTGGTAGTCATGGGTTAAGTGAACCTTATATGGTAATTTAAAAGCCCAATATCTTATGAGCCTCTGCATTTTGCATTGAATCTCCATCGGGATGGCTCGGCTTCAGGAACAAGCCAGGTTTATGTTTGCTTACGAGCAGAAGATGGGTTGGAAGTGAGATAGAGAGGGAGAGAAGGGCTGGAATGAAGACAGGGTTGCTCCTTAAGCTATTTCAGTTTCCAGAGGGAAACTTGTACTGTTAAGAGGACTGGTGGTGATTTGTGGAAGCTTTAACATCATAGAAATATTTACTTACCCATTTGACAGAGATAAAGTAAAAAATCTGTAAAAGTTTCCTATGTTTGTACGATGTGTATCTTTTATTGAAACAATTTGGAATAAAGTTTTGTATAGGACAGTAAAATATTGTTCCATATAGAGAATAGTTTAGGGGTGGAGATTTCTTTTAAAAAATCGTGTCTCATCCCTCTTGGAGTATCATACTTTTCATTTTTGGACTGTACTGACCCCCGCCCCACTCACACTCACATATGTGTTAACCTATCTGTATTGTTATTTTAATATTCAGATGACCCTATAATCATCATCATTATGCGCCTTCGGACACACTTTATGATTTGTTTGCACTTTGGTTGGGAAATAGTTATGTGCACAAAGAGTTTCACTGGGATTTCCCTCTTCCAAACATGCCGGTCATTCACTCTAAGCCAGCGATCACGTACTAGATGACCCTGTTCGATCCCAAGCGACCGCATATGATATTTGTGGTGAACAAAGCGGCACAGTGGTGGGGTCCTCGCACTCCACCGGTGCTCCATCTTAATTCCGTGTATCATCAGTCATCGCCTTTGGTGCCACAAGTAGTAACAGCAGGTGATAACACTATCTAAATCCAAAAAAAGTTCATGTATAGCCTTTTCTGAAAGAATTAATTCCAATAGAAGACAATTTGTTTTGATACATCCAGAAAATCTACTGTAATCTATTGCAATTGTTATTTACGCACGTAATTTTATGTGCCTCTCGCCTCTCCACTCGCTTGTATATAACATATCGGTATACTAAATATTATCTTAACCTTAAGTCATGTCTGTAACTTAATCTTCGTCAACATCTGGGATTACCCCTCCAAAAGTTTATTCCGGTGTCCTGCATGTAACTGTGTCCATGTTTATTTCTGTATGCCAATATTTCTTTTGCCTATTGGTTTATAATTTAATAGCAATTTCGGTGTGCGTTGATTTTCTATTACTCATATTGTAACTCTGCCCTGCGGCCGCAATCGCCGAACGGTTTGAACGACTTGTTTCGTGGGTCATAGCTTATTGTTGTCGCCCATTGTTACACCTTAGTTAGTGGATACTTGTGTTGGCGACAAATTCTTTTACTATTGTTGCGCCTGTTCACATGGAAACGTGTGGTATCGCAAAGTTATTTTTGTGCCGAAGCCCCCATTGTTACACCTGAGTAAGTTTGTGATACGTGAAGTGGTCTTGTACGTGCCACTGTTTCTGAAAATTTCCTGCCTCGTGACCTACAGTTATAAGAATGGGAAGGAAGCCTCACCCAGAGTTCAGTTTCAAAAGATCAGTTTCAAACTGCGAAACGAGCAGTTGAGTGAGTTTCGACAGGAAATTCGTAGCGTGCAGTAGTAGCCAGCGCCGTCGCAAGAACGAACGTCGAAAAGAAACTATACGACAGAATTATTGTAGAAGGATCGAAGAAAGACAGTTATTTGTGAGTAAATTCTGATTTTAATCAGTTTGTGGTTAGAAAGATTTTTTTTTTTATTACAGAGAGTTTTTGTTACAATATATTCCTTCTATGTTGGTGGAATCGCATTGATGCATTTTCTCAGTCAACTTCAAAATGCGGAGTTCTTTTTTATTAAGATTAGTTTTGGGTGTAGATGTTCATGAACTAATAACATTAAAAACGTGATATCCTGTTGCTACAAAAAATTTGAACCGAAAACTGTATCTGCTCACTTCTCTTTTTTTAATCTAATACAGTATAACCGCGATGCTCTTCATGAATCTCATCTCCTAAGGTTCTATTATTCTTCATTCATTTTTGCGAAGTGTCTAACATTCTAATCCATACAGCAACATGGGTACAACCATTACTTTATACAATTTTACTTTAGCTTATTTCCTAAAGAAACCTAGTTTCCTTAGGTTTCATTTTATTGAAGCACATTTACAGGCTGTTTGGGTAAAAGCGAAAATATGTGTGTTGTTAACTAAGAACAGTGTAATGTACCACAGTACATTAAAGTTTTCTTTAATTTCAATTTAAAATTCTGTTTCTTAAGAGTAGTATATTTTCAGGTTGGCTAGTAGCCTAAAGTAGGCGTGGAACACACAAGACCTACGTGTTTATCTTCCTTGAGACTTTGGGTCGGAATGTGTAACCTTGATTGGGTGGGCCTCGCTATAGCTAATGTTGTATCGGGACTGAGTTTGAATGTTTTTTGTAAGGCCAATAACCCCGCACTATCTAGTCGAAATGATTACTACCATTGCTTGAAAGCATGGAAGCAAAACGGATAGGTTATTCTGACAGGCGCTACACATTTTGCTGTGCAGCTAAGACCATGTAGAAAACATCAGGTAGTAAATTATGTGATTGGTTGGTGGGAAAACTATTAGATAAAGAGAAGTTCTTACCCATAAAAGTTTATCAAAATACCTGTATCTATACACACAAAGACTCTATATTTAAGTCTGCAGATCTCATTTCCTACAATTTCATATTTGATATACGAAACATTGCAGACTAGGTATTAAAAATTATTACTGGTTCTATAATTTTTCCCTCTAAAAATTAAAATTGCTGTAACTGTATAGGCATTTTGAAATGCTTAGTAGGTGTTTTTTAATTTATCGTACATAGTACACATGAGGTAGTATTGCATTCCACCTACATTTTGATACCAAGATTTTACATTTTAGTGAATCCAAGCATGTATTTTTTTTTTAAAAAAAAAGTGCGTCTGTATGTGTGTGTGAGTGTGTGTGTGTCCGTGATCACCATAGCTCATAAAGGTAAAGTCGGTTAAATATCAAACCGGACAATTAAGTCAACTTCTTCTAACGATGTCACGAAGCTTTTCACGGAAACATTGGAACTTCAAACTACTCTTTACGCGGAAATTTGTTCACAAATATTGTTTTTTGTCAAAAATGCCGTATTTTAAATATATTTACATGATAAATAAAACGTATATATTCAATTTTCTGGATGTACTCTCTGAAGAACTCTTCAATCTAGATTGTTTTTTTATAACTGCTAAACAATAAGAGATAATCAAAAACTTATTACACAGAAATATAGATGTATTGAAACAAACAATTTATTTCATATTTATCTTTTGTAGAATTAACAGTAACAAAGATATTCTGTTATTGGTTTTAGTTTTACACTACTTAAACTTTTCTCAAACGGGAAGACGGCTATCGTTTCATCTATGTTTTGTTTACTGCCGGCAAGCATAAAGAATCGAAAACAGAGAAAATAATTTTAGCAGATTGTTAAAATGGTTATAGCTTCAGATAACGATCAGGTTATAAAACTATCGCTTTAGCCTTATGTAGTGCCTCATTTCTCTTCTGGTTACACAGAAGTAAGTAACAGCAATTTTGCTATGTTTATCTCGATTA
Source organism: Hymenopus coronatus (assembly GCA_030762935.1). Classification (NCBI taxonomy): domain Eukaryota; kingdom Metazoa; phylum Arthropoda; class Insecta; order Mantodea; family Hymenopodidae; genus Hymenopus; species Hymenopus coronatus. The sequence goes on from CM060894.1 coordinate 57,452,142, forward strand.
GCATGTTGAATAAAACAACACTCTTTTATAAGAAAAGTTAGTTTTTCGAACAGCTGCAGAAAGTCGCATGAATGGAACATATGAAATTTATTTTTACTAAACATTTATTTCCAGTGAAACCTCCACATAGACTTTTGGATGGTAAGGATAAATCCATACAATTTCGTGATATACCTTATTTCGGGAACCAATATTTGTGATCTCTCAGGGTTAAGGTAGGTCTAGAAGTTGGGATTTCACAACACATTCCGAGAGATCATTCTTCGTTTCCGTTCCTTCAGGAATTTGAAGGATACTAGCCTGCACTAAGGATTTCCTAGAGCCAGTATTATTGATAACTTGGTGTGTAGAACAGGTTTCAACTGCAGCAGTCATAAGCCAAATTTATTCAGCTCTTTGCATGCAGAACATTTACTCTGTTCTTCATATATTATAAACTTAATACATGTAGGTATTGCACTGTTATATTGTTTTTAAAATTAAAAGGAGTGATACCGTTAATACCTTACGTAAATGAGCGATTTCTTATGATTTTTTAAACTTTCAGAATAAATATCTCCCACTGGAAGACAGAATTCAAATGGGAATGGAGGTAAAATAAAGTTGAAACTTCCCCTCTCCAAAAGCTCGGACCTCTGCATGCAGCACTTAAGATGATTTTGGAGGAAAAGTGGCCTATATCCAAAGCTGCTAAGACATTTTTCATTCCTTGGAGCACTCTCAAGGACTATGTAAGCAGAAATCCTGGTGACATTACAAAGATGGTTAGACCGTTTGCTCTGTCGTCTGGAAATGAAGCAAACTAATCAAGTTCATTGTGGACATATATAATGTCGAATTCAGTTAAAGCAAAGGAATCCAGTACCAATGCAAAGCCTTTCCCCTTTAGTTATGTGAAGAAATGTTCTAGTTGGAAGAAGTGGAAGGACTTCAGGTAGACACAACTTGGAAGAGGTGGAAAGACTTTAGGGTAGATGCAACTTGGAAGAGGCGGAAGGACTTCAGGGTAGATACTACTTGGAAGAGGCGGAAGGACTTCAGGGTAGATACAACTTGGAAGAGGTGGAAGGACTTCAGAGCAGATACAACTTGGAAGAGGTGGAAGGACTTCAGAGCAGATACAACTTGAAAGAGGTGGAAGAACTTCAGGGTAGATACAACTTGGAAGAGGTGAAAGGACTTCAGGGTATATACAACTTGGAAGAGGTGGAAGGACCTTAGGGTAGATACAATTTGGAAGAGATGAAGGACTTTAGGGTAGATACAACTTGGAAGAGGTGGAAGGACTTCAGAAAAATCCAACTAGTGCCTACGCATCCCAGAAAGCTTATCATAATATCGAGCAAAGGGAGCCAACCGTGAAATGCTCGATGATTTCTATAACAAATCGGAAGCTGTATACAAAAAAATATGGATTCCTAATCTGTAGATTCCGATGAATTTCATTACATGTAATGAGTGCGCAGAAGTAGAAAAAGTGAAAGTGACAGTGAATGAAATTTGAACTCCAGAACATTAACGTTCACGGAATAAAGTACAGTAAACTCAGGAATTAAGAAGTCTATCACGAAGTAAGGTACATATATAGACTTTTCTTACTAAGTTAATACATTTCTCATTTATTAAGGTTTTTAACAGTTATTAGCTTTATGATGTTTTATTAGAGCTGAAGATAGATATTTTGTAAGATAAATATCAATACATTAGATTTTGAATACATGTATTCAATTTATTACATATTAAATCCTTAGCATCACAAAATTGGGTAGATTTACCCTACAATACCTCCGTTACGTATTTTACTAGTGGCAGAGAAAGAGAAATCAATACTTTTTACTTTCTCTATACGTACTATGTACATAGTGTATAGAGAAGGTATTGTAATGCACCCAAAAATTCGATACCGAGATTTCACCGGAAATATATGTTTTAGGGTCCCCTGTATCCAAAAAAGCATTTTGAAGAAAAGGTCCGTGTGTGTCCATGTGTCAGTGTGTATGTGAACACGATAACTCAAAAAACCAAAAGTGGGTAAAATACCAAACTTGGTATTTAAGTTTAGTATCTTCCAGGGATGCGACACGAAGATTTTGAGAAAAATCCTCCCACCCTAAACTACATGGAACGTTTTTCGAAAATTTTGATTTTCTCAAAAATGGCACTAACGAGTTTGATTAAAATATATATTAAAGATATTTACACGACAAATAAAATTCATATCTTGAATTTTCTGGGGACAGCCTCTGATGACTACTTTATTCTGGATGAATTTTACAGAATTTTTCATAACTGCTAAACCGTGATGAACATAAACTTACCATACAAAAAATGTTGAGCACGTTAAAACATATAATCTATGTCGTATACACTTTTTTCGTGGAGCTGATTTTTTTAGAGACATTCCTTCTTATTGGTTTCCGTTTTAAAAGACGTATACTTTTCTCATACAGAAATTTGTCAATTGCTGTCTATATAAACACAGGCACTTCAGTCCCATAGCAAACAGCTTTGAATAATAATTTAGCCTATGCTACTCCCTTATTTCCCTTCTACTTACATGGAATCAAGTAATAAGACTATTTCTGCTAATTTTTTCTCGGTTAGCATGAAATAAATAGAAGCATAAGCTTTTAACAATGTTGCAGAGATGTAGAGAATGTCATGTGAATGGAACACGTCAGATATTTATTTCGAACTATAAATGAGATTATATTCTTTACGCCGGCAGTGTTAACGCTGCGAATTCTAGGGTATAAGCACGATGAGGGCCCTCGTATTGCATTTCGCCAGGATCTATACATCATGAAGCTTGTTGCGTGAGAGACACACTTAGAGCTGTCAGCGTTACTCTACGGACATGCAACATTCAGATCTCTCACGAACAGTAATGTAATATCACACGCTCCTTGTTACGGAACAAATCTAGGAAAAACAGTGCCTTGCTTCACCTTCATCATGCGCTTTACAAATTACTAGCGGACGTGCAAACCTCCCTCATTTCTCTAATAACACCTTCCTTTTTTTAATGACTTAATTGAAAGGTCGCTTGTAGGGTGCTTGAAAATGCACTACTATTATTTCAATATATCTTCATCACGATCAATTTTTACCATTGTTGCATTAAAATTTAACGCCTGCATGTGTACACACAAACCAAAACATTAAACACCTGATGTGCACCATTCACATGACTTTCTCTACATCTCTGTAATAAATTATTGTTAATAAACTCCTTCTTCTACCTATTCAATGCTAAAACATTAGCAGAAACAGTCTTATTACTTAGTTTTCATATAAGTAGAAGGGAAATAAGGGAATACACTATGCTAAACCGTCAAAAGTTTTAAAATGTGGTTGCTATATGATTAAAATCCGTTTCTTTGCGTGGACAATTGTTGACAAGAGCCATATAAGAAAAGATAAAGTATTTTATCTTTTCTCATCTTTATATCTCGAAAAGGCTAATTCAACAAGAAAATGTATGACATAAATTAGTATGAGTTTTATCGTGATCTACATTTTTTATGTAGTACTTTTCTGTCTTATCTCTTACGCTTTGCAAGTTATGCAAAATTCAATAAAAATCATCCAGAATGAAGAGGTCTTCAAATGCTATTCCCAGAAAATTCAAGATATACGTTTTATTTGCCGTGTAAGTGTATTTAATATACGTATTTTAATCAAAATCTTTAGAGCCATTTTTGATAAAATCTAAATTTTCGAAATTTTTTCCACGTAAAGGGCACTTTGGGGTGCAGGGATTTTTCTCAAAATCTTCCTGTCGCATCCTTGGAAGATACTAAACTTAGATACCAAGTTTGGTATTTTACCGATTTTTCGTTTTTGAGCTATGTTGTCCACACACACACACACACACCAAACTCACTGCATGCCTTTTTCTGAAAATGCTTTTTTTGGCTTCAGGTGGTTCTAAAACGTATTTCCGGTGAAATCTCGCTATCAAATATTTGGGTGGAATACAATACATTCTCTATCCACTATGTACATTGTACATACGGGGCTAGAGAAGATAAAAAGTATAAATCTCGTTGAAAGACACAGTAAATAAGCACAAGTAAGATCAACACATACTTATTTCTGGGATATTCTGGGATATTGGTTTCAATTTTAAAATTTTTTAATTTTTCCCAGACGGGGATTTGTTTTATTCCTGATCATGCAAAGGGAACCGAATTGCAATCGCATAGCTAGCAGCTTATATAAGACCTTAATTATACGTAGCTTTAACTTCTAGGTCATGTCGCGATGGGCTGTTCGGTAAGATACCTCATTGATGATATATGATGGACAGTAGCCTTTCCTGTACCATATCATTGTAGTTCGCGCCAATAAGAGATGCCCGAGTCTGAGTGCATTTTGAGCTCCTCTATGCAATATGAGAGCAGAAATTCAGATTTTCACATTCAATACAACACAAAATAAAATAAAAAAAAAGGCTGATGTGTTACACTCACATGACTTTCTCTAGCTGCTCTACAAAACTCCTACAAAAGATTCTTCTTCTTTGTACACAATGCTAATCGAGATAAATGTTAGCGGAATGCTATTACTTAGTTCCTTATAAGTAGAAGGGAATAAGGGAATACACTATGCTAAAGTGATTGTCAAATGTTTTAAAAGCAATCGTTATTTGATTGTCATTGCAAATCACTCCTTTGCTTGGCCAGGAGTAGAACAAAAGAAAAACAGACACTTTCTCTGTGAGAAAAGTTTAAGTACTTCACAATTGAAACCATTAACAAAGAATATCTCGAAAACGGTTATCTCCACAACAAAAACATGAAGGACAAAAATTGTTTGCTTTGTCATGAGGTATACTTTTTGTGTAATAGTTTTTTTCTGTCTCTTACGGTTTAGCAGTTAAGCAAAATTCAGCAAACTTCATCCAGAATAAAGAGGTCTTCAGAGGCTATTCCCATAAAAATTCGAGATATACATTTTTTTTCGGACATAAATAGTTTTAATATACGGGATTTTAATCAAAATCGTTAAGAGCCATTGTTAAGAAAAGCAAAATTTTCGAATTTTTTCCATGTAAAGGGTAGTTTGTGTATGTGTGTGTGTTTTTTTTTTTTTTTTTTTTTTTTTTAATCTTCGTGTCGCATCCTTGGAAGATGCTAAACATAAATACCAAGTTTTGTATTTAACGGTCTTTTTGTTTTGGGTCTATGCTGTCCAAAGACACACACACACGGACCTTTTTTTTTAAATGCTTTTTTCGGAATTAGGGGACCCCAAAACCTATATATTTCCAGCGCAATCTTGGTATCGAATTTTTTGGGTGCATTACAATACCTTCTCTATTCCTATGTACATGTTACATATGGGGCTAGAGAAAGTAAAAATATATATATAAAAATTTATATTTTCCAAAGTTGGCCCAAATCAGTTTATAGTAAAAGTGCCATACAGAATTATGGTAATACTTTCTGGCTATAATTTACCACATAAGAATGGTCCTAAAGGAGAGTGGAATGTAATATTCAAATTCGAAAGTTGAGGAACAAAAAAGTGTCCAGAATTAATGCCTCAACTGATTATATTGTACTACTCCGTCAATGTAATTGCTGTATATATTCTGAAATCTTCCTAGTGGTAATTTAAATCCGTTTATTGGTTTGTGACATTGCACCATCATTCATGAACATTCTAGAAATACGCCTGGCGCCTTTGGTGATTTTGAGCCCCAGTAGGCAGACGTCCAGATGGCTATGCTTACAACGAATGTCCTTCTTGAAATTTATAAAGACAAAACATCGCAGTGAATATGCATGACGCATGTGATTACTCAGGCGGCGAGAAGTGTGAAAGAAGTTGGGAGTGAATAATGACGTCTTTAGTAGATGCTTTCCGCCTCTTTCCTGTCCTCATTCTTCCATTTTATTTGTTGTTATTACGCCCGTTGCACGATTCAAAGAGCGCATTCCACAACTTCATTACAGATTCTATCGTCTCATGGAACAGAGTAAGTTTATACATGTCGATAATATGGAAAATGGAGGGAAAGTATATGCTCAAGAAAATGAACATCGTGGAAATGCCGATAATCACGCCATGCGGGATTATGTCATAACAGCGAGGAAGAAAAGAATACAAATCTGAAAATACGGCGTCAGAGAGGGAGCTGAAGCAGATTAAAAGAGGAGGGGGGATGGAATGTGGGAAGAAAGTTGTAATTAAGTTGCTTGCTGATATCTCTTCTTTTCATAAAGCATGAAAATCATTCTTCGTTTTCTCTTATTGTCTTTTAAAATCTCTCTTATATTTCCCTAAAGTAAGTATCGCAACGCAGATCGCATTTGTCTTCCTTTTCGTCTTTTAAAGTTTTTTCACGTCAGTAATTTTTATTACCTAATCCTCAAGCAGCATCGTAAAAGATTTTTATTCTCTCTACACGTACTTCGTACAGAGAAGGTATTGTAATACACCAATACCAAGATTTCACCGGAAATACACGTTTTGGTTCACCCTGAATCCCAAAAAAAGAAGGATTTTTAGCAAAAGATTCATGTGTATACCGGTGGACAGCATAGCTCAAAAAATGAAAAGACCGTTACATACCAAACTTGGTATTTAGGTTTGGTATCTTCCAAGGATGCGACACGAAGATTTTCAAGAAAATCCTCCCACTACAAACTACTGTTTACATGGAACATTTGTCGAAACTATTGACTTTCTTAAATATGGCTCTAACGATTTTTATTAAAATACCTTATGTATAAGATCTTTTATGAAAAACAAAATGTATATCTGGAATTTTCTGGGAATGGCCACTGAAGACCCACTCTTCATTCTGAGTGAATCTGATATAACTGTAAGAGATATAGAAGAACTTACTACACAAAAAATGTGGATCTTATTAAAATACATATTTTTTTTTGTAAAGCTAACTGTTTTCGGAATATTCCGGATTATCGGTTTAAATTTTAAGCCACTTAAATTTTTCTCAAACAGGAAGATAGTTTTTTTCTCGTTTTTCGTTTGTTTACCGACTCTCAATTGTTTCATATAGCGACCGGTTTTTAAGGAATGAGACTATCGCTTTAGCCTGTGCATTTTTGTTTCCCATCTACTTACAAAGAGGCTAGTAATAAGGCTAATTATACTTATGCTTATATTGATTAGCAAGAGTAGATAAAATATTTATATTTTGAATAAAAAGTTTGAGGTCATCATGTGAATGGAATACTTTAGATTTTTTTCCCTTCTGCTTACAATGGAGCAAGTAATAAGGACAATTCCTGCTAATGTTTATATCGATTAGTATAAAGTAGATAGAAGAGTAAGCTTTTTAACCGTTATTTGTTACAGAGATGTAAAGAAAGTTATGTGAACACATCAGATTTTTACCACCATTCCCCTTCTATTTTTCTGCTACTTAAGTAAAGAAGTGATGGGTCGATGCTACTACTTCATGATATTGGATTATCGATACCAACAATGATTTTTGAGCTCCGATATCGAAACTCGTTACACACTTTCTGAATTATCCTTTTATTAAAATTTCTCTGTACATAAACGAATTTAATCAATTGTATACTCTATGCTAATTCCGAAATTTCTTTTGTTTGTCATTCTCAAATTGTCAGCAATTTATAATTGTCAATTTGTGAATTAAATATGTGAATTGTGGCTATACTATGAATCCTGGAACTTAAAGTACTTACAATATTGTAAGTCGCCATTGGAGCATGTCACCTCAAAAGCAAAATAATTTGAGATCACCTTGTGGTTTACCGGAAAACATGCGAGTTGGTTAAGAAGTTGAGTGCCGTGCCATGGTAGCTCAGTAGTAGAGCAACAGGCTAGAGACCGGGAGATCCATGGTTCATATCCCGGCTAAGGTGCTGAATTTTTAAGTCTGACTCTACCTATCTAACTTCTGTCCTAAACACGACTTCTGTGAAGAAACAATTAAAACAATTCTGTATATAAAATAAGAACTGAAGCTTTCCTGGCGACGTGTTCACCCTGAAGACGAGGAAGATGCACTTCTTCGAAACGTTGGTGTCAAGCCAAGTTTTTACCTGGCTAGAAGCCCGAGAAGATTTTGAATTAATTCTGTATATGTTCATCTCGGTTAGCATGATGAAGGGAAAAGATTAATCTTTATAACAGAAAATTTTGTTTGTGGAACAGCTAGAAAAAGTCATGTAAATGGAACACATGTTATTTATTGACTTTTGCTTTCGTTGTTAACTAAGTTCAATAAAGTTATGTCTCTATCCGGTAGATGACCCCGAGGAACTGGATCATCAAGGCACCGAAAGCGGCAGTAAGTAGGTGATTTATCGCAGAGGGTAATGAACGAGATCCCGCTGGGAGTGAAGTGATAGTCACGGAGTGTTGGGGTGCTTGTACAACACGCAGACCTTCAGTCACTCTCTCGGCGGGAGTGAAGTTTCCAAGGCGATAAGCCAAACACTACACCTCCTGTCTCTGGGGATGAGACGTCCCAGATGCCAAGTCCTTTACTCAAGTTTCCGGCAATAGGATTGTACGCTTAGCTTAAGGCTTCGGTTAATGCGCTGGCTTAAATGGATGCAAATGGAGTAAGCAGCGTATACTGCATGCATAAAAAGTGACTCGTAATGGAACGCAGCTGTTTATGTTGATAATGGCAAGTTTAACCCCACCTTCTGTCAGCGTGAACTTCCTCTACAGCTCGAACATAATTCTAGACACTGGCAGGTTGCTTTATCTCTCCTAGAATATGAACGAAGTGCCAGAGAGTAACATTACAAATGGTTCTCCATGTTCTTAACAGTGAAGTACCGTTAAGGCAATGTTTCGTTTTATTTTGGCACAGAAGTAATATAATAAAATATGTTAAGCGCAGAGATATTTTGATAAATAGTGTCTTAATATATATTCACTTCGGAGGGTTTTTTATTTATTCGTTTTTCACTTTCTCTACACGTATTATGTACATAGTGTATGGAGAATCCAAAAATTCGATACCGAGATTTCACCGGAAATATATGTTTTGGGTCCCTCTGAATCCAGAAAAGGTATTTTTGGAAAAAGGTGCTATTTGTGCGGGCGTGTGTGTGTGTCTGTGGACAGCATAGGTAAAAAACGAATAGACCATTAAATACCAAAGTCAGTATTTAAGTTTGGTATTTTTCGAACAGACATTAAATACCAAAATTAGTATTTAAGTTTGGTATTTTCCAAGGATGCGACATGATGACTTTCAAGAAAATCCCCCGATCCCAAAATACCCTTCACACGGAAAAAATGTCAAAAGTTTTGATTTTCTCAAAAATGGCTTTAACGATTTTGATTAAAATCTCTTATATTTAAGATATTTACATACCAAATAAAATGTATATTTGAATTTACTGGGAATAACCTTTAAAAACCTCTTTATTCTGGATGATTTTTATCGAATTTTGCATAACCGTAAGATATGGACAAAATCTTACCAATTAAATCAAATCTTAAAACACACAATTTATGCTATATACATTATTTTCGTGGATTTTTTTTTTTTTTTTTTAGATATTTCTTGTTTTTTTGACTTCAGTTTTAAAAGAAAAAATTGTCAACGCTTGTCCATACAAAGAAACGAACTTAAGTCACATAGCAATCAGATTTTGACTCTCACTTTAACCTACGGTACTCCCTTATTTCCCTTCTGCTTACAAGGAAGCAAGTAATAAGACTATTTCTACTAATTTTTTTCTAGATTGGCATGAAGTAAATAGAAGCATAAGCTTTTTAACAATAATTATGTTACAGAGATGTAGAGACAGTGGAATATATCAGCTTTTTTTATTTATACAGTCCCCTTTAGCATCTAAGGGAGCTTTGCTTTAGAAAAAAGTCGTTGACTGAAGGTCCTTGAGTTATGGATTTTTAAAATCATTTTCTGTTCTTCAAATACACACACATTCACTCTAACATCCACCCACCCACTCATCCATCCATACATGAAGACTCTGTGGGAGATAAGGAATCTTTCTGGTTGAATAAAAATTCCCCACCCCAGCCGGGAATCGTACCCTGGACCTCCGTGTGAGCAGTGAGGGTCATTGACCTTGCAGAAAGCATTCGAACTCAGTTTCGCTACAACATTCGTTACCACGAGGCCTATTAACTCAAAGTTACGCCTTCGGCCACGCGCTCTTGGGGAAATTAAACACGTATGGCTTGTGTGCCCTGCCTACTTGAATGAGATGTTAACCAACCTACAAACCTTTAACAGGACTCTTAACAACTAATATTATTGGTCCGCAAATGAAGCAATTATAGTATTGTTTACCACGACAAGTATCGACACTTATAACCCATTATAGCCTGAATTACTAAATTACTACTTATACTATAGTATATGCATAATGAAGTATATACCAGCTTGATGTAATAAAAACATGGAAATGAAGACGAAGATTGTGTTATCTTCTCTTAATATACTTAAATTTCTACGCTACATTTTTCTTATTGTCAGTTTTTTATTGTTGTTCTATGGATAAAAGATTAAACTTCGTCTCCATATAATGATGAAAGTTCATAGGAAGGGGTGAAATAAGTACAAATATTCAGCATTTCAAGCTGATGTAATGATCCACTATTTGCAGTTTTTTCGCTATTTTCGAAAGTTATCTTCATGAGGAAAGTGTCACGATGTTTTTGGAAGATCTGTAATCTCCAATCTCGGTAATGGTTTACGTAACTGGTCACACGGTTGACCTTTCTCTACCCTGCCCAACTATAGGTAATGTGATATGAAGGAAGAATATCAATCGCTGTGAACTTCAACCTACGTAACCACATTATATTATTAGGATTCTCAATATATACAAGGTTCAACTTAAAATATTGAATACAATGACATTAATATACTTTTTTAAAGTTGGCTTAATTGAACAAATTCATAACTCAAATCAATATACAGGCATTTTCATTTCCGTTCTTAAACTGCAAAATGGCCCTCATTGTTCTTACAAGATGAAAAATTAAAATTAAACCTAAAAAATTAAGTAACTTTAAAATCGGAAATTAAAAGAACCTTATCACAAATCTTTTGATACCCTGCAGTTAACGTTCGTCTTTTGGGAAGATGCCGATATAGAAATTGCCGATGATGCAGTTCCTTGCAGCATTGACAGATCCCCAGTTGCGACGTAAATTAAATTAATATATACTGGTTCAGCATATGTAAAACCCCTCATTGTATAAAAGAAAGTTTGCGACTGAACGGTCCTTCGTGGTCACTGTGGTTACGTGAATGCAGATCGGTGGTGTGCGAGTTGTACTAAAAACATAAACTGACCGTTACACGACTACCTATGTAAACAAACGAGGCATTATGCAGGGCCGTTCAAAACACATTAGATCCTGAAATTTGTGCTTAATTTATAACAAAGCTATTAGTAAGCGAACAAAATGACAAACATGTTGTGTTATAGATATTATTCTCAACTAAATATCTAATATCTTAACATTCTTCATTGTTTCGTTTTTGTCTTCCTCAATTGTTTTCTCAGCCCAGTCACATAGGCTGTGTGCAATCAAAAGTTGGTTATCTAAAGGCAGAAAAACTTACAGAAGGAAAAAATTTAATGCAACCTACGCGAATGGAAATTTTTATGCACGGTATTGTGGCATGAAGAACGTATGAGCATGTAAATGCTTCCCGAAGGCAGGAGTTTCGATTGCATGTATCGATTCTGCCTTTTTGCGCATAGGTCATTGTTGTTGTGAAATGGAATATACAATTCAGCAGCGTGCGCTTATTGTGAAGAATTGTTGGCTTAAAAATTCTGTTACCGCCACACAAAGAGCGTTCAGTTGTGCACAGGATGTTCGTGATGAAAGAAGGTGGTCAAGCTGGAAACAACTGGTTCATTATTCAACGGAAAGGAAAAACAATCCGCCATCTTGGTGCCCAGTACAAATTGTTAGCTTACTTCACTTCTCGATCGCATGTGGGATTTGTGACGCAGGGGCGGGTTTTCTCCGGGTTCTCCGGTTTTCCCCTCCATCGCATTCCACCGACGCTCCACCTTCATTTCATATATCGCCAGTGACATTGGCTGCATGCAGTAAAAGTGGGGTTAAACACTACAAAAAAAAAAAAAAAAAAAGAACAAAAATACTTTCCGATTAAGTTGTTACGCAAACTCTCACAAGATACCATTTACTTGGGGACAAAGGGTGCAGGCATCACAAACAAACATTCTAATGGGGCAGATATAGATGTGATTTTTTTCGGTTCCAACATGTTTGTAATGTCAAAACTAATTATTATACGAATTTTTATAACGCGGTGCGATTACTTCGTGAGTAATAATAAGAGCGGTGGTGGGTGTGACGTTTACTTTCATGTGAGAACAAATCAAAATGGTTAGCTTAATTGAAGCTTCTCGGGAGTTTTACACGACTCCAAATACGGTTATTATTCCTGAACATATTCCCTGAAGTAATGGTATCCCACAAAAAAGTGAGTAAAACATAATTTCACTGTACACCATCCACACCTAATAACCGCCACTTTTTCGCATTTATCACATGGTCCTTTCAAATTCTTAATGCAAAGGTCCATTGAGTTTTGGAAATGGTTTTTGTTTTTGTCTGATAGTCAAGCCAGCAGCCAACCATACTGTGATTCACAGCCAGAATTTGACATGGTGCGCCTGCTCTCTGTGTGGTTGATCTCACCACTGAGCTACTGTGACAAAATACCGTTAGGATATTAAGTCCTCCAATTGATTGGTGATTTCACCCACTTAACCAAAAGTATGTTTCACTTCAGAGAGAATACATTAATGGCAACTTAGTACTTAGTATCTGGTAATATAAACATACTTGCTACTGGATAGGTAGATTCAGACTGAAAAATTCAATGCCATAGCCGGGATTTGAACCACGGATCTCCCGGTCTCTAGGCGGTTGCTCTACCAGTGAGCTATTATGGCAATATGCCGGCATATTTTTTTGTCATTATTATTAAAAGTTTTGTGCTTTACTGTTTTGAAGAAGGTGACAAATTCAACACAACCGAGACTTAAAAGGGTTTTCCACTCTCTGGGCAAAACACGAATCTGTTGGAAGATTTGATGGCATACCGGCATATCGTCACAGTAACTCAATGGTTAGCGTAAACACACAGAGAGGGGAGAAGCATGTTCAAATCCTGGCTGTGACGTTGAATTATTCAGCTGGTTCTATTAGTATTCCACAACCTATTATCCCTCTAGCGTTATTATTAAAAGAAAAGCTAATACTGTTTTTAGCTGAATGAATAACTTTTATTTAAAACTAAGGTAATCAAATTCTTTTAGAAATTGTATATAATAGTTTCTGACACAGTAAATACAGAATACGTGGAAAGAAGCTAATACAAAATCAGATTTTTCTGTTTCTTTAACTGCAAAGAAGCATTATTGTAACGCATTCACATAAAATAGGTTAATATTTTCTTTGAAGTCTTGCTAAGTGCAGAAATTCGTGTGCCATTAGCTCAAAGATGTTTCTTCCTATTTCATTTCCACTTTAATTTTTAACCGTGCCAATTATTCTACCACAAGCTCTTCAAGAATTCCGTATGTGTCTACAAAGTAATCCATGTATGCACCTCACTGCTGCCACTCCAGGCATGCCAACCCTCATGAAAACACTCCAAAGTGTTTTTCTTTTATTGCACTCATTTTTAACGTAACATAAGCATAACTACAGCCTTTTTATTAATGTTTCCTGCAACAGCACGTTGTTTCTTTGAAAAAGCGCAACCACTTTATTTCAGGCATAAGGCTTGCAATTTAAAAAAAAACAAAACACGTTTGTAAAGCTTTAAACTGCAGCAGAAAAGATGTAAAAATCTGATGTGTTCCATTCACATGGCTTACTATAAAACTGGGTAAAAATTGTTGAAAACGATATTATCCTATTTACTTCATGCTAATCGATATAAACATTAGCAGAAATGTTATGTTTTCTTGTAAATAGAAGGGGAATAAGGGAATAAACTTACCTAAAGCGATAGTCGAATCTTTTAAAAACTGGTTGCTCTGTTTCTTTGGATTGCCAGGAGTTGACAAATTCCTATATGTGGAAAGTTTAAGCATTTTAAAACTGAAACAAATAATAAGAAATATATAAAAATGGGTCAACTCTACGAAAAAAAATATATGTGACATAAATTGTGTGTTTTAAGGAGATCTACATTTTTGTTTAGTAAGATTTTGACAATCTATTACGGTTTATTAATTACTCAAAATTCAGTAAAATTCACCCAGAATAAACATGTCTTCAGAGAGTATTACCTAAAAATTAAACATATACAGGTACTTTATGTAAATACCTTTAATATACAGTATTTTAATTAAAAGCGTAAGAAAATGTTAGACAAAATCAAAATTTTCTAAATTTTGATGAAAAGAAAAGTTTTCGGTGGGGAATTCCCGTCAAAATCTTTATGTAGCAAATGACAAGCTTGGTATTTTACAAAGTTTTCGTTTTTGAGTTAACCTGTTCTCAGACTCACGCACACACGCACACACACACACGCAACACACACACACACACACACGCACGGAGATTTTTCTGAAAATGCTTTTTTTGATACAGGGGATCCTGTTCCAGTGAAGTATCGGTATCGATTTTTTTGTTGGAATACAACACCTTCTCTATACACTCTGTACATAGCACGCGTAGAGAAAGTAATATTGAAAGACTCTTGAACGCAACATGCAGTTGTACAATTTAACAGTTTCTGGCTTGATGTAAGTGAAGGTTAATTCATATTTTAAGTGCTGTGGTGTTTTTCTTACATTTTATACCATATATATAGTAGGTAGAAATGTTTTTGTAATCCATTCAAAAATTTTATACTGAGATTTCACCGGGAACACTTGTTTTGAGGTATCCTATAAACAACATTTTTAAATAAATCTGATGTGTTCCATTCACATGACTTTCTCTACCTCTATGTAACAAATTATTTTTTTTAATGCATTTATTGTAAGTCGCCTAACTGCTAGGTCTTATAGCCACTTTAAAAACATGATATAAACTTTAATACATGGGATAAACAGATATCATTATACAGTACATTAACTTTACAATATCTCCCAAGCTAAAATATTAAACAAATTCACATACATTGTTTACAGTGAGATTGCATTGTGAAACAGTTTTACAATAATTTATTATACAATTCGGTGCATTTAAAGAACTGTATCAGTCTAAGACATGAGCTCGAAATTAACAAATTATTGTTAATAATCTTACTCATGTTAATCGAGATAAACACTAACAGAAATGGTATTATTACTTAGTTACTTATACGCAGAAGGGAAAGAAGGGGATACACTAGGATAAACCGACAGTCAAATGCTTTAAAATGTAGTTGCTATGGTTGACAAATTCCCGCATGTAAAAAGTATTAAGTGTTTTAAAACTAAAACCAATAACAAAGGAATATCTTAAAACGCACAACTTCAGGAAAAAAATGCATATAACATAGATTGTGCGTTTTATCAAGCTCTAGATTTTTTTACGGAGTGAGTTTTTGTCTATCTCTTACGGTTTACCAGTTATGTAAAATTCCACAAAATTAATTCAGAATAAAGATGTCTTCAGGAGCTATTCCCAGAAAATTCAAGATATACATTTTATTTGTCATGTAAATATCTTTAATATACGATATTTTAATCAAAATCGTTAGCCATTTTTGAGGAAATCACAATCATCGAAACATTTTTCATGTAAAGGGTTAGCTTGTGGTGGGAGATTTTCTTAAAAATCGTCGTGTCGCACACTTGGAAGATACTAAACTTAAATACTAAGTTTGGTATTTAACGGGCTTTTCGTTTTTGAGATATGCTGTCCATAAAAACAAACATCCACCCACCCACCCACACATACACACACACAGTGGACCTTTTTCTATAGCTGTTCTTTTTTTGGATTCAGGAGGTCCTAAAACATGTATTTCCGGTGAAACCTCTGTATAGAAATGTTGGTTGCATTACAATCAATACCTTCTCTAAACACTATGTACATAGTACGTGTAGAGAAAGAAAGAAGTTCAGCATGTGTGTCCGTGTATGAGACTATGAACAGCATAGGTCTAAAACAAATATCGGTTAAATATCAAACTATATCAATTTCAGATTTTCCAAGAATTCGACACTTAAACTTACGAAAATCATACAAAACCTATTCTGGCCCCGCCATAGCTCAATGGTTAGACCACTCGCTTTTCCATAAGGCTTGGGTTCGATCCCAGGCGACCGCAAGTGGGATTTGCGGTGGACAAAGCGGCACAGGGGCGGGTTTTCTCCGAGTTCTCCGGTTTCTCCCGCCATCGCACTCCACAGTGTATCATCAGTGTCATCGCCTGCAGTGCCATATATAGTAAAAGTAGAGGTTAAACACAATAAAAAAAACTTCTACTTTCTTAAACATTAAATTCCAAAACTGATTCAGAATGGAAAACAAAGTCCATTTTATTCCCGTCCCTAAAGCAGATTTTGTTCCACCTCGGATAAGAACTTCGATTACTTCGCGGCTAGAAGCGACTGCAGTGATTCAGTTGATAGAGCTTCAGTGCTCAAGCTGTAACTCTTCATTTTTGCTATGGAAGAGGATGTGTACAAAAAGAACAAAAACAAAACCTAAAGTAGGAACTGATGGTAAGTAAATTTATTTCCTCGCTGGAATTTAATGCTGAGTAATATTTTAAGTATTACATTCGATTACTTTCTCTACGTACTGTGTACATAGTGTATAGAGGAAGTATTGTATTCCACACACAAATTTGATACTGAGATGTTTACAGAAATATGCGATTTGAGGTGCCCTGAGTAAAAAAAGAATTAGAAAATGTATGTGCCCGTGTGTGCACACCATAGGTTAAAAACAAAAACTTGGAATATAACATTTGTATCTCCCAAGGATTTCAAACAAACATTTTCAAAGAAATGTCCCTATCCCAAACTACCATTTATATGGAAAAATGTTTAAAAATTTTGTTTTTCTCAAAAATAACTAACGATTTTGATTAAAATGCCGTACATCAAAACTATTTACATCACAAATGAAATATATATCTTGAATTTACTAGGAATTAATTTTGAAGGCCTGTTCATCCAGGAATAATTTTGCTGAACTTTGTATAACTGGTAAACCGTAAGAGATACACAAAAACTTACAAATCACAAAACATTGATCTCATTAAATCACACAATTTATGTCATATACATTGTTGTTGTAGAGTTAACCGTTTCAGAGATATTCCGTTTTATTGGTTTAAATTGTAAACTACACATCTTCTCAAACGGAGCCACCCTTCGTTATTTCTTACTTTTGTTTTTCTGGAATCGCAAAGCGAACCGAAATTGAATTGTTCACATTGATCGGCATTTAACAGCTTCGACTATCACTTTAGCCTGATATATTCCCTTATTTCCCTTCTGATTATAAGGAAGTAAGTATTACTTGTATTAATGTTTATCTTGTTTAGTATGATGTACATAGAGAATAATCTTTTGTAAGAAGTTTGTTTGCAGAACAGGTAGAGAAAGTCATGTGAATGCAACACAATTATCCTAATACTCACTTATTGTAAGAGTAAATACTGGAAGTATGTAATTTTACCCATTGGGCAGGATGGTTCGTGCGGTAGAGTATTTGGCCCGCATTCAGGAGGTTCAGGGTTCGATTCCTAGCGACCGCTTCTTTGACAAGTGGGTTTTGTCATGAATTCCCCTTGTTGGGAGCATAACATACATATCCGTTATTTCCTGTACCCATCGCTTCCGTGGCATCGGTTTCGGGGTTAAAGGTTCAGCAACGGTGTCCGGGGGGTTGCGGCTGGGCGGTGGCCAACTGCTCTGTAAAGATTTCTTCCTAATGTTGTCCCAATCTCTAACGTGATGATCAGCTGTATCGGTCGGGCAATACGAGATCCCTTGTTAGTCCTCGGCAACAGCTCCATGCCCTATCGTCTCTACCTGTCCCCAACTCAGGTATGCGAGCGAACTTCCACATATACCGTTGAATATAATCTCCAACCTTGAGCTCCGTGGGTTTACCCCACATATAAAAGCTTCGAAACTCCTGTAATGTTGTAGAAGCATGGTGCACACTGGCACCAAGTAATGCTATGGTGTAGTAATAAATCAGCAGTTACTGACGCTTGCAGCAGTATGATGATGTAGCGTTATTCATTTTGTTGTTGTTGTTGTTGTTGGGATAGTAGATGGTAAGGTGTAAAACTAAGTTTATCACACGGAGAACAAGAGGGTAAGGTCCTTCTCTGAAGTTGTCGCGGGAAGTCGGTATCTCGTTCCAGCAGTGTCCTCAGCTTTGTCGTTGATGAAGATTCCACTCCTAATCTTCTAATTAAATATATCTCAGGGGTTTATAGGTAAGGCTAATATTAAAAACACAGCATTTTCTCTTACGACTTGAATTTGTTGTATCACAAATTTAACGGGCGGCTACCTTGTGTTCTAAAAAAAATGTGCTATAAATAAATATTATCCCACCACTTAAATCATTAATCAAGAGCCTAATCTAACCATCTGCACATCACTCCCCCACTATTTAAGCACGTGGACGTGCGCGAAACACAAGATGAAGACTGAGTTAGAGTAATAGAGTAACCACATGAGAGATCTACGTCGTCTTGTATACCAATCCTGGGTGACGCCAACTTTCGCGCCATAAAATCTAACAGACCTCACAAGTTTTGACGTCATAGCGTGCACATGACGCGATTGGAAAAACCCAATGCTTCCTCTCATTTTAACTTTATGCTTGCTTTGTCTATTTCTCCAATTCCCTGAGCTGCTTGGAAGACAAGTCACTATTCCTATCTCACTTCTTTCTATGTCTGTTCTTTTCTATCTTACATTCTTTAGCCTAGACTCTGTGGTGGTTGTGAACTGTTACCTGGAATTCTGCTAGCTGGCCTTGCCTTAATTACCTAAGTTACTACAACTTGCATTTATGCATAATTCTACCCTTAAATATTCACAACTATTTTACATTTCTTTCCATAAGCTAATAATATTGTATACACTTTCCCTTGTTTATATGTTTTGTGAGCATATGGTATGTGATCCTACAAAGTAGCCACTATTTCTTGGTCAAGAAGAAATATTCAATTGGAGAGGTACTTACAAGAAAGATGATGATGGAAGGAAATCATAAAAAAATGATAATATATAAATATAAAGGAAAAACAGGATTCTACTGGCTAGGAAGAAAAAGTTAGGAATCTTAATTCTATCCAAGTATATCTTTCGCTAGCTCCACCGCCGACACACCACCTTTCGGCCTCCTTTCCACCGCTTCTTCAAATTGTGCCCCCCCCTTAATACCCACGACCCCAGCTTGTTTCAGCTGATCTTATCCTACGTCATGTGTGTAACAAAAATTACACGATTGTTTTGTATTCTGCCCAGCAGAACTGACCTTTCCTCATGTTGACATAATGACATAATGCTACAAGGAAGTCGATAATGACTGGACTCAAGATATTTATAGTTTGCTCTTATACCAGACTTGCTTCTTTATGTTACATACATTTCAACATCTCATTGTTCTCAGAATTAACAATAATAATGTTATGCTCCTTTACTTAAATACTTAAAATTGATTTCCTTATGCACTCACATACAGGATGTTTTTGAACTACACCGAATACGAGATTGTGCACGTGACTGATATAAGTACTTTGAGATGGGCAATGCATGGTCCCCGGAAAAACATAACGCAGCTACATAGTGTTAAACATGTGGGTATCAGGTGCTGATAAGTCGGTGTTAAAGCAAAGCAGGTTGAAAAAAATGGCTTAGAATGTCTTTAAAACTGTTGCTCGGTTATAGAAATAATTTTTAGCAGCGCGCTACTAGCGTTCTCAAGATTTAAGGTCGCAAAAATCTGTAAAATGTCGAACTAATAACTTGACAGTGCGACACTGAGCATTTTTAACTACGTTCTTGAGTTATTTAGCCTACTCTGGATGCGTTTTTTCATCTGCTCTAGTGGCTTATGCGTAACGCGGAAAGCTGCTATTTCAAGGTCATGAGTTCGATTCCTGTCACAGAGTAAATGTTTTTTATTATTATTATTTTTTTCATTCCAGACGAAGTGCCGCGATACGCGAACGAGATCCGAACTCGGAAATTATCTTTCCGTGTGAAAGCCAGTATCATAACCACTACGCTAGAGGGGTACGCTGTAATATGTTTCTTCGTTTTTCGTGTTATCCTATCGAATGGTTGATAAATTAGCCAGTGGCGTACTGGCACATCGGAAACTTATAGCTGTTACTTCGAAATTTCAATAAACATGCCATAAGTCGCCTATCTCAAATTACTTATTCAAGAATCTACATATTCTATGAAAATATTTAGGTTCAGTTCATTAACACCTGTATACATCTTTGTCTACCTTCTCCATAAATAATCAGCATTCTTTTGTTTGTACTGGTACATTTTAGAGACATTCTGATTCACTGCTGCAAGTAGTCAGATGGTATTTTGATTAACTTTTCCCTGGTCTAAAATTGTGCTGGCGTCAAAGTGTCTTCGTTTTCTTCGAGGGTTTAACGCTTTTCAATTGCTGGCAGTAATGTATTTGTTTCTTCCTCGCTGATCTGCAATGCTCCCTGTGTTTTTCGCATGGAACACTTCAATAAACCAATCATTCTCTCCCATCACCCTCCCCTTTAAGCCGCGGCACCAGAAAATGGGGGGGGGGAGTCCAAGGAATCGTGTTGTTGAGAGTATTGTAAATGTGTAAATTATTTGAGATAATAAGTAATTTAAATTATTGTGAAGTTTATTTAATTGGGGTCATTTAAAATATAATATTGTAATTAGTTAAATGATCCATAAATAATGATTGAAAGATTAAATTATCTTAGCATAATTTTTTGAGATTTCTTATCGAAAATGAAGATTGTAATCTCGATGTTGGATTAAGATTAGTTTTGGGTGTAGATGTTAATAAACCACTATTCAAATTTATACTTATTTATTGGTATCACCATTGTATAGACGTCTCTTTCATTGAACACTATGCCACGCAGTGTCTATCTATTGCCCGTTGACGGAAAAAGTCATAGTCAGTTGTTTGCAGTGTTACCCGACAGATGGCAAACGCTATGTGCTGTCCTTCACAATGTCGTCACGGGGGCACCCCGGTATTTGTACATATTTAAGCAATTTGTTTAATACAGTTCCGGAATCTTGTCAGAACTCCGGCGCTGCACTCTTTTTTCTTTTTTCCTAACTTTTCCTTTGATCAAGAAGGTTAGAGGGTATGGGGCAAAAAGGAATTGTAATGTGTAATACTACAAGAACTGGAAGGAAATAAGTGTAGCTCTGTTTTATAGCCGCGCAGGGATTGTTGTTTGAGCTTCCATTAGCATCATATATAGAGGTGGGTGGAACTATACAATTTCTGGTGGCTGTGCTAGTGTAAGTGTTGCAGCGATGGGAATGGCGTGTGTTGAATGTAGGTTGTCAAATCACACCGTCTTAATGGGATACTTTCCAAGTTGGAACAACATGCATGGATAAAGATCGAAGTGGCCGTGGTAGGAAAAAAAAAAAAACACTCCAGGAAATGCCACTCTAGTCAACATGCCGGGAATGAGGCATTGTATCCGAATGTGGCACGTTGCGTTGCAGCTTTTCGTGCACGATATGATAGTGTGTATTAGGAACAAAGTGGAGGTCGACATGGGGTCGAAAACCAGTAATTGAATTGATTCAATCTTGCTGCCTGTGGAAGGAAGGAGAATTCCATGGAATTGGCTAACGAGGTAGGAAACGACCAAACTTCCGAGTCAGGGATCTATCCATTGTTTTGCAGGACAACCCCGTTGTTACAACGCAGTTGCTGTGCGGAACTTGTTTGCACGATGGGGGTACCCAACTATTCACCGGACGTTGAGTCCGTGCGACTTTCACCTGTTGCCTATGACGAAAGAAACACTACAGGGGATGCTTTCCACATCAGAGATGTCATATTTTGAGTTATAGTGCGTTCTCTTGTAAATATCAACAAAGAAGGCACTGCTACTGGTATCTTGCGACTTCCCCAAAATGCCCTGGAGATCACGTTGAAGGAAACAGAAGTCTCATGAATATGCAATAAATATTTATATTATATTATGCGACTTATTTCTTTCCAGGTCTCCTAGCTTGAAGAAAATATTTAATTATTTATGTAAAGCACTATTACTTTATCATAACATATAAATAGGTATGGGGTGAAATTTAAGTGGATGACTGGTCTTTGTCAGTCTGGCGAATCATCTTATACTCGCGCACTAAACAATTTTGACGCAGACTCCCGCTAAGCATGTGTGAGGAGAGAGATGGGGGTGACCAAAATGGAATCCAACTTCTTGCCCGAAATCTAAAATCAACTGTGCGGCTTAAATTATGTCCCGAGTATTGGTATTGTATGAAATTACACTCACCTGAAAATGATACAACTATTATCATAATAGTATTGCAGAGTATTGAGATTGATGCACTTAATTTATGATGTAACACTCCAAAATCATTTTAGTAGATTTCTTCATTTTGCTTACTAATACAGAAACCGGGTGGCATCAAGCATACAATGCGAAAAAATTAATGAATAGAACACTGTTTTTTTCAATCCTTAGAATGTAATGTTGCTATGGCTAAATTGGGAAAAAGACGTACACGAAAGACGAAGATGCAAAATAACTTAAAATTGTTAAAATAGGCCAAAATCAAAATACGTTAAAAGGCAGTTAATTGAAAAACATTATTTTCTGCCCTACAGAAACCAAAAATGAATATATAGGCTGTTAGGGGTGCAAGTGTAATTATTTCTTAGATAGGTAATTGTTTATATTAGTTATTAGAAACACGTAAAAACAACATTACATCTTTATTGACTTCATTTGTCAACTTAAAATTGTATTTATTAAGAGTAGTATTTGTATCTTTATAGGCTGCAGAGTACCTAGCCACACCACAAGACGTATGTGTTTAAGTTTCCCTGAGACAGCGGGTCGGAAGGTGTAACTTTGAGTGGGCGGTGCTGGCTATAACGAATGGAATTGAGTTTGAATGCTTTCTGAAGGTATATGAGCCCACACTACCTAACCAGCAGGTTACGTATTGAGGAGTAATAAAGTGGAATCTAACAGCATAAGCTATATTGACAGTTGTTTATTTTGCCACGCAGTTAAAACCATACACAAACATGTGGTAGTAAACTATGTGATTAGTTTTGGGGAAAACAGCTAGACTATGAGACAAGACAAATGGTACCGAAGAGAATGTACATTAAAGTAGCATTTACTAAAATATCTGTACCCAATCCCAACATTCTGTATATTATGTTCGGACATTGGAAAAGAAAAGGATTTTCCTAAACTACCGAGCTTTAATAATCACCTAATTGTTCTGCTTTTACAACTTGAAGTATGTATATGCATTTTTAAAATTTAATTTATGCTCATATGGACCTTCGTAAAACAGAATATGATTATTGCACACTTTATGGTGGGAAATCAACCCATGAAAGTAGCGTGCTGTAATCTTTCACGCAGCATGTATAGATTATTTGCCTCGGAATTGACAGGTTAATAGAGACCTCTTCACTGGAATCACATGCATATTGCAGAGAGAGCTGATGCCTGCAATAATTCAACGAATCGAGTCCTCTTTATCGTTATTTCGAGTACACACACGTGTAGTGTTTATCTGCCAGTTATAAACAGCAGCATTCTGTTTTCCCACAATATCTAGCATCTCGTTTTCCAATTTTGTTATAAGAATGCTCATCATGGTTTATTGAACATCCCTCATCATAGAACATCACTCTATTCCTGTTCATTTAGCGTAGCACTCCCTAGAACAAATGATTAGTGCTATAATGGAAGCTTTTGTTCCTTACCATGTCAACCATATGAACAGGCTCCTAGTTAATGGTAAAGTTTGCATTGAGGATGGTTCAGACTTTCGCTCTCGTCGGGCGCCATTTTTACCTTGGGTTTTTCGAAGATTTTTCTGGTCTATAAGGTCATTTAATCTAACACAATTTCCTTTACATAGTCCTCCTTTCACTCCGTTTCCTTGTCATGTTTCTGAGGCGCTACCGGCCAGAGGGCGCGAGGACAGAGCATTTTCTGTGGACACTTGAGGGCTACTTGGTTGAAGGGTCGTTCTCGAGGTGATTTCAGTAGTGTTACTGGTGTGACAACTATAACATTTTAAGGTGTAGGAGAAAAGCTTTATAAATAATGTTAGTAATGAAGCAAAGTAAAATTTTAAAGTACTTATGTTTTAATAATGAAATAAATACGAGGTTATTTTATTACATGCAAATAATAGCATTAAGCAATAATGCCTCACTAGATATATAATAAAAATATATAGTTTAAATTTTGGAAAGTTAATAAGGTTTTAAAATTGTAATTTCACTTTCAGATTAAGTGGCATGTTAATTATTAGTGTTCAATTCTGCTGACTGTCAATAGTTAGGAGCTTGGTTAATATAAGTGGAAGGGAAATATATGTCAATGGTAACCAGTTGCTGGTTTCCAGCAGAAATAGTAGAAGAGTAGAGAAGGCATTGATTGTATTATATTAAGTGGCTAATTAGGTGTAAGGTTCTATGTGTACAATAATAAGTGAAAATAAATGTATTTCCTGGGCTAGATATTTAGATACCAGGGTGATATATTAGAGATTATTTACCATTTAATGGACCTGGTCTTCTCGCCAGGAACAGTGATGGACTTCCGGTGTATATGTGGCCTCTGTACATGTGGTCTGTAACCTCCTGTGGTTCGCACTGCACTCTTTCCTCCTGAGAGGTAGGCGAAAGCCACAATAAAGCTCCCGTTGGTCACGTTCATATTCACATAGCCCAGAGTATCAAGTCATATGTGTGTCCCCTGGCATTTCAGTAATACACGCGCTGTTATTGCCACTGGCAGGCAGCATTCACACATCACCAGAAATGCGCAGGTGCTTTATGCGGTACTGCACAAGATGTGAGACATGGGTCTCCTACTTCCGGTGGGGGTTTTTCATTGGTAGGTTCACCCCAATGGTTCGAGTCCAGCATGAGGAGTTTCACACTCCCAGACTTGCCTGGGGTTAGAGCGTTCAGTAGTCTTTTCCCCCACCACAAAAAAAAAGTATCATGAACATAAAACGGATTTCTCCTTTTTTTTTTTTGTTTTTTTTTGTTTTTTTGTTATCAGGATATCTGTCCTAGCTTTCAGGCAAAGACGTAAATATCAAATACTAGTTATGGCTGAGATGTTTCGAGGTTTCTCTTAAATACAAAACGCACGTGCTTTGCTCTAGCCAAGCATATTTTGCTTACATCTTAAACGGTGCGGTGCATTTTACGTAGCACAAATTGAGGTATTGTTGCAGCGGAAACAATAAATAAGAACAAAATGAACATTGAAAAATAGTTTAAAGTTGGCAGGAAGATTAAATGAAGCAATCGGCTTATTTAACTGTCTTGGAGTACTTTACGGACAATCTTCAGAAATCTGTGGCACTAATCTAAACTGTTCCCAAATCCAAGCAGAATCCAGGTTCCCTGGCTTTAAGTGCAAAAACATTTTTTTTTTTCATTTCTTTGTTTTTTTTTTAAATTCCTACATGGTTGAGGCCCCTCATCATTAGTTCACAAACAAGTTCATGAAATAAAATCAATTATCGGGGTAATATTACCATTTTTGTCGCAATGTGAGGTGATATACTTAGGGTATGTTGGGGTCACAATTATTAACGAAGTAATAACACATCCTTAACAACAACTTAAAGCATACTACCAGAAATGTTGGAATCTTTAGTAAGAGCCGGAGAATCAAACTGCGGAAACTGCGATGAGCATGATGCAGAGAAAAGAATAATCTTTTGTGAGAGTAGTTTATATATGGAAGAGCTAGAAAAAGTCATGCGAGTGGAATGCATCAGATTTTTTTTTTATTTAAAATTCATCAAATTATCTATTCTTGCCTCTATTGTCTTTATCATTTCCTTTCTTCCATCCTCAAGACCACTAACGTTGTATCTAAAAGACATAACTAGCGGCGCATTTATCCCAGCTTATTTTCACAGTCATTTCCTTTCATTCGTTGTTATCATGAACCTGTGTTGGAAAAATAGGTAAATAACTAAAGGAGTAGTATCTTAAGCAAGACATCGCAAGACAATGTTTACGAAAACACTCCTAAAGCACGCGACTCGGTGCTTTCCGAATTACCTGCGCTACCTCTGATAAGATCTGCAAGGCAGACAGACGTCTTTGTTCTTGAGCAATTGTCTAACCCATGCTAGTCATAAGGTGTATTTTTATGTATCATTGTTGGCATTGAAAACAAAACAAAATATTGATCACATAGAAACTGAGCAACAATATCCGGTTGTTCGGTGCCCCTTTGAAGCATCCTGTGTATGACTGGGCTAAAAACAATTAAGACACAAAAACGCACAAATGAACATATAATCGATGTGATATGTAGAGGTGATTTGAATATTGCCTTTATGGAAGACTACCTCTCCAATCCAATGATATGGTTTATTTCGAAAAGCAAAGCAGGCCACGCTGGCAGAGGGAGGAGCTGGTTACCGGTGCTAACATAATGAACTGCTTTCATTGTGGGACACATTTATTCATGTCAGTACAAAAACAAAAATACGGGTTTTGTTACGGGTAGTTACGTAGTCAACTGTGAGATAAACATCCAAATACTTCAATCAATACATCTCTTGTTATAATAACTATACCGCGAGTTAGAAGTTTGGGTCGACATTCTCTGGGCGATCCAAACTCCTAGGGATGTTCTATTCTTGTGAAGTTTAGTCTTGCCAGTTCCCCTTCAAGGGATATCGTATAGGATGAATTTGGTTTCCTCTGGAAATTATCTTAGGAAGTGATTAGAATTAGAGAAACAACACAGTTGATTAATTTAAATGTAACAGAGTGTAAAACACAACACGGCGTTCAAAAGTTTAGGTATATATGTGAAGTTTGAACCAAATATTATGAAAAATTCAAAAATATATGATGATATTCCAAAGACATATTGTTGGCTCAATTAATTGAAACTATAAATGGGCGGATGTAGATATGCTTATTAATAGGCACTCCCAATTTTAAACCTTATTTTCTAGTAAATCTTTTCAAACAAAGCAAATCTTTTCGACACTCAAAATGCTCCACACTTTGGAATATTTTACTAATTTATTTTAATATTTAAATACTGTCTCTCGAAAGTCCATTAAAAATGGTCAGATACCTTTTCAGAATACTACTCCAGTTTTGAGAAATAAGTTGTTTCGTAGAGTATAAAAGGTATTAATTTTTGTGCAATATCCGGGCTAAATATAAAGAAAACTATAGTATAATAGATATATTTTTAAATGGAGGCTGTAAAATTGTATGTGAATATTTTTAAAAATGTCTCATCTGGCTTATTTGTAGGTGAATGCGTTTAGACAGTAAAAACTGGAATTTTTATACATGGTAAAAATATCACTATTTTTGATTATAATAACTGAACAACTTTCAAAACCTATCTATTACTGTGGTTTGCCCAAATTTTACAATTGTATCTCCTTGTATGTTTCGTCTGCGATCATGACGGACATTTGAAGAAGAAAGAATAATAAACTACAACTCCACTGGACCATTTAGATATTTAAACTATCTGAACTGTCTTCTGAAAGCTATGATATGTAAGACTGGCTCTCCTTAGGGATAGATCCCTTATTCGGCTGCATAATTAAGACTGCTCCTGTAGTCACAAAGAATAATGATTAAAGATTAAATTCAAACAACTATGGAGTATTACATTATTCCTTCTCTACAGCACTATGTGTATAGTGTATAGAAGAAGTATGGTATTCCACCGAAAAATTCGATATCGACATTTCACCAGAAATATATTTGAGTCCCGTGACAGAAAAAATATTTTTTAGAAAAAGGTCCATGTGTGTTTTTTATAGTATTTAACGCCCGCTTTCACTTCTTGTGGAATCGCAGGCGATGACACTGACGGTACATGGAATGCGATGGCGGGAGAAACTGGATAACCTGGAGAAAACCCGTCCCTGTACCGCTTTGTCCACTACAAATCTCACATACGATCGCTTGGGATCGATCTCAGGCCGTCTGGGTGAGAGGCGAGTGCTTTAACCACACGGCCAAATTGGTATTTAAGTTCAGTATCTCCCAAGAATGCGACACGAAGATTTTCAGGAAAATCTCCACACCCTCAACTAACCTTTACATGGAACATTTTTCGAAAATGTTGTTTTTATAAAAAAAATGGCTCTAAGATATTGATTAAAAACCGTATACTAAAACTATTTACATCACAAATAAAATGCATATCTTGAATTTTCTGGGAATAGCTTCTGAAGACCTGTTCATGCTCCATGAATTTTGCTGAATTTTCCATAAGTGGTAAACCATCTCATTAAAGTATATAATTTGTAATATCCATTTTTTTCGTGGATTTGATGACCGTTTTCATGATATTTCTTGTTATTGGTTTCAGTTTTTGAATACTTAAACTTTTCTCATACGTGAACATTTCAACACCTCGCCACGTAAAGATAGCAACCACATTTCAAAACATTTGCCTGTCAGTTTAGCCTTGTGTATTCCTTTATTTACCTTCTATTTATAAGCAATTAAGTAGTGTTTATCTCGATTATCATGAAATAAATAGAAGAATAAGCTTGTTAATATAATGTGTCAAACAGACGTAGAGAAAGTCATGCGAATGGTACACACAAGATCTTTTTTCTTTCGAATATCTCCTCTTGTAATACACCTAGGAAAAATTGCATTAACATTAACACCTTAAAGGTCAAGTACAGTTCCCTCTACTGCCACAAACCGAGAGCTAAGCACACTATTGAAGTGTGCAACCCGCTTGCCAGGTTCAATATTTACTTGGACTCCTCTATGTAATTTAATTTTCTGACTCCCAGCTTTCGCATGTCCGTTTGTCTTTGTGCTGCTGAGATTTTCAGCCTTGGTATAAAAGTGTTTCCGCATTCCGACTTAGAGTTTACCATTTTGTTTTCAAAGTGGTTTAACTTGTTGACTCTTCTTCTTTAAACGATTAGGAGTTTCAAACACCTGTTCCGGTCTTCAACATCCATCTCTTACGAGGTCTAACAAGATCTCTATTTCAATTGGGTGATAATTTATTATTACCTTCTCTAGCCTGTATGTACAACTTACCTTCCACCCAAAAAAAGCAATGTCCAGATTTCACCGGCAATATCTATATTTTAAGTCCAAGAAAAGCATTTTTAGAAAAGGTCCTTATGTGTCTATGATCTGTGCATAACATGGCTCAAAACCGTAAATACTGTTAAGTACCAAACTTGGCATTTCTCTTTAGTATCTGCCAAGGATGGTCGTAGGTGGTAGCGTAGCTGCCTACCAAGCGGAAGACCCGGGTTTGATTCCCGGTACCGGCTTGGGGATATTCCCCTCCCGCTGGGAGACCGGGCCCGGGATGCACTCGGGGGCCAACTGAGGAACTACTTGATGGAAGAGTAGTGGCTCTAGGTCATGAGGAGCGCATCAACCGGCCGGGGGTTCGAGGCGCTGACCACGTCTCACCCTCCAATACTGTACCCCATCCATGACGACTGTTATGGATCGAGAGGGGCGACGTAGCGGCCGGGCGGTAGGCCAAGGTTCCTTGTGAGCTGTCGTGTCAAGGATGCGACAGGAAATTTTCAAGAAAATCCGCGAGGTCAACCGTTGAAACCAACGCCGTATTGCTAGGCCACGTGTTAATCTACGACATTCCTACACCCTATACTTAACAATATAGATACACTCAATTTAATGCTAATAAATATAGTTCGGGCTTTATTGCTTTTCATTGTTTCAAGACCCTATAAACGTTGTCTGTGCATAGCCTACACTCCTGCATGGCGTCACGTCCATACCTCTAGTCTAGTTTTAAGGCAATGGAACAGGAACTCTTTGGTACAGAAACATGCCATCTGCTTTTAATAGAGTACAAAGTTATAAAAGGAAAAACCAGGTCAGAAGTAAACACACATACACAATAATCACACACAAACATAGATGTCGCCCTCCGTGGTGTAATGATTACCATGCTAACTTCATATACCCAAGTTCCCGGGTTCAACCTGGTGGAGGACGATGGATTTTTTCGAGCGTAAAAATCCATAGCACGACTTTCTTTGGAAGGGAAGTAAAGCCGTGGTTCCCGTGTCTTAGATTTACGCCACATAAAAGAACAAGCCTGATAGAGAGGTCACTGAGCAAAATTAAGCGGGCTTTCACGACCAGTATAGAATGGTACCCTAAGAACCACAGCAGTTAAAGATCGTCCATAAATAAAACGCCATTTCATTTTCATTTTACGAACACAAATGGCTTGAATATGTGGACAAGTACACAAACTTGATATACAAAAACTTTAAATGTCGTTAAGGCACGGAATTTATATTATGTATATTTTTTGAGTTAACCATTTCCGGGATATTCTTATTG
The DNA here is from genome assembly GCA_030762935.1 of Hymenopus coronatus. NCBI lineage: Eukaryota > Metazoa > Arthropoda > Insecta > Mantodea > Hymenopodidae > Hymenopus > Hymenopus coronatus. The sequence continues at coordinate 57,482,697 of CM060894.1, forward strand.
GTTTCAGTTTAAAAAGCTTATAGCTTCCTCACATGCGATGTCATTTACCTTTCTTGCTCCCGATTAAGCAAAGAGTGATCAGATCTTAAAAGTTTTACAATCGTTACAAAAGTTTTTACTCAGTTATTCGTTTGAAACTACAAGAAAATATGCAATAAAACATTTCTACAAATGTTTATATGGATTAACTTGAAGTACGTAGAAGAATAATCTTTGTTAAGAATGGGTAGGAAAATCATGTGAGTGTAACGCAAAGATATTTTTGGATCGAGTGAGGTGTCGCAGCGTTAACCTGTGCGACTCGCATTCCAGAGGTCTTCTATTCTCTTGACCGGACATTCTCATCCATGGTTTCCTCTTCTTCAGGCAAATGGTAAAGAGGTGAATTGCATCCCCCGAGTTTTCTTATTATCATATAATTTCCTTATTATCTGTGTCAGGTTTTAAGTATCAGGCGATATTGTTCGGGTAGTTGCAGCTGGATGATTTCTTGCGCACTCTGAAGAGTTCATTCCTGGTGTCGTCACTGTACCACCCGATTCAGACCCATCTTTGGGGCCTCTCGAGCTGAGATTTTTTACTCTTCGGGTAAACTCCAAATACTCATAGCTCGTGAATGGCTCAGGACAGCGTCGGAGGAATTCCATTTATGATCGTTACGGGTCCCGTCCAGGCTTGCATCCTCTCTCATCCGGTTATGGTAGGGTCTCTCCCATCATCCCTCATTCCCTGGGATCGCGTTAGACGCAAGGACCCTGTGGAAAAATGAAATGAAATGTATGGACACTGTAACTTGTGGTTCTCAGTGTCCCATTCTATACTGGGCGTGAAAGACCGCTTAATTTTGCTCAAAGGCCTCTGTATCAGGCTTGAGATTCTTTTATGTGCCGTAAATCTATGACACAGGACCCACGGTTTTACTTCCCTTCCCGAAGGAAGAAATATTAAGAATTTTTACGCCCGAAAAAAATCCATCGTCCTCCGCCGGGTTTGAACCCGCGACCTTGGGTATATGTGTAGCTCTGTCGAGTGTCTGGGGACCATTTCCGTGCACAAACCTAACCTAATGCTTGTATTGCATTATCTTATAGATATCTTCTGAAACGAATAAAGTGACAGATAATCAATGCATTACTAGCTGGCCACATTTGCTGCACTTCGGACAGTAGATGTTGCACAAACGTTTGATGACAGAGATAGATTAGATTCCCTCTGATGATATTCTGATATCAAAGTTATCACCCCGGACTTACAATTGCATTACGCTTTTACGTTATCACTCTGAAACTCGTGATCAATCTGGTATTCAGTCTCGTTTGATGCAAGAGAGCCACAAAGAAATTGGAGAGAGCATCAAAGTGACCGCTGTAATTGGATTACGCGCCTCTATCTGGTTTCAAACTAGAATATAATGCATTTATTTCCTACCTAGAGCAAACCACCATACACGGATTACTGATGGCCTCTCTCAAATAATAGCTAGAACCATTTGCTAAAAGTTATGGAAAAAAGAGAATCACTGAGTGCACATAATTAGGTTTCAAAAGTTTCCTTTGACATAAAAACAAAACTGGATTTTAGAATACAGACAGTTTTAGTCCATATAAGGTTTTGGGGCGTAGTTACGGGCTACAGCTATCGATAGAAGGCGCCGCCGACCGATCAACTTTTCCATTGAAGAGATAAATACTCTAGCCCAGCGTACACAGAAATGCTAAAAATAGATAGCGGGAATATCCTGAAACCTTATTTACCCCGCTTCGAATATTCTAGAACCTACTCGAAAACTCCAGCATCTATATATTAATACAAGTGAGCCACTGAGCTAATCAGTTATTTTGAATGCGGCAAAGTGCTACTATTGCGAGAGATTAGAGAGGTCTTGTGTTTGATCCGCAGGGAGTGAACCATTCGAAGAAGAGGCTAGTTTACGCGTATTTCATTACGCCGCTACGTCATGAACTGACAGGGCTGTATCATTTGGCAAAGTTACAGAACTTAATGAAGAAACAGTGAAACTGGACGTCACAATATAAGGAAAGTAAACGATTTAAACAATTTCAGTTATGTGAAACAATGGAAATATTCACTACATATGTTTTATAAGGTAAGGCGAATTGGTAAAGAAAATTAAGTGTTTGAGGGGCACTGGAAGCAAAATTTCAAATTTCTATACGGTTATTGAATTGTTATTATGCTAATATGAATACAGCATTTAAATTAAATATGATATATAAACAAGATATACATTATTTTATAAATATTACATAAATATATTGTATAATAAAAATCTTCCACTTGCCTCAAAGTTGTAGCAAATTGCTTGACATTTTTGAGTAGCAGTTTTGAGCCCCACAAAAACTGTATATAATGAAAAATGTAATCAATTTGATATAATTTGTCGTTTGTAATATTGTAATAGATAGCTTCTGCACATTCTGAGACATTTTTGTTATGTTTCCACAAAAACTGAGAGGCATTGTACATTCTGAAAGTGTGAAAATGTAGTTTAGAGAAATAAAGCTGTTTAATGAAAAGTATTCTAAGAAAGAGGTGTATTGAACGATTTTTAAATGACCGTGGAGTATAAAGCAAGACAGCAACAACCTATAGATGCCCAAGGTTCCAACAAATATTTGTTTTAAAAAATAAATGTTTCAATTTTTTCAGCGATTGCATTCAAAATTTTACTCCCAGTGACCTTTAATCTAAACGTAAACTAATGCAATATGTTATCATTTACATCGACAATAGCAAATGTAAGCAGCAGCCAATCTCAGTAGTTCTTTAAATAGTTGAACTAATATAGTCGCCAACAAAACACTCACCAACAAAGCAATCACCGACAAAGGATATTTGTTATGAACAGGTAGCAACATGAAAAATCTGACGTGTACCATTCGCATGACTTTCTCTATATCCCTGCAACAAATTATTCTTAAAAAGCTTATGCTTCTATCTACTGCAGGCTAATATAGAAAAATTAGCAGAAATAGTCTTATTACTTTTTTCCTTGTAAGTATAAAGGAAATAAGGGAGTAGCACAGGTTAAAGCGATAGTCAAAAGCTGGTTGCTATGTCACTGAAGTTCCTTTGTTTGTGTGGACCGCAGTTGACAAATTCCTGTATGAGAAAAGTATAAGTTTTTCATAGCAGAAACCAAAAATAAGGAATGTCTCAAAAACGACGAACTCCAGAAAAAAATGTATATACCATAAATTGTGTGTTTTAACGTGTTCTACATTTTTTGTGTAGTAAGCTTTTGTCCATCTCTTACGGTTTAGCAGTTATTCAAAATTCAGTAAAATTCATCCAGAATAAATTACTCTTCAGAGGGTATTCCCAGAAAATTTAAGATATACATTTTATTTGTCAGGTGAATATATTCAATATACGAAATTTTAATCAAAATCGTTAGAGGCATTTTTGAGAAAATTGAAATTTTCGAAAAAAGTTCTATGTAAAGGGTAGTTTGGGGTGGGGAGATTTTTCTCAAAATCTTCGTGTCGCATTCTTGGAAGATACTAAACTTAAATACCAAGTTTGATATTTTACCGACTTTTCGTTTTTGAGTTATCGTGTTCATAGACACACGGACATACAGACACACGGACGGACGGACGGACACACACACACACACACACATACACGCGCGCGTGCGGACCTTCTTGTGAAAATGTTTTTTTTAGATAAAGGGGACCCTAAAACATATATTTCCGGTGAAATCTTGGTATCGAATTTTTGGGTGGAGTGCAATGCCTTCTCTATACACTATGTATATAGTACGTATAGAGAAAGTAAAAAGTGATCCAGTTAAACTCATGAAAAAACATCATTTACAGTCACAACGCTTTAAGAAACGACATGATTAACAGTTAGAATTCAATACAACAAGAAAATATTAATGGTTATTTTACAAAAAACACGTTCCTTCCCGAAATTCAAGATAGATTGGATATAAACCATTTTGAGCCTGCATTTACAATGAACACAATTCATGACTGGACACTTGGATCATTTCTTGAACTGTTCAAAATAGGGAGTCAAAACAGTACTCATGTGTCTGTTCACATCTAATACAGAATGTTAATCTCTTATTCTTTGATTCATTACACGAAAGGAAACAGCTGAGATTAATAATATACTTAGACTTCTGTAATAAATCTTTCACTCTACCATTACATCACATTATAAGAAAACAGTGTTGCTACTCAAAATTTAAAATATTTGTCAATAGTATATTTATTTCATTATACATAATTGCCTATATTTCCCTATATATTTAAATTACTTACTATTTTACATTTCCAATGAATAGCTCCTGTTTTTATAATATGTCTATTTACATAAATGTTAATTCATTTATTGTGGCATTTATACTTAATATTAAATGTTGTTATTATTGTTTACAACTACATCCCTATATATTTTACAATTGTAAAATCGGACTAATATTTTGGAAATTCAGTAAATAATAAAAATATGTTGAAACATTTGTTTGGTTCATAATACCACTAGTACTATTTCATAACAACACAGATTCCATTCTGTCGCGTAGCCACACCGCTTTCATTGAGATGTTATAGAAGGTGCGAGGTGGATTAAAAGCAAAATTCTGTTACGAAACATTTATTCAAACGTGTTTCTTGAATACGTAAAAATACTTTTATTAAAATATTTTATAGAAGTTGTTTAAATAAGCTTCAGATGTGCTAAATTTACATGACTTTTTCCACTCATTATTCAACAAAATGCTCTTAGAAAACAAAAAACGTTTGCGGAATTCTTTTCACACACATTTCCTTGTATATACAAAGGGAACAGGGATACTAAATAAGCTGAAGCGAAAGTCAAATCGTTTTAGAGCTGTTCGCTATGTGATGGAGTTTAAATTCCGTTCTGTTTGCTTTACCACGAACATGAAAGACTAATAACGACATTCCATTTGAGCAACTTACAGGCATTGGATAATATAAAACAAAACAGGCAATATCTCGGAAAGTTTAACTACACAAAAATGTGTCTGACATAGTTTGTGTACAGTGAGCTTTGTCTATTTCTTACTGTTTCCCAGTTATACAAAGCCATCCAGATAGTAGAGGGCTTCAGAGGCTACTTTCCAGAAAATGCAAAATATATTTTAATTCGTAAGTAATATACGTAATTTTAATAAAAATTGTTAGTCATTTTTAGAAAATCAAACATTTTGAAAACTATTTTATATAAAGGTAGTTAGGGTGCTGCATTCTGGAATATACGAGCTCAAACATCAAGTTTAGTGCTGAACCGACTTGAGTTGTGATCTTCAGATATACAGACTTTTTTCTAAAAAGCATGTTTGGGATACAGGGGTTGTCAAAACATGTATTTACGGTGAAATTTTTGTATATCATTTTGGTGGAATGCATTCTGTATCTACTAAATAAACTGTACATGGTAGAGAGAGTAAAAATAGCGTTTTGTAAGAAAGGTTTGCATTTGCTATTTAAAAAATAGTCGATAGTGTGTAACGAAAGTGTGTGAATGTAACACAATTTTTTTAATTTCTGTAGTACGTATGTACAATTTACATTGTAGATAGAGAAGCAATACCGTATAAATGTTTTATGCCTCCTGATTAAGAAAAAAAGAAAAATATTGAAACGCCATTGTGTGTCTGAGTTTGTGGATAGCATAATTCAAAAATGAAAAGATTGTTAGAGCCAAATTTGGCATTTATGTTTAGTATCCCCCAAGGATCGACACGAGGATTTCAAATAAATCCCCCACCCTAAACTACACTTTACGTTGAAAAATATTTATTTCAAAAATGACTAATGATTTTTATTAAAATGCCTTACTTTACAGATATTTATATAAGAAATAAAATGTATATCTAGAATTTCCAAAGAATAGCTTCTGAAGTCTTCATTCTGAATTAGTTTTGCATAACGGTTAAACTTTAAATAGCAAACAAAATTGTACTACACAAAAATAATGTGGATATCGGCAAAACATATCATTTATGTTGCTTATATTTCAGTTATAGAGCTGTCACAATATCAAGGCCATAAGCCACAAAACTGTTCATTTTGGTGTGAATTGTTATTGCCTAGTTGTTTTACTTGTGTTATTAATATATCTAGAAGACGTTGTGCTCATTCTAATGCAAACAGATTTAAGTAAAGGAGTTTATAATGTGTTGGCTGGAGACATGACCAACAATCGCAACAATTATAGAAAGAGACGGAAAGCGTTATACATACGTATGTGCATTGCTAAAATTGACATACGTTACATGGCCTTGGAATGAACGCAGATATTTCTGTTTATAATGGCTGTACAGAAAAAGGAAGATCGTTTTGGCTTAACAACGAAACACGAAGGAGTGAATATGTATTTTGGTGAAAAAAAAATCTCATGTGATACACTCACATGACTTTCTCTAGCCGTTCTACAAACTTCTTACATAAGATTAATCTTCTTACTGCACCTTGTTAATCGAGGTATTCAGCACAATGTTCTTATTACTTAGTTCCTTATAAGTAGGAAGAAAATAAGGGAATACACTAGGCTAAATCGATAGTCAAATGTTTTAAAAGCTGTCGTTATGCGATTGTCATTACAAATCGCTTCTTTTCTTGGCCAGGAGTAGAAGAAAGGAAAAACGGACACTCCCGTCTGAGAAAAGTATAGGTGCTTCACAACTGAAACTAATAACAATGAATACCTCGAAAACGGTAAGCTCTACGAAAAAAAAATGTATATGACGTAAATTGTGTATTTTAACAAGGCCTACATTTTTGTATAGTAAGTTTTTGTCTATCTCTTACGGTTTAATAGTTATGCCAAATTAAGCAAAATTCATTCAGAATAAATAAGTCTTTAGAAGCTATTCCCAGAAAATTCAAGATATACATTTTATCTGTCAGGTCTTTAATATACGATATTTTAATCAAAATCGTTAGAGCCATTTTTAAGAAAATCAAAATTTTCGAAAAAAGTTCCATGTAAAGGGTAGTTTGGGGTGGGGGGATTTTTCTCAAAATCTTCGTGTCGCATCCCTGGAAGATACTGAACTTAAATACCAAGTTTAGTATTTTAGCTACTTTTCGTTTTTGAGTTATCGTGTTCAGACACGGTGACACACACACACACACGCGCGTGCGGAACTTTTTCTGGAAGTGCTTTTTTTGGATTCAGGGAGCCTAAAACATGTATTTCCGGTGAAATCTCGACATCGAATTTTGGGTGGAATGCAATACCTCTCTATCCCTATGTACATTGTACATACGGGGCAAGAGAAAGTAATAAGTGTTTAACTTGAGTCTGTGTGTTTATTTATCTGCAGTAATTTACAATCAATTCAAAGGTGAATACAATATTTATTTATGGTAATTGAAACCAAAGTGCAGAATGTGTCTCGTATACTACAAACCAGAGCAGAGAGAAGAGTCTACATGGTAGAAGCATAAAATTGAGAAACTTAAATACACACGAACCAACTTTTTCGTTGTAGAGGTAACCGTTTCCGAGATATTCCTTGTTTCAACTTTAAAATGCTTTTACTTTTCTCAAACAGGAAGTTGTTCGGTTTGTTTTGTTTTACTCCGGGCTGTTGCAAAGAACCGAATTTCAATGACAATCGCAACGCAACAGCTTTTAAAACATTTGAGTAGCGCTTTCCGGCATAGTGTATTCCCTTAATTACCTTCTACTTTGTAGAAAAAAGGAAGTAACAAGACTACTTCTGCAAATTTTTATCTGGATTAGCTTTATGTAGATAAAAGAATAATGTTTTTCAGGAATAATTTGTTTTCAGAATAGGCAGAGAAAATCATGAGATGGAGCACATCAGATTTTTAATTTTTATAAGAGGGACATTAGTTAATATAAATATATGTAATACAAGTACAGATAACCCGTTAATTTTTGTCATCAAATAATCTTTGAGCTGCAAGCAGTGTATATAGAACGCTATATAGCTAACAGAATACATAATTAATAACTTAATTAAAACTAAAACAAGAGTATAACATGCTTATCCCTGTGGCGCTAATTACTATGGAAACAGACTAACTTGGAAATTAACATCCCTTCAGCTTGTGTGGATTAAAATCAATATTTAGAATATTAATATTTTATATTTCTGAATATTAGATCCTTGGTCGTAGTTTTATTTGCATTTAGGATTATAGAAGTTTCCGAGTTTAGAATTACTCTTAATATTCTCTAAAAATACAGTGACGTTGAAGATAAAAATCTTTGACTGCAGAATCATTCTACTAAGTGTAAGAAATATACGGAGGCCGTTTTTTTTTCAAACTCCAATAGGCTATAAATAAAAGACAAGTTCATAGAAAACAATTATTTTATTACTAAAAGTTTTGTACACTTATGTTTACTTTTCAACATAATCACCGAAAAGATTGAGATATTTATCGTACTTGTGCACAAGCTTTGCAATACCCAATTTAGAAAATGTTGCCGCCAGTGATTTCAAATGAGCATTGACGTTCTTTTGAAGATCTTCGTACTTTACGACGTTTACGGAGAGCCATTCAAAACAAACGAAGAGGAATGCTGACTTCAGGAATTGTGTTGATCCATGACAACGCTCGTCCACACACTGCTGGCAAAACCCATCGACTCCTTGAACAATTTCAATAGGACTTTTTTCTATCATCCGCCGTACAGTCCTGACCTGGCACCCAGCGACTTTCACATTTTCCCTGAACTGAAGATATGGCTAAGAGGGCAGCACTTTCAAACCAACTAAGGTCTTCAAAACAACGTCAATGCTTATTTGAAATCATTGGCGGCAACATCTTTTGAAGCGGGAATTGTAAAGCTTTTGCACAGGTACGATAAGGGTCTCAATCTTTTCGTGATTATGTTGAAAAGTAACCAAGTGTACAAAACTTTTAGTAATAAAATGATTGTTTTCTATGAACTTGTCTTTTATTTATAGCCTATCGGAAGTTGAAACAAAATGGACCTCAAAAATAAAACTGCAATACACCAAATGAATTAAAATAATAATCACCCATTTTGAGTTTTGAAGCGTATATACAATGTTACTAAAATGAGCTTTCCAATTACAAACTTGAAAACTTGTGTTAGAGATGCTTGGAACCATGATATTGGTATCAATGGAAAGAGAAACCCAAATATTTTTGTTATGATGGTGAACCTGATATATATTTATTATTTTCTTTGTTGGGAGACGATATGCCTCTGACCATACACGTAACCATTTTTAAGTGCTAGTGATTTAGTTTTCAAATAGGTATTTACTTCCATGTCCCATTGTCTATAAGTCGATACAGTGCGTTTAAACCAGTTTGCAAACCATTTATTAGTTCAGAAAGAAGAACAATGACATCAGCGTACAAAAGAATTGGTATTTTTTTCGCCTTTCAACTGTCGACACATTGATGTTGGGGAAAGACGATCATCAATAAAAAAATTAAAAAGCAACGGATTTAATATACAATCCTCTTTAAACCCTTTAATATACAACCTTTCTAATATATTGAGTTGATAGTATTGATATCATTTTAACTTCTTTATATATTGCCTAATGTAATGAGTGCTCTAATCATTTTTCCGGAAAGTTCTTTACGTGCCTATTTAATCCAAAGAACTACGGTATGAAACGCCATTTTAAAATGTACAAACACGACTTATTCCTTATCCTCCCTTTATCTTTTAAATTATCATCAATTATCGGAAAGTGATTTATTTTGCGTTGTAAATTTAAGTTTGTGTATTTGAATATTTTGTCCTTTAATTTTCGTGTTTACACTTTAATGTTTTTTTTTTTAATATTGCATGCTATTTTCTGTGAACCCGTGTAATTGATGAAGAGCAATATACGCATACTGGTATTTCAATAAATACATTTATTCATTCATGTTATCAATATTATTTTTAGTTCACAAATATTGTAAGTAATCGAATAGCCATCTCTAAATCCTGCTTGAAATTTAGAAAGCATTATCATATGTCATACAAAACATTAATTAACTCTTTAGCATAAAATTCTAGTGTACGTAAATGTTTCCAAATATAGAGAACAGCGAGATATCCTGTAACTTCCCAGACTGTTTTAACTCTCTTTGCGCCTATCAAGAGGTTTGATAATGAGGATTTACATTTTCCGGATATTCTACCCCTTCAAATATTTTATTGAAGCTGATTGTATGCAAGCATGCTTTTTATTTATTTCCAAAGAGCTTGAGAGCTCTAGCTTTGAAAATATTCTGCAAATGAAATGAAGAAATATATATGCAATGTTATGATGAAATTTAAACGTCGGTATGTGATTTTAAGTATACGAAGTTATTAGTTATTTCTATATAGAGAGAACAGTTCTGAAACACAAACCATTTCTTTTAATTCAGTTAATAGTAAGTGATAAGAATCATTCTGAAGTATTTTATTTTTTCTGAGTGAACTTTGGGGGATGTCTGTTTGATTAAAAATAATGCGATTTCAACGAAAAACAATTCGTTGCATCTCTCTTTTGTTTTGCTTCTTTTCATGTAAAGAGAACCAAATTTCAATATCAATCGCATTATCGACAGTTTTTAAATGGTGTGACTATTTCTTGAACCTAGTTTTTTTCTGGATATTTCTCTTCCTTACAAGGAAGCGAATGATACCATTAATGCTAATACTTATGTCAATTAGCATGATTTAGATTAAATAATATTCTTTTATAATGAAATACTTTGTTTGCAGAACAAGTAGAGAAAGTCATGTAAATGAAATACATCAGATTTAAATATTTTTAGGCAAAATAATTGAATTTTATGATTCAAAAAGAAATTATATAAAATAAGATCAGTATTTTAACAAGCACATCGATTAAATGTATTCTTTAAAATGTAACTAATCATCTGTTAGATTTAAACGAATAAATTTGATGTGCTCCATTCAGAAGACCTTCTCTACATCTGTGCAGAGCATTTTTGCTAAAAAGCTTATTCTTCTATTTACTTAATGCTATTGAGAAAAAAAAATCAGAAATGTCTGATTACCTGCTTCCTTACAAGTAGAAGGTAAATTAGGGAGTACCATAGGCTACAGTGATAGTAAAATCTTTTAAAAACTGGCTGCTATGTGATTGAATTTTCTGTGTTTGTATGGACAGGAGTTGACAAATTTCCCGATGTGAAAAGTATAAGTATTTTACAACTGAAAGCAATAAAATGGCATATCTCAAAAACAATCAACTCAACGAAAAAATGTATATAAAATAAATTGTGTGTCTTAACGAGTTCTACAGTTTTTGTTAAGACGTTTTTGTCCATCTCTTACGGTTTATCAGATACGAAAAATTCCGCAAAATTCATCCACAATAAGCATTTCTTCAGAGGTTATTTCTAGAAAATTTATCATAAAAATATATTTAATATATCTACGATATTTAATCAAAATCATTAGAGCCATTTTTGAGAAAATCAAAATGTTCTAAAAAGATTTCCATGGAAAGGGTAATTGGGGGTGAGAGGACTTTTGTAAAAATTTTTGTGTTGCATCCTTGGAAGATACTCAACTTAAATACTAAATTTTGAGCTATGCTAGCCACAGTCACACGAGGATGTTTTTCTAAACATACTTTTTTGGATTCAGGGGGTCTCAAAATATATATTTCCGGTGAAATCTCGGTATGTAGTTTTTGGGTGCATGCACTATGTACATAGTACGTGTAGAGAAAGTAAAAATAGGTGCTATCATCATCGTTAATGTCAAAACTGCAATCTTTTAGCTACATAACATCAAAAGCTATTTCATTTCATGTGGAAGCTAACTAGAGGCGTGCATATGTGACTGCTGTCGGAAAATACGTCATAACACTCAAAGGAAATGTCAGATTCGTCTTTAGAAGTTTCTTCTCTACGCTGTAGCTTTAATGAACCATTTTGACTGAATTGCCAACGGCAACAGTAAAACAAACCTCAAAGAAGTTTTCCTGGTGGAAAATACTTGATATGGCTAGATCCTTATTAATTAAGCTTGAGTCTGGGTTTATAGATTCATCCATTAGAAAAGCAATCCTTATTTGTACCGATACCCCCCATGAAAATGCCACAGAACTTTACCTGCTTAAAGAAATTATAATTAATATATGTTATTACGATACAAACATTTAGTGACTGCCTCCGTGGTCAAGTGGTCAGCGAGCTGACTTCTCACCCCGGAAGTCCCGGCTTCTACTCCCGGCTGGGGCGGGAATTTTTCTTTAACCAGAATTATTCGCTATCCCCATGGATGGAAGTATGAATGTGAGAGTGAATGTGCGTGTGTTTAGTGATATAAAGTTTATTAATCTAATTTTCTGAACCTTCAGTCAAAACCCCCGATATGACCATTGATGTTAAAGGGTGCTATACAAATGATACAATAAAAAAAGATAAAATATTTAGCGCAAATGTGGAGTAAAACGCTCTCTTAAGGTAATACTTGTGTGAAATTTAACACAAAATTGTAAATGTATTATTTTTCATAATAAAATAATATGAATTGTATCGTTTTTACTTTCTCTACACACACTATGTACAGAGGGAGTACTGTATTCCACTTAAAATTCGATACCGAGATTTTACCGGATATGCATGTTTTGAGACTCCCTGAATAAAATAAAAAAAAACATTTTTAGAAACATGTCCGCCCGCGCGCGCACCCGTGTATGTCTTTGTGTGGGTAGCACAGCTCAAAAACGAAAGTACATTAAATACCAAAATTGGTATTTAAGTTCATTATCTTCCAGGATGCGGTATGAAGATTTTCAAGAAAATACCCCTACCCCCAAATTACCCTTTACATGGAACATTTTTCCAAAATTTGGTTTTGTCCAAAAATAGCTAACGATTTTGATTTAAATGCTATATGTTTAAGATATTTTCATGGCAAACAAAAAGTATATCTAGAATTGTCTGGGAATAGCTTCTGAAGACCTCTTCATAGTGGATGACTTGTAATAACTGGTGAACCGTAAGAGATAGACAAAAGCTTACTACACAAAACGTAAAACTTATAACACACCCAATAGATGTCATATACTGTTTTGTAAATCTATTTTCGAGATATTCCGAGTTATAGGTTTCCATTTTAAGCTACTTAAACGTTTCTCAAACGGGAGGACATATTTCTTGTCGTCTCTCTTTTGTTTACTCTTTGCAATCAGAGAACCGTATTTCATTTGTCTCCCTTAACGACCTGCTTTTAAAATATTTGAATATTTTTTATTCTTATGTATTCCCTTGTTTCTCTTTTATTTATTAGGAAGCAAGTAATAAGACCTACTTCTGGTGATATTTACCTTGATTAGTAAGATGTAAATAAAATATTTTAAAGAAAAGATATTTTGTGGAACAGCTGGAGGATGTCATGCGCATGGAGCACATCAGATTTTTTTAACTTAAGAAAATAGATAATTTTTTGCACTTGACACCTTATGACTATCAATTAACGTATTTATAAATGGACAAACCGACATTTATTAATAGGCACATCCAATTGTAAACGCTGTTTACTCGTAAGCTCCTTTCAGCATTTTTGCATACTCTAAATGATCTATACGATGCAACTTCTGCTTTCTCTGTAATATACTATGTTCATAGTAGCCATAGAAGTAGTTATATTCTATCCAAAAATTCGGAACGTCAGCACAAATATAGGTTTTCAGGGCGGCAGATAAATAAAACAATTTTAGTGTACATATGTGTGTGTGAACAGAATGACTCAAAAACGAAACGAAAATGTCGGAATGTCACATCTTTGGGAAAACGGTTACATTAAATCTTCATACTTTTTATAACTTTATTATTAAATTAAATATATTTAATAGATTTTAGGATATTAAGTTTCTTCATTAGTAAACTTATATAGCGAGGATTATGTAATAGATGTAACATATACTTTTTTTTTAATGTTAATGTTTTTATTATCATTTTTTTTAAATACCACGTTTGGTACTTAAACGACCTTTTTGTTTCTGAGTTTTTCTTTTCACAAAACACACCCACACGCACACGCCACATACAGGTACACATATTTTACTAAAATGCTTTTTTGGAGTTCAGGGTCTAAAAACGTGTATATTTTCGGTGAAACCACGTATCGAATTTAAGGGCTTGAATATAATATTTTCCCAGCTTCCTCTACATAGTACAGAAAGTAATATAAAAGAAAACAAACTATCATTATGATCTATGCCTCCATTAATAGATATTCAAAAGTTGGTGGATTTGCTAAAGTTCAAACACATAACTACAGTAAAATAGAGACAATACGCACATTGCAACACTAAATGCAGGACATTTAACTGGCAAGAATAGCATTATGACCGACAAGAGGATCAAAAATCACTATTGCCGAAAAATGTTACTTAAACGTATTGCAATTTGAACAGAATTTATTTCACTGAATGCACAATTTTGATTCTTAAATATTACCAATTCTGACTTGCTCAGAAGGTTTGCACAATTAAAGTAGGCAACGGAAATGTAAGAATCAACGAAGCACCTAAATACTGACTAGTTTGGGAAGAGCTGCTTTTGTGCGTGTGTGTTTGTGTGTAATAAAATACAATATATATATATATATATATATATATCACACCATATAATACATATAAGAATGTAAATATATTGTATTACACACACAAACACAAACACAAGCAACTCTTCCCAAACTAGTCAGTAATTTAGTACTAGTAAGTTAACACCATCACCACAAATGACTGACCTAGTGAAAAAATAATGCATATTCTTTACGCTACTTTCGCTAGGGCGTCGAACACAATACCTCTCTAATCTCTTCAAGTGCGTTACAACTGTTCTAACCAGTATTTATAACGCATCAAGAACAAGAGAGCGCGCTTCTACATTTTAATAATTCTTGATATTTTATGTAAGGGTAGAAAGAAGCTTCCAAAATTGCATCGTTGCATCGCAGGGGCTTCTAAAATTTAATTCGGAGAGAAAAGGCACCTCCTTATCATTGCATCTGTTTAAAACAGGGGAGTCCATCGGTGTCATCCCCTTAATAAGCTCAGCTGAGTCAGAATATAAATACAAAAACCTTTCTTTAATCTCATAACTTCTATTATGAAACATGCACATTGTTTTTGTTGCAAACAAAAATATATTTTCTAATAGGTGGAGCTGGTTTTATCGAAGTAGTGCACAGGTAATCCTCTGCGCACCGTCTAGAGGATTATCCAAGCGATTCCGCACACACGCTGGAGTTTTACTTCACAAGGGATAAAATAGGATTCAAGCTTCCATAACACGAACCGTCTGAGTTAGTATTACACCGGCTTTGTCACTATCTTTTCTCGGCTTCCTTTCTCTTCCCATTCCTCAAACTTAAAGGTATAAGTCAGAGACCGAGCGATTACGCAATGCTGAGAAAGAATTGCCCAACATAATGACTGCTTCATATATATAATGAAATTGTTACTGAACATTTTTACCTTCTCTAACACGTATGTACATATACGCTAGAGGCCGCGCCGTGGCAGAGTGGTTAAACCACTCGCCTCTCATAAGGCTAGATCCCAAACGACCACATGTGGGATGTGTGGTGGACAAAGCGGCACAGGGGCGGGCTTTCTCCGGGTTTTCCGATTTCCTCCGCCATCGTATTCCGCTGTGCTCCATCTTCGCTTGAAGTGTCATCAGCGACATCGCCTGCGGTGCCATAGAAGTAAAAGCTGCCGATAAACACTTATTTATGTATAAAGCTAGGGAAGGTACTGTATTTTATCCAAAATTAGATGAGATATTTCACCGGAAATATGTTTTTGAGAACCCCTGAGTCCAAAAAAGCAGTTGTAGAATACGGCCAGTGTGTGTGCGTGTGTGTGTGTGTGTGTGTGTGTGTGGACAGCATAGCTCAAAAAAGAAAAGACATTAAAAACCTACCTTGATATTTATTTAGTATCTTCCAAGGATACGAGGGAAGATTTTATAGAGCCCCGCCAACAAACTACGCTTTAAAAAAAAATAATATATATAACGGTTACATATTGAGACACGGCAGAAAAATTACCAAAAATGTAGATCTCGTTATAATATATCATTTATATCATGTACTCGTACGCTTTTCTTGTAGAGGACTTCAAGATACTACTTGTTAAGGGCATCAATTTTAAACAACCAAACGTTTATCAAATCATACAAAGCGAACTGAACCTCAATTGTTTCACAAAATGACCAAGTTTTAAAATATGTTATTATCGCTTTAACCTAGAGTATTCCCTTATTTCCCTTCCACTTACAATGAAGCAAGTAATACGACCAATTCTGCTAATGTTTATTTAGATTAGTGTAGTGTAGACAGACGAATAATGATTTGCAAGAATAGTTCTTGATGAAACAGCTATGGAATTACGTGTGAATGCAATATATCAACATTTTCCTCTAAATTTCAATGTTGATATAATAATCAGTGTTAGCGTGTATAATAAACTAGGCTGGTACAAGAGTAGCCGAATTGAAACCAAGTGTTTACCATAGCTTAGGTTCCACTTAAAGAGTAGTTAATAATGATAACAATAATAATACATTAATGAGAACATTTATCTGCTAAATACTATCGCTTAACACTCAGCGGAACACAAACACTACACTTGAATCACTGGCACCTATTTAAAATAGGAAATAGTTGATTCGTTGAATCGATTCACAACTGAAGTCTCAACTCATAACTAAAGTGTATTAGGCAGTGTCCACTTTTAAGTGTCTGTGGATCAACTGAACTCCTTAGTTATCAAACCAGATTTTTATTAGTTTAGCAAGTCGCCGATGAGGTATTTTATCTCTGACATTTGGGAAAGGTATAGGTAGTGGAACATTTAAACCAATAACAATGAACTTCCCGGAAATTATTAAATCCCATAAAAATAAATTATGTAGTTTAACGAGATGTATGTTCTTTGTGATTTTGTCTATTGTAACAGTTTAGCAGTTGTGGAAACGTCATCTAAAACGAGGAGTAATGGAACTCATTCCGAGATATTCCTTGTTATTAGTTTCAGTTTTCAAATATTATACTTTTTTTATTACTTTTACTTTCTCTACACGTACTATGTAAGCACATACCTAGTATATAGAGAAGGTATTGCATTCCACCCAAAAACTCCATACAGGGATATCACAGAAATAACATTTTATGGTCCATGTATCCAAAGAAACATAAAACAGAAAAAGGTCCGTGTGTCCATGTGTCTTTGAACACAATAACTCAAAAACGAAAAGTCGGTATAATACCAAACTTTGTATATAGATTTAATATCTTCCTAGGATGCGACACAAGCTTTTGAGGAAAGTTCCCCCAAACCAATATACCCTTTACATAGAAAACTTTTCGAAAATTTTGATTTTCTCATAAAGATATTTACCCGACAAATAAAATGTATATCTTGAATGTTCTGGGAATAGCCTCTGAACACCTCTTTATTCTCAATGAATAAAGAATTCTTGGATTTTGCAAACTAGTAAACCGTAAGAGAGAGACTAAAACATACTACACAAACTATGTAGATCTTGTTGAAACACCCAATATAAGTCATATACATTTTGTTTGTTCTTACAAGAAAACATTTCTGTTTATGTTTATCTCGATCAGCATAAAGTAGATAGAAGAATAAGCTTTCAAACAATAATTTGTTAGAAGAATGTGAATGGAACACATCAAATTTTTTCTTCTAATTATGTAATGAAAATGGAATTTCAAAGCCATCGCTTAGAGACCATTCAAGCCTGGTTTTATTCTACATAATTTTACCTATAAGGAAATTATAATAAAACCTTTTTACAAGCTTTCAAGTAGATACAATGGGGTAGAGAGAAGACCAAGACTTTCGTAAGAATGATTGTTGAAGAACGAGTAGAGAATGTCCGGTGAATGAAATGAACATGTAGTATGCCGTTTTCATGTAATTGCAAAGCCTAGTTTTGGAAATGAAATTAAGATACATAGTGTATATTATCTACCAAGCATTATATCAACGTTTTAATGTTTATTTAATGAAAAGAATAACTGAATTTATTTAAATGTACATACATGTTGATTTGAAATAAAAGCAATAGTGCAATTCACTCTTACGTTTCTTTTAAAATGCACAGGACAGCAAATAAAGTGAATAGAAGAATCTGTGTTACATTCATATGACTTTCTCTGCCCATGCTGTAACAAACACTTCTTATGAAAGTTTATTGTTCTATCTACGTCAAGATAACGGAGATACACTTAAGCAAAAATGTCCTTACTAATTAGTTCCTTATAAGTGAAATAAGCTAGACTAGAGCGACAATAAACATTTAAAAAAGCTTGTGACACATTGAAATTCGGTTCTCTTTTGCATTCCCGGGAGTAAAACAAGAGAGATGAAACGAAAAGTTGACTTTCCACTTGAGGAAAATTTTATTAAAACTGAAACCAATAAAAAGGAATATCTCGGAAACAGTTAACTCTGAAAACATGTATATGAAATAAACTCTGTATTCTAATGAAATTTATATTCCTTGTGTAGTAAGTTTTTGTTCATCTCTTACGACTTACGCATTATACAGAAGTTACCCACAATGATGAGATTCTTCAGAGGCTATTCCCAGAAAATTCAGGATGTGCGTTTAATTGTTCTGAACATATCTTAAACATATGGTATTTTAATAAAAATCACTAAGCCAAATTTTAGATCAAAATATTAGAAATATGTTGCATGTAAAAGTAGTGGCGGTGGAAAAATTTACGGAAAAGCTTAAGGTTAAATTCTTGGAAGATATTGAACCTAAATATCAAGTTTGGTATTAATCAGATTTTCGGTTTTTGAGTTTTGCTGTCCACTGACACACACTGACCTTTTTTTTATTCAGGGGGCCCCAAAACATGTATTTCCGATGAAATCTCGGTATCGAATTTTTTTACTGGAACACCACATATATTGTACACAGAGATAATAAAATAGTTAAGTAAATTAGTTATCGCAGAGAGAAGCAATTGCAAAATAGTGATAAAATCTATCACAACATTGTGTTACATCCTGTTATAGTGACTAAAAAGCATTTAAAAGTATGCGTAAACGCAACACAATAAATAATTACATAAAATAAAGAAGCAACATCCAGAGGTATTCGTTTAGCTTTGTTTACAACCCCCTACCAAATTTCAGGTCTCTCCTTCAGCTGTTTTGCCTTAAGCAGACATAACATGCACGTATGCACACATAAGCAAGTATAAACTTTACAATTTACATTTTCAAATGTAAATTTTGGCCTCATTATACTGGGTGCGGAAAAACATTGAGCAGAAAATTATAGACTAGAAAGAAAATAAGCTTTGAGGATAGGAACAAGGAGCTCTTGCTGCTTCCTCTGCTTCGTATAATAAGTAGGGGGAAGTATGATATTTGAGGTTTCACCGTAAATACATATTTTGAGGCACCCTGAACCCTGGATTGGAGGGTACTTTATCTTCAAAAATTAAAATATAGCCGAACTGCCCAAGGGTAGCATTAGAAGTCATTGTGTAGGTTCTCATTTGCGTAGCAGCTAATTATGTCCATAAATTTGGAGCTATACTATATAGGTGTATATATTCAAAGACACATACACGAAACGTGTCCGGAAAATAAGTACCATTTCATTGTAGCGCTAACACAATGCCAATATTACAGCTGAACGCATGCGCACTCATGTCATTGGCCTATTATTTGTCCACTTACGCCATTACAGCTGACCATGTTTATATCGCTAGTGATCGTTCAAAATATTTTAAAAACATTTTTTATCTCGCCTACTGTGAAATGCGTTCCGTCATGCGGTTTCTGAACGCAAGGAATGTTAAGCTAGCAGAACTTCATCAAATTGTGAAATATGAAAATCGAAATGTTCGAAAAAAGTTCCATGTAAAGGGTTGTTTGGGGTGGGGGAATTTTTCTCAAAATCTTCGTGTCGCATCCCTGGATACTAAACAAATACCAAGTTTGGTATTTTACCGACTTTTCGTTTTTGAGTTATCGTGTTCACAGACACACGGACACACACACGGACCTTTTTCTGAAAATACATTTTTTTGATACAGGGAACCCTAAAACATATATTTCCGGTGAAATCTCAATATCGAATTTTTGGGTGGAGTGCAATACCTTCTCTATACACATTACATAGTGCGTATAGACAAAGTAAAAAGTGGATGCTATGGGATTGAAATCCGTTTCTTTGCATGGCTAAGCGTTGACAAGTTCCTGTATGAGAACAGTTTTAAGCATTTTAAAACTGAAATCACTAACAAGGAATCTATCGGAAACGGCCAACTACACCAAAAAAAAAAAAAAAGGGAATACGACATATATTGTATATTTTATCTACATTTTTATGTAGTAATTCTCTCTCTCTCTCTTACGGTTTACAGTTATGCAAAATTAAATAAAATCATCCAGAATAAAGAGATCTCCAGAGGTTTTTCCCAAGATACACATTTTATTTGCCATGTAAATGACTTAAAAATTAATCAAAATCGTTGGAGCTATTTTTGAGAAAATAACATTTTTTGAATTTTTTTCCATGTGTAGTATTATGGCGATTTTCTTGAATATCTTCGTGTCACATACTTGGAAGATACTGAACTTATTATCACGTTTGGTATTTAACGGACTTATCGTTTTTCAGCTATACTGTCCATACATACACACATACACACACGGATGTTGTTCTAAAAATGCTGTTTTTTGGATTCAGGAGGTCCTAAAACATGTATTTCCGGTGAAATCTCGGTATCGAATATTGGGTGCTAGAATACCTTTCCTATTCACTGTGTACATTGTACGTGTATAGCAAAAAAATTAAACTAACATAACTTTTATAGCCCAAAATATCCCAGATATAGAATTTATTTGTGACAAAGTTAACATAGTAAACATTTGTACTTTCTCTACACTTACTATGTACATAGTGTATAGAGAAGGTATTGTACTCCACCCAAAATTCGATACCGAAATTTCACCGGAAATATATATTTTAGGGTCCCCTGTATCAAAAAAAAAAAAGCATTTTCACAAAAAGTTTCATGTGTGGTTGTTTATCTGTGTGTATGTGTGTCCGTGTGTCTGTGAACACGATAACTCAAAAACGAAAAGGCGGTAAAACATCAAACTTGGTATTTAAGTTTAGTATCTTCCAGGGATGCGACACGAAGATTTTGAGAAAAATCCTCCCACACCAAACTACCCTTTACATTGAACTTTTTTCGAAAATTGTGATTTTCTTAAAAATGGCTGTAACGATTTTGATTAAAATTTCGTATATCAAAGATATTTACCTGACATATAAAATGTATATCTTGAATTTTCTGGATATTACTTTATTCTGAGCCAATTTTAGGAATTTTGCATAACTAAATCGTATACGATGGACAAAGATTTACCACATAACAAATATAGAGCACTTTAAAACACACAATTTATGTTATATACATTTTTTCATTGATTGGTTTGTTTTTTAGATATTCCTTGTTTTTGGTTTGAGCTATAAAAACATACTTTTCTCATATAGGACTCTGTGAACTCGTGTCCATACAAACAAAGGAACTACAGTCAATAGCAACCAGCTATTGACTATCACTTTAAACTATGGTAGTCCCTTATTTGGCTTCCACTGTCTGCTATTTTTTTCTCGATTAGCAGGAAGTAAATAGACGCATAAGCTTTTTAACAATAATTTGTTGCAGAGATGTGGAGAAAGTCATGTGAATGGAACACATCAGTTTTTCCATAAATAATGTTCCTACCTACAGAAGGTAGCACTAGGTATGTACATTGTACACCGCCATGAATTTCCGCTCTGATTGCATCAGACTTTCAAATGTTTGCTTCGAGCCTGGGTTGTTTGCGACTGACGTGACGGTAACGGAGCGCTTCATACCACCAAACACGGCACAAAAGGGGCAGCGAAGTGCAATGGTCTTCTTCACGTAACCACTTTACCGTGTGTTGCTCCTGCAGCAAACACACGATAACTATTTCAGAGGCGGACAGAAACTCAAATGCTGTGTCTTTGTTGCTGTCCAAGCCTTTAGTTTCACAACGATATTTGTGTGTCAAGGGCATCTAAATATACAAAATAACTAAATAAATAATAAAGAAAGAAATGTGCTATCCGGGCACATAGGTATATTTTTGTTTCCAAACAAAGTTCCGTGTGTGTGTGTGTGTGTGTGTGTGTGTATCTGTCTGTCTCTCTGTGGACAGCATAGCTCAAAAACGAAAAGACCTTTGAATACCAAACGTGGTATTTAAGTTTGGTATCTTCCAAGGATGTGACTCGAAGATTTTCAAGAAAGTCCCCCATCCCCAACTACCCTTTACAAGGAACTTTTTTCGAAAAATGTGATTTTCTCAAAAATGGCTCTAATAATTTTGTTTAAAATGTCATGTATTAAAGATATTGCCTTGAAAATAAAATGTATATCTTGAATTTTCAGGAAATAGCCTTTGAAGACTAATTTATTTATTCTGATGTTTTTTTTTGTTTTGTTTTTTGTTTTTGTATTCAGGGATATCAAAAACATGTATTTCCGGTGAAATCTCGGTATCAAATTTTTGGGAGCATTATAATACCTTCTCTATACAGCATATACATCGTACATGTAGAGAAAGTATAAAGAAAGACAGACAATACAAATATGCTATCCACGCACATAGGTAACTATACTTTCACATATTCGAAACTTAAAATATATTTTGAAAAACAAGCAACGAGGATTTTATCTATTTTTTACTTTCTCTACACATATTATATACATTGTGAATAGAGGAGGTATTGTATTACACTCAAAGATTCGATACCAGATTTCACCGGAATACATGTTTTGAAACCCCCTGAATCCAAAAAAGCATTTTTTAGAAAAATCTTCTTGTATGCGTCTTTCTTATCTTTTTTGTACTGTTTAACGCCCGTTTTGATTACTTGTGGCGCCGCAGGCGATGACACTGATGATTCATAAATGAAGATTCAGCACCGGTGGGATGCGATGGCGGGGAAACCGGAGAACCAGAAGAAAACCCACCCCTGCGCCGCTTTGTCCACCACAAATCTCAAATTTCACATGCGGTCGTCGAACCTCAGGCCGTCTAGGTGAGAGGCAATGTTCTAACCACTCGGCCACGGTGCGGCCGCGTTTGTGTGTGTGTTGGCAGCATAGCCCAAAAACGAAAGGACTGTTATATACCAAACTTGGTATTTAAGTTTGGTATCTTCCAAGGATGCGACACAAAGATTTTTAAGAAAATTCCCCCACCCCTACTACCTTTTACATAGAACACTTTTCGAGAATTTTGATTTTCTCAAAAATGGCTTTAATGTTTAAGATATTTTTATGACAAACGAAATGTATACCTTGGATATTCTGGGAATATCCTCTGAAGACCTCTTCATTCTGGATGGCTTTTGTACAACTGGCAAACCACAAGAGAGATACAAAGCTTACTTCACAAGATCTCATTAAAACACAGAAGTTATGTCATATATGCACAGTTAACCGTTTTCGAGATATTCCGGACAAATGGTTTAAATTTTAGCATTTAAACTTTACTCAAACGGGAAGATATCTTACTTCACGTTTCTCGTTTGTTTACTCCTGGCAAGCAAAGAGATTGGAATTTCAATTGTTTCACATAGTGACCAGCTTTTAAAGGACAAGACTATCGCCTTAGCCCGTGCATTTTCTTATTTCCCTTCTACTTTCAAGGAAGCAAGTGATAAGATTAATGTTTTGAATAAAAGGTTTGTATATCGAACAGCTAGAGGACATCATGTGAATGGAACACATTAGATTCTTTCCCTTCTATTTACAAGAAATCAAGTGATAAGGACAATTTCTGGTAATATTTATCTCGATTAGCATGAAGTGGAGAGAAGAATAAGCTTTTTAACAATACTTCATACAGAAATGTAGAAAAAGTCATGTGAATGGAATACATCAGACAATTTTTATTATCATTTATATTATTGTTATATATTTTATTTATAATATCTTCAGATTCTTAACTAAACTGCAAACTATAATTTGACATTAAAATCATTGGATAAAGATCTAGAAACAATTTCCACAAAATATCAAGTTAAGATAATAAGATTAAGAATGGGCCATACAAAACTCACACATTCTTATTTACTGTCAAAAGAAGCACCACCGTATTGTCATTTGTGTATAAGTCCTCTTACAGTTAAACATATCATATCTCAGTGCCCAAATTACAGTCATGTCAGAAAACAGCATACAGTTTCAAAAAACTTTGCATTAACTTAAAGACACATAAAGTTTGGTTAATGTATATTAATACATTAACTAAATCATTAAAGAAATCAATCTATAAAGCTGTATATAACTCTCAGAAGTATAATTACTAATATGTTATCTTATTCAATTATTATTGTTTCTTGTCACATACTTTTAATATTGTTATATTATTTATACTCAAACCACTGTTTTCATATGCCAATAAGTATTAGAGGTATATTTTAATCCCCGTGTACATAACGATTTACTTATGATGTTCAAAATTTTCATTGTATACTGGATGTAAACCTGTACAACAAGACTTTTATTGTGGTTGCTATAAGACCTTGTACTTCTACGACCTAAAATAAAGAATAAAAACAATCTAGAATATCAAAAGAGTTATGGTATAGATGCATTAAAATAAAATAAACATAAAGCAAACTATAAATACAACATAAATATTAATAGAAAGCTAGAAAATTTGCTGCTTTCTATTGTTAATTATAAACTATTGATATCCAGCGAAAGGTGCTGGTTTCCACTCGGGTATATAATAATTACTATTTATTCTACAATAAAATTTATTCTTATTTAGAAAGAGAAATAATAGCGTTATTTATATGTACTTAACTGTTGTTATACCACAAACTAATTCTATGCAGTCATTTTTCACACGTTTATAACTTAATATTTATTTACAGTTAAACTAATATTAACTGTTTACTTTATCCTAATATTTAAACACATTTAAACAGCCTTATACATAGTTCTTTATGATTTAAGTTAAGATATAATGAGCAAATAAAGCGTTTAAATAGTAGCTTTAAATTTTACATTTTTCTGAACTTCCCCAAATTAAAATATGCTTTCAAAACATACTAAATATTATTATTATAACTATTATTAATTATTATTATATTGGTAATGTTGTAACATCAATGGTCTACCAAAGGCATGTAATTTAGTGTTAGAAGTAACTGAAAAATGCAATGCCACAGCCGGGAATTTAACACGGTTCTCCGCTCTCCGTGCAGTTACTCGCGTATCAGTTGGAGGGTTAAATGTTTCACCAACGTATTGTCACAGTAACTGGATAGTTTTGGACACCACACAGAAAGCGGGAGAATTGTGTTGAAATCCCGGCTATGGCGTTGAATGTTTCAGTATTGTTGAATCTATCAGTATTGTCGCAGCATGGTTCTGCGACGCGGGGGATAGCTATTAGAGGAAAGACAGATGGTAGAGCAATGAAACAACGGGACTTAAATTAAGATAATACGTTAAGAAAGATTAAATCATTTGCTGATAACGAATGTTTGGTTTACAAAAGTAGGGGATTGCAATACATTCCATTAACCCTGGTCAATATTATGCTGGTTATAAGGCTACTAATACAAAGCCTTACCTTAAGAAAAATGTCATGGTGTGTCTGGGAGAGATAAGAGATGAAATGGTCGAAGTGGTTGCCGGCTGAGCTCGTAGCGACGCCTCAAGACGCACACAACAAATTAGGGTAATACTGAAGCTTTCTTGGCGACGAACAAATTCTGGACGTTCTAGGGCCTCAAACCATGTGTAGTGAAGAAGAGCCATCGAGAGATACACGCTCCCAAAACGTCGATGACTTTTCAACACTTAACCTGGTTTGAAGCCCGAGAACGTCTAGAACATAATAACCAATTAAGAGGCTCCTCGACGGTCAAAGGCAAGACCTGGTGATCGGGTCTGTAGTCCCATAAATAGATTTAGCGGCGCCTCGGAAGAGCATTCCAACATAGTGGCCACTCTCCTAATATGGAGAACCAGCGCCCTGAGAATGGGTTGTCTCAGCCAATCGGCATCGAATATATAAACGTTCTAGAATATCCGGTGTGGCGTCAAAGTGCGACTGTGCACGTAGCCCAACGGAAGTTTGTGACATCTAAAAGTCCACTAGGAGTGCCATTAGAAGAGGCTAGTCACTTCCATCCTGTTACTTCATCAGCTTATAACAAAGCTTGTATTTTTCCAAG
The DNA here is from genome assembly GCA_030762935.1 of Hymenopus coronatus. Lineage (NCBI taxonomy): Eukaryota > Metazoa > Arthropoda > Insecta > Mantodea > Hymenopodidae > Hymenopus > Hymenopus coronatus. Next base: position 57,508,985 of record CM060894.1, read on the forward strand.
AATATGTAAGAATCAAATCCCAATCGAGTCAGATTAATTAATTCTTAATTAATAAAATGTTACTAAAACAATATAAGATAAACTCTCACCAATTACACATGCGACAATATAATGATGTCATTCTGTCATTTATTTCGAAAAAAAGTTGCGGTGTTCCATACACATTACTTTCTATACTTTCTCTGAAACAGATTGTTAATAAGCTTATTCTTCTAATTCATGTTAAGAGAGATAAACATTAGCAGAAATGCTTTCTTTTAAGTGTAAGGAAATAATGGAATACATTAGACTAACAATATAGTCAAATATTCTAAAAATGGTTGTCATGTGAATGAAATTCGTTTCTTTGCCTTGCAAGGAGTTGACAAATTACAGTATGCGAAACGTTTCAAGTATTTTAAATCTGAAACAAATAACAAGGAACATCTAAAAATGGTCAACTCTGCGAAAAAAATGTATATAACATAATTGTGTATTTCAACGAGATCTACTTATTGTGTGTAGTAAGTTTTTGTCTTTGATCAAACCAAGTATTTTGATATTAGGAACATGAGTCACTTATCAGTATAATAATAGGAGTGCTCATAATGTAGATCTAACTTTATGAACAATTGTAGTATGTTCCGGTATATACATACTAGTGTCACGTAATAATGTTATGTGTTTCGTTTGCGTTCTTAACAGCATATCCCCTTAAAACTGATTTTACTAAATCAATACCTAATTATAGCAGATAATAAGCTAATATTTACTATAGCTCCTCAAAATTATTTTGTCCTCAATGGAGGGCATAACCTATGAAATCTGTTGCAACAACTAAAAATCTTGTGTTCCTTTCATATGATTTTCTCTACATCTCTGTAACAAATATTGTTAAAAAGCTTATTATTCTCCCAACGAAATGCTAATCCCAATAAACATTATCAGCAAGGATCTTATTACTTAATTCCTTTTAAGTAGAAGATGAATAAGAGCATTTATTAGGTTAAAGCGGTAATCAAATCCAGTTAATATATTTTCGTTCCGTTTACATTGCCAAGAGTTGACAAATTCCCCGTATAAGAAAAGTTTAAGGTCTAAAATTAAAACCAGTAACAAGGAATTTCTCGGAAACGGTTACCTCGTTTGAAAAAAATGTATGTGAAATAAACTGTGTGTTTTAATGAGATCAACACTTGTATAGTAGTAAGGTTTTTGTATATTTCGCGGATTTTGGAGTTATACAAAAGTCATCCAAAAAGAAGTTGTCTTCTGAGGCTATTCCCATAAAATTCAAGATATACATTATGTATGTTATGAAAATATCAAACATTTTGCATTTTAATCAAAATTGTTAAAGACATTTTTGTGCAGATCAAAATTTTCGAAATATGTTCCATGAATTCTCGGAAGATACTGAACTTAAATAAACCGTGGTATTTAACGACTTTTCGCTTTTCAGTTACGCTGCCCCCCCACACACAAATACACACACACACACACACATAGACGGACATGTTTCTAAAATGCCTTTTTATTTTATTCAGGGGGTATCAAAGAAAGTATTTCTGGTTGGTAAAATCCAGGTAATTATTTTTGGCTGGAATAAAATAGTTCCCTGTTTACTATGTACATTGTACATACGTGCTAGAGAAAGTAAAACTCTTATGTGTTCTTTACTTCTTTGTAATAAATTATTGTTAAAAAGCTTATTCTTCTATCTAATTCATACTTATCGAGATAAACATTAGCAAAATGGTCTTATTTCTTTTCTTGTAAGTAGAAGGCAAATAAGGGAGTGTACTAGACCAAAGCGATAGTCAAATCTTTTAAAATGTGGTTGCCATGTGGTTAAAATCCTTTTCTATGCCTTGTCAGGAGTTTAAAACTTTTCGAATGAAAAAAAGCATTTACAACTGAAACCAATAGCAAGAAATATGTCAAGAGTGGTTGATTCCACGAAAAATGTATACAACATAAATTTTTTATATAACATAAAATGAGACCTACAGTTTTTGTGTAGTAAGTTTTGTTTATCTCTTACGGTTTACCAGTTATGCAAAATTCATCAAAATTATCCAGGTTAAACAGGTTTTTAAAGGTTATTCCCAGAAAATTTTAGGCATAGATTTATTTGTCATGTAAATATTTTAATATATGCTATTTTAATGAAAATTGTTAGAAATTCGTTGTGAAAATCAACATTTTGGAAAATTTTCCATATAAACTATAGTTTGGAGTGTCGCATCCTTGGAAGATATTAAACCTACATACCAAGTTTGGTATTTTACCTAATTTTTGTTTTTCAATTATTCTGTTCATAGACACACGGACAAAATATTAATAATAATATGAATATAGCAACCCTAAAAGTTTATTGCCGATGAAATCTCGTAATTCAATTTTTGGGTGGAGTGCAATACTTTCTGTATCTACGTAACATTTTCTAATATGTAGAGAAATTAAAAATGGATTTACTCAGCTCTGAATGAACTGCATCGCTTAGAGCATCAATAAATCAAGCAAGTCATCTATTCCAGTCAGCAGATATCATTTTGGACATGGTCCTTTGAACGTATTTGTCCTCCGGCATTTAGATTACACGCTTCACTGATACGTTTTGATGGTTGCGTATATAGCAAGGGACCCCTTAGTACGTAGAACTTACAGAAATGCTAGATTATCAGAAACAACCATTACATGCACGTTTTCTTTCATTTGTTTATTTAAGTACACTTTATATCAACGAACCCATCAGCGAAAACAATAATTTTGGTGCATAACAAAGGTGCATATATACACCTTGTAGTACAAAATATAGCAGCGTTTGAGCCGGTTTTGGCGGTATGGGATTTCTAAGGATGGATTCTGGATCTGAACTAATTTAAGATTGTATATAGATGTAAGTGCTAGTTCACAACGCTACTGATTAGTTTCATTTTTACTTTCTCTACACGTACTATGCACATTCCATATAGAGAATGTATTGTAATGCACCCAAAAATTCGATACAGAGTTTTCACCAGAAATACACGGTTTGATACCCCTGAGCCCCCCAAAATTTTAGTATAATTTCCATGTATGTCTGTGTGTTACTGTGGGCAGCATAGCCCAAAAACGAAAAGTCCGTTAAATACCAACTTTGATATATAAGCTCAGTATCTTCCAAGGATGCGACACGATTTTGAAGCAGCTCCTCCTACCACCAACTACCCTTATATGGAACATTTGCTGAAAATTTTGACTTTCTCAAAAATGACTAACGATTTTGAATGAAATACCTTATATTTCAGATATTTTTTTAACAAAAGATCTCTTTATTCTGAGCAAATTTTGCTGAAATTTGCGTAACTGGTATACCGTAAGAGATGAACAAAAACTTATTATATAAATATCAGGTTAAATAACTATTTTTGTCATATAAATATTTTTGTAGGTTTAACCGTTATCGTTATATTCTGTATTATTGGTTTCAATTTTAGCCAGTTAACTTTTCTAAAAGGGAAGACACCTTTCTTCTCGTTTCTCATTTGCTTATTCCTGGCAGCAAAGAGATTGTCATTTCAATTGTTTCACATAGCGACTGTCGCTTTAGCCTGTGCATTTTCTTATTTCCTTTCTACTAACAAGGAGCTAATAATAAGCTCTGCTGATGTTTATTTTAATTAGCATGATGTAGATAACAGATTAATGTTTTGAATAAAAGGTTCTTTGCCGAACAGCTAGAGGATATCATGTCTAGTGAACTCATTAGATTTTTTCCTTGTACTTACAAGGGACCAATAATTTCTGCCATTTTTTATCTCGATTAGCATTATCTAGACAGATGAATAGTCTTTTTAACAATAATTTGTTACAGAGATGTAGAGAAAGTCACGTAAATGGTACACATAGGATATTTTCTGTTTAAACTCTTTATTCTCCTGTCACTTTTCTGATTTAATTACGCCTCAATACACTCGCATCCTGATATTACACACCATAATTTGTTGCGTAATTTAGATATAATATTTAACTATGTACCTTACTCAATATTTTCGTGCCCCAGAAAACTACTGACAAAACTGCTACGTGGCTGATTTTCCAACAAGGAGCGTAATGGCTGGCCTCCCGATTTAAATGCACTGTCGGACGTTTCGTCTATGAGTGCTTTTCAAAATTTCAAATTCTACTGGCTTCAATTACCTGCCGCGTTCAGATTTTGCAACATAATTGGCCGTTTCATACTAGTTTCATTAAGAAAATAAACTACTTAAATGGGTAGGAGAATTGAACTCTTGTCTCTTACAATAAATAACCCTCCCGAGGTGGCTGACAGATCCTATTTATCGCATTTTGTTTCTTCATGAGCCGGAAGCAATGGTAAAACCCCGAACGGTACTTTATCTTTGCTTCTTAAGTTTTTCTTCTCTGTAGAGCACATTTATTTTATGTGTCTGGCGTTATTACGCCTATCACTATTGCTACTATAACCATGATCACAAAATTAAGTATTATGCGATTACTGTACCAAAATGCAATAGAGCTATAGTCATAAAAGCATAGTCCTTTAATACAGTGTAATATCTTGTAATATATGTGTATTGATAAACAAGTGTACTGTATAGTTTATTGATATTTAGGTCGTGACTTTTTGGACGTTTTACATCATAAATGGTTACAATACATTAAATTTGAGCCTTACTGCTGTGGTTTTAAGTGCAGTTTAAAGAGGACTGTTATTTAGAAAATGAAACGACAATAGAAAATTTGCCACCGCACTTCAAGTAATATTCTCTTTTCTTCTTTTTACTTTCTTTAGCATGTATGTACATTATAGATAGAGAAGTTACTGTATTCGTCCCAAAAATTGGATACGGATATTTCACCGGAAATATGTCTTAAAAGTCCCCTGAATAAACAAAAATATTTTCAAAAAAGGTACATGTTGGTGCCCATGATTTGTCTATTACAGACACGTGTGTAATAAATATAGTAAATAGTCGCGAGTTAACTGCCTTTAAAGAGAGATGATAATGGGGGACAACGCATAAGTCAAGCATATCGAAGTTACACGACAATTTGTGTTTCCGAGGCCAATAGTATCCAGAGGGATCTTCAATATTGCAGAAAAAATATTTACCCGTGCGTAAATCACCGCACAGTAAGACCACAAGTGATTAACGAATGGACATCACATCACCTCAGACAAACCATATGCGGAGCTAGAATGGCTTCTGTGAGTTATATCACCGCCCAGTTGAATGGTGGGTGTCAGGAACCCATTTTCAGCAGGAATGTATAGGGACACATGCACCCCATAAGCTTCAACAGCCGACGACCAACTCATTTCCCTATGCTGACACCTCGACACAGAGCTCTGAAAGTAGCAGCAAGCGGTACGGTCCGATGAATTCCGGTTCCAGTTGCACCGAGCTGATGAGCGCCTGACAGTGTGTCACGTGAAGATGCGTGTCAATAAGGGTGTGTCCAGGGAGGTGGCTCAGTTATGGCTGGGCAGCGTTATGATCGCAATTTGGTCTTATTGTCCGGCTGCAGGGATCAATGGTTGGTGCACGTTAGGTGGACATTCTTTCAGACCATCTGCATCCCTTTCTGACATAGAGTACTCTGGTGGAGTTGCCATGCTTCAGGAGAACATTGTGACATGACACCGCTCTTTGGTGACATGCAGGTGTTTTGATGAGCCCTCCAGTGAATTTAAGAACATGATTAGGCCCACCAGATCACTCGATGTGAATCCAATCCAGCATTTATGGGATGCTATCGATGCTGGTGTACGCCCCATGAACCATATCAACTACACAAGAATAATAATTGTGGGTAGCTCTGCAAGATGCGCGGGTCCATATGCGTTCAGAACTAGTCCAGCGCCTTATAGATTCGATATGTATTGCTGCAATTTTGAGGACTCGCGGAGGAGCAACTCGTTATTAAAATCACATACAGCGCCATCCCATGACTTTTGGCCACTCTCAAAAATTAGCATTGTCAAATCAAGGAAAAGATCATGAATATCAAACATGCATTTTTCATCGGTACCCGATTGATTTCCATAGACTTAACATAGAAAACTTGAATATAAAACCTTCCGCAATACTAAATATTCTAGTGGCTATGTAAATTGTTGTTTGTTTTATTTCATAAAAGAATATTATTTGCCTTGTGCTTATTTTTTCATGACTTACTCGACGAGTTTAATCCCTAAAATGACTCATTTTGTTGATTAAAGTATTTTAAAGAGTAAACTATGTATATTTGTTTTTTGCATAAACTTTTTCAGCCAACATTTAATTTTTGTGTGTAGTCTTAAAACAAATACATTATGTTTCTATTCAGTTCCACCACTGCAAATCTTGAGGTTTACCTTGTAAATAAAGTACATTATATAAACAAACAAAAACCGGAAAAAGGATGGAATTAGATGGAATTAGAGGAAAGGTAATACTTGATTGCATTCTGTCACTCTCCTTCCACATGCCTGATGTCAATCAATGCATAATGACACTCATAAACGAACTTATTATCAAGAACGCGTACACGCTTCAGTATTGTAAAAATCCATCGCAATGTTTCTAAGGTAATTTTTCTTTCTTTCACCGCTTGAACAAAGCTCGTCTTTTGCCCACGAGACAGCTTTGAAAATTAATCTGTTTTAAAATAATAAAACACTCACCATCAGCAGAGAGCCCAGTCTCAAGAGTCTCATTTTTCAACCTGTTCATTCTTGAATAATTTAATCTCCTGAATCCAAAGGATGATGCTTGAGCACGGGTAACGGTTTACTTCAAAATGAGGTCATAAAATGAGAAATAGGGTTTAAAGTGGAAGAATGAACCAAGAAATAAAACTAAGTAACACTTGGCTCTATGGTTAATTGAGGTATACGTACAATGAAGAGGAAATACATGAGGTTTAGTTTACTTCTTTGTTCATTGATCCTATTTGTATACCACCTTTAATATGTATGTATAGTTGAGGGTTGTTGACACATGGATGTCGAAGATAGAGCTGTGATTTTTATAGTGAAAAGCATCGAAAAACAGTACCCATGTCTCGGCTGTCTTTTACATAGGTATTCTATTTGCTGAGAAAAATTATTAATTTTAAGTTGCAATAGCTGAATTTTGGTCTGTAATCCGCTCAACGATCTGCTGCTGGTACTATGCCAGACGCTAAAAAACTGCCGCACCGAGTTCTGCGGACAGGACCAACTAAATCTAATATCACCCCAGTATTACACTCCCCACTGTACCTACTTACTGGTGAATAACATCAAACAATGACGGTTCTTAAGGATAGCACACATGAATGTGCATACAAGTTTTTTTGTTTAGTAAGAGAAATTTATTATTTTTACGTTCAGAATGAAAAAAGCTGAATGTTTACTGTATTTTAAACTGTTGTGCGTGAAAAATTATGACATCAGACGATATTTAATATATACCATGTAAATATGCATGAAAAGTTCAGGTATAACTATAAGCGATTGAGCTATACTCAGATTGATAACCTTCAGTTTAAACGAAAATACAGTCAGTTGGAGAATTTAATGCGGTGTGTGTATGTTGCGTGGTAGCTCAATAGTTGAAGCTAGTGTACCGAGACTAGGGCATCCGTGATTTAAATCCAAGCTATGTCATTGCTTTTTTCAGTCTTACGCTCCTTTCGTTGTTGTTGTTGCTTCTTCATCATCAGAATCTTTATTCTCAACTTTAGTTAGTATCTACTTTACTATATATATATCTCACATGTGTATGGTTTCTCACTGGTCCTCAGGAGACCTCGCCTCTTTGCGAGCGCTTCTGTAGCCATATGTAGGCTGCCCAGAGGTAACCATGTAGAAAATTTGCAGTGAAGCGCACTGACCCGAATGGTATCGCTGTGTTCATGTTTTATTTCCACTGACTTGTGGGCTCTGTAACACTCTGCTCCTTCGTTTAACAGAGTACCCTAAAGTCCCGAGGGTTCTTCATCATTCAGGACGCTCCTAATGAGGACATTCACCCACCTCCAGACTCATATCAAATATGAATACAATCGATATCATATACGCGGAAGTAATATGCAGCCATTTCCAGATTGACTCTTGATGGAACTCCCAGCGGAAGATGCAGAATTTCAGAAATTATGCGTTGCTGAATGCCCGATTTTAATTTGGATTGTTCGCTGAAGTGTAAAGACTGATAGATAAAAATATAATTGAAAATCTGTTGAAACGGATGTAAAGCTTAATTTAAAGGGGAGATTGCATAACAAAACATTCAGCCAAACGAGGTGCTGAGCTCCTGATAATGGGATAATTAATCAGTAGGGTGTTAAAACTAGAATTCTGCTGCAGAGCAAAGAGTTAATAAGTATCATACGGAGGTGATTATTTCATCGGCTATATAACACCGGTTCTGTTCTGGGTGACCTAATTTTTTGATTAGTTTCGATGCTGGCAGGGGATTTCATAACCTAACAAAACGTTGTGGCTTGACACATTCTGGCATTGGTACCCATATTAGGTAATATGGGATCATTAAAAAGGGGCAGCACTATCCACCGTAGCAAATCCTATTGCGCGACCCCAGTCTTATTAATAGCAGTGGATAAAAAAGTGAATCAGACTTTGGACCCTGATGGTTGTAAGCTCCTGAATATTTCCAGTTCATTCCCAAAAATGAAGACTCTTTGTTGAGCACATACAATAGATTGGCTGTTGTCCTATCTCTCTGTTGAAGATATTATAGTGTTGAATGCCGGCTTTTATTATGGCACCGCAGACGATGACACCGATACTACTTAGAATGAAGGTGGAATATGATGGCGGGGAATTCGAAGAAAACCCGTCCCTCCACTTTGTCAATCTCACATGCGGTCGCTTGGGATCAAACACGGGTCGTTTCAACCATGTTGACGCCATCTATGGCAGGATTCACTTGCTGCCACATTCCCTCTAAGTCAGCCTTGGTAAGCCAGTAAACGGAGAAGTGTGACCCATTCCACCTGAGCCGTTATCAAAACTGTTGCTCACCATGGAAAATACAACAGGTCAATACCAAATTATATCTTGCAGTCTTTCTTCCCCAATGAGGTTTTTTAAGCCTTTTTCGGTCGTACGAGTATAATAGAGCGCTGGCATATTTTTCTCGATAGTAATTTATCAATATCACACCTAATGGTATAAAGAAAAATTGGTATTGACAGAAGGGTATCATTATTTAAACTGTAGCACGTATATTAGTATAGATAACTTAATTTAGAAAATAACATTGCAATAATACAGCCTAAAAATCTCTACATTTGGGGTATGTATTGGCTGGCAACATTTGATAAAGTAGCAAGCAGTGTTGTCCTGTTGTTTTAGAGGAGTACTCTTGTAATGTAATTAGTTCTAATTATAACTGCATGTGACATTTATTAACATTTAAAACATGGGTTGTAAAGTAGTAGCTGAGGATTTGTGCCAATGGAACGGCACTGCTTGTTATTTGTCATGTACATAGCTAAACAGAAACAAGCAACCTCTCCAGTTCTGCTCTAAGTGCATAGAATTCTATAAAGTGGCCTGTTGCACATGAGACTTTTTATTTGCTTAATTTTAGCGATCTGCTTCTGTTGAGTCTTGTATGAGTGCTTTGGTGGTTCCGAAACCAACAGATGAATGTTATGTAAGAAAAATTGCTAATATTGCTAGAATTTCACATATTTTCAAACTTCCACGTACATGGTGTTAAATTCAATAACTAGGTTTAGGAATTCTTAAACAGTTGGTTTCAATTTATCTCATTCGATTCTCTTTTTTTTCTCAAGCACATACATAGTAGGCAGAGAAGGTATTGCATTCCACCCAAATATACCATAATTCACTATTTAACGTTTTGGAGCTTTATAAATCCAAAAGATACACATTTTCAATTACTGGTATGTGTATATTTTTACATACCATAACTCAAAACGCAAAGTCCGTTAATTACCATACTTAGTATTTAAGCTCAGCATCTTCCAAGGATGACCCACGAAGATTTTAAAAATAACCCCTATTCCTAAATCTACTCTCCAAATGGAACATTCTCTCAAAATTTTGATTTTCTAAAAATGACTAACGATTTTGACTAAAATATAATATTTCAGATATTTAATGCCAAAAGAAATGTGTGTTGTCAACTGTCTGAGAATAGATCTGGAGTTCTGCTCAAAATGGATGAATTTAACATAACTGGTATACTTTAAGATACACAAAATATTTCTACAAAGAAACGCAGAACTTGTTTAAACACGCAATTTTTGCCAAACATATTTTTTCTGTGAAATTAATAATTTGCACTATTATTGGCCACAGTTCAAAATATTTAAAAATTGTATTACAGGGTAACGTGCCATTAGTTCTTTTTGTTTTGTTTTACTCCTGGACCCTAACACAAAATGAAGATATAAATTTATATAAATTTGTAAAATACCTTGCTTAAAAAGATTTGTTCTGATAAAAATAAGAGGTAGCTCTATTTCCCTGGAGAGAGAAAAAATAAATTGTGAATCCAATCACTCTATTTCAATCAAATAGCGACGAGCTTTTAGAAGATTTGACTGTCCATTTATCATAATGTATTCAGTTATTTCCCATATAATTGCAAGACACTAAGTAATAAGACCATTTCTGCTAACGGGTATCCCTATTAGCATGAAGTAGAGAAGAATAAGCTTTACCGAGAATAGCTAGTTTCCGAATAGGAAGAGAAAGCTATATGAATGGAACACAAAAGGGTTTCTTTTATGCAGGGGGAAACATTCGGCCAAGGACCAATTAGCCATCAGACGGCAGGGAAATTACAGAGAAGAAAACAGAGCAGGAAGGATTAAAGCTGAATCTGGCTGTCTTAGAGAACTGAGTTAAAGCCTGATAAACTAGTTTCCGAGGAGTATGTAATCAACAGCCGACGTTAACAGAAACAGATTCAAAATGAACTTCAGAACGTTAAAGAAGGTTGAAGATATACTGCTCTGGAGGATGATGGAAGCAGATTGTAGAATGCCATATATATGTATCAGTGTAATTTAAAACACGTTCTATATTCGGTTCGTGTTTGTCGGGTGTGGACACTACCGAAGTTGGTTCAAAGAGTCGAGACAAGCTAAGGCCGTTAAACCTTGCTCTGGGCTTATTGGATGCACATGCCCATACTCTCTCTCCCTCTATTACTCTCGCTACTGTAAACGATATCTCAGTCAAAGGTAGAAATTCTGTAACACTGTCAGAGAATGTTTGTGCTTAACGCAGTTTGTTATTCCTACGTTCCAAAGATGTGACACGGTGATTTCACAGAAAATCTCTCACTCTTAGTTATTTTATTTGAAACACTTTTCGAAAAGTTCTACTATAAAAATGACAAACGATTTGGAGTAAGATTCCAATATGATTACGACGATTTCATGAAAATTGAAATTTTATGTTGAATTTTCTGAGAATAATATCTGAATTCCTCTTCCTTCTTTACATTACTGGTAAACCGTAAGAGATCAGAACTACACAAAAATATAGATATTATTAAAGCACACTATTTATATCCGATACATATTTTTGTGAAGTTAACCGTTTCTGAGTTATTCTTCGTTGTTTATTTAAATTTAGAGACGCTTATACTTTTCTCAAACTGGAAGTCGCCATTCGTTTCTTTTAATCCTGGTCATGCAACTAGAAGGTAGTTTTAACGCCATCAGATGCAGACAGCATCAGAAAGGGTTTCCATATCGCTTTAGCCAATGTATTTCCTTATTTCCCCTGTACCTACAAGAAAATAGCTTATAACAATTTTTGTTAATTTCTATCCCGATTAGCATGAAGTTGGTAGAAGAATAAGTCTTTTTAATTATAATTTGTTGTAGCATAGGCAGAGAAAGAACAATGTGAACGGAACACATCAGTTCTTTTTTTGCATTGTTGAGTTATGCACACGCATACAAATATCTACACAATGGACATTTTTCTAAACGGGTTCTTTAGAATTGGGTGCCCATAACATGTACTTCTAGTTACATATTGGCATTACTTTTTATTAAATACAATACCACTTGTACGCATTATATGCAGAGCAGAAGGTACAAAAAATGTGAGATATTTGAATCCTTGTCTTAAGTTAAAATTTGGTCCTTTAAAGAGCTGGAAGAATTTTATTCAGCTTTCGAATCTCAATTTGATAATATTCACAACTCGTCTCTGCAGCTATTTGCTCACAGTTGCAGCTCACTGTGTAACGTAGTTACCCGTCATGAATGTGAATCCTACCAAGTGACCCACTGCCTCGTATTTGACGGGTATAGATATTTCTTTGTGTGTTAAAAGAGCTGCAGAACCGAACGGTGCTATTTCAAGTGAAAACCTGGAGAGAGACACTCCTTTCACACCTCTTGCTTATCAGAGAAGACAGTAAGCAAAGGGCGCTCTGGCCTGTTTTCCACTGACATATTTTAACTTGAAAGAGTACTGCAACTCTTTTAAGGCACGAAGAGATATCTGTACACATCTAATATGGAGCAGTTGGGCCACCTGTTTTGGGGTGTAAACTTTCTCAAGCGTTCTTCTTTACTATACATCTATGAGATATATACTTTTTGTGTGTACTTCGCTAACTGAGTGAGATAAACTGACGAGAATGTTGCTGATGTCAACTTCCAACAGTTTTCTCAGGCTTCTATGTTTTATGAACGACCAATGAGAGAGTTTGGAAGCCTTCAAACCATTTTCCAAATGTTTTCAAATTTTGTCACAAATACGTATGCAACCAACTAATGTGTCTTCTAAGTTTCAAAAGCATGATTGTATATACCAAGCGAGCGGATTTGCGAAATCCAATGAGGATTCGTGTCGACCGCACACTGACGTTGCAGTTTTCGTGGTTTTCCCTTGTTGGCAGGCTATCAAAATTCCTTTCTCTTATTTACATTTCTTTTCATTTCCTCCTCATTTTTAGGTGTGAATTACAATTGGGCCACCTGGTACCGTAGGATGAATTTAAAGACAAATTTGAAGTGTTAAGTATATTGTAATTATTTTGCGTGAAACACGAACAGTATTAATACAAATAAATGTAACATAGTTATAGGTGAACACCAGAGGAAAGAATATTGTTCTACACAGTCGCGAGCAAACTGGGGAAAACTACGTACTTCCTACCACCACTAGGCGCACGCACATAAACAGTGAGCACGTTTCCCCTACAGCGACGATGACTGATGAGTAACTATCTGGTAGGCAACATGGAGAAAGAGACAGGAAGGGGGGAAGGACATAAGAGGCAAGAGTGGGGGAAGCATTTCGCTAATCAATGACTTCCTCTCTCAACTTTTTATCTAAGTTGTGAACACATAGGTTACGATATTGGTCTCTAAATTTTTATAACTTTTAGGGGCATTTGGTGTACGTGAAGACTGAAGCTTTACTTATAGATCCAAGCAGCACGTATTTTCGGAACCGGTTTTGAACAGAGAAGACAAAACACGGTAGCTCACCAGTTTGAGCCAATAGCGAGAGTAACGACCCGTTCCCTCGTCAATCCCTCAAACGTTACCCCGTCTGCTCTCTCTAGCTATAAGGTACACTGATATTTATTCCTATATATAAACTGGGACATATAAGTTGAGGTTGTACAATATCTCATTGCGCGCTTCGTACAAACCATAACATTTTCATTGTTATAAGAACTTTAGACAAAATGTGTTATACAAGTGCTATTTAGCTTTTTATGAGAAGGGAGCAAATAGCATAAAAATACATGCCTATTAAAAGCCTCTGATATTTCAGTTCAAATGATATTCCCTAACTGTTAAATGCACATTCTTATAATAGAATATTCATTTATCTTCATCGTGCTAATCGAATTATAACTATGTTCCTTATAAGTAGAAGGGAAATAAGGGGATACACAAGGGTAAAGGGTTAGTCAAATCTTTAAAAAGGTGATTGCTCTGTGACACAATCTTTGCAAGGTCAGCAAAAGAAAATCTAAGAGATAAAAGGGAAGATGACCTTAAACCAATAACAAAAAATATTTCTGAAATGGTTAACTCTATAAAAATGCAACGACATAAATTCTATATTTTAACGCGATCTGCACTTTTTGTTTATCTATTACGGTTTACCGGTTAAACAACAGTCATCCAAAATGAAGAGGTTCCTAGAGGCATTAGAAAATTCAAAATATACCCTTTATTTGCCATGTAAATCCTTAATTAACGGCATGTTAATCAAAGCCATTAGAGCAATTTTTAAGCAAACAAGATTTTTCAAAAAAAAAAATTCCATGTGAAGAGTAATTTGAGTTGGGGATATTTTCTGAAATAGGAAATTTGGTATTTAACAGTATTTTACTTGTTTGCTGTTATGTGTAGTACGTGTACAGCAAGTAAAACGTAGGTTTTCGTGTAAAAAATATGATTATTTCATTCACATGCCTTTCTTTAATCTCAATAGCAACCTATTGTTGAAAAGCTTATTCTTCCATCTGCTTCATGTTAATCGAGTTAAACATTAACAGACATTGTTTTATTACTTGCTTCCTTGTAAGTAGAAGGGAAATAATGGAAGTCACTAGATAATAGCGATAGTCAAGTTTTTTAAAAGCTGGTAGTCATGTGGACAAATTCGTTTTTGGCATTGTCAGGAGTTGACAAATTCCCTTATACGAGTTTCAAGTATTTTAAAACTGAAACCAATAACAAGGAATATCTAAAATGGTTAACTCAACGAAAAAATATATATAACAAGAACTGTGTTCTTCAACGAGATCTATATGTTTTATATAGTAAGGTTTTGTCTGTCTTTTACGGTTTACTACTTACGCAAAATTCATTCAGAGTAAAGCGCTCTTCAAAGACTGTCAGAAAATTTAAGACAGGCATTTTATTTGACATATAAATATATTTAATACACGGCATTTCAATCAAGAGCCATTTTTGAGAAAATTAAAATATTCGAAGTGCTTTCTAAACAAACGGTAGTTTGGGGTGGGGAGATTTCTCTCAAAATCTGTATGTCGCATCCTTGGAAGATACGGAACTTAAATGCCAAGTTTGGTACTTAACGGAATTTTCGTTTTTGAGCTACACTACCCAAAGACGCACACACGTGTTCGTTTCACATGACTTTCTCTACATTTCTTAACAAGTTATTGTTATAAGTTTATTCTTCTACGTACTTCAAGCTAATCGAGACAAATATTAACAGAAACGGCCTAATTTCTTATTTTATTATAATTAGAACGGAATTAAGGGAATACACTTGGCTAAACCGACAGTCAAAATTTTTAAAATGTGGTTGTTATGGACTTTAAATCCCTCTCTTTGTGTGACCAGGTATTAAGTTCCCGTATGAGAAAAGTTTTTAAAAGTGAAACCAAAAACATGAAATATCTCGAAAACGGTCAGCTCCACTAAAAAAATTATATTCAAGATATACCTTTTATTTGTCACATAAACATTTAAATATAAGAGATTTTAATCGACATCGTTAGAGCCATTTTTTGAGAAAATCAAAATGTTCGAAAAGTTTTCTAAGTGAATGGTAGTTGGGGTGGGGGGATTTTCTTGAAAATCTTCGTGTCGTATCCTTGAACTTACATATCAAGTTTGGTATTTAACGGATTTTTTGGTTTTGAGGTGTGCTGCCGACAGATTGACATACAAAGACACACATGCGAACCTTTTTCTAAAAATGTTTCTTTTTTTTTATTCAGAGATTCCCAAAACATAGATTTCCGTGAAATCTGCAATAAATACATTCCCTATACACTATGTACAAAGTACGAGTAGAGAAAGTAAAATTAAAATGGCCCTAAAATGACCATTAAAAGGTCCAGCAAATAAAATATACTAATATGTATTTAACCTTGTAATATTAACTAACTTTAATTCAAGACATTTCTTTCTAAAACACTTATTTTTAAAGCTACTGTATAATGACAATTTAAATTGTCCACCCTGTATATTCATTCTATATTTACCTCCCTCAATTTGGAATTTGTTCTGTGTCTAAGATGTGCATTTAGAATACCACCATATATTATTTTTGCACAACATTGCAAGGAGCAAAATACAATTTACTTCCAAATCATACACTTCTTAATTTTATTGAAAAACTTCGATGAAATGTGAGTCGACTTCCAATTCCAAATTATTCCTCAATTTTTCCACTCCTCTTTTTCTCTCTGGTTTTGTATTGCCAAGTTCCCTTGAGCATTGCTAGCTTGCGAAGTTCTGAGGGAATTTCATTAAACTGCAGGAATACATGCTGATTTCAGCTAGTATATATTGATTCGTTTAGGCGATCTGCTGGCTCGTTTGCATATTAGATTGTCTGGCAAAATTTCATGCCGCATCCAAGAAAATTATTTTAGGACAAAATATTCGCTTACAGAAACTCTGACCGTGCAGTCTTGGTCCATTAGCACAAATGTTTATGTTATTCAATTAAAGGAACGGTGTGGAAATAATATACGAGTAGAAATTTTCAAATGCAATAAAAATCTGAAATTCTATTCACATGACTTTCTCTACATCTCTGTAAGAAATTATTGTTAAAAAACTTATGATTCTATTTACTTCCTCTTATTCGAGAAAAAATAGCAGAAATAGTCTATTACTTGCTTCCTTGTAAGTGGAAGCGAAATAAGGGAGTAACATAGGTTAAAGTGAGTTGGTTGCTATGTGAGTAAAGCTCCTTTGTTTGTATGGACACGAGTTGACAAATTTCTGTACGAGAAAAGTTTTTCAAAGCTGAAACCAAAACAAAGGAATATATAAAAAACGACCAGCTCCACGAAAAAAAATGTATATACCTAACATTTGCTTTACATTTTTTTGTGTGGTAAGTTTTTGTCTACCTCTTAATGTTTTCATTTGTTCTTAAAAGCTTGAATTTTGGGCAAAAATTCCTTTTTGAAAGAAACCATGATTTGCTAAATGAACATGAACAGAAATTAATACAAATCTGATGCGTTTCACATAACGTTCTCTAGCTTGTTTCATATACAAACTATTCCTACCAAGGTTTATCCTTTCAGGTATATCATGCTAATCAAGATAAACATTGGTGGAATTGGTCTTATTACTTGCTTCCTTGTAAATAGAAGGGAAATAAGGAAATACATTAGACTAAAGCGGTAGTCAAGTCTTTTAAAAGCTGGTCACTCTGTGAAAAATTACACTTTGATTAGTCCCATTTGACAAAAGTTAGCTAGTTCAAAATTGAAACCAATAACAAGGAATATCTCCAAAACGGTCGATTGTACAAGAAAAATGCATACGACATACATAAATCATGTGTTTTCCCTACATCTACATTTTATCTAATACGGTTTAACCGGTATGCAAACTTCTGCAAACGTTATCCAGAATGTAGAGCTGTTCATATATACATTTTGAAATGAAAATAATTTTAATGTACGGTATTTACCAACATTTTTTTAATGTAATGGTTAGTTTGGAGATAGGGAATTTTCTTGAAACATTTTGTGTCGCATCCTTAGAAGGATTTAAACTTAAATGGCAAGTTTGGTATTTAAGGGTGCATAGTTTTCGACACTGTCCTCACACACAGAAGATACACACACGGTCGTTTTTCTAAAAATGTTATTTGGACTCAGGGGACCTCAAAACACGTATTTGCAGTGAAATCTTAGTAGCGAATGTTTGGACGGAATACAATACCTTATCTATACACTACGTACATAGTAAGAGAAGAGAAATTAAACAGCCTATTTATTCGCAAGCGTGATTTTTAATTTCCAAACTTCATCATGACGTTGCAGAGTTTTAATAATTGCGGTCCTAGTGCACGTTAAGAACGAGCACCACGTCGAAATGCCCTATCTAGCCAATGTTAAAGTTTGACCCATTATTTCAGCTAAATAGATAAGAGCTAAATTTTAAGGTATATTCAGCAATAACGTTGCTGTTGATTGATGAAAAATCTGATGTGTTCCATTCACATGACCTTCTCTACATATCTGCAACAAATTATTGTTAAAAAGCTTATTCTTCCATTTCATTCATGCTAATGGAGACAAAAGTTAGCAGAACTTTTGTTTTTACCTGCTTTCTTGTAATTAGAAGGTCACTAACTAAAGTGATATGCAAATCCTTTAAATACTGGTTGCCATGTGATTGAAGTGCCTTTGTAGTGCCAGGAGTAGACAAAGTCACGTATAAGAAAATTATAAGTATTTTAAAGCTGAAATCATTAATAAGGAATATCTCAAAAGCGGTCAACTGCACAAAAAAAAAAACACATCAATTCTGTGTTTTAACGTGCTCTAAAGCTTTGTATTGTACGCTTTTTTCTGTCTCTTAAGGCTTACCAGTTATGCAAGATTCCGCAAAATTCATCTAGAATGAAGATATCTTCAGAACCTATCCCAGAAAGCTCAAGATATACATTTTGTTTGTCATTTAATTATCTTCAGTACACGATATTTTAATCAAAATCTTTAGCCGATTTTAAGAAAATAAAAACGTTCGACATTTTTTCCAGGTTAAGGGTATTTTGGGGGAAGGATTTTTCTCAAAATCTTCGTGTCGCATTCCTGGAAGATACTAAACTTAAATATCAAATTTGGTATTTTATAGACTTTTCATTTTTGAGTTATGTTCACAGACACACGGACACACACAGGGACCTTTTTCCAAAACTGATTTTTTGTATTCAGGGGGACACAAAACATGTATTTCCGGTGAAATCTCATTATCGAATTTTTGGATGAATTACAATTTTTCCGGAAATATATGTTTAGAGACCCCCTGAAAGGAGAAAAATAGTTTTTATTAAAGTTACCGTACGCCAGTCTCTGTGTGTGTGTGTGCGTGCACGCGCGCGCGTATGTGGACAGCATACCTCAAAAACGAACAGTCCATTAAATACCAAACTTGGCAAATTCAGTTTCTTCCAAGTATGTGACAAGAAGATAATCAAGAAAATACCCCACCCCTAAGTACCCTTTACATGAAACATTTTTCGAAAATTTTTATTTTCTCATATATGGCTCTAAGTATTTTGTTTTAAATACCATATGTTTAATATATATTGTGACAAACGAAATGTATATTTTGAATTTTCTAGAAATAACCTTTGAAGACCTCTTCATTCTGGATGACTTGTGTAACCGGTAAACCGTAGGGGATAGACAAAAACTTACTATACATAAAATATAGATCTGATAAAAACACACAATATAATTTTTGTAAAGTTAACCGGTTCCAAGATATTCCCTGTTATTTTACTTTTCAATTGTTAAAGTATTTAAAATGTTCTGAAACGCTCATATGTGTTTTATTTTACTCCTAGCCACGCAATGAGAACCAAGTTTCAATGTTTCACATAGCGATAGCTTTTAAAATATTTGACTGTCGCGTTAGCCTAGCATATTTCCTTATTTCTCTTCTGATTACAAGGAAACAAGTAGTAATACATTTTCTGGTAATATTTATTTGGATTAGCATGTTGTAGATAAATGAATAAAATGTTGTAAGCTTAGTTTGTTCGCAAAAATGGTAGAGAAAGTTTCACCTGAATGAAAAAAAAGAATATTTTTAGATAAAATGGAAACAGTCTGTATTTTCAGTGGTCTATCTCCAATCCATGAAGAAAGAAAATCAACTAATGTAGAGGAAGGATTCATTGTATTATACACAAAATATGACCTCATCCTTCTTTTGAGTTGATTCAACAGCTTAGAATACTGTGTTTTGATAATCAATCTGCCACACTATGTGTAAATTGGAAAGTTGAACCAAACTTGAAAATCCAACACTGCAGGCTTGAACTAGAGACCTTCGGTTTTTTTGCCGGTTACCTAACCATTTGAGCTACCACAGCAAGCTAGTCTTTCACATATTAAACTGTCTTATCGGCAGCATGTAGCTCGATAAACCAAATATATGAGACAACTCAAACGTATGCAATCTCTTTTAAAAGAGGGGAGTTTACCCTCTTTTGAGCTGTCTAGTCGTTCTACATGGTCTAGGGGTAACATACTAGTCTCTGGTTCCCAAGTTCGCGGGTTCAAACCCAACGGAGGGCGATGGATTTTTTCGGGTGTAAAAATCATTACAACGGCTTCCTTCGGAAGGGAAGTGGGCCGTTAGTCCCGTGTCATAGATTTACCACATGTGAAATTGTGGTGGATAAAGCAGCGCAGGGACGGATTTTCTCCAGGTTCTCCAGTTTCCCCCTCCATCGGTGTTCTATCTTCATTTCATGCATCATCAGCGTCATTGTCTAAGAAGCCACAAGTACTAAAAGCGGGTGTTAAACACTATAAACACGCCCAATATAGAATGGGAGCTAAGAACTGCAGCAGTTAAGGAGCGTTCATAAATAAAACTCAACTCAATCTACCTCTGGAATAAACACCTAGTGCTGAATGGTTAAAGCATAAAATACGTTTTAATGCGTTTCGCTCTTTTTTGGCTGCATACTCAGTTTATTTTAGATGCATGGGAGATATTGAAGTTATTAGAGCATACCAAAGAATTGCTATTTTTAGTTGTCATTACTGTTGTTATCATTGCCATTATTATTATTATTATTATTATTATTAATAATAATATCAGCATTGCTATTATCATCATCATCATCGTTGTTATTATTAAGTGTTACTGACATTACATACCTGAGTGGAATACTTTTTTCTTCATTTGTTTTTTAGAAATATTCCATACACCTACCTGAAAAGAGAAAGAAGGAAAAGTTAATAATATTCTAAATAAGCCGAAAACGTCTAAATAAATTCTATTTAGAAATTAAATACATTATATAGACTTTAAGGAACAAAATGGAGCAATTGTTTATAAAAATACCATCTGACAAAAATACAGCTCCACCTAAAAGATAAAAGGTTTACAAGAATGATAGCAGGAGTCCTGCAAATTAAGATTGTCCTTCAAGGCGAAGTGGTTTATGTTTTGTATCCATAGCCAAGTGAAGACTTGAATAAAATAGTAAACAGATATTTCTAGAACAAGCCTAAAAATGAAGTTTATAATCATAGCAGGGATTAAAACTTTGAAATGGAGAAATTGTATAGGGAATGTTCCCAAAAACACAGTATACCCAAATATCAAACTCGTATTTTTCCTTATATTTAAGCTGATGGTTTCATTGAGCGGATATGCTTTTATTATTATATTGACAATTTTATTTTTATTGGTACATTTGTATTCCGTAATTCAACTCGTATACATAGGTAAATAGAGCTGCAGGAGCAAACAATATTTTCCAGTTGAAATATAATTACTGTAGTACATGCTTCAGATACATATGGCGCATTTATTTGTGTTGCCTCTGTTTAATGTAACTTTGCATGTCACGATAGAAGGGTGTGTTGAAGGGAATAACTGAGAATCAGACGACAGAGAACTCTAATCTTGGCTTCAATAAAACTAATATATATGGCAGTATTTAAAGTTCCAGTGGCGAATGTTTGGTTGACAATAATAGACCTCCCTAACTTGAATACTTGAATGTAATATAATCTTAAAATGAAAAAGGGTAGGAACTTAGAATATTATCTGAGAACTAGGTCGCTAGGGCCAGGGCAAGTAAGGGGTGGTCCGGTAGGGTCCGGAGCGCATTGTAGACCAATGGAGCAAAAGACAAGAGATGAGACCGCGGGCGAGCCTAGATTACTAGCTTATACAAGAGCTTGGTCCCTGTCGGTAGTGAAGCTTAACAAGGGCGTCACTTTTGGGGAAACTGTGGTGTCGGGGTATTGGGGTAAGGGCCTCCTTGTACCCCATGTTGAAATTCACGATGCCGGTTCCCCTTAAGTCGCACCTTTTGAGGGCTTTCATAGTTCCCATGCGTATCTATGCCAGCCTGATGTTGCTTCAACGGGTACAGAATAAATGCCTTCGGGCCATCTATTCTGTGCCTCGCTGCATTCCTACGAGACCCTTGCACGAAGCCTCTGGTCTGCCATACCCGGAGGACGAAATTACGCGTCGGGCAGTGAAATTCAACGAAGGTTTACTATTCCATCGGAGCACCCTCGTTAGGTCTCTTGGTGATTTCAATCTCAGAAACCGCCGCTTCAAGCGATACTGCATCCCCGGCACGAAGGGGCACTTGCTGCCAGGGCTAAGCTCCTTATAGTCCTTCACGGTTTGCTTGGATTTTAAAATGTCAACCCCCAAAATAAATATGGTGCACAAGGACCGTTGGAGTCGCTGTCTGACAGCCGGGCAGCTCACATCGTGCTGTGGTGCCTGCCTCTTGCTCTCACTGGTGCGACTTGTGTTTTTCTTTTCGCGTGCAGTTTCGCGTGGAGTTAAACGGGGCTACTTTGACAGCCTCTTCTATCCGTACTTTCTTTGTGTGTTCGTGCTTTCTTTCCATCCATTACATTATTGGAACATTTCTACACCATGGCTGCCCCCGTTGCTACGGGGCAGCTTATTTATTCTGCGATGCAGACGTGCTACCAATCTGAGGACCAGCCATGTTCTTTACCGGTGCCACACTCAGCTCTTCCAACCGCGTCAAGCAGCTCCCAGGGAGAAACCTCTTTGTCGCCTCATCAGCAACGCCAGCCCGTGCCCGCTACTATGCATTGCTCTGGTCAAATGCGGCCTATCGACCGCGGCCTGCCTTCCGCCGGTTTTGCACCACCCAGCCGGGATAGTTCTTGCCCACGTGACTCCAAGAGGAAGAAACTGGATTCTGCTGTACCTGATTCTCCTTTCGCTACAACTAACCGTTTTGCACCCTTGGCTGACATGGATCTAGAGGATGGTGATCATGGCGTAAGTACGCCTACTCCTTCTGTCTCCCCACCCCCAAAGCCACCTCCTATCTATGTTTCTAATATACTCAACGTGAATACTGTCCTCAAACACTTACAAACATCCAATGTTGGCGCTTACAAGCTTGTTACACTGGACAGCAACAAGGTCAAATTCACTTTCGAGACTGTGGACGGTTATCGTGCAGCCATACAGTATTTTGAGGACCAAAAGGCCGAGTTTCACACGTACCAAATGCGTCATGATCGCAACCTCCGGGTGGTTATTCGTGGGCTTCATCCCACTATAGACACTGCTCTAGTGCTGCAAGAATTGACCTCCCTTGGATATTCACCCGCACAGATGACTCCAGTTTACCATCCCGTCACCAAGGCGAAGCTACCTCTCTTTTTCGTGGATCTCAAGCCCAGTCCACTCAACGACGACATCTATAAGCTCGATCGTTTGTACTACACGATGGTGAGGGTGGAGCCCCCGAAACCCAAAAGGGGTGTTATTCAGTGCATGAATTGTCAGGAATTTGGGCACAGTCGTAATTATTGCCACAAACAACCCCGTTGTGTCAAATGTGATGGCCATCATCCCAGTGCGCAGTGCTCTAAGGCTCCTCACGCGCCGCCGCAGTGTGTGAACTGTCAAGGTCAACATACGGCGAATTATAAAGGCTGCCCTGTTCATCGACGCCTCCAAGTCATTCAGTCTCGCTCTTCTCCCCGACGTACCGTTTCTGGTGCCTCTCCTGCTGCCGTTCCTCCACTTCATGCTTTCCCACCTATGGAGTCTACCTTGCCTACTTCCACTGAAGCTGCCTCTCCTCGTCCTCCTGCATTTCATGCTCGACCTTTGCTGTCGTCTCTAGTTTCTCGAGGTTCCCCTCCTGGTGCTACGCAGCCCTTTGCAGCCGCAACCCGTCAGTGTGAACAGGACCGTTCTCCATTGGACTGCTTGATGGCTCGACTGGACTCTATCTTCGCTCTTCTACAGCCCCTTCTTACTACCCTGCAGCAATTGATTCCTGTTCTGCTCCGTGTTCATGGCTAATTCAATTCCTTCCTGCCTTCGAATCTGCACTTGGAATTGCCAGAGTATCACTAATAAGTTTCATGAATTATTACATTTCCTTACGGCTTATGACGTAGATCTCCTACTCGCCACTGAAACCAAATTGGCTCCTCACATATCTTTCCATCTTCCTGGGTATAGTGTGTATCGTGCTGATCACCCTAACTCTACTCGAATGGGTGGTTCTGCGGTGTTTATCAAAACTTGTCTGGCTCACCATGCCCTTCCGCCTCTTCTAGAGGACTCATTCCAGGTTGCTCGGATTCAGCTGTCTACTACTTCCGCAAGCATTCAAGTTGGTTCTTTCTATTCTGCTCCTCAGAATCATGTCAGTCTCACCGACTTCTGGGGTCTTGTTCATGCTTTCCAGGGCCCCTTCTTGGTCGGCGGCGATTTTAATTCCAAACATCCTCTATGGGGTTCGAACTTATCTAATCCTAGGGGTAAACTTTTACACGCTGCAATCCATCAGTTACACCTAGACTAACTCTCTCCTGTTGAACCTACGTTTTACCCACACGATGGTACGACTCCGGATGTGCTGGATATCTTCATTGGACGTAATATTTCCCGCCATTGTTCCCGTCTCTCCGTTGTTCATGATCTGAGCTCCGATCATTTACCAGTCCTGCTCACTCTCTCCGATGGTGCGAAGTACAAAGACTTACCCCCATCCCTGATACGCCATCCTTTTGACTGGCCTTTGTACACCTCTTTGCTTGCCGATCTCACTATTACGACTGTGCCACTTAAGTCACCCCGTGATGTTGATGTGGCTGTTTCTACCCTGACTCGCAATATCCAGTGTGCCAGCAGTACTCTCCAAGATCTTCGTCCTCCTCGTCTTGTGCCATTCTATTCTCCCGAGATCCGTCTACTGCACTCCATCAAGAGAGACTGTCGGAAACTCTGGGAACGCACGCGCTACCCGCTTCACAAAACCAATTTTAATCGCGCTACTCGGGAGCTGAAGGCTGCCTTACGTGCTGCACGCTGCACTGCTGCTGAACACCGACTACAAGACTTAAACGCCAGTGATGGGTCACTATGGCAGAAGACTAAAACTTTGACACGTTCTTCTGCTGCCATGCCGCCTCTTAAGGTTGGGAACACCTGGTTTTCTACGCCACTTGAAAAGGTAAATTTGTGCTCAGAATTCCTGGAACGTCAGTTTTCCCCGAATCCTGTGCTGGACGCGGACTTTGCTCATCGTGTGGAGGAAGAACTCACGCAACCTTTGTTGCTCACTCCTTTCCACCACTTCTTTACCCCTGGTGAAGTTAAAAACATCATCGCTCGCTCTTCAGCTCACAAAGCTCCCGGTCCTGATCTTATTGTGCAACCCTTACTTCTTCATTTACCCCGGAATGCGCTGGTTTTGTTGACGCAAATCTACAACGCTATCCTCCGCACAGCTCATATTCCTCATCAATGGAAACACGCTACAGTTATCCTTCTTCCCAAACCTGATAAAGTCAAGAGTGATCCCCTCAGTTATCGTCCTATTAGTTTACTCCCCCTACTCTCCAAAATCTTCGAACGTCTCCTTCTGCCTCGTCTTTTGCCTCAGCTCACACCGATTATCCCTGACACCCAGTTTGGATTTCGCTCTCTTCACTCCTGCTCTCAGCAGCTCCATCGTGTCGTTGACGCTATTCTTGATTCCTATGAGCGTCAATCTGTATGCATAGGACTGTTTTTGGATACGGAGAAGGCCTTTGATAAAGTTTGGCACGATGGCTTATTATTCAAACTCAAACCGCATCTCTCGGACACTTATTTTCGCCTTGTACAGTCCTATTTGCGCAATCGCACCTTCTCTGTTAAACATGATCGTACATTTTCCAAGGCCCTTCCTATCTCCTCTGGTGTGCCGCAAGGGAGCGTACTGGGCCCCTTATTATACCTGGCTTATACCTCGGATTTTCCTAGTCATCCGCAACTCACCATTGCTCACTATGCCGACGATGTGGCGGCGCTAAGTGTGGGTACTTGTGCTACGGCGGCAAGCCGCCTTCAGGACTTTTGCAACCAAATTCACTCCTGGTGCCAACGTTGGAGAGTGACTATGAACGCTCATAAATCCCGTGCTGTGAAGTTCACCTACAAAACGAACGTGACCCATCATCCCATTTCTCTCAATGGGACGGAGATACCCACCGCGACTTCTATAAGGTACCTCGGCCTTATCTTGGACAGCCGTCTTACTTGGGGTCCCCATCTCTCCAGTCTAGTGCAGAGGATTCGTCATCGCATCCGCGACGTCCATCATCTTGTGTCCGGTTCCTCGCCATTGCCTTTGCGGTACAAGCGTCTTGTCTACACTTCCTTAATTCGACCCATGTGGCAATATAGCTGTGCGATATGGGGTTCTGCCGCTCCGTCGCAGACGATCAAACTCCAGCGCACACAGAACCGTTTTCTCCGCCTCATGACTGGCGCTCCATGGTACGTGAGCAACTCAACTCTGCACGCTGACATAGGCCTACCGGAGGTAATGTGTGTCCTCCGCATCAGCTACAAGAGGCTCCATCGATCCTGTTTGCGCCACAGCAATCCTCTTCTCCGCCATATTTATCTTCCTCCTGAACCTCAACGACGAAGATTGAAGCGCCGCTGGCCCTCCGATCTGCGACTGAACATTTAGCTCTTTTATTATTTTCTGTTCTGCTTTCTTTGTATCTTTGTACTATTTCTTTGGGCCCATCGCTGGATGGTACCCCAACCACATATTACATGCTGTTCTGTGTATCTAATTAGCTCAACTGCATTGTACCTAATTGTACAAAAGAGTTTTCTTACAATAAAAAAAAAAAAAAAAAAAAAAAAAAAGGACCGTTGCACCGTGACTGCCATCCGTTGAGGAGTAAACTTGCTACCTCCCCTCCCTTCAGCCCAACCTCATTTTCACCCGCCATCCTGCGAACCCTATATTCCTGTCAGCACGTGGTTAAATTCTAGCATCGGGCTGCCCTCAGCCTGCTAATTGCTCATGTCGTGTGAGGTTTCGATATTGTCGGATATTGCCATTATGGTATGATTCTGTCTGAAGTTACTCAAGTTTTCATGATATTTCTAGATACATGTGACATTTCCTTTCGCTGCTTGATGCAAGAAATGTCCTAAAAGCTTCCATGAGGAAGCTAACGCCACGATAGAATCCACCGGGACATTCATAGGAGATGGCACACCTTTGTACACCCCGTCACGTACACAACTTAGCAAAGATTCTGCACTTTTAAAATATAAAGAGGTATCCAAATTAAATTCAAACTATTAATAAAGTACTACCAAAATAATATGAATTAAAGCTCTTGCCAATGACACACATGACAACCTAAGCTTATTTTTTCTCGATTGGATGAAGAAAATATTAGCATAAGCTTTTTAACAATAATTTGTTGCAGGGATGTAGAGAAAGTCATGTGAATGGAACACATAAGATTTTTTAACTAAGATAGGATGGCATCTGAAGCAGATAAGTTGCCAATACATCAGGGATTTAGGCAACAAATATGATTCTCGTCTACCAGGTGGCCCAATTGCCCAGTATCTGACGTGTTTTAGAAAAAAGGTCAGTGTGTGTATGTGTGCGTATTTCTCTGTGCGTGAGTTTATGTTGCCTGTGGAAAACATTCCTAGGAACGAAAAATCCGTTAAATACCAAACTAGGTATTTAAGTTCAGTGTATCCCAATGATGCGACACGGACACTTTTAAACAAAATTTCCTCACCTCTAACTTCGCTTTACGTGGAAAAAGTGTCAAACATTTTAATTTTCTTAAAAATGTCCGATTTTAAATGAATTATCGTATTTTAAGGATATTACTTACAATATTTTACACAACAAATAAAATGTAAATCTTGACTTTTTTGGGAACGGCCTCTAAAGACCACAATGAAGATCATTGTGGTTGTATGTTGCTTAATTTTGCATTACTGGTAAACCCTAAGAGATAGACAAAATCTTACTTCACAGAAAATGTAGATCTCGTTAAAATGTACAATTTATGTAATATACACTTTTTCCTGAAGTTGACCACTTCTGAGATATTCTTTACTATTGATTACAATTTTAGAGCACTTAAACTTTTCTCACACAGGAATTTGTCAACTCCTGGCCATGGAAAGAAACGAATTTGAAACACATAGGAAAGAGCTTAGCTCGTGAATCACATAGCTGTTAAAAGAAGTGACTAACGCTTTTTCCTAGTGTACTCCCTTATTTCCTTTCTACTTACAAGAAAGCAAGTAGTAAGTCTATTTCTGCAAACGGATATCTCGATTGCTATTGAGTAGATAGAATAATAAGTTTTTTAACAATAATTTGCTACAGAGACATATAGAAATTTATTTGAATGGAATACATCAGATTTTTTTAAATTGCTCCCCACTGTATGGAACTGTAGGAAAGTTATTTTCTTCAGTACTCGTTTTTATATTCCGGAACATCTTAACCTGTCCTGTCAAAACTCATTTACAACCCGGCCAAGGAGAATGAAGTCCTGCATCGGCAGCGGAAAGACGACGCAATACAAATGGCAGGAAACGCCAAACTCTTTAGTGCGTCGCTTGGAGTATTCACTTGGTATTTTTTTTTTTTTTTTTAGTGTTTTTTCGCCCGCTTAACTACATATGGCGGTGACACGGATGATACATGAATGAAGATGGGGCACCAGTGGAATGCGATGGCGGGGGAAACCGGAGAAAATCCTCCCCAGCGCCGCTTTGTCCACCATAAATCTCACATGCGGTCCCTTGGGATCGAACCCGGGCCATCTACCACTTGGTGATGGAACGTAAACAAAAAAGTTATTCACTAGAGAGCTCGAGGTGGTATTACATTTATAATGTATCACGTTTTGCGACCAAAAGAAGAATGAAAGTGGTAAGAAAGCTATTACGAATACCACCGAATATGGATGCTGCTTTTACTGGCTTTGATATGACAATGGATGATGTGATTAGGATCACCACCTTGAAGAACGTGGGAGTAAAAGTTTCCCAGATACTTTTTGCTGTTCTCCAATTCTTGTACTTTCTTCAAATGTTTTTCTATTTTTCTGTTATTCAAGTGTCTTCCACAAAAAGTTTACCTGAAATAAAATAAGTTGTGCGCTTTAACGAGATCTACATTTTTTTTTTCTTTTTTGTAGCAAGACTGTCTATCTCTACCAATTATATTAAGTCATTCAGAATGATGAGAACTTTAGAGACTGTTCCCATAACTTTAAATACTATACATTTTATTTATCCCAAAAATATCCTAAATATACCTACGGTATTTTAATATATATCATTAGTTGTTTTTCAGAATTAGATTTTCCAAAAAGTTTCCTTATAGTTTAGTGTGGTAAGGCTTTCTTCAAACTCTTCGTGTTACATCCTTGCTGATATTGATGATGAGCTTAAATATCAATGGACTTTTCGATTTTGAGCTATGCAGTTCACAAACACTCACCTACATTTTACTAATACGGGTTATTAAAATTTTATTTAGTTTTAATTGTTCGCATTTTCCCAATTAGACTCTACAGAGGGGAGGCAGACGTTACGCGCACATGTGGCGCTCTCCGAAGCAGGACTACACTCGCCTTGGTCGGGTTATACCTGTATAGTTATTTACGCAAACATTGTGTTAATTTCTGAGGTGTGTCGTTAGTCTTTCTAAATGAAAAAAGTGGCTTGAAGCTTCCATCTTAACAACAAAAGTGGATCAAAAGATGTTGGTGTTATACCTATATAGTTATTTACGCAAACATTGTGTTAATTTTTGAGGTGAGTCGTTAGTCTACCCAAATAGAAAAAGTGGCTTAAAGCTTCCATCCTAACAACAAAAGTTGATCACAAGATGATGGTGTTGTACCTATATAGTCCTTTACGTAAACATTGTGTTATTTTCTAAGATTTGTCGTCAGTCTTCCCAAATAGAAAAAGTGCCTAGAAGCTTCCATTCTAAAAACAAGTTGATCAAAAGATGGTGGTGTTAATTGTGTGATAGCCTATACATAACACGCATAAAGGAAGCAGGAGAAAAGCCCCATTTGTAAATGCACAGCTGAAAGGGCAGGAGAAGCGATTCCTTTGTGAAGTTCGTTTTAAAAGCTGCTCCATTTCTAGCTAAAAGCATCTGCTCTTCACTTTCTCAACTACCTCCTCAATGAAGTTCAAGTTTATGGCAAAGTGAGGGCTCTGGGAATTGCCTTATGGTTAACTTTGGTGTCTGGAAAATATAGCCACAATTAGCGAGGTGCAGGGTAAGAAACTTCTTAAAACTATCACCTGTAATGAAACTGCTTATGAAATAAGCTTCAGATGGTTATTGGCTTTTGTTTAACTCATATTTTTAAAGTCTGGATCACTGGTTACAATAGGGATTTGAAAACGGCCGTTGAACTGTATTTACTTTCTGCTTCGATGATAGAGTTATTAAAGTACCATATGTTTAAGGTATTTTTTTGAAAAACAAAATGTATATCTTGAATTTTGTGGAAATAGACTCTAAATACCTCTTCATTCTCGATTAATTTTCTATAACTGTTACACAGTAAGATATGGACAAAAACGTACTACACAAAAAATGTAGATATCGTTAAAACACACAATTATGTCTCACATTGCTTTTTTGGAGAGCTAACTGTTTCAGAGATATTCCATGTTATTTGTTTCACTTTTGAGCTATCTTTAGTTTTACTACTGCCTTGGAAAGAGAACCTAATGTCAATGACAGTCACATAGCGGCAGATTTAGGAGATCGGACTATCGCTTTAGCCTAGTGTGAATGGAACAAATCAGATTTTTATACCATACATTTTTACTTTCTGTAGCACGTATATAGTAGATAGAGAAGGTATTCTATTCCACCCAACAATTTTAATATTACAAGTACATAAATGTTTTGAGACCCTCTGAATCCAAAAAATGTATTTTTAGAAAAAAGTTTCTATGTGTGTGTGTATGTGCGCGCGCCCGCGCCTGAGGGCAACTAGCTTAAGAACGAAAAGATACTTCATATTTAAGTTTTGTATCTTCCAAGAATTTTTATGTTTTGTATCTTCGAGGATCCCATACGAAGATTTTCATGTAAAGTCTCCCACATCAGACTACCCTTTACATGAAAATTTTGCTTTGAAGTTTTTGTTTTTCTTGAAATTGGATGTAATGATTTTGATTGTTAACACACTATCTCTTAATACACGTAAGCAAGGCCAGCTTTGGCTGTTTAGAATCAAGTTCCGGCATGTCTCTTGAGGCTAAAAATACCTCAGGTAGTTAACTTTTTTCCTAGCATCCACCACCTGCATGCGACATACCAAAATATGCGTCCAGTTTTCTAATCCCTGCATCATAAGGAAATCCGCCTAACAGAATAATAACTACACTATGACCTTTCCACCGTCCCACATAAGCCATGGTATGCCTATCCTCTGTAAATAGAATGTATATCTGGAATTTCCTGGAAATAGTTTCTGAAGTCCTCTTCACTCGGATGCCCTTTTCATAATTGGTAAACTGTAAGAGATAGACATAAGCCACTACAGAGAAAATGTAAATCTCGTCAAAATACACGAAGTTGAGTCCTATACACATTTATTGTGTAGCTAGCCATTCTCGATATATTCCTGGTGTTGGTCAATTTTAAAATGCTTATACTTTTCTCAAACAAGACATAGTCATCCGTTTTTGCTAGTTTTGCTCCTCGTCATGCAAAGGGAATCGCATATTAATGTCAATTCATGGCTACAGGTTTTAAAATATTTGTTTATCGCTTTACCCTAGTACACTCCCTTTCTTTTCCTTACACCTAAAAAAAAGTAATTTACTAATGTTTCTCTACATTATTGAAGTAAACAATTTTTTTCTTTAAAGAATAGGAAGTTTTATTGCAGATTCTGTTTCTTCTGCTTATTATGTATTCTCGACTTCTGTGACAGCTCTGATTCCTTGCACTCATCTCCGCTTCTGGTTGCTCTGGACAAAATTACTCTACCCAAGGCAAAGAGAAGAATTCCTTCCAACCTATACATTATATTGGTCCATCTTACAGCTGGTCTGCTTCGATATCGCTTCCCGATGCGAGAATCCCTATTCATAGGAATCTGTATCCTTTTTCTACATTGCATTTGCGCCGGGTAGCCTCCCAATTTCCTCTTTAGGCTTGCTGCCCTTTAGGTTACGTCAACCGTATCCTGGTATTTGGGAATATGTCCCTCAGGAAACTTCTGCTATCTTCTTCCATTTTTCACTGGCAGACCTACATACTCCTTATGGGCTTCGGTAAGTTTGGATACTTGGTATCCATAAAATTAAGTTAGGAATATGTAGGGTTTTAAAACTTAGTATTGTATTTTGTCGTTTACGTTGTTATCTAGTAAGGTAAAAGTGAAGGTTAAATAATGAAAGTGGACAGCTTGCGTATCCTATGCATATCTACTGTTCTAAAACTACTCTTTACATGTAACATGTTTCTAACATATTTGATTTTCTCTTCCATTTATTTCATGCTAATCGAGAACAAATTAGCAGAAATTGTCTTATCGCTCGTTTCCTTGTAAGAAGAAGAGAAACAAGGGAGTACCATAAGCCAAAGTGCTAGTCAATCTTTTAAAACCTGGTTGGCATTTGATTGAAGTTCCTGTGTTTGTATGACCAGGAGTTGACAAACTTCCATATGAGAAAACTCAAACCATTAACAAGCAATATCAAAAATTGTTAGTCATTTTTGAGAAAATAAAAATTTTCGAACAGTTTTCCATGTAAAAGGATTTTCTTGAAAATATTCATGTCGCAACCCTCGAAAATAGTAAACCTAAATACTAAGTTTGGTATATTGTATATTTCGCTTTTGAGTTAGGTTGCTCACAGACACACACACGAATATTTTTTCTAAATTTTTGGGGGGGATTTAGGAGGTGTAAAAACATATTTTTTTGTGAAATCTCGGTATTGCATTTTTGGGTGCAATACAATACCTTCTCTATACTCTATGTACATAGTAGGTGCACAAAAAGTAAAAAGGAATTAATTTTAGTTTTATTTGTAGTATATCTTACTTATGAAAACATCCTGTTATTAAGTTCATCTGAATACAGCGAGAAAGCAAGATAGTAACTAAATAATTCAATACATGAGAGCCATACTAATTCAAGTCCAAAAACTCCAAAATCGAAATTTTTCCACCATTATCGATAAAAAAACCTGATGTGTTCCATTCACATGACGTTCTCTACATCTCTGCAACAAATTATTGTTAAAAAGCTTATGCTTCTATTTACTTCATCCTAATGGGGATAAAATTAGCAGAAATAACCTTCTTTCTTGCTTCCTTGGAAGTAGGAGCTAAAAATAGGTAAAGTGATAGTCAAAAGCTGTTTGCTATGTGACTTAAGTTCCTTTGCTTGTATGGACAGGAATTGACAATCTCCTGTATGAGAAAAGCAGAAGTTTTTCAAAGTTGAAACTAAAAACAAGGAATATCTAAAAACGGGCAATTCCACAAAAAAATGTATATGACATAAATTGTGTGTTTTACCCTGATCTACATTTTTGGGTGTACCAGAAAATTTCAGATATACATTTTATTTGTCAGATAAATATTTTTAATATACGATATTTTTAATCAAAATCTTTATTTTTGAGAAAATAAAAATTTTCTAATAAAGTTCCATGTAAAGGGTAGGGGGATTTTCTTGAAAATCTTCGTGTCGTATCCTTGGAAGATACCAAACTTAAATACCAAGTTTGGTATTCAACGGTCTATTCTTTTTTGAGCTATGCTGCCCACAGACACATAGTACGTATAGGGAGAGTAAAAAGAAGTCTCTTTAGAGTCATACTAACATAAATTTTGGATTTTTGATAGAACGTGAGATATTGAAGACCATATTATTGAAAGTCCCTTCACTCTTTAATGCCAAAGTATCTGAAAAGGACTCAAGATTCGCTGGCTCTAACATCAGCGCTTCTATGATTATTGTTAGTCCACATAACACAGTTTGGTTCATTCAATGTCTACATCGGTGAACCTTGGCAAGAATGTAAAATATGTGCTTTATAGTAAAATATATTCTTTTTTAACTTTGGCAGGTGTCAAGCCTTACAATCAGTTTTCGTAATGACTTCATCCGTAGCGTAGATAGTGAAGATGTCTAAAGCAATTTTGATGTATCCCCAGTAGGCTGAAGAATGGGATGGGAGAGAGAATTCTGTTCAAGTCTTGAATGTGTGAGGGAAGAAAACTTTAGAAGACGAACCTCGTTAGGGGCGCCTATGGGATCATAGCCGCGCATGTGAGGCGTGACGTGGAACAAGAGATTGAAAGATTGCCATGTCGCTCTCTGCAGCAAATTGAAAAGTTAATGGATGTCTCAGTATTCTGTATGCACCTTATCATTTTAGGGAAGGTTGCCTGTAGATGATTACCAATCAAAACATCTTCGATTTGAGATGGATCAAAGTTCTTGTTTGGTTCCCAAAGAAATATCTTGTATAGTAGTTTAGACAATCTCGTATATGTTTCGACTCGCTATTATAGCTGTTGGCTCCAGTTTTACTTTCTCTACACGAACTATGCACATAGGGATTTGCATTTCATCCAAAAATTCGATACCGAGATTTCACTCAAAACAGACGTTTTAGGGCTCCCTATATCCAAAAAGGTATTTTTAGAAAAAGTTCCGTGTGTGTGTCCATGTGCCTGTGAACACGATAACTCAAAAACGAAAAGTCGGTAAAACACCAAGTAGCTTGGTATTTAAGTTTAGTAGCTTCCAGGGATGCAACACGGAAAAAAATTCGAAAATGTTGATTTTCTCAAAAATTGCTGAGACGATTTTTATTAAAATGCCGTATATTAAATATATTTACATGGCAAGTAAAATGTGTATCTTGAATTTTCTAGAAAAAAACTTTTGAATACCTCTTTATTCCGAATGAATCTTGCTGAATTTTGCGTAGCTGGTAAATCGTAAGAGATATACATTTTTTGTGTAGTAAGATTTTGTGTATCACGTTAAAACACACAATTTATGTCCTATACATTTTTTCATGGAATTGACCATTTCTGAGATATTTCTTGTAATTTGTTTCAATTTTCTCACATGGAAATTTATCAACTCCTGGCCCTGCATGGAAACTGACTTCAATCACATGGCAACCAGCTTTTAAAGGATTTGACTATCGTTTATCTTAGTGTACATCCTTATTTCCCTTCTACTTACAAGGAAGCAAGTAATTAAGACAATTTCTGCTAATATTTATCTCCATTAGCATAAAGTAGATAGAAGAATATGGTTTTTAACAATAATTTGTTGCAACGATGTAGAGAAAGTCTTTTGAATGGAACACAAGATTTCTTATCTCCCCGTCCTAAATCTATATTCTTGTGTTATAGTTAATTATATTTAGTATCTTTCTTCATTAGTTCTACCAAAATAATGAAAACATTTCTTGTATATAGTTAATATTTCTAACTATTTTCCAATGTAGACATGTTTACTTGTTATACTTCGGGTTTATACTGTATAGAGAAAGTATTGTTTACTACTAAAAAGAATCTATGTCAAGATTTCTCCGTAAAACCAATTTAAGGTCCTCTTCAATAAATACAAAAATACCCATCTCTCTCTGCACCCGTGAACAGCATAACCAAAAACGAGAAGCTCTAAACATAGGAAGCTTGGAATTTCATTTAAATTTGTCCCAAAGGTGTTAAAGGAATATTTAAGGAAATTTCCCTACCCTTACCTACCCCTAAAATGGAGTATAATATGTAATTTTCTCAAACATGACTGAACTGATATTTGCTATAATACCTTAATCTAAAGTAATTACATTAACAAAAATCTGATGTGTTACATTTACGTGATCTTCTTTACTAATTCTATTTTTACACGCAATCTGTGTATGTTTAATTACAGGATATATATCTTAAAGATTTTGATTCTCTTATGTTTTACTTCTAATTTAAAAAGACTTAAATGTTGTTAAGGGACGAGAAGACCATATAGAGTTTAATGAATATATAAACTATTTGGGAATTTGTTATTGCTCTAAAATTTAATTCTTGTTTTGATTTAATTTTTAATTTTTATTTTACATTGTTGTAACAAATTATTGTTAAACAAATGATAGAAATACAATTAATGATAATCGAGATATACATTAGCAGAAATTGTCTGAACTACTTGCTTCCTTGTAAGTAGGAGGGAAACAAGGAAATACACTAGACTAAAACGATAGTCAAATCTTTTAAAAGCCGGCAGCCATGTGGAAGAAATCCGTTTCTATGCAGGACCAGAAGTTTACAGCTTTCCGCGTGAAAAAAAAAAAGTTAGATATTTTACATCTGAAACAAATGACAACGGATATCTCAGAAATGGTCAATTAAACGAAAAAAACGTATATGACATAAATTTGTTTTAGCTTGATCTAAATTTTCTGTATAGTAAGTTTTTGTCTATTTCTTACGGTTTACCAGTTACGCAAAATTCATTCAGTATAACGAGATCTTTAGAGGCTATTCCCAGGAAATTCAAGATATACATTTTGTTTGGCATATAATGTCTGTAATATACGGTATTTTAATCAAATTCGTTTGAGCCATTTGAGAAATTTTCCATGTAAAGAGTATTTTGGGGTGTGGGGAGTTTTCTTAAATTCTTCGTATCGCATCCCTGGAAGATACTAAACTTAAATACCAAGTTTGGTATTTTACATACCTTTCGTTTTTGAGTTATCGTGTTCACAGACACACGGACTCACACACATACGGACCTTTTTCTGAAAACACTTTTTTGGATACAGGGGACTCTAAAACGTGTATTTCCGGTGGCATCACGGTATCGAATTTTTGGGTGAATGCAATTCTCTATACACTATGTACATAGTACGTGTAAAGAAAGTAAACAATGTATGTATTGTAAATTTTCCTTTCAAAATAATAAGTATGGCTGTGCGATTTCATTTAAAAAAAAAAATATACTAAAGATTATAATTTTATTTACATCATACTAATAGAGATAGAGATTACCATAATTGGCCTTATTACTTGTTTCTTTGTACCTGAGTAAAAGGGAAATGAGGGAATGCACAGGCTAAAGCGATAGTCAAATATTTTAAAAGCCTATGTGAGGCAATTGGAATTTGGTTCCCTTTGCTTGCTAGGATGATTTAATATTTGAGAAAAGTTTCAATATCTTAAACTAAAAACTCGGGATATCTCGCAGACGATTACCTCTACAAAAATAAATAAATAAATAAATAAATAAATAAATCATATGACCTAAATTGTATGTTTTAACAAGATCTACATTTCTTATGGAGTAAGGTTTTATCTTATCTCTTAGGTTTAGCAGTTATGCAACATCTATAGAGAAGTCGTCCAGAATGAAGAGACCTTTGGAAGTTTTTCCCATAAAATTCCAGATATACAATTTGTTTGCCGTGAAAATATCGTAAACATATAGCATTTTAATCAAAATCGTTAGAACCCTTTTTAAGAAATACACTTTTCCGAAAAACATGGTATTTAACCAACTTCTCTTTTTTGAGCTATGCTGCCCACAGACAAATAGACACACACACACACACACACACACACACACACACAAATTTTTGTGTGGAATAAAATACTTTCTCTATCCACTATGTATATTGAACATGTGTGCTAAAAAAATAGTACAACAGATTTTATATACCTTACCATTTTATTCAAATTCTTCATAATTAATATTCCCAATCCACGTTTATCCATTTTATTAACTTTTTCTCTACAATTATTTGTTTGCTTATAATATAGTATATAATAATATCCGTATTCATCGCAACGCACATCGGAAATGTATTTTTATTTTCAGCCTTGTGCTTTTCAAATTTCTCGCCCATAAGAACCCTTCTCACCCTATTTTAACATACCTCTATGTACTTTACTCCCCCCAGACTGTTTTCATTTTCATATATATCCTTAAGGAGCTTTTCTCTCTCTTGTGCCGCCTAAAATGTCATATCTATCTACATTCTCTATTATTCTCTACTCGTACTTAATGTGGAAATTTTGATGTGAACGCAGAGACCACAGTTGAGGTTAAAATATTTAAGTTATGGCCTAGATAAGGTCTAGCAGAAAGTCAAGGAACCTACTTATATTTTCTCTATACGTACTAAGTACATAGTGTATAGAGAAGGTATTGCACTCCACACAAAGTTTCAATACCGAGATTTCACCGGAAAATATATGTTTTAGGGTCCCCTGTAAAAAAAAAAAAACATTTTCATAAGCGAAAAGTCGATATTTATATTAACTTGGTATATAAGTTTAGTATCTTACAAGGATGCGACACGAAGATTTTGAGAACAATCTCCCTACCCCAAACTACCCTTTACATGGAATTTTTTTAGAAAATTTTGATTTTTTCAAAAATGGCTCTAACGATAGACAAATAAAATGTATACCTGACAAAATTTATATCTTTGAATTTTCTGGGAACAGCCTCTGAAAACTACTTTATTCTGGACGAATTTTACGTAATTTTGCATAACTACTGAATCGAAGGAGATGAAAAAAAATTATGACACAAAAATGTAGAATCCTTAAAACACACAATTTATGTTATATGCATTTTTTTTCATGGAGTTGATCATTTTTTAGATATTTCTTGTTTTTGGTTTCAGCTTTAAAAAATTATACCTTTCTCAGACAGGACTTTGTCAACTCCTGTCTATACAAACAAAGGAACTTCAGTCACATAGAAACCGGCTCTTGACTATCACTTTAACCTATGGTACTACCTTATTTCGCTTCTATTTACACGGAAGCAAGTAATAACACTATTTCTGCTAATTCTTTTCGATTAGCATTAAATAAATGGAATAATAAGCTTTTTAACAATAATGTGTTGCAGAGATGTAGAGAAAATCATGTGAATGGAACACATCAGATGTTTATACACAGATCCGACTCTAAGGAAAATGTTGGAAGGCTGCCATAATAAGGTATATACCAGGTGGAACAACAGCGCCACATTTCAGTTTGTAAATAACCCTTCGTGCGACAGAATTGCAGCATTCAACGGGGCAATTTGCTGTCCCCCAGTCAGTGGAGGGGAGCAAATAGCGCCAGTGAACTTCTTGCACACACCTTGTATATCAGCAAAAGCGGTGAGAGAATCGAGCAAAAGGCAGAGCTCGTGATGACGATAACTGTTTTCCACTTAAGTTACAGAGTCTTTATTCTTTAGAGAGTAAATTTACAGACCAGTATTCAATAATAGCTTACTACTTTCTGCATACGCACTATGTACATAGTGTATAGAGAAAGTATTGCACTCCACCAAAAAATTCGATACCGAGATTTCACCGGAAATATATGTTATAGGGTTCCCAATATCCAAAAAAAGCATTTTCTTAAAAAGGTCCGTGTGTGTGTGTGTGTGTGTGTGTGTGTGTGTCCGTGTGCCCGATGTCCGTGTGTCCGTGTGTCTGTGAACACGATAACGCAAAAACGAAAAGTCGGTAAAATACCAAACTTGGTATTTAAGTTTAGTATCTTCGAGGGATGCGACACGAAGATTTTGAGAAAAATCCCCCCAACCCCAACTACCCTTTACATGAAACTTTTTTCGAAAATTTTAATTTTCTCAAAAATGGCTCTAAGGATTTTGATTAAAATTTCATATATTAAACATATTTACCTGACAAATAAAATGTATATCTTGAATTTTCTAGGAATAGCCTCTGAAGAGTAGTTTAATCTGGATGAATTTTACTAAATTTTGAATAACTGCTAAACCGTAAGAGATGGACAAAAACTTACTACACATAAAATGTAGAGCACATTAAAACACACAATTTATGTAATATACAGTTTTTTCGTGGAGTTCGTCGTTTTTGTGACATTCCTTATTTTTGGTTTCTGCTATGAAAAACGTATACTTTTCTCATATAGGAACTTGTCAACTCCTATCCATATAGACAAAGGAACTTCATTGACATAGCAACCAGCTTTTGACTATCACTTTAACCTACGGTTGTCCCTTATTTCGCTTCTACTTACAAGGAAGCGAGTAATTAGAATATTTCTGCTATTTTTGTCTGATTAGCATAAAGTAAATAGAAGTATAAGCTTTTTAAGAATTATTTGTTGCAGGGATATGGAGAAAGTCATGTGAATGGTACCATCAGATTTTTTTGTAATTGTGTATACGCTGTTATTATTTAACATTACAGGCTAGACCCTTTGTAAGTTAAATAAAAACATTAAGGCACCGTAAACAAAATAATGCACGAGAGTAAGCATATTTCACTATGGTGGTGTTGTTGTTGTTTGTAATTATATCTAACATTACGCAATATACGATATCAGAATAAGCCAAACCGTAATGGCGATAATAACCAATCACGAAAACACCTAATGGTGCACTGTATTATTACTTATGTGGCAGAGAAAACTCAGAACATGAAGTTTTTTGTATCGAAACATCTGGAAAAACGGCAGACAGGCAATAGTATTTCACTTTATTATTATTATTCTTTTTATTGTTTCATTTATATAACCCCCTTTAACATCTAAGGTCATATCGGGGGCTTTGCATTTGAAACAACTCGTTGTCTGTAGGTTCTTTACGTTGGTTTAAATAACTTTATTTTTCTCAAATACACACACATTCACTCTCACATGCATACTTCCAGACTTTGTGGGGGATAGGGAATAAATCCGGCTAAAGAAAAATTCCCCGCCCCAGCCTAGAATCGAACCCGGGACCTCCAGGTG
Organism: Hymenopus coronatus; assembly: GCA_030762935.1. Classification (NCBI taxonomy): domain Eukaryota; kingdom Metazoa; phylum Arthropoda; class Insecta; order Mantodea; family Hymenopodidae; genus Hymenopus; species Hymenopus coronatus. The sequence continues at coordinate 57,549,570 of CM060894.1, forward strand.
AGAAGTCAGCTCGCTGAGCACTAGACCACGGAGGCAGTCACTTTATTATTATTATTATTATTATTATTATTATTATTATTATTATTACGCATCATAAATTAGCAGAGCAAAGCTATGTAATGAATGCTGAAGTGTTTATCGTTTTCTCCAAAAATAGTGCGAAATACAAAAATATTATTGCCTGAGTATTAGAAAATATTTAAAATTAAAACTTTGTAGCCCATTTTCATATTAATGAAATACTAACATGCAGTTTGTCTTGCTTATGTTACATATAATTGAGGTAAGCAATTTTGTAGCTCATAATAACTAAATATTTTACAAACGCTTTACAATACAACTGAGGAAGAGCTAGAATAACACAAGAATGTAAATAATACATGTTAACACATCCAAGGGAATGATGACTAATAATAATAATAATAATAATAATAATAATAATAATAAAATAATAATAATAATAACAATAATAATAACAACACTAATACTACTACTACTACTACTACTAATAATAATAATAATAATAATAATAACAATAATAATAATAATAACAACAATAATAATAATATGTAACAATACCGTAAAACACTACACTCTCATGCATGGTTTTTGTTACGGCGCCTTAATGTTTGATTTAACCCTACAATGGGTCTAGTCTCTAATGTTAGACAAGAACAGGGTATTACACAATTACAAAACTAGTTATTGGTGGATATTGATATGTGGTATAGACTTTTTAATTACTTGTGAAATACTTGAATATTCATTTTGTAAACGATAATGGCTCTGTAATTGAAATGGAAAATATGTAACTTTCTCCGTATGGTTACACTGTTCTGTATATCACGACTCTAGTACAAACCTAGGATCTGTCTCTCAAAGAGCGCGATTCCTTCACCGTTTACGCTGATATCCAAGAAGAGGAGATAGGAATAGAAACACCACTGACCGGCGTATACTGGATTTAATCCGTGGAGTTCTGCAAATTTTATAAGGTACAAAGGACTATCCACACACGTGAAATCCATTGTTGGGCCAGCTGTATAGTGACCAGTCCACCAGCTATAGTAATACCCTGCTAACCATTTAGGAGGTTGGGTTTGTGGTCAGCCTTCAAAACGTTCGTTCGTTTGTTACCGCTTGGGTATTAAATGGGCGCAACTTCTATACCTATACAATACCACTAACTGTGGTTAAGGAGAACACCCTCTAATCCTTTATAATGGTTTTGTGGTCGAACTTCAAAGTGTTTGGTTCGTGTTGTAGCCGCCTAAGGATGAAATCAGCACAATGTATGTACACAGTACGTTTCACGTAATTTTAAGCTATCTTAGAAAGTATATTTTCTAAAAGTGTGTATTCCCAATCTCTTGTGAAGGAAATTGGTTCCCTATATGTGATAATGGACATCCACTCTTGGTAACTGCCCCCATTGTTTTGGTAAGCATTAACAGGGTTTTGTTACTTTTTAACCTGTAACGGTTACGTTGTTGTCGATCCTTATTCACAACAGCACATATTGAGGTTTATTCACACTTCTTACATAATGTTATTACTTTTATAATAAATGTCACATTGAGAAGGGGGGTTAACGTGGCCAAGTGGTTGGACCTGACATTCCAAATTAAGGAGTAGAGGAGAAGGCGTAGTAATCCAATCCGCTCCACATGATGCATTAGCGTATTATACTACGCGACGTAATGTTTGTGAACACAAGGTCTTCCTCGTCTGCATCAAGTGTTGTTTTAGAGAAACGTACAACAACTCCAATATTTAAACAACGAATTGTCGAAAATGGTTAACTCAATTAAAAACAATCTTGAAGTTCCATTCACATGACATTCTCTACATCTCTGTAACAAATTAAATACTTCATACAAATTAAGATAAATATTAGCCTTATTAGTTGTTTCCTTGTAAGTAGAAGGTAAATAAGGGAATAATAACTCCATGGCACGACAGTTCACGGGGAACCTTGGCCTACCACTCGGCCGCTGCGTCCCCCATCTCGGTCCACTACAGACGTCATGGATGGGGTGCAGTATTGGAGGGTGAGACGTGGTCAGCGCCTTGAGCCCCCCGGCCGGTTAATGCGGTCCTCATGACCTGGAGCCGCTACTTCCCCATCGAGTAGCTCCTCAATTGGCCCCCCAGGGACCTTACGAGGCTGAGTGCATCCCGGTACTGGGGATCGAGCCCAGGTCTCCCGCTTGGTAAGCAGCTGCGCTACCACCGCGCTAAGGAGACAACCAAATAAGGGAATACCATAGGCAAAAGTGAGAGTAAATCATTTAAAAGCTGGTTGCCGTGCGATTAAAACTCCTTTCCTTTGCATGGTTAGGAGTTGCAAATTCCCATATGAAAAACGTATTCCAAAACAGAAACGAAAAACAAGAAATATCATGCAAATGTTCAACTCCGCAAAAAATGCATATAACATAAATTGTGTGTTTAAACGAGATCTACACTTTTTGTGTAGCAAATTTTTGTACATTTTATACAATTTACCAGTTATGTAAAATTCAGCAAAATGCTTCCTGAGTGATCAGATCTTCAGCTATTTCCAGAAAGCTCAAGATATACATGTTATTTGGCATGCGGATATCTTTAAAATACAATATTTAATCAAAATTGTGTGAACCATTTTTGAGAAAATAAAAATGTTCCCAAAATGTTTCTATGTAAATGGTGGTTAGTGGTGGGGCAATTTCCCTGAAAATGTTTTTGTCGGTTCCTTAGGAAACACTAAACTTAAAAACTAAGTTTGGTATTAACGGGATTTTAGATTTTGTGGTGTGCTGTATACAGATACATACACTGACCTTTTTTTTAAAAATGTTTTGGGGTCTCAAATCATACATTTTCAACGAAATCTCGGTATCAAATTTTTGGGTGGAGTACAATACCTTCTTTATTCACTGTGTATATAGCATGTGTAGAGAAAGTGAAAACAAAAACTTTGTGTTAATGAGTAATCCAAAATCATCCAGAATGAAGATGGCTTAGAGACCAATACCAAAATTTAAAGATATACATTTTATTTATTTATTTATTCTTTGATGGAAATGTCTTAAAACATGTGGTAGTTTAATAGCAATCGTATAGTTATTTCTGCGAAATTAAACATTTCCGAAAACATTTTCATGTAAAGGATACTTTGAGGTTGAGGGATTTTGTTGTATATCTTCGTGTCGCCTTATATTAAGTTTTGTATTTATATGACTTTTAGTTTTTTTAGTTTAGTTGTTTTTAAGTTATGCTGTTCATACATACACACACACATACACACTGTATGTACGCTTTATATGGCTCACCGCACTTCCCCTCCTTGACTGGAATTTGGAAAAACGACGTTGTGATGTTAGTAGCCTGTAGACCGCTTGCCTCTCAACAATGCGGCCGTGGTTGATCCCACTGTCAGTATGTGACCAAAGAGGCATATGGACAGATTTTTATATGGATTCCCAACCATTCATTCCACCATCAGCTTCATTCAACCATTTCATCCTGATTCATAACATCATCTTCTTCACTCTCATACCAGGCTTTGGGTCGATGACCCAACTCTTTCTGACCCAGAGTCCATTTGCTCCAAGCGCTGGCTTGTAAGTTCTGGAGGTGTACTCCATACGAAGAGAGTAAATAACGAAAGAAGAGAAGGTCTAGAAGCTTTTTGCAAGGTCATATATCGACTGATTTAGAACCGTATACCAGGTGGCCCAACAGCTCCATATTTTTACTTGTGCAGCTATCTCTTCGTGTGTTAAAAGAGCTGCGGAACTCAACGGAGATATTTAAAGTAAAGACCGAGAAGTAGGTAACAGACAAAGATGAGCTTTGTTTTACCCTGTCAATGAGCGCGAAAAGTTCACCGCCTCCGCTGATAAGCAAAGACGTGTATGTGTCAAAGAGTATTCGCACTCCAGTCATTAGCTTATTGTACGTCAGCAGGATAGGATGAGTTGAGAGTAACGTCAAAGGTTACCTGAAAGCTGACGGCAGGGGAACATCCATCGTGGACAGTCCTAAAATAATCTATGTAATTAATTCAAAATCTTCTCGGGCTTCTAGCCAAGTTTTTACCTGGCTAGAAACCCGAGAAGATTTTGAATTAATACGTCGCCAGGAAAGCTTCAGTTCTTATAATCTATGTAGTTCATCTCGACGCGGAGAGGTACCTCAGGCCTCACCGAGTCTACACACAAGTTCCATCGCCATCTAGCCGCCGAGAGTTGTACTTCCAGAGCGCATTCATCATCACAAAAGGGCGCCACCACCGTAGTCCTCGCCGAGCCTTCCAACCCTAAAAGGGACAGGGTGAATGCAATAAAAGGACAGGAAACACGGGGGAATGAAAAAAACCTTCCCAGTATTTGTCTAATGACCCGAAAAAACCCATGAGTTAGAAATGTTGGACCGCAGAAATCGATCCCACGACCTCCCAAATGCAAGTCCCAGACATAACAATTGAGCCACCTAGCTGGATAAGCAAGAGAGGTAAAACGAAGGTCGGTCAGTCGGTTCCTCGCCCGTTTTAAGTTGAAATAGCAACTTTGAGTTCTGCGCAACTCGGCTAACTAAAGAAGGGATATGGTTGGTTGGTATATAATGTTGAGCAGTTAGCAGTGAAGCCATTCGCTCACTTGCATTCCAATATTTTGATGTTATGTTATCATGTTGACTAAAGGTTGGGCAGCGCAGTAGGTAGTTTCCATCTATATCTCCTTCAAGTGTACAGAAAGGACACAGAGGGGATCTCACTAAACCAATCTTGAATAAATATTTATTGAGGCAGTTATGAGCCTAAAATTTCCTACAGAGGATTTTGGTTACGTCGTGATTTTGATTAAGTTATCACATAAATTCCCCATGGTTTACCTTTTGTTTTTAATACATTATCTTCTTTATTTTTTTATTATATGTTGATATCATGCTTCTTTTGATAGAGTGATAACTTTTTGGATGAGATAAATTTGGCTGAAAATCAGCTATTTCATTACCCTGTATTCCGCAATGTGCTGATATCCATTGAAGTATTAATCTTTTATTTAAATTAACTAGATGCTTTATGAGTTTGCGGCATTCTGCAATATTTGTGTTATTACTAGGTGTTACCTCAGATGTCATGGATATTATAGTTGCTTTAGAGTCAGATAGTAATTCAACTTTTTTTATTTGTTTATGTTATATAGTAGGTTTTGTAAGCTCTGAAGTATTGTCGAAATCTCTCCATCAAAATTTCTGGTATTTAAACTTAGAAAGAGAAAAGAGGGCATATTGCACCTGTACCAATACTACTGTTATTTGGCATGCTGGAACCGTCAGTATAAACATGTAGTCATTTATTGGTATCTTAAATTTATTATTTCTAGTGTCATCTGTTTCAGAACATATGAAGGAGTTTCAGCTTTTGTAAAGTTTGTAAAGGGATATTTGCACACTTCAAATGCGGCGCAATTTTTTTAAGTAATATTTCCTTTTATTATACAAACAGGTTTTAATTTGATAAAAAAAAACAATAAAGTCCAGGCCTTACAAATATAATGATAATGTGAATCACTTATTTTGTCCCCTTTTTTTCTTTTCAAGAATAGGTATTGGGGCTCGCTACAGAAGTGCTTTAGTAACAAAAAATTGAATAAATAAATGTACTAAATGTTTGTACTTTAGCTGAAAAAGAATTGTAACGCTTTCAGGCTGCATCCCTAATCTTTTTTCCTCGGGTTTATCTATTATTTAGTTCTTCACCTGTCAGTTTCAGAACCATTTAAAGCAATCACTTGCAAGCAACAGAGAAACCTTATTACTTTTTTTAAAGCTGATGCACCTCTGAGGTATAATGTTTGTGTATCAGTTTTTTGATATTTTTGTAAAAAAAACATTTGCAACAGCTGCACAACTTTTGGGAGAGAAATCTATCACATGGCCACTATGAAAGTTTTGCAGTCTTGACATGTAAATGTAAATGTAAATTTACATCACTCCACCCACACCACCCATGCCACCTGTTCCTATAGGAGGTTCTTCCTTTAGAATCTCTATTACTACTGCCTCAGCTGTTTAAGTAAAGAAGCAACACCAGCAGCATCTGTGAGGGCAGTTCTTACAACCTTAGACGCAATTAGGACACCAGGTATAATGTTGCCTACAGTTGATTTAGTAATTTTACAAAAGAAGCTGCCCAAATATCTTATACTTGAATTGATTATGCCTCTTTATAGTGGTCGTGGGTGTAAGCTATCTTTGATTTTATACTTTCCCTTTGCAGCACAGTGCTGTCTATGCTTTCCCAAATCTGCGTCATAACGCCCTAGTAAAAATCACTCTTGTGGACTTGTTGACCGTATCAAAGAAAAGTCGTAGTCCCTCCCTTTCGGGTAATCGTTTAGTAGTGGACAGTAAAGCTTTGACGTCATGCAGGTAGCCATGTGCGATAGAGCGAACCAGCACATATCGACTAATAATTAACGCTTCAGGAGATGTTGCCTCTTTCAAAGAGTCCTTTCAGGCCATATGGATCCAAGCGTAGCAACACTGACCTTTCTGTTGCAGGATCTCGCCTCAGTGGCCTTTCGTCAGCTACCTGCTTCTCTTTCATAAATTAACAAGAGTCCATCTTTATTCTTTAGATTTCTAAAAAGATATTGCTCTTTAGACCTAATTTTTCTGGTCTTTGATATCATTTCTTCCTCACTTTCATAGGTCTTCTTGTATGGAGGAGCAGCTAATGTTTGGTTACTGCACAGTTTACACATTTCTACGGATATGGGGATGAAAGTTTTAATATTTTGTCAAAATTTACAATGTATAGTCTTAATCTCTCCCTCCCTCTCCCATAGCAGATAATATGTGAGAAATTCAAATGAAATTCTCTATTTGTTCTACAAAAAAGTTATTCTGAAAAAAATCTAATGTGTTCCACCCACGTAACTTTCTCCAGCTGTTGCATATGTACACAAGCTGCTTTCACGAAAGATTATTCTTTTATCAAATCAGGGTAATCAAGATAAACATTATCCAAATTGGTATTATTACTTGATTGCTTGTAAGTAGAAGAGAAATAACGATAGGCAAATATTTTAAAAGCTGGTTGCTATGTGAAATAGTTAAAGCTCGGTTTGCTTTCCATGGTCCCGTTTGAAAAAAAGTTAAATGGCTTAAAATTGAAACCAATAACAAAGAATGTCTCGAAAGAGGTCAATAAATAATGTGTTTTAAGGAAATCTATAGTTTTGTGTGGTAAGATTTTATCCATCCCTAACGGTTTAACCGTTATGTAAAATTCTGTAAAACTTATCTACAATAAAGAGGTAGTACTCAGAGACTATTTTCATAAAATTCAAAATCTACATTTAATTTGTTATATAAATTTATGCAATATACGTCATTTTAATCAAAAGCCTAAGAGCCATTCTTGAGAAAACAAATTTTCAAAAATTTCTCCATGTAAGAGTAGTTTGCGTTGGGGGGATTTCTTGAAAATGTTGTGTCGCATCCTTGGACGATGCTAAGCATAAATACGAAGTTTGGTATATAATGGACTTCTCGTTTAGAACTGTACTGTCCACAGACACAGGGTCAATTCTCTAAAATGTTTTTTTCGAAATAAGGGTTCCTAAAAACATATGTTTCAGGTGAAATATTGGTATAGAATTTTTGGGTGGAATACGATATCTTCTCCAGATGCTATGTACATGCGTGCTAGAGAATATAAAACGCTTATTTTTTATCTACATCATACTAATCAAGATAAACCTTGTTAGAATGGTCTTATTATTTAGTTCCTTATAAGTATAACGGAAATAAGGAATACATACACTAGTCTAAAGCGACAGCCAAATATTTTAGCAGCTGTCACTATGCAGTTCCCATTGTTTTCGCTTCTCTTTTCCTGGCTAGGAGTGAAACAAGAGAGAGATAAATCGTATAAGGACTTTCTACTTGAAAAAGTTTAATTATTTTAAAATTGAAACCGTAACAGAAAATATGACTGATTATTCCTCCCACAAGTCGTGTGTAGGAAATAAGTTGGAAAGGCGTAGTCGGATGCAAAACTTTCACTTCTCCAACAGAAACTATCTCTTAAATGGATAAAACCTGCGCATTACATAAATTGTGTTTTTAACGAAATTTACATTGTTTTTGCAATAAGTTGTTTTCTATCTCTGTTTGCCAGGGCAAACATTATTCAGACTGAAGAGGACTTCATAGGTTATTCTCAGAGAATTTAAAAAAAAAACATACATTTTATTTGTCATATAAGTGGGAATATTTAATTCTGTAAGTTTTTTTAAACAAAATAGGTGAGAGCTATTTTTGAAAGAATTAAAAGTTTTCGAACATTTTTGCATGCATAGATTAGTTTGGGTAAAAGGATTTTCTTAAGAATCTATTGAACTTAATTTCAAGTTTGGTATTTGACTGAATTTTGATTTTTGAGTAAACGTATTCACAGACACACGAACACCCACGGACATTTTTCTAAAGATGCTTTATTTTGTATACAAAGTGCAGAGGACTCTAAAACGAGTATTTGCACTGAAATCTCAGTATCCAACTTTTGGATGTAATGCAATTTCTACTCTTGCTATGTAATAACTAGAGAAAGCAAAACTATCGTGTTTCTGTGTGTATGTGAGCAGTATAATTGTAAAATAACATTTGGGATTTACAATATTTAGTGCGCCCCATGGTGCTAATAGCTCTGCTGCCAAAGGAATGCGCCCGGGAATTTTAAGAATTGGTTGTGTGCCCACTCAGCATCGTGAGAAACTGCGATAGGCAGCGATCGTAACCTCGTGAAAAAACTGCAGCGCCGAGTATGGAACTTTCAAAATATTCCATATACATTTTGTTTATATTCCATTAAACTTTTCCAGAATACACAGAAACATCTACTGTAACATTCTATAGGACAAAATACATGTTAATATCATTAATAATTCCAAAATAAAAGGTTTTTACGAAAATATGATTAATTTAAACGATTGAGATTTATTATGGATATATAGTTTCACAACTCCCTAGTCATATTTAAACAATACCTTAATACAATTTTGTTTCTGGTTCTAAACCCTAATTGCAAAAGTTGCAAGGTTTTTCGCAGCTCATAAGACGCGGGAAAGTTTTTAATAAGAGATATATTTATATAACAAGATCTGTGAAATAGTTTACAGCTTTCAAAGTATTAATCCTTTTCAATTTTTGTGTAAAAATAGTTAACTAAATAACAATACAATTGCATTAAAATTTTCACAAAAACGCATACAAAAATGTGAAGATTTTAAAAATTCACATCTACTGCCCTTAAAAGTACCATATTCTTTCCATGAAATTACGAGACAACTAAAAGCTGACAGTTCATGAAATTGACAATATTGAACAAATAGAATAATTGTAGACTGGAGTTCTTTAAAGTTTTGAGTATAATTTCCACAATTGATATATTTAGCTAAAAACATATTTTCGAAGCAAGTAATTTTCCTCTCAAAAGTGCTGAGTTTCCATTTTTCATCTTCGAGTTGAACCTGCTGGTGATAACAGTACAGTTTTTTTCAGAATGCACCCAAATTTGAGTGTGCAGTTTACCTAATTTCAGATGCAAGTATAAATTAATCGTTTTCTAATTACTTAAATACTACCACTCGCCTCTCACCTGGTCCGGGTTCGATCACAAGCGACCGCATGTGAGATTTGTGGTGGACAAAGCGGCGTTGGGACGGATTTGCTCCGGTTTCCCCCGCAATTGCATTCCACCGGTGCTCCATCTTCATGCATGTATAATCAGTGTCATCGCCTGCGGTGCCGTAAGTAGTTAAAGCGGATGTTAAACACTACCAAAAAAAAAAACAAAAAAAAACTTAAATACTGAAGTGAATCTTATTTATAATTTTGGATAAATTATATTTCATTTAGCAAGGGCTTAATATTGCACCAGTTTCAGTAATCGATATTGCTGGCAAAAAGTCGAAATGCTGATATAGCTGTGATCTCTTAAAACAATACTGACATGAGCACGGATTTAACTATGAAAGCTCCAATAACTGTTAGGTCTGAGCTGCTGATGCTGTAGGACGTACTCCGGGCCGGTGTCCACAGATCGGCTCTGCTACTTATTTGAAAGATCTGACTCAAGAATTGTTAAATGGAATTTGAGTAAAACCTCTTTTTATTGCTATTCATGAAAGCATCCACTGGATAATAAACGTCTCACATCTCCTCGCATTTTTAGCTCAGATCTCTCACCAAATGTACACCCTAGTGCACCTTTAAACCCGAGGTTACCTTCTTCCCTCTCGCAGGCGCGAGGACAAGCCATATCTATGAACCTAAAACCCTGTAGAGATGCGCAGTGTAAGGATAACTCGTGCCCCACACTAGGTATCCTACAATATGCCTAATATGATGTGTCCGCTAAGAATACTTCAGTTTGAAATTGTTACTTTATTTGAACCAGTAAAAATACTTAAAAGGTGATGTTAAGTAATTTAACACTTTGAGAATTAAGTCCTCAGTTAATAACGCACATCTCTGAAAGGTTTATGCAAGATAAAGGTTATTTGAAATAAGTTTTGAACTTTAAACACATCTACATTTTTGTGTACTTGTAGGGAGATTCGTCTATCACTTAAACTGCACAAGCTTTACAAGATTATACAACATTGCTTACAAATGAAGAGGACTTCACAATATATTAAATGCATTCATTGCAATTCACACAAATATGTTACTTTCTTTAGCACATATATACGATGTGCAATTGGTGGAGAAGATTTTGTAATCCATCTAAGAATTTGATATCTCTATTTCACCGGAAATTATGACTTGAGATCCCCTAAACTCAAGAAAATTTTTAGGAAAAAGAAATCCTTGTGCGTGTGTGTCTGCGAGTGTAAACAGCATAACTAAAAAACAAAAGGACTGTTAAATATCAGAATGTAATTAAGTTTAATATCTTTCAAGGATCTGACACAAAGAAAAAATCCACCCATCCAAAATGCCCATCAGGTGGAAACTTTTACAAATATTTAAATTTTCTCAAAAAGGAGCTCATCAATTTTGTTTAAAGTACAACATATTTTAGATATTTTCAGCACAAATAAAATGATATCCTGAAATATCTGGGAATAACCTATGAAGTCCTCTTTATCCTGGATAACTTTTAACTCTAAGATGCAAATTTCATTATAAACAGTGCGTATTATTTACATATTTTTGGTGGAGTTAACCGTTTACGAGATTCTCCGATTCTTTTAGTTTTAAAATGTTTCACTTCTCTCAAACGCGAAGCCGAAACTCATTGCTTTGTTTCTTGGTATCTTACTCCTGGCCATGCAAAGAGAACCGAATGTCAATGTCTAAGGGTGGTGACAGCTTTTATATAACTTTTTTCTGGTGTATTTCCTTATTTACGTCCTACTTGCAAGAAACTAAGTAACATGTAATATCTTGAAGTAAATAGAAAAAATATCTTTTGTAATAATGATTTGTTTGCAGAATAGTTAAAGACATGTGAACGGAACAACGACTTTTTTAAATATATGGCATTTAATTCAAACTTAAGAGCCAGTTGGGAGAAAATCGGGAATGTCGAAAAAAAATGTTCCTATAAACGGTACTTTAAGGATCGGGGTAATGTCTTGAAAATCGGCGCATTTCATTTTTTTAAGTTTGGTATTTATCCGAATTTTAGTTTTTCTATTTAGAAACACACATATACCTATTTTGTTTGACATTGATTTCCTTTCTGGATCCAGGGAGGCTCAAAACATGCATTTAAGTGAAATCCCGGTATCGAAATTCCGGGTTAATTCTAAATATCTTGTAACTTATACGGAAATTAAAAGAATAAAACAGAGCAGTGTATCAGTCACCTCCGTACTTCATATACCCAAGGTTGCGGGTTCAAACCTGGCGGAGGACGATGGATTTTTTCGTTGCAGTGTATCGCAACGAGTAGCTGGTTTGATTTAGTTTACGCGCTAAAATTCCTATTCCAGTGACGTAAACAAACCCACATATTACTTCAATTATTTAAATTGAATGCGTGAGTTCCCAAGATGGAAACCGTAGAAGCTAAAATTAAAAGGCTAACATGCCTCAAGTCATAAAGCTAAAAGCCTTAACCTGTCGAAAACAGCCTCAAGTTAATGCGAATCTATGTTTGGAATAAGGAAATGGAAATGAAATGAAAACAACAAAGAACGAAAAGAAACCACATTCCAAAGAAAAGAAATTAAATCCCACAAGCACGATAGCAAAAGCTCAAGCAGGAAGCTTAAAAGAGGGGGAATAAAATTAAACGTTGCCGCTTATAAAGCAGCGGAGGATAAAGTGGAACGTCCTCTGCCAGAACGCCACGTGTTGGAAGTAGATATAAAAAAAAAAAAAAAAAAAAAAAAAAAAGGAGTTAGAATAAAAGATTGTGGAGGAAGAATAGATCTCCATGAAGGGAGAACGCGGGTGGTGGTGGCTTGCCCTTAAAAAAAGGTGACTGTGTCAGAAATAGGAACAACGGCCTATCCGCAGGCGCGGCGAAATCACCTCCTTGTGACGAGAGTGCGTGAAGAGGTTACCAGGGTTGCGCAGGGAGGTTAAACTTGCCGGAGGGCACACTGTTCTTCGTCCCTGCACGACGGAATTTATTGCCCTGTCTTTGTAAGCATAAAAATAAGGTTTTACCCTCATTTTGTTGAACTCTTTTGCCGGATTTTGAGGTTAGTAGAAGTTCCTCTTACACACATAACATATCCAATCTTTCCACCAATGTATTGCCTGGAGGATCGATTCTTTGGATTCATAAAGTGGTTTCCCTTACTTAACGTTGCCAAACTTCACCATTGTGCAAATCTCTTATTGGTTTGAAGACAACAACAGAAGAAGTGGAAGCACTTGCCCGAATGGCTAGATGACACTCTTAGAATGTGTCCCTCTCCTATCATTTGACAAAAAATATGGCAATTCATACCTTAATCAATGAAAAAATCGTATCAGACTCAGGAGCGAAGAAAGCAAAGGTAGAGGTGTAAAGCAAACATAATGTAGGATGAAATTGCCTTCTAAATATTGCCCCCTTTAGTGTATATTGTAACAAAAATCTCTTTATGACTGGTTGCAAATAATTATTTTTATAACGATACTTTCGCAACACTTTTGTAATATAATTTTCTCTCGTCAATTCGACACGCTGACGGACTGTTCTCTCTCTCTCTCTCTCTCTCTCTCTCTCTCTCTCTTAACTTTTGACAATTTTTACTCAAATTTTGCATATGCATTATCTTAAGGAGACTTCAGACGTAGATCTTATTTTATGCCACTATCGTAATAAGATGTGCTGTTACTAAAATCTTTAGAACTACCTTTTTACATCCTTAACTGTGTACGTACAAGTACCTACATAGTAAGTAGTGTGTAGAGAAGTTGTATTGCACCCAAAATGTCAACACCGAGATTTCACCGAAAATGTGTGCTCTAAGACCTCTGGAATTTATTTAAAGCATTTTTATAAAAAAAGAAACTGTATATGAACACAAACAAATAAAACAGGAAAGTTTGTAAAACTCATGGCAATTCTTTCTTAAAAAATATTTCCAAAGATCTTGATGTATATACCATTAGATCTTGATGTATATTTTCTGTGAATAGATTCAAAGGACTTCCCCATTCTGGATGACTGTTGTATACTTCTTAAATTTTAAAATATAGACAATTACAATTATTACACAAAAGTTTGGATCACATTAAAATACACAATTTATTTCATATGTATATTTTGTAGATTTAGCCATTTTGAGATATACCTTATAGGTTTCATTTTAAAATACCTACGCCTTTCTCAAAGGAGAATTTGTCATTCCTGTTTTGTTTTTCTGCTGGCTCCTGATCATGATAAAAATAACAGACTTTGCAATCACAGAGCAACCTGCTTTTAAAATATTTGACTATCTGTTTAGGCTAGTATATCATCTTATTTACTTTCTACTTCCAAGTAACTAGTAATAAGGCTATTTCTGCAACAGTTTTTTTTTTTTAATTACCATGAAGTAGAATGAAGCATAAACTTTTGTAAGAAAAGTTTGTTATAGAATAGATAGAGAAATTCATATGAATGGAACATCAGCAATTTGAGTTATGATGTTTAGAGATACGCAGGTGTACTTTTTTTAAAATGCTATTTTGGGTTAAATGGGTTTCAAACAAGTACTTCCAATGAAGTCTCGATACCCAATTTTTGGATGGAATGCAATACCTTAATGTACTATGGACATTAGATGTGATGGCAGATATGATTAAAATTGTTTTGCGGTGGGGGACATTTCATTACATAGCTAAATGCATTCCCTTCCTTAAAATCCACAAACGAAGTATTTGGAGAAAAATTAACAGCCGCCCCTGTGATTTTGACAGACGGCAAATAATTGCACAATGCACAGAGGTTTCATTGGGAGTACAGTCTATATTCATCTTCGTAAAGGACCTAATAAAGTAGGATTTATAGGAATCTTACAACCTTTTGGTAGTACTATAATAATATACCTTCTACCCCTTTTAATTATTACACAAATTCTAAAATCGGAGTGGAGTATGAAGCAATACCTCAAAACAGTTACACAACTTATTAGAGAGGGACTCGCGTGTGTTAGACTAGAATAATTAAAATTACTGACCAGTACAATATGAGAATCTGGAGAATGGAGGTAAAAGTAGTTATTTACCGCGATCCTTTACCAATGTAAAGTTAGAAGCATGTTGGACGCTACTGGCAGGTATGGAAGACTCGGGCGGGCTAGGTAAATTTCTACTCAAGACAGACAGCTGAGATCTGAGAAGGCTGATAACAGGGAAGAGGGGGGGGGCGATAAGAAGAGTTAAACAAATGTGATTATAATGTTTACATACCTATATTTTGTCATACCTCTCGGTCATTGTTTTTATGGTTTTAGTATTGTGTATATACATTTCTCTTTGTATTTGTCTAATAAAATATGGTTATTTTATACGGTTTATTCCGTATTGTAAATTTAAGTTGCTGTATTTGAATATATTTATATTTTTATTTTCGTGTTTACTTTTTTATTTCTTTTTGTTTATTTTTAATATGTTTACTATTATGTGTATTACAAAAGCAGGTATGGTCTGTGGACCCGTGCGAATGATGGAGATTAATGTATGCTTCTCTAATTTCAATAAATATACTTATTCATTCATTCCTTGTAATCTCGACATCAAGTTTTTTTGTGTAAAACATTATTTACCTAGCAACAACTTGGAAATTACCAAGGACATTATTGTTGCGTCCCGCAAACATTGTGCATTAGAGGAGAAACGAAAGGAAATCAAACTCGTGGAGCTACCAAGAAGAAAGTGAATGCAGCCCGGAAGCACGACAAAATCAGATTTGGACCAAATTACTGCTTTCTTTTATTGCTTTCGAGGCTTGTAAGGTGCAGAAAGAAAATTGCCAGTGCTTTCTCCTACATTCTACAAGTGTGAATCGAAGTTCGTTAAGACCGTTATTCGTTAGCAGAACATACTTGAGGGCAGCTTTGTTGAAGCCGGAAAGTTGAGGCACATGAAACATTCAGGAGCAGAACCATACATTTTGTACTCACCAGAGTGACACGCCCCATTCAGCAACATAATCACATTTCCTTCTTCTTTCATATCAAGAAGTTGTGTTCCACGGTTGACACTGTAGATGTATAGGACCACTTAATGCCACTTCAAATTTAAAGTCTATAAATATTATATTTCTTGAGATAGGATAAAAACAAAAGAGGTCAGATACTGGGCAAGCAATGGTCGTGGTTTTCTTTTGTTTGTTTTCACTTTCTCTATACGAACTATGTGCATAGTGTATAGAGAAGGTATTGTAATGTACCAAAAAACTCGATACCGAGATTTCACCGGAAATAGATGTTTTGGATCCCACTTAATAAAAAAAAAACATTTTTGTATTTAAGTTTGGTATCTTCCAAGGATGCGACACGAAGATTTTCAAGAAAATACCTCCACCCCCAACTACCCTTTCGAAAATTTGATTTTCTCAAAAATGGCTCTACCGATTTTGATTAAAACATCGTATATTAAAGATATTTACCTGACAAATAATATGTATATCTTGAATTTTCTGGGAATAGCCTCTGAAGATTACTTTATTCTGGATGAATTTTGCGAAATTTTGCATAACGGCTAAACCGTAAGAAATGGACAAAAACTTACCATACAAAAAATGTAGAGCACACAATTTATGTTATATAATTTTTTTTTCAAAGAGTTGATCGTTTTTTACATATTCCTTGTTTTTGATTTCAGGTTTAAAAAACTTTTACTTCTCTCAAACAGGAATTTGTCAAGTCGTGTCCTACAAACAAAGGAACTTCAATCACCTAGTAACCAGCTTTTGCCTTCATTTTAACCTATGATACTCCCATATTTCGCTTCTACTTACAAGGAAGCAAGTAATAAGACTATTTCTGCTAGGTTTTTTCTAGATTAGCATGAAATAAATAGTAGAATAAGCTTGTTAACAATAATTTGTTACACAGAAGTAGAGAAAGTAATGTGAATGGAACACATCAGCTTTTTTCAGCTCATTGAGATCATGAATAAAACATTGACAATTTTATTCATGCTTTTATAAGAATTTTTAAGATACAAATCATGGCTCTATTACTAAATAAAAAGGTTTTTGTGATATAAAAGTTACTGTATGGTGTGCCTTCAATTCACCATCTATCGCGGACCCTTATTTCTTCGAAGAAGAAACATATGGAATAAGATAGACTGCACTGTAAATAGTGAGCACAACTGTGGCATGTTACTGAACTTCGTATCCCTAGTCTGAGGAAACACGGTCCAGAAAACATTATCTTCATGCAAGATGCCGCTCCGCTCCATATCTGCGGCCCTGCTTAACAACTAATTATCCAGATCTTTGTCGATCGTGGCATCATTAGGAAATTTCCAACAAAGTGGCCGCCGCGATCTTCAGATCTGACTTTAGACTGTGGGATACTTTAAAGAGCAATTTGACAGCAACTGAAAGCTGCTATCTCGCAAGAAATTGCTAATATTCCAAGACATTATCTGCAAAATGCTGTGCATGGAGTCACAGAAAGAATTATTACGTTGAACAAAAAGACACAGAACATCTTTCCAGTTTTTATAAAACTCCATTGATTGCCTAGAGTGCAACTTCCTTTCTCTGTTTTTTTTTTTTTTTTTTTTTTTTTTGTAGCTCAAACAATATTTACTAAGCAATTTTGAGGTTTGAATAAATTTTTTGTACCTTAACTTCGAAACCTAGTTGGTCATATCGGAGGATGATGACACTGGTGAAATGATGTTCAAACGATTTCGGGGTCTATGGAGCTAACGTTACTCGACATTCGTCTTCACAGGATCAGGGAAAACCCCGAAAAGAACCTTTTCTGAATAACTCGCCCTATGTAAGACTGGAACTCGACCCCTTGGATGTGAGGCAGACAGGCTACCACAATACTACCGAGGCGCGCTTTAAGTGACTTTTAAAAGTATTTCTCAATATGTCTGAAATAAACCTGGCTTTTGACGGGATATTGAAGATTACGGAAACACCTACCTACAATGGGAAACTTTAGGGAGGAACAGCATGCAGAATATGTAACAAAGAGGATGAAGTAACTCTCGTGCACCGTGCGGGATGGCTCAGGTAGTTTCGTCAGTAGGTTACAGGTGGGGATCGCGTGTTGGCTTCCTGAGGTCGGCCTACCTGATCCATGTTTTTTCTTCTTTTTTTCGGGGCTCTCCGGGTTGCTAGGAAGATTTCTTTCATCCTCCGAATTTCCTATCGCTCCATTTAGTTTCCATTGCTTTTAAATTCACCCTTCATCACGTTTGGTTTCTCTCAGGGTTGGAAGTGCCGGGGATGGTGCTCGGTGCGGCGTGGCACAAAATGACCATCTCCGTCTCCCTGCTTCGGCTGGTTGCTGCGACGAGAAGCACTCCTGTGGGACCTTTAATACTCTATTGCAGATAGGAGCTCTGATCTACCTGTCCGCTGTCAGGGCGCTTCTATCCGGAAACTGTAGGGATCTGCTGTTGCTGTGCCGTCGCTGCTTGTTACACCCTCAGCTCTCCATCCCTGTGACGCCTCCTCGTAAGGTGTAGGAGTAATCCGAAAAGTAAAAATAGGCAATTGAAATCTATATTTCATTCTATGTTTGATTAAACTTGGAGAAAATTATAGCTGAGTAACAAATTAAAGAGTTCAATACAAAATGTAAAAGGAATTTAAAATATCTAACACTAATAAAAGTAGGTTATATTTCTGAAGAGATAAATTCAGTTTCAGGTTATCCCTATCTAGCAATTAAAGAAAATATGTCCTAAGATGTGTATTCATTGTTTAGTTTGATTTAAGTTAAATACAGTTATAAGGTAAGTATATAAAATTAATATGCACAATTAAACAGTGCACTACGAAAAGAATTAAAGGTATATTTTGTTAGAAAAAAACATTTAAGGCACTTGTGTGTAAAACTTTGTCTACAATCGGTCAAAAAATTGAAAATTCCTTTTTTTATTACAAATAGCTGTTGAAACCTTTGAGTCTCTATAGAGAGCTACAATTACCTGTCCTCTCTTTGCTTTGGGCTCTATAGCCATTTAAAGGTCGGACAAAGCATGTTACTAGTTATGTATATAAACAGCGTTTTTTCTCAAAACCACATTTTCACACCTTCAAAACATTCAATGCGTCCCAGTTTCTGTTTAAATAAAATTAAAATTTCTCAATTTGTGCAGAAAAATTTACCTTATAAAACACAAAATTATCCTAACACCTATAATATTTCTTAAAAAGGACATGTTTTATGAAAAATTATTGATACATTTTTCTAAAAATTATAATAATATGGTAATGATAGTTATTAAAATATGCCGGTTTAATGTTTTATTTGTGGTTCAAAACTCCAATTCAGAAAATGTCAACTGATTTTTTTTTCAAACTTTGGGGCGCGTAGAACATTTCGATTATGCAAAATATATACGCATCAAAAATGTATGAAATAATTCATAGCTTGCAAAGTATTTATCTAATTTGAATGAAATTGATTACTCATATTAACATAACAAGAGCTCAATCACAATAAAAATTTTAGACAAATCTACACAGATATTTGGAATTTCAATCGCAGGGTCTCTTAAATATGTTAAAAGGACTTATAAGTAATATTATTTCAAAAAGCAGAAAAATAGTAAGGAGGGCTGTCCATTTTATAAAATAAATACAGCATATCAAATATATAAAGTTCAAATTCTTTATTTGTCTGTATTAAATCCAATTTACAGTTATACAAGTCCAAACTAAATTCTGGAGGACCAACTATAAGAACAAAAAAATTGAAAAATAAACGGTTTAACCTAGAATTTTGTATTTCGTCACGCAATATCATTATTACTCTCTTTCTGAATAAGAATGGGTACAAACAATGCCTTTAGAGACTTGGAATTTTATATTTTACCTCGCAACATCTTGCTCCATCTCTCTTTCTCCCTTCCTCTCCCTCTTTCACTTCTTTTTCAACAAAACCGTTGGACACTTAAGACACTATACTCCGCCTAGCAAAAATTCTCTCTCTCTCTCTCTCTCTCTCTCTCTCTCTCTCCGTGAGCAAGGTGGCGCAATGCTAACATGTGCGACTCCCATTCGGGAGGTCCCAGGTTCAATACAGCGACCGGCCCAATGGGCTTTTCGTGGTGGTGTCCCCGGATCAGCAGGCAGATAGTGGGAAATTCCTTTTCTATCGGGACTTTCCCACCCATCACTTCCTGTACCGATTACCTCCTCTATTGTTGACGGTGTTCGGTGGGACGTGGCTGGACGGTGAATGTCGCTTTGTAGAGGTTTCTTTCCAGACATCGTCGTGGGAGCATTCACCAGGGGCTATTGTCGCATATGTCACATTTGAACTGGAAAGCTTTAGTTAAAGCAGATAAAAAGTAAAACGACCGTGTCACGTTCTTCTCGCTATAGTTCACGTTTCACAAGAAAAAAAATTATTTACAAATTACGAGGACCTTTTTTTTTTCAACCTCCAATAGAGTATAAATAAAATACAGCTCACAGAAAACAATTATTTTATTACCAAAAGTTTTGTACATATATGGGTACTTTTCAACATAATTACCGAAAAGATTGAGACATTTATCGTACCTGTGCACAAGCTTTGCAATACCCGCTTCAATGTCGCCAATGATTTCAAAAGAGCATTGAGGTTGTTTTGAAGATCTTCGTTGTTTTCAAAGTGCTGCCCTCCTAGCTATATCTTCAGTTCAGGGAAATTGTGAAAGGCGCTAGGTGCCAGGTCAGGACTGTACGGCGGATGATTGAAAATGTCACATTGAAATTGTTCAAGGAGCCGATGGGCTGTGCCAGCCGTTTGTGGACGAGCGTTGTCATGGATCAACACAATTCCTGAAGTAATCATTCCTCTTCGTTTGTTTTGAATGGCTCTCCGCTAACGTCGTAAGGTACGATTTTGATTTTCGTACAAATGTTTTTTTTAGATTAAAATATCGTATATTAAAGACATTTACATACAAAATAAAATGTATATCTTGAATTTTCTGGGAATAGTCTCTAAAGACATGGATGAATTTTGCGGAATTTTGCATAACTGGTAAACCGCAAGAGATAGACATGAACTTACATAATAGAAAATGTAGAACACGTTAAAACACACAATTTATGCTATATACATTTTTTTCATGGAGTGGATCGTTTTTGAGATATTCCTTGTTATTTTCAGCTTTAAAATAAGTATACATTTCTCACACGGGAGTTTGTCAGCTCTTGTCCATACAAACGAAGGAACTTCAGTGACATAGCAACCTTTTTATAGCCCATGCTGTTCCCTTATTTCCCTTCTACTTGCATGGAAGTGATAAGACTAGGTCTGCTATTTTTTCCTCGATTAGCATTAATTTGTTGCAGAGACGTAGAGAAAGTCATGTGAATGGAACACATCAGATTTTTTTCATTAGGAAACAAACGAAACTTTGTCCAGTAGGCTCTGTGGCTGGCAGTGTACCAGGAAGCTGATCGTTGAGCAGAAGTCAGAAAAGACGAATAAGACCCTATGGGAGAAAAAGGCGATACACGGATATTTTCTATTCCGTTGTATTTTCACTATAAAATTGCAACTGAATCTGCGTCATCACCGTGACAATCACTGTTGGTCAGTCAGGACTAACCTCTGGGTGCCCAATAGGGGAATCCTCGGAGGCTTTCGGGTTGTAGGTGGGCTCGACGTGTTTAACTTAAAACGCTAGAGAAATCATCCATATTTTGTGCCGTCTGGATGTGGTCGCCCTTCGAATCTCTCATCTCATCCCTCCCATGGGTTATGGTTGACGCAAAAGGAGTAGTGTGGCCTATTTGCGGCTTTATCCCGGTTGTAGGGGGGGGGCCCTCCTTCAATATCTTTTTCTTGACATATCTCTTTCTCTCTCAATTAGAATTGGCGAAAGTACAAAATCTTCTCAATAAGATAACAACCAAATAAGAGATTCTAGTTTTTATTTTATTCTTATTAAGTATGTAAATGAAACATCTCGGCTTTAACAGCATATCGGCGGCATTCACCATTGGAATACCTGTATTGTTAATATTGAATGTCTAGTTTTAGTTTCTCTACACGCACTATGCTCATAGTGTATAGAGAAGGTATCGCATTCCACCTAAAAATTCGATACCAACATTTCACCGGAAATAAACATTTTAGGGTCACCTGTATCCAAAAAAAACATTTTTAGAAAAAGGTTCGTGTGTCCCTGTGTCCGTTAACACGATAACTGAGAACGCGAAGTCTGTAAAATACCAAACTTGGTATAAGTTTAGTATCTTCCACGGATACGAAACGAAGATTTTAAGGAAAATTCCTACCTTCCAAGCTACCCTTTACATGGAAAAGGTTTAAAAATTTTTGATTTTCTAAAAAACGGCTCTAATGGTTTAGATTAAACTACCCTATATTAAAGATATTTTCGTAGCAAATAAAATGTATATCTAGAATTTTCTTGAAAGAGGGTCTGAAGATGAATTTTTCTTAATTTTGCGTAACTGATAGTCCGTAAGAGATGGACAACAAGAAATGTAGACCACATTAAAACAATTTATGTCATATGGCTTTTTTAGTGGAATTTACCATTTCGAAGATAGTCTTTGTTACTTGTTTCAGATTCAAAACACTTAAACTTTTCTTACACGGAAAGCTGTAAACTTCTGACCCTGCATAGAAACGGATCTCAACCACATGGCAACCGGCTTTTTAAAGATTTGACAATCGTTTTAGCCTAGTGTGTACCCTTATTGGCCTTCTACTTACAAGGAAGCAAATAATTAAGACAATTTCCACTAATGGTGATCTTGATTATCAAAGTAGACAGAAAGATATGCTGTTTAACAATCATTTATTACAGCAATGCAGGGAAAGTCATTGGAATGGAACACATCAGAATTTCCTTTATTAGATAGCATAGACACACATTCACATTTGCAAACTCTGGGAAGGATAAAGAATATTCTTGGCGAGAGAAACATTTACGCCCCAACCTGAATCGCACTCTGCTCGCAGGTGCTCTACCGACTGAGCCACAGGGTCAGCAAAGCCCTATTCTTGTTTTGTGCTTCAAGATCCTTTCAAGAAGTATTTC
The DNA here is from genome assembly GCA_030762935.1 of Hymenopus coronatus. Taxonomy (NCBI): domain Eukaryota; kingdom Metazoa; phylum Arthropoda; class Insecta; order Mantodea; family Hymenopodidae; genus Hymenopus; species Hymenopus coronatus. Next base: position 57,572,268 of record CM060894.1, read on the forward strand.
CTACTCACCAGTAGTTTCCTGTCCGTTTCTTTGCATTCTCAAGAGATGTATCGCAGTTTTATTTGTGGAAGGGGGAAGGCGGGGGGTTTGTGGAGAAAGAATTTCAACTACTAAATTTAATATACTCCTTTCTAGATATTTCTGTCTTTCGTTTCTATTGCTTTCTATTCCCGTATGTAACAAGATTTCAACATTTTGTTGTTTATTTGCATTGTTATGCCGAACATATGAATGCAGTGTTGTCATTATTTTCTTCTGAGTTCCAATTTTGTTCCCTATATTATTTTACATGCTACTGAAGTTATACACTCAATGAATTTTATTACCATTATATCCGCGATGTGGGGCATTATTTATTGCACGTTTACAAAACTTGAATTAGGAAACAGCTACATCTAATGTAGAGTAGGTGTAAAAGTTAAAGGCATTTAAAGGCGAGTGTACTTAAGCCTCCAGCGAATAATATGCTTGCACCCGCTACCTGCGCTGCCGAATGTGGTACACGCATTCTATGCCTCTTAACTTAAGAGCATGATTTTCATCAATTACACAGGGATACGTATATACATACGTATTAAATGTTATAATTACAAGTTAAACATCCTATCTGTACGGCACCTAGAACGCGACATTTGTAGCTTTTATCTTCATAAGGTTATCATGGTTTCTTTCACTAAGAAAAGCCTAAAAATACAACCAATATATCTCCAACCATATCATCTTCGCATCTCAAATACTTATAAACAGTATACTATGGCAATACAATGATTCATTGTCCAAACATATGTTAAGTCCACAAGCAAAACTACTGTTAAAGCATAAAATGAATTTTTACTTTCTCTAGCACCATATGTATAATGTACATAGGGATATAGAAGTATTGTATTCCACCCAAAAATTCGTTACCGAGATTTCACCGGAAATACATGTTTTAGGACCCCCTGTATCCAAAAAAAGCATTTTCAGAAAAAGGTCCGTGTGTGTCCGTGTGTCTGTGAACACGATAACTCTAAAACGAAAAGTAGCTAAAATATCAAACCTGGTATTTAAGTTAAGTATCTTCCAGGGGTTCGACACGAAGCTTTTGAGAAAAATCCCCCCACCCCAAACTACCCTTTACATGGAACTTTTTTCTAAAATTTTAACTGTCTTAAAAATGGCTCTAACGATTTTGATTAAAATATCATATATTAAAGTTATTTACCTAACAAATAAAATGTATATCTTGAATTTTCTGGGAATAACTTCTGAAGACCTGTTTATTCTGGATGGATTTTGCTTAATTTGGCATAACTAGTAAACCGTAAGAGATAGACAAAAACTTACTATACAAAAAAGTTTAAGCCTTGTTAAAATACACAAGTTATGTCCTATACATTTTTCTCGTAGAGCTTAGCGTTTTCGAGGTATTCATTGTTATTAGTTTCAGTTGTGAAGTACTTATACTTTTCTCAGACGGGAGTGTCCGTTTTTTTGTTGTTGCTTTTCTTTTCTACTCCTGGTCAACAAAAGAAGCGATTTGTGATGACAATCGCAAAACGACAGCTTTTAAAACATTTGACTATTGGTTTAGCCTAATGTATTTCCTTATTTTCTTACTACTTATAGGAACTAAATAATAAGAATATTGTGCTAATGAGTACCACGATTAGCAAGGTGCAGAAAGAAGAAGAATCTTATGTATGAAGTTTGTAGAACAGCTAGAGAAAGTCATGCGAGTGTAACACATCAGATTTTTACATTTATCTTGGTCCTTGTGTTTGTGATACGAGCAGGTGACTCTGTTGAAGGAAAATGAAAAAACTATTTTTCATTAAAAATGTGAAGCGATTTGTGCTCAGAACAGAAAATTTGGTTTTTAAAATCTCTCCAAACCAGAAAATAATTAAACTATGGATTTTTAAGAATCCAGGAATTAACTGTCGAAGATTGTGGTGTATTCTTCATTCTCTTCACCAGCAATATAAACAAAAGCGTCCAGGTTTCAACGCCTCTGATTGGTTGCTGAATATTTTACCGCTTTTCTCAGTCAAAAAGAGTTGGTCTTAAATTGCCGAGAGAAATACATAATTATCATATTAAACTGTGCAATTCTGTCTAATAGTATAATATGAATGACTGAGCAGCACAATTTATTGAATTTTAATCATTATTCCTTAATGTAACTATGCGCATGCGTAGTGTTTTTCCTAAGTAGTAACGCCTATTTTCTGTCAGCATGGAGAGTGTGAGCTTTAAATAATGGCAGAGGTGTGGAACACCAATGAAGCGAAACATAAGCAGCAAAACACCTAAAACCTGGGAGAAAAGATTTTTAATTATATAGTATATATATATTTATTTTTAATTCTACTATTTTCTTATAACAGGCCGAATTTTCTGCTGCTTCTAAAAGCAATATAAGGTGTAAAACACTTTTAAATTTGTCGAGTTTATTATTTGTATTTATGGATTTTCTTAATTGCTGTGGTTGTCGGAGGCCATTCCATTATAGTCATGAAAGAGCTATAAATTTTGCTCAGAAACTTCTTATCCTGAGTTTCTCTTACGTGACGTGAAGCTGATTGCGATTTAAGGCCCTTAAATTCTATGGTCATTAGCGCCTTTGAAAAACAATTTGTGGCCATAGGTGGAACTAAAACACATAAAATCAACACATAATAAAATAAAAGCTAAAATAAAATTTAAAAATCCAGGTTAAAAGTATTGTTTATTGTTAAAAACCCAGAAGTTAAGATAAAACCATTTAAAAAGAATGAAAAGAGCGATAAAAAGAGGCACAGAATATAGATAACTCTTTTTAAAACATTTAAAAACCGGACCAACCACTCAATTGGCACAGCAAATAAAAAATCTGATGTGTTCCATTCATATGACTTTCTCTATATCTCTGTAAAGAATTATTGCTAATAAGCTTATCTTTTATTTATTTCATGCTAATCGAGAAAAATTTGCAGAAATATTCTTATTTCTTGCTTTATTGTAAGTAGGAGCGAAATAAGGGAATACCATAGGTTAAAGTGAAAGCCAAAAGCTAGTTGCTATGTGACTGACCTTCCTTTGTTTGTATGGAAAGGAGTTGACAAATTCCTGTACGGGAAAAGCATAAGTTTTTCAAAGCTGAAACCAAGAAAAAGGAATATCTCAAAAACGATCAACTCCACAAAAAATGGTATATAACATAACATGTGTTTTAACGTGCTCTACATTTTTTGTGTGTTAAGTTTTTGTCCATCTCTTACGGTTTAGTAGTTATGCAAAATTCATCCAGAATAAAGTAGTCTTCAGAGGCTATTCCCAGAAAGTTCAAAATATACATTTTATTTGTCAGTAAATATCTTTAATATATTATATTTTAATCAAAATCGTTAGAGCCATTTTCTAGAAAATAAAACTTTTCGAAAAAGTTCCATGTAAAGGGGATTTTTCTCAAAATCTTCGTGTCGCATCCCTGGAAAATACTAATCTTAAATACCATGTTTGGTATTTTACCGACTTTTCGTTTTTGAGTTATCGTGTTCACAGACACACGGACCTTTTTCTGAAAATACTTTTTTTTGGATACAGGGGATCCTAAAACATATGTTTCCGGTGAAATCTCGGTATCGAATTTTTTGGTGGAGTGCAATGCTTTCCCTATACACTATGTACATATTACGTATAGAGAAAGTAACAAAACTAAAACCTGAGTGATAAAGGAACTTTAGATGAAAATGTGAAAACTAGGGCTACCTCACTGGGGTCATCAGCCAGGACCTCCGCAAGATAGGTCAGCAGGAACAAAGACACTCTAGCAACACATGATGGACTGAAAGCTCTTCCCGACAGAGCGGACAAATAGGAGCTGGTTTACGGCGAGATAGAGAGGAGGTTAACCAATTCACAGGCAGGTCCTTTAATTCTCGGAGCTTGTTGCCACTCTGTATGCCGCTCGTCCTCCGCACCACTAGCCTCAAGTTTGGAGATGTTACGCAATGAAGTACAGTACTAGGCTCCGTTGTTGTGCTCTTCGCTGCCGAATCAGCTAGTTCATTCCCCAGGCATACCAACGTGACCAGCAAATTACCTGGCTAAATCTGTGATAAGGGACCAGTGGCTTTACTTCCCATAGCTAAATATCTGACGTGTTTCATTCATATGACTTTGTTTACATCTAGCAAATTAGTATTAAAATCTTGTTCTTATATTTCATGATAATCGCGATAAACATTTGCAGAAGTTGGCCTTATTACTTGGTCCCTTGTAGCAGAGAAGAAACAATCTAATGTCCTCTAGCTGTTCGGCAGATAAATCTTTAATTCAAAAGATTAATCTGTTATCTCCATCATGCTAATCAACGTAAACGTCAGCAGAACTAGTCTTATTATTAGCACCCTTGTAAGTAGAAGAGAAATAAGAAAATGCGTAGACAAAGAGATAGTCTTGTCTTTAAAAGCTTATCGCTATGTGAAACAATTGAAATTCCAATATCTTGTCTTGCCTGGAGTGAACAAACGAGAAACGAGGAGAAATATTTCTTCCCGTTTGAGAAAAGTTTAGGTGGCTTAAATTGAAACCAATAATCCGGAGTATCTCGAAAACGGCTAACTCTACAAAAAAATGTATATAACATATTTTGTGTATTTTAAAGAGATCAAACTTTCTATTTAGCAAATTTTTGTATATCTCTTACGGTTTGACAATAATATAAAAGCTATCCAGCAGGAAGAGGTCTTCAGAGGCTATTCCCAGAAAATTCAAGATGTAAATTTCGTTTGTCATAAAAATATCTAAAACATAAGGTATTTCAATCAAAATTGATGTAACCATTTTTGAGAGAATCAGAATTTTCACACACGCACACACGCATCTATCCCTAAAATGCTTTTCTTTTGGTTACAGGGTGACCCAAAACATGCATTTCCGGTGAAATCTCGGTACGAATATTTGGTTACATTACAATACCTTCTCTATATAGCGTACACAGACACGTACGTGTACAAAAGTAAAGAAAAGAAAAAGAGTAAAAAAAAAATGCGTCGGCAACTTTGGCAATGCTTTAACATGAGTATAGAGTAGTCCCAAGTCTATGCTTCTAAGAAAACTTTCGGCTGTGTGGGTCAAGTTTTAAAGAAGACTCGCCTTAATGGCAGAAGTAATATACTTGAGCCTATGAAAACTGCTAATTTAGTAAACATTATGTTATATTTTGAGTGTGACAGGTGCATCTCAGTATTAATAAAACCCTAATGACAGAAAAAGCAAAAAACTGCAAAGTAGATGGATTGTCTGATACTACTAAAAACAGATCAGGTTTTTCTTTAACTTTTATTTTCACCATTAATTGAACAGGATTTTGTGGATTTGTGTCATAAAAAGGGTTTTATTGTCTTAAATAGAATAAACAATGTGTTGTTCAGTTCAATAATGCAGTCATAAATGAGTCAAAGGAGGTATAAAATATTGTTATGTTACTAAACTCTATCAATATCTACAGTTGAAACTAAAATTGTAACCAATCAACACAGATTTTATTTGTTTTCATTCACATAAATATAAGAAACACATTACAGACCACTAAACTTAAATATGTCTGTACAATTTATTATTGTTCTATATTAATTTCATAAGATAATGCCATTTTTATATGCAATGTTACCTGTTTGCCAATATGGTATTATTTAACACAATTTATATTGTATTTCAATGTAATCCCTTAACCATTCTGTAATAATTATTATTATCTCAATGTATTTATGTTGCAGTCGCAATAAGACTAACGACATAAAGCGACAAAAAATAAACACACACATTTATTATATATATAAAATCCAATGTGTTCCATTGTTAAAAAGTTAATGCTTCTATTTACTTCATGCTAATTGAGACAAAATTAGTAGAAATAGTATTATTACTCGCTTTCATGTAAGTAAAAGCGAAATAAGGGAGTACCATAGGTTAAATAGATAGAAAAAAGCTGGTTGCTACGTGACTGAAGTGTCTTTGTTTGTATGGACACGAGTTGACAAATTCCTGCATGAGAAGAGTATAAGTTTTTTAAAGATGAAACAAAAAACAATGAATATCCCAAAAACGATCAACTACACGAAAAAAAAATATATAACATAAATTGTGTATTTTAATGTGCTCTACAGTTTTTATGTGGTATGCTTTTCCAGAAATGCTTTTTTTTTGGATTTAGGAGGACACAAAAGTGTATTTCCGGTGAAATCTCGGTATCGAATTTTTGGGTGCATTATAATACCTTCTCTATACACTGTGTACATAGTACGTGTAGAGAAAGTAAAAAACGAAATCCATAGAAGACCTTTTCTAAAAGAGGTGAATTGTTTGCTTTGTTTACACCAATGTACACGTCAGGGAAATCTTAGAAGGAAAAACTTTTGTGATGTATTAAAGTAATTTGTGGATGTATAATTCACTGACAGTATATCTCTCTACCTTTCGATGTTCGTTAAGGCTGTCAGTGTAAGTCATTGACCTGCGGGGTTATTGAACGAGGAGCACCAGGTTGGTCCGATGATGAGACAGCAAATGGGTCACCGATCATAATTCAGTGCCCATATTGACGTGGATAGAACTCCGTCATCACGGTGACAGATGTGGCCCGCGGGAGTCAGCGACCCGTGTTCAATTGTATGCTCTTTCCACAGGCCACTGCTCTTAGGGATTACTGTTCAGAAATGCCATGCGGAAACTAGATTATATCATTTCATGCATCCCTAAACGTATTGGGACCACCAGGGTGTGGTTGTTATTGTATTGCCCTAAAACATGTATCAATTTCAAAATAATATTCGCTCCAATATAATATACAAGTAAATAATCAGCAGCTGCCAGAAAAGTTGTATTACTTTCTCTACATGTACTATGTACATAGTGTAGAGAGAAAGTATTGCATTGCAGCCAAAATTCGGTACCGAGATTTCACCGAAAATACATGTTTTGGGACAACCGATTCCAAAAAAACGGTAATTTTAGAAAAAGGTCATTGTGTGTCTGTGTTTGTTGGCAGCATAGCTCAAAAACGAAGAGTCCGTTAAACAATAAACTAGGTATTTAAGTTTATCATCTTAAAGAAGATGCTGCAAGATTTTCAAGAAAATCTCCCCCATTCCCCACTATCCTTTACATGGAAAACTCTTAGAAAATTTTGATTTTCCCAAGAATTGCTCTAACGATTTTGATTAAAATACAGTATATGAAATATATTTACATCCAAAATAACATATATATTTCTAATTTTCTGGGAATAGGCATCTTTATTGAGGATGAATTTTGCGGAATTTTGCATAACGGATAAAGCGTAAGAGATAGAAAAAAACTTTAACAAAAATGTTGAGCTCGTTAAAAACATACAATTTTTTGTCTAGTTAATTAGCTAATGTTTCTTTTACTAATGGGTATACAAACTCATGTACAGTGACAGAATTTTAAATATGTGAATAACACCTTAGCTTAATGAATTCTATTATTTTCTCTCTGCTTATTAGGAACTGAGTAAATACACCATTTTTGTTATTGTTTGTCTCAGTAAATAAGTTATATTCAGAAGAACAATCTTTTGCAGCAATAGGTTTTTTATTGCAGAACAATAGGGAAGGTCATAAGAATAGAGCATAACATATTTTTCTACAAATATCACGAGAGTTTATGATATCAAATGCATCAGGTAAAATAAGGTAGAACATTGAAATACGAACATGTACACGGTTTGTTTGTAATAATTCATTAAATACTGGACACATTTTGATAGAAAGTAGGTTAGAATGAAAAAGAAATCTCATTGCGCGCGTACTTCGCTAATGAAATTGGAGTCAATCCAAAATCCCAAGGGAAGTTTCAGAGGGCACGACGTTTTGAAGAGCTCTCGATCAATCTGCTGTTGAGAGAATCCGTAGTGAATTTACGAGATGCGCAACCGGATTACTCGTTGCGCGGTGCAAATGTACTCAAAGAGGTCTGCAACACTAGGATGGGAACGAGAACGGTTTATCGAGTTTTATAGGATGTTACTCTCTCTACCGAGTACCTAGGTAGCGAAGGTATTAGCCTAACATTCGATACCTAGATTTCACTGAAAATATACTGTTTAGGCTCCTCTGTAATTTAAAACATGTGTATATGTTTGTGTGTGTGTGCCCCTGAACGATGTAACTCAAAAACGAAAAGTCCGTTAAATACCAAACCTAATATTTCATTTCAGCACCTTTTAAGAATGCAATACGAATATTAAAAATCTGATGATTACCATTCACATGACTTTCTCTTCATAGCTAAAACAAAGTATTATTAAAATCATATTCCTCTATCTACATTCTTCCTTGTAAGTAGAAGGAAAATTAGGGAATACACTAGACTATATCGATAGTCAAATATTTTAAAATCTGGTTGTCATGTGGATCAAATCCGTTTCTATGCATGGCCAGGAGTTTACAACTATCCGTGTGAGAAAAGTTCAAGTATTTTAAATCTGAAACAAATAGCAAACAGCATCTCAGAAATGGTCAATTTCATGAAAAAAAAAAAAAGTATATGACATAACTTTTGTGTTATAACATGATCTACATTTTTTGTGTAGTAAGTTTTTGTCTATTTCTTACGGTTTACCGTTACGCATAATACAGCAATTTTCATTCAGAATAAAGAGGTCTTTATGAGCTATTTCTAGAAAATTCAAAATATGCATTTTATTTACCATATAACTTTCTTTAACGTACGGCATTTTAATCAAAATCGTTAGAGCCATTTTTGAGAAAATCAAAATTTTCGAAATTTTTTCTTGTAAACGGTAATTTGGGGTGGGGGAATTTTTCTCAAAAACTTCCGTGTCGCATCCCTGTAAATGGAAAACATCAGATTTTTTTAATTGTTTTTTGTTTTGATTTTATCCAAAAAGGACACAATATTTGCATCACTAATTCGCTTAGCTTAAATTTCTGAAGGTAAAATGATAATCTCTCTGTGCAAATTTTGTCAAAGGGTTTTGAAGTTTTCAATATTAAACGCAGTAATTGTCAAAGAACCTGCACAAATTAATACAATAAAACAATAGGTTTGTTGAAAACGTTTATGCACTATGTGCTTTGAAACGTTGTGACTGATCTATATTTTTGGGATGGAACAAAAACTACCTGATTATGGATCAGCTTTGAGCAGTGGTGCTTTGAATTTATCCAAATATAGGCATTATGCCGTTTTAAAGACTGGAGCTCGTGGTCCTGCGAAAATGCTTCTTTAAACCTTGTCTAATGGCTACAAGTGACGACTCTGACAACCATACATTGCTTTATGTAGAACTGATGCATTTCTTTCTTTAATTACTCCGTTGGAAATTCATTCAATGGCACAATTTTAGCACCAAATTAAGAGAATATTCTGGGGTTTCGATTCCTTGTCACTAGATGCGCAGATGTTTATGTTTTATTCCTAATTGCATTGTTGGCAGCTCTTTCGAAATCTTGTTCTTGTAGTCAACGTGAAAATGCAGTACACATTAAATCAACGACTCTTCCTGGTGAAGCAATGCTGGATTACATCACTTGTTTGCCTTACATCAAATGAATCCATGAACCTAATTGCAAGTTTCTATGAAGACCGGTTAAATTTTAAGGAACCTGTGGCCACCGAGATCTCCGGATTTGACATCGCCGGACTTCTTTCTATGGGGTTACTTAAAAGACAGGGTTCACGCCACACGTTCCTACACACTGCACTATCCAAAGCACATCACAAAGGAGATTCAAGACATTGACAACAGAGTCCTCCAACGAGTGGCCAGCAACATGGAACGACGTGTTGAATTGTGCCTTATGCAGGATGGAGGACATTTTCAACATTTGCTATAGAGGCAAATAATCTCACAAAATTTCTCTACAATTTAGGTATAATAAGTTGTCGCTAGCATAACACGTTTTGAAACAATTAATGAAAGAAGTGTGTCAGCTCTATATATACCACACTCTATAGTTTTACATTATATTGTAAAAGTATATATATTATGTGCAAGGAAACGACTCTTTTAACGAGGTTCAAAACGAAGATCACACAGACTAAACATCCTAAACTAATCTAAGCTGCAAATTTCTAATCTCATGTGCTTTTTTGGTATCATTGCGCGTGCGGAATTTTTGACTTGTTGCGAAGTTCATTTCTTGTAATGGAATCTCTGCAGAGATGTTGATCATCATATCCAACAGTTCTTTGGTGACCTACTGTATTTGTTGCTTCTGATACCGTATTATTTCTCGAAGTTCTTTCTATTTGCTTTTCATGCATAAAAGTGCATTCAAAGGTAGAATGCACTTTCTTCAACTAGTATATAGTTCTTAATTAGTCTTATGTAGGCATTTGTTTTGCTATAAAGATAGTTGCTTATTTTTACTTTCTCTACACGTAATATATACATAATGTGTAGAGAAAGTATTGCATTACAGCCAAAAAGTCGATATTGAGATTTCACCGGAAATACACATTTTGGGTCTCCCTGAATTCAAAAAAAGCATTTTTGGAAAAAGGTCCGAGTGTGTGTGTCTGTAGAAACCATAGCTCAAAAACGAAGAGATCGTTGAATACCAAGCTTGGTATTTAAGTTTGGTATCTTCCGAGGATGTGACACGAGGATTTTCAAGAAAATCCCCCACCCCTAACTACTCTTTATATGGAACTTTTTCGGTAATTTTGATTAAAATCTCTTATATTTAAGATATTTATATACCAAATAAAATGTATATCTTTAATTTTCTGAGAATTGCCTCTGAAGACTGCTTATCTGAATGACTTTTACGGAATTTTGCATATCTGCTAAAACGTAAGAGATGGACAAAAATTTAACACATCAAAAATATAGAGCAAATTAAAATACAAAATTTATGTCATATAAATTACTTTCGTGGAGTTGATATTTTTGACATATTCCTTGTTTTTGGTTTCAGCTTTGAAAAACTTATTCTTTTTTCATACAGGAATTTCTCAACTCCTGTCCATACAAACAAAGGAACTTCAGTCACATAGCAACCAGCTTTTTATTATCAGTTTAGCCTATAACACTACCTTATTTCGCTTTTATTACAAGGAAGCAAATAATAAGACTATTTCTGCTTTTTTTTCTCGATTAGCATGAAGTAAAAAGAAGCATAAGCTTTTTAACAATAATTTGTTGCAGAGATATAGAGATAGCCATGTAAATTTTTTAAGTTCATTCGACACAATGATAATATTAGTGCGTAAATTGTGAACCGTGCCTACAATAATTGTAATGTGTACATAAATATCACATCAATGTATGATATACTCTATTTTAGAAACTCCTTCGAGGGAATGGAGAAGTGTACTACTTCAAGTGTTAAATACAATTGTTATTGAAATGTTCTTCATTCTACCTACATTTATTTTATTTCTGAGTACGAATATCATCATATTACGCAGCGTAGCAAAATAGGAACGGCTCATTATAAAATTCAAACAAAGGAGAAATATATACAAAAAAATCTGTTGTGCTCCATTCACATATCTTTCTCTACATCTCTGCAATAAATTATTATTAAAAAGCTTATGCTTCCATTTACTTCATGCTAATTGAGGAAAATTAGCAGAAATATTATTACTTGCTTCCTTGTAAGTATAAGCGAAATGGCGAAGCACATAGGTGAAAGTGATAATAACCAAAAGCTGGTTGAAATGCTATGAAGTTCTTTTGTTTGTATGGACAGAAGTTGGCAAATTCCAATATGAGAAAAGTATAAGTTTTTCAAAGCTGAAACCAATAAAAAAGTATATCTCAAAAACGATCAACCCCACGAAAAAAAATGTACCTATATGCCAGTAAATTTTGTGTTTTGTCCTGATCTATATTTTTTGTGTTTTAAGGTTTCGTCCATCTCTTACGGCTTACCAGTTATGCAAAATTCAATAAAAATATTCATGAATAAAGTGCTCTTTAGAGGCTATTTCCATAAAATTCAAGATATCCATTTTATTTGGCGTGTAAATATCTTAAATGTAAGTGATTTTAATCAAAATCGTTAGAGTCACTTTTGAGAACACCAAAAATTTCGATTTTTTTTACCATATAAAGGTAGTTTGGGGTGGATGGATTTTCTTGAAGATCTTGGTGTCGTATCCTTGGAAGATACCAAACCTAAATACTAAGCTTGGTATTTAACGGTCTTTTCGTTTTTGAGCTATGCTGTCCACACACACACACATACACACAGACCTTTTTCCAAAACATGATTTTTTTGGATTCATAGGGACCCAAAACATGTATTTCGACATTTTGGGTAGAATCGAATACCTTCTCTATACACTATGCACATAGTACGTGTAGAGAAAGTAATAAAGGTGTCTCTGGAGGCAGCTTGAACCTTGAACTCCCTCTCCATTTCAAGCCAATATCCACACGCTAGCTATCATAGCGGCTAGAATTAAGCGGTAGTTACGCTTATAGAGGTTGGGAAGAGATTTTGTCACTACCAATATAAACAGCTTTGTTCCATTATGGGACACATTTTATGAACATCAGTGTATACATTGTAAAGCTCTTACGATGAAGATAAAATTTAATTACTACTTTAAGTTGAAGGTAAGGAAGCATAATATACCTATATAACATAGGTCCAAACGCTAGAAAGGAATATATCTGTTCCCTTCCCCCGAAATTCAACAATGTTTTTCTCCCTCCCTAAAAGCACCATAATACGGCATCATTTGACTCCACATAATAACTCTCAATTTCTTCATCAGAGAGATGCAAGGCAAGAGCAAAGATATGAGCTAATCAAGTATAATAAAATGGGTAAGGCGAATGCAGCAAGCTGGTTGAATCTAAAAGCAAATAAGATGAGTCTGGGCCGGGCCTGTTAAGATTATTACCTTATAGGAAAATTATACTAAAACGGTTTACATTTACTTCAGGAAATAGAAGTCAAGAAGGTACGAGGTTTTAAAAACGTGTATATCCTTTTAAGTTTTACTGATCCAGTTGCACATTAGCAGGTTTTGTTCCTTAACATACACAATATTCGGAAAATCATTTACAAATAAAAAAGCCAACATTGTTTTCTGGAAACAATTTTGCTCAGCATGTAAAACTTCACGTGAAAAAAATATTTTTCTTACTTGTGAAGTTCTACATGCAACATATTTTGATATGCATCACTATACTGTAACCATAACTCCAATTACCGCAAATCAGCTTTGTTCTTTACTTAAACCTCAGCTATCGACTGCACGTGATCTCTCTGACTGAATTGACTCTGTACTTGTCTCAACTGACCTCTCTCAGCGCTAGCAGACTCCCTTATGTGGACTCCGCATACACAACGGGAAGTTCTGGAAGAGGAAGCTACTCTATCTTTTCGAAAAGGAAATTACTAAAACTGCGGCGAAACACACAGAAAGAATTTGTTGCCATTTGGACCATTTTTACATTGACCATTTTCTTTCTAAAAACCTGCGGAAAGCGCTAATGATTTGAGTGGCCAAAACCAGCACTGCTGGCAACTTCGTGCACATGTTTACAGCTTAGCTAACAGTTTGGGCGGATAGAGAAAGAATCCGGTATGCCCTCGCCGGCAACTTTTGAGCAAATGGTCATAGTAATAACTCACTATTGTAAAAACCACGAAACCACGAGAGTAAGGGGGGAAATTACAATATTGTGGTAGTCATATTTTCACTGCCGCAAATGATTCACTCAAGGTTTCGAAGCATAGACAGTTTACGGCTGCACTTCATTCATGGCTTGCGTACCACTGAGCGCTAACATTCCACTCACTCACGCGGTACAATTCGCCACACTGCACTGCAAGTCTTCCTCCTTTGGGAGCCATTAAGTAACCCCGCGGAACTTCCTGGAAGCTTCTGGAAGCCGAAGCTTGGAGAGGAATCACGTTCTCGTGAGATGAGTCTCGCGTTCCGAAGGATCCTGTTAAGTCGCGCCGCTTTAACAGAGCTGTTTACCATCCCAAATGCGATGACTCACATACCAAGGCGAACGATAGAACCATTGCATAAGACGGTATTGTCACAATATGAAAGTCAATATTTTAGCAGTCCTCTGAAGAGTATTTTTTTTTATCTCTTATAAATGTACAATAACATAGGTTTTCAGAAATAAAACAGAATATTTTACTTCCATATGAAGGTGCAAATATTTTAGGAATCCTCTGAAAGATATTTTTAAACCCTTATAAATACAATAACATAAGGTTGTTAGAAATAAATACAAAACGTTTTTTTTGTACGTCTATCAACTTGCTTACACGAAATGTAGTAATACTTACAAACTTAATTTATAACCAAAACATGTTGGAGATAAACACACTTTCGTTTAGCTTACAGATATGTTTTAGGATACAGAATCTAAAGAGATTATTCAAAAGGTTTGCGGTAGTTTCAATTTAAAAGTACTGAAGTTCAAAACAATGATTTTGAAAATAAACAATTACCATGTCTCCAAAACTGCCCCAATGTTTAATTCGTTATAAGCTAGTAATAATTATAGTACAACAGATGAAAAATGACCTTCTCGCTGTCTTGCTCTGTAAGAGGGAAAGGAGTGGCGAAATCTTTCGCAGCAATAATACTGTTACCCACTTCTCCTAGTCTAAGACAGCGAAACATTTGACTAGTTCTAGGCCTGCTAATTTAGATACAGTCTTTTTATCGTATTCCTTAACATGGAACTTTAACTGTGACGAGGTAATGAAACTGTTATAAGATTTGAAGCTATCGCGACCATAAGAGCTCTCGGTTACAAGTTCTCCAAGCTTTTGGCACGGAGCTCTATGGCCTTTTTCAGCAAGAAATGATTTCTTCCTGAAGAAGACTATAGAGCACAATGACCGAAAGCTTGGAGAACTTTATTAATATCACACGGCTGGTAACTCGACACATCACTTTCGAACTGTTTTTTTTCATCTCATACGAAATCGTCCAATGTATCTTCGTCCAAAAAGTTTATAAAACAGCGGCTGCCATGGTAATCTCGAACGTTCTATCCATTAAATGTGAACTTTCCTCTTGTCCTGATACGTGCGTTTTAATTTCTTCACATTGTTTTCTTTCCCTAATTCTGCTCTTATATCTACATTCCTGAGTCGACCTTTCCAATAAGGATCTTAAAAATCTCATTTCAGATGCTCCCAATCTTGACTTTTGTTGTTTTATTACTCTTGTCTCACGTGTATTATTCGTTACCTTAGAGATTTTTATTGATAGGGAAATATGGAAATGTTTACGGTGTGTTTAGTCCTGTTTATTTTGTTGGATTTCGTATTGTTGCAAACAGATTTTGGAGGACAAGGTAAATCTCTGATCTATGCAAGGGAAATGACATGTTTGGTTCACAAGTTCTTCGCTGAAGAACGACTGCGCTCAAACTTGTAAAACCAGCAATATTCGTTACATAGATGATGGAAAGAACTGCCGCAGGTGGAGCTCTCACTTCAAATTCCAGAGACCCCGTAATGGAAGGCACCTAAGCTATCGCCAAATATCAACGTTGTGTAAAGCAGTGCGTCTCTCTCTCTCTCTCTCTCTCTCTCTCTCTCTCTCTCTCTTCAGGTTTCAACTGAAATGCTGATATTACTGACCAGTCTCAAATGATTCATGAATACAACTGATTTAGATATTTTAAGGTGTGTATACATATATGAGAGAGAAAGAGAGAGCTAATGGGATTATTTAGACTGTGTAAAGGTAGTATAATCATTATTCTAATAATTGAAGGATTCTAGTCTCTCCCCCCCCCCCTTTTATCGTGTTCCTCAGTTAATGCAATCTGTACAAATCTTTCTCTGACGAAGGTGGCCCTGTTAATCAAGCGATAGTTAGAGTTACAGTATTTTTGAAAACATGATGGCCCTGGCCTACTCTTCTTCCAAAATTAGCCTGACTTTAAGGTTTGCGGTTCGAAACCAACTCTCGCTGTTGCCAAGTCCTCCACTTACAGGCCCCTTATCTGAGGGTTGATTCTCGGCTTGCAAGATTGTCTCCAGAAAATAGGTCTTACTACTTGCCTTTCGCCCCTAGTAGAGCCATCATGTTTTCAAGAAAACTTTTTAATATGGCTTTCGGGAAAAGATGAAATGGCGTTTTATTAATGGACGCCCTTTAACTGCTGCAGTTTTCAGCGTTCCATTCTATATTGGGCGTGAAAGACCGCTTAATTTTGCTAAGAGACCTCTCTATCAAGCTTGACATTCTTTTACGTGCCATAAAACTACGACACGGACAAACCGCTTTACTTCCCTTCCGAAGGAAGCCATGCTAAGGATTTTTACGCCCGAAAAAATCCATTGTCCTCCACTGGGTTTGAACCCGCGACCTTGGGCATATGAAGTTAGCACTTAACCATTACACCTCGGAGGGCGACTATGGCTTTCAGGTGTGATCTAATTGACCATCAGGGAAAAGAGAATAACTGTCTTAGAAATCAAACACAGAAACACGCAGCACGAAACATCCATTCCCAAAGCGGGATTCGAATCCGTGGCCCTTTCATGGCAGAACGTCAACGACAAACCCACCAACGACCACCGCTACTAGATTCGGTTAGTATCAGTTTTTTACACAATTTCCTCGTTCTATTCATGGTTTTCACTGGTCACCTTCACATTTTACGTTCTATAAAAGTATGTCAAGAGACTAAATATCAAAAGCAAAAAGAAACACATATTCACATTAACTTAAATAATTTAAAAATGTAATGCCGCAGAAAAAACAATTCCAAAGAACGAGAGTGGCTTCAAAGGATAGCATCAAAGTTTGTAAACAAATAAACACAGTTTAAGCGGAAGGTAACATGCAGTCACAGAAGCCCTTCAAGATGCCTTTGCCCTAACTATAGTGCAGCACCGCGTACTTCCCTTCTTTGTGATGTGCCCTGAAGCAATTTCCATACACAAGTTTCCTTCAATACATATTTTTAACAAAGTTACACCTTTGAAGTTTGTATTAATTGCCGTATCTTCTCTCCAGTGGGTCTGCTATTAATTAAGACATATTCTATGTTTGTAAAACAACTTTCAGACGAGCTGCTCACATCAAAGTAAATGTCTCTCTTAATAAACTTCTCGTACAAGTTTCTCTACCATTGTATTACAGATTTGTTTTCAACCAGATGCCAGAGGAAGAGATATGGCTTGTTTTACTTACTCTACACGTATGTACTATGTACATGGTATGTAAGAAGGTATTGTATTGCACCCAAAAATCCGATTACGAGATTTGACTGCAAATACACCCTGAGTCAAAAAATAAAACCACTTTTAGAAATAGGTCAGTGTGTGTGTCTGCGAGCAAGGCCAGTATAACTCAAAACAAAAGATTGCTACATAGTAAATTTTGTATTTAAGTGTATTATCTTTCAAGAGTACGACACGAAGATTTTCAAAAAAATCCACATGGAAAAAATCCACCCTTTACATGGAACATTTTTCGATAATTTTTATTTTCTCAAAAATACCTCTAACCTTTTTTATTGATAAATCTTATTACTTTCTCTACACGTGTGTATATAGTGTATAGAGAAGGTATTGCAATGCATTAAAAATTCGATACCTAGAATTCACCGGAAACACATGTTTTGGGAGACCCACTGAGTACAAAAAAAAAAGCATTTTAGAAAAATGTCCGTGTATGTCTATGTGTGTGCGTGTCTGTGGACAGTATAGCTCGAAAATAGCAATAACGTTACATACTAAATTTGGTATTTAAGTTAAATATTTTCCTGGGATACGTCACGAGGATTTTCAAGAAAATTCCCCCACTCCAAACTATTCTTTGCATGTTACATTTTTTGAAAATTTGGTTTTTCTCAAAAATTGCTAACTATTTTTATTAAAATATCGTATTTTAAAGATGTTTCCATGGCAAATAAAAGGAATAACTTGAATTTTCTGAAGTCCTCTTCATTCTGGAAGAATTTTGCATAACTCTTAAACCGTAAAGGGTAAAAAAAACTTACTACACTACTACTGGCAGTGGAAAGAAGCAAATTTCTATCACGTAGCAACCGGCATTTAAAATATCTGAATATCGTTTTAGCCTAATGTGTTCCCTTATTTCCTTTCCACTTACAAGGAAGCAAATAATAAAACAATTTATGGCATTAACACTTATTTTGCATAAAACAGATAGAAGAATAAGCCGTTTAACTATAATTTGTTCCACAGGTGTAGAGAAATGTATGTGAACGGAACACATCAACTTTTTAAATTTAAACAGAAATAAGTCCAATAAAGTTAGTCTTAAATAAAAAGAATAAAGCAATATTTTCTCAACCGACAAATATTCATGGGTTATACGGGATGGTATTGTATCACTTTTCATATAGGACATCTATGTCCTGAGACAAACTTTGAAAGTATATAATGGTTTTTATTTGAATATTCGTACTGATAAATGTATTAAATACAATACGATTACGTATTTCAACTATATAATAGATGATTTGTCCAATTACAGAACCAAAAGCTTATACCTATGTGTTCCATTCACATGGTTTTTTTTACCTGCTCTCAAACTATTCTTATAAAACACTATTTTTATATTTAGCAGTCTAATGGGTCAATTATTAGCAGAAATGGTCTTATTATTTACTTCATAGCAAGTAAAGGGGAAACAAG
This sequence comes from Hymenopus coronatus, assembly GCA_030762935.1. Taxonomy (NCBI): domain Eukaryota; kingdom Metazoa; phylum Arthropoda; class Insecta; order Mantodea; family Hymenopodidae; genus Hymenopus; species Hymenopus coronatus. The sequence goes on from CM060894.1 coordinate 57,590,900, forward strand.
AGAATTCACTAGGCTAAGGCGATAGTCAAATGTTTTAAAAGCGGTCGCTATGTGACGCAACTGGATCTTTGCATGACTACTAGTCAAACAAAAGAGATTCTAAATGGATTACAAGTACAAGTAATACTCTAAAATTGTTAAATCCACAAAACAAATACATATTATGTACATATAATGTACAGTATAACACATTGTGTATGTTAGCGAGCTCTGCACTGTTGTAGTGATTTTCTGTGTAAATTGTATGGTTTATTAGATATTTAAAGGTCATTCAGAATGAAGAGGACTTAAGAGACTGTTCCCAAGACATTCAGGATATGCATTTTATTTGCCATGTAAATATCTTTATTTTATGGTATTTTAATCAAACTCGTTAGAGCCATTTGAGGAAATTTCGAAAAATCTTCTATGTAAATGAGTGGTTTGCAGTGCGAATATGTTCCAGAAAAACGAAGCCTTAAATATTAAGTTTGGTTTTTAACGGATATTTCATTTTGAGTTATAGTGTTCATAGACACACGCACACATGTATTGACAAAATGACCTTTTTCTAATTTTTTTTGTTCCTGGACCCTAAAACGTGTATTTCCAGTGATATCTCGTGATGGAATTTTTGGGTGGAATGCATACCATCTCTACCTATGTACAAGGTAGAGAAAGTACAAATAGCAAATAATTGGTATTTTAAAACTTTTACCACCACTGGTAATTCCACTTTCACATGGAGAATCGTATGCATCACAGACAAATGACATTCATTATGGACAGGTTCGGTCATACTGAAAAGTTCAATGTCAAAGCCGGAATTTCAACCACGGATCTCCAGTATCCCTCAGGTTGACTAACCACTAGGCTACCATGGCAACATGCCGACAAATCCTGGTTATAGGATTGAATTTTTCATTGTGACTAACTACAGAACTCCTGTTCTACATAGGCTTGTGTGGAAAAACAATTATTTCCCAACATCAACGTCCTAGCCGATCTGATTCTGGCTGCCTTGCTAGTTAAATACATACGTACTATGGTACTAATTAAAATATTACATGTGCGCGTAAAATGGTTGATAGGTTCGAAAATTTTGTAGAAAGGTCACTCATTTCTTCACATAGTGGCGAAAACCATGATTCTACTGTTAATTCAGTTTTTTCAAACTTTTTTGTTTACACATAATAAAGAAATTGTTTGCTGTACCAAACATTTGACCATCCAATAACAAAACATTGGTACATTTGACACCGTAAACACACCAATATAAGTCAACTTGTAGTTATGCAAACACAATGAGTCCAGAATGTGAGGCATTATCTAACAATAATTTAATCTTGTAGAGCATTCTTGTAGCGGTTTTGTGTTTAACGTTTCGTGATACCTACACCAGCATGCCGGTAGATGTTGAACTGGAAAGCTTCGTATATTGTATGGATGTATGTTTGCTAAATATACTGTAATAAACGTCTTCAATGACGCAAAATAAATATTATAGTAAATAAAATCTTAAATTAACTGCTGCACTTCACACGTAGACAGTTTAAGGCTGCACTGCAATTCTTCCTCCATTTACAACTAGAAAATGACGTAAACTTTCTGGAAACTTGTCAAAAATACTGAAAGTCGAAGCTTGGAGAAACATCTCGAATATAGAGAAGAGTCTCGCGCTCCAAAGGATCCTTTACGACGCGCCAATCTTCCGTGTTGTTTAAACAATGCAATGTCTCACATTCCAGCTGCAATGGTGCACACCAGCGCGAACGCGAGAGTGGTCACATTCACGGATGACATAACCAGAATATAATTTAGGATCCCAGTACCAATGTGACAGAAGAGGAACGTTGTTTTTAAAACTTTTCACTTACAGAAACTTGTCAACTCCAGGCCTCGCAAAGAAACGGATTTCAGTCCCATTGCAACCACATTTTAAAACATGTAATTGTCGGTTTATTCTAGTGTATTCCCTTATTTCCCCTCTACTTATAAGGAACTAAGGGATAGGACCTTTTCTGGTAGTGTTTATCTTGATTAGCATGAAGTAGATAAAAGAATAAGCTTACTAACAATAATTTGTTTTGAGATGTACAGAAAGTTATCTGAATGGAAAAACATAAGATTTTTTGTTGTGTAGTTAACACTTTTCGAGACATTGTTTTGTTTGAGTTTTAAAGTAGTATTATACCTGCTCCAAATATTATAAAACAGTAACCCTTTTCCATATAGAATTATAATTCTTTCCCGGTTTAACTTAAACATTAGAACCAAATTAAGAATTCCTCATAAAATCTAATAAATAAAAACAATAAACAGTAAATCCGTGGAAAAATTACAAAAATTAATAAATATATACAAATGTATTAACATGCTCTCAGCTGGGAAGCTGTTATTCGTATTTTATAGATATAATGGGCACAGAAGCAGCATAGAATCAAAGCTACATAGTGACATCGTCTTTATCAGTGGGTGTGTCGTTTTAGTTACTACTTTGTACAGCTATGCAAATGTGCTTTGAAAATTTATCTGGATGACTAATAAGTACATGTGTAAATATGATGTATTGTATTCACATGGCCTCCTATAACCTGTATAATTTGTTAATTGCAATCTCGGTAAGTTGAGTATTACAAATTGTTCTTGCGAAACCTTATTTCTCTCTCTACTTCATTTTAATTGAGAAAACCTTTATGGAAATGGTTATATTACACATTTCTTTATAATGTATAACGAGTAACTGAACATCATAAGTCTATTATGCTTACATTCAATCAGAAGAAACAACTGAATATCGAAAGGGCTTTATAATTTGGCCGAAATGCTTTGCGACAAGACAAGAGGGAGTTAAGGACGTCAGATTGTGGATCGTCGGCTCTCACAAAGTGTCGACACCGTAACCGACTTAGGCACGAGCACCTTTTCCATTTTCACTTTGTCATTCTTTTATTCTGTAGTCAAAGTATTGAATAATACGGCCCTTAATAACGATTATCTCGGAAACGACTCATGGTAGAGAAAAATTATGTGGAATAAATTGTTTTAAAATTTTCGTGCAGAATGTTTACGACTAGCATACATATACCGGTTATATAAGATTACACAAACTTCTTTCTGAATGACATGGATTTCAGTACCATTCCCAAAAAATTTAAGATACACATTTTATTTGTCATGTAAATATATTTGATATATAGTACTTTAAAGAAAATCATTCTTGAAAAAAAAAAAAATCTAAAACGTTTCCATGCAAAGGATATGTGCCATCTCTAGGTAGAAAAGGAATTGCATTCCATCCAAAAATTCGATACCGAGATTTTACCGAAAATATGTTTTTAGATCTTCTGAATCCAAAAAGAAAGTATTAAAAGAAAAAGATCAGCGTGTACTGTGTGCGCGTGTCAGTGTGTGTCTGTAGATAGCATAACTCACAAACGAAAAGTCTGTTAAATAATAAACTTGGCATTTAAGTTTAGTATCTTCCAAAGATGCAACACGAAGATTTTTAAGAAAATCCTCCCACCCCAAACTACCCTTAACCTGGAGCATTTTGCGAAACTTTTAATGTCCTCAAAACTGGCTAACGATTTTGTTTAAAATGTCGTATATTATTTACATACTAAATAAAATGTATGGCTTGAATTTCTTGGAAAATACCTCTGATTCTTCTTCATTCTAATTGACTTTCTCATAAGTGATGAACCATAAGAGAGAAAAAAACCTACCAAGCAAAAAATATAGTAATCGTTAAACTCACAGTTTATGTCAATCATTTTTGTTGTAGAGCTATTTCATAAATATTCCTTTTTATTGGTTTCAAGTTTTAAATATTTACACTTTTCTCAAATAGGAAGTCTTCCATGTTTCTTTTGTTTTACTCCGAGCCATACAAGAAAGCAAACTTTAATGACAACCTCAGAGGGAGAGCTTTTAAATTATTTAGTTATCGTTTTAGCATAGTGTATTCGCTTAGTTCACTTCTACTCAAAAGGAACTAAGAATGTGTTTGTGAGATGGAGGGCGAAGTAAAAAATTAATACTAGAGTGGAACAAGCAATCACACGGAACATCATAAAACATTCCGTAGCCATTTTACGAAGTCATTTGTATGATTTAAACACAACGTAAAATGTATTATGGTTTACAAATCCCTTTATTTTTGTATTTTTCTCTTTTATTGTTGTTGTACATATTTTATAATCTTTGTAACAATTTGTTCTCATAACTTAATTTTTATATAATTATTATATAATGTTTTTGTAATATTCATTTAAAACATCTTTTGTTAAAACCCGTAAATGTACATTTTGTGTCACTAGCCAAACTCATTTATAAGAAAGACTAATAAATAAAAAAATAAGACCACGTTCATCAAGATTAGCATGGAGCAGAAAGAAGAATAGTGGTTTATAAGAAGTGGGTTTGTAGAGAAGATAGATAAATTTATATGAATGGTACACATATTTTTACTTTCTCTACACGTACTATGTACATAGTGTATAGAGAAAGTATTGCAATCCACCCAAAAATTCGATACCAAGATTTCACCGGAAAAATATGTTTTAGGGTACCCTGTATCCAAAAAAAAAAAGAAGCATTTTCAGAAAAAGTTCCATGTGTGTGTCCTTGTGTCTGTGAACACGATAACTCAAAAACGAAAAGTCTGTCAATTACCAAACTTGGTATTTAAGTTTAGTATCTACCAGGATGCGACACGAAGATTTTGAGAAAAATCCCCCCACTACCCTTTACATGGAACTTTTTTGAAAATTATGATTTTCTCAAGGATGGCTCTAACGATTTTGATTAAAATATATTAAAGATATTTAACTCACGAATAAAATGTATATTTTGAATTTTCTGGAAATAGCCTCTGAAGACTACTTTATTCCGAATAAATGTTGCATAACTGCTAAACCGTAAGAGATGGAGAAAAACAGAAATGTAGAGCACGTTATAACACATAATTTATGTTACATTCATTTTTTGTAGAGTTGATAGTTTTTGAGTTATTCCTTGATTTTGGTTTCATCTTTTAGAAACTTAAACTTTTCTCATATAGGAATTTGTCTACCCCTGTCCGCACAAAGGAACTTCAGAGACATAGCAACCAGCTTTTGACTATCACTTTAACCTACGGTACTCCCTTATTTCGCTTCTACTTGCAAGAAAGCAAGTAATAAGACTATTTCTGCTAAATTTTTCTACATTAGCATGAAGTAAATAGAAGCATAAGACTTTTATCAATAATTTGTTGAAGAGATGTAGAGAAAGTCATGTGAATGGAACATATCAGGTTTTATATTTTATAGTAGCCCTAATTGGCATAGGAAAGTATTATTTTCTTTACTTTCTAAAACTCTTAAGTTTTCAAAATTTCACAATTTACCAAAATTGGAGTTATATTTGAAAAGTATATATGTGCATTTTCTTTAATATGCTTTTAAGAGGCAGTATAACATTATTGAAACAAGTTATTGAAAAATGTCATCGTATTAAACATTTTGAGTATGGAAATGTCATGAAAAAGATCTATAAGAAAATAAAATTTAAAGTTGGGAGTGCCTCTTTATAGCAAATTTAATTGGTAGCTAATAGTGCGCCAAGTGGAAAAAACAAAATATTTTCTTAAGGTTTAGAAATCATCAGTTTTGTTAATTTAAATGCTATTTTTTTTAAATTTTTTAGCAAATTTTGTAGATACATCTCCTTAATGTGGCTCAGAATGAAATTGTATAAGCGCATTACTACGTGTGCGTTTCGGAAGCAATGCAAGTTGCGCACATTGCGCAATTTCTCTCAAATGAGATGGGGGCTGGAGCTAATTCCATCGTTACTTCGTTAATCATGTAACTTTTACTCATTACTTTATCTTCCGTGCGCCTTCATTAGAGTGGCTGAGCCAGAAACATAATCCCCCCTCTCTCACATGTAAGGTTGCTCTTGGGGTTTCCGGTTTTGTATGTCTGGCGTTGGGACTCCCAGCGGCTTGGGTCTTTATCCCTCTCACTGCTGGGAGTTGGGGATCATGCTTGTGCTCTGCCAGGCTTCAACTGATGGACTAGCTCTTAGCACTAGGCATGGAACTCACACCTGCCCTTTATGGGATAACAAATACAGAACATTAGGGATATAGGTACACAGATTTTGATAATTGTATCTCAATATGTATCCACTTCAGCCTGTTATTTGTTTTTTACTTTCTCTACACGTACTATGTACATAGTGTATAGAGAAGGTATTGCACTCCACCCAAAAATTCGATATCGAGATTGGTATTTAAGTCGGTAAAATACCAAATTGGTATTTAAGTTTAGTATCTTCCAGTGGTGCGACACGAAGGTTTTGAGAAAAATCACCCCACCCCCAACTGCCCTTTACATGGAACTTTTTTCGAAAATTTTAATTTTCTCAAAAATTGCTCTAACGATTTTGATTAACATTTCGTATATTAAAGATATTAACCTGACAAATAAAATGTATATCTTGAATTTTCTGGGAATAGCCTCTGAAGACTTCTTTATTCTAGATGAATTTTACGGAATTGTGAATAACTGCTTAACCGTAAGAGATGGTCAAAAACTTACTACACGATAAATGTAGAGTGCGTTAAAACACACAATTTATATCACATACATTTTTTTCGTGGAGTTAGTCGTTTTTGAGATATTCCTTGTTTTTGGTTTCTGATTTGAAAAATGTATACTTTTCTCATACAGGAATTTGTCAACTGCTGTCCATACAAACATAGGAACTTCAGTGACATAGCAACCAGCTTTTGACTATCAGTTGAACCTATGGTACTGCCTTATTTCACTTCTACTTACAAGGAAGCCAGTAATAAGACTATTTCTTTTATTTTTTTCTGACTATAATTAAGTACGAGCATAGAGGTATAAGCTTTCTAAGAATAATTGTTGCAGAGATGTAGAAAAAGTCATGTGAATGGTACACATTAGATTTTTTATGTTTGCGCAACTTTTACAGAAAAGCGAGGGCTGGGGGGAAGGAAAGAGAGATCCCACTTGCTTGTCTTTCAGCAGGATTGTCAACCAAAGAAAGTTTCTTTCTTAGAGACCCTCAGCCATTATGATGAATAGATTATATAATTTACCGCAAACCAGCTGAATTATTAAACGAAAGACAGCATACTTGCTTGTGTGAGCTCTGGAACCTGCAGACTGAATTGCATCTTAGCATTCAGGTCACTAGATGTCAGGTTATACAACACTCTTCATGTGTCTATGCGATTGGCTTGTTCTACTACAGAAATTGCACGAAACATGCCCAATAAATATTATAATTACAATTATAATTTATACGAACATTTATTAAGTTTTCGTATAAATTTAGTGAAAAACTTATACAATTCTATACCGATATTACACCGGAAATACATGTTTTGGGACCTCTGAAACCAAAATAAGTATTTTTATATAAAAAAAGTCCATATGTGTGTATAGGGGGGGGGGGAGCATAGCTCACAAACGAAAACTCTGTTAAATAACAAAGTTGATAGGTTCAGTAAGCTTTTGGCTATCTTTTACGGTTTAGTAATTATGCAAAATTCAAAAAAATGCTATCCACAATAAAGAGATCTTTAGAGGCTATTCCCAAAAAATCAAGATATACATTTTATTTGTAATGTATATGTCTTAAATATAAGGGATTTTAATCAAAAATATCAGAGCTATTTTTGATTAAATCAAAACTTACGACTTTTTTTCCAATAAAGGTTAGTTGGGGCTGGAGGATTTTCTTGAAAATCTTCCTGTCACATCCTTGAAATACCAAGTTTGGTATTTAACAGACTTTTCGTTTATAAGCGATGCAAATCATGTTTTTAAAAGTATTTTTGGATTCAAGGGATTTCGAAAAATGTATTTGCGGTGACACCTCGATATCAAATTTTTGGGTGGAATGCAACACCTCCTCTGTTTACTATGAACATTGTACATACGTGCTAGAGAAACTAAAAATATAATTCTTAGTTTGTCAATCACAATTTCTAGAATGTTCAGTAACATTCTTTACCTCATCGCATAAAATGATATGGGGAAATATATTTGGAAATAAGTTGTTTTTAAATACAAAACATTAAATATCTAGGCCGCGCCGTGGCCGAGTGATTAGACCACTTGTCTCTCACCTAGGCGGCCCTAGTTCCATTCAATTCGACTGCATGTGGTATTTGTGGTGGATAAAGCGCGTAGGGTCGGGTTTTCTCCGGGTTCTCCGGTTTCCCCCGCTATCACATTCTACCACTGCTCCATCTTCATTATATGTATAATCAGTGTCTCCGTCTGCGGTGCCGTAAGTAGTAAAAGCGGGTATTAAGCACTACAAAAGCATTAAATAACTATTAAGCTACAGAATTGAAACTTCAATGCATTTATGGATATATTCTATAATGTACGTGTACAAAATAAGTTTCTAAACTAAAACTGTAAAAATTAGATTTGAAACCCTTTGCCCCTTAGCAGGAAAAGGCTTTCACTGCATTTCAGCATTGCAACTAATTTTATGCCGCGTTATTTCAGGATATCTGAGATCCCTTTGAATCAGATGAGGGAGGCATCATAGTGACAAGGTAGCCAATGTTATGGCTAGACTCCGGCCATGTTATCGAGTCTTTTTTCACCTTTGCAAGCTTTGCTGAATGTCTTTCCGAATGTGCCAGTGAAGCAGGGTTACAAGCAAATCTTCTGAACACACAGACAAGAATAAATTTGAAACGGCTTAAGCTGCTTACAGGAGGCGATATTCTTCTCCATGATAATGCAATTTTCTCACTGCAGAAGTAACCAGATATCTCATTAACTGGGAAAATGGGCAACTGTACTCCATCCATTCCAGTAATCCATTTGAAATCTCCAGATCTATGGATAGGTGAAAAAAGTCCTTGCATACCTCGTGTTTAACAGGTCTCTTCAGCAATCAGACGCACTTGTTTAAGATAGTGGTGTAACTCCAAAACAATTGATAGTTTTTGTAGTTCGCATGTACAATGTACATAGTGGATAGAGAAGATATTGCATTCCACCCAAAAATTCGATGCCAAGATTTCACCGGAAATATACTATAGTGATAGGTGCTCTTGGAAGAATTTAATATTTATTTTAATATATGCTTAGAGATTTGAACCAGGTAGACCATACTTCCATGGTCGTCTCCTTAGCGCGGTGGTAGCGCAGCTGCCTACCAAGCGGGAGACCTGGGTTCGATTCCCAGTACCGGCGTGGGGATTTTTCCCCCGCTGGGAGACCTGGAACGGGGTGCACTCAGCCTCGTGAGGTCCCTGGGGGGCCAATTGAGGAGCTACTTGATGGAGAAGTAGCGGCTCCAGGTCGTGAGGACCGCATTAACCGGCCGGGAGGGGCTCGAGGCGCTGACCACGTCTCACCCTCCAATACTGCACCCCATCCATGACGTCTGTAGTGGACCGAGATGGGGGACGCAGCGGCCGGGCGGTAGGCCAAGGTTCCCCGTGAGCCGTCGTGCCATGGAGAAAGACCATACTTCCAGAAGACAATCGTGGTCTGTTGTTCGAATAGATTAAGTATTCGATATAAGCATCGTAGATATGCAAGATAATAGCTACACAGCTTTTACTATCTTGTTGTTTACTTAGTAACAAGATATAAATTTTAATAACAATATTCAAGATAAAGGCTGCATCACTATAATACGTTTTGCGATCCCCTGAGTCCGAAAAAGCATTTTTAGTGCTGCTTGTGAGGGTGTGTGTGTCTATGGACAGCATAGCTCAAAAACGAAAACACCGTTAAATGCCAAACTTGGTATGTAGTTTTGGAATATTTCAAGGATGCGACACAAACATTTTCAAGAAAATCCTCCCACCACACACTATCGCTTACAAACAAACATTTTCGAAGGTTTTGATTTTCTCAAAAATGGCTGTAACGACCTTGATTAAAATATCTTGTGTTTAGATATTTTTATCACAATCGAAATGTATATCTTGGATTTTCTGGGAATAGCCTCTGAAGACCTCTTCATTCTGGATGACTTTTGTATAACTGTTAAACCGTAAGAGAGATATAAAAACTTACTACACAAAAAATGCTGATCTCATTAAATCACAATTTATGTCCAACACCGTTTTCAAGATATACCGGATTATTTGTTTCAATTTTAAGTCACATAAACTTTTCCAAAACGGATAGACATCCTTCTTCTCGTTCCTCGTTTGTTTAATTCTGGCAAGCAAATAGATTGAAATTTCAATTGTTTCACATAGCGACCGGCTTTTACAGGGCGAGACTATCGCTTTAGCCTGTGTAGTTTCTTATTTCCCTTATGTTTACAAGGAAGCTAGTAATAAGACTAATTCTGCTAATTGTTGTGTTGATTAGCATGATGCCCATAAACCAATCTTTTGAATAAAAGGTTTGTTCGCCGAACAGGCCGAGGACATCATGAGAATGGAACACATTAATTTTTTCCCCTTCTACTTACAAGTAACCAAGTAATAAGAATTTGCTGCTAATGATTATCTCGATTAGCATGATATAAATAGAAAAATTAGCTTTTTAACAATAATTTGTTACAAAGATCTAGAGATAGCCATGTGAATGGAACACATCAGATTTTTAAACGGCGTTTAGTGCCCGCTTTTACTACTATGGCACCGCAGGCGATGACACTGATGATCATGGAATGAAGATGGAGCACCGGTGGAATGCGATGGCGGGTAAAACAGGAGAATCGGAGAACATTCACCCTTGCGCCGCTTTATCCACCACAAACCTACATGCGGTCGCTTGGGATCGACCCCGGGCCGGCTAGGTGAATTCCCAAACAATGATTTCGTTCACCTACATATATGAAATGTGACCCATTGTGACATAATGCAGCTGTTTATGTTTTGCACACTCCAGTCTCTACAAATGTGATCATTTACCATTCCCGAGCATAATTTTAGCAAGGAACACCTCCCATAAAATATGGTCCAACTACCAGAGATTTACATTGCAACTTAAATCTTACATTTTCATTCCACACTGCCGTTTTCTTAATATCAGTTTGGTTATTTATAGATATGATAATTGATATATTTAGCATATCTTTAGCATGATTTTTAACTTAACTCTAATTTTTTAATTTTTTATAAACTATACAAATTGTAGAATAAATCCTATGGATAAAGAATGATTTAAAAATAGGAATATAATTCTTTTTAGGAGAGAAAATACTTTAATCTTTGTCTATTTGTCACTGATAAAATCTTTCATTTGGGGTGTTAGGTCTGCAGCTAACAGATATCCCAAAAGATAGTCAATAATTTACTATCTAATGTGTTCTGCATGGTCTGCCACCTGCAATCCTGTCAGTATAGTTTGTCCGTTTTGTTACCATGGCTTCATACCAGAGCATGTGAACTGCCGGCATATGCATTGCTATATAAAGAAACAATGATTAAATTATAAGTAAATTTTGTTCCTTAATGATCCGTACTATATTATGTAGACAACAATGTATAGTTTAGTATGATATTTTGTACCCGGCATTTTAAGAGAAACGTAATTTCTGATTTTGATAAGCAATAAGCAATAAAACGTTTAGCAACCCATCATAGCTTTTTCAAACTATTGTTGTTTACATTACCGGTGAAATAAGGCCGGAAAATAGGCGTGATATACGGCGTTGACGGAATGATGGCGCGGTTCTGGAGGGCTGCTTGGTCGACGGGTCGTTCATTAACCTCTCTGGGCAGCTTAAGCAGTGGTAGGGTCTTCGAGCTGCTGGAAATGTTAGGGACTTAAGGATGTCTCTGCGGTCTGTTTGCCAGCGACTTGTAGCTCCCTGTGGTTACCTAACTTGATCCCTTTCACTAGAGGGGGTTTAGACACAATAGATCTGTGTATAATCTCCGTTTTCTAACTTATACTTATCTATACCTATGGTACTTACTTCAGCAGTCAATAAAAGCATGTGAAACAGAACGTGAACTATGGCAAGGCTGTTCATAAAACATAGCACAGCTGGCTGATACATTTGGGAAATCAAATCTTCCGCATGCTGTTGGGATGTCTTAACCACAGATAGACTGCGATAAATTAACAAATGCTACACAATGCCAAAACTAAACTTTATAAAAATAAAAAGAATAAATAAAAGGAAACAATTGGATGAATCTGATGTATAGTACTACTTCATAACACTTGCTTCCTGAATTACAATGCCACGAAAAGTTTGGCCATAATGCACCAACTAACACGATGGTTCTGCAGTAACGTGCAAGGTCCGAATTCAGGAGGTCCCGTGTTCGACTTAAGTCGATCGCTTATTCTGATTTTTGGTTTTTTGTGGTTTCCCCTGTTGCGTATGAGAATGTGCGAGTTCTCATTTACAGCGATTTTTCATTTTCCTTTATTTTCTGGTGTTTACTCATTTTTAAGTTGCGTTTTAAGTATCGTATGGTAAGTCGATGCGGGATAAATGCCGCAAGTACTTGTTTCAAATGTTCCTGTGTAAATGGGGAACTGAATGGTATGATGTTTTGAGAACTAGTAATATAGCAGGGTTTCCAAGTTAGAAAGAGAAATGAAAAGATGAGGCTGATAATGGACATGGAGAAGACAGAGGTGGACAGGATTGAAAGACGATCTTCGGTAGTATGCTCTTATTAGTAGAATGGAGAAGGATGGGTGTTCAAAAACATTTTTAAAATTATCACCTGGCAGTAAAAGGAAGCGAGGCAGACCAAGAGCAATTTGGAGAGGACAACTCCATAGATTGATGAGCGATCATTATCTGAAAGAGGATGACTGGATTCATCTTGAAGAATGGCAATTGGTAATATAGAGTAATTCTAAAAAGTGCAGAAACTGTCTAAAGGAAGAAAGACAAGAAACGAAACAGGTAATAATAAATAATAATAATAAATAATAATAATAATAATAATAATAATAATAATAATAATAAACAATAATAATAAATAATAATAATAAATAATAATAATAATAATAAAAATAATTAGTAGCAGTAGTAGTAATGGCAAATGTAAACCGACGGAAGCAAAAGCGACAAAGCAGGAGTACCTACCTATATAGCAAGCAAAATAGCTGAAGATCTGAAACAATCTCCACGACAGACACTAGCAAAATCAGGTGAAGCCATTGATTATCTTAAAAATTCTGGAACACTTAGAAATTTCAGGGTTGAAGAACAATTAACAATATATATATATATATATATATATATATATATATATATATATATATATATATACCAGACAGCAGAAGAACAGCGCACTCCATAGCGGATTGCAAATATCACAACTACCTAATAAGAGAATAAGGAAAACAATGCAATACTCAACCTAATACAAATATACAGTTAAATGGATTCAGCATATATACATTTAGGGATACAAAAATTAAACCAAATCTGATACCAGAAATTACCAAAAATAACAGCGGAAAATCATCTCAAGGAAAAATCTATAAAGGGATGACAGAAACAGAAAGACACTCTAAAAGATACAATCACAAAAGATTTTTTTCTCAACAACAGGACGCAGACAGGACAAAAACCAACCTGACGTCAAATATGACACAAAATAGTAACTGCACATGGATGCGTCAACTCTTATTTTCCTGTAACAGAGGAAACCAAACAGTGCACCACTAAATTTTTAATGTAGTACCGTAAAAAATGATAAATAAATCCTAAAATAGAGTGTATACAAGTGGGCAATGGACAAGTCTGTCCTAATTAAATTAAAAAGGTACACACAAAATATGTGAAGCCTTAAGACTTTCAGGTGTGGACAAATAATCGGAACTGTAGCCATCAGCAAACTTTAACTATCTGTAACAACGATTTACGGTTTATATAGAACCATTTAAGATTATTTATATTATAGGGTGTTTTATTTTATTTAAGTTCATACATTATAAGAAAGGTAATGAGGAACTAATGAAATATTTACCCTGATATTAACAAAATAACCGGCCCGTTTTACAATTTATTTAACAATATTGATTATATAAAAAGTGTATTGGATTCTAAGAGTTGCTTTCCACTGAATTTAAAAGTCATAGCCATTGTATTTTTTAAAAGGTTTCGTAAGTTTTTTAAAATAGAACTTAATATACTTAAATGCTAACACAATAAAAGCATAAATAGCTTAAATATCGAAAAGTACAAGAGAATTTAAATATGTCTTTAAACATCGATTTAAACTCAAATTAGCCCTGTTCATTAACGTATTAGAAACCATTACTAAATTAGAGACTTTGCCAGAATATACATACGAGATAGTAGGATATAAAGGTGGATATTTTTGCAAAGTTAACTACCAAAATATAAAAGGTTTTTATATTTTGAAACTCCAAACATGTCTGACTCACCACCGGTCATGCCGACTCGAAATCTCTAAGCCACGGAGTTTTAGTTAGTTCTATGTAACTAGTTTATCATATAAATTGTACCTGTATAATTAAACAGTAGCCGAATAAACATGTCTTTTGAAGTAAATAACAGATAGGATTCCAGTTATGTTCTACTTTATAAAGCAACATTTCGGTATAAACGTAAATACACCAATGATGTGTTTCGGCTTATTTATTTTTCTTACATTGGCAAAGCTTTAAATACGTAGATGAAGCAAATCGATTGAAGTATTGCAGATGTATTCGTTTGTTGCACTGTCTCAAGTACTTCAACACGAATTTGAGTTTTACGGTTTTTGTGAAGGGGCCCATTTGTCTTCATTTTGTGTAACTTATGTCATTTATCTCCATTAGCATGCTTAATGGAGCATTCTCTTTTTCTATTAAGAGAGCCATATTCATGCTATACCGCTGCAGCCAATATGGAGCTTAATCTTCGTTTTATCTTTTACCTGTCCCCCTCTCAGCCTTTCTACCTCATTGTCTCGGTATCATTCTCTTTTACCTAATGTTCCCATTTTTTTCTGGATTTCCATTTTTTTGTCATATACTTTTGCTTGCTCTCTATGCATCTATTTTAGCTGCCCACTTCAATCTTCTCCGTGGCAAGACTGCTGACTTTTTAGTCCTTATATAACCCATATGAATAATGTACATTTTTGCTTTCTCTCCACGTACTATGGAGAAGGTATTGTATTCCATCCAAAAATGTATATATGCCCCTGTGTCTGTGAAAACGATAACTCAAAAACGATAAGACCGTAAAATACCAAACTTGGTATTTAAGTTTGGTATCTTCCAGGGAAGTGTCACAAAGATTTTGAGAAGAATACCCCTACCCCAAACTAACTTTTACTTGGACGTCTCTTCTATTTAAGATATTTACATGACAAACAAAATGTAATTAAATTTTCTGAGATTAGCCTCTGAAGACCTCTGTTCTGGATGATTTTTTTCTGAATTTTGCATTACAAGTAAACGTAAGAGACAAATACCTGCTCCACAAAAAATGTAAACATAACTTATTTCATACACATGTAGACCCTTTTTGAGATATCTTTATTACTACCTGCAGTTTTAAACTTTTCTCATAAGGGAACTTGTCAACTCCTGGCCACGGATTTCAATTCCATAGCAAACATATTTTAAAACATTTTTTTGTCGGTTTAGGCTAGTGTATTCCCTTATTTCACTTCTAATTATAAGTAACTAAGTAATAAGATGGTTTTTCCTAATGTTTATTTTGATTAGCATGAAGAAAAAGCATATTAACAATAATTTGTTACAGAGATGAACAGAGATGTTAAACACCAAATTCCGTATTTAAATTTTCTGTCTTCCAAGGATACAACATGAAGATTTTCAAGGAAATTCCCGATCCCAACTATCCTTTATGTGAAAAAAGCTTCAACATCTTTAATTTTTAAAAAATGGCTCTAACAATTTTTGCTAAAATAACGGATATTAAAGACATTAACAATACAAAAAAAAAGTATATCGTGAGTTTTCTGGTAATAACCTCTGAATACCTGTTTATTCTGAATGTTGCATAACTGTAAAAGATAGATAGAAACGTAGATGCCTGCCTGGGTAGTATGGTGTAGCGTGTCTGCCTCTTATTCCACAGGTCGTGAGTTCGAATCTCGTTTAGGGTGAGTTACCCGTTTTTTTTCGGGGATTTCCTTATCCTGAGAATATGAATGCCGAGTAACTTTAAGCTCCATGGACCCCGAGATCATTTGAGGAATTTCATTCATCGTCTAATATGACCAACCACGTTAAAGGAATTTAAGCATAAAAAAAGTAGATATCATTTGCCATAACTTTATGTCATATACATCTTGTTTACGAGATATTCTTTGTTATTGGTTTCAGATTTATAACACTTAAACTTCTCACACCCGGGAGCTTGTAAACTCTTGGCCATGCAAAGAAACAGGTTTCAATGACGAGCTTTTAAACGGCGTGAATATCGCCTTAGCCTTGTGTGTTCCCTTATTTTTCTTCTATTTACAAGGAAGAAGGTGCTAATATTTATTTGGATTAGCATGTAGTACATTGAAGTACAAGCTTTTTAACAATAATTTGTTACAGATATGAAGGAGAAAGTAATGTGCATGTTGTACATTAGACTTTTTTATTTATCTCCAAAAATAGAAACATCAAGCCGTTATCTACAACTGGTCATATGGACTCATAATATAACCATAACAACAACAGCAAAAAGCGATAAATAAGATAATTAGTATCAGAAAATATAAATAAATCATAAACTGCAATACTACTACAAACGAAGCAAAAAACGAATGTAAAAAGCAGAATAAACCACCACATTAAATTATATAAATCATTAACAATAAGAATATTATTTTTATTATTGAACATTGCCTAAACTTCCTGTTTCAGATCCGGTGATCACATTGAATGACGGTACATATACTTAGATATAAGTATATCAGTATAATTTAAAACAAACATATTTGTAAGTTATTGATGTAATAGCATTTGTCAATCCAATCAATAGTTTTATACCTTAATGTTGATTCTAGACTTAATATGATTTGGTTTTTTATTTTCTCTACACATACTATGTACATAGTGTATATAAAAGGTATTGCATTCCACCCAAAAATTCGATATCGAAATTTCACCTGAAATAGACGTTTTAGGGCACCCTGTATCAAAGAAAAAGAATTTTTAAAAAAAGGTCCATGTGTGTGTGTCTGTGTATCTATAAACACGATAAATCAAAAACGAAAAGTAGGTAAAATACCAAACTTGGTATATAAGTTAAGTATCTTCAAGGATGCAACACCAATATTTATTAGTGTATCGATCGTCAAAATAAACCTGGATTGAGGAAACGTAAATTTGAGAGTTAAACGATTGTCAAAGAATAACAAATCGTAAAGATTATAAACGATGGTTGGTGCCTCAGACCAATAGTTTCCCCCCCTCTTCTTTTTATATTGTTTCATTTGTAAAGCATCTTTAGTTTCTACGTCATATCGGAGGTTCTGACATGAGAAACAAGTTAAGCCTACTCAGGTTTTCTTAACGTGGGTTGTTCAGCAGTTTTGTCTTCTATTAAACACAATCACATTCACACTACAAGATTCAGTGAGGTTATGGAATGACTCCATCGGGAGTCAAACTGGTGACCTCTAGATTGAGAAGCTAGAACACTGACCACATAATCACATTGAGTAAATGAGTAAGAATTCTATATCTCTCTAATTTATTTCCATACAAGTCTTATATTCGAGTATTGTGTAGTGAAGGGGTAGCGTATTCAAATCTCTCTGAAGAGGTCCCGAGTTCAAATCTCGGTTAGAGTGAATTATTGTGAAAAGCTTTTTTCGGAGATTTCCGTTATCCTAAGAAGACGAATGTCAAGTAACTTTAAGCTCTATGGACCTGAGATCATTTGAGCATCATTTCACCAATTTCATTCATCGTGCGATATGTCCTATTAGGTTAAAGGACATTAAACTAAACAAAAAATCTGATGTGTTCCATTCACATTAGTTTCTCTACATCTCTGCAACAAATTATTGTTTAAACGCTTATGTTTCTATTTACTTTATTTTAATCGAGAAAAAAATTAGCAGAAATAGTCTTATTACTTGCATCCTTTTGGTAAGTAGAAGCGAAATAAGAGAGTACTGTAATTTAAGATGATAGGCAAATGCTGTTGCTATGCCACTGAATTTCCTTTGTTGGTAACGACAGGAGTTGACAAATTCCTGTATGAGAAAAGTTAAGTTTTTCAAAGCTGAAACCAAAAACATGGATATGTCAAAAACGATCAACCACGAAAAAATGTACACGACATAAATTGTGTGTTAAGTTTTTGTCCATCTCTTACGGTAGCAGTTATGCAAAATTCTGTAGAATCCATCCAGAATAAAGTAGTCTTCAGAGGCTATTCCCAGAAAATTCAAGACATACACTTTATTTGTCAGGTAAATATATTTAATATTTGACATTTTAATCAAAATCGTTAGAGCCATTTTGAAGAAAATAAAAGTTTTCGAAAACAGTTCCATGTAGAGAGTAGTTGGGGGCGTGGAGGACATTCTTGAAAATCTCGTGTCACATCCTTGGAAGATACAAACTTAAGTACCAAGTTTGCTGTTTAACATTGTTTTCGTTTATGAGCTATGCTGTCCACAGACACACACATATACACACAGACCTTTTTGTAAAAATGTTGTTTTTGGGTTCAGGGGCACCCAAAATATGTATTTCCGGTGAAGTTTCGGTATCGAATTTTTGGGTAGAATGCAATACCTTCTCTATATACTATGTACATAGTTCGTGAAGAGAAAGTAAAAATTCATATTCATAAAAAATAATCTATTTTTCGTAAATTGAGGTAGCATCGGTGATGGATTGTGGAAGGAGTGATGGAATGTGTATGAAGGATAAGAGGATCGCAGGTCAGCCAAAGGTTGACTGTGAGTTTTATGTCCCGGTGTCTTCTGTATTTCCTATGCGACGCGTAAGAGATCCTATTTCGATTTCTAAAGGGCGCGAGTACTACCTGACCTTAGTCGACTTGTCATGAATGAACGATTCACTACTGTTTATTGTCATTCTTCTTTTAGCACGTGCTCACTCATAATCGTATAAAATAGTTAAATTTTGTCGTATGCTTATATTTAAAGAAGTGTGATGCTATACATATCTTTCAAACGCCATAGAGTTATGAATATTACAATATTTGAGATAGGAAAACAATAACTTGGATACTGGGAAAACAATGGCATATTATACAACATTGGGAAGATGCCCACTTTCCTTTGTTCAACATGCACTATTCTTTCTGCGACTTCATGTACAGTATTTGCAGGTGATGTCTTAGAATATTAGCAATATTTTGAGTGATAGCATCTTTCAGTTGTCGAGTGTTTGGATGTGTCAGGAAAACTCGTTTGCTGAAGTTAAGATAGTTAATTAATTGTTTTGCAGGAGTGTAGATATGACATGGAATGGAGCACCATCTTGCATGAAGCTAATGTCGATATCGTGATTCCTCACTCTAAGGATGACGAAGTTTTAGATAAGGTTTTACAGCATGTCATAGTGCCACTTACATTTACAGCGAGTCTGTGTTACATCATCTCTTCTTCGAAGAATTAAGGATCAATAATGAATTGTAAATTGAAGTCACACCATAAAATAGCTTTTAAATTATTAAGACCTTCTAATATCATTGAATCAGTTGTATTCTACCTATCATTTAGTGATGAAGGTATGATTTGCAACTTGCAAATTCTTATGGCAATTTGAATAACATTTCTACTGATTTGTTCACCAAAACTGTACCCATAGTACGGGGAACTGAAAAAATAAAGGAAAACCAAACCCTATTGCTTGCCCCAAATGTTAATTCCTTGTTCCCATCTTATGTCAAATATAATATTTATAGCGATTCAATCTTTGAGATGATCTTGAAAGACACATACTAACAATAGCCATAATATATAATTGCATGGATAAAAAATGATACCTCCCTAGATTGCAATAATGCTTTTCTCTCCCTAAGGTTTTCAATTTCAGTAACTAAGTTTGACTCCTCTTAGGTGGTACCACTTCTCTATCTATCTGTCTGGCCTGAAAAACAATCAGGGACATAACTAATCAATAAACTATGTTATAATCGTTCTGAAATGTAGAGGTGGGTCGCACACAGTCTCTATGAAAGAGCTTTGCTTGCGATTGGTACACAAAGAAATGCTAAACAAGTTATAACATTATTCGGCATTCTAGAGGAAGGAATGGAGAAGTATTTGCATTATTGTTAAACTGGACAATAGTTACAATTACATATTATATGAGAGCTTTCATTAGCGAAATGGTGGCGAAGGTTAAAATTATTTGTGTTATCTAAGAGGAATAACAAAACAAATATTAGGCGAAACGTAGGTATGATAATCTGAAAACGATATTACAGATGACTTCATGGAATAGCAACCGCGTTGGATTGGAACACAAAAAAATCCATTTCGACCATTTTGACTCTTGGCTCTAACGAAGACAATAGGGTTAAAATGGTCGAAATCTTGGATTTCTTTGATTCCAATCTAACTTGGTTGCTATCCCGTGAAGTTATCTGTAATAAATAATCAACACCTAGAAAGCTTCAAATCATTAATTGAAAACGAAATATTTAAGTTTTAATGTTATGCTTCGAAAGTTCGGTCGTATTTTAGTGGCGGGGTAAAGGTCCCCGCAAATAAAGCGGTTAGAATTATACTTGAAGAAAAAAAAAAAAAGAAAAAAAAAAAAAAAAGAAATGACCACGTTTGTGGAAGGTGAGGCGAGATTGGTGAGTACCAACATAAACATCTTCGTTTTATGCAGGCAAGTATAAAAGTGATTAATTTACAACAATTCGGGAACTAACCTTTGTCACTAAATACGGGAAGCAGTGGAAGAGCAGCGCCATTTTACATCGCTGGGCAGCGTAATTCAATTGGCCGCGTTAGAGAGAACATCGTACTGCTACGCGTTCACTCAGCATAACCTCACAAAATGAGTGCCGCTCTAGAAAACTCCGCCAAAAGAATGGGCATGTTTTTAAAAAGTTTAGGCGAACTATTCAAAGCAAACGTTGAGCAAACGCTATATTAACAATTGAGCGTTTGCATGCAGCACTGGAAAAGCCCAGGAACTGTTGAATTGTCTTAAACAGAACAGTTCTGATCATGCCCCTTTCAATCTTATAACACCACGTTTTTTTGTGTTCTCTGGTCAAGGTCTTTTGAAACAGAGAAGAGGGCAAAGATATAAAGTTTAAAATGCGAAATTCAAGAATAGCTTAATTTATATGCACCAAATATTACTACCCAATTCTGTGGTAAACACCTCAGTAGCGTGCAAACTTACAGATCGCTTCTTAAGGGACAATCATTGGTTTTAGCTTCTAATCGTTTTAAACTTTAACTTAATACGAGCAAATAAAAATGACTGTGCAAGAGCTAAAAGAAGCTCAAATAGTTCCTTAAATAATACAATTAAATATTTTTAGTTGGTAGAACAAAACAAAAACGTAACCGAGTGGTTAGACCGCTCGCCTCTCACCAAGTTGGCATATTTTCTTTCATCCATTTCACAGCAAGGTATGTCAGCTTCTTCATTACTCTGATACTAGGTATCTGAGTAATTACCCATCCTGGCTAGAGTCCGTCTCCTCCTCAACAGGTCGATCTCGGTAGCCGTGGTCATTGACGCGTTTGGCGTTTAGGCTACGCTGAGAAAACATCGCAGGTTCGAAACCCGTTACGAGTATGAATGTTTGGTATTTTGGTTTGTGCACTGTTTACGTGATTATCCATAAAAACTGAGGACTGTCTATGAAGGCACTAAAAAGAAAAACCAATATATCAGTATAAAATTACAAGAATGTACACTACGAAACTAGATTAATGCACCTGACCGTTGATGGGTACCAATAGTTTCAGTAAATAAATAAAAACTATTTGGAAGACGCTGTTTTGTAAGCCCTGGGGGTGCGGAAGTCCTTCATACGGATAGGATAAAAACGAAAAATTAAAAATAAAATCATGACATTTTATAAAGCTACTTTGCGCATTAGCATTTGTCAGCAAAGTATGACGGTGACATTTTTTGATACCTTAATACAGTAAAAATAAGTTTCAGAGTTAGTTTTCAAGCTTTTACTTGTATAAAAATAAATTGTTGTTTTTATTAGGCTGTTGGCTTCAAAATGATCTGTGCTTTTTCAATATCAATTCATTCTTTTTGAGCCAATGAATAGAAATCATAACATTTACATTTTAGTTTTTAAGTTAAGAAACTGGAGATTCTGTGTAAACCTTTCCATATATATCAGAACAAAACTGAGATATAAAGAATACATTTCATGCTCAATGAAAAACGGAGTAAAAAGCAACACATAAGAAAATAGAGATAAGGTTAAAAGCTTACGCATGGGTGAATTAAAATGTTGCAGATCTGTAAAAATGGCAAATCGGGAAAATTTTCTTGGTAAAAAAATCTGATGTGTTCCACATCTCTGCAATAAATTATTGTTAAAAAGTTTAATATTTTATTTACTTAGTGCTAATCGAGAAAAATCTGCAGAAAGGGTCTTATTATTTGCTACTTGGTAAATAAAAGGGAAACCAGGGAGTACCTTAGGTTGAATCGACAGTCAAATCTTTATAAAACTGGTTGCCATGTGGTTGAAATCCGTTTCGATGCAGTGCCAGTGTTAACCTTCCGTGAGAGGAACGTTTTAAATTTGAAACAAATAACAAGAAATATCTTAGTAATGGTCAATTACACGAAAAAATGTGTATGACATAAATTAATGACATTTTAACGTGGCTTATATGTTTATGTAGTAAGTTTTGATCTATCTCTTATGGTTTACCAGTTAGGCAAAATTCAGAAAAAATCAATAAGAATAAAGAGGTCTTTAGTGTCTATTCCCAGTAAATTCAAGATATACATTCTATTTGCAATATGAATATATTTAATATACGGTATTTTAATCAAAATCGTTTGCCATTTCTTACAAAATCAAAATTTTTGAAAGTTTTTCCATGTGAAGGGTAGTTAGGGAGGGGGGATTTTCTTGAAAAACTTCCTAGTTGCATCCTTGGAAGATATTGAACTTAAATACCAGACATACAGAGACAAACAGACACAAAGACACGGACATTTTTCTAAAAATGCGTTTTTAGATTTAGGGGGTCCCTAAACATATTTCTGATGAAATCTTGGTATCGAATTTTTGAGTGAATTAAAATACCCTCGCTAAATACTATGGACATAGTACATGTAGAGAAAGTAAAAATAGAAAGGGTGATGATTTTCTCTAAAAATCTGTCCCAGTTTCTCTAAAAGAAGGTTCTTTATTAGCCATGTATATTGGGTGGGGCACATCACCATTGAAACCACTATAGGAACAATTAGACAAAAGACTATTATCTCCACTTGTCAAAATGCCAATCGTGCAACTTTGTTATACTAAAAAGCTTAAATTTTATGCGTATCAGCAACAAGTACAGCCATCACCGAGAACTGGTCCCTTCTCTTCTCTTTGCTCTCCTTCTTAATTTGAATATAAATTGGATTGAGATGCGGTGTACCGCAAAGTAATAATGGCGTAGGAAAAAACGACAATGAAATTCGGTTCTTTCTAAAAGTTGTGAAACTTTATATTACGCGATTCTAAAGATTAAGAACTACGCACATTCCAATGAACTTAAAAATACGAAATAGAAAAGTCTATATTACTGAAAAGACAATGAAAAGAATAAGAACATAAAAAAACAATTAGCCTGTTGTTTCTGAGAATAGTTTCCATGAAGACATTAATTTTATTAAGAAAGAGAATGACTGTTAAATAGAATAGTCTGATTGTTCCCAAGTTTTAAATAATGTATTATCGCCGTACTTATTAATTTAACATAGTCTTTGTATTATGTGAAGTTATTTAAAAAGTTTCTACCACTGAATATCAATTTATCTCTTTCTCTAGCCCCATATGCACAATGTACATAGGGATAGAGAAGGTGTTGTAATGCACCCAAAATATCGATTCGAGATTTCACTGGAAATATATGTTTTGGGGTCCCCCGAGTCCGAAAAAAAAGCATTTTTAAAAACAAGGTCGTGAGTTTGTGTGTGTCTGTGTGTCTGTGGACAGCATAGCCCCAAAACAAAAACACCGTTAAATATCATACTTGGTATTTAGGTTTAGTATCTTCCAAGGATGCGACATGAATATTTAAAAAAAAAATCCCCCCTCCACAAACTACCCTTTACATGGAAAAAATTTCGAAAATTTTGATTTTCTTAACAATGGCTCTAACGATTTTGATTCAAATCCCGTATATTAAAACTATTTATGTCCGATAAAATTTATATCTCATTTTTTTTTTTGGGAATAGACTCTAAAGAGCTCTTTATTTGGATGAATTTTACCGAATTTTGCTTAACTACTAAACCGTAAGAGATAGAAAAAAACTCAAAAAAAATGTACATCACGACAAAACACACAATTTATGTCCTTTAGGTTTTTGTTGTGGAGATAACCGTTTCCGAGATATTCCTTGTTATTGGTTTCAATTGTGAAGTACTTAAACTTCTGTCAGACAGGAAGTATCCGTTTTTCTTTCGTTCTACTCCTAGCCAAGAAAAGAAATTATTTGCAATGACAACCGCATAACGATAGCTTTCAAAACATTTGGCAATCACTTTTGCAGAGGGCACTCCTTATTCCCTTCCACTTATAAGGAACTAAGTAAAAAGAACATTCTGCTAATATTTATCTCGATTAGCATTGTGTACAAAGAAAAATAATCTTTTGTAGGACGTTTGTAGAACAGCTAGAGAAAGTCATGTGAATGTAACACATCATATTTTTCCATTAGTTATTGCTGCTCGCGTTTATAATTCGTAATAACATAGCCTTTAAATGTACAATATAGCTTCAATATATTTTTTACACATGGCTCTAAAGGATATAAGACTGAAATGTTCAAAATGATATACTAAGGTCTATTTCTCAATGACACGATAGCAAATTTTAAATTTGAATATTCTTAATGTTTCAATGCTTTTTATACCACGGTGTTCAGTAATACAGTGAAATTTATTTATGAATAACTGAACTCTCTACGGAGTACTCAATTATATTAACAAAGCTCTTTGCTATTAAGGAAGCTGTCATTTGGTCCAAAACTCAAAATACTTAATGTTGCATTTTAATTTATTCACAATCTGCAATTACTGCTATAAGCAATAAATATAATTTCAATATTTTGGCAGTGTAAATAGGACGTAACATAATATTTTATGAGAAAGATATTTATCATGGGTACGAAGCCATATCGGAACAGTAGGAAACGAAAGAGCTGATACATTTGCAAAAAAAAGTTTCTTCCTCTAATTTAAATGTTAGCTGCAGTTTATGTCCTCCACCTTACGCTAGGAATAAACTTTAGGAATATATTGAATGAATGAATGAATGAATAAGTGTATTTATTAACATAGCAATATCATACATAGAATTTCAACAGTCGCACGGGTCCACAGACCGTACGTGCTTTTGAAATACACATTACAAGCAATATTAAAACAACAACCACAACAAAGAATTTCAAGGGTAAACACGAAAATAAAAAGACAAAGGAAATACACCGTCAAAAGCAATATTAAACAACAATAAAATTAAGAGTGAATCCGAAAATAAAGATACAAACATATTCAAATATAGCAATTTAAATTTACAGCACAGAGTACACCTTCATAAATGCACCCTCTTATAATAGACAATTACACTTAAAAGACATATATACACATAGTATATACAACCCCAGCACAACAGTGACCTAAGTATGACATAATATATATGTATGTAGAACATTGTAGTCACTTTTGTTTAGTTAATCTTATCCCCCCCCTTCTCTATTGCCAGCCTCATCAGATCTCAGCTGTCTTGCCTTAAGTATAAATTTACCTAGCTCGTCCATGTTTTCCATGCCTGCCAGTAGCGTCCAACATGCTTCTATCCCTACATTCGCAGTGGTAAAAAATCGCGGCAAATATTTTTCCCGCCATTCCTCCGTACCCCTACATCTTGCCAAAATGTGAGTCCACGACTCTTCCTACTCGCAAATGGGACAGATACTCGTACCATTCTCGTCAAAAATTTTCGTGCTCCTCCATGCTCCTAGTCTAATCCACGCGAGCCCCTCTCTGATGAGTTTGGTACCTGTTTTGATGTATTGCTCCATACCCCACTCCGATTTCAGCCCAGACTGTACTTCTAATGATACCTTCTCTGTGCATTGCGCAATCATTTGCTGTCTGTCAATATCACAGAGACGTTTCTTAATTTTTCCCCAAATACTTCACCTGTTTTCCTGCCCCGCCATGCAAATGTCTCCCAGCCCAATGGTTTCAAACCCTTTCTTTAATTTTGATGCCCACGTCAAATTACCTTCCATTCGCAACTGTTCACGATAGCAGACTGCCCTAATTAGAGATTGATTTCTCATCCAATATTTAACTGCTCTGATTTTGTACTCTATCGTTTCACTATGTGCCCCGAATTCCCTCATTATTCCGCAGTTTGGCGTACCCCTCCCTACACCCAGAATTCCTTTCAAAAATTGGGTCCTCACTTGATCCAGATTCCCTGTTTGTTCCCACCCCCATATTTCTCCTCCGTATGTCATCTTAGGAATATATTAGAACACCTTGGAAACAAGTAGTGGATATCTAGCTCTAAAGGAACCACCACAAGAGAAATCTTCTTTCCAACAGTTGAATGTCTTACTCAGATTTTGTCAGGATGTGGTAAATTTGGTTTCTATTTGGATGGATTTAAGATACAAAGTCAGAACGGATATCGTGTATTTGCACTGAACAGCAAACTGTTGAACTTCTTTTATTTCATTTCCCAGTCTGAGTGCACGACAGAACAAGGAACATCTCAAAAACTACCAACTCCATGAAAAAAATGAATATAATATAAATTGTGTGTTTTAACGTGCTCTACATTTTTTGTATGGTAAGTTTTTGTCCATATCTTACAGTTTAGTAGTTATGCAAAATTCCGTAGAATTCATCCAGAATAAAGCAGTTCTTCAGAGGCTATTCCCAGAAAATTGAAGATATACATTTTATTTGTCAGGTAAACGTCTTTAATATATAGCATTTTAATTAAAATCATTAGAAATATTTTTAAGAAAATAAAACATTTATAAAAAAGCTCCATGTAAAGGGTAATTTGGGGTGGGGGGATTTTTCTTAAAACCTGCGTGTCCATCCCTGGAAGAAACTAAACTTAAATACCAACTTTGGTACTTTACCGACTTTTCGTTTTTGAGTTATCGTGTTCACTGACGCACGGACACACACACACACACACAGACCTTTTTATGAAAATGCTTTTTTTGGTTATAGCCGTCCCTAAAACATATATTTCCGGTGAAATCTCGGTATAGAATTTTTGGGTGGAGTGCAATACCTTCTGTATACTCTATGTACATAGTGCGTGTAGAGAAAGTAAAAATCTTCGATATAAACTTAAATGTTTGTAATATTAGATTTGACAAGCCATTGTATGAGATGTTTAGAAAAAAATCTGTTATGGGACATTCCAAAAGTTTTTATGTTCTACTTATAACACGCTATAGTATTCTTTTTAATATAACTTAGTTATCTAGTTTTCTTTCATCAGCACTGCCTGCATCCGGCTTATGGCTAGTATGTACTTAAGAATGTTAAAAAATGTATCTGTATTATAATTTTTACCCCAATATACCTTCGGGTAAAATAGGGTTTTATGTACTTGTATATTCAATAAATAAATATACAGTGTTATATAAAGTTTACTTTTTCATATTTTGCTATAAGTTGCGTAAAATGTTTTTATATTTTAGGAATACCGTTTAACTTTTTTAAACATAGTTATAAAACATTAGTAAAACACTTCAGTTTAATGCATTTATACAATGCTTTGCGAGAGCTGGCGTCGCAGTGATTTGTGCAACTCCCATTGTGAGGTCCCCTTTCTGATTATTTTTGTGTTTCCTCCGCGGTCGCCAGGCAATTACGATTTCTTTCCATTTCTCGCCTTAACTCGCCTTAGCCGAAGTACTCGTGTGCACTCAATCACATCACAGCTGGAACCGCCTGGATTAAACGGAGTGACATATCCTCTTTATTGGCAATGTTTGCATTTTACAGTGCCAGAATAATCAAGAAATACAATGTAGATTTTTCTAGCAGCTGGCCCATTTGGCGTGTGTAGATATTCCTGCACACGTTAAAAGAGTTGCAGAACGCAACGGGGCTATTTCGATTAAAATCGATAAGTGGGGAATTGGCTAAACGACCTTCGTTTCACCCCTCTTGCTTATCGCTCAGATGGTGAAGTGGGTCGAAAGATTCCCACGGGTCAGTTTTCATTTTAAATGGCCTCGTTAAATTCTACAACTCTTTTAAGGTATACCTCAAGTTATACACTTGATATAAGAATCTGTTGCTTTACTATTCTTTGTTTTAAAATAATATTCAACCTATACAGCCTAAGCAAAACCTAAAACTTGTTATTTTTTTCCAGAACACGACTATCAAATACAGATATTTAAAAAAAAATGTAAATGGCGTGTTATTTATGGACGCTCTCTAACTACTATGGTTCACAGCGTCCCACCGCTTAACACCGCTTAATTTTGCTCAGAGGCTTCTCTATCAGACTTGAGGTTCTTTTACGTGCCTAAATCTACGACACGGGACCAACGGCTTTACTTCCCTTCCGAAGGCAGCCAAGCTAAGGATTTTTACACCCGAAAAAATGCATCGTCCTCCGCCGGGTTTGAACACCCAACCTTAAGTATATGTAGTTAGCATGGTAACCATTTCACCAGGGCGACTATATACATATATTTTAGAATTAATAATTAAATGGATGGATAAAACAGCAACTACTTAGTTCACCGTGTTTTTAACAATCCACTAAAATCACTGTGAACCAAGATGCTAGAGGAATTCTTGTGGCTAATTCCGTTCAATATTGTTAATAATTAAGGTTCGAAGTAAGAATTCCACGACCTGAAAAAAACAGAAGTTCGGATACAGCGGTGCTGGTGAAAATGTTACGTTGACGGCATACAAATAACCTGCTAGGTCGTTATATAGAGGAAGTTATGTGTGGCATGCTAAATTATGGTGGAATGATTAACTACCTTACTGCGCAGTCTATTACCCCTCTCGTCACCTCAATGCAGCGCTGTTCACAACTTGAAAAGCAAGCCGAACTTTGCAATTTCTTTCGCTTTGTGTTCTTTATATCGTATCGTCCAGAAACGCCTGTGTGCGTCAGAAAGAATGCGTTCGTGCCTGCCACCATTTCCTAGCAGAAATACATTAAGATATTGCTGTCTCATAATTGTTTTCTTTCTCTAACATGTACTATGTAGGTATGAACATAGTTGTAGAGAAGGTATTGTATTCCGCCCAAAAATTCGATACCGAAATTTCACGGAAAACACATGTTTTGAGCATCTCTGAATAAAAAAATCTGATGTGTTTCATTCACATAACTTTCTCTACATCTCTGTAACAAATTATTGTTAAAAAGCTTTTCCTCTATTTACGTCGTGCTAATCGACATAAACATTAGTAGAAATTGTCCTTATTACTTGGTCCCTTGTAAGTAGAAGAGAAAGGCTCTAATGTGTTCCATTCATATGATGTAGTTTAGCTGTTCGGCAAACATACCTTTTATTCAAAAGATTAACCTGTTATCTGCATTATGCTAATCAAGATAAACATAAACAGAATTAGTCTTATAACTAGATCCTTGTATGCAGATGGGAATGCACATGGGAATGCGATAGTCTCGTTCTTCAAAAGACGGTTGCTATGGAAACAATTGAAATTCCAATATCTTTGCTTACCAGGAATAAACAAACGAGAAGAATTATGTCTTACATTCGAGAAAAGTTAAAATGGATCAAATTTAAGCCAATAATTTGGAATAACTCGAAAACGGTCAACTCTACAAAAGATGTATATGACAAATTATATATCTTAATGAGCTTTACATTTTTTTGTGTGTAGTAAGTTTTTCTATATCTCTTACGATTTGCCAGTTATACAAAAGCCGTCCTGAATGAAGAGGTCCTCAGAGGCTATTTCGAAAAAATCCAAGATATAAATTTTGTTTTTAATAAAAATATCTTTAAAATAAGGTATTTTAATCAAAATCATTAGAGTCGTTTTTGATAAAATCAAAATTTACGAAAATTGTTTCATGTAGGGATATTTTCTTTAAAATCTTCGTATCGCATTCTTGGAAGATATCAAATTTAAATACCAAATTTGGCATTTAATGGTCTTTTTGTTTTGAGCTATACTGAACACAAACACACATACACACAGACACGAACATTTTTCTAAAATTTCTTTTTCTGGATTCAGAGGATCTCAAAACATATATTTTCGATGAAACCTCGGTAACGAAATTTGATAGCGAGATTTCACCGGAAATATATGTTTTAGGACCTCCTGAATCCATAAAAAGCAATTAAAAAAAAGGTTTATATATGTATATAAACCTTTTTTTTTCAATTACAATGTAATATATATATATATATATATATATATATATGTGTGTGTGTGTGTGTGTGTCTGTGTGTGTGTGTGTTTTTGCCCGTCTGTGGGCAACATAGCTTAAAAAAGAAAAGTTTGGGTATTTAAGTTCACATCCAAGAATGCAACTCGAATATTTCAGGGAAAAACCCCACCTCCAACTACCCTTTACATGACAAAATGTTCAATTGGGATTTTCTCAAAAATGACTCCAACTGTTTTGATTAAAATATGTATATTAAAGATGTTTACATAACAAATAAAAGGTATATCTTAAATTTATTGGGAATAGACGCTAAAGATAGCGCTATTCAGGTTGACCTTTTTCGTAAAACTGGTAAACCATAAGAGATAGACAAAAACTTGCTACACAAAAATGGAGAACTCCTTAAGACACACTATTTATATCATATAATTTTGTAGTAGAATTGACCATTTCCGAGATATTCCTTGACATTGGCTTCAGTTTTTAAATGGTTATGCCTTTCTCATACAGGAGCCTGTCAACTCCTGGCTACCAAAGAAACGGATTTCAGTCCCATAGCAACAACATTTTAAAACATGTGCCTGTCAATTTAGCCTAGTGTACTCCCTTATTTCCCTTCTGTTGCAAGTAAGCAATAATGCCGATGCTTATTAACAATAATGTATTATAGAGAAAGTCATAGTGCTCCTTATAAAGACTAAAATAGTATTTAATTATTCATTGAATAATAAAACTATGAAAAGCATTACGGTAAATGAGAGACAATAATAAATGCTCTGATTTCATAGAACAATGGTGGTGTATATAGACATATAAACGTCTGTATTATATGGATATGAAATTACTGCAATATTGCGCGTTCCAGAATCCAGTGAAGCATCTACAGAAATTACGTCTGATGAACTGAATATGCTGAAAATGCTCGAGAGGAAGAGAATGCCTTCTGAACACTTGTCGGGCCACAAAAATACCATAAAATATTCTGATGTTCCATTCACATCACTTTCTAAATCTGTTCTGCAAACGAACTATTCCTACACGGTATTATTGTTTTATCTACAAACTGCTAGTCAAGATAAACGTTAACAGAAATGGTATCATAACTTAGTCCGTTATAAGTAGAAGGGGAATAATCTTTAAATAATGGAATAATGCTTTAACAGCTGTGGCTGTGCAATTGCTATGACCGGGATAAAACAAAGAGATTGATGCAAATTTGGTCTTAAGTATTTTAAATATTCGCATCGAATTTTAGTGTGGAATACTACAATTTCTTTTATAATCTGTATGCGGTAAAGATAGTAAAATCAGGCAATAATTTATTTACTCTGTAATCTCATAAATTAAAAACCAAAATCTCATAATTTCCTGCGTGTTCTAGCTTCCAAATCCAAATTTATACTCTGTATAAATATAAACAGTTTTACAGGTGTTAATTAATCTAATTATCTTTAGATAAACACATTTGGTTTATATTTTATTGAATTTATCAAGTTATTTAATTTGAATTAAGTACAGAGCAACTTTTATATCCCTAATTTCTGAAGATCTGAAAAACAGACCTAGTAAGTTTTGGTATGTGTTTCAAGGAGCATTTTTAAAACTGAAAACTGTTGATAAATAGGAACCATACTCATTTAAATAGCATTTGTGGGTTTAAAAACGGTGATATTGAAAAATAATTGTACAGAATGCTAGTATATGTTATTTATATAATAAAATGTTTATTTTTGATTCTTCAGTTTATTCATTTTATAAATTACACCAATGCGTAGTCCTAAATATAGATAGAAAATTAGCATGAACTACGTTTATTTATATGAATTACACCTATTTAAAGTGGTTTTCCACAATTATTTTTGCAATGTGCTAAACATGACAATAAAAACTACATAAGTGTGAGCAACGTTAATAATAGGATCAGATTACTCACTTTAGGGGTAATTTTAAGTAACGTTATGTTGTAATGTATAAGCAAAAATCTTAGAAAATTATTCAGAAACTAATTATTATTTCACATGGTGCAATTAGCAATTCATGTAACTGTATCATGAGAATATTCAAACACCTCCTTCCTGTTAAATCAACTCTTGCCTGGGCAAGATAAAATATATAAAGTCTAGCATAACATATTTAGTTATTTCCTTGGAGTAGGTGGTTGCCCTATTCTCTGCATAAACAGCGTATAACTTAAGACACTAGAAGTATGCGATGGCTCAGTTAGCACATGAAGCCGAAGAGGCTGCTGGTTCTGCAATAATTTAATAACATTTGAAATCATAATTGCTTTGTTGTGTCAAAATAACTTTCTCAATTACTCACCATTATATTAAACTTATAATTAATATAGAATAAGTTTAGTTCTTACAAGTTGCTCTAATTCCTATTCCAAGCTCCCGCGTAACATCTCTTTCCACCCCCAAAGTGCGGACATCACAATATAATGTAGCTCTAGGTCCTATAGAACTAGTTATATTTATTGGATATGAACACTATATTTACGTTTGAGCTGTCATGGTATCCTTTTAGATAATAAACTCTGTAATTGCTTGGTCACTATTAAGGGAGGCATTCGTATTTTGCAATTGTACATTTACGACAGATTTCTGTTCATTTGTCGAGTATGAGCGTTTAATGCAGATCGGAACACTGGCAGCGGGTGTATGTATATCACTGTCCTATGCTACACTGCATCTCAATCCGCTTAAAATTCAACCACAGAGAGAATGAGAGATAAATTCTCGTTAGTTGCACTTGTTATTGATATACAAAAAGTAAATGACGTATTATGTCATGAAAGAAAAGACAAGTTCAGTGAACTACGCTCCATTTTTTATAACTAATGCATTAAAAAGTTTAGTCACGAATTACTATGTTTTGGGTTATAGTTGGAAAATGTAGTTACTAAGGAAGGCTATGGTAGCTTGAGATGGGAAACCAAGAAGGAACAAAGTGAACTTCGCTGCATATGCAACCAACACAATATATGAGTACACTGTGTAATCTAAATGCCCAAGGAATGTCAATTTCAGTGCGAAGGGGTATGTCCAAAACGATATTTGCCGACTGGAATGGATGGGCTTGCTTGATTTACAGACGTTCTAAGATATGTAATTTAGTCAAAACTAAGTACACCCAAGTTTATAAAATATAGAAAGGTTGGAAATTTATTGGTATAAAAGGATTATGGGTAAAAGCCAACCAATTTAAAGACATTTATATTAGTTCACAGCATTATAATAATTATTTTGAAATTCGTTCCCACTTGTAGGTAGCGTCTCTACTTTATTAGTTAACTTTAAATATGATAATGAGCAAGTAGGTTGTTTTTTATGAATTTTGAGATGCTTATTTATGTGAGTGTATTATAACGACTTGATAATTTCCACCGTCATCATTTCAAAAACGTAGTTTCATTAATCTATGCGGGTACTTATTTAAAATACATATTTGGTATGATATATAGAGAAGCGTATAGCTTATACATATATGAGAACAATCTAATAATTTGTATTTTTTCCGTACATAGGAACGAAAACGTTAAACACAAAAATATACGTGGCAGTCCGTGAGCTTCATTACCATTTCTCCGTACAGAATTTTTATTTTAACCGAGTTATCGTGTAAGAGAGGGAGAGAGAGAGAGAAAGAGAGAGAGAGAGAGTGCATTTATATTCACAGAGAGCAAGGTGGAACGAACATAGCTTGCCCTGGCACTGAGAACAAACTTCGATAGCGGCCACATTAACAAACATGTACCGAACATAGAACAAATTTTTCATGACACTTCAAGTCAACATCATGAATTCGCGACAAAAATATCAAAGATTAACGCCAAGACATATAGTAATACATAAATAAACTATCTAACCGAAAATCTAAAGCAGTATCGAATGAAAACTATGAACACAAAATATTTTATTAAAATGTGAACCTGAATTTAATTTTTGAGTTAAGACACTTAAAACTCTGATATCGGTATGATTATTGTAAATCAGACTTGCTAGAGCTTAATTCTTAAGACGTACTAACGTCAGAACTCAATTCTTCGGACTCCAATTAAGGTGGGAAAATGTTGGCGAGTCACACACACTGTCATATATACGTACGGTGCTCGGTAGCTGTGCTGTTTTTAAGCTAACATAAACGGAATATCAACTTTGAAACGCGGGAAGCATCATCTTCATGGGGTACACATGAACGGCAATTTGAATTATTTGCTCTACAAAATTTACAAAACTGTGTGAACATAACATTTTCGAAAGAAAGAGTTTGGGAGTTATTTAAAGAATTGGCTAACAACTTATTTTTCAAAATCGGAATACTTGCTTCATATTTAATGGCAATATTTGGCTCCATATGTATTTGCCTGCAAAGCATCTCTAAAATGAATTATGTTAAAAAGTAGCATCATTATAGGCCACTACAACTATCATTTGGTTCATCTATTAAGTTTCGTACATCATCTTTCCAAAAGAGAGATAACATTGCACTAGATTCATATGAACAAGACCTTTTGTTTACAAACATTCCTTTACGGTGTATAGCAGCATGCCCTAATGTTTAATACAGAGTGGAATAAGTTACTCCGCTCCTTTAATTTAGATGTACTTATTTTATATACTATTCAGAAGCAAATAAAGACCAGTGTGAACAAAAAATGATGCGTCTTAATACTAGCCCAGGAAAGCGTAGTTTCATATCTGTAGTCAGTATGACGTATACATCAAGATTTCTAGTCCGGCTCCAACCGTAGTCAGATGGCAGAATTCAGCCATATCCCCATGTATCACATTTCTTTGCTTCGCAGATGGCGTTAGGCTGCAACTTTATTCTAGCTGCTTTAACTATATGTGGATAGCTGGCGCCGCATGTCACATTACCATCTATCTTTCGTTTTTACTTTCTCTATATATGTACATAGTGTATACTATATGCATAGTGTATAGACAAGGTATTGCACTCCACCCAAAAATGCCATACCGAGATTACACCGGAAATATATACTTTAGGTTCTCCTTTATCCAAGAAAAGCATTTTCATAAAAAGGTCTCTCTGTGTGTGTGTGTGTGTGTGTGTGTGTGTGTGTGTGTGTCTGTGAATGGGATAACTCAAAAACGAAAAGTCGGTAAAATACCAAACTTGGTATTTAAGTTTAGCATCTTCCAGGAATGCGACACGAAGATTATAAGAAAAATTCCCCCCACTCCCAACTACCCTTTACATGGAACCTTTTTCGAAAATTTTTTATTTTTTAAAAAATGGCTAACGATTTTGATTAAAATATCATATATTAAAGACATTTACCTGAAAAATAAAATGTATATCTTGAATTTTCTGGGAACAGCCTCTGAGGAGTACTTTATTATGGATGAATTTTACGGAATTTTGCATAACTGCTAAACCGTAAGAGATGGAAAAACATCTAAAATATAGAACACGTTAAAGTACACAATTTACATTATATACATTTTTTTCGTGGAGATGATCGTTTTTGAGATATTCCTTGTTTTTGGTTTCAGCTTTGGAAAACTTACACTTTTCTCATACAGGAATTTGTCAACTCCTATCAATACAAAGGAACTTCAGTCACTTAGCAACCAGCTTTTGACCATCACTTTAACCTATGGTACTCCCATATTTCGCTTCTACTTGCATGGAAGCAAGTAATAAGACTATTTCTGCCAATTTTTTCTCGATTAGTATGAAGTAAATAGAAGTATTCGCATTTTAACAATAATTTGTTGCAGAGATATACAGAAAGTCATGTGAATGGAACACATCAGATTTTTACTACTGTTTTAGACTGAAGTTGGAACTTTGGGTCGCAGTATTTAATATCTAATCAGACATTTACCTAAAGAACTGAGAGAAACCATAAAAAAAGTATTGATCTGACCACAGATTTTGAATCCAGGACCTCACGAAAACGTGCCAGAGACGCTACTGCCAGAGCCATCTCGTTCGTTATCTTTTTTATTGTTTGCTAAATCAGCCAATATAATATCTTATACGTTAAATTAATTCAATCTAGCAAATTTTAACATACGTTCCATTAATCTCGTAAATTAAGCCATAGTTTTAAATATACAAAATAGAAAATACAAGCTAAGAAAATGAATACTTCCAAACATTTCAGAGGAAAATAGTGTATTTTATGTAAGGCGAAAACAGTTTTAAATATATCATACTAACTTGAATTGTGTCATTGCTTCCAGAAATAATATGTTTTACGTTACGAGTGCAAAAATATGTGTAACCTCAGCTCTAACTTTACTATTACTTGAAAAGTTCCAATTGTATCTGATCTAATTTATTAGGGTATGTAATAATGGGTCGTACAATGCTTTTATATGCTCTTCCTTATTTTATCTACTAAGTACATAGGAAGAGAAGGTATTGCATTCCATGCAAAATTCGATACTGGAAATAAGCTGATTTTATGGTCCGCTATATTACAAAACTCATTTTTAGAAAAATATGTTCAATAAAGTCCACCAACTCAAAATATCCTTTACATGGAAAAAAATTATATTTTTGTTTTCTCAAAAATGCTCTAACAATTTTTACTAAAATACCATATTACTTTTTTTACATGCATTTTCTAGGAATAGCTTCTGAAGTCCTCTTCATTCTGAATGACTTATGGTAATCAGCAAACCGTAAGAGATAGAACGAAAAGTTACTATTTTCAAAATATTCTTATTTATTGGTTTCAGTTTTAAAATATTTAAATTTTTCGCATACTGCAATGTGTCCTGGCATGTTATGAGAACCAATTTCAATGACATAGCGACCAGCTTTTAAAAGAGTTGACTATCGCTATAGCCAAGTGTATTTTCTCATTTCCTTTTACTTAAAAGGAACATGTAATAGGAGCATAATACTAATGTTTATATCGATTAGCATGACAGGTATAGATAAACGAAAAAGCTTTTTAAGAATAACTTTTACAGAGATGTAGAAAAGTCATGGACAACATCTAACTTTAGATTCTCTTGCACGCATGTACAATTTAAATAGTGGGTAGGGAGAGAAGCTATTTCATTGAACCCAAAAATTCAATACCGAGATTTCACTAGAAATACCTGTTTTGAGAGCCGCTGAATGCAAATAAAACATATTTTACTTTCTCTATACGTAATTTGTACATAATGCATAGAGAAGGTATTGTATTTGATGTGAGATTTCATCGGAAATAATTGTTTTGGGGTCTCCTGTGTCTAAAAAGCTCATTGTTAGAAAAAGGTCCATGTGTGTGTATGTGTGTCTGTAGACAGCATAGCTCAAAAACAAAGAGACAGTTAAATACCAAACTTGTTATGTAGATTTGGTATCCTCCAAGGATGCGATACGAAGATTTTTAAGATAATCCCCCCACCACAAACTACCCTTTACATGGAAACATTTTCAAAAATTTTAATTTTCTAAGAAATGACTCTAACGATTTTGACAAAAATCCCGTATATTGAAGATATCTACATCCCAAATAAAATATATAGCTTGAATTTTCTGGAAATAGCCTCTGAAGACCTATTTATTCAGGATGAATTTTGCTTAACTGCTGAATTGTAAGAGATAGACAAAAACTTACTACACAAAAAATGTAGATCTCGTCAAAACACACAATTTATGTCCTTTACGTTTCCGAGATATTCTTTGTTATTAGTTTCTATTGTGAAGTACTTATACTTTTCTGAGAGTTTTCCGTTTTTCTTTTCTTCTACTCCTGGCCAAGCAAAGAAGCGATTGCAATAACAATTGCATAGCTTTTAAAGCTTTTGACGATCCTTTTAACTTAGTAAGAAGTTTGTAGAGCAGCTAGAGAAAGTCATGCGAGTGTAACACAGATTTTAGGAAAATGTCTGTTTGTGTGTCTGTGGGCAGCACAGCGAAAAGTCGGTTAAATACCAAAATGGGTAAATAAGTTTGATATCAGCCAATAATATAACACAAAGATTTTCTGAAAATTTTCCCTTATTCCTAACTTCCTATTACATGGAAGATTTTTCGAAAATTTTGAT
Organism: Hymenopus coronatus; assembly: GCA_030762935.1. NCBI lineage: Eukaryota > Metazoa > Arthropoda > Insecta > Mantodea > Hymenopodidae > Hymenopus > Hymenopus coronatus. The sequence continues at coordinate 57,629,458 of CM060894.1, forward strand.
GCTTTCAAAAATATCTCTTACAATTTTGAGTCAATGTCATATGTTTAAAACATTTTCCCGACAAACAAAATGTATATCTTGAATTTTCTGGGAACAGCCCCTGAAGACCTCTTCATTCTGGATGAATTACGAGCAACTATTGTATAACTGGTAAACGGTAAGAAATAGGCAAAAGCTTAATGCACAAAAAACACAGATCTCATTAAAACACACAATTTGTGTCAGATACACCTTTTTGTAGAATTAGGCATTTCTAATATACCTATACCGTGAAATTAGTTTCAGCTACTTAAAACGTTTCTCAAACAGCATGTCACTTTTCTTTTCGCCTCTCTTTTGTTTACTCATAGCAACAAAAGAGAACCGAATTTCAATCATTTCAAATAGTGGCCGGCGTTTAAAAGATTTGACTATCGCTTTAGTCTAGTGCATTCTCATGTTTCTCTTCTACCTACAAAGAAGCAAGTAATAAGACCAATCCTGCTAATGTTTATCTCGATGTAAATAAAAGAATAATTTTTATAAGAAACGTTTAATACCAGAACAGCTACAGAAAGTCATATGAAACACATAAGATGATTTATTTGTTTTGTTTCAAGGTATTACTCCTATTATTCCAAAGGCTGTTACACAGAGAGCTCTATTTACGACACTAAGAAAATGTTTATGCAGTATAATCTGCATACTTATCCCCCCCCCGCCCTCGGGGCCAGACTAATCTGCATGTTTCATGCTTGTATACACTGACACAGGCACATCTAGCGAAGTGAGGAATAAGCAATAATGCAGAAGTGAGGGAGAGTGAGAGACGCCTAGATTAAGTTAATCACCTGTTTGTTCTCATCGCACTCACTGGATTGGAAGCCAGTGATCCATGATTGAGTTTTCTACTTTGGAGACCTATTGGCGTAAAGCAGCGGGGGTGTCCAAACGATCTCCTGCCCACGCAATGGCAAACGTCAGTTATACACGCGAACTCGTATTTTTAAACTACTACTTTTTTGTGAAGAGAAACAAAAACTTGGATACCTTACCTTGTTTTTTCTCTACTTCTTACAGACTTCTGAACTCAATCTTATAGCGTGAGACCAAAACACTTCACTGGAAGGTTATATATTCATTCGATAGATTTATTTGTTTGTGATGTGCAGAGGACTGGTCGGCTAGAAATTATACTTTCGTTGATCGTGACGAGTTTAAATAGGTATTGAACCACTAGGTCAGTTAGACGGCAGCATCGCATAGTTTATCTCTAGAGTAGCTTGTATCTACAGTTACAGATCAATAACTTGTTTAGTTTTTGAATTACAGCATTTTAAACAAGACAACTTTACAGTTTTCAAGAAAATGGAGGATTTAGAATCAAGGAAGAAATGGACAGTACATTGAAAGGCTCTGCTCCTTCATATTCAATGATTAAAAGGTGGGTTGCAGATTTAAAATGAGACGTACGAGCACTAGTGATGAGCCTCGCTCTGGACGCCCTGTGGAAGTGACAACTCCTGAGAGCATTGAAAAAAATGCATCGTTTAGTACAGGAAGACCGCAGATTAAAGATGTTTGAGATAGCAGAGGCTGTAAACGTATCAAAAGAACGTGCAGGTAATATTTTAAGTAAAGTTTTGGGCTTTCACAAGGTTTGTGCAAGATGGGTGACGCGTTTGTTGGCACTTGACCAAAAGTTGCAAAGAAACAATGTTCCTGTTAAGAATGTGGAGCTCTACCGTAAAAATCCCAGTGAATTTTGAGACGGCTTATTACCATGGATGAAACTTGATACATCCTAAAAAGTAAATCACAGTCAAAACAGTGAACCAACTCCAAAAAAGGTAAAGTCAATTTTGTCAGCTAACAAGGTTAAGGCGAGTGTTTTCTGGGATGCACAGGGAATTATTTTTATTGATTACTTGGAAAAGGGTAAAAGTATCACTGGTGACTAGTACGCAAGCATACTGCAATGTTTGAGTGATGAGGTGAAAAGAAAGAGACTCATTATACAAAAAAACATCTTGATTCATCACGACAATGCTCCGGCCCATCATTCGGTCATTGCAATGGGAAACATGTGCGAATTAAAGTTGGAATTGCTTGAACAACCATCCTATTCGCCAGATCTAGCGCTCAGTGACTATCACCTATTCCCAAACCTCAAAAAATGTCTTGGAGGATGAAGGTTGCTGTAAAAAGCTATTTTGAGGAACTTGATAAATCGCATTTCAGAGATGGTTTAATTAAATTAGAACACCGATATGACAAATGTATTAGCCTTTACGGAGATTATGTTGAGAAATAAAGCAAAAATGTTTTTTTTTAAATATTCTTTTCATTGAGAGGCCCGGGAGTTATCAGCCGATCCTCATATTCACTTTATAAGAAATTAATTCGGAAGAATCTGATGTGCATCCTTTAAATAACTATTTTATATAGATGATGCTAAAAGTAGGTATTTTACAAACACAGACACAGATATTTTTCTTAATATATCGTTTTATTCGGAGGACCCCCAAAAGTATATTTCCAGTGACATCTCTGTATCGAATTTTTAAGTGGAATGTAATACCTTCTCTTATCTACTGTGTGTATTATATATGGTACAGAAAATAAAACTAATGTTTCAGCTTCTGTGCTTTTATTTAGGCATATTTTCTTAGCATTTCGGTGGAAAATGGAACATTTTATTCTATCATTGAGATGAAGTTTGCATCTATACATTGATAGTTTTATGTGTGGAAATTTATGTCTGAAGTCAAAAATATACGAGCTTCTCCATTTTTGCTTTTAACAACACTTTCTGTAAATGACATTTTCTGATATAAATTACTGTTTTCTCAGAAAGTTATGGATAGTTAAATTAAATTATAGAGTGTTTTTATCTATCTCTAATTAATATATTATATTAATAGTATTAATTATACTTTAGTTATTTTAAATCGTACATTTGTGATAAATTTCAATCAGAGAAAATGTTACTAAAAATATTAAAATTCGACACAAAATTATATAAAAAGAGATTAGAGAACTTAGAAGGTAGTAAACCGATAAAGATACTCTGCCATCCTAAATATTTTTTTCTCAAATTACGAATCTAGTAGATTTAACATCCTTAAAAGGCAGATAAACATAGTAACTTATTCGTGATATGAACACATTTCGTATCAGCACAATAAAAAACTGTATCCGATTCTTATGTCTCTCGCTATTCATTCTTACACAAAACTAGTTTTCAAAAGCCTATCTACTTCATGTTAATAGAGCTAACTTAAATTGTAATAAAATCTCTTAAAGGTCGCGAGTGAGAATCTCGGTTATAGTGTTGGCCGGATAGGCTGTTTCGAAGTTTCCTCTTATCCTTAGAAGACAAATCCTTGGAAACTAAGCTTTTTAGGCCTCGAGGCATTTCAGCAATGTTTTCTTTTCGATAAGGTCTGCCAGATTAAAGGACGCTTAAGTCAAAAAGAAAACAAAAATTACGTATTTTCAGAGTAGGTCGCTTAAATTTCGTTATTTCCTTGACAGGGAGAGAAAAATAGTTTGGTGTTTAACCAACTTTTCGTTTTTGAGTTATGCTGTCACAGACACACAGTCAAACACGCGGAGTTTTTCTTAAAAATGTTTTTTCGGACTTGGGGGAGGCGTCTGAAAACATATTTCTAGTGAAATCTCGGTACTGAATTGTTGGTTGGAATACACCCAAAAAACGTACTTATGGGCTGGGGATAGTAAAAACTGGATAAATAAAATACAAGTTGAAGATACACATTATGTATAACAGCCCAAATCGGAGGCCACAGAGAGGTTTCTGTTGCCCATAAAAGGGTTTATCGTTAGAAATATTATACCTAGCCATAATTATTTGCCTTTTGATTTGAAGGCAAGTTATTATTTATCGGAACTGCATTCTCATATGACAGACTCGTTACCCTTTTCCTTTATTTGCCAACGCGTGTGTGACTAACAATTTTATTGCCTTAGCAATGGCAACGAGAGCTCGTTAGAGGTGATCAAGGACCAGCGCAGCTTGTTAACTGAAATTATCAATAACATACCACGCTGCACATACGTAGATGATGGGATCCGTTACAGCAAATAAGTGAATTCGGTGAAGCAAGCTTCCCCACTTGTTCGTTATTGATAGAGAGCAGTAGTGGACATTAGGGCAGCTGCTGCTTAAAGCAAAATATTATGTGTAGGTTGCGGAAGGATGGGCATAAATGATTAAGCCTTTATAAACCTGTTGCACATATTTGTAGAACTTAATGCTATTCCCAACGGGAGTGTATAGCAACGATGTGATACTATTGTGATGCGTGCGACCTTTCTCATGTTCGCTCTGGTATGCGGCAGAGGAGCAGGAATGTGAGATATCGCAGTTGGATGCGTGAACAACGGCGCGACAAAACAAGGGACTTCAGAACGTGACATATTGACATCACGATTCTTCCGATATTTGAGATGTTTCTCCCAGCATTGATTTCAAATAACTCGAGAAGTCATTTTCTCGCAATGAAAAGGAGGAAGAATTGCATTGTGAATTGTACTGAGTCGTGAGTATAGGTTGTGAGTGATTGGGTGCAGCGCGCAGTGGTGCGCGAACCAAGGATTGCATATAGCCTTAAACCGTCTAAGTGTCTTTAAAGCACTGACTGCCATTTTGAGTTAGTAAAATATTTGTTATATTATTCATTATTATAAAATATTAGGGACCATTTAAAATTAAAGTTGAACATTAATATAACAAAGTAAAAGTTAGACATAAACTTAATGCGATGTTGTATTCATATTGACATACTTGTTTTAATCCACTTCATTTTACGTAGTTCATGCGATACCTCAGTTCCTTTCAAACTTGTAATGATTTCTTCCGTTTGTTAATTTTCGTTGGTTGTCCATGTGCTTAGTTCCTTTAAAATCACATACATAATCAGGAGACAAGGCAATTCCATCCAACAATACAAAACAACAACGTTTCTCTTACGCTCCCACACTTTCCTTTGTTCTGGCCCGGAAACGATATCATTGTTTCAGTAGCAGAATTTTGACATACAACCAATAGAAGACAAACATATCTAGGGAGGTCTTCCAGCCATTTAAGTAAAATGCTACCGTCTTCCAGCTTTTTCCCAAGGTGCAATACAAATGATAAGTGGATTATGTCAGCATTAAATAAAGAAAAACACTATAGGGAAAATCAAGTGTATTAGCACACTTTACTCCCCACTAAAACATCATCTACAATCGCTATTTGTTTTGCTGCGATTTTTACAGATAGTATCCAAGTGATTTCGCGCTGTTATTTTAACACAACGTGTGTTAGAGACTTAATAAGGCGACGGAATAGCTTATAGGAGATGGCAAAATTATCACGTGGGGATAAGAAACTATCTAATTGCCTAGATTCCTATTTTTGGCATGGATAAACTTAAAATCTTGTATCTTGGAAAGTTAGGAGTTTATGTCTAACAATGTTTAGTATTATATTTATCTACGTGCTTCATGTTAAAGATTCCTATACAATGGATATATTCTTGTTTCTAAGTGTACGTTTTCGTTACGCTTAATTGTCAATGACACGGCCAGAGTTCATACGGTGAAATGAAGATTCCGGGCTTGTAGGCCATAATTTTGCACAGTTTTCTCTTTAAAGACGAATATTGGTTAAATTATATTTCGATGGACCAGGGACTCATTTGCAAATACTTCAACCATTTCATTTATCGTGCGATATGACTTATGATGTCAAATAAAACAATGTTTTAAGAGCTGGACACTTTATGCTACCGTTATTCTTTACATGCAAAAGCGAGAAGCTCTGAACATCGATAGGATCATTAAAGGAAGACAAAACTAAGGCTCAACATTAATATGTACTAATTGATATCTAGAACTGATTTATTTAAAAAAATGGTTATTCAGAAGATGTGTTTTAAAGATACGTACATTTTTGAGTGTAGTACGATTTCATCTATCGCGTAAGTATACCAGCTATTTTAGATCTTATAAAATTCACTCCGAATGTTAACTCCGAATGAAAAGGCAATATATTACAAGAAATTTCAAGCTACAATTTCTCATTAAATATGTTTTAAATATTTTGTTTTAATGAATATTAAAACTTTTGAAAAAATGTTCATCATTTAATGAATGCAAGGCCTTAAAATCAGGACTTTTTCAGAGATGAATATATAAAAATATAGTGTAGGGTAAGGGATTTTCTTTAAAATGTTTCTGTTGCATCATTGGAAGATATAACTTTAAATACTACAGTATTTAAGCAACTTATAGCGTTTGAGTGATGCTGTATATAGGCGGCCCACTGGCGTGCACACACACACGCGCGCGCGCGCCTTTTTGTATCCCTTGGTTCTCAAAACAAGCATTGCCAATACTTGGTATCGAATTTTTTAATGAAATGTAATACCTTCTCTATTTTTCACGTACACTTGAGTGCATTAAAAGAGTATATATCCCTAGATATGTTAGTGTTTTTTTTTCTATGCAAGATTGCCACCTTCAGGTAACCAAACTTTGACGCATATTAGTTGTTTATGTTACTGGCCTTTAAAAATAAGGCTCAACCAATGCGCGATGATACAATCGTTGTGAAATAGAAAGTTGGGTCTTATGCCATCTCTATGGAGGGATTTCTCTACGATTGGTGCATAGGGAATAGCTGAATTACATAATTACACATTGTTCGGCATTCTAGAGGAAGGGTGAAGGCAGTTGTTAAACAGCACATCAGCTACGACTCTTACGTAAATGAGAGCTTTCATCAGCGACATGGAAAACAAGGTTTAAGTTATCATTATCAAATGAGAATAACAAAACGATGGTGTATCATAAATAATAGTTATTTATGACAGAAGCGTTAAAAATGAAGTTTTATTTTGCGTAACGAGGCCGTAAGCCTGAATGTAGCAATCCGAGCAAAATAAAAACACTTTTAACTTGAGTGTCATACACTATTTTTTAGACAGCACAACGTTTCTAGATTTATCAATACATTTATAATATAAGGTTCAACATTCCTTTTGTTCAAGGAATAGTACTTTTCCTATAACTCGGAGGCATGAGTGTGTATGTGGGAATAGAATTCGTCTATCGACATAGATTGGTAATCGATGTAGTAATGTCAGTTCATTACTCTTTACCATAAAACTTACAAATTAACAATTACATTCCATACCTTCTGATGTTAAATGGTTAGTAGAGTATGTTAATACCAAATACCCAGCAAACACGTTTTATATGTTTGAAGTTGCCAATCGAAGAAAAGTGTTGACTAGTTGAGCATGTTTAAACACGAGAACAGACTAGTACAGAAGGCGGTGGTACTATAATTGATTTTATTTTTTTTCTCAGGAACATAATCTCATTTATTTTATGCAGATAAAACAGAAAACAAACATTTACAATTCTTATTAATAAAAGGCAACATTAAGTTTTTAACTGTGCAATTATGATGAAAGTGTGATATTTATTGGACAATTATTACAATTGGAAATGCTGATTCCGTGTAATGAGGTACTTAGTATGTTTGTGTTGCTAAATTCAGACATCATACTATTATCAGGTGGTTTGCAACATCAGCAGAAGTGTTTGGAGGGATGGGTGTGGCTATCTTATTATTTTCTATGGAGTTCTCAGTAATTTAAAAATAACGATATATAGATCGAACTCCACTAGCAACGTAACTCTTTCAAAACTACAACATTCTAAATAACGGATACAGTGATAGTAACAAAACTTAAGTTAGCAACATTGGAGTGTTATAAATATTTTATAAATCTAGAGAAATAAAGAACAATTTTTAGTTCCAGTGTATTGTGTTAAAAATCTTATTTTTAACAGTGTCTGTCTAAATATGTTTATTACCTCAAAACTGATTCAAATTAATTGCTTTTATTGCAATTGTATAATTCAATTTACTCTCGTCACTATAACGTAGCACGATTGCTCTCTTTCTCTATTCCACACTCTGAACTAGCTGTCGAAACTAAACTCTCTGTCGTCACCTTTTATACCTGTCGATGACGAGGCAAGACATTTTTAGAAGTAGATGATATTATCGGCACTGTACATTACGCACAGGTGTGTCATTGCCGGGCTTCGATCTAAGGCGCCTGCTCACTATCATGTTACATTTACACCTGCGATAATAGGTGCGGCTAGTAATGAAACCCGACCGCACACGTGCAACATTCAGCTATACACGGAAGACATGCCGTTCGGCGATTCAGAACTGTCAAGGAAGAGACGCGTGCTTTTGCCGCGTAGATCACAGCATCTAGAAATATATTTCCCTTCGGCAGATCGAAATTATTTTGGAGAAAGAACAGCACCCTGCCAAACCAGGGCCGTGGGAAAAGAGATGGTGGAGGAAAGATTTGGTTAGTATCAACGTAAACAGCTCCGTTTCATTGTGGGTCACATTTTATTCATGAGGATGCACATAGTAGAGAATACGCAATTAATACCCGACCTATTATTCTTCTACTTTCTCTAGCACGTATGTAAAATATACATAGTAGGTAGAGAAAGTAGTTATCGGACTCCACCCCAAAAATAGAGGTTTCATCGGAAGTACATATTTTTAGGTCCCCTGAACCACCCCCATAAAAGAAAAGCATTTTCAAAAAAAAGTACTAGTGTGTGTCTGCGAGTTTGTCTGTCTGTGGACAGCAGAAATCAAAAACGAAATGGCAGTTAAATACCAAACACAGAATGCGACAAGAATATTTCCTCCACCGACAACTACCCTTTACATGGAGACATTTCGAAAGTTTATTTTCTCAAAAATGGCTGTAACGATTTTGATTATAATGTTTTAGATAGTTTCATGAAAACGAAATGTACATCTGGGATATTCTGGGAATGTACTCTGGAGTTCTCTCTATTCTGGATGAATTTTGTATAACTCGTTAGGCGTAAGACAAAACCTTTATCTCCAAAAATATGGATCTCATTGAAGCACTCAATTTATGTCAAATATATTTTTGTAAAGTAGCCGTTTTCGAGGTATTTCTTGTTATTGGTTTCAATTTTGAACTACTTAAAGGTCAAACGGAAAGTCATCTTTTGTTTCACTTCTCTTTTGTTTCTTTCCTGATCATGATTCACAAGCGACCGGCTTTTAAAAGATTTGACAATCGCTTTATCCTAGTGTATTACCTTATTTTCCTCCAACTAACAAGGAAGCAATTAATAAGATCATTTCTGCTAAAGTTTCTCTCGATTAGCATAATGTAGGTAAAAGACAAAAGTAGTAGTAACAAAAGTTTGTCTGCAGAACAGGCAGAAAAATGCCTGTGATTGGAATACATCAGATTTTTACCATAACATGGCATTTAATTACGCCCCATTTATTGCCTTTAAAGGACTTCTCAGTCTAGTGGTAATTTTGATTGCGTCTAAATGTTACGTATATTCAGTAACAGACGCTGCATACAAAAAATTTGGCATCGGTAAAGGAAATGATGTAATTTATCAAATGTATTTCACTTCTCCAATGAGACTATATATGAAACATACATATCGACCAAAAGGAAAATGGATTTGCGAATATTAAAAAAGTTATGATGGTCATTAATTTACTGCATCAGCCGTTACTGCTCTCTTGATGTTAAAGCCACATACATGTATCGAACCTCGAGGCTGGATTTACAGAAACAATTGAGACAATTATGCAAAAAGTAATGATAGGAGACCCTGACAAATGATATATTCATACAAATGCTGTGTTTTCCTCTCTTTTATATTGTCTTATTTTCTTATGTAAATGATTCATAATTATTTTGTGCTATTCTCCGGCGAGTGTCTTTTGAGTTTGCTTATGCCTAAGTGTATTTCCTGTCCACTTTCTCCAAAGACTCTGATCAAAGAATAGTAGTGTGTACTTTAGTGTAGTGTACGCAATGGGATTCCGTACCACAGCCAGTGAGAGATTTTTTGTAAGTCAGACCTAGGGAGGGAAAGATAATATAAGAACAATTACAAAGAGGTAGCCGAAACCACCCTGAGGTAGGGAGCCATCATGGAGAGTCCTTAATAGTTCCCGTAGTTCTTAATCTAGACGCGTTCAGCGCTAGTAGTCCGCGCCTCAGGTCTGAAGAAATGCCCGTGAGCATACCGACGACCCCCAGCGCCATCCTGTCGTTGAGAACTGAGTTTCCAAGGCGCAATCATCTCCACGAGAGTGCGCCACCTCCACAATTCTCGCCGACCCTACAACCCTGAAAGAAAGACCAGATGGATAAGATGGAGGGTCAGGAACTTGCGAAAAAATACCCATGGGTCAGAGACGTCGACCGTGGGGAACCGATTCCATGACTTCCCCACGATTACACCGACTGAGCCACCTGGCACTCTGACCAAGGAATAAATGCATTAATTATGATTATCTCTGCTTAACACAAAACTTGTCAATTGGAGCTCATCAACCCGCTGACAGATCCAGAGAGAACTTGACCCATCTGAGGGACTCAGGGAAGGCTGCCACCTGGCAATGCCAAGAGAAACTTTATAACGAGGAAATATCTGTGCCATCTGTCCGCCGACCAAAACTGAAACATCATAGGGAAAGCAAAACTTATGATAGAAGAAACACTTCTGTGAATTGACCTTGTCAATCAAGCAAAACTACCATGGCCAGAGTGGTCGGCCTCAGAAACAATCCCGGAACTTCGGAATGCGAGGCTCGCTCAACCATCTCCATCGCCTTTCTTTGTTTTTTCTTAGATCTCTTCACAGTGCAACCGCAGGCCAAGGAAGACGGACCATACCGGAATAAGACAGTAATTGTGAGAACAAATGTTTTAGTATAAATAAATAACTAGGTTAAGACAAATAGACGAAGACACAATGGTAGATGAATTACATACTCATGTTCAAATGTGGGATTATTATTATTATTATTATTATTATTATTATTATTACTACTATTATTACTTGAAGTAATTCCAAAGTTAAATCCTCTTTATTGCATTTATTTCTCAATACTTTTAATTTTCCCAAGCAGGAAATCGTAATCGATTTTCTTTCTCCCTACCATATAAACCAAGCGGCGTCTCATGGTTACCACATAGCAATATGCTGGTTGCCATGTGGTTGAAGTCCGTTTCTATGAATGGCCAGGGATTTACAAATTGCCATGTGTGAAAAGTTTTAAGTATTCAAAACTGAAACCAATAACAAGGAATATCGCAGAAATGGTCAATTCCACGAAAAAATGTATGTCACAAAGGGTGCTTTATTAAGACATACAAATTTTCTATCTCGGTTCGCCAGTTATGGAAAATTTAGTAAAATTCATCCTTAATAAAAAGTCCTATAGAGGATATTCCCAGAAAATTCAAAATATATGTTTTATTTGTCACGCAAGTATATATTTAATATAATCAAAAACGTTATATCGTTATTTTTGATAAAATTAAAATTGTTGAAAATTTATCCATGTAAAATGTAGTTTGGAGTGGGGGGGATTTTCCTCAAAAATCTTTGTGTAGCATACTTGGAAGATACTAAACTTAAATATCAAATTTGGTGTTTTACCGACGATTCGTTTTTGAGTTATCTTGTTCAGAAGCACAGACACAAACGCGTGGATTTTTTTTTCTAAAAATACTTTTCTTTTTGGAAAAAAGGGACCCTAAAATGTGTATTTCCGGTGAAATCTCGGTATGGAATTTTTGGGTGGAGTGCAATACCTTCTCTACTGTACTATGTTGAGAAACTAAAAATCACAATATACATGTCCAGGGGATTTATTTACCTTTTTTTCCGAGTTCTTAGGGAACATAGGTAAAACTAACAGGTAACTGGCTATGATTCTATTCTCAATGCTCATTTTATCTCGATAGGTCGCCAAATCAGCAAACATAATCGGAAAAAGCTGAGCTGATTGACTTGGGAACTGTGTTAACCTCAACACAAACAAAGTTTAATACCACTGATCCAACAGGAAATTGCCTGAAAGTTAGCAGTTCTCAGGAAACTACTGATACGACGTTCCAAGCACCGGAAATAGCTGTTTGGACTCCACTTCCTGGCAGGTCTCGTTCTAGGAACTCGCCTCGCCGATATATGATCAGAAAGGAAATCCATGTACCAATTAGCTCTGTGATAAATCAACATGAACATGGTCGAATAGACTATCGCGTTTCGATCTTCACTTGTTAAGAGTGGGCAACGCTCTTGTAACGCTAGAGGGCTTAAATATTTTCATAGCTGAAATACCACGCTTCTTTCTCTCTAATTAAACATGGCTTTTATCTTTCACTATTTATTTATATTAGAGCTAATCGCTAATGACGAACATGAATTTGATTCATTTAACCCGTCCGTGGGATTTTTTGGAGAAAAAAAAAAACATTACACATTTGTTTTCACAGCAGCATTTATTTGTGCAGGAAAGAGCATTTCTTAGCCTATTTTAACACAGTTGTCACACAGCTGTTCAAACATTTGTTATAGTGAGGAGTGATAGCCACTGCTACACACGTGTTTTAATGGAAATACTTTATAAAGCATTGTTATTCCGAACCGTCTGTTTTCACGAATTGCCTCGTTAACCTGCTCAACCAAACCATCAGTGACAACAGAAGGCCGCCCTCTTCCTGATTCGTCATGAGCATTGGATCGTTTATCGTTGAATTGTCTAATGGACTTTCTTAATCTTTCCACCGTAAATATCTACAAATTAACGATGAATTATAGCTGGCTTAACATTCCTTGGTTCAAAAACCATATTACAGAAATTCTTTTAAACATTTTGGACGATCACTAACAACTGGAAACACCACACAATTCGGCTGCAATGAAGTCAGTGGATAGACAATGAACCAGAGGGAGAAGTGTGCATGCCAAGAATTGCAACACTAGCTTTGCGGTAGGATGAAAGGGTATTTACTTTCCGGATAGGCCTCCTATTTATACAGAAGACATTGGAGTAATCATTGCTTTAATCGAAGCATTTGTCTTTAATATGCTTGTTATAAATTGTATGGACAATTTAGCTCAATAATAAAGCGCCAATGTAATGACCGAGATTAGACAAACTTAACCAATCGCGGCCATCTGATTGGAGCGATATTGTCGAAAAATCTTATCGCAGCTGATGTTCATTTCTTTGAAATCTTGTCGAATCTGACGTTGGTTTTTTTTTTTTTTTTTTTTTTTTTTTTTTAATCTCCTGGCTTTGTTGTTGATAACAAGGTGACAATTGTCACTTTCAATTAATTCAGTTTCAATGTTTATTTAAAGTTTTATCCAGTTCATAATGTATTTAGTTCAAAAAAAGAGTGAAAATAACAATTATTTCTGTGTCTTATGTATGAGATGAGTGCAATAATCTCAAATAAAATAATTTATGTTTCCGTTTCATGTATTACTTATTAAAAGTTGAAACAACATAATTGTTCGCTATTTCTATTGTTGTTATCGATATTCGTACATCGGGTGTAGGCACGGTGAGCCATATCATAATTCAGGACGCAGTGAAGAAAGAAAAAAAAAAGCATTCGGTAAATAAACATGGTCGAGTGCGTCATCCACCATTTGAGAACTAATGATAACTTCTCCCTCCCTATATATTATAAATTATTCATAGTCTATTTTGCTGAATTGTTTTATCTAGTAGGTAGAACTCGTGTTTTCATCTCTTAGAACAATTCACTCCCGTCGCTTCACTACGTTAAATTATCGATAGTATGAAAACAATCGTTGTATTACTTATGATAAATAGCTTAAAATGTAACTGCTGCTTTGTAAAAAAAATTACACAGTTTAAATCAGGGCTTCTCAGGGTTCATGCACCATTGCAATCTACGCGCATGGTACTAAGACGACCTACATAGGTCGATCACAATGCTATGTATTTCCCACACACAATATAGTGCTTTCGTTCTCTTTCATTACGCTTGTATGCTCCCACCGCATAAACACTCTTTCCTCACCTTCCCAGCTGTTTGCCTGTCACTGCGAAAAGCCTAACAGACCGCTGCACGGTGCACAGCACCTCGGTTTGCACGCTTGAGAGTACACATTTGAGTGGTCGTGGTTTACTCTTTGAAACCTAGTGGAATAGTTTGGTCCGCATTCGAGTAGATCCCGGCAACCACCCACTCTGATCCATAGGTATTCCGGAGTTTCCGCGGCTCGACAGGTGAAGGTGAATGTTGGGGTGGTTCAGTTTCTACCACGACTTTGTTCACCAATATTCTCTGTATTCATTAACATATCATTTAAGCTTGCAGGAAGAGGAGACGGCGTTCGACGGGTTGCAGCTGGTGGTGTCTTGCGCTTTGTAAAGGTTCCTTTTGGCGCAGCTGCTGGGGCCGCCCGATCAGGATCTGCCTCTGGGATTATTCCAGTGGAGAGCTCCAGGGCAGTGTCATCGGGAGTTCAGGAACTAAAAATGTCCCGGGAGATATTGAATACCCTTCTACCCGGAAACGTTAGGGATCTCATCCATTTTTGCGCCAGTCGTTTTCCGGATCTGCTCATGCTTCGGGTCTCCCCGTTAGTTTTCGCTCCCTCCCAGGTGAAAGCAAAATGGGCCAGGATCCTATTATAGTATTTAGCTCCAGATGCAGGGGCCCCTTCCGGCGACAATACTTTTATATTTAACTTTAAATTCTGGGAAAATGTTTTAAGACAGTTGAATGTAAAAGAAGAGCTTTTAATGGTAAATTATATTAAAAAAACGGAGTAACTTATGCCACTGAGTGATATAAAATTATAATACTCCAGGGTCAACAAGTTGGGTCAATTTGTGAAAGGTATGTTGGATCAGTTTGTGAGGTATATTAAGTAAAAAGGAAGAAAAGCATACCCTACTAAATTGATGAATTTAGCCAATATTTGATTTTAAGGATATTTGTTTTCAATTATTACTAATATTACAACGATTCTATTTAATTAAATTTAGCAACAATTAGTAAACAATGAACTTTCATGAATAAATTGTTTTATTTACTGTAATATACGAATTGGCTTTGATAATTTCCAACAGTTTCTTCTACGATCTTTAACAGACATTGTTTTGTCACTAATAACTCATCTCGGTCACCTACATGCAAAACATAATTCCGATGAAGTCTTTCTAAAGCGAATTCTTGAAAAGAACCAATGTGAAAGACAACCTATCATGGGTTTGTTTACATGTACCAAATCACGTGGGCAGCAGTAACCACGAAATGGTTCCAATGAGACCTGCTGAAGACGGTGTTTATGTCCTGCCATTATCTCTTGATGGGAGTAATTTGAGGAGGGACCTAGTCTAGCGTAAGCTGCTCACGAGATTCTCTGAACACTATTCGCGATTACAATTGATAACGATGTGTTGGACTTAACCAACATTTTCTAATACACTGCTTCTAATAACAATTTAAAGACTGTACATACTGTTACAAGGGCGGTGCCGTGGTTGAGTGGTTAAACCGCTCGCCTCCGGGTTCGATCCCAAGCACCCGCATGAGGGATTTGTATTGGACGAAGCGGCGTCTGGGCGGGTTTTCGCCGCGTCCTCTAGTTTCCTCCGCCAGTCATTCCATCAACTGCTCCATCATCATTTTTCCTATCATTAATTTCTCTTACATTTCATATCATCCGCTTCCTCATGTCCATGCCTGGCTACAGGCCGACCCCTGTAACAGGTTCTCCATCCTGTGGTTTCGTGCCGTTGGCTCCCTCAAAGGCTTCTGATCCCTAGACATTGACTTTCAAGTCTTAGGGGGGGGGGAGTATCAGTTCTACAAATTCGGGGAGGGTAAGCCGATTACGAAACGAAACATACTGTTACAAACCTTCAAGTTTAAATGGGTATATAGGCTGTTAGAATAAACTGCTGAAGTCTATTGGGAACTAGGGCGATTACAATAGTTCTTCGATATAAAACCTGCCCGACGGCACCATGTTGGTCAGATCCAATGCCGGGTGGCGTCCGCACTTTTCGCACTAGGATAGGGTTTCGTAAGATACATTAAAAATAACATTAATTCTAAGCCTATTTTTACTTTCTTTAACGCACTATGTACGTAGTGACACGAAGGTATTGCATTCCACCAAAAAATTCGATACCAAGATTTCACCGGAAATATGTTTTAGGGTCCCATGTATCCTAAAAAAGTATTTTCAGAAAAAGGACCGTGTATGTGAGTGTGTGTGTGTGTGTGTGTGTCCGTGTGTCCATGTGTCCGTGAACACAATAACTCAAAAACGAAAAGTCGGTAAAATACCAAACTTGGCATTTAAGTTTAGCATCTTTCAGGGATGCGACACGAAGGTTTTAAGAAAAATCCCCCTACCCCGAATTACCCTTTACATGGAACTTGTTTAGAAAATTTTGATTTTCTTAAAATGGATCTAACGATTTTGATTAAAATATCATATATTAAAGATATTTACCTGATAAATAAAATGTACATTTTGAATTTTCTGGGAATAGCCTCTGAAAACTACTTTATTCTGGATGAATTTTACGCAATTTTTCATAACTACTCAACCGTAAGCGATGGTCAAAAATTTACCACACAAAAAATTTAGAGGATGTTAAAACACAGAATTTATGTTATGTAAATTTTTTCGTGGAGTTGATCGTTTTTTTAGATACTATTTGTTTTTGATTTCAGTTTAGAAAAACCTATGTTTTTCTCATACAGGAATTTGTCAACTGCGGTCCATACAAACAAAGGAACTTCAGTTACATAGCAACCAACTTTTGACTATCACTTTAGCCTATGCTACTCCCTTATTTCGCTTCTACTTACAAGGAAGCAAGTAATAAGACTATTTTTTCTATTTTTTTCTCGATTAGCATGAAGTTAACAGAAGCAAGAGCTTTTAAACAATAATTTGTTGCAGAGATGTAGAGAATGGACACATCAGATTTTTTAATTTCTCTACACATACTATGTATATAGTGTTCAGAGAGCGTATTGTATTGCACCCAAAAATTCGATACCGAGATTTCACCGGAAATACATGTTTGGAACCCTTGAATCCAAAAAAAGCATTTATGGAGATTTTCAAGAAAATTCCCCCACCCTCAGTTACCCTTTACTACCCTTTTGATTTTCTCAAAAATGCCTCTAACGATTTTGATTAAAATATCGTATATTAAAGATATTTCCATGACAGAGTGTATCTCTTGAATTTTCTGGGAACAGTCTCTGAAAACATTGTCATTCTGAATGAATTTTGCGGAATTTTGCATAACTAGTAAATCGTGTTATAGACAAAAATTGATTACACAAAACTATATAACTCGTTAAAACACACAGTTTATATTATATTCATTTTTGTTCTGATGTGGCCGTTTTTAAGATATTCCTTGTTATTGATTTCAGTTTTAAAATACATATACTTTTCTCATACGAGACCTTGTCAATACCTGGTGGCCACGAAAAGAATCGGATTTCAATCCCATAGTAACCATATTTTAAAGCATTTGACTGTCGGTTAGCCTAGTGTATTCCTTTATCTCCCTTGTAGTTATAAAGAACTAAGTAACAAAACCGTTTCTGTTAATGTTTATCTCGAATAGCATGTAGTTAGAAAGATAATCTTATTAACAATAATTTGTTACAGAGATATAGAGAAATTCATGCGCATGGAGCAGATCAGATTTTTTATTTATTTATGTTTTTGTCTAGCGTGTTTTATCCTGGTGGGTTATATTGGATGATGAACGAAATGGGTGAAATAATGCTCAAATAAGCAAGGGTTTCATAGAACTTATGACTTAATCGACATTAGGCTTCTGAAGATAAGAGAATACCCCGGGAAAGACCTTATCCAGGTAACTCACCCTAACCGAGTTTTGGACTCAGTACCTCCTGACTGTATAGCGCACCACTACCAAAACACTACAGAAGCGGGCTTTTAAATGTCTTTTTCTTTTATTTAAAATTAAAAAAAGACTGAAGCTATCAACGGACAGGCGCATGCTTATTAACGAATAACTAAATTTAAAGATTTCATCGTGTTTACAGTATCTTGTTTGAAAGCTTTTGTATTTGAGGTTAGAAGTAACGTATGAATATAAAATAACAACCGAAGTTTTAAAAATCACATTTTAATTAAAATAACAGGTTTTTTCGAAGGTATACATGCAAAACCTTTCCTATTAAAATTAGTTTATAGAAAACGTTTAATACGATATATTTTAGAACCTTATTAATGTATTATATATAGTGAAAACATTTCTAAAGCTACAACATATGTATCATGTTGATTAGAGAAACTAAGTTGCAAAATAAGAAAACCTGAGCGTTCCCTTCAAATGACTTTCTCTGCCTATTCTGCAAACAAAAGACACTCTTATCTGCATATCAAGATAGACATTACCAGAGGTATTCTTATAAGTAGAAGAGAAATAAAGGAAAATAATAGAACTAAAGCTTAATCCAAATGCTTAAAAGCTGTTGCTATGCGATTGCCAGAATTATTCCCATAGACGGAGTAAAATAAATGAGAAATGAAACAGTTAAGTGCTTCTCGTTTGAGGAAAGTGTTAAGTATATTAAAATTTAAACCAATAATAGGAAATATCTCTATCTGGTCAGCTCTAAAAAAACACACACATAACACACAGAAGATATAATAATAATAATAATAATAATAATAATAATATTAATAATAATATTGAGTTTTTTAAAGGAGATATACATTTTTTGTGGAGAAAGCTTTTGTCTATTTCTTACGGTTTGTCAGTTACGCAAAAGTCATTCAGAATGAAAAGAACTTCAGGAGCTGCTCCCAAGAAATTCAGAATATATATTTTATTTGTCATGTAAATCTTTATACTTAAATACCAACTTTGGTGCTTGCCAACTATTTTTTGAGTTATGCTGTTCTACACACACACACACACACACACACACACACACACACAGACACACTGACCTTTTCCTATTTTTTGGAGGAAGAATTCAGAGGTCTCAATCATATATTTCCTGTGAAATCTCGGTATCGAATTTTTGGGTGGAATATAATACCTTTCCCGCTTACTATGTACATTGTTCATGCATGCTAGAGAACGTAAACACGTAATGTTTCGATAAATACGGGAAATGAAATTTTCACCCTGAGGTGGATCGGAAAATAAGCATTTGTTTTAATTGTCTTAGATTAGAGAAACAGAGAGCTCATCCGCAGAAGTGACAAACTAAATTCTTTGAATAAAAAATCTGATGTGTTCCATTCTCATGACTTTCTCTGTAACTCTGCAATAAATTATTGTTAAAAAGCTTATTTTTCAATTTACTTTCTCTAATCGAGAAAAAATTAGCAGAAATAGTCTTATTACTTGCTTACTTGTAAGTAGAAGCGATATAAGGAGTACCATAGGTTAAAATGATGGTCAAAAGCTGGTTGCTATGTGACTGAAGTTCCTTTGTTTGTGTGGACAGGAGTTCACAAAGTCCTGTATGAGAAAAATATGATTTTTATAGCTGAAACCAAAAATAAGGAATATCTCAAAAACAACCAACTCCACGAAAAATATGTATATAAAAATTGTGTGTTTTAAAGTGCTCTACATTTGTTTTATGGGAAGTTTTTGTCCCTCTCTTATGGTTTAGCAGTTATAGAAAATTCCGTAAAATTGACCCAGAATAAAGTAGTCTTCAGAGGCTATTCCCAGAAAATTCAAAATATACATTTTATTTGTCAGGTAAATATCTTTCATATACGATTTTTTAATCAAAATAGTTAGGGTCATTTTTTAGAAAATCAAAATTTTCGAAAAAAGTTCCATGTAAAGGGTAGTTTTGGGGGGGGGGAATTTTTCTTAACATCTTCGTGTCCCATCCCTGGAAGATACTAAACTTAAATACCAAGTTTGGTATTTTACCGACTTTTCGTTTTTGAGTTATCGTGTTCACAGACATAGACACACGAACACACGGACCTTTTTCCGAAAATACTTTTTTTTTTGGATACAGGGGACCCTAAAACATATATTTCCGTTGAAATCTCGGTATCGAATATTCTGGTGGGGTGCAATACCTTCTCTACACACTATGTACATAGTGCGTATATAGAAAGTAAAAATATATAAAAGAAACATTGTCAGCTATGCTTGCCCTAATACACAATGATATAAGGTTTGATTAATAGTTTTGTCTCAAAAAGCCTCCGAGTTTCCTGAGACAAAAACATATAATGGATTCTTTGATACTTAGGAATTGATCTGGAAATGTAGAGTCAAATTGAACATGTCAATACCATAGCCAGGCTTTAAACCTCGGATCTCCTGAATTTCCGTCCAGTTGCTCTAACCAATTAGTTAACACAGCAAATGCTGACAAAGGACTAAATTTCCCCAACTCTCTTGCATTTATTCTGGTAAACGACATGGACATTTCAAATTTGTTTCGAGATGAAATACCTGAATGGAAATCTACAATGTGGTAATTTATTTTGGTAGTTTTATATTCATGGTTTAACCAACTATTAGTTCAATCATTGAGAAGAAACTGGTTCTTCCAACTAGCCGCGTATAGGAAGGAGTTATAAATGTAGGGTCAGACTGAAACATGCAATGCCACAGTCAGAATTTTTTTTTTCCATTTAACATCTAAGGTCATATCGGGGGCTTTGCATTAGAAACAACTCAATGTCTGTTGGTTCTTTACGTGGGGTTTAAATCATTTGTTTTATTTTCCCCTTAACACACACCACACATTCACTCTCACAAACATACTTCCGAACGCTGTGGGGGATATAGAATAACTCTTATTAAAAAAAATTCCCCGTCCAAGCCGGGAATCAAACCCGGGATCATTGGATGAGAAGTCGACTCGCTGACCACTCGACCACGGAGACAGTTATAGTTGGAATTTGAATCCCGGATCTCCTACTTTTCGTTCAGTTGCTGTAAACAACATATCAACTCTGCACTAAATTTCCCAACTGACTCGTGTTTAGTACCGTGTTGTTGTTGTTGTTGTTCTTGCTTTAACTACTTAGCGCATGTTACCTAGGTGGAGAAGATTTTGCATTCCACCCAAAAATTCGATAGCGAGATTTCACTGGAAATACAAGTTTTAGGATCCCTGTTTCCATAAAAGAAAATTTTAGAAAAAGATCAGTGTGTATCCATGTATACTGAACACAAAAACTCCAAAATGAGAAGTCAGTCAAATACCAAACTTGTTACTTAAGTTTAGTATCTTCCAAGAATGCAAATTGAAGATTTTGAGGAAAATCCTCCTACCCCAAAACTTTAAAAACAATTTGATTTCCTAATGTTTTTACTAAAATGTTGCAAACGCCTGCATAGAAAATAAAACGTATATATTGAATTTTCTGCTCAGTTCACAAAAAATATAAATATCATTAAAAAACACCATTTATGTCATATACATTTTTTTGTGGAGTTGACCATTTCCGAGACATTCCTTGTTATTGGTTTCCGCTTTAAAATGCTTTTCTCATATGGTAATGCATAAGCTCCTTGCCATGTAAAGAAACAGATTTCAACCACACAGCAATAGTTTTTAAAAGATTTGACTATCGCTTCAGCTTAGTGTATTGCCTTATTTCTCCCCTACCTACAAAGAAGCAAGCAATAAGAAATTTTCTGCTCATGTTATCTCTATTAGAATGAAGTAGAAGAATAAGCATTTTAACAATAATTTGTTACAGAGCTGTAGAGAAAGTCAGTGATTGAAACGCATCAGATTTTTTGTTTTCTCACATTCGTATATAATCAAGAGAGTTTTTTTCACAATAAGCAGCTTAGTATTACGTGTTATTGTTATATTTCTTTCCATAAAGTTCCTGTGGTTGTGTTGCAGGTTGCGTGAGATAGTATCAGTTGGACAGCTGAAGTTTATGACCACAAAATATTATTTAATACAGGGTTACTACAAAAGAAATAGACAACTTCAACTGCCTGTAAAACAAAAACTATCAGAGATAGCAACCTAATTATTTTGGAGTTATGTTGAGAAACTCTCAAAGTTTTGTTTGTTACTATTGGTAACGCTGTAGTGTTTTGTTTGTTGTTGCAGAAGCTGAAATGGCGGAAAATCCTGTGGAAAAGGCATATTGCGTGTTGGAATTTGCTAGAACGCAATCAGCAACTGTTGTCCAACGACATTTTAGAACACGTTACCACAAAACGCCACCGACTAGATAGTCAATCTACGACTGGTATAGAAAATTCGAGACAACGGGATTTTTGTGCAAAGGGAAGAGCTCGGGAAGACCAAGAGTGTCGGAAGAAAACGTTGAACGTGTTCGTTCTGCCTACATAAGAAGCCCACAGTAATCGACATCTAGGTCAAGCATGCAATTACAAATTCCACAGCAAACTGTATGGAAAATCTTGCGGAAGCGACTGCACATGATGCTTTACAGATTACAGATGTTGCAGTTTCTGAGTGAAGAAGATAAGGTCATACGGCGTGACTTTTGCATCGACATGTTGCGACATGATGAAGACGATGCTGGTTTTTGTGAGCGCATCATCTCATACGAAAAGCAGCAGTTAGAAATGCCAATTAAGGTGGAACTAGAAACGCTTTTACATGACTTGCTGGGACTTAGCTCTGACCGACTGAACTGAGGTCAACTGCTCGACCAAAACCAGACTACTATCATTCGTTCGAGCTAAGAACCTCCGGGAGGGAGGAGGAAGAACTGTTTCGCCATCAGCGGCTATTTCCTTCCCGTTTCTGCTCTCTAGCGGAGACAATAATATAGCCAGAAACAAAGTTAAACAGAAGTGACAGCATTCCATCTAAAAAAAATTTGATACCGAGATTTCACCGGATATATATATTTTGAGGTCCTCCGAGTACAAGAAAAATAATGTTTAGAAAAAGATCTGTGCGCGTGTGTGTGTGTACACGCAAGCGTGCGGAAACAACATTGCTCAAAAACTAAAATACCGATAAATTCCAAACTTGGTATTTAAGTTTAGTGTTCTCCAAGGATGCGATACGAAGATTTTGAGGAAAATCCCTCACCCCAAATTACATGGAAAAATTGTGAAAATTTTGTTTTTCACAAAAATGGCTGTAATGAATTTGTTTAAAATACCATATATTACAGATATATACATCACAAATATGTATATCTTACATTTTCTGGGAATATCTTCTAAAGATGTGTTCATTCTGTAAATATTGCTTATTTTTGTTTAGCTAGTAAAGCGTAAAAATATACAAAAACTTACGACGCAAAACATGTAGACCTCGGTAAACCATCCAAATTTATTCATATGCATTTTTTGTTGCAAAGTTGACCTTTGCAATATATTCCTTGTTATTTCTTTCAAGTTTAAACTTCTAAATTTTATTAAACGGGGTTACCTTCCCCTTCATCTCGCTTTTGTTTAATGCTAGCCTTGCAAAGCGAACGGAACTTTATTTGTCCACATAGCGACTATCTATTAAAATATAGGACTATCGCTTTAGCCAGATTTCCATTCTGTTTACAGGTAAGCAAGTACTAAGACCATTTCTGCAAATGTTTATAACTATTAGCATGATGTAGATTAAATAATCCCTTTTGTAAGAAGAGTTTGTTTGCATAACGGGAAGAAAGAGTCATGTGAGTGTAACGCATCAGATTCTCTGTTCACTCCTGCTATATAAACCACATTTACGGCAGGGAACGGGGATGGATATACCTATATTTAGAGTGTTCATGTGCTGAGTAAGCTTATAAAAATATATATTAATGCTTACAGTGTATGGAAAATACAGCAACGCTCTAGAGAAATGTTGATATATTCGGTGATAAAAATTAAAATGGAATTTAAGGTGTGGCTATCTCTTATTACTGTCTCTAAACGTACTATGTACATATATTCTACCCAAAAATTCGATACAGGAATTTCCCTGGAAATATATGTTTTGAAATGCCCTGAAAAAAAAAAAACACTTTTAGAAAAATGTCTGTGTGCGTCTATTGCGTGTGGGTGAGTGTGTTTGTCTGTGGCAAGCATAAATAAAAAGCAAAAAGTTGTTCAGTCTTGGTATTTAAGTTCAGTATCTTGCAAGGACGTGACACGAAGATTTTCAAGAAAATCTCCCCACTACCAATTACCCGTTACAGGAAAAAATTTTCGAAAATGTTGATTTTCTCAAAATTGGCTCAAAGGATTTTTTTAAAATATATGTTTAAGACTTTTTTATGACAAACGAAGTGTGTATATATATATATATATATATATATATATATATATATATATATATATATATATATATATAGGTGTATATTGGGAAGTGTGTGTTTTGGGAATATTCTCTGAAAACCTCTTCATTCTGGATGATTTTTGTATAACTTATTAACTGGTAAACCGTAAGATAAGAGACAGACAACGATTTATTACACAAAAATAACTCAAAAAACACAAAATTTATGCCATATACACTTTTTTGTAAGGTTAATCGTTTTCCAATTATTAGTTTCGGTTTTAAAGTATTAGAACTTTTCCAAACGGGAGATATTTTTCTTTTTGCCTCTTGATGTATATAAAACATTTTATAAGACCTTTTTATGGAACAGGTAGAGAACGCCATGTGAGTGGAATATATAATATTTTTTAGATTTACATCTAAATTATGTCCTACTATACCGGGTGGAAAGGAAGTTACTAGCTTAACTTTTCGGTATTTGGAACACATTTTGAAGCTAACGTTTTTGTCTCTGACAATTTCCTAAGGAGATAATTTAGTTTGTTTTCCAAAAATAAGAGATAGACAAGCTAGCAACGTTGCAGGTTGTGTGAGTGTCACTTGCACTAGGTCAGTAAAATAAACAAACATGCCTTACTGCTGGTATCACAGCAGTGCAGGCCAATCGGTTTGCCAGTTGCTCTCGTTATCCTCCACCCTGCGTCGTGTTTGCAAGCGACCGACATGTTTACATCCAGAAGCCGGTTTAGATCCCTGACCAACCTCAGGTTGCCAGGTTACTTCAGGTCTGAAAAATCTGATCGGAATATTCCGTTAATTCTTTCAGTGATAATTATTTCGAAACCTGTGTAATCTCCTGTAAAACCTACCGAAACTAATGTCAGAAATACGGTGCTCTACGCATCTTAATAGTAACACACTATTATCTCCGTACATTCTTATGGAATTATGCATCCAATTTGGAACACAAATTATTTAGTTTTTTTGAAATCAGCTGACCAAAGAACAAAATCCTATTTGACTTTTTTGTTAGTAATGCTTCTGTGAAGCACATATCAGAAGGAATATAGTAACTTCCCTTCCATCCGGTATAATCCACATTTACGGGAGGAATATTCTCAGCGGACCATTGAGAAGGGAACGGCGATGGATATAGATTTGGATGTGTTTATAGCTGGATAAGCTTATAAAATCAGAGATTAGTGCTAACAGTGTACGGGCATTACAGCAATGCTCTAGAGAAATGTTGATATCTTGCGTGATGAGAATTAAAATGGAATTTAAAGTTGAGGTTATGTCTTATTTTGCATTTGTATTGAGTTATTTTGTATGTATGCTCTATTTAGTGCATATAAAGCTACTGTTAGCGGATTTCCATGGGGTATAATCGTTCGGTATTCACGGGGTTTACTCTGATTGGACGGGATGTCTATTAGCAACGCAAACCATGTTCGGAACTTATGTGCTTTAGTGATTAAAGTGGTGAAGCGTCAGAGAACACAATCAAATGAAACCCACGGATAGATGTGATGTATGTCAATCCCATACTTTGACTGCGGATATTGCAGCGCATCGCAATTCAATTGTTCCCATTAGAGGTTGTAAAGCCAACCGGAAGTACCGCCCACTGCTCGTCACTGCCCAATCACAGAGTACACTGTTCCTCATTTTAATGAAGGTTTTTATTGCTGTCACTGGTATCACCCTGGTTGCAGGTCGTCTGGAATCCCGCCATTAAAGGCATTTGTTTGTGTACAGCGTTCTGTGTATGCTCTGTCTTCGGTAATGGGTCATAAATAGAGGTGGACTTTTATAACCTAAAAAAATATAATATGTTCCATTTACACAGCTTTCTCTACATCGCTTTAACACATTACTGTTAACCGCTTATTCGTCTATTTAATTTATAATAATCTAGATAAATAGTAGCACAAATCGTCTTAATTACTTGCTTCCCTATAAGTATAAAGTAAATAACAGAATACACTAGGCTAAAATGATAAATAAATCTTTAAATAGCTGGTTGCCGTGTGGTTGAAATCCGTTTCTATGCACGGTTAGGAGTTTACAAATTTTCGTGTGAGAAAATTTTAATTATTTAAAATCTGAAACAAAGAACAAGGAATATCTCAGAAATGGTCAACTCCACGAAAAAAATGCATATGTTATAAATTGTATGTTTTAACGAGGTCTACATTTTTGGTATAGTTTTTGTCTATCTCTTACTGTAACAAATTATTGCTAAACAGTTTATTCTTGTACTTACTTTATAATAATCTGGATAAACATTATAAGAAATTATCTTAATTACTTGCTTCCGTGAAAGAAGATCGTAAATAAGGGAACTCATTAGGCTAAAAGGAGTAAAATATTTTAAAAGCTGAGTGTCATGTGGTTAAAACCCATTTCTGTGCATGGCCAGGAGATTACAAATTTTCGTGTGAGAAAATTTTAAGAATTGAAATCTGAAACATATAACAAGGAATATCTCGGAAATGGCCAACTCTACGAAAAAATTTCTTTTTTAATCGTTTATTTAAAGTCGCTTTAACTGCAGGGTTATATCACGACTTCTCATTAGGGTTACAATACATTAGCTGAGTACATTCACAATGCAAATTTAAATAAACATATACAAGGTGTGCATAAAACAAGTAAACACAACGCAGTATTATACAAGTAAGAGAACAGTTATCTTATGTACATTTTTATTTTTGTGTAGTGAGTATTTGGCTATCTTTAACGGTTTACCAGTTATGTAAAATTCAGCGAACTTCATCCAGAATATAGAGATTTTAAAGACTATTTGCAGAAAACTCAAGATACACAATTTTATTTGTCTTGCAAATGTCTATATTATACGGTATATTAGTGAAAATCATTAGAGCCATTTGAGAAAATTAAAATGTTATAAGTTTTTACCATGTAGAGGGTAGTTTGGGGTAGGAAATATTTCTCAAAATCTTCGGGTCGCACCCCTAGAAGATTCTTGGCTTCGACACACGCATACATACACGGACCTTTTTCTAAAAAAGCTTTTGTTTTTTTATACAGGCGACCTAAACGTGAATTTCCGGTGAAATCTCGGTATCCAAATTTTGGGAGGAATATAATACCTTTTCTATACACTATGTACATGGTACGTGAAGAGAAAGGAATTAGGAAATATGCAGTTAGTTTAAAACCGAAACATTCATAAAAATCTTATTTGTTACATACATATGACTTTCTCTACTCATTCTTAAACTATGCGTATAGCTCTAACTCCTTCACGTTAATCCTGAAGAACACCTGTATAAATGATTCTATTACATCTTTCCTCGCAGGTATATACAAAGGAAGAAGAGCTTACAGTAGACTTAAGGGAAAATCAATTTTTTAAGAGCTGGTCGCTATGTGATTGGCCAGGAGCAAGGAAATAATAAACAACATTATTATAGGTATTTCAAAATATAAATAATTAACAAGGAATATCTCTTAAACAATTAAAACAACAAAAATCGTTTGGCATAAATTTCGTGTGTTATCGGCATTAACATTTTTATGTTTTATTTTTTATTTTTTTTTTTTTTTGTCTATTTCATACAGATTATCAGAATGAAGAGTACTTCAGAGGCTATTCCTAAATATTCAAGATATACATTTAATTTCTTATCAAGATAAGTTAAACGTATGGTATTTTAATTTAACACGATAGATATTTTCCATAAAAGCTGGGATTAGGGGTGGGTGGATTTTCTTGAAAATCTACATGTAGCACCTTTTTTTAATAGTGTTTAATATCCGCTTTTACTACATATGGCACCGTTAGACAATGGCACTAATGATATATGGAATAAAGATGGAGCACCGCCAGTGGAATATTATGTCGTATGAAACCGGAGAATCCGAAGAAATAAAAACCGTCCCTACCTCGCTTCGTCCACCACAAATTCCAAATACGGTCATCTGAGATCAAACGGGTCGCCATGGTGAGAGGCGAATGGTCGAACAGCTCGGCCACGCCACTGAGCTTTAGTTTTTGTTATGCTGTTCACACATACTTGCATACACATACACACTATATTTATCTAAAAATGTTTATTTTTGAATAAGGGGCCTTAGAAACCCTGATTTCCAAAAATTTCTAAAGAAATCTCGATATACATATTTTGGTCGAATGCAATAACTTCTCTACTTACTTGTATAGGGCAAAGAAAGTAAAAGCATGCCCAGAAACACTACTACGGGTTTATCATAGATAGCTAATTTTTCGTGATGCCGATATATAATACATAAATATTACTGCAATGAAATGTTCTATCATCGCATAGATATGGAGCTGTATTACAATTTAAGAGCTTGAGTTGGAAGATTAAGCTGATATGTTTTCAAATATTAAAGTTCCCTAGATTTAGTTGTATTATATCTATAATAACTCCATGGCACGACAGCTCACGGGGAACCTTGGCCTACCGCCCGGCCGCTGCGTCCCCCATCTCGGTCCACTACAGACGTCATGGATGGGATGCAGTATTGGAGGGTGAGACGTGGTCAGCGCCTCGAGTCCCTCCCGGCCGGTTAATGCGGTCCTCATGACCTGGAGCCACTACTTCTCCATCAAGTAGCTCCTCAATTGGCCCCCCAGGGACCTTACGAGGCTGAGTGCACCTCGGGCCAGGTCTCCAGATTGGTAAGCAGCTGCGCTACCACCGCGCTAAGGAGACGACCGTATTATATCAATATAAATATTAAATATGTTTTCGCAGCAACTTTCCCCTAGCTTAATTTGCATAATATGAAATGCAATCAGTATTTAGTATTTTCTCACCAAATTCACGAACGTAACATCGCAGTTTTTTAGAGACTGGCCCTTTACATTAGTACATTCAGGGCTCAAATGTTAAATATACAGTAGAACCTCGGTAATTCGAGCATCAATTTGGGCTGGTCTTAAGAAAATTAAAAGTTTACATAAAACTAGAGTAAAACCTGTATTTATTCTTGGCCGCAGTTCATTTGTACTTTCTTTCAATAAAATGTTCTATGCACAATATAAGTTAAACTGTCCTAGTAAAGATTTTCATTCATAATACACAAAAGCAGCCCTGCCCTCAGATTAAAATTTCATTTCTATTACAGATTGAAACGTACTGTTAGGTTTGGAGAAGTGCGCTTGCTCTTTCATTTATAGGGACGCGTATTAATCAATTGTATGGTGCGTGCCATCCTTGGATAAAAAATGCCTAACTGATACAATAATTCCTACTCAATGAACAGCGATGATTATAATACGCTTAAGTAAACATATACATTTTAGCAGCAAGAGACTGAGCATTGATGTAGATGGTGCTTACATATTGTATTGTGGAGAGCCCACCCGTCCCACGTTAATTTTAAAGTGTTTAACAGTATAGTAGGTACTGTGCGTTTCTTAATGTTTTAACTGCGCAAGAGAAAATGTGTGCCATAGAATACGAAACTGGAGGTTTTCAAAAGATTAGACGAAGTATAAACGTTTAAAAAAGCCTTCTTGCTGAGAATAGAGTCCATGAAGTAACATCTTGAGATTAGCGTAGAAACAGAGACAAAATTAAGAACTTTTTATTTAATAAGTATTCAGATATTTCATAGTTTCAATATGTTTTTCTTTCATATATGTACATATAACACAGGCATGTATTGTCTTGTTTTTGTTTATTTTTAAGCATTATTGTGCTCATTAAACATTTATTCATGATTTACCCATTTCTTAGAGATATTTCCGTAGAAGTCGAGTTTTTTGTGATTCAATGTAGCCTCAAATTACCAAAACTTTACTGTATAATTGCCGTCATCAAAGGCTTTGAAGGGCAAAAGGAACATTTGGTGAAAAACCCTCCAAATTGCCTGAGTGACTTTGTTCGTATTTTCTCGCAGAAGACGTAGAGTAAATTGTGCTATTTGAAATATATAAATTTTATTGCTATTACATTCCAACAAAATAAAAGTATTTTAAAAATATCTTAAAAATCGATTAATTTTTTCACAAAGTTTTCCTTGAAAATTAAGAATTTTTAAAATAGCCTAAAGATTATTTCGGTCTGAATAAGGAAGGTTATCCTGACTATTTTAAAACCATTATATTGAAACTTGAATAATAGATTATTTAACGTTATTAATATCAAAATATGTATTTATATTTCTAAAAGCACTATTATCACCAGATTTTTTCAGAATAATGCATCTTAAAATTAGTTGAAGTTCATACCAGTAATTACACATACCATCAGTAATATTTTTGCCTATTTCAAACTTCTGCACACGTTGCTCTTTTTTAACTAGCAAAAAAAAAAAAATTTCTTTTCTTTAACTGAGACACAGATAGATCTATCAGACCTCATTTTATTATATAAATCACAAATTATTGTAGAAAAATCATTCCTTTTTACTTTCTCTACACGTACTATGTACATAGTGTATAGAGAAGGTTTTGTAATGCACCGGAAATACGTGCTTTGAGACCCCCTGAATAAAAAAACTTTTTAGAAAAATGTCCCTGTGTGTGTGTCTGTGGACAGCATAGCTCAAAATCGAAAAAAGCTTTAAAAAACAAACTTGTTATTTAGGTTTGGTATATTCCAAGGATTTTTGCATAACAAGTAAACCGTAAGGTAGACAAAAGCTTACTTTACACAAAATGCAGTGCTCATTAAAACACACACAATTTATATTATATACATTTTTTTCGTGGAGTTGACCGTTTTTTAGATATTCCTTATTATTAGTTTCAGCTTTAAAATACTTGATAATTTTCTCTTACGGGAATTTGTCAACTCCTGTCCGAGTCAACAAAGGAACTTCAATCACATAGCAACCAGCTTTTAAACGATTTGGCTATCGCTTTAGCCTATGGTATTCCCTTTTTTACCGTGTACGTACAAGAAAGCAAGTAACAGGACTCTTTATACTTATTTTTTCTCGATTAGCATTAAGTAAATAGAAGAATAAGCCTTTTAACAATACTTTATTGTAGAGATGTAGGGAATGTCATGTGAATGGAACACATTAGATTTTTTTTTTATTCAGGCTACCTAAAACGTGTATTTCCAGTGAAAAATCGGTACTCTACCTATGTACTATGTACTAAGTAGAGAAAGTAAAAATAGAAGTTGTGTAAATATGAAAATCAAGGATGTTTGTTGCATAATTTAGAAATGGGCAATAGAATACAGTTAATTTGGCGAGAGTAATGAGTACTAAAAATTCTCATCTCTCTTTTTCTGTCAGAAAATTTAACTCTAAATAATAATGTATAAACTTGTAGAAGAATCCTACCGATTTTTTTTATTTTATACACTCTTAATAAGCAGCTCGTAATTAATTTCTGGTTGTGAAAGGTTTAATGTTAAATATAAAAGGCATATTACCATCACTTTTTTGGAAATCCCCCATTATGTAGGAAGCTGATCAACATCGTGCTTGTTCCATTTAGAGTTAACACAAAAAATGCGAAAATAAAAGCTGATGGAAAATGTTGACGTGAGAGGATTTATTCAGTACCTATCAGATCATCTCTATTCTCTGGAGAGCAACATAAAGGGGAGAAAAGAGAAATAAAATAAAAGCTCTCAGCATCATAACATATCAAAAAAATATACCATAGTTGGTCGAATACATCATATATACTCAAATTATTCAGCCTGGTTGTTCATAATCCCAGAATATTGTACCTTGGTTGTTTAGAACATCCTAATGCAAGCGCTAACTGCCAAACCCTAATTTACTCTGAAGTTCTCAGTTCGCAGCAAATGCATGTTCACTGATTCCCGAAAAATACAACTGAATTTGTAGAACAGATTCGTTATAATGGTAAGCTACGGAAGGGATAGCTAAAATTTCTAAACTTCCAAATAATAAACACCACGAGGCTTCACCACAGAATAGTTAAATTGAATTCTAAAGCAGTTCAAGATCAAGAAAGCTACAGGTTCAGACATAATAGAGTTTGATGAGGGGTCACGAAATTGCCGGATCAAGGTTCATGCACACAGAGAATAACTATGATGTAGTAAGCGTGGGCTCTATAGACCATTTTGAAACGCGTTGCACTATGTTGCTCACTGCTATGCCTTGTTTAACTCCTGCTAGTAGATAAACCAGTGAATACTGAAAGAGAGAGCAGAGTGCAAAATATCGAAGGGTAGGCGTTTGACTTTGAAGAAACCTGTGGATGAATCAAACATATTTTGAGTGATAGGAGGGGAGCCTTTTCTTTTGATACAGTAAAGATGCATTTGGTTTATTTATGTCCATTGTCTGTTCAAAGCCCCGCACATTATCCTGAGCTTTTTGAATAAATATTTACACTTTTATTGTAAAAGTACAAGACGTTTTTATTTGCTAATACTATTATGAAATAATTGTTTTACTGTGTTACTTTCTAAACTAGAACAATGCATATAATGTCAGCACAAGTAATAAGCTACTTTTGGAAAAGATTATACCTGATTGTGTGCATGTTTATGCTACAAACCCCTCCCTACTACCTTCTCTGACTACGCACTACCGCTGACTTCTCTGTATATTCGAGTTCTGCTGATTAATATAGAACTCTTAAGTAAAAAGTGACATATTTAGAGAAAGGCTTTATGTCATTGCATAATATAATTTGTAAAGGTTAACCGCCACCTACTGGTTGGCACAAATTATCCAAATTTTAAACATCTGATATGTTCTTTCACATGACTTTCTCTATTGGTTCTACAGAAAACTATTCTTAAGAAAGCTTATTCTTCGGTCTACTTCAACATTAGTGAGATAAACAGCAGAAATTGTCTTATTACTTAATTCCTTTTAATACAAGGGAAATAAGGGAATAGGCTAGACACAGCGATAGTCAAATATTTGACGAGGCAGTGATCACTTTGTGATACAACTGAAATCCCGCTCTCCCATTTGAGAAAACTTCAACGATTGGAAATTTATAAAGCAATTCTGTAATCCACAAAAAATATTACATAAATTGTGTGTTTTGACGAAATCTATTTTCTACAGTATGTTTTGGTCTCTTTCTTACGGTTTACCAATTATTCAAAGGTATCCCTTAAGAGAGATTCAGAGGCATTCCCAGAAAATCAGTATATACATTTTATTTAATGAAAGCAGCTTAACTATATGGTATTTTAAATAAGATAGACATATAGTTTCATTAAAATCTCGGCGTCAAAAATTTGGGTACTATGAGTACAGAGTACGTTATAGAGAAAGTAAAAACACAAAGGATTGCAAAACTTAGAGGCATTAATGACACCGAATACGTCCTATTTCATAATGTTAAATATGCAAAGTTTTGTTTCACTAGCTTCTAAACCATTTAACTAAGCAGTTGAAATTTGTACATGGTATGCTCTATGCATTTTACTGTAAACTAAGTATAGTTAAATTGTCATAAATCATTAAATATATTTATCCTGTTTTTCAACTTTAAAAAGTACTTAGAATTTCTAAGTTAATATTTTTAAAGAATAGGTTTTCCCGTAATAGTTAATCTCTTAATGCCTAACACAGACATCAATTTAATATTAAATAAAATGAGGTTTCCATGTGAAATTGTTTTCACACTTAACGTATACGAAGATCTAAAACAGATAAAAGTGATATTAAAGTATAAACGACAAAAGGATTGCAGGAGATAAAAAAAAAATTATATGGCACTTCCAATGGTAGTTCAGAGACAATAATTCATACTCTTACTCTTAAAATGCCAATGTATCATAATAACCCAAAAGAAAATGTTTTCGTCTGCGCCGTGGCCGAATGGTTACACCACTCGCCTTTCACCAAGGTGACCGCGTGTGGGATTTATGGTGGACCAAGCGACTCAGGGGTAGACTTTCTCCGGGTTCTCCGGTTTTACCCGCCAAAGTATTTCATCAGTGCTCCATCTTCATTCATTTTATCATCAGTGTCCATGCCTGCGCTATAGTAAAAGCGGAGTTAAACACTAAAAAAAAAAAAAAAAGGTTTGATGTCTCGGGCCCACTAAATTTCGGCTATATAATTTATTTAAAAAATTGAAGTTAAAATTAAGCATAAAAGCAATATGGATTCAGATAAATATAGCAATCTGCCCATGGGTATTTCATTTTAAACATTATACTATGGGATGGACTATTTCGTCACTGGCTACTAGTTTGGTGTGAAGGTACCAGGCTTTTGGTTTGATTTTTGGGAATTGCCTCAGACTTTACTATTTATTTGGATTTGTTGGTTTCATGACAATAGTAGCGGTGTACAATCATTAAAAAAAATCTTAGTTGTTTGGCCAATACCACAAATTTTGTAAGCTTTAACAGCTTTTCTAATTGAAGATAAATCTATTGTAAGCATTTCTAAAAGAACTTCACAGATGTAAAGTGTCCATTTGTAGTAATCTTGAGAAAATGCTATTTTAATGTAAAAAATCTGATGTGTTACACTCACATGACTTTCTCTAGCTACTCTACAAAACACCTACAAAAGATTCTTCTTCTTTGCACACAATGCAAATCGAGATAAATATTAGCAGAATATTCTTATTACTTATTTCCTTAGAAGTAGAAAGGAATAAGGGAATGCACTATGCTAAAGTGCTTGTCAAATGTTTTAAAAGCTATCGTCATTGCAAATCACTTCTTTGCTTGTCCAGGAGTAGAACAAAAGAAAAACGGACAATTCCTGTCTGAGAAAAATTTAAGTGCTTCACAATAACAAGGAATATCTCGGAAACGGTTACCTCCACAACAAAAACGTAAAGGACATAATTTGTGTGTTTCGTCGTGATGTACATTTCTTGTGCAGTGAGGTTTTTTTCTATCTCTTACGGTTTAGCAGCTAAGCAAAATTCGGCAAAATTCATCCAGAATAAAGAGGTCTTTAGAGGCTATTCACAAAAAATTCAAGATATACATTTTATTTCGGACATAAATATATTTTATATACGGGATTTTAATCAAAATCATTAGAGCCATTTTTAAGAAAATCAAAATTGTCGCCATTTTTTCAATGTAAAGGGTAGTTTGAGGTGGGAGAATTTTTTTTTTTAAATCTTCGTGTCGCAACCTTGGATGATACTAAACCTAAACACCAAGTTTGGTTTTTAACGGTCTTTTCGTTTTGGGGCAATGCTGTCCACAGACACACACGGGCGTTTGTTTAAAAATGCTTTTTTGGGACTCAGGGGACCTCAAAACATATATTTCTGGTGAAATCTCGGTATCGAATTTTTGGGTGCATTACAGTACCTTCTCTATCCCTATGTACATTGTCCATATGGGGGCTAGAGAAAGTAAAAATATGGTCAAGTAATTGCATATCAAAGCACATACATTTTCCCATTGCTTGAAACATTTGGAAACAGGAATTCACACAACGTGACAGGCATACACGAACTCTCGGAAATGGAAATGGAGTTTTATTTATGGACGCTCTTTAACTACTATAGTTCTCAGCGTACCATTCTAGATTGCGCGTGAAACACCGCTTTAATTTGCTCAGAGGTTTCTTTATCAGGCTTGAGGTTCTTTTGCGCGGCGTAAATCTACGACGTGGAACCAAGGGCTTTACTACAGTTCTGAAGGAAGCCATTCCAAATATGTTTACGGTCTGAAAAAAACATCCTCCTCCGCCGGGTTTAAACCCGGGTTGGGTATATGATAGCCACTACACCACGGAGGGTGACACGAACTCTTAGCATATATTTCTAGCCTTGAGTCAGACATAGGAACATCTTATAAACATGGGGTTTGCATAGTCAGCCGTGTCGTAGATTTACGACATGTAAAAGAACAAGTTTAATAGAGAGGCCTCTGAGCAAAATTAAGTGGTATTTACGCCCAATTTAGAATGGGCTGAGAACCACAGTAGTAGACAGTGTCCATAAATAGCACGCCATTTACATTTTTAAAATTCTATTTCAATGCGTAATCAATAAAATTCTAAATATAACACATTTTGTGCCCGCAAAGAAAGAAGCAAATTTCGTTGCCACTTAGGGCTAGTGCGTTTCTTTAACTAGGCAATATTACGGTAATGTTATTCGCTACTCGCTGCATATTGGCTTTTTATAGCTGCGCCTAAATGTCTTTCTTTCCCTTTAGCACAAAACTAAAGCAGTTGATGACACCTACCCTACATCCTGATGGTAACAGCGCCCCCAGTAGAAGTCTCTCTGAGGACAGTGTTACCAATTTATCCATTGTATAGATAGTTCTCGCTATTTTATAAAACGATTTGCTAAATTTTTTAGTTCAACTACTAGCTATATTTTTAGCCATAAATGTCTTTTTCCTGCCTATTTTGGTTTTCATTCATTTTAATATTATTCTTAGTGATTCGTGTTTTTCTATTGCACTGCGAAACAGACACGAGTCAGCACAGTAACTACGCATTCCATCATTACAGATCAATGACGCAACCATTACGCGGGAAATCACCTGGTTCCAACGGTTAGCTGCTTATCTGAAACTGCAACCCAGCATTCGTCTGTGTTTCAAGAAGTAGATGTGTATATAATGTGGGATGACTTGTGACGCAAAGTGAAATATACGACTGAAGCTGACAATGTAACATAAATAGTAATATTGTGCTATGAGAGCTGCTGCAAACCAAGAGGAGGAAGAGGAGGGGAATACATTTTTCATTGATTAGGTGAATTAATGTAGCCTTTTCTTTAGCTATTTTTATTCCTACTTTTAGCCACTTTTAGCTATGTTTTTGAAGTAGTTTAGCTACTTTTACGTTGATGGGTTGGCAACACTGCCCCTCACACCAGAACATTAGTGGAAACCGTAACGACACACACCTCCACCGCTGCCTGTTTTTCTGACTGATTTAAGTCGATAAGAAAATGGGGACAGGAAAATTCACAGCATTAAATAATCCACCCCAGTATTTGCACATCAACCAAGGAAAACAGAGAATAAAATCTAAATTCAGAATGGTAGACGCAACGGAAATCCAAATAGAGACCTCCAAAATTCGAGCCTCACACGTTACTGCGGAATCATCTCCCTCAATGTGGTTCTCCAAATTCTTCTTGTTAGTCATAGTATTAGCATAATCCCATAACGTCCCCTGGGGGCATGGACTTCTCTCCTTGGAGAGGTGGCCTGATTTGGAAGTCCTGGGTAGCTATTCCAGGAAGGATCCTCCTTTTGATATTAACCTCTCAGGTCATTTATTCTAAATAACACGGTATTCCCTATTATATAGTATGCCATTATATTAAAAGTTAATTTAGCACATTTAGACATTATTACTTTCTCTATACGTACTATGTACATAGTGTATAGAAAAGGTATTGTAATGCACACAAAATTCGCTACCGAGATTTCACCGGAAAAATATATTTTGGGTCCCTCAGAATCCAAAAAAAGCATTCTTATAAAAATGTTCGTGTGTGTGTGCAGCATAGCTCAAAAACAGAAAAACCGTTAAATACCAAACTTCGTATTTAAACTTGGTGTCTTCTAAGGATGCGACAAGAAGATTTTCAAGAAAATCTATCCACCCAAAGCTACCCTTTACATGGAACTTTTTTCGAAAATTTTGATTTTATCAAAAATGGCTCCAATGATTTTGATTCAAATATCGTATATTAAAGATATTTACATGACCAATAAAATGTATATCTTGAATTTTCCGGGAATAGCATCTGAAGACCACTTAATTCTGAATGAATTTTAAGGAATTTTGCATATCTACTACACTGTAAGAGATGGACAAAAACTTACCACATAAAAATGTAGGGCACGCTGAAACACACAATTTATGTTATATACTTTTCTCATGGAGTTAATCGTTTTTTATATATTCTTGTTTCTGGTTTCAGCTTTTAAAAAACATACTTTTCTCATACAGGAATTTGTCAACTCCTGTCCATACAAACAAAGGAACTTCACTCACATAGTAACCAGATTTTGACTATCACTTTAGCCTATGGTACTCCCTTATTTCACTTCTAATTACAAGGAAGCAAGTAATAAGACTATTTCTGCTATTTTTTCTCGATTAGCATGAAGTAAATAGAAACATGGGCATTTTAACAATACTTTGTTGTAGAGATGTAGAGAAAGTCATGTGAATGGAACACATCAGATTTTTTTCTACTGATTAATACTCTTTGGCTTCGCTAATGCACTTGTGTACTTGTGTTCTGTGTGTTCTGATAATACAGTATTTAAATTTATATCAATCTCATCACTACTTCAATCAGATTTCTTTATAGTGTACCACAAAGGTGTACACAAAATCTTATCTGGAACATTCAGCCAAAGGCATTTTAATTGCCAATTCTGTAGAAATATATACAGCGCTTACGATTAGGTGACACGGATCTGTAAATGAGATTTACTTGGCACTCTGTAAATTGGAAAAATCATGAAACTTTTCAAGCCGTTCCTGTGTTTGTGGGTTGCACAAAATAATTGTGCGAATCATCGAGTATTATCGGTGTCACTGCATACTGGATAAAGATAGCGTATGTGTCTGCGGAGCTAGTAGCTTATACTTGTCGCTTTACGAGCAAAAGAAAACATGTTCCTACCTAGGGTTTAAAACACCACAAGCAACAAGCAAAAATCTACATAATCTGCCGGCACTTAACGTAATCTCTTAATCTTTCGTGTAGTATCGTTGGAGAAAAGGTTATAGGTTTAATTTTATTTTAACAACTCTATTTTTACTCTCTATAGATAGTAAGTATGAAAAAATGTCACCCCACCAAATAATTGGACACCGAGATTTTACTGATAATACATGTTTTGGGGTTCCCTCAAGAAAAAAGATGTTAGAAAAAACTCCATGTACGTATGTGTGTGTGTGTAACTCAAAATGAATTGGTATTTGGTTCAGCATCTTGCAGGGCTGCGACACGACAATTTTGAAGTAAATTCTCCCTCCCCAAACTACCCCTTTCATGGAGAATTTTGACTATAATACTATTTAAGATCCCTTTAAGACAACTGAAATATATATTACATTTCTTGAGAATAGCATCTGAAGATCTTTTCATTTTGGGGCAATTCTGCAAAAACGCACAAAATTACTGAAAAATATAGATCTCACAAAACACGCGTTTTTGTTGAGTTAAGTATTCCAGAGATATTCGTGGTTATTGTTTCAATTAGAAAATACTTGAACTTCTTAAACAGATAATCTTCATTCGTTTCATTTATCTTTTATTATATTTCTGGCCATGTAAAAGGAACCGAATAGCAGTGTCATTGCATGTGACAGCTTTTACAATATTTGACTATCGCTTTAGTCTAGGTTTTCTTAGAAGGAACTAGTAACTAGAAGGTTTGCCATCTATGCAAATGTCATCCATAGTTGAAAGGAATTCAGAGCTATTCCCAGAAAAGACATGCATTTCATTTGTCATGAAAGCATCTTATATAAATGTTATTTTAATCAAATTCGTTAGACATTTTTGATAAAAACTAAAATTTCGAAAATGTTCCATGCAATAATTAGATTGGAGTGTGAATATTTTCTTGAAAATCTTCGTATTTCATCCTTGACAGCTGCCGAACTTGAATATCAAGTTTGATACTTAGCAGATTTTTTGTTTATAAGTTATGCTGTTTACATACAGACAATACATGCACACGCACGCACTCAAAGATATTTTACTTTTTCCTTTCTGTACTTAGTACATAGGTCGAGAAGGTATTGCACTCCACCCAAAAGTTCTTTACAAATATATAACGTCAATTCACGTTTTAAGGTCCCTTGTGTGCAAAAAAGGAAGCATTTTTATAGAAACGACCCGTCCGTGTGTTATGTGTCCGTGAATACAATAACTAGAAATTAAAAAGTTGGTAGAATATCAAACTCGTACCTAAGCATCTTCCTAAGGTGTAATACGAAAATTTTGAGGAAAATCCCCCCACCCAAAACTACCTTTACATAGAAAAAATCGATAATGTTGATTTTCTCAAAAATGGCTGTAACGCTTTTGATTAACACAAAATGTGTAAATCTCGTTAAAGCATACAATTGATATCATATTCATTTTTTTTCTTGGGGCTGACCTTTTCCGAGATACTCCTTGTTATTTGGTTCAGCTTTAAAATATATAAGTTTTTTCATACGAGATTTGTCAACTTCTTGACATACAAAGAAATAAATTTCAGTCACATAGAAAGCAGCCTTTAAAATATCTAATTATTGCTTTAGACTAGAGTACTTTCTTATTGGCCTTCTACTTACAGGAAAGTAAGTAATAAGACCATTTTTGATAATGTTTATCTCAATTAGCCAAGAAGTAGATAGAATAACTTTTTTTTTTGTAGGTTAACGTCCTTTAGCAGGGTCAGTTATATTGGACGATAAATGACATTGGTGAAATAATACTTAAATGATCTTGGTGTCCATGAAACTTAAAGCTATTCGATATTACTCTTTTCACGATAAGGGAAAACCCAGAAAACATCCTTATCGGAGTATCTCATCCTCAGCAAGAATCGAACTCGCGACCTGTTGAATGTGGGTTAGACACGATACCCCTACACTACCCAGGTGGGCTTAAAAAATGTGTTACCGAGAAGCAGAAAAAGTCATGCAAATGGCGCACATCCGAGTTTTTTTTTTTTATTCAACAGACGTCAAAACACATATTTCCGGTGAATCACAATTTAACTTTTAGGTATAATACAGTACTTCCTCTACTTACTAAAGGTAGTAGAGAAAGTAAAACTCCGTGCGAGGAATAAGAAACAGGCATATACAGATACCATTGTTCTGCTAATTAGCATAATTATGAGGATCATCTTTGAGGCATTGCGCTCAGAGCTAGAGCAACGTACCAACGGACATCCAAACAAACATAAATGTAAAGAAAATTAACACTATTATAATAAAAACACAGCGCATTAGATTTGCCAGATTTTTATAATGATAATAAGAGACGGTCGTTCCCCTTCCGGTTTTGATGTCCAGAGGCAGTAACTGCAAATATAGATATATTTTCCATCGGTGAAACATGTATTTGTCCTCTGTATTAAAATTTTAAAGGAAGCCTAGGGGAATTAAACAATATTTTTATTTCCAACAGAAAATTTCCATTAAGTAATATACCATTAGTCATTGTATATTTTGATGGACTACCATACTTCATTCCTATAAATTTCACTGCGCGTATAAAACAAAAGTATTATACTTAATAAAACTATAAAAAATCTGACAAGTGACGCTATTATTCACCATGACTTTAATTTCATACTTCATCAAATTCAGAAAGCATTTACAGTTTGCAGGTTACATTTTTTTGCTCGAAATTTAAAATACTCCCTCTACATAAACATATCAGGCGGCCCAACAGCACCGTATTTCACGTGTGCAGACAAACCTTCGTGTGTTTAAAGAATTGCAGAGATCACCGGGGTAAATCCAAGTAAACACCGGTTAGTGGCTGTGTTAGGCGGCTGACCTGCGTTCTACTCCTCAGTGGAAAGGATGTTACAGTTCGAAACCAATAACAAAGATTATCTCGGAAACATGAAAAGTATGTATAATATAAATTGTATGTTTTAACGAAATCTACATGTTTGCGTAGTAAGTTTTCGTCTACTTCTTACATTTAGTAGTTAGGCAATGGTAATCCAAGAAGTCCTCAGAGTCTGTCCCCAGAAAATTCAAGATATACATTTTATTTCAAATGTAAATAATTTTAATATAGGTGCTGTATTTTAATCAAAATCTGTAGTGCCATTTTTGAGGAAATGAAAAATTGCGATCTTTTTTTCATGTAAAGGGTAGTTTGCGGTAGTTGGATTTTCTTCAAAATATTCGTGTCTCAAACTTCAAACATTAAAAATTTAAATATCAAGTTTGGTATTTTACCGAATTTTCGGTTTTGTATTATGTTCACCGACACACGCATACACGGAACTTTTCAGAATAATATTTATTTTTCTTTCATCCAACGGGTATTTAAGAGGTGAAATCACTAAATACATTTTTGGGTATTGTGCAATACATTCTCTTCCTATGAACTAAATAGAGGAAGTAAAAAAATACATAAAACAACATTTAAAAAAAACTGGAGTTGTTCGAACAGCATCTATTGTACACCGAGCATTCCTTTAATTAAAAAAGTATGTAATTTGTGCTTTATCTGACTATAGTAGTTAACAGGAGGTATTCTATTTCACCCAACATTTTGACGTAAAGATTTTATCGGAAATATTTGCTCTAAAGCACCCGAATAAAAAAAAATTGAAAAAACCAAACTTGGTATTTCAGTTAGATACCTTCCAAAGATGAGAACTCTCAACTAGATACTAAAATGCTACATAGATAAAATTGCTTCCAAAATGTCTTTAAAAGCAAGCAATGTATAACCCTGGACTGCAGATAAATTGATTGATCTTTTTGATAGTGTTTAACGCCCACTTTAATTACTTGTGGCACCACATGCGATGGAGCACTGGTAGAATACGATGGCAGGGAAAACCGGAGAACCTGGAGAAAACCCGCCCTTTGCCGCTTTGTCCACCACAAATCTCACAAACAATCAAAAATTGATTCAAGATACAAATACTTCACCATAAGTTGAAAATAATAAAATAATAATAAATAATAATATTAATAATAAAAGATAAAGAACTTTATCTTCACATGGATACTTTTTATCAAGTGTATAATTGGTAATGAGGAAGCACGCAAGGAAGCTAAAACTCTCGTGCAGCAAAAAACCGAGAATCAACTCCTCATATTCTTACACCTTACCGAGACCTTACATCGATCATAATCAGAAAATTCAAAGCCGCATAGTTAATCGTTGGATTGACCTTTAATAAGGTCAATAAACAACCAGTGTATTCTCTAAGACAAATTCCACAGAAAAGATCAAGTTAAAATACGAAGACTAAGAATAGGTCATACAAACCAACACATTTTTATTTAGTGTCAAAAGAAGCATACCATGTCGTGATCTGCGATACGCTCTCTTACAATTAAACATATACT
Organism: Hymenopus coronatus; assembly: GCA_030762935.1. Taxonomy (NCBI): domain Eukaryota; kingdom Metazoa; phylum Arthropoda; class Insecta; order Mantodea; family Hymenopodidae; genus Hymenopus; species Hymenopus coronatus. Next base: position 57,672,582 of record CM060894.1, read on the forward strand.
TCAGTATTCAGTTGTCGTTGTCAGAAAACGGTATACAAGTTCAAATAGCATTGCCCTAACACTTAAGGACACAAAAAATTAGTTCATATGTTAGCGTATTTTAATGAAATCAATCTATATAATTGTATTAATTCTCAGAATAATAGTTATTGACTTAGTATGTGTATTTTACATTTAATTCCCAGTGTTAGATGTAATATAATTTTAACATTATATTAATATTTCTACTTAACCAATAGGTATATTAAGAAATGTCTTTATTGCCTCAAAATTTAATTACGAATTAATTCACTATTGCAAGTAATTCACTCGACTGTTGTTTGCCTGCACGCCACTTCACGCTAATTCTGCAGTTATTCACAGCTCGGTACAATTCACAACACATACCAGCTTGAATTCATCTTCCTTTTATAGCTAGAAAATGATGTCACAAAACTTTCTGGAAGCTTGTAGAAACCAAAGCTTCAGGTTACCGTCGCGCTGTGTTGTTATACATTACAAAGTCTCCAACTACGCCGACTTGCAAACCAAAGCGAAATTGAGAGCATTTGCGTACGGCAGTGTCACAATATGGATTGTATACTGTAATCTATTGTCACAATATATTTGCTATTAATGCTCCAACTTGTCATTGGTACTGCATGTAAGTAAGTGCATAACACTATTTATGTGTTTTTATAAGACTCAGGAGCTCTTCGACCTATTACACACACATATATACACACAAATTCTGATGTGACACACTCACATGGCTTTTTCTGACTGTTCTACAAACTTCTTGAAAAACTTACAAACTTCTTTCTACACCATGTTAATCGAAATAAGCATTAGCAGAATGGTCTTATTACTTAATTCCTCGTAAGTAGAAGAAATCTAAGGGGATACTAGGCTTAACAACAGTTTTATAAGCTGTCGTTTTGCGATTGTCATTGCAGTTCGCTTCTTTGCTGGCCAGGAGTAGAACAAAGGAAAAATGGGACTCTTTCAGTCTGAGTAAACTGTATGTTCTTTACAATTGAAGCCAATAACAAGGAATATCTCGGAAACGATTACCATCATGACAGAAATATAAAATTGTGTGTTTTGACAAGATCTACATTTTTTTGTACAGTAAATTATTGTCTATCTCTTTCGCTTTTGCAGTTAAACAAAATCCGGCAGAATTCATCAAGAATAAAGGGATCTTCAGATGCTATTCCCAGAAAATTCAAGACATACATTTTATTTGAGATGTAAATATCTTTAATACGTGTTATTTTAATAAAAATCGTTAGAGTCGTTTTTGAGGGTAAAAAATGAAATTTTTCCTTGTAAAGGGTAGTCTGTGATCGAGAGATTTGCTTGAAGATATTCATGTCGTATCCTTGGAAGATACTAATTCTAAATACCAAGTTTTGGTATTTTACTGACTTTTCGTTTTTGAGTTATGGTGTTCACAGTCAAAGGGATACTTGGACACACATCGAACTTTTTCTACGCTTTTTTGGATACAAGGGATCCTAAAAAAGTTATTTCCTGTGAAATCACGGTACCAAACTTTTGGTTCTCTACCTATGTATCATGTTATCTGGAATACTTTTTGATCTATTATAAAGCGTAAGTAGTATATTGTTAAAAATTATTCAAGCATGTGGATTACTGACGTTGCCTAGGGTCAAATAAAACAAGTAAATTGCTTAGAACTGCAGCATCAGTAAACAATATAACAGCGAAAACAATTCATACCTGACTTTCCTATAAGGCGAGTAAACATTTCACCGAGATTGTTTGAGAAAGTCAAACACAGTGAGCAATTTTAGTGAATTACGACGTAAATGTTATGTTTGTAACTTTGGGGACAGATTACAAAGGCTAACGTAGTAGCCGGATGTGCTTTCCTCGTTAACGTGAAGCATCAAAGACAATTCTGCCGGAAAAGGTAACAAATGAAGGTGTATAGAGGCAACGCAAAGTTAGCTCAACTGATTGAACCTGATTTGTCCAGCTGCGTTCATCTTGCTTTCCATAGGCGCAGCGCCAGTCGATAAAGACAATGGAGTGGAACAGTACTTATCGCGAGCTTCTGTGCTGCGCTGTTGCGAATTTATCTGGTGCTTGTGTCCAATATTATATGGAAACTTTTGGAAAACTTTATTTCGGTAAAGCCCAGTCAGACTAACAAACCGTGAAATGAACGAACCGAGCCAGATGCTAAGGCGTTTCGGGAGGTCGTGGGATGGATTCACCTGGCCGACCTCTCTGGCCCATGGTTTTTATCGGGGGTTTCCCCGGGTCAATAGGTAAATACTGGGGAGTTATCTTCATTCCCCCGGAATTCCTGTTCCTTCATTTCATTTCCATTTCCTCCAACTAGTGTCTTTCAGGATTGTAAATATCGGCGAGGAATGATGTGGTGGCGTCCTTCCGTGGTGGTGACTGCTCTTTGCAAATGCATATCTTGGTGGAGGGATGGTTTGGAAATCGTATGTAGACCCAGGGAGTTTAACGGGGCGCAGGCTTCTAGCTTTTCCCGTTTAGAGATCAACTAATTGGACAGTGTTAGCAACCCTTCACAGTCGCTCCTTCCCCGCGCCCTATGTTCCCCAACTGCCCTCCCGTATCACACACAAACAAATGAACAATGCCATACCTAATGGTTGCGAAATGTAGGTATGGATCAAATGTGCATCTCTGAAAGAGTTTGGTTATGATTAGTACACAAGGAAAGGCAAAATATAGAAATTATTCATTATTCTATAGGAAGGGCTGAATGATTATTTACGTCTATCGTTAAACTGCAAATTTACGACACATATATAAGAGTTTTCATTAGCGAAGTGTAGACGAGTTATTGTCGTTATCAAAACCAAGTTTTACAAAATGGTTGTGTAGCATGAATGTGCAAGCCTTCAGTTGTAACGTTACCCTTAAGCAGTTTGGCCATCTTTTAGGCTAGTGGTTAGAATTATGTTGAGTAAATAGAAATACTCACGTTTCAGAGTGAATGGTGGGATTTTATCAATACAGGTACATACCATTATGCGCCACATGTTCTATACATAAGTATACAGAGAGAATAATACACATCTGATGTGTTCCTTTCCTACCAGTTCTACAAACACATTTTTTTTTCTTTTACTTCATCATGCTTACTTACTGACATAAACATTAGCAGAAATGGTCTTATTATTTTCTTCCTTTTAAATACAAATTAAATAAGGGAATTCACTATGCTAAAGTAATACGACAAGTTCTTTAAAATCAAGTCGCTATGTGACACCATTAAAATTCGGTTCTCTTTACATGGTCAGTAATAAAACAAAAGAGATGAAGCGAATGACGACTAGATGTTTGAAAAAGGTTGAACTGTTTTAATTTTCAACCATAACAAGCAATATATCAAATGGTTTACTCAACAAGTCATGGATATGACATACATTGTGTGTTAAAACGGGATCTATTGGACAGTCAGCTTTTGTCTAGCTCTTATGGTTTACGAGTTCTAGAATGAAGAGATGTTCATTCTATTGTTTCACCCAGCGACCGGTTTTTAAAGGGTTTGATGCTTTAGCATTTGCATTCCCTTATTTCCCTTCATTTTACAGAAAAGCATTTAAAAGACCAATTGTGTAATGTATATCTTGATTAGCATTATGTAGATAAAAGAATACATTTTTGTAAGAACATTTGTTTGGCCAACAGCTAGAGAAAGTCATGTGAATTAAACACATCAGATTCTTTAATTGTTTTCTTGTGTTACATGAATATGAATTTCTTTACCTGCTATTTTTAGTATTACATAGCTTCTTATACCATTCTTACGGTTTACCACATATACAAAAATTATACTTATATAAACGTCATTCAGAAAAGTCTTCAAATCTTTTAAAAGCCATTAGGTAAAATAATTGAAATTTGGTTCTCTTAGCTTGCTAACAGTAAACATAAGAGAGGTGAAAAGAAAGTGACCTACCGTTTGAGAAAAGTTTAAGTGGTTTAAAACTGAAAAAAGGTTAACTCTTCAAAAACTATAATCACAATTTATGTTTTAATGAGATTCTCATCATTTGGGTAGTAAGCTTTTGTCTATGTCTTGCAGTTTCCCACTTATACAAACATTATATAAAAGAATGAAAAATTCTTCAGAGGCTATTCCCATTAAATTCAAGATCTACATTTTGTTTGTCATGAAAATATCTGAAACATGGCATTTTAATAAAAATCGTTAGAATCATTTTTGAGAAAACAAAAATTTTCAAAAAATGGTCCATGTAAAGGGTTATTCGCATCGCGTCCTTAGAAAATACACAACTTAAATACCATGTTTGGTATTTAACAGACTTTTCGTTTTGGAGCTATGCTGTCCATGGGCACACACACACACACACACACACACACACACACACACACTGATATGATTCTAAAATTATTTGTTTTTGTGTGTTCGGGGGGTATCACATTATATTTCTCGTAAAAATCTCGGTATAGAAATTTTGGGTGGAACACAGTGCATTATCTATCCGCAATGCACTTTGTACATACGTGCAAGAGAAAGTACATATGCCTATTTACTTTCTCTACACATACTGTGTATATAGTGTATAGAGAATATATTGTATTGCACCCAAAAATTCGATACCGTGATTTCACTGCAAATACATGTTTTGAGTCCCCCTGAAACCAAATAAAGCATTTTTACTTTCTCTATTCGCACTATGTACATAGTGTATAGAGAAAGTATTGCACTCCACCAAAAATTCGATGCTGAGATTTCACCGGAAATATATGTTTTAGGGTCCCCAGTATTCAAAAAAGTATTTTCAGAAAAAGGTGTCTGTGTGTCCGTGAACACGATAACTCAAAAATGAAAAGTCGGTAAAATACCAAACTTGGTATTTAAGGTTAGCATCTTCCAGAGATTTGGCACGAAGATTTTGAGAAAAATCCCCCCAGCCCAAACTACCCTTTACATAGAACTTTTTTCGAAAATTTTGATTTTCTCAAAAATGGTTTAACGATTTTGATTAAAATATCGTACATTAAAGATATTTACGTGACAAATAAAATGTATATTTTCAATTTTCTGGGAATAACCTCTGAAGACTACTTTACTCTGGTCAATTTTACGGAATTTTGCATAGCTGCTAAACCGTAAGAGATGAACAAAAACTTACCACACAACAAATGTAGAGCACTTTAAAACGCACAATTTATGTTATATACATTTATTGTTTTTGAGATATTCTTTGTTTTTGGTTTCAGCTATAAAAATTTATCCTTTTCTCATACAAGATTTTGTGAACTCGTGTGCATACAAACAAAGGAACTTCAGTCACATATCAACCAGCTTTTGACTATAACCTTAACCTATTGTACTTCCTTATTTCACTTCTACTTACAAGTAAGCAAGAAATAAGACTATTCCTGATAATTTTTTCTCGATTAGCAGGAAGTAAATAGAAGCATAAACTTTGTAAAAATAATTTATTGCAGAGATGTAGAGAAAGTCATGTGAATTGAACACACAAGATTTTTGGAAAAAGGTCCTATGTGTGCGTGTTTGTATGTGTCTGGAAAACACAGTTCAAAAACGAAAAGACCATTAAATACCAAACTTGGGTGGACACGAAGATTTTCCAGAAAATCCCCCCACCCCCAACTGGCTGTAACGATTTTTATTAAAATCCCGTATATTAAATACGCTTACATACCTTATAAAATGTATATTTTGAATTTGCTGGGTATAGCTCCTGAAGATCTCATTATTCTGAATGAATTTTGCAAAACGGTTAAACCGTAAGAGATAAACAAAAAGTCACTACGCAAAAAATGTAGAGCTTTTTCCTGGATTTAATTGTTTTTGATATTTTCTTGTTGTTGGCTTCAGCTTTAAAAAACATACTTTTCTCATACAGGCATTTGTCAACTCCTGTCCATTCAAACAAAATTACTTCAGTTACCTAGCAACAAGCTTTTGTCTATCACTTTAGCCTATGGTACTTCCTTACATCCTTTTACTAACAAGGAAGCAAGTAGTAAGACTATTTCTGCTATTTTTTCAATTAGTATGGAGTAAATAGAAGAATAAGCTTTTTAACAACAATTTGTTGCAGAGGTGTAGAGAAAGTCGTGTGAATGGAACACGATTGTTTTTTAACTTTGTAAATACTCGTTATTCCACATTAACTTACAGTCAACACTACATATAAGGTGTAACGGATACACGCCTCTCCAATTCAATATTTGTGGTCAAAGGATGCAATGAAACGAACGCCGTAGCTATTTGGATCACTGACTCAAAATCAGTTCAGGAATCAATTTTCGCGACATTTAGAGGCAATGCTTTTCATTAATTTTGCGATACCATTGTGCATGCCACTAATTAGGCACCAGGTATTGGCAAATCAAATAAAGCAACAACCACGCCCTCCGTAAAACACTCTGGAAAGCACAAGTTGCTTCAGCTTGTGTAGGACTGGTCCATTCTAGGCGATGATAAACTCGTCAGCAATCTATTTTAAGCACGTTAACCACTAACGTTAAGTGTATTGTGGTGGTGCCGCTGTTTCAAAGTCACAACTCTGTAATTTTCATTCCAAATGGATCTCCGGAATAAGCGAACCTCAGAGAATCGCATTTAACACGTAGCATTTGAATGTTAGATACTAATGCGGTTCTGAAACTTGCCTGCTTTGGGTTAGCCATACAAACATTCTGCAGGTTAATTGGTCTACCACAATAAACAATAGAATGTAAAAAGTATTTCATGTGCTACATTCACATTACTTTCTCTATATCTCTGTAACAAATCTTAAATATCTGATTCTTCTACTTCATGCTAATCGAGATAAAATTAGCAGAAATGATTTTACAACTTGCTTCCTCGTAAGTACAAGGGAAGCAAGGTAATGTACTAGGCTAAAGCGGCGAAGCCGAGTGGTTAGACCACTTGCCTCTCACCTAAATGGACCTAGTATTACTTGCTTCCTTAGTAGAAGGGAATGAACAAAATACATTAGGATAAAGTGATAGTCAAATCTTTTATAAGTTGCTTGCTATGGGATTGAAATTCCTTTGCTTGTGTGACTAATTGACATATAACCGTATTTTTAAAGCTGAAACCAATAACAAGGAATACACCAGAATTGGTCAGCTTTACTAAAGAAATCTGATATCTTACACTCACATGGCTTTCTCTAGATACTCTACAAATATACTTCCTTCAACACCATCCTAATCGAGATAAACGTTAGCAGAATGTTATTACTTAGTTTCTTATAAGTATAAAGGAACTAAGAGAATGCACTAGGCTAAAGTGATAATCAAATGTTTTAAAAGTTGTTCTGCGATTGTCACTGCAAATCACTTCTTTGCTTGGCCAGAAGTAAAACTAAAGAAAAACAGTCACTTCCGTCTGAGAAAAGTATAAGTACTTCACAATTGAAACTAATAACAAGTAATACCTCAAAATTGGCAAGCTTCACGAAAAAATGTATATGACATAACTTGTGTATTTTAACAAGATCTACATTTTTGTATTGTCTTTCCTGGCGGTTTACTAGTTATGCTAAATTAAGCAAAATTCATCCAGAATAAACAGGTCTTTAGAAGCTATAGCCAGAAAATTCAAGATATACATATTATTTGTGATAGAAATGGTTTGAATATGTGTTATTTTAATCAAAACCGTTTGCCATTTTTAAAAAAAACAAAATTTTCAATTTTTTTCCATATAAAGAGTAGTTACGGGTGGGGGAATTTTCTTGAAAATCTTCGTGTCGCATCCTGAAATACCACACACGGACCTGTTTCGGAAAATGCTTTTTTTTTTTTGTTCAGGGGGTCCTAAAACACGCATTTCCGGTGAAATCTCGACATCGAATTTTTGGTGAAGTACATTACTTCACTATCCTTATGTACATTGTACATTCGGGGCTAGAGAAACTAAAAACCTATATAACAAAAATTATGGTTTTAACGAGATCTACGTGTTTTGTGTAGTAAGTTTTTTCTATATCTTACGGTTAACCAGTTATGCAAAGTTCAGCAAAATTCATCTACAATCAAGTGTTCTTTACACGCTCTTTCAGAAAAATCAAGATGTGCGTTTTATTTGTCATGTAAATATCTTTACAATAGGACATTTTAAACAAAATTTTTAGAGCCATTTTTGATAAAATCAATATGTTCCATAAATTTGAAAGTTTGGGATGGGGGAATTTTTTTAATGTTCGTGTCGAATGCTTGAGAGATATAAAGCTATACCAAGTTTTGTATTTAACGGGCTCTTCGTTTTTGAGCTATGCTATACATATATGATATTTGTCTAAAAATGCCTTTTCTTGGATTCAGGGTTTTCAAAACATGTATTTCGGTGAAATATCGCTATAGAAGTTGATAGCACGTAAACTTATATTGAATTTAAAATAAGAGCTAAAGCTTTCCTGGCGACGTGTTAATTCAAAATCTTCTCGGGCTTCTGGCCAGGTAAAAACCTGGCTAGAAGCCCGAGAAGATTTTGAATTATATTGAATTGTTTTATCCAAAGAAAGTTGAAAATTTTTGCAGTTTATTGAAAAAATTGGAAAATTTCATGACGTCGTGAATCTATCTGCTTAGAATGTATATCAGGCGTATTTTGGTGGATCGTATCCCATCCATAACACTGGATTCTTTATTATGTGATTCCATAATCACATCATAATTAAGATTATACCACAGAATATCAGTCTTGCAAGAAAAGGAATATATACAATGTTGATACCTTTTCAATTACTACACTATTGCGTCTATTTTGGAATACTGATTGTTTTACCTGGTTTATTTGTGTATAACTCAGTTCTTAGGGTTAAAGCCTGCGTAATAATGGTAATACTTTTTGGTTGATTGTCTATGTCCTTTGGTTTTTTCAAATTACACATAATCAAAAGGACACACATGGATATATTTGGGGGGGGGGATTCAGTGGATCTCAGCATTGCAAATAAAGTTCAGACATCAAATCAAACTCCTCCACTTAGGTTTTTAAACTATAATTAAGTAATAAGGGAGTTAAATTGCTGATCCTTGAATTAAATGCTGAATTCGTTATGCTGAAATTCGTTTTTACTGTATTTCATTAGTTGAATAAAATCCTTCCCTGTTCCATTCACATGACTTTCTCTATATCTCAATAACAAATTATTGTTAAAAAACTTATGCTTCTATCTACTTCATGCCAATCGAGACAAATATTAGCAGAAATGCTTTCTTGTAAGCAGAAAGGAAATAAGGGAATACACTAGGCTAAAAAGACATTAAAAGCTGGTTGCCATGTAGATGAAATCCGTTTCTATTCATTGCCAGTAGTTGAAAGAAGTATGTGAAAGGTTTAAAGTAATTTAAAACAAACAAATAACAAAGAGCATCTAAAAATGATCTGTTCCGCAAAAAATATATGTGACAAAAATATTGTGTTTAAATGAAATGCACATTTTTGTGTAGTAAGTTTTTCTCTATCTCTTACGGTTTACTAGTTATGCAATATTTAAAAAAAAAGCATTCAGAATAAAAGGATCTTCAGAGTCTATTCCCAGAAAATTCGAGATATGCGTTTTATTTGTCGTGTAAATGTTTTAATATATGGCATTTTAATAAAAATTGTTAGGGCCATTTTTGAGAAAATCATAATTTTCGAAAATGTGTCCATGTAATGGGTAGTTTGGGGTGGGAGAACTTTTCTCAAAATCCTCTTGTCACATCCTTGGAAGATTAGCCTTATATACAAAGTTTGGGATTTTACAGATTTTCGTTTTTGAGTTATGGTGTTCAAAGACACACGGGCACACATGGACCTTTTTCTAAAATGTATTTTTTATATAGGACAACTAAAATATGTATTTCCAGTGAAATCTCGGTAGCAAATTTTTGGGTGGAATTTAATACCTTCTCAATACACTATGCATATTTTAGTGTAAGGAAAGTGAAAATAATATTTTTCTTTTAAGACACACATGGGCGGTTTTACTTTCTCTACACGTACTATGTATATAGTGTATAGAGAAGCTATTGCATTCCACCAAAAGTTCGATACTAAGATTTCACCGGAAATATACGTTTTAGGGCCCCTGTATCCAAAAAAAAAAAAGCATTTTTAGAAAAAAGGTCCTTATGTATGTGTCCGTGTGTCTGAACACAACTCAAAAACGAAAAGTCGGTAAAATACCAAACTTGATATTTAAGTTTAATGTCCTCCAGGGGTGCGAAAAAGAAGCCTTTTAGAAAATTCTCCCACTTCAAATTACTCTTTACATGGAAAACATTTCAAATATTTGCAATAACAAATAAAATGTATATCTTGAAATTTCTGGGAATAGCCTCTAAAGACGCCTTTATTTTGGATGGATTTTGCATAACTGGTAAACCGTTAAAGAGACAAAACCTTCTAATTAATGTAGACCTCGTTAAAACATACAATATATGTCATAGACTTTTTTTTTTGTTTTTTTTCTTTTTTGTTTTTGTTGTTGTTTTTTTTTGTTCTTTTTGTTTTACCATTTCTGAGATATGTTAAGCTATTTGTATTTAGATTTAAAATACTTAAACATTTATTACTATTTTCTGCTGGCCCTGCATAGAAACGGATTTCAACCACATGGCAACCAGCTTTTAAATGATTTGGGCTATCACTTTAGCTTGGTTTATTTCCTCATTATTTCTACTTACAGGGAAGCAAGTAATTATGACAATTTCTGTTAATGTTAATCTCTATTAGGATATAGTATATAGAAGTACATGCTTTTTAACATTAACGTGTTAAATCGATGTAGAGAAAGTCATGTGAATGGAGCACATCAGATTTTTTAATGTGTAATTGAAATACACTGTACTTATAATTATTTATATTTACTTTAAACGCAGAATAAATAAAATTTCAATTAACAATGAATTCAATTATGTTTTTATTATTTCACCAAATACTAAAGGGTGTGTTTTGGTTTCAGATGATGCATATTTTTGCTGAAAATACTCAAAGTACAAAGCACGAAAAATAAACACACAAGCAATACAGTAATCAATGGGTAGTGGCAGCGACAACGTGCATTCTACTCTGTGGTGGACATGACCTCAGCCGTCAAGTAGAATCTTCCTACTCACCTTCAAAGTTCGGTGATTGCAAATGCCTACACATTTCTAAGTGTTTTTAGAAGTGTTCTTCAATGAAAATACAGCAAAACTTTTCTATAAGTTTTAAAAATAATATCTGCAATTAAAACCCAGTTTAAAGGATGATTCCCCCTCCAACCACATTTTATAGTTTTTCTATACAGATATCCGCGAATCGCCGTCCACTTCTTGAACATCGTAAACGGTATGGCACGCCAGTAATGTGGGTTGCATATTACAGGAGTTAAACAGTATACAAATTATTTGTTTCGTTTCGTAATCGGCATACCCTCCCCCTATTTCTAGGATTGACACCTCTTAGGACTTACAGTCCAATGCCTAGGTGTCAAAAGCCAACGGCAGAACCACAAAATGGAGAACCTGTTACGAGGGGTCGGTCCGTAGCCAGGCATGGATATCAGGAAGTATAAGATATGAAACGCAAGCGAAATTGATGATTCGAAAGGTGATGAGGAGCAATGATGGAATGAATGGTGGGGGAAACCGGAGGACCCGGAGAAAACGTGCCAGACTCCGCTTTGTCCACCACATGCGGGCGTTTGGAATCGAACCCGCGTCGCCTAGATGGGACCCAACCACGGTGCCTGTATACAAATCATTGTGTACGAAATTAATGGCTTTGGCTCTCTAAGTGCAGTGATGTGTGTTCGCAAAAATAAATAGTGGTGATTAGTAAAAGGAGTAATGAAAATATTTTGATCGAGTTCAATTAATCTGGTATTGAGACAATGAAAATGGTTTGTTACGCGTAATAAATTCAAGGCGGGTTTTATTGTGAACTGAGACAGCATGACCATTATCACAAAATAAAACCGGTGTTTAATTTGCTCAAAACAGATTATATATGATTTTTAGTCAGTTAATAATTATGCACTTTTAGTTTCTCTACACGTACTATGTACATAGTGTATAAAGAAGGTATTACACTCCACCCAAAAAGTGGATACCGAAATATATGTTTTAGGTTTCCTGTAACCAAAAAAAGCATTTTCAGAAAAAGGTTCGCGTGTGTGTCCATGTGTCCATGTAAACACGATAACTCAAAAACAAAAAGTCGGTAAAATATCAAACTTGGTATTTAAGTTCAGTAACTTCCAGGGATACGACACGAAGATTTTGAGAAAAATCCCCCACCCCAAACTATCCTTTACATGAAATCTTTTTCGAAATTTTTTATTTTATTAAAAATGGCTAACGATTTTGTTTAAAATACCGTATATTAAAGATATTTACTTAACAAATAAAATGTATATCTTGAATTTTCCGGGACTAGGTTGTGAAGACTATTCTGGATGAACTTTACGGAATTATGCATAACTGCTAAACCGTAAGAAATGGACAAAAACTTACTACACAAAAATTATAGAGCACGTTAAAACACACAACTTATGTTATATACATTTTGTTCTTGGAGTTGATCATTTTTTAGATATTCCTTGTTTTTGGTTTCAGCTTTATAAAACTATACTTTTCTCATACAACTCGTGTCCATACAAACAAAAGAACTTCAGTCACATAGCAACCAGCTTTTGACTATCACTTTAACCTATGGTAGTCCCTTATTTCGCTTCTACTTACAAGGAAGCAAGTAATAAGACTATTTCTGCTAATATTTTCTCGATTAGCATGAAGTAAATAGAAGCATAAGGTTGTTAAGAACAATTTTTGCAAATATGTAGAGAAAGTGATGAGAATGGAACACATCAGACTTTTACTTTTTATACACGTGCTATGCACATAGTGTATAGAGAAGATATTGTATTTCACCCAAAAATTCGATACCTATATTTCACCGGAAATACATGTTTTGAGACCCCTGGATCCTAAAAGCATTTTTAGATAATGTCCGAGTGTATGTCTGTGTGTGTGTGTCTGAGCAGCCTAGCTCTAAAACGAAAAGACCGTTAAATACCAAACTTGGGACTTAAGTTTGGTATCTTCCAAGGACACAACTCGAAGATTTCCAAGAAAATACCCCCATCCCTAACTACCCTTTAAATGGAACATTTTGTGAGAATTTTGACTTTCTCAAAAATATCTCTAACGATTTCGATTAGACTGTCGTTATTTTCAAGATATTTTTATGGCAAACGAAATGTAGATCTTGAACTTTCTTGGAATAGCCTCTGAAGACTGTTCACTCTGATGACCTTTGAATAACTGGTAAACCGTAAGAGATATACAAAAACTCACTACACAAAAAATATAGATCTCATTAAAACACACAATTTATGTTATATACATTTCTTTTCTAGAGTTAACCTTTTCGAGATACTCCGAATTATTAGTTTCATTTTTAGCCACTTTTCTCAAACGGGAAGATATCTTTCTTCTCGGTTTTCGTTTGCTTACTCCTGACAAGCAAAGAGAATGTAATTTCAATTGCTTCACAGGGCGACAAGCTTTTAATGGACAAAACTATCACCTTAGCCTGTGCAATTTTTTATTTCCCTCCTACTTACAACGGAGCTAGTAATAAAACTAATTCTTCTTATATTTATCTTAGTTAGCATGGTGTAGATAAGAAATTAGTCTTATGGATAAAAGGTTTGTTTACCGAACAGCTTGAACACGTCATGTGATTGTAACACATCAGCTTTTTCGTTGCATTTTTCGATGGACATTCGGTCTCCCATTCTGCAATTAAATTTCAAGTCACTAAAAAACAAGGCTATGTACACTTAGGCCTTGATGTCATTCTTTATGCTTCGATTTCGGTTGATATTCCCTCCATACGGTACTAAATCATGGCGAAATATTTCTAGTGTCAGGATGGCATCAGCAATTATACGTCTCTAGAGAACAGCAATATTTGAAACCATTGTTACAAGCTTCGTTCAGTAGAAATGTTTCCTCCAGTCTCACCAACTATTTATATTGTGGTTAAGCATTGTTTGTTACTATATATCTTTGTTATTGTTGAATGATAAACCACCGTTTTACGCCCGAAGAATGTTCAAAAAAATCTTTGTTTACAATAACATAATATTTATCGAAACGCCTAAACATGGGCCCTATTTAGTAGAGTAAAACGAATTACAGACGTAAAAGCCTGAAGTCTTTGAGCGGGAAAGGAACTTACAAGATATTTTGTTAGAAACCGGCCACCATAATCACTCGTACACAAAGCACAGCTTTGATATGTAGGTTAAAGCTGCTACTTAACAGACAATTTAGTTCAATTATTAAAGCGGCAATGCAATGTCGAAGATTAGGAGGCAATTTCAATCAATAGCATCTGTCTGGAGCGATATTGTCAAAACATCTTATCGCAGCTGATGTTCATTTCTTTGAAATCTTGTCGCACCTGACGTTCGTTTGTTTAATCTCCTGTCTTGGTTATTGGTAACAACGTACAATCTTTCAGTCAGCCAAACTTCATTTTTAATAACTGTCAGCTCCACAATCGTACTTTCAATTAATTTACTTACAATGTTTATTTAGAGTTTTATCAAATTCATAATGTATTACATTCACATGACTTTGACTTTATCTCTGCAACAAATTATTTTTAAAAAGCTTATGCTTCTATTTACTTCCTGCTAATCGAGAAAAAATTAGCAGAAATAGACTTATTACTTGCTTCCTTGTAAGTAGAAGCGAAATATGGGAGTACCATAAGTTAAAATGGAAGGCAAAGGCTGGTTGCTATGTGACTGAAGTTCCTTTGTTTGTATGGACACGAGTTAAAGTCCTGTAGGAATTTTTTATAGCTGAAACCAAAAACAAGGAATATTTAAAAAACAATCACCTCTACGAAAAAAATGTATATAACATAAATTGTGTGTTTTAAAGTGGTCTACATTTGGGGTGTGGTAAGTTTTTGTCCATCTCTTACGGTTTAGCAGTGATGCAAAATTCCGTAAAATTGGCCCAGAATAAAGTAGTCTTCAGAGGATATTCCTAGAAAATTCAAAATGTACATTTTATTTGTCAGGTAACTATCTTTGATGTACGATATTTTAATCAAAATCGTTAGAGCCATTTCCTAGAAAATCAAAATTTTCGAAAAAGGTTCTATGTAAAGGGTAGTTTGGGGTGGAGGCATTTTTTTCAAAATCTTCGTGTCGCATCCCTGGGAGATACTAAACCTAACTTTTCGATTTACAGTTATGTGTTTACAGACACACGGACACTCTGACACACGGATACACACACACGGACCTTTTTCTGAAAATACTTTTTTTTGGATATTTCCGGTGAAATCTCGGTATCGAATTTTTTGGTGGAGTGCAATACCTTCTCTATACACTCTGTACATAGTACGTATAGAGAAAGTAAAAAAAGAGTGTAAATAATCAATATTTTGTTGCTTATGTATGAGATGAATGCAATAACCTCAAATAAAATAACGTGTTTCTATTTCATGCATTAGTTATTAAAAGCTGAAATAAAATAATTGTTCCCTATTTCTATCATTGCTATCAATATTTCTATATTGAATGTAGGCACGATCGGCCATACCATAATTCAGGAGGCCGTGAAGAAGAAGGAAAAAAATGAAAGAAAAAAAAAGAGCAAGCATTCCATAAATAAACATGGTCAAATGCATGATCTAGTATTTGAGAACTAATGTTAGTATTACAATCATAACCTGATAAAATCTACCTTCCTATATATTATAAATTATTAATAATCTATTTTGCTTAACTCGCGCTTTTATCTCTTAAGGCAATTCCCAGCGTCACTTCGCTCCGGTCGACAAGATGAAAACACTCGTGACACTACTTATGATATCTTCAAATTTCTACTACATAACGAACGACGCATTACTATTATTATTACTACTACCGCTATTATTATTATTATTATTATTATTATTTTGGAATATTGAATTATTGGTCAAGATTAAAAACCTTACTACTACATTATCTCATTTAATCGAAGGAACAATCAAAGCTAAACGTTAGTGCATCAAGTACACTTCTCCCGTATGCAGGTTACGCAGTAGCAATACGAGAAAACGTGTGTGGATAAATAAGTGTATTTATTAAAATAATAGTATGCATACATTGATCTTCATCAACCTATCGGCTCCATAGACCGTACGTGTTTTTGCAATACACAAAATAGTAAGCAATATTAAACAAAAACAAAAGATTAAAATAGTAAACACGAAAATAAAAGGACAAAGATGTTCAAATACAGCAGCTTAAATTTAGAACACAGAATAAACCGTTTTCAGATGTAGTTATATACCCTGTTATAGAGAAATATATGTACATACACAATATTAACGCCACTAAAAAGCAACGATCTTAAAGTAAGATATAAAATACACGTAAAACATTATAATCACTTTTGTTTAACTCTTCTTATCGCCCCTCCCTCTTCCCTGTTATCAGCCTTCACAGATCTCAGCTCTGTTGCCTTAAGTAGAAATTTATCTAGCCCGTTCGCGTTTTACGAGCCTGCCAGTAGCGTCCAACATGCTTCAGTAAAATGACAAACGAAAGCCAGCCCTTATATTGTCATCTGGGTTGCCTATTTGAACAAAGTGAAGGACCTTTCGGGAAGCCCTGTATGCTCTGTGCTTATTAGGAGACACTTTTTTTATTTATTTATTTATTTATTTATTTATTTATTTATTTATATAAAACATTAACCGGCAGTACAAGCGACCATAAAGATTCACAATCCTTATAATGTATCACAATTACAGAAAGGAAGTAAGTTAACTAAACCATCACATCTAAATGCAATTAAAACATTACACATAAATGAAGCCATATGAGGAAAATAATAATAATAATAATAATAATAATAACGCAAATTTACCAAAGTTATTATACTTATATGTGCAACATCAGAGCATAAATTATTATGTGATTGTTACCGAATCCTTTAATAATTGTGTGCATACGTCTTCAATTTGCTTGATGAGCAAACTTCAAAACATCAACAAATAATGGTCTATGTTACGCCTATAGCTCCGTAGGCCCTGTGAAGGCTAATCTGGCAAAGTTGCTCTTATCTCTCGACTCCTTGCGGCGGTTTATCAAAATGCTTAAAGTTGTAATGCACTGTACAATCTTCTGAAAATACTCTTACCTTCTATGGCTTCTGAATTCTACCATGGAAGCGTATTTTGTATTCAGTCTGAAGTCTTTCTGTAGGCTAAGAACACACCTACCTGGAACACAGAGAAACAAAATTGTACGTTAATGAAGAGATTATTTAACGTTCACCACTCTCAAATATGTCTTATTCTACTCATATACTGAAATGGGTTCATTTACTGTTAAAAATCTATATCGAAATCCAAACCAATTCGACACAGATTTTCATTTCGACTAATGGCTGCTAATCTGCATAAAATTACAGAAACGTCTTATGTGTACAATAACCTCCAAGAATATTGAGTTTTATATAAGAAGTATAAGAATAAATAATAATTTCACAAATGTGAACTCATAATATTACATAAGCAAAGTAAAGTAATGACATTGGCATCACAGAGATTCCATTATCAATTATGGCAAGTATTTTTGCTGTTTTAACAGGGAGTACAACTTCTTATATTGGGATATGTCAATTCCATGTTTCACATTTATACTAGTTTCCAATACTGAATAATTTGTCCTCAAGGTTGGGGATTTCATTGTTTTTCATATTTCTTCAAAGATGAAGTTACATTTTTTGTTGCTCTTCATGCCATGAATTTATCATATAATTTTTGGTAGATCTTTTTCGATTTCTGTGGAAGTAAATTGCTAACAACATTGCTCACCTCCTCTGTAATATCAGGACGCGTGGAACTAAATACTATATCATTATCACTAGGCCAAAATACCCCAGTCTCCATCTTGCAAATCAATTATCACAGTGAATCGAATTTCATTTGTTATCGACGCATGCGTACAATACGCATAGCGGTCTGCAGATTTCATCTTTCGTATGTAGGATATCTAAATATTAAATATTTACTGTATATTTCATGTCATAGAAAAAAAAATATGTATGTAATTCTTATATGATTATTATAATACTCGTATTCCAATAACTATCATTATACAATCATTGCATAAATAACTATTCTATTCACACAAGTCCTTGATCATAGATATTTTGTTAATCGTCTGCCATGTTACAAGGCCTGTACAAAAAGTTATAAAATAATAGAGAATATTCCAAATGGCAATTAATTTCGCTTCTTAAAGAAAGAAATGCTTGGTTTAAGCAGAAGCAGCTATAAAATTACATATACAGATTTTAATAATCTGTTGTGTTATGTTCATTTGGCCATTTTCCAAACAGTTATCCTTAAAAACCATTTACCTCCATCTACTTCACTTTAATCGAGGTAAATATTTTTTAGAAATGATTTTACTACACATGTTCTTAAAGCAAAATGAGAATATTAAGTTTAAATGATAGTTTAAAGAGCTGGTCGCCATATGTTAAGTTTTTGAAATTCCGTTCTCTTTGCACGATCAGAAGAAAGTAAAATGAAGACGATATCGCATTTGGGAGTAGCATATTTTACAATATAAATGATTAGCATTGAAACATTTTATATCGAGATTTTATACGAAATACATGTTTTGAGATCAACCGAATCAAAATTAACATTTTAGTAAACATTCCATGTGTGTGTGTGTGTGAGTGTCTGTTAACAGCTAACTCAAAAACGATAACTGCTCAAGTACCAAACTTCATATTTCAGTTCATCAGATGTAACACGTAGAACATTTAAAATAGCCTCACCCCAAGCTAAATGGAAAATTTTTTGAAAATGTTTATTTTCTAATTTTTATCAAAAATGATTTTATTTCAGATATTTTATGCTAAATGAAATGTAGGTAAAATTTCCTAAGAATTACCTCTGAAGTCCTGTTCGTTGTTGATGACATCTGCATAACGGCTTAAACCATAAGGGATAACTGAAATTCTAACGGCACACCTGAATGTAGATATTGTTTTGTAAAACACATTTCTTTTATGGGGTAAACCGGTTCCGAGATATACGTAGATATTGGTTTGAACTCAAAATACTGATAACTTTGTCAAATGAAAAATAGTTATTAATTTTTACTTTCTCTACAGTTACTTTGTACATAGTATATAGAGAAGGTATTGTACTCCACCCAAAAAGTCGGTACCATGATTTCACCTGAATATGTTTTGAGGTCCCCTGCGTAAAATATTTTAGAAAAAGGTTTGTGTGTGTGTATATATTCAAGACACCCCCTCAACTCCGACTACCCTTGACATAGAATAATTTTCAAAAAGTTTGATTTTATTAAAAGTGTCTGTAATGATTTTGATAAAAATAATGCATAATCAAGGCATTTGCATGACAAGTAAACTGTATATATAAAATGTTCTGGAAATAGCCTCTGAAAACCTTATTCTGAATGAATTTTGCTGAATTTTGCATAGTTGATAAATCGTAAAAGATAGCTAAAAGCTTGTACTACCCAAAACATTAAGATCTCGTTAAATACATAATCTATGTCATATACGTTTTTCTGGTAGAGCTGACCGTTTTTGAGATATTTCGTTTTATTGTTTTCAGTTTTAAACTACCTAGCTTTTTTCAAAAGAGACCATGCAAAGCGAACCGAACTTCATTTGTTTCACATAGGACCAGCTTTTAAAATATTTGACTATTACTTTTGCCTAGTGTATTTCGTTATTTACCTTTGTACCATGTACCATGCACTGAAAGTAAAAAATAATAATTGGGTTCATAATGTAGGGACGAATTTCCCAGATGTATTATATTAAACACAAAAATTAATATAGTTTGTGGAAGCAATGCTGGTTTCAGA